>UELW01000012.1:18284782-19581188 GCA_900490495.1 Danionella dracula
TTACAGAAACGTTCACTTTTACAAAGAAATTGACTGCCTCCTTCCACAACCTGCAGAGCTCTCGTCTGAGAGGAGGAGGAGAGACTCTGGCAGTGGTTGATAACGAAGAACTGTTGGGTGAAACTTGAGCTCTCTAGCTCCTTCTTCTGAGAGCAACAGTATCTGCACCTCTGAGAGCGAGGAAATGATGACGGAATCTTTTCTAGCTGTTAAATATGAACTTTTCATTATTTTCCAAGTGTGTGATCTCCGGATTATTCTCCTGCCAGCATCTCTTTGTTGTGTTGAGCTTTGTTTTCTGTGTGGTCTTCCGTGGGCTTCATGTGAGCTGTTTCCTTCCATCGCTCTGAGCTGCTCTCTGTGTGAGTGAGTGAGTGAGTGAGCGAGCAAGTGCTGGGGTTGGAACACCCGCCGCTCGAGGTTCAGAGGAGCACCACTCTGCTATTGGCTATTCCAAAGGTGGCGCAAATGCACCTGTATGAGGTTCACAACCAGCTGAAAATAGCAAGAGAAGAAGAGAACATTATCCTGCTTCCGTTTTTTCATGTGACAGTTAAAGCAGAAAAGCTTTAAAAAGATGACACAGTTGTGGTCTGAGAGATAAGGAGGTCGACTCCTGATCAGAAGGTCGCCGGTTCGATTCCCAGGTCCACCGAGTTGAAGGTTGTGTGAGTGATGAAACACTTGCTCTCTATTTTCAACAACCACAGCTGTGGAGCCCTCAAGCAAGCACCAGTTTCCCGACTGAAGCGATGCTTCAGATGCTCAACTTTACTGCTGAAACATGTTTCCGTCCTGGCTATGTTAAGGTTCTGATGAATATCACTTGAATGGGCTGATGTTTTTACTGTAACCCAAACCCTAACCCTAGCCTAGATTTAAAGTTAAGGGGCAGAGCTACACGATTGAGAGCCAATCACCAGCTCTGAGGTTTCGTTCATATCATTTTAAATCTGTCAAACTGCCTTGTTTTACCCAGGAGGAAGGAAGAGGCTGATGCCCCAAACTCTAAGAGCCGTTTCTTTCTGCCGGAACCAGCGAGTGATGTCACTGGGTCCGGCTGATGCACAGCCAATGAGAAAGACTGCTCTCTTTCTGTTTGGCAAAACGACCTCTAGAGACTTCAATTCAGATCTGAGTCTGGTGACCTAACAAAGCCCCATAACCCCCCCCCCCCACACACACACACACACACAGACCCCCCTCCTCGACGCAGAGTTCTGTTAAAGTAACTAACAGGGGACCACACAAAGAGCATGCCTGGGCCGGGTTGTCCCACCCCCGGAGAGTGAGTGAGCGAGTGGGCGAGTGAGTGGGAGAGTGGGAGAGTGAGTGAGTGAGTGAGTGGATATTAATGGTGTTCTGTCGGTTGTTACGGCCAGACTCACGTCCCATCGCCACCATAGCCACCGACGGCGCGGCTGGCGCTAACGCCCCTGCTAATGCCAGCCTTGTCAATGGTAGGTGGCACACATCGCCGCTCTCTCATTTGTTCATCTCTCCAGCATGCCTCCATCCCTCTCCTGCCCAAAATCCATCTCTTATCCTCTAGAGCTTCTATTCATGTGAGTTAATGCTGCTTGAAAGATAACGCTGCACCTGCAGCTGAGGAGCAAGAGAGCTTTTCATTCTAGATCAGTCTCCTCATTTCATCCTTTACTCCTCCTCTGTGTGTCTCTCTCTGCGATGTTGCATGGCTTCTCTATGTGATCAGAACCATGAAATAAAGCCTCGATGGCTTCAAACCGAGCGCTGCTGGGTGATGATCTGAGGATGGGGCTGCTGTAACAGAGGAAAAGTAGCTCCTAGTCTGGAGAAGTTACGATGCATGAATAAACGTGTTCCAGGAACAGGCATCAAGAGATTCCAGGTTTAAAAGGTTATTTTTAAAAAGATTGCTTTCAAATGCTTTCTTTGTAGTAATTATATTAATAATCAAATATAACTAAATCAAGCATAACCATAAAATATAAGTAAATTAACTAAATAACTAGAATATCAGGAGTAGAATAAAAAATTATTTTACCAATAAATACATGACAATAAATTTAAATGAATTAATGAATTACATAAATGTAAAAACAATTAATGAAAATTCTTTATTTCTGAAATACAGATAATAGCCAAAATGTAATACAGACAAAATATTTATTTCAAACTATGTATTTTTTTAAACGTAATAAAGTAGAACTAATGAATAATTATCTACATTGAATTATCAATAAATTAAATAATTAATAAAGTGAAATATATATTAATAATTAATGAATTCATAAATAAATATAGAATTTAATTATTTATGAAATCAATAAAAGGAATGGAATGAATATTTATTAACAAATAAACAATAAAAATATAGAAACACGTGTTTGTAGCTGCTGATCAGGAGATTTATTGACAGGAGATACGTGCAGCTAACATTGCTTCTGTCGGTGCTTCTCATCTGCTGATCATGTTGATTGACGAGGGAGAGATGTGTGAGGTGTGGCTGCAGCGTGGCGTCTCTGTGACGAGTGTCTCACTGTCTGCTCTCTGTTTGTTTCTGTCCTGTCTCCGTCCCGTCTCACACAGGTAAAATGCAGGATGGGAATCTGGAGAACAGCCAGAGCAAAGGTAAAGCATCACACATCGCCGCATCTCTCTCGCTCTCAGATTTGGGTTTTCTTTATATTCACCCAATGATTAGAGAACTATTCTGTGCAGTGTTTAAGTCGCTTTTCACTGAATCAGTTTTCAGTTTCTTTTGTTTGGTCATCAATGTTGTGTTTCTCAGACCATCTTCTTTCTTCTACTGTTTCTCCTGGAAGTCTTCACTTGGTATTACAGCAAACCCGGAAGTGATAGCTCAAACTCCTTTCTTCGCTCTCCCCGAAACGCTCAGAGGGAGCTGCTCCTCACATCTCTTTTGTTTGTGTGCAGTGAAGAAAGCAGATGGAGCAGCGATGGAGATGCAGCCGCTGAAGAGTGCAGATGGTGAAGAAGCGGATGAGAAGGAGAAGAAGAAGAGCAGCGGTTCCAAGAAGGAGAAGTCTGTCCTGCAGGGGAAGCTTACCAAACTGGCTGTGCAGATTGGGAAAGCAGGTCAGAGCTTTTATCGCAAGTTCTGTCTTTACTACCAGCTGAAGTTATATCCTCTGTTCTATTTTGGGTACTAGATTAGGTTCTGTCTCATTCTATTCTAGGTACTAGATCAGGTTCTATAATTTGTTCTATTCTAGATACTAGATCAGGTTCTGTAATGTGTTAAATTTTTAAAGTACTAGATCATGTTCTATCTCTCGTTCTATTTACGTTCTAGATCAGGTTTTTTCTCTTGTTCTATTTTGGGGGCTATATTAGGTTCTATCTCTGGTTCTATTTTCGTTCTATGTCAGATTATATCGTGTTCTAATTTGGGTACTAGATTAGGTTCTATCTCTGGCTCTGTTTCTGTTCTTTGTCAGGTACTATCATATTCTATTTTGGTACTAGATCAGGTCCTGTCTCAGGTTCTACTTCGGTTCTATATCAGGTTCTATTTCTTGTTCTATTTTGGGTACTAGATTAGGAAATATCTCTCATTCTATTTACATTCTATGTCAGGTTCTTTTGCATTAGGTACTAGATTAGGTTCTATCTCTGGTTCTATTTCCATTCTATGTAAGGTTCTGTCATGTTCTAGTTTGGGTACTCGATTAGGTTCTATCTTTCGTTTTATTTCTGTTCTATGTCAGGTTCTATTGTGTTCTATTTTGGGTACTAGATCAGGTTCTGTCTGATTCTATTTCTATTCTATATCAGGTTCAATATCTTGATCTATTCTATGTACTAGATCAGGTTATATCTCTTGTTCTGTTTTGGGTACTAAATCTCTTTTTCTATTTCTGTTTTATATCAGGTTCTATTGTGTTCTATTATGGGTACTAGATCAGGTTCTAGCGCTTGTTCTATTCTGGATACTAGATTAGGTTCTATCTTTCATTCTATTTTTAGTAATAAATAAGGTTCCATCTCTTGTTCTATATCTGGTTCTATGATGTTCCATTTTGAGTACTAAATCAGGTTATATCTCTTGTTCTATTTTCTGTGCTATATCAGGTTCTATCCTGTGTTCTTTGATAGGTTCGGTCTCGTGTTCTATTTTCAGTACTATGTCTGGTTCAGTTATTGTTTCTATCTCAGATAGTTAATCAGGTTCTATCTCTTATCCACGTTTTTATCTCGAGTTGTATCTGGTGTTCCATCTCATGTTCCATATTGGATGTTGCCTTTGTTCTATGTAGGTTACTATCATAAGTTGTCTTGGGGATGTATCTCAGGTTTTATGTAATGTGAGATTCTAAAAAAGCTGATCTTATCTCTCTCCTTCTCCATCTCTTTTTCCTGGTGAAGGTCTGGTGATGTCAGCTATTACGGTGATCATCCTGGTGCTCTACTTCGCCGTCGATAACTTTGTGCGCCAGAAGCGACAGTGGTTACCAGAGTGCACCCCCGTGTACATCCAGTACTTCGTAAAGTTCTTCATCATTGGCGTGACCGTCCTGGTGGTGGCCGTCCCTGAAGGCCTCCCTCTTGCCGTCACTATCTCGCTGGCGTACTCCGTTAAGGTACAGGCAGAAACTGAAATGAGCTCCCCCTGCTGGATGCTTGTCACTGATGCACTCGGTTCTGTGTGTTCCTGTAGAAAATGATGAAGGACAATAACCTGGTGCGGCACCTGGACGCATGTGAGACCATGGGGAATGCCACCGCTATCTGCTCTGACAAGACTGGCACACTGACCACCAACCGCATGACAGCCGTGCAGCTATATGTGTCTGACGTGCATCATAAAAAGATCCCAGAGCCTACCAGCATGCCCTCCAGCACTCTCGACACGCTGGTCAATGCTATCTCCCTCAACAGCGCCTACACCACTAAGATACTGGTGAGAGCTGCTTGAGTGTTGGGTTGGGAAGCTGAAACACTGTGCAACTGTAGACTTTGTAACAATTAGACGCAGAGATGTAGCATGATTCTCCTTCCGCCGCTCTCAGCACATCGCTTAAAAATGGAAATGGGGTCATAGGAGGAGATAGAGATCTGCTCGAGTAAGAGAGGAGTTCTCAGAAACAAGGGAGGTGACCCACATAGAGGATGCAATTCTGGTTTAAAGAAGAACTCAAATCAGAGACGAGCCTCCATGATAGAGAACAGAGAAACGTGCAACTCTCTGAACCAAGAGAAGATGTCCCTGGAGAGGGTGGCCTCCAGAGAGACGGAGATGAAGGGATCACTCCAGACGCCTTATCTTCTGATTCGATCCACAGAGCGCGAGTCTTCTTCCCTTGAGAAGCTCCTGCATCTAATGAGCTTTCTGCTGTGTTAGATAACGAACTGCGGCCATGTTGTCACCCAAAAACTGCTTCAGCAAATTTCAGAACTTCCTTCTGGGTTTATTCTTTTATCTGAGTTTAAAGCTAGATGATTCAGGTTTCATCAGTCTCATAATCTCATAACTTCTGGATCCATTCGTCGCACAGATTCATGTTTCAGGCATTCTGGTTCTTGTGTTCGGTGTAGTCCGCTCTGTATCTCCTGAAGTCCTCGTCAGAGAAGCTTGACCTGTACTTGATCCGGTCAATCATTGATAATTCAGCACGTGTTCGTGTGAGTGTGGCTGTCAGTACCTGATACGCTGGTCTTCCTTTCACACACTGCTCTCGGGTTCCTCGGCTCTCCGGTGGGGTCAGAGGTCACGGCACACACTGAAGCAATGTTAGCGAGCGCATCAATTCTTCAGTGCTTACATGGGCTGTTTTTCAGGCCGTCTCCAGGTCAGTGGTTCTGCGCTACTAGGTGAGCACTGAAGACTTAGTTACACCAAAAGCAGCGCTGGAGGCTCTGACAGTGAAACTGAAACACTGGTTTTGGGAGGTTTTAGTTGTTCTGGCTTTGCTGGTCTGTTAAATCAGAATAGACCTGCTGAACCACACAGGGTGCTCAGGGAGAGCTTCGTAACGAGGTGTGAAACCGAGAGTGGGCTCTGAACATGACTTTGAGGGGACGCAGGGTAGGGTGTGGGGGCATCCTGGCCCCTGCAGAGAGAAAGCGAATCAAGCGAGAACTGTGTGGCAGCCAGAAGCCTGCTGCACTTGTGAAGAGGAAGCAGCGCAGCCGGTAGGAGCTCTGCCATATGCCGCCACGGTGCAGGAAAGAGGGCGTATCGTGGTGATAGCAGCTGCTCAGGAGGAGAGCAGAGAGAGCCATCAAACCCAGATTCCCTGCCTAACCCAAGGGCCCAAGGAGCTTCCGATTACACACAGAAACAGAAACACAGAGTTTCAGGGATTTTGTTTTCATAATCTGTCTAGATTTTAAACGATATATCTTTGTGAGATTTTGCTGATTGATTGATTGAATGAATGTGGGAGTGCTTCCATGATGATGGATGAGATTGATGCCCCTTTCTTCCTCTCTCTCCCTCTCTCTTTCTTTCACTCGCTCACCTCCCTCTCACTCTCACTCACTCACCTCTCTCTCGCTCTCTCTCTCACTTGCTCACCCCTCTCTCTTACTTGCTCACCTCTCTCTTACCTCACTGTCTCACTCTCTCTCCTCTCTCTCTCACTCGCTCACCATTCTTACTTGCACCTCTCACTCGCTCACCCCTCTCTCTGAATTTCTCTGTCTATCTTTCTCCTCTTTCTCTCTCCCTCTCTTTGTCTCTCTTTCTCTCACTTTCTCACATCTCTCTCTCTCACTCTCTTCCTCTCGCCTCTCTCTCATTCTCTCTCTCACTCGCTCACCCCTCTCACTCGCTCACCTCTTTCTTTCTCTCTCTCTCACTCCCTCTCCTCTTTCTTTCTCTCTCTCTCACTCGCTCACCCCTTTCTTTCTCTCCTCCAGCCGGCAGATAAAGAAGGTGGTCTCCCGAAGCAGGTTGGCAATAAAACAGAATGTGGTCTTCTGGGTTTAGTTCTGGACCTGAAGCGAGACTACCAGACTATTAGAAACCAGATCCCAGAGGAGAAGCTCTACAAGGTCTACACCTTTAACTCTGTCAGGAAGTCCATGAGCACTGTGATCAAGCTCCCCGACGGAAACTTCCGGATGTACAGCAAAGGAGCGTCTGAGATCATCCTGAAGAAGTAAGCGCTCCACTTTCATCAGAAAAACACCTGCTGCAGGCATTTCTGTGTTTCTTTTGATATATCCTTATATATAAACATTTCTCGTTTACTCTTTATAACGTTGACATGATCTGTGAGCTTGAAAATGAAACACCTCCCCCCCCTTTCTCCTTCTCTTGTCCCTCTCTCTCTCTTTCTCTCTCTCTCTTTCCGTTTCTATCTCTGCCTCTGCCTCTCCTCCCTTCTCTCTCCCTCTCTCTCTCTCTCAGGTGCTCGTGGATCCTCGGTGACGCGGGTGAGTCCCGTCTCTTCCGGCCCCGGGATCGAGATGAGATGGTGAAGAAGGTGATCGAGCCCATGGCCTGCGATGGCCTACGCACCATCTGTGTGGGCTACCGGGACTTCCCCGGGATGCCGGAGCCTGACTGGGAGGATGAGAGCACCATCCTGAGCGAGCTGACTGCTATCTGTGTGGTGGGCATCGAGGACCCCGTCAGACCCGAGGTGAGCTGCTGTGCCTGGCCCAGACCAGAGCTCCGAGCTGGTTCTTCCGGGGGGTCCCCGTTAGGGCCCCAATGCTCCAGATCTTTGTGAGGAGATGGAGGGCTTGTGCTTTTCTGCTGGTTTCCTGTGTTTAGCGCTCAGAAGATTTCCAGTACCAGTGAGCCCTTGGTTTCAGTTTCTCTGGCACCAACTGTGGACTGCAGAACTGCAGCTCAGGGAGGTTCCTCCTGCTTTCTGAGTACTGGGAGAGTTCACCAAAGGAAGAATCTAAGCGGAAACTGAGCTCAAGCAGCTGAGTTACTCATTTAGCTTCAGATTTTTGAGGAGTAAAACAAGTCCGAGGTTAAAAGCTTAAGGACCTTTTCATTTTTTATTTGACTTGATGGTGCCTCATGACACTCGAGGTCACCGTAAACATTAAAACTTATTAATTCTATTTTTAAATATTACCTCATTACTTTGTTTTACTGAAAGTTTTTGACATCTACATTATTATTGAATAAGTGATTTTTTTTAATGTAAAATTATTCTAAATGTAATTGTTAGTAATTTTATTTACATAAATTATAAATTGATACAAATTTATTTTACAATTAAATTTAGATAATTTAAAATAAAGTTTAAATTTATTTATACTTTTATTTGATATAAATCTATTTTTATTTGATAACTAATTAGTTTATATATATATATATATATATATATATATATATATATATATATATATATATATATATATATAACCTCGTCTTCTCCTGAACCTCGTCTCTTCCTGAACCTTGTCTCCTCCTGAACCTTGTCTCCTCCTGAACCTTGTCTCCTCCTGAACCTCATCTCCTCCTGAACCTCATCTCCTCCTGAACTTCGATTCCTCCTTAATCTCGTCTCCTCCTGAACCTCGTCTTCTCCTGAACCTCGTCTCCTCCTGAACCTCGTTTCTTCCTGATCCTCGTCTCCTGTTGGTCCACGTCTCCTCCTGATCCTCTTCTCCTCCTGAACCTCGTCTCCTCCTGAGCCTCGTTGTCTTCTGAACCTTGTCTCTTCCTGAACCTCGTTTACTCCTGAACTTTGTCTCCTCCTGAACCTCGTCTTCTCCTGAACCTTGTTTCCTCCTGAACCTCGTCTTCTCTTGAACTTCGTTTTCTCCTGAACCTTGTTTCCTCCTTAATCTCATCTTCTCCTGGACCTCGTCTCCTCCTGAATCTCATTTCCTCCCGAACCTCGTCTTCTCCTGAACCTCGTCTCCTCCTGAACGTCGTTTCCTCCTGAACCTCGTCTCTTCCTAAACCTCATCTTCTCCTAGACCTCATCTCCTCCTGAACCTCGTTTCCTCCTTAATCTCGTCTCCTCCTGAACCTTGTCTTCTCCTGGACCTCGTCTCCTCCTGAACCTCATTTTCTCCTGAACCTTGTCTTCTCCTGAACCTTGTCGCCTTCTGAAACTTGTCTTCTCCTGAACCTCGTCTTCTACTCAATATCGTCTTCTCCTTAACCTTGTTTCCTCCTGAACCTCATCTCCTCCTGAACCTCGTCTCCTTCTGTATCTCGTCTCTTCCTGAACCTTTGCTTTTCCTCAACCTAATTTCCTCCTGAACCTCGCCTCTTCCTGAACCTTGTCTTCTCCTTAATATCATCTCCTCCTGAACCTCATTTCCTCCTGAACCTCATCTTCTTTTTAGTCTCATCTCTTCCTGAACCTAATTTCTTCTCTGATCTCTTGTACCACAGGTGCCAGATGCTATCCGGAAGTGCCAGCGAGCGGGGATCACGGTGCGGATGGTGACGGGGGACAACATCAACACAGCACGAGCCATTGCCATAAAATGTGGCATCATTCATCCCGGAGAGGACTTCCTGTGCATCGACGGGAAGGAGTTCAACCGCAGGATCCGCAATGAGAAGGGAGAGGTCCTCTTCTCTTCTTTGCTTCTCTTCTATTCTCTCCTAATCTTGTTTCATTCTTCTAAGCTCATTTAATCTCTGTCTCGCTCTCTCTTTCTCTCTCTCTCTTTCCCTCTCTCTCCCACTTTCTCTCTTCTCCCTCCCTCCCTCTCTCTTCTCTCTCTCCCTCTCTCCTCTCTCCCTCTTCTCACTCACTCTCCTCTCTCTCTCACTCTCTCTCTCCCCCAGGTTGAGCAGGAGCGCATTGATAAAGTATGGCCCAAACTCAGAGTGCTGGCCCGGTCCTCTCCCACAGATAAACACACACTGGTCAAAGGTGAGTGATGTTTGTTCTCACATGCTTTGTTTTGCTTTTCTAATAAATAACCGGGGTCTAACTCTCAAAGATTTGGTCAATGACTACGTGATAATTATTCATTCTTTCAAGAGCAAATGCTTTCCTTCAATGCTGTCTGGAGACTCTCCTCCATGACTCTGAGTGGTTCTCCTCTCCTGCTGCAGGGATCATCGACAGCACCCTGGTGGACCAGCGACAAGTCGTGGCAGTGACCGGAGATGGAACAAATGATGGACCGGCTCTGAAGAAAGCAGACGTAGGCTTTGCTATGGTGAGAGAACATCTTCTTAGAAGGTCTTCTTTGTTTCTCCGTCCATCTCTCTCTGTTTGTTCAACATTCTCTGCCTCCCTCTCCCGCTCTCTCTCTCCCTCTCTCTCTCTCTCTGCAGGGGATCGCAGGGACAGACGTAGCTAAGGAAGCCTCTGACATCATCCTGACAGATGATAACTTCTCCAGCATCGTAAAGGCCGTCATGTGGGGGCGGAACGTGTATGATAGCATCTCTAAGTTCTTGCAGTTCCAGCTGACGGTGAACGTGGTAGCAGTGATCGTGGCCTTCACTGGAGCCTGCATCACTCAGGTCTAAGTCACTGCCAAGCTTCACAGAAGAGCTGAGCCTCCTCTCCTGAACAGTAATAAGGAGAAACCTTTCTCTCTCTCTGCAGGACTCTCCTCTGAAGGCGGTGCAGATGCTCTGGGTGAATCTAATCATGGACACCTTCGCATCACTTGCTCTAGCCACTGAGCCACCTACAGAGTCGCTACTGATGAGGAAACCATACGGCAGGAACAAGCCCCTGATCTCCAGCACCATGAGCAAGAACATCCTAGGACACGGCGTCTACCAGCTAACCATCATCTTCAGCCTGCTCTTTCTTGGTCAGACACTGATGTGAATGAGTTCCAGAGCTCTGTAGATCCTTCCAGAACATCTTCTGAATCGTTCTCTTTGATGTTCTACAGGTGAGCAGATCTTTGACATCGATTCAGGCAGGAAAGCCCCCCTTCACTCTCCACCCTCTGAACACTACACCATCATCTTCAACACCTTCGTCATGATGCAGCTCTTCAATGAGATCAACGCACGCAAGATCCACGGTGAGAGGAACGTGTTTGATGGCATCTTCAGGAACCCCATCTTCTGCTCCATTGTCCTTGGGACCTTTGCTATTCAGGTGAGGCATTAAACCCGGTTGAAGGGGAATCAAGGCTTTTGAGATACAGGTTCTTGTCTCCTGGTAACTTCCTGGAATATTCTCTTTCAGATTGTGATTGTTCAGTTTGGAGGGAAGCCTTTCAGCTGCTCTCCTCTGGATCTAGAAAAATGGATGTGGTGTGTGTTCCTGGGGTTGGGAGAGCTGGTCTGGGGACAGGTAAAGCCTTTCAGGATGTGTGTGTGTTAAATATTCTACTAAATGATAATGGAATCCGCCCTGAATATAATCAATACCATCACAAATGGATCATAACTGGTGTATGAAGTCCAGGAGTTTATGAAGGTGCTCTGATCCACCTCATGCTTTTTCTCATAGGTGATCTCCACCATCCCAAACAGCCGTTTGCGCTTCCTACGAGCTGCAGGTCAGCTGACTCAGAAGGACGAGAGTCCGGAGGAGGAGCTGAATGAAGATCAGGAAGAGATTGATCACGCAGAGAGAGAGCTGCGGCGAGGACAGATCCTGTGGTTCAGAGGGCTTAATCGCATTCAGACTCAGGTATATCCATGTCTGAGACAGGTTTATAAATGGGTACTCCCCGTCTGAGACAAGTTTATATACGTGGCGCTCCCTGTCAGGGACAGGTTTATATACGGGACGCTCCCCGTCTGAGACAGGTTTGCATACGAGGCGCTCCATGTCAGGGACAGGTTTATATAAAGGACCCTCCCCATCTGAGACAGGTTTGCATACGAGGCGCTCCATGTCTGGACAGGTTTATATAAAGGATGCTTCCCGTCTGGGTCCGGTTTATATACGGGATGCTCCTCATTTTCAAAAGGTTTAAATACAGGGCGCTCCCTGTCTGAGACGGGTTTATATACGGGATGCTCCTCGTCTGGAATGGGTTTACATACAGGATGCTCCCTGTCTGGGACAGGTTTATATATGGGACGCTCCCCGTCTGAGAGGGGTTGATATGCATGTTGCTCCCCATCTGGGAGAGGTTAATGCTCCCTGTCTGAGATAGGTTTATATATGGGACACTTCCTGTCTGGGATTGTTTAAAATACGGGACGCTCCCCATCTGGGAGGGTTTTATATATATGACGCTCCCTGTCTGGGATTGATTTAAATATGGGACGCTCCCTGTCTGGGACGTGTTTATAAATGGGACACGCCCCGTCTGTGACAGGTCTATATATATATATATATATATATATATATATATATATATATATATATATATATATATATATATATATATATATATATATATATGTATACAGGACACTCCCTGTCTGAGACGCTTCCTGTCTGGGACGGGTTTATATACGGGACACTCCCCGTCTAAGACAAGTTTATATATGACTCTCCCTATCCGGGAGGGGTTTATATACATGACGCTCCCTGTCTGGGACGGGTTTAAATATGGGACACTCTCTGTCTGGGCCTTGTCTATAAACGGGACGGTCCCGGTCTGGGACAGGTTTATATATTGGACGGTCCCTGTCTGGGACGGGTTTATATACAGGACACTGCCCATCTGGGACCGGTTTATATATGGGATGTTCCCCATCTGGGACAGGTTTATATACTGGACGCTCCCTGTCTGGGACAGGTTTAAATACGGGACGCTCCCCATCTGGGAAAGGTTTATTATGGGACACTCCTCGTCTGGGACGGGTTTATATACAGGATGCTCCCTGTCTGTGAGGACACATGAAAACTTTTTAATTAAATAAATGTTTTATACTTTTGTCTTATGTATGAAATTTGTGTTATAAATACATTTGCCTTGCCTTTATACAGGACAAATACCATCTGGACAGGTATACTCTCAAAAAAGAAAGTAACAATGATAATTTGGATTTTGAAAACATTAGGTTTTCTTGAATAGTTTCAGAGGGATTAAATGCTTGTTGTACCATTCTCGCTGTGTCATCCCTGTTGTTTGTGATGAGATGTTAACCATGCTTCACTAGCAGTTATCAGGTCTGTGTGGAAGACCCTTCCATGCTGAAATGCTAATATGTGACTGTCCATGTCTTTGTCCATGGGTCTGGTCTCACATCGCTGTGCTCCATCTTCTCCCTCCTGCAGATCGAGGTGGTTAACACGTTCAAGAGTGGGACATCCTTTCAGGGGGCTCTGCGGCGCCAGTCCTCCACCACCAGTCAGAATCAAGATGTAACCACTGTTTCTAGTCCTAGTCACGTGTCCTTGTGCAATGCTCTTTCTTCTCCTCAAAGCTCCTCTGCTCCTGCCGCTCCCTCTGGCCGTGAGTCCATGCTCCTCTCCGGGGCTGAGTCTGTGTTTCAGGGTTGCTCTTCCACTGGCAGAGAAAAAGGTTTTCAAAAATTAACAAATTTAAATCTGAAGTGATTTAAAATTCATGCTCACTCCCTCAGCTTATTTTCAAGATTGTTAAACAGCATAAAACTGTATGCAGGTAACACTCACATATTCCTGACTCATTTCTGGTAAATTAAGAGTCAAAAGAAAGAGTACGTTATGTTTTTAGTTCTCATGTTCAGTAGTCACTCTTACTGGTCCTGCAAGGTCCAATCCTTTATTTCATCACATGGTTTATAATCTTTTTATCAGAATACATTTTTAATCTGTAAAAACAATTAAGAATTTATCAATTTTCTAAAACAATTGATGTAATGCCTTTAACTATAAAACAACAACATTGTCAAAATTATTTTTTATTTTTGAAAATGTTCCTCACAATCTATTCTTTAGGGCCCTCTAGTGTTTGTGGTGCACTAAGCATCTGCTTGTTTCCGTAACGCCTCTGGCTGGTTCTTCTCTCGACGATAACAATGTTGTACCTACTGCCACTTTCTGGTGAAAATGAAAAGGCTATGATTTCTCCACTTACTGTGATAAGCGCCTCCCTGAAACTCTGCTTTGCTTCTGATTGCTCCTCTCTTCATGTCTGTGTGAGTGAAATCCTCATTTAATGTGTCTCCGAAAGGAAAGAGTGTTTCATTCAACCATGTCTTTGTTTTCCCAGAGTGCTAAGAGCCCTGGAGTAAGGGTGCAGGCTGCCAAGTGAATTTCAGGTTGTGAGTCTCTTCACTGTCCGTCTCTAACTCGATGTGAGCTAATATTCTAGCAACAAACTCACCAGGCTGGGTAAACGTTCAAGTATGGCCACTGCTTCTGGAAGCTCTTGGCTTTAGCTCTTAGAGGATGTCTCACTCAGTCTTGTCCTGTGTGTGGTCTTTGTGCTGCGGGCACTACTCTGAGTCATTGCTTCTCGATGTTCACTCAGTCCTCATCTGAGTTCTGCGTGTGTGTTTCATCCCTCACTCAGATCCATTCCTGGTTTAGCTGCTACTTTGATTCAGTCCATGGGGAGATCTTCTTTTAAGAAGTGGAATTTCGTGCATGAGGAGAAAAGGACCATTATAGGACCCTCTAGACCAGCACCATATATTTTCTTTTACAGTTTCAATATGATGTTATTTCAATCATCTTGTGGTCAGGGGCCATGTGGTTTGAAGGTGGGGCCATGAGGTTTGAGGGTGGGGCCCATGAGGTTTCAGGGTAGGTCACAAAGGTAGTGCGTACAGCCATGAGGGTGGGCTACTCTAATAATGGGCCCATTAGGATTGATGTCCAGGGCTGAGGGTGAATGTTGGGATCAGGAGATTAGTAGGTGGGATTAGGACAAAGATTAGCACAGGTGAAGGGTAAGGGTTAAGGTTAGGGTTAGTGCATCTGCACCTCATGGTTGCCGATCACTGTTTAAGGGCCCAGGACTTTAGGGTCTAGGGTTATTTGTGTTATAGTAAACGGGTTACGGATAGGGACTCGGTAGTAGGTTTAGCAGTTAAACCCCATTAATTAAATAGGATTAGAGGTTAGAGTTTATGGGTGTGGGATAGGGGTTAGGGATAGAGGTAGGGATGGGTTTAGGGGTTAGGGTTCTAACCAGGGGTCGCCAACTCCGGTTCAGGAGGGCTACTGCGCAACAAACTTTTTACTTCAACCATGATGAAACTTACTTAAAGCTTTTTGGCTTGTCTGAAACTAGAGTAGCATGCGTACTATAACAGATTTGTAACAAAAATGTGCAGAACAGCTGCCCTCCAGGACCATGGTTCAAGTTTAGGAGATAGTGTATTGGGTTAGGGTAAGGGTGTTAGGTTAAGGGATTCGTTTTCTAGTTTAAATGAATGAGTTATAAAGAACTCGGCCCTCAATCATCGTGAAGGTCAGAACTGCTCCGTTCCCGAAGCAGCAGCAATCATTTGGAGCCCATACTTGAGGGTTTACCCAGAGGTGCATGGAGTTGTTGAAAGAACAGCCTTTGGCTCGTTCTGGTCTCCTCTCCTCCATGTTCATCTTTTGTCGTGTCCTGCATGTATGTGTTGTGTCTGTGTGTGTGTGTGTGTGTTTGTGTGTTTGTGTGTGTGTGCTTGTTGTTTTTCGTTTGGCTTTCTCATGAATTTTCTCATGGCTCTCCCAGCATAGGCTCTCCTCACGCTCTTTGTGTTCTCATCCTGATCTACTCTCTCAGCAGATGTGCATGGGTTGATCTCAGTGGAATAACGATGCTTGTCTCTAGGTTCCTGAGGTGGTTACTGTGTGCTGTCCGGGACCCCAGAGCTCTGTTTCCTCCAATAGAGATGACGAGTAAAGCGTGCGCTCGTCTCACTCTCTCTCTCTCTTCTCTTATGCAGATACGAGTCGTGAACGCCTTCCGTAGCTCGCTCTATGAGGGCTTGGAAAAACCCGAATCCAGAACCTCCATCCACAACTTCATGACTCACCCGGAGTTTCGGATCAATGACTCCACTCCGCACATTCCTCTCATCGATGACATGGATGACATGGCCACCCGACGAAACCCCAGCGAGCCGCCGTCGCCGAACAAGAACAACAACGCCATAGATAGCGGGATAAACCTCACCATCGACTTCAGCGCTGCCTCCTCCACCCCGGCCAGCCCCCTGCACAGCCTGGAGACCTCGCTTTAGCCAGGGGACTCTTCCCGTCTCTATTTCAAGCGCAACACGAGGGTGACCGCCATCTCGCCTAGCGCTGAAGCAACAGACTCGCTCTAATCGCGGCTCCTGCATGAATGTACTGGTTTCTCTCGGAAGCCTGGTTTAATTTAAGCTTTCTCGGGCTGGACTCTTACGGTCTGTGAGTATTGTGTGTGGCATGTATCCTCCTGTAGAGATTATCGGGTTCCGCCGCTGCACAGACCGGCGAAAATGTTAGGATTTATCAATATATATTTATAGACACTATATAAATATATATTTACAGACTTTATTTGTCGGCATGTTGCCTTGCTTCAATACCTACTACTTTAACTTATTTATGTCCTGAAGAGAATGTAATTTGTTTACAAAGCTGTAGATGCTGTACAAGGGGCGGCGGTGGCAGGGGACGCAGAGCAGCTCTTCTCGTGTTAATAATAGATGTTTATTTCACGCCGCGCGGAGGACAGAAAGCACCGGAGGAACATGAATACACTCGCAAATCTATGAGCTGTCAGTAAATTCTCAACTCGGCAATTAAACGTGTCCAGAGCGAGCAAACGTCAAAGAAAAATAACTAACAATAGTTCTTTAACAACTAGGAAATGCACTTAGTTAAATAGTAAACATTTCAGAACAAACGACAGGATGAATGGTGTGTAATAGTCTATTCAAAAATAAAAAATGTATATATGCTTGTTTGCTTTAAATATTGAAAGAGGTAGATATATTTACTCACTTGCAAACAGTTGAATTGAGCTTCTTAAAAATTTCACTTGGAATTTATTATATCTTGTTAGCCGCTGACACATTTAACATCATATTTATTTGTTTATTGAAGTGCTGTTTTATGACATGTTCTTGACATGTTTACTCATCAAATATCTCTTTAATTGAGACCTGGTTCTTCTGTTCTGTTCTCGTCTCTTTCTGTCCTCCGCCGGCGTGTGCTGGAGAGGCCTGATGTAAATTATTGTAGATACGTTTATCTAACAGAGGAAACCAAAACTCGGAGCGTTTGTGGATCTTTTGGATCTCCGAGCGCTGCTCTCCGTGATCATGTTCAATCCGTATATCGTTCATTCGTTTCATTTTCAACTTAAAAACTAATGCAAAAAAAGGAGAAATAAATTATTTTTTTATTATTTATTTGAAAAATAATTAACCAAAAATTATCTATATCATTATAATTTTTTTTAATTCTGAGATTAAAAAAGCAAAAATGCATTTTTACAACATTTTGCGACATTTTTTTCTAATCATCCTCTTGAGAACGCTCAGCGCAAGCCGGAAGTTTATTGACGTCGAAGTTTATTTGAGTGCAAGGGTGAAAGGCTGAAGAGAATAAAACTAAGGTTATTATAGTCGAGTTGAGATGAAGAGCGTGAGAAGAAGATGAATTTGTCACATTCTATAATGTGAGGAACACAGAACAAGATATTTCACTAAAGTTCTCGTCAGATTCTCTCCTCAGCTCCTCAATATCTCACTGAGCACCATCACCTCAATGGTTTATTAGAGGTTTATTAGAGAGTTATTTAGAGGTTTAAGTTGTTATATTTAGAGAATAAAATATATTTGCTTATATTGACCCCTCGCTGATTTATTGGATTATAAGACGAAGCACATCAGCAGCTGGAGAGAAGTTTCAGTCCTTCTCACTTAGTGCAGTGATGTTTTTTGGAGAAATTATATCAAGAATATCATATATTAGTGTAATGAATCTTTAAAAAACTTAATTTTAATACAATTGCAATGCAGTTGCTGCAAATTACCTCCAGGTGTCGCTATGTAAGGGTTGGTTCAGAAGACTCGATACAGAAGGTTTGGTCGATCGCTGTGCCCAGCACTACAGCATAAAGCTATGAAAAGCTTCACTCTGAAACGCTCTGTTTAGAACACCTTCAGGGACATCCTTCTCTGTTTTCTTGTGCGTTATTCTACGAAAGTCATCAGCGCTTTAGTCTTGATTCTTGATTCACCTTCTGGGGCACGCTGAGCATTCCCAAAAGGAAAATTCGAAAACAAAAAGAGCAGCAAGTTCGTGATTCATTTTTACATTTTTTTGTTTTGATAACAGAATACCAAATTCAATAACTAGTAGTTTTTCCTTTGTTTTCGCTTTTAAATTGAAAATTAAACGAACGAATGGTAGACGGATTGTGTTGCTCTTCTTTTGGACTTGCTGTGGTTGTCTTGAGGGCTAGGGTAATGAACGAATGTCCTGCTGGGGTTAGAATCAAACTGAAGCGAACCGAGAAGATGCTTCTGGAGGAGCGGCCACATGTGCTAGTCTCATGCGTCGCCAGCAGTATTCACTGAGACGCATGCACCGTTGGTCCAGGAGGCCCCTCTCCTGATAGGCAAACCTGACCTCAAGCTCGTCTTCAGGCGAAGCTGCAGTGCACTAGCTTTAACGGTGAGCTCAGGTTCCTCCAGCAGAGGCCGAGATCTTCTTCAGAGAACACTCAGTCGCTTTATTCACCAACACTCATCAGTTCCCCCGGCTCCTCTCGACTCACCTATGTTTGCAGGTAACGCCCCTGCAGCACCCCTGTCCCTGCTCCCCTATTGGTTGAGGGGGTTGTCTATTTTGAGAAAAATCTTTCTCAACACAATTTTTCTGTGGTAGTGCTCCATAAATCAAAGATGAGGTTTAGACTTACATTACCAGGTAAAACAGATTAGCTGTTTTAGAGAGCGACGTAGTTCCACCTCCCAAACAAAGAGACTGTTGCCTTAGTTACCGAGTCACAGATGTATATCTGGAGGTGGGACGAGGAGCGAATGGTCAAGGGTCGTGTCTGTTATTGGGTTTTGGATATCTTTTACCTCACTGATCCTAGAGAAAATTAGGCAGAGACTCCAGATCTTGTCGCTTGGTTTGGGTGGAATTTGTTTTCGAGCTCGTTCCTGTCTCATGCGCGGCTCGCCTGCGTAGGAGAGGGTGCTGTTCACAGATCTGGTAACATTGAGGAGAGCAAGATAATTGGTGGACAGCAGCGGAGGCAGAGCTAGAAGCTCCTGTGTTCTGCAGAGACTCGCTCCTGTGACTGAGGTCGCACTGGTAAGAAACGGTACAGATCTTATCGTTCTGAATGCCAAACAATCGATCGAGGGAAGGAGATGATACTCCTGCTGCATCCCTGCACCTCTGAAGAGAGAAACTCCTCATGAAACATGATTTCTCTGCATCACTACGGAGATAAACCTCTGAGTAAAGCCTTCAGTTAATCTACACTACACTGCTTTACATTTGAGGTTAGTCAACCATTCTCCAGATCCATCACGTTAGCATAGCTTAGCATAGATCACTGAATCGAACTGGACCATTAGCGCTCCATTCCGGGGAGAGATGGATTAGTTTCCATGTTTCCCCTACATCAATCATACATCTATATCTGATGATTTAATAGAAAAAACATAGAAACTGATCTTAAACTGTGTTCCTCTGAGCTCAGTCGATAGGGAACCTGAGATCACCAAACCCAGGTCTTCCTGCAAACATGGAACCCATCCCAGCCCCCGAAGGCTTCTGCGTTACCACCGGAGTGCTCAGGTCTGGCTTTACAGGTGCAGTGCGTGATTTTTTAATATTGTGACTCTGGGTATCAAGCGGAGATGCTGGGATTGTCCACATTGGCTTCCAAAGATCACATACTGCTCCTTTAGATGAGAAATGGAACGTAGTTCATCCATGAACTGTTCAAACCCAAAACCAAAATTACGTTATTAATACACTTCATCAGTGAAGAAAGCTTTGGAATGGAGGGTGTCCGAGGGACCAAAACGCTACGAGTTGTTTAAGGTCCCGGGATCTTTGCAGAAGGTCCCTCCGGTTCCGTTCTCTCCTGTGTGTGGAGAAGCGCCGGTGGGTTCAGGACAGAAGCGATCATACTCACCGATACTAGTAATAATACATGTACTAATAATACTCTCTCTCGCAATACCTGCGCTTGTACGTACTGTAGCTAGCAGCATGCGTCTGTGGAGCGCTCTCTAGCGCCCTTTGGGTAAGTGAAAGTGTTGACTCCTCTTGTTTTTATGGATTTTATAAGCTCTTCAATAAGTGTACATAAAGGAGAGTCGATGTTGATTTACGACTATGCAACCTGTGGAGTGTGGGACTGCTTCTGCTGTGGCCTGGAGTGAGACGCTGCGGCGTCCAGAGGAGAAGGACTCCTGGAGCTTCTCTCGTGGATCCAGACTCAAAGTGAACTCAAACAAGCACTTAATAAAAGTCCGAGGAGCATGAAGCTGTGTTTGTGAGCTGGCTGGAGGCATGGATCCTCTCGCTCGACTGAAAATGATGCAAGTCAATCAATAAATTATTAACTCACAACTGAACGTGTCTAGACATGCTTCTAGAATAAAACTATCTCCAGCCAACACCTCTCTGCTTTATCCCTTATTATAGTCCAATAACTGATTTTATATAAAAAGCTCAGATTATTATTGCCTTGTTTGAGCAGTGTTTTATCCTTTAACATGTTTATCATTTAAATTATTCTCAACAGGCTCTCGATGATAGAGTAGGTGATGAAACAGAATAATCCTTTAAAAGCGGTTATAATACACATTTATTAAAACATTGATCTATAGCTACCAACACATTTAGTAACATTTATACACGTTTATATATAGTTTACGAATTGTAATAACATGTCAATACATTAAAATGTATGTATTACTTTGCTGTTTTTGTGTTTAGAATGCTGGATATGTTGCTTTAAGATTAAGAACGTGTGGAAACCAGAGACTAGCTCCGCCTGGTGGCTCAGGGACAGGTGTGTTGCCCGGACCCCAGAGGAAAGAATGGAGCGTGTTTTAATAGAATCCAGAGGAAAGAGAAAAACAAATAAAATAATTAAAACAGTAGAAAACATGTTAAGAAACGAAAGAACTTACACGGCTATCTTAAAACTTTGTTAAGGGCAGAAAAATAAAACCTAAATAAAAAAATTGTTTTTGAAAGAATGTGAGTAATATTACAGAACCTACCGCTCCAGCAGTTTGACCAATACGTTTATCGTTAAGTTTTTATTCTGTTTTAGTTTAATGAACAACCAGGAAAGGCATTTCCTTTGATTTATTCTCGAGTAAAATGTGGATTGTTTGCCACTACAACTATAATATACATGTATTTACTTAGACTTTTCCCCATTTTTATTTTCGAATTTATTTGATCAACATTTACATGTGTTATATTTTTTTTTTATTTATCCATACATATTTATCCCCACTTTATTTAAATATTATTTAAATTGACAGAAACTAATTTGATTGATTGTTTTATATGTTTCACAACAATTCTAATTAATTGCACGTTTGGTTTATTACTTAGAAGCATAATAATGATAAGCTTAGCATTTAAAATATATGCTCAGATCTTTATTTAATGAGTAATTTAATTATTTATTTTATGTTTTAATACATTTAATTATTTTCCAGACCCCTTTCTGTTCTATCCCTCTAGATGCTCTCCTACACTTCCTTTTCTCTACATTTCTTTGCTATTTAGGTTATTTTGGTTAGTTTATTTGAGTTCTTCTTCTTCTTTGGTTTTGTTTATTGGCAGTTTGCAAACCTGACTATTGGTGCAATACCGCCACCTACTAGAGATGTGTTTAGATCAGGGTATGAGGAAAGGATTTTTTTTATTAATTACTTTTATATTCTGAAAGTATTTTTGGTTCTATGAGCATGAGCAATAGGTTTGTTGCTGTGAACTGTTGCTTTTTATTGTTTACTGCAATTTCCTTCAGAACTTTCTTTTATCTTCATAACCTTTGCATTATTGTGGTAGCACTTAATCCACTGTCTCCATTTGAGTTATTTTCGAGGGGAATCAGGCACGCGTCTCGTGACGCCGCGTCATCCCGAGACTCTTATTTTGAAATCCCGGTATCTGACTTCCGCTTTGACTCGCGTCACCTTCTCTCGTCCTCATGACTGCAGTCAGAGCTGAATCGGAGTAAAGACTCTTTTTAAGATAAAAATCCCGCGTTTGGAGTGTTCTTCAGGATCTTGGAGCTCAGGAGACACGTGGGAGGTGAGTTATTGATCGCAACCGATAAAATCAGAGCCGTCACGCACACAGAGGGAGCTAATCAATGAGTTCAGGATCGATATCTGAAGATAGCGCGCTCTGATTATCGTAATCGAGGACCGGAGCGGCGGTCAAGATTCCACGGCAGAAAAAGGAGATGTGATTGTGAGAAATAGTGAGTTAACTCTTGTTTAACTCTGTTAAGATGTTATAAAGTGTTTGATCGAAGTTTAGTTCTTCGTTGTTAGTTAAAGGGAGTTGTGACGTCAGCAGCAGTGGCGCATCAGGTGAAGCTTCCTCTAACTGAGGCTGTGCTGGAGCTTCTCTATACTGAGCGCTCCTGGTCAGAACTCAACTCTTGAGAAGGAGTCGAGGGTTACTCTGGATTCACTCTGGCCAGAGAGAGTTCTTACACTAAAAAGGTCCTTGATTTCTTCCTGCTCGTGTCCTCCTCGGCTCCGATCTGCGTTTCTAGCTCTGGGAGCTGAGGAGCCGCTGGAGCTCTGTGTGTGGCTGCAGACTGTTTCCATCACAGGTTCTGCTCCTCAAAGCTGTAATTAAAGGATTCCCTTCGCTCAGAGGATCAGCAGCGGAGGCAAGCCCTGGCGCATGAGAGTCTGTAAGGGTTCCTTCAGAGATAAACAGGCTGGAGAGGGAGAAAATGGCACAGGGCGTGAGAGCTCGACCGTTGCTCTTATCTCTCGCTCTCACACTCTCTCTCTCTCTCTCTCTCCCCCTCCCTCTTTCTCTGTTCCTCTCAGATTAAAGCAGCCTTGGAGTCCTTTAGTGCTCATCAGCTGACGTGGTTTCCCAGAGTCCTCTGCAGGGGGTCCCCTGCTCAAAAGTTTCCTTTCTGACTGCTGTGAGTCTCTCTCTCTTTCTCTCTCCCACCTCTCTTTCTCTCTCCCACCTCTCTTTCTCTCTCAGCAGGAGACACTGAAGTACTGGAGCTCATGAGGACCGGACGAGACGAGGATGCACCCGAAGGTAATAAACATAACATTCTCCTGCTTCGAGTCTGCTAGAACTTTATCTTAATCTTAAGAGTTTGCTGTGAACTAGAGCAGGGTGAGGGAGGGAGGGAGGTGTCGCCGGGGCCTCTACGGCTCCTGAAACACAAACAGAACCCAATGAGGGAGCGCAGGAGCTTCAGTCTCTCTCTCTCTCGCTCTCTCTCTCTCTCTCTCGTGATAGTAAGGTAATAACTTTTCTTTCTTTATTCCTTTCAAACAGTGGATATATCAGTATGTCAGTTGTTTAGGGTGTAGAATAGGGTGTTTGTTAGCGGCTGGCATCAGGTGTTTGTTGGAGTGACAGCCACAGACTTCACTCACCTGACAGGCTGACACGGAGTAAAGATCTCCGCAGGTCACGCGTGCTCAGTGAAGGATGAGGTGCTAGCGGTGGGTGGGGCACGAGAGTATCAGATCAGCTGCCCAAATGAATAGCGGAGTCGTGATCTTCATTGATTCACCGGAGAAAGTGAACACGCTCATCATGGAGGGGATTATTGTTATCAAGCACTTCACCAGAAGTACCAGTCTCCTCACCAGATAAAAAAGTAACCCTAGGTAATGTTCCACCGTTCATTAGTGACAAGTTCCTGAGGCGAGAGCTGTCCTGTCATGGGAAGATCGTGTCCCCATCAGGAAGGTCCTCTCCGGGTGTAAGTCCCTGCTGTTAAAGCATGTTGTTTCTCATAGAGGCCAGCTGAACATGATCCCTAACAACCAGCTGGAGATCAGCCTCACGTTTCACGTCAAAGTCGATGACTTCAAATACATTCTGTGTGCTTCATCAGACAGAGTGAGGTGCTTCAGGTGCAACTTGGATGGTCATGTTATCGAAGGTTGTTCAGATCGAACCTGACCCAGTTGAGGGCACGAGCAAACAGAGTCAAGTTAACACTGGGAAGGAGTTAAGCACTGTGAGTGAGAGAGATCTAAGGAAGGTGGAGCCGGGTGCAGCTGGCCCTGAGACGGGGTCAGAGACAGAAGCTGAGGAGAATCGTGTCCCCATCAATCCTCCCAGCACTGAGAGCTCAGGGGATGCTGTTGCTGGGAGCAGTGAGGACACAGCTAGCGTCAGAGTGGTGGATAAAGCAGATGGCGAACAGTGTAGCAGTGAAAGAAGCACAGGGTGAGAACATGCAGGAGTTACATCTGAGCGATCTGAACCAGGAGAACCTGATGGTGATGTACAGAGGAAGAACTACAGTGAAGACAGCAGTAGAACAGGAGGACTGTGAAGGAGTGGATCTAGGTCTAAGCCTTCCAGCCGATGAAAGCTCTTTTCAGCAGGAGACGGTCTACACGGAACAGATTCAACCTTTCCTCACTAAGAACTACAATGAGAAAAACCAGGTGGAGAAAGCGACGGTCGTTTTTCGTGACATTAACGGTTAATTTTTTGATCATGTTTAAAGTCAGGCCAGCCTTCTCTCTCTTATTCTTAACTGTTCTTTCTGCACAGCTCTGCTCTCTCTCTCTCAGAGCAAGCCCTGATTGGTTGCCAAGCAAACAAACTTTCGGCGGATGAGTAGAAAATATTCCTACTGCCGCGATCAGTCCGGTTTGCTGCATCTCGTCTTTTGTGGCATTCAGGTCCCCCGCACCGCGTGCTCCGGACCCTTCGCGCCGTGGGGTGCCTTATCGCGTCTTTACATTGAAATCTGCCACTCTTCCCGGATCACTCACAATTGATGTGTAGGCAGCATTTGAGAGCATGCAGGGCAGGAAGGCTCCTGGAATCGATGGGCTTAATAGCATACTGGGACATTTTTGTACATGATTTTATCAGAGTTTTAAATTAAAGTTTTATCAAGTAGTACTTACCTCTGCCCTGTCGGAGAGCTGTCATCACTTTGCTGCCAAAGAAAGGAAATCTCCATCAAGACATCAAGAACTGGCGCCCTGTTTCTCTGATCTGCATGGACTACGATATCCAGCCCAAAGCTTTATCCTACCGGCTGAGACAGGTGATGGAGCAAGTAATCCACCAAGACCAGACTTACTGTGTTCCCAGAAGGTCCATGCTTGACCACGTCTCCCTCATTCCCTCGTTCAACAGTTGAAAGAGGAAAGGCTGAGCCCTCTCTGGTATGCTGTACTCTCTCTTGAGCCCTTACTCCTCAGTATAAGATTATCTGGTCTTAATGTTCCCAGTTTTAATAAGATTGTTTTATCTGCATATGCTGATGATGTGATTGTGTTTGTGAATGATCAAGAAGAGGTCAACTCTCTGAAGGGCATCACAAATGAATTTGGAAAAGGGTCATCAGCAAGAGTCAACTGGAGTAAAATTGAGGCTCTGGGGATGGGGGCCTGGAGCAGAGGTCTTCTGGTGCTCCCCGAGTCCCTCAAGAATGATGGGCTCAGGTACTTGGGAGAGTTTCTTAAGACAGAACGATTTATGGAAAAGAACTGAGAGGGGAAGGTAGAGAAGGGGAGAGAAGTTTGGAAAATTGGGCATCATGGCTGCTCCCTCACATCTCCTACAGAGTCAGGGTGCTTATTAACAACCTGGCAGCATCTGCTCTGTGGCACCGCCTGCCGTTAGTGGACACCTCTGCACAATTACGGACATCACTTCAGACAAAACTTGTGAATTTCTTCTGGAACCGGCATCATTGGGTCCCCCAGAGTGTGCTGTACCTCCAGAAGGAAGAGTGTGGACAAGGGTTAATCTATTTTACACAGAGCCAATGGTCTTTACCTCGACACAGCACTGTTTTGAATTAATTAATCTCTGGACCCCTGCTGAAAGCCAGTAACCAGTCAGACCCTGAGGGATACTTGCAGGAAGACTCTACATCAACTGTGTAAAAGTCCCGAACAAGAGCATGCTGAATGTCTGGAGGAGCAGGCTGCACCTGAAAGAGAAAAATGCCCCAGAGTGGAGAGTCTTCTTTAAACCCCCCTCTGAGGAAGAGAGGCTCTGCAGTGGAGGATTCTGCGCAGTGAATTCGTTCATCAATGTCCTGAACCCCCAGGCGCTTAACACATGCCCTTTCTGTTCCCTCACAGTGATGGTCTTTCACTGCTTGCTGGAGTGCAGAAAACTCACTGTTTTTTTTGTTTTTTTTTCTCTGATGAGTGTTTTTAATCGTTTTAATGAGAAGTTCTCGCGGAACAGTTTTATTCTGTGTGCATGGTAATGGAAGGCAAACTCAGGGAAAAGGCAGCTGTTGAACTTCCTCCTAGGTGAAGCTAAGCTCGCCATCTACATGAGCAGGAGGAACAGGATGGAGAGAAGGAGTGGTCAGGAGGAGGTGTAGCGTGTGAACGTCAGGTCCAGACTGTGGCTGGAGTTTAGGTGTTACCAGTAAACGAAGGAGAGCTAGGTTTTTTGAGGCATTTGTTTAAATGTATTTACTTTATTGTTTGTTTTGTTTTTGTGTAAGTATTAAAAAGTTGTTATTATTCTTTGTGATCTACAAAGTTCATATATGTCAATGAGACAAATTGTCCAAAAAAGTTCTTTGTGAAAATAAGTCCTCTCTCTCTCTCTCAGAGGCCCTCCGGCAGGGCTCGAGCCTCTACTCTCCGGTGGTCAGCTCCTCAGTCTCTCAGAATGAAGAGGAAAAAGAAGATCCGGTATCCACGTACTTCGAGGAGAAGGTCCCTATTCCTCAAGAACCCACTGAGAAGGTCTCTGTCAATCAAAGCTTGACACGGAGCAATTGGGATCCGGACGGATGAGTAACGAGTGTGCTTGCTCTTCCTCTGCAGGTCTTCAGCTTCCGCAAGCTCTGGGCCTTCACCGGTCCTGGCTTCCTGATGAGCATTGCATACCTGGACCCTGGGAACATTGAGTCAGACCTACAGTCTGGAGCCAAGGCTGGGTTCAAGGTACGTCTGTTTGTGAGCGGTGGTCTGACTTCACAGTGAAAGCTTCTATTCCTCACAGCTGGGCTTCTCTCTCTCTCCTTCCCTCTCTCTCTCAGTTGCTCTGGGTTCTTCTAGGCTCCACCATCATCGGCCTGCTGCTGCAGAGACTAGCTGCTCGTCTCGGAGTCGTCACCGGGATGCACCTCGCAGAAGTCTGCAACCGCCACTACCCCACGGTATGCTAACAATTCTTGCTAACCTCTCACGGTTACGCTAGCACCAGTAAAGCAGCCGTTGCTATAGAGACGCGAGTCAGTCAGAGGTACTGAAGCTGATCCGGTCGCTTTTGTAGGTGCCGCGGATCATCCTGTGGCTGATGGTGGAGCTGGCGATCATCGGCTCTGACATGCAGGAGGTGATCGGCTGCGCCATCGCTCTGAATCTGCTGTCCGTCGGGAGGTAACCTCTCTGTTAGCTTCCTCTCTTTTGCCCTCTCTCTTGCTCACCCTCGCGCGCTCTCTCTCTCCCTTGCATTGTTTGTCTAGCTCGCTCTCTCTCTCGCTCGCTCTCTCTCTTCTCTCTACCTCGCTCACCCTTTCTCTCTCTAAGGTAATGGCTGCTTCTCCGCAGGATTCGTCTGTGGGTTGGTGTGCTCATCACCATCACAGATACCTTTGTCTTCCTCTTCTTGGATAAATATGGTAGGTCAGCGTGCTGGCAGACTAGTTTGAGGTTTGAGGTTGTGCTCAGCACTGTGTGTCTGCTGCAGGTCTGAGGAAGCTGGAGGCGTTCTTCGGGCTCCTGATCACCGTCATGGCTGTCAGTTTCGGCTACGAGGTGAGCGCTCAGTCTGACACAGGAGCCGAGCGTCTGAGTCAGGGTTCACGCTATGCTCTCTCCTGCAGTACGTGCGGGTGGCCCCGGACCAGGCGGAGCTCCTGAAGGGCATGTTTGTGCCGTACTGCAGCGGCTGCGGTGCGGTGCAGCTGGAGCAGGCAGTGGGAATCATCGGCGCTGTCATCATGCCTCACAACATATACCTGCACTCTGCGCTCGTCAAGGTACACTCCCCTCGTGCACCGCGCCCTCTCCCTGTCACGTGTCTCAGTGCCGTGTCTGTCATGCTTTCAGTCTCGAGACGTGGACCGCTCTAGCAAGAAGGAGTTGAAGGAAGCCAACAAATACTACTTCATCGAGTCCACCATCGCGCTCTTCATCTCCTTCCTCATCAATGTCTTCGTGGTGGCCGTGTTTGCCGAGGCCTTCTATGGGAAAACCAACATGGATGTGGTGAGGGTCGCTGCGTTTCTTCTTCAGGAGCCTCTGGAGGACGAGCGCGCCGATAATGAGCATTCTATGTTTTCATCAGAGTCTGCAGTGTAATGCATCCGGGAGCCCTCACACACACCTCTTCCCTGCGGACAACCAGACGCTGGAGGTGGACATCTACAAGGGGGTGGGTCTGGAACTTCTGCAGTACTGAGTGTCTCTCACTCCAGCCCTTACTCTGTCTACTTTGTTCCTCTCTCTCTCTCTCTCTCTCTCTCTCTTCCTCTCACTCTATCAGGGTGTGGTTCTGGGCTGTTTCTTCGGCCCAGCGGCACTCTACATCTGGGCCGTGGGGATTCTGGCTGCAGGGCAGAGCTCAACCATGACTGGAACCTACTCCGGACAGTTTGTGATGGAGGTGCATCTCCTGTCTTCCTCAAATCGTGTTTGATCCAGAGCGACTCTGATTCTACAGCACTTTCTCCACTCTTCTATTCCCCCCTCTCTCTCTTTCTCTCTCTCTCTCCAGGGCTTCCTGAACCTGCGCTGGTCTCGTTTCGCCCGTGTGCTGCTGACGCGCTCCATCGCTATCGTCCCCACGCTGCTGGTGGCTGCGTTTCAGGACGTTCAGCATCTCACCGGCATGAACGACTTCCTCAATGTTCTCCAGAGCATGCAGGTGAGTCTCTCTCTCTCTCGGAGCAGAATTCTGGAGCTCCTCCTCCTGTGCTGATTTTTCTTTGTGCTCTGCTCAGCTGCCATTCGCTCTGGTCCCCATCCTGACCTTCACCAGCCTGCCGGCACTCATGCACGACTTCGCCAACGGACTGTGAGTGGATCTGCAGCATAGCAGAAGCACGTCGTGTTTTAACCTCTCTCGCTTTTGCTCTCTCCTTTCTCTATTTCACCTTCTCTCCTCTCTTTTTCCCCCTTTCTTTCACTTTCTCTCTCTCTCAGGTT
Source organism: Danionella dracula (assembly GCA_900490495.1). NCBI lineage: Eukaryota > Metazoa > Chordata > Actinopteri > Cypriniformes > Danionidae > Danionella > Danionella dracula. The sequence goes on from UELW01000012.1 coordinate 18,313,884, forward strand.
CTGGAAGGTGGGCGGAGGCCTGGTGGTCCTGCTGGTGTGTGTGATTAACATGTACTTTGTGGTGGTGTATGTGATGGCGCTCCAGAGCCTCGTGCTGTACATCCTGGCAGGAGTCTTCTCCGTCGCTTACCTGAGCTTTGTGGCTTACCTGGTGAGCATGCACGCACACAAACGCACATCAGCACTTCAGTAGAATTTATAATGTAGGTTTATAATGGGTATTAGTGTGCCGTGAGTCCTAACACTGCTGTGTGTGCATGTGTGTTGCAGGTGTGGCGCTGTCTGATCGCTCTGGGCGTGTCTCGTTTGGACTTCAGTGGGTTGGCTCAGTTTCCTACCACGGCGCTAATCAACGACTCCTGAACTCAGAACTGTTCTCCTGAAAAAACCTGCTGACGTGACACCTGCTGACCTCCTGAAACTGCTGCAAGCCCCCGATTTACCCAAACATCCCTCTGAGAGAAACATATGTGATGGAATAACTGAAACAAACGAGTGGAGCTGCAAGCTTCTAGACCCGCTCTTCAGAGGAGAATCTGCTCTTGAGCTTCTGGAGATGATTCCAGAAGTAACTGAAGAACAATGATGCGCTCCTGTCCTCACCAGCAGCTGAGGGAGCAGTGCTTCTGTAGGGGAGCAGTTCCTCCTGTAGGGGAGCAGTTCCTCAGAGCAAAGAGCTTCAGTTTCTTCTAGAAGCTCAAAAGATTAATCATTGGTTCCTCCGGGCCAAATGTGGTGCCCTCACGAACCCTCGCTGGGTTTAGACTCGTGTTGATATCTGTCTTGAGATCATTTATATCTGACTTTTTGAGGAAAATACAATGTGTTCTCTCTCTCTCTCTTTCTCTCTCTTTCCCTCTGTAAAACAGGACTTTGGTGGAAACATGTTTCTGTTAATTAGCCAGCTTTTAAACACATTCGGATGTCTTTCGGCTGCGATGCGGCACTGCTGCAGCTGAGCAGCATCTGGAAGAAAATAATGCTCTGGCTGGAGTGGGGGAGGTGATGTGGAGAAGTGTGCCTTCGGTGGGGATGGGAGACTGAGAGGTGTTTGGAAGTCCTCACTGTTCAACTTCAACCTTCATGCAACACACCCGATCTTACTCGGAAAGATTCTACTGGCTGAGGGGTTAAAACCGCCTCCAGCTGAGTGATGGCCAGTCGAGTTCATTTCTGATCTGTGTTCCAGTTTCACCGTCCAGCTCTCCTTCTCGAGCAGCAGCAACTATATTCAGGAACAGAGGGAAAGTGCCTTGAAACCAGCTCAGATGAACGAGCTTGTAAGGTTTCTGTGGGCTCTCATGCTCGCTAGAGCTTCTCCAACATGGTGGTGTTCTGTTTTATCTTGTGTGAATAAAGAGATGCTTGAGGGTTCATCGTCTCTGAGTCTTTCTTTCTCCTCTCTGAGGGTTTCTGAACATGGGTCTTCTTCAGCTGAGGTTGGGTAGCGGAGGTCAGGAGAACATCTGCCCTGAGCTCGAGTCCTCTAGATTCCTCTGCAGCTGCTCTGAGCTTCCGGAAGAAAACCTTCACTGAAAGCGTTCTCAGCTGTACGAGGAGAGAGAGGGAGAAGATGATTTAGAGCAAGGTACTGCATTAACACGCGTCTTTGAGAGTCCCCTGAGCTGCTGCTGATGGCTTGGGTTCTGAATCATAATGCACAGATTAGCTTCTGAGTGTTTAAGAGGATTACTACTGTTTGTTCTTAGCGCCTGTGACTGCCTCCCGCAGGAGCGGCGCACCTGGAGGAGTGAGAGGAAGAGGAGCAGGGGAGAGGGATAAAGGAGGAGCAGGCGGGAGGGAGAGGAAGGCAGGAGGAAGAGCGAGAGGAGGAACAGGAAAGAGATGAGCAAGAGAGAGAGAAGTAGCAGAGAGAGATAAGGAACAGGAGAGAGCAAGAGGTATAAGAGCGAGAGAGAGGAGCAGGGGGAGAGAAATTTGTGGGTCACTTATGCTTTTTGCTCTTCTTCACTCTGTCCCCCGCTCATTCTCCTCTCACTCCCTCTGTCTCCCCTCCCTTCTTTTTATCTGTGTTGGGGAGAGTGTGATAAGATGCTGACGTGGGCTCTTGAACCTGCGTTCCTGCAGGAGAAACCCCTCCTCTCTGGCTGATGGTCCCCGGGGCCTCGGGCAGGGGATATAAGCAGAGCTTGGCTCCTCACAGACACACACAGAGAGAGAGATGGACGCGGGGATGTGGCTGCTGCTGGTGGGTCTCCCGCTGCTCTGGAGCGAGACGAGTCAGGTGCTGCTGGACTCCCCTCTGGAGCAGGAGGAGATCAAGAACCTGCTGGAGAGGAACCTGCCGGAGAACATGCTGGAGAGGAACCTGCAGGAGAACACACAGACACTGGAGGAGCTGGTGAGATCTCTGAGTGGGTGCTGCGGATCTCCCTGATCGGTTCAGGTCTGAAATGGTTTCTACATCTCTGTCCTCGCAGGCATCTGAGGAGCAGGCCAATCTTCTGCTGCTGGAGATGCTGCGTTCTCTATTCCAGGGCACTCAGAGGAGCGAGCGGAACCCGTCGGTCCTGCACCAACCTCAGCGGTGGGTTCCACACACGCAGCAGAGCATGCTCTCCGATTCAAGGGCGTGGCTCTGAGAGCGTCCAAGAACAGTGTTTGATGTGGATCAGAAGATGTTCTTCAGCCAGAATAACTTTGAGTTTCATAAACTCAAGTAGTGTTTCTTTATTTTCCTTTAAATCTTAATATGGTAATAATCCTAATGTATTTTTCTCCCATATATATAACTCCCATCTTCTCTCCCCTTGACCGTCCCATTCTGCATCTCTCTCTCTCTCTCCTCTCTCCCTCCTCCATCTCTCTTTCTCTCCCCTCTATTCCCCTCTCACTCTCCCTCCTCGCTCACTTGACCATCCCACGCTGCATCTCTCTCTCTCTCTCCCTCACCCACCTTGGCCGTCGCTTGTTGCATCTTTCTCTCCCCCTCCTCTCCCTTTCTTTTTCTCCCTCCCTCCACTCTTTCTCCTCTTTTTCTCTCTCTCCTTCCTCTCTCTCTCACCCCTTGACCATCCCACCGTCTCTCCCCCCTCTGTTCCCCTATTATCCCTCTCTTTCTCTCACTCTTCTCCGCCCTTCTCTCTGCCTCTCGCTCTCTTTCTCTCCCACTATCTAACCCCCCTGTTACTCTCCCCTCCCTCTTACTTCCCGCAGGTTCGGGCGGGGTTCTCGCAGCGGCTCCTCATCCAGTGATGAGCGAATCCAGTCTCGTGATTGGGAGACGGTTCCGGGCCAGATTTGGAGCTTGGCTGTTCCTCAGCGGTTCGGATGAAGCCTCGCAGCTCTGAAGTCGAGCATTATCAATACATTCTGCACAGCATCCACCCCTTGTCTCTCTTCCGTCTGCATCCTCCCATCCCCTGAGTCGCTCGTTTATTGATGTCTCTGTAAAAAGGAACGGTTCTGAGGAGGATGAGTAGATCTGATCCTCTAAGAGATGAAGCTGCAGCAAGATCTGCTCTGATGATAGCTCTCTCTCTCTTCCTCATCTCTCACTCACTCAGAATAAACGTGTTTGGCTGGTGTCAGACAGTGCTCTCTGTGTTTCTCTCCAATCAAGATATTAATCTCTCATGCTCTCCTTTCTTTCTCCCCTCTCTCTCTCGCTCTCATCTTTCTTTCTGTCACTCTCTCTCTCTCTCACTCACTCTCTCACTCTCTCTCTCTCATATCTTTCTTTCTGTCTCTCACTTTCATATTCAGAGCTGCACCCTTCACGCGCCAGCAGCGTGTGGCGCTGCTCTCTCATATTCAGAGATAGAAACACTTTTCAGTGAATGCTGCTGTACAGTGTATTTGATTACTTTGTCATTTCGGTACTAAAGAGGGGTTTTCCTCCATTGAAGCTCTTTACCCTGGTTTCACCTGAGGAACCTGAGGGTTGAGAATCTTTCAGCTTTATAACGACCTCTCCTCAGAAACCTATGGAAGCCCGTTCCACCACTGAAGAGAAAAAAAAACTTATTGTGACTTTATATCTTAGAATTCCATGATAAGAACTCAGAATTCTTAGATATAAACTCGTAATACTGAGAAACAAAGTCGCAATTCAAAGAAATAATGTAAGAATTCTGAGATAAAAAGTAAGAATCCTGAGATTTAATCTCGCAATTCTGAGAAATAAAGTCCGTATTTTGAGACATAAAGTCAGAATTCGGAGACATAAACTCGCAATTCTGAAAAAAGAAAGTCAGAGTTCTGAGATATAAAGTGAGAATTCAGAAAAATTTAAGAAAAAAGTAAGAATTCCTAGATAAAAAGTCAGTATTCTGAGATAAAAAGTCAGAATTATGAGAAATAAAGTAAGAATTCTGAGATAAAAAATCCGAGTTATGAAAAATAAAGTAAGAATTCTGAGATAAAAAGTCAGAATTCGGAGGTATAAACTCGCAATTCTGAGAAATAAAGTGAGAATTCTGAGATAAAAAGTCAGAATTCGGAGATATAAACTCGCAATTCTGTGAAATAAAGTGAGAATTCTGAGATATAAACTCGCAATTCTGAGAAATAAAGTCAGAATTCTGAGATATAAAGTCGGAATTCGATGATGTCTGTAGCTGCTGATGTGTGATAGCTGCCACTTCAGTCTCGTCTGTTTTATTGTGTCTAAACGCACGGCTTACAGCTGCCAACTCACGACAGTTGGTGATATATTTATTGATTCCTGCTCTGGGTCACGAATTACATTGTTTTTTTCGTGTCTGTCAGAACGACTTTGAATCATATATATAGCGATAAGAAATATATTTCGTGCTACAGTGCAGGCGATTGCAGAAGCTGTATTTTTGTTACCCCGGCCTAATAACACCTGGTCTAGATGCCCTTAGTCAAATAAGATAATCTTAACAACGTGGGAACAATCTCTCTGAGCAAGCGTCTGAAAACAGTCAACCCCGGAATAATATGACAGCATTGAACAGCCAACAGTTTCATTTTGAAGCACTCTGACCTCAAAATCAGGTCAACTCTCTCTGTTATTTTGTTGGTGCTGAAACAAAACTCATTGTGAGAAAATCTTTAAAAAACAAATGTTTTAGTTTACAGCACTATCAAATTCTCAACAGCTTCTCACCGAACACTTTAAAATCACCAAATTTGGGCCAGAAATCACTGTTCAAATGGACAATGTTTATAGATTCTGTAAATATGTGTTTTTAAACCCTATTCAAGCACATGAAAGAACCGCAAATATGGTCTCTGATTTTGAGAAGTTTATTGAGCATCTCAATTGGGAATAGCAGTTTCCCATACATTTAAGACCGCCCTTAAATGGGTGTTTTTCAAAACGAAACTATTGGCTGTTTAATGCTGTCATTTTTTCCGGGGTTGACTTTTTCTCCAGAATACTGACTTATTATCTGAGAAGTCTGACGTTATTTCTTGGAATTCTCACTTTATATCTCAGAATTAGGGAGGAATCCAAGACGACGACCGAGTAAGTCTCCTCCTGTGGGCTCATGCGTATAAATTTAAAATACAGTGAAGGTGAAAATTTAAAGAATTTATTTCACAGTTTAAAGTGTACATCGCTATTAATGACATCTCTGGACCATATGTCAAGTAACCGTCGGAAAAGAATGCAGAAGAATAAGCCTGCATCTGCAATCGCGTTGGATAACGCATTGCTATCTTCATGCCACGTCTCAAAAAGCAGTGTATCAGATCTTTCGGTTTCTCTGATGGAGGAAGAATTTCCTGCTTTGCCTGTTACCCCTTTTAAGTCTCCTGCTGCTAAAAAGATTCTCTTTGAGCCACAAGAAAACGCTATTATTACAACCCTCTCTCAACTCATCAACGAGAGAGCAGATGCGCTGGAGCGCTTGGTGAGTGAAAATTCCAAGAAAATTGGCGCAAACACTCTGAAGATTGAAAGGTTAAAAAAGACTCTCGACTTTGCGTGCGCAGAGATTAAAGATACTCAAAAGAAAGTGAAAAATGTTGAAGATAGTCTCAAGGAAAATGATATTAAAGTCAGCAATTTAGAGATGCGCATTGCTGAAGCAGAATCATATTCTAGAAGATCGAATCTAAAGCTCCATGGTTTGTCTGAAACTACAGGAGAAAATGTGAAGAAGAAAGTCATCGAAATATGCAGAAATATTCTCCCAGTCCCAGAGAGAGATGAGCTGATGAGATCTGTTGATATTGTTCACCGCCTGGGGGAAACCGCGAGCTCTACCGTCTGCTAAACCGAGAGCGGTCATCCTTCGCTTCGCTATGAGAACCTGCAGAGACGCCGTCTGGAGATCTGCCAAAAAACCTCCCTTTCTGCAGCAGGAAAAACTGAATTTCACCGAGGATTTGTCATAAACCGTCAAAGAGATTAGACTGAAACTCTGGCCGCTGATTCAACAGACGAGGAATGAAGGAAAGCAGGAAATCTCGTGAGGCATTATTCTCGAGGGACTCTTGATAGGCTACACTTCGAACAGCGTGCGTTCTTCACTAAAAACAAAGACTATTTGTTTAAAGTACCTACAGGTTGTGCTCAACAACGCAGCACGTAAAATTAGTCGATATTTGTTAAGTGTTAAGTTTTTGGTATTTCTCGCACAACAATTCTTTTTCTATTGTCTCTTTAAACGTCAGGAGGTTACGAAACATTGCTAAACGTAAAGCTTTATTGTTTATTTGTTAAACAGCTTAATACTGATTATTGTTTTTTTCAAGAATCTCACTCTGTTGTAGATGATGTTATGTTCTGGAGGTCTCAGTGGGGTAATAATATGTGGTTCTCTCGTGGAAATGAGAGAAAAGCTGGAGTTCTATCTCTGAAGCACAGGTTTAAGGGGGCATTTCACTCACAGACGTGGGCATTTAATTTTTACATTTTATCTTCTAATGGGATTGGATTTATTATTGGTAATGTATATGGTTTTAATTCGACTTTAGAGAATAAGCAGCTGATTTTGCATATAGAGTGCACATTGGTGAAATTAACAGAAAAAATTCAAATTCATTCATTATAATTGGAGGTGACTTTAATGTTACTTTGAATTCTTTGGTTAATCGATGGCCTTCTAATTCTAGAGAAAAAAATTAATATTTTAACCTTTTTATTGATAGATTTAGTTTAGTGGATGCTTGGAGACTTAAACATCCTCAGAAGATAGAATTTACATGGAGCAACAAAAACAAAACAAGCTTTTCTCACTTGGACTTTTTGCTAGTGTCAAAAGAATGAATGAATCAAAACATCTCAGTTGATATTCTTTCTGCTCCTTTCAGTGATCATAAAGCAATTTTATGTCTTTTCAACTTTCTTCTTTAGATACAATTTGTCGTAGAGCGAATTATTGGAAGTTAAATAATTCTAATCTCAAATTTATGGATGTAAAATTAAACATATCTCAGATAATTACTAAACATTACAATAAAGCTTTGAAAGACGGGTCATTTAGGAGGATGTGGGAATTTTGTAAATATGAATCTAGTAAATATTTGCGTAGGTTTGGCAGCGAGCTTGCTAAAAGAAGAAAATTGGAGGAACAAAACATTGACAGCTTGTCGAACTTGGACCAAAGAGCCCCTGATTCACTTACAGAGCAAGATAAACAAGAGTTAATTCATTTACAAGAGGAATTAGATCAATTGTATAGAAGGAGGGCAAAAGGTGCTTTCATTAGATCTCGAAGACAGTGGCTGGAGAAAGGCGAGCAGAACTCACCTTACTTTTTCAATTTAGAAAAACATCACAATAAAGTAAACACAATTGATGCACTCAATATCAACAGTAATATAACAGATGATCCAAATTTAATATCACAGTTTTGTTATTCCTTCTATAAAACACTGTATACTTCACAATATTCAAACAAAGATGCAGAATCATTTCTAAATGTATTAAAAAACACTCCTCAACTTGATGTCTCTGATAGAAACCTCTGTGATATTTCTTTATCAGAGGTGGTTAGTTGTATTGAACTTCTCAAAAACAATGTCACCTGGCACTGACGGCCTCAGTGCGGAATTTTATAAGACATTCAGCACAGAGTTGGCACCTTTTTTGTTGGAAATGTTTAGTGAAAGTATTTCAGAAGGTATTATGCCATGCAGTATGACACAAGGGTTAATTACTCTAATTCCTAAACCTCATAAAGATACGCTGCATCTTGACAATTGGCGTCCCATCAGTTTACTGAATAATGATTACAAAATTCTCGCTTCACTTTTGGCCAAAAGAATAAAAAAAAGTCCTCAATTCCATAATTGACGAATCTCAATCTGTTTTTTTGCCAAACCGACATATCTCAAATAATATTAGATTAGTTTTAGATTTAATTGATTATTCTTATTTAATACAAGATGAGAGTTTTATATGGTTTTTGGTTTTTTTTTGAAGGCGTTTGATACGGTTGAGCATAATTTCCTGAATTTATCATTAAAACAGTTTGGATTTGGTGAATTCTTATGTAATGCAATTAAAACTTTATACAACAATGCCAATTGTTCTATTAAACTTCTACAAGATTTAATGTCAATAGGGGTATCCGTCAAGGATGCCCTATTTCTCCTTATCTTTTTTTACTAACTGCTCAGCTCTTATGCGAACATGTTAAATCTTCCAATGTACAAGGTATTTCTATTGCATGCAGAACAATCACTGTTAGCCAACTTGCGGATGATACCACTCTCTTCCTAAAAAATAAAGATGAAATACCCAAAATAATGGCTGTAATAGAACGTTTTTCTAAAGCCTCTGGTCTTCAATTAAATCTCAGAAAATGTGAATTGTTAGCCATCAAAGACTGTGACTGTAATTTAATTGATAATATCCCGGTAAAGAACAGCGTTGTTTATTTAGGAATTAGATTAGACAAAGATGAACAACAAAGATGCAAAAACAATTTTAATGAAATCATTGAAAAAATGAAAAAGAAATTAAATCATTGGCTTCTTAGGGACCTTTCTCTGAAAGGAAGGGTTCTACTTTCGAAGGCTGAAGGCATCTCTAGACTTTCTTATGCTGCTCAGAGTTTCCATGTAAGTCCTCCAATATGTCAAATAATAGATAGAACTCTGTTTGATTTTGTTTGGAAAAATCGTACTGACTATGTCAAAAAATCAGTTGTAATGAACGAATATAGTAAGGGGGGGTTGAATTTTTTGGACTTTACTACATTAAATTATACATTCAAGTTGAATTGGATTAGACAATTTATTCAAAGCCCAACTTATGAATGGAATTTTATTCCACATTATATTTTTCCCAATTTTGGTGGCCTTAACTTTCTTTTAATTTGTAATTTTGACATAAATAAAATTCCCAATAAACTTTCTTCATTTCATCAGCAGATGCTATTAGCTTGGTGTTTAATTTATAAGCATAACTTCACCCCTCATAGGTGTTTCATTTGGAACAATAAATATATACTTTATAAGAATAAATCTCTATTTTTACAAAATTGGTTTGATAGAAATATTTTTTTAGTTAGTCATCTTCTTAATAAAAATGGTCAGGTTTTTAATTATTCGCAATTCATGCAGCATTTTGGTTTTCCTGTCCCTCCCAAAGAGTTTGCAACTGTTTTTGGAGCGATCTCTTCAGGTCTTCTCAGTCTCCTTAGAGGCTCTACTGAAGTTGATTGTACGCAATTAATGTTGGATGTTAGGGATTCCAACACTGGTAAAATTTGTTTCTCTGGACATCCTAAGACCAGGAATAAAATAATTCGTAATTTATTTCAACTGAGTATTGTAAGTACCCCATCTGCTGTTTCATATTGGTCAAAATATGTCAGAAATGTTGAATGGGAGAAGGTATGGCTCTATACCACACAAATTTTTCTTAACAAATAAGGTGAAAGAAGTTTTTTTTAAAATGCTTCACAAGTTTTATCCTACAAACTCTTATTTGAAAAGATTTAAAAAGGATATTAATGCACATTGTTCTTTTTGCAAAAATGCAGAGGAAACGCTAACCCATTTATTTTGGTCCTGTCCTCACACCAGGCTTTTATGGCAAGATGTTTCTGCATTTATCTCTGTCAATCTGCTCTCAAAATTCTCTTTGTTCTGGGAAAATGTGTTATTTGGCTTGCTCTAGCCTATACCTGATTAACCTAGTTATTTTTCTAACAAAATTGTATGTCCATAAATCAAGAGTTGTAAACAGACCACCACGTTTTATTGAACTCCTCATATACATAAAAGACTATGTTAATTCAATTGATTCTTGTACCAATAAGAAGGCTGTGAAAACTGTTCAATTGTTTAAGCTTTACAACATTTGTGAATGATTGTATTTTTATTTATATATATATATTTTTTTTGTTTTTGTTTTGTTTTTCTGACCCCCCTGGCTTGTTCTCTCTGTTTCTGTACTGAATTGCTGAATTGTGACTGTATTTAATCTGTTATTGACATTCTGTTAATAAAAAAAAAATCTCAGAATTGCAACTTTATATCTCAGAATTCTGACTTATAATCTGAGAATTCTGACTTTATTTCTTGGAAATCTCACTTTACATCTCAGAATTACAAGTTTATATCTCAGAATTCCGACATTATATCTCAGAATTCTAACTTTATTTCTCGGAGTTGCGACTTTTTATCTCAGAATTTCGACTTTATATCTCAAGATTGCGACTTAATGTCTCAGACTTTAAATCTCAGAATTCTGACTATTTTTCAGAATTACGACTTAATATCTGAGATTTCTGACTTTATATCTCAGAATTCTGACTTTATATCTCTTCTTCTCATGGAGATAAAAAGTCCCAATATATTTTAGTTTAGGTTTTTTCTGAGGTTGAATTCTCTTCCTGTGCTGAACGAGAAGAGGACCTCTGTATTCAGAAAGAGCAGATAATAAGAGATTATAGCGTGATAAACATGTCGAAACGCTGCTATCAAACAAGACCTTGTGACTCAAGGTTTCTGAGAAATAAACGGGCGCGTTCTCGGGTGACGTAATTCTCGCGAGATTCCCTCTCGTTTATAATCCCGGCGCGTCCCCGCGTCCTCTCGTTCGTCCTCAGTGCAGGATAACGATACAGCGCTCATCTCAAACACAGAAACAACCCGTAAACCGCGAGAATCCACAGAGTCACAGGAGAAAACAACGAGCTAAGACCCGGTAAGGTGAGCGGCTCGGTTATTACGGGTTTATAGCGGAGCAGCGGGTTCCGGTCACGGGCGCGCGCCGCAGCAACGATACCGGAAACATTTTACTCTCTTTAAAGAGTTTTTATACTTAATTGTATCTGTAGTCTTCAGCAAAACACGTTTTTATTTTATTAACGTATTATTGTAAACAGGAAATTGTGAAGAATATTTTCCGGTGTCCTGTCCCTTTAAACTGTGCTCTTCTGAGAGCAACGTGACCTCATTAAAATTAATTAATTCTTTTTATTTGCTAAACATTAAAAGGTTCGCACCAAAAGGAAACAAAAATATAAACTCGATTATTAATTACTTATAAATGATAAACATCGTATGTGATGGTGTAGTGACTTCAGAAGGCGTCACAGCTGTATTTTGAATAAACAGAAAAAAACTAAAAACGGAAAGGCTTTAAAGTTGCTGTAGCCATTTGATTAAAACCGTTATTTATGAGGATAACCACGAATGTCACGTGTCTTTCAAAATAAGGAGAAAAAGTTTTAAATGTAGTGATTTAGTATAAAATTAAGTGTAAAGTAAAACACTGGACGTTTGCTGTTGTCGTTTCAGTTTAACGCAGTATTCAACACGGCCACTTCTAGATGTTATTCATCTGTTCTTCATTTTGTCTCGTAATAGTTTCGTAAAAAAGGTTTTTTTCAGTATGTTCTGAGTATTGTGTGGCTCTGAGAGTTCAGCTCAGATGTTTCCAGGAACTGAACATTATTGAGTTAATGATTAGTTTCAGCTTTAAAGAGCAACAACTAGAGAAACTATTTTATTGCAGCAGAAAAATAGTTAAATAGTGTTAAGTTTGTGTAAACCTTGCTGTGAATGAAGAGCTCAAGACCCGAGAGCTGAGATCTTCTGAAGCGTTCCTGCAGAGACACGCTTAGCAACGTTATTATAATGTTTCTGGATTCAAACATTCTGTTCAGAGGGATCTCCTCATGCTCATCTTTATAGTGTTATCACACTGGTGGCGCTCTTCTGTAGGTGAACTCCGGTACGCTCGTAGTGAGATCGCCTGGTCTCACTGATCGGATCTGGCCCTCACGTGTTGGAGACCAGCGGGCGAGTTTTCTCATCAGATTGGCTGAAGGTTTAAATTTTGATTCTGTTTTAACATTGGAGTGAATGAGAACCTGCTCACTACTGGAGTCAGCCTCAAGAGGCAACTCAAGGAACTGCAGTTCAGTCACTTCCTATCACACATTGAGAGAGAATGAGAGAGAGAGATAGCAGGCGGAGCCTCTTGGTTGTTCCTGGAGAAGGCCTCAGAGCAGCGCCCCCTGTCAGCACGATGTAAATAAGTCCAGCTCCTGATTTTCGAGGCAGATCTGCTGTGATCAGGTGACGAGGACGGGTCTTGTGATTCGTCAGGTGTTAGCGCTGAGCTCCTCGGAGCGCTTATCTGCTCTGACCAGGGCTCGCCGAGGTTAACACCTCTCTGCTGTGATCTCTCCTGAACTGCTGTCCCTGAGGAGCGGCCCTGGCCCGGGGCCAGTCATGCTAGAGCTTTGAGTGTGCGGCCCTGAGAGAGAGAAAGAGAGAGAGATTAGATTGAACTTTGCTGAACTCTGTGCGTCTGTCGGAGGATCAGAGGTGCTCATGAGAGCAGGAACACAGCACTCTCAAGGGAACTAAAACTTTCTCCTTCGTTCTCAAACACTCAGATTAGAAGAGAGAGAAAGGGGGAGAAAGAGAGGGTAGGAGAGAGAGAGAGAACGAGAGATGAGAGAGGAGAGGTTTTCTCTCAGGGTTCATCTCTTGGAGGTATTGTGGGCTGTAAGCGCCATCAAGTGTATCTTCAGTCACATTATCAGGGGAGCCAATCACAGCATTTTGACCAGTGTTCTTTAAAAAGTAATTAGTTACTAGTTACTTTTCACAAATAGTAACTCAGTTACTATAAAAGTAACTGATTACCAATGATAATAATTATTGTTCAATTTGTCAAATACAATAAATCTACATCATTTCACTCTAACGTGATCGAAAACTGCCAAATTCACCCTGATGGTGGCGCTGTGTAACGATGTCCGGAGCTCTGTTAGCTTTGAGCTGCTGGTCGCAGACACAGAATGAGATCTTTCCAGAGCACAAGCTGCTCATCACAAACACTCTTTCCTTTCAGTGGATCAAGAGAAGAGTAGCGCTTGTCTTCCAGTCAGAGAAACTGTCAAGAATGCTGTGGATTCTCCTTAAGCTCTTGATGAGCGTTGAATGCTCCTGTCGTGTGTTTCTGTGAGCTCCGCTCTGAAACTGTTGAGCACATCGTGGATTCTCCGAACTCTTGATGAGTATGGAACGCTCCTGACGTGTGTTTGTATGAGCTCTGCTCTGAAACTGTCGAGCGTGCTGTGGATTCTCCTCAAGCACTTGATGAGCGTGGAACGGCCTAGACGTGTGTTTTTGCGAGCCCTGCTTGAAAACTGTGAGCGCGACGTGGATTCTCTTCAAGCTCTTGATGAGCGCAGAGCGCTTCTGACGTGTGTTTGTGTGAGCTCTGCTCTGAAACTGTCGAGCATGCTGTGTATTCTCCTCGAGCTCTTGATGAGCGCAGAGCGCTTCTGACGTGTGTTTGTGTGAGCTCTGCTCTGAAACTGTCGAGCATGCCGTGTATTCTCCTCGAGCTCTTGATGAGCGTGGAAAGGTCCTGACGTGTGTTTGTATGAGCTCTGCTCTGAAACTGTCGAGCGTGCTGTGGATTCTCCTCAAGCACTTGATGAGCGTGGAACGGCCTAGACGTGTGTTTTTGCGAGCCCTGCTTGAAAACTGTGAGCGCGACGTGGATTCTCTTCAAGCTCTTGATGAGCGCAGAGCGCTTCTGACGTGTGTTTGTGTGAGCTCTGCTCTGAAACTGTCGAGCATGCCGTGTATTCTCCTCGAGCTCTTGATGAGCGTGGAAAGGTCCTGACGTGTGTTTGTGTGAGCTCTGCTCTGAAACTGTCGAGCGTGCTGTGGATTCTCCTCAAGCACTTGATGAGCGTGGAACGGCCTTGACGTGTGTTTTTGCGAGCCCTGCTCAAAAACTGTGAGCGCGACGTGGATTCTCTTCAAGCTCTTGATGAGCGCAGAGCGCTTCTGACGTGTGTTTGTGTGAACTCTGCTCTGAAACTGTTGAGCATGCCATGGATTCTCCTCGAGCTCTTGATGAGCGCAGAGCGCTTCTGACGTGTGTTTGTGTGAGCTCTGCTCTGAAACTGTCGAGCATGCCGTGTATTCTCCTCGAGCTCTTGATGAGCATGGAAAGGTCCTGACGTGTGTTTGTGTGAACTCTGCTCTGAAACTGTCGAGCATGCCGTGGATTCTCCTCGAGTTCTTGATGAGCGTGGAACGATCCTGACGTGTGTTTGTGTGAGCTCTGCTCTGAAACTGTTGATTGTGCCGTGGATTCTCCTCAAGCTCTTGATGAACGTGGAAAGTCTCTGACGTGTGTTTGTGTGCTCTTCTCTTCCAGATCTTCATGATGGACGCTCTCTTCCGCTGCCCCTTCCTGTCGCGCGTCCCTCAGAGCTTCCTGCAGCAGGCACGCTCTTCGCTGGTAGGGTACGCCATGCGTTGCCCAGTGATGATGGAGCTGGCCTCTGGGCCGACGCCAGCACGCACACTGAGCTTCAGCAGTGCCCTGCCCCAGAAGAGCGCTGGAGGAGAAGGTAAGCGATGCTGAGAGAGAGAGAGAGAGAGAGAGAGAGATTTTTACAAAAGACTTTATTGAGTCGTTCAATTTTTACATTTTTACATCACTTAAAAGCGTTTCAGATCACAAAGAAAAGACAAAACAAAAGCTCAACACATAAAAAGAACATTTAGAAAGCCATTCTGCTCCAGTCCAGCGCGTTCTCTGGGTCGCTGTGAGTCTCCTGGAGGAGCAGCACATCCACGGCCTTCTCTCGCTCCGCTCCAACACCAGCGCTCTCCTCCTCGCCTCTCGCGCCCCGTTGACATTTGAAGAAGAACGCTACACAGCACTATTCTCCTCCTTCAGCTTCAGCAGCAGGTTTCTGAGCCTGAAGCTGTGAGTCTCACTGAAGGGACACTGGTCCTTCATCTTCAGGTACGTCCGGACTGAGTCACAGAACCCCTTCACGTCCGGAAACTCTGCTTTGACCTTCTTGTCCTGATCTTTCTGATTAAAATGAGCAATGAGGAACTCTACAATCTTTTGAGCTGGGTAAACTGTTCCCTGCTTCACAGCTGCTGCTGGAGGGCTTGGGTCTAATGGAGTTTCCTCCCTTTTGCTGTTCTCCTGCTCAATCGCAGTCTCCATCACCTCCTCCTCCTCATCTCTAGTATTGTTCTTTTTTAGTACAACTTTAGTCTCCATTGCTCCAGCTTTCCTCTTCACTCCTGCCTGGCTAAGAACTGTTTTCACAGTAACTTCCTCCTGCCTGGCCTCAACGGTTACTGCTGTGCTCCCTGCTGCACCTGTCTCCATCTGAGCATCCATCAAGGAGCTCAGCTCCACCTCAGGGATGCCAGCGCTCTCCTCAGTGTTCCCCGCAGCAACGGCCCCTGAGCTCTCTGTGCTTGGAGGACTGACAGGGACCTCTTTCACCTCAGGTTCTCCCTCCTCAGCCTGAGTGTTCCCCTGTTCCTCCCTCCCCTCACCCTGAGCCTCCCTCCCCTCACCCTGAGCCTCAGAGGTCTCCTCAGAGCCAGCACTCCTCTGCTCGCTGGGGCCCTCAGCAAGGGCCCTCTCCCTGGATGAGGCTTTCTCAGGGCACGCTCGGACCATGTGACCCTCCCTCCCGCATCCGAAGCACCTCATCGTGTCCGAGCTAGCGTACAGTAAATAATCGAACCCCTCAACCTTCACGAGGAACTGAACGCTGATCTCCTGCTGGTTGTTGGGGATCATGTACAGCTGGCGACGGTGAGACCACGTGCTTCAGAAGCGGGGATCGGCACCCCGAGAGAACCTTCTTAACGGGGGAAACGATTTTTCCGTGACGAGAAAGCTCCCTGGTCAGAAACTCGTCACTGATGAACGGCGGCACGTTGGACAGAGTCACCTTCTTCGCGGGGCTAGAGAGCGGGTGAACCGGAACGAAGTGCTCGTTAACGGTGATCCCCGCTTCTATCAGCGCGTTCACCTTCTCCTCCGAACTAACGAAGATCACGACCGCGCTGTTCATCCGCGCCGCCGATCTAATGCTCCCGTACCCCACTACAGCCCCCACCGCGAGCGCCACATCCTCCACCGAACACGGGAAGCTCGCGGAGACCTTCACCCCGTGCTTCCGCGTCAGGCGAGTCAGGTCCGCCGCCATCGCACGCGGAGCTCCGCTCACCACCGACACACACACCTGCTGCTCCCCGCAGCACCCGCACACACACCTCACCCGTGAACCACACACTCTCCACACACACACGAACCCAAATATCCACTGTTAGTAGAGAAAAGTGAGGAAAAATTAGTAAAAACTTGCAAACTTACAATCTCGATCACACGTGCTTTCTCTCACTCAGCCACACTTGCGCACGTGCAGAGAGAGAGAGAGAGAGAGAGAGAGAGAGAGAGAGAGAGAGAGAGAGAGAGATCCTGCGCTCCCTCACTGAGTTCTGTGTGTGTTTCAGGAGCTGTAGAGGCCTCGGCGACACCTCCCACTCACCTGCCGCCCACTTGCGGCCAGTCCTCTGCCTCTAAGTGCCCGTTCCTGGCTGGGGAGATGGCGCAGCGGAGCAGCAGTGTGGTGCGCGAGCTCAGTCGCGAGCTGCAGGAGGACGTGTCTGAAGTTCGCTCGGTTCAGACAGGTATGTTCCTCAAGCGCACCCTGCATCCCCAAACCTGAATAAACTTGTCTGAGTAACTGTTTCTGCATTTGCAGACGTCTCCCCAGGGAGTGAGGCTTCGCTGGGGGCTGGGCTGATGGGGAAGCTGATGAAGCAGCGCCCCGCTCGCGTCTCTCACCTGCTGCAGGAGAACATGCCTAAAAGTACTGCTCGCTCGCCCGCCTCTCTCTCCTGTCTGAACTGTGTTTCTAATCATCTCTATTTCTCTCTCTTGCTTCACTGCAGATGTCTCCAGCTTCCGCTACGACGCGTTCTTCGAGAAGAAGCTGGAAGAGAAGCGCAGTGATCACACCTATCGTGTGTTCAAGACGGTGAACCGGCGGGCGAGCGAGTTCCCCATGGCTGACGACTACTCTCACTCACTCTCCAGCAAGAGGGACGTCTCTGTGTGGTGCAGCAACGACTACCTGGGGATGAGCCGGCACCCGCGCATCCTGCAGGCCATCAGGTGAAGGGAGAGGGAGAGTGGGATAGAGATAGATAGATAGACATAGAGAGAGAGAGCTAACTCTACCTGCTTGCTCCTCAGAGAGACCCTGGAGCAGCACGGCTCGGGCGCGGGCGGCACGCGGAACATCGCCGGCACCAGTAAGTTCCATGTGGAGCTAGAGCAGGAGCTAGCGGATCTGCACGGGAAGGATGCGGCGCTGCTCTTCAGCTCCTGCTTCGTCGCCAATGACTCCACACTCTTCACGCTCGCCCGCATGATGCCAGGTGAGCACGTGCAGACACCTAGGAGCCGTACCCCTCACCTGCCCTGCTCTAACTTATCTCTCTCTCTCTGAGCTCAGGCTGCGAGATCTACTCGGACAGCGGGAACCACGCCTCCATGATCCAGGGCATCCGGAACAGCGGCGCCAAGAAGTTCATCTTCCGCCACAACGACCCTGAGCACCTGCGACAGCTGCTTCAGAGAGCCGACCCTGCCACGCCCAAGATTGTCGCCTTCGAGACAGTGCACTCTATGGACGGTGAGAGGGAGAGGGGGAGAGATAGGAGGAGGGGGAGAAAGACGGGCGAGAGGTTGGTAGGAGAGAGAGACTGAGAGAAGCGGGAGACATAGGAGAGAGAGTGGGGGTTGCGTGAGAGAGGGAGGAGAAGATTTATGGTAAGATGAGATAGATCTGATCCGTGTGCTAGCACTGGGGCTGGGTTCCTCCTCTCAGGAGCGCTCGGCGGGTTCTTGATAACCAGCTCCTCCTCTTTCCTCACGCTCGCTTCTGATCTGATTGGTCACAGGAGCTGTATGCCCGCTGGAGCAGATGTGTGACGTGGCTCACAAGTTCGGCGCCATTACCTTCGTGGACGAGGTACACGCCGTGGGTCTGTACGGCACCCGGGGGGGCGGCATTGGGGATCGCGATGGCATCATGCACAAGATGGACATCATTTCCGGCACGCTAGGTGAGTCCCGGCAGAATAAGAGCCCTGTAGGGTGGCGCTCCCATCCTGACCAACCCGTCTCTCTCATGCAGGGAAGGCGTTCGGCTGCGTGGGCGGCTACATCGCCAGCACCAGCGCACTCATCGACACAGTGCGCTCGTATGCTGCCGGCTTCATCTTCACCACGTCCCTGCCGCCCATGGTTCTGGCGGGGGCGCGGCGCTCCGTGCAGCTCCTGAAGAGCGAGGAGGGGCGAGCACTGCGGCGGAAGCACCAGAGGAACGTGACGCTGCTGCGGCAGAAGCTGATTGAGTCTGGGCTGCCGCTCATCCACTGCCCCAGCCACATCATCCCCGTCCAGGTGAGCGCGGCCCCCACCAACCTGAGCGCCCGCAGCCACCATGGCTAATCTCCGGTTGTGTGCAGGTGGGCGATGCTGAGAAGAACACGGAGGTGTGCGATATCATGATGAGCCGCTACAGCATCTATGTCCAGGCCATCAACTACCCGACGGTGGCCCGCGGAGAGGAGCTGCTGCGCATTGCCCCGACTCCGCACCACACGCCAGAGATGATGCAGGACTTCACCGGTGAGAGAGAGAAATAGACAGAAAAGGAGGGAGGGGGAGCAGAGTAGAAAGATAGAGGTAGTGCTGGAGAAACTGGAAACTGAATCTCCCACTCTGTCTCTCTCCCTCTCTCTTCCTCTTCCCCTTTTTCTTTCTTCTCTCCTCTCTCTCTATCTCAGATAAGCTGACGCAGGTGTGGAAGGAGGTGGGTCTGGAGCTGAAGCCTCACTCTTCGGCAGAGTGTAACTTCTGTCGGCAGCCGCTGCACTTTAATCTGATGAGTGAGCGAGAGAGAGAGTACTTCACCAGCCTAGGTTCTGTCTGCGCTTGACACACACACATCTCCCTCTCTAACTCTCTCTCAGATTGTTCTGGTGTATTTAATGGTGTCGAGTTCATTCCTCTGATCAGCTCGAGCTCTTTTAATAAACTAATGCCTCTCAGTCTGTGTATCTCTGATTTAATGTCCCGGTGTCTCTGACCCACTTCAGTGGGACACCTGCTCCTCCTGACCCACATTCCCTCTCTCCGATGAAGAAAAACCCTTGCGAGCGAACGGTCAGAGCACTAGATTTACTGTGACCGCCTCATTTAAATAGTGAGTGACAGATGAAATATTACTTAGCTGCGAATTAAAGAAACACTCGTAGTTTAGCCCAATAATGACCCAATAATGAAATGTTAGTGTAAAACTTCCTTTGTCTTTAATGTGTGCAGCTGGAACAAAGAAATATGTTAAGGTTCAAGATGAATTTTATCCCAAAATGTACTGGTTTTTACCCAGAAATTCACAATTTCTATGAGATTTAAGTAATGAATGCTGCACGAGTTTATGCTCCTCTCCGCTAATATAAAATATAACACCAGAGCAGATCTGAAGAAACCAAACATCTGAGAACATCTGAAGGTCAGAGTTCAAACACACATCATCTCTCATAACAATATTACAACTCTTGAAAGATCTCATGATTATATTCAGAGCAACTGAAAGCAGAGCTAATAACATTTACATAATTTAAGAATAAAAAGAGAAGAGGAAGGAGGAAGAGAGAGAAGAGGAAGGAGGAAGAGAGCGAAGACTAGGGAGGGAGAGAGCTGGAGCCTGCAGAGCTCATACACCCATATATTATGCTCAGATTTTAATTGGTCCCCAGAGAGGCCCAAGTAAAAGGCCACAGATGAGCCGTGTCTGGCCCAAGTCTCAGTCGAGCTAACCACCCACACTAGGGCCAGATATCCTGTTAAATATATACAATTCTTCTTTCTCTCAGAGTGTGAGTGATGTATCCTTCTCTCAGAGGTTAACAGAAAGAGCTCAGAGTGTTTATGGGATAAAAATTTAAAACTAATCTAAATGTTTTTTAAACTAAATTATGCTTTTGTATGATCTGCTTGAAAAGACCAGACGAAGCACAGGAACCACCACGTACTGCTATCTTTTCACAGGCACATCAGGCAAAACGAGCCGATTGAAATGACAAAGTAAAGAGCCAAAAACCAGTTCTGGGTGTCAGAGTAACATGAATAAGTAATAAATTTACACCTAAATCTCACCAGCTTTGTCTATCGATGAGCCTCACCTTTTCTCTGAGAGAGCCAATCATGTATGCCTTAAGATCTATAATAACTCCCAACAGCTTTGATTGATGCTCTCTGATGAGTATTTCTGGTTAGGCCACTCCTCTCTAGGAGGAGACTGTCTGAAGAAACTTTCAAAGGCAGATGGCAGACGCAAATCCTGCCCCTTTTTCGTCTCTGAAATTGGCCCATGAAGGAAGAGTTCTTTGGTCATGACCAAGAATAATGGTAAAGATAAAACCTTTTTAAATCAATTATGGAGTCAGATATAAGAGTTAATGTTAATTATTACAAATCCTTTAGCACTGTTTCAAGACAGAACACATGAGCCTTCAGTCCCGGTTGGTATCTGGTTTTGGGCCAAACACTGGGACCCCTATAACCACTCATGTTCAACATTATATATATATATATATATATATATATATATATATATAATCCTGAACATGAGTGGTTATATATATATATATATATATATATATATATATATATATATATATATATATAACCACTCATGTTCAGGATTATATATATATATATATATATATATATATATATATATATAAAAGCACAGATTGTTATGAGCAGAGTTAGTAATCATTAGTGAAAATTTACCTGTGTGTGAGCCTCTCTCTCTCTTCTCTCTCAGACACAAACACACACACACACACACCCAAAGGCTGAACAATGAGCTCTTGACGGGGAAATGTTGGGCTCAGAACTCTCTGGAATGTGATCGCGTGACAGCTTACTCGACCAGAGTCACGTACACACCCCCCCCCCCCCATCTCTCTCTCTCTCTCTGCATTTGACTCTTTTTAGGATCTAATTTTTTTTTCACTTTGAAGGAACTTCTGTAGATCCTCCAAAAGTTTCCCTCTGCAAAGCTCAAGCTCAGAGTGTGTGAGCTGAGGCCTGGAGCTGGAGTCCAGGAGCAGCTTCTCCTCTCCGAGGGAGCGAGTGTTGGCTCGGAGCAGCTTCTCATCCTTTCTGAGGGAGCTTGTGTTGGCTCTGAAAAGAGCAGCAGGAAGAGTGAGCAAATAAAGTTCTCTCGCTGGGCTCCTGCAGGGGCTCTCATCCCTCACTCTCAGTGTTCCAGTGCAGCAGCTGGACTTAGCTGGACTCAATAGAGCATCAGGAGAAGTGAGCGAGCTACTGTCGAGAGCTGAAGATGGGTGTGATGCGCTCTCATGGTCCTGCTCTGGTCAGGGTCCGGCCAGCCGAAGCGCTGCCAATCACAGGCTGAGCTCTCCACTGGAGCAGTGAACCCTGAAACTGGGAGCTGTGATCAACCTCAGGAGGCTGTGATCTTTCACTGAATTTGATCACTGGACCTCTGGCCCGCTCGAGCGTTGATCAATAAATCCTGCAGAGCGCTGACTCACTCTGATTCTGAAAGAGCTGCTCCAGAGGTTCCTGTTGGAGGAGAGGAATGAAGTAATCGATTAACTCTGAAGCTCCAGAGCAGGAAACGCCTCCTCTCCGCAGGGTTCTCTGAAAAGCCTTCTCCTTGTTCACTTCCTAAAGCTCAAGTGTCAGACGTTGAGCGTATCGCTGAGGCCCCTGAGGTGAAGAACTCTGGTTTGGAGGCACTTCAATGAGGGCCACGGCTGAAGGTATGACCCTGAGGTCCAGCTGGTGCTGCGTCTTCAGAGCATCTGTTAAAACGCAGCTAACTCCTGACCCGGAGATAACTCCGAGATAAACACTGATAACCTGCTCGTTCAGGATGATCACCTGCACCTTCTCAAAGTGCCATCAGAGGTCACAGCTGTTTCGTGAAGCTCTCTCTCAAGCTGAGAAGCTCTTCTTCGCGGGTTGAAGCGAATCTGATCACAACAATCCTAACATTACAGTAAACAGACGGAAAATTTACAGAAAATAAAAGCACTTTAAAAAAAACTGGCTTTTCTGGCTGTTTCAGAGTAATGTAATTTGTAATTTTCATACTGTTTAATCGCGTTTATAAGCTGGGAGTTTATCTGCTTCTGTAGACAGTCTCTGGCGTCACCTGCTGGTGGATAATAACATAACATCTATGAATCTTAAAAACTGCTTAATCACGATGACTGATTATCCCTGAAAGAGCTGACCCACTCTTTTTCTCCTATTTCCTTCTCCTTTCCTTCAAAAAGTGTCCCTCGAACCTCTCCATCTCTTCCTGCACACTCCCTCTGATAAATAAACAAACTAGCATGCTTAGCTTTAGCTAATATAGGCACAATATCAATGTATATCAGGTTGATTAATTAAAAATGTATAGCTTACCAGATTCAGCCACCTTAATTCCAAGCAAGGTCGTTTTCATTTCCACATAGATAATAATACATATATGAAGTTATTTATTCTGGCTGGCCACTGTTATGTCTCAGGTATAGCAAATGAATAATTCACTTGGTAACGTGGTTGATGAACTTTATTTCAGAACACGAACACCTGCCTCACGCTACAGACTCATTCACTTCACAACACCTTTCTGCTCACTACTTCGCCTAGTGGCGCCTTGTGCAATTACTATATCTGAACACAACATCCCCCCTTTACTTAAGAATGATCAGTGCTGTCACAACAATCCCCTGACATTAATTCTTAAGTGCTATTACCCTTTACATTATAAGCATATCAATAAGTACAATAAGTAGCCACCAAGTAACACAAATAAGAGAATCAGCTCAAGTTTTTTTTCTTCTTTTCCACGCTTTTAAAGCGAGCTTCTGACGATCAGACTAATAAAGACGAGTGTGTAACTTAATACTAACACCACATATTATTTGACTATTTTGACAAACTCAGAATGATCAATATTAGTCATGTAACCTCAGAATATCAAGTGAACATTTATAGATTATATATTTGTTCATTCTTTAAACCACAAAGTCCTTAAGCCAACCGGGCGACTTATGCGTTCTGACAGGACGATTTGCAGCTTGCCGATCCCGGTCCAGCTCCGTTTCTATCCTTTCAGTACCAATCTCTGGTGGTGTTGAGGTTGTAGGAAGCCCAGTGGGAACTGAAGCCAAATGGGAAGCATGCCATGCTCTCCCATCATCTAAGATGTAGATACTTGGGCCCACCTGCTGTTTGATCTTGATGGGGGCATAGAATTGTCGCTGGCCTTTCTGGACGTGGACAGGTTTCCGCACACGCACTGTCACCTGCTCTGAAGACAGGAGTGCGAGCACCTCTTTTATCATCACAATATTGCTTCACATGATGTTGGCGGAGAGACACCCTGCGACGAACATCCACAGAAGGCGGCTCCAACGGTGGAGGAGGAAGAACGTTTAGTTTTGTTTTCATTTTGCGACCGTGCATCAGTTCAAACGGTGACACACCAGTCATGGCATGTGGTGTAGCACGGTAAACTTGAAGAGAAACAGATGTTGCACTTTTCTATGGTTTGTTTTGGATGATGGCAGCTTGAACCCAACCTTTAAGCACCCTATTAAATCGCTCTATTGCCCCATTAGCAGCAGGATGGTACACAGAGGATCGTATGTGCTTAATTCCTCGGTCATGGAGAAAAGAAGTGAATGCAGCAGCTGTAAACTGTGGTCCATTATCAGTGACCAAAGACTCTGGGTCGCCATAACGACTGAAAACGCCACGCAGGATTCCAATCACTGTTTCAGCGTTCACAGATGGAGCAAAGGCAACTTCAGGCCATTTTGAATAATAATCAGTGAGAGTGATTTACAGTCCCAAGAAGCAGTTTCAAACGGTCCAACAATATCCAGGCCCAGTTTTTTCCAGGGACCCTCAGGCAGGGGTACCGGTTGGAGTGGGGCCTGAAAAACCTTGGCAGATTTGTCAGATCGTTGGCACATAGAGCATTCAGATACTTGAGAGAGCACCAGCGCATCCATCCCAGGGAACCAGTACAAGTCTCTCAGGCGCTGTTTTGTTCGCACTACACCTTGATGGCCTTCATGGGCAAGGGCCACTAGTGTGCAGCGCAGGGAGATTGGCACTACTAAGTGTGATCCCCGAAACGCCAGGCTGTCACGCACACATAACTCGTGCCTTATTTTGAAATAAGGTTGTAGAACAGGACTTACAGATTTAGCAGACCGTGGCCATTGCTGTTGCATTTGCACATGCAAGGAGAAGAGCTCAGGGCAAGAAGAGGAAGCATCCAGAAACTCTTTAGCAGTCACTGACACAGGGGTTGCAGCGAGTAAAGCCACTAGTTCTGGTTCTGAGTCCTCAGGGGATGAAGAAACGACTGGCAAAGGTAAACGTGAGAGGCAGTCAGCTGTTTGGTTCAGGGGCCCTGATCTGTACACAACGTCATACGTGAAGCAGAGAAGGCGCGCAGACCACCGCGCAATGCGCATCCCTGCTCGATCAGTCCCTTTTGTGGACAGGAGTGTTGTGAGGGCCTGATGATCCGTGCGCAGTATGAATTTCCGACCCCATAGGTATGTCCGCCATTTTTCAACAGCCCAGACACATGCAAGAGCCTCTTTCTCCAGTGTTGAGTATTTCCTCTCAGTCGGTGACAGTGATCTCGATGCAAATGCCACCGTTCGTTCTGTGTTATACGAATGCAGCTGGGCAAGTACAGCACCCACACCATAATCAGATGCATCAGTAGAGACTATGGTTGGTAGCTCAGGGTTGAACAAGGCTAGCGCTGGACTTTCCACAAGCAACGGTTTCACATTTAGAAAGCACTGCTGCACCTCACAAGTCCATTCAAACTGAGTTTCTTGACGTAAGCAAGCACGAAGAGGCTCCACTACTGTAGCATAATTAGGTATGAATTTTCCATACCAGGACAGCATTCCCAAGAATAAGCGAAAACTCACGGCATCTGATGGAGTAGGGGCCTGCGTAATGGCCTGCAGGTGCTCTGTGTCTGGTTTAATTCCTTCAGCAGTCACTAGATGTCCCAGGAACTTCAGGCTGGTCTGGCGAAAGTGGCATTTCTTGTCATTAAGCTGCAAGCCTGCTGCTTTGAGTCTCTGACGAACTGTATCCAAGGCTGTATCATGCTCTTGTGCTGTGCGCCCGTAGCAGATAATGTCATCAAGGTAGAACTGTACATTCGGAACTCCATGCAAAACTGTTGCCATTAGCTTTTGGAAAGCTACAGGGGCTGAGGCAAGACCATAAGGAACCCTACAAAACCTGAACAGTCCCTCATGAGTGATGAAAGCCGTTAAATCCCTGCTGTCAGGGTGCAACAACACTTGGTGGTATGCGCTCTCCAAATCAATGGTTGAGAACAGCGTTGCACCCGTTAAAGCTGAAAGTAATTCCTCCATGTGAGGAAGAGGAAAGCTTTGTTAGGCTCTCGCAGGTCCACACACATTCTGATTTTTCCAGTTTTCCTCTGTATTACAACTATTGGTGAAACCCATGGAGAAGCATCAATGCGCTCAATCACACCAGCTAAGAGAAGACGGTTCAGCTCCTCTGACACCGCAGCCCGCACAGAAAAAGGAAAGCGTCTCAGTTTTTGACGCACAGGGACAGCTGTTTGCAGCACCTTCACTTTATGCATGAAACCAACAGCACATCCAAGAGTTGTGGGGGAAGCTGGCTGTGAGACAGAGCATTCCATTAGAGCAGCAGAGGGTGGAGAAAAAGTGTGTGTGGATGGTAAATATGCAGTATTGCCTTCAATGTGCAGATTGAAAGCAGCGATTAAATCCCTCCCCATGAGAACAGTTCCAGACTTCACAACATGAAATGTTGCAGGTGTTTCGAGGTCCTGTATTTTCACAATTGCATCCATGCAGCCTATCCAGGTTTTGCAGTAAAGCGTTGGCGTGGCTGTCTACTCCTGGATGCTGTGTTCTGTGTTTTCACAACATGCACAGATGCCTGCTGGTTACTCGTCATAGACTTAGCTTGGTCACTAACTGACTCGGCTTGAGTAGCTAATGTGATAGCATCTGCTAGCGTCAAGTTAGTTTTCAGAAGGAGTCTTTCTCTAATGCGGGGGTCGGCAACATGCTCCACAAGCTGGTCCCGGATCATATCATCCGCATTAGCAAAGTTGAAGCAAGTTCTCTGAGTGCAGCAATATAATGTACTATAGACTCGTGAGCACCCTGGACTCTCTTTCTGAATGTGTGACGCTCCACAACCACGTTTACTGGTAGAGTAAAATGTGCACGTAAAGCAACAATGGCTGCTGTTAGCGTGTCACCTGTGTCTGGCAATGTGTGAAAAATCCGTTGTCCTTCGGAACCCAGACAATGTAGTAGCAAAGCACGTAGTCTTCCTTCTGGCCATGCATCTCCATTGGCGTTGACAACAAGAAGATAGTTTTCAAACATCCGAATCCATGTCTTGAATGGCATAATCGGGTTTCCCGGGCACGGCAGAAAAACGTCTGGAAACGGCACAGTTGACGCCATCTTCACTCACAGCTGCACTTGTAGGTTCTTCTCGTCGCCACTTTTGTTATGTCTCAGGTATAGCAAATGAATAATTCACTTGGTAACGTGGTTGATGAACTTTATTTCAGAACACGAACACCTGCCTCACGCTACACTCATTCACCTTTCTGCTCACTACTTCGCCTAGTGGCGCCTTGTGCAATTACTATATCTGAACACAACAGCCACACACAATAATATTTGTCTCCTCCATTGTTGTGCATATTCCTGCTTCATAAAACAATCATGTAACTACAAGAGCAAGCCCCTGATTGGTTATCTAAAAACAGTCGCAAAACATCGGTGTGTATGAACCTGTTGTAATACAGGTAATGATATAAGCTCTGGAACAAACTCCTGGAAACTGTTGAAAAAAATTATGTGGTTCAATATTCCTCTCTAACTTATCTCCATAATTTTTCACTCATCCTGCAGCTGATGCTGATCATCTGTTTGTTGTCTGTGTTACAGTTTTCTAACCATTGTTTTTCATTAGTTACTTTCTGTTTTGTCTTTGTTTGTTTATTTGTTATTTTTCCAAGTGCTATCAGGCAAACTGTTCCGTTTATGGATCTTAAGTTTGTATATTCTTTATGCTGGGGAGGTGACTAGCACCTGCCTCAGTCAGCGAGGCTCCCAAGTGCCTCACAAAGGGAACTCCTATTTACTCTACCTGGTCCTCACTAGGACTTTGTGAAGCTGCTTTGAAAGCAACTGCTAAAGAGCTATAAAAAAAAAACAGATTGATTGATATAAACATGTGATTAAAGTGCCACGTAACTTTTTTATTTGTTTTTTATTAACAGAATGACAGTAACAAATGAAGTACAGTCGCATGTAGTACAAGCCAGGGTGGGGGGGGGGTACAATACAATAATAAGGAAGAGAAAATACAATAATTCAAAAATGTTGTGATGGTTAAATAATTGAAAAGTTTTCACAACCTTCTTATTAGTACAAGAATCAATAGAATTAACATACTCTTTAATATAAATCAGGAGTTCAATGAAACATGATGGTCCATTTATAACTCTCGACTTATGGACATAAAATTTAGTTCGAAAATAATTACGGTAATCAGGTATAGACTAGAGCGGATTGGTCTACTGACACAAAGCCAAATAACACATTTTCTCAGAACAAAGAGAATTTTGATTGCAAGTTGACAGAGATAAAGGCAGAAACATCTCAACATAGAATGTTTGACCTCGGGGAAGCTGCTTTTTTATTGTTACAATTTTTTTTCTGTTCTAGAAATACCACTACACTACATTAGGGGGCAGTGGCACTCTCATTGGCAGAGTATCAATTGTAGACACAAAGTGTAGAAGACAGGCGGAGAGAGAAGGAGCTAAAGAGACAAACGAAAGTCTACCGAAAGCTCAGACGAGGAAACATGACGACACGTATGTAGCGCTTAGGTTCACTGTGACTACGGGGGGGAGACGAGGAGAGACAGGTGTGCTTACTGAGTCTAAAAATGTTGGCAGCGGACAGCATGAAGCCAAATATATTAAGGCGTCACTTAAAGGCATTACACCCCAATCATGCTGAAAAGCCGCTTGAGTTTTTTCAGCGAAACGTGCCAAATATTACCAGCAATCATCGTCAGTCAAACAATGTTTATAGTTTTATTAAGGATTTAATGTTTTTTTACATTTCAGATGCACCTTAAATCTTTTCTGCTACAGTTAATAAAGCAATTCATTGTTGTAAGTTGGTCCATATTTCTTTCTTTTTTTCTCTTATATGTTAATAAGGACACTGTGTTATGCAGAGATGTACTTATAACAAATAAAAAGAAAAATATTACGGTTTATGTTCGCTGGGTTGGGGGGGTGTTGGATTGAGATGTTTTCTTCTTCCTAGGGGGGCATGACAGAAAATATTCCTAAATAAACAATGCTGTTTTTTACCAGGATATTATTAATTAAATTACAATCATAGTCTTTGATTGCCAACAATTTACATTTTCTGAAATGTAACCGAAGACCAGAAGCTTCAGAAAAATTTTCTATTACAGCCATTATTATGGGTATTTCATAATGATTTTTAGAAAGAGAGAGGTATCATCGGCAAGTTGGCTAATAGTGATTGTTTGGCCTGCAACGGAAATACCTTGTAAGTTTGAAGATTTAACATGTTCGCACAAGAGCTGAGCAGTTAGTAAAAAAAGATAATGAGAAAGAGGGCATGCTTGGAGGATACCCTGATTGACATTAAATCTTGTAGAAGATCCAGTTTTAAGTTTAATAAAACAATTGGCATTGTTGCATAAAGTTTTGAATGCATAATAGACAATTTCACCAAATCCAAATTGTTTTAATGATAAATTAAGGAATAACTGTGATATTAAATTAGGGTCCTCTGTTACATTGCTGTTGATATTAAGTTGATAAATTGTGTTTACTGGGACGGGTCCATTCCAATCATTGTTGTCCTGGCTACAGATCAACGCCGCCTGTTCCACACATTCAAGCTGATTGACCGGCCAGCTGCTGTCAGCTACCAAAGGAGAATAAAAGCAGAGAGTAGTCAGTTGAGCTTTGACTCGAAGTGGCAAGGTGCTTACCAGCAGTTGAACCTGGACAATCCGAGATCAAGGACTCACTTCCCACAGCCTGCACTCAGAGGAGGAGATCCCCCAAGGGAAATAGGCCCTGAGCACTTGAACAACACTGAGGGATATTAGCCAGCACCACATTTCATTTGTAACCACCACATCCGGCCACCCCAGCAACTTCCCAGCCTACATTTTTCCATTTTATTTGTTAATAAACCTTCCCCTCGGGTATCTTTACTTCCATTTCCTTGTTGTGTGCTTCTTCACTTTATTGTGATTTTTTCTAAACTGAAAAAGTAAGGTGAGTTCTGCTCTCCAGCCACTGTATTCGAGATCTAATGAAAGCACCTTTTACCCTCCTTCTATACAATTTATCTAATTCCTCTTGTAAACTAATTAACTCTTGTTTATCTTGCTCTGTAAGTGAGTTGGAAGATCATTGTTCAAGGATTGACAGGCTATCAATGACGTTTTGTTCCTCCAATTTTCTGTTTTTAGCGAACTCACTGCCAAACCTATGCAAATATTGAGTAAATTCCCAGGTCCTCCTAAATGACCCATCCTTCAAAGCTTTATTGTAATGTTTAGTAATTATCTGAGATATGTTTAATTTTACATCCTTAAATTTGAGATTAGAGTTATTTAACTTCCAATAATTGGCTCTATGACAAGTGGTCTCTAAAGAAGAGAGTTGAAAAGACATTAAAAAATTGCTTTATGATTACTGAAAGTTGCAGGAAGAATATCAACTGAGATGTTTTGATTCATTAATTCTTTTGACACTAGACAGAAGTCCAGGCAAGAAATGTTTGATTTTTTTGTTGCTCCATGTAAATTCTATCTTTTGAGGAAGTCTCCAAGCATCAACTAGACTAAATCTATCTATGAAAAGATTAAAATATGAATTGTTTTTCTCTAGAATTAGAAGGCCATCGATCAACCAAAGAATTTCTAGTAACATTAAAGTCACCTCCAATTATAATGTATGAATTTAGAATTTTTTCTGTTAATTTCACCAACTTGCTCTCTGTACTCAAAATCAGCTGCTTATTCTCTAAAGTCGAATTAAAACCATATACTTACCAATAATAAATCCAGTCCCATTAGAAGATAAAATGTAAAAATTAAATGCCCACGTCTGTGAGTGAAATGCCCCCTTAAACCTGTGCTTCAGAGATAGAACTCCAACTTGTCTCTCATTTCCACGAGAGAACCACATATTATTACCCCACTGAGACCTCCAGAACATAACATCATCTACAACAGAGTGAGATTCTTGAAAAAAACAATAATCAGTATTAAGCTGTTTAACAAATAAAAATAAAGCTTTACATTTAGCAATGGCAATGGCATAAGACCGCGTCTGGGCCAGTGTCAGCCAGTCGTCCAAGTAAGCCAGGATTCGAACCCCTTCCCGTATTAACGGTACTAAAGCTGCCTCGATCACCTTTATGAAGGTGCGAGGGGACAAAGACAAGCCGAAGGGGAGGACGCAGTACTGATACACTCGACCTTCGAGGCCAAACCGAAGAAAGGGTCTGTGCCGAGGGAGTATACTCACGTGAAAATACGCATCCTTCAGATCTATTGTGGCGAACCAATCCCCTGGACGGACTGAGTGGAGCGTGCGTTTGAGGTATATCATCCTGAACGGAAGTCTCAGAACATGAGCGTTCAGACGATGCAGGTCGAGGAATCGATCTTCTCGCGCACGACCGGAGCCAAGGGGAAATATTAGGAAGCTACCACCAAGCTTCCTGTAACTCCACTAATAACGTCATACGTACTTCGCCGATAGTTTCCATAACGAGGCCGCATACTAGCGGACTTAGCGTTGGGGTCCTAAAGGGCCTAGGTGGAAACCTACCTGGGCGTCCAGGCTTGACCTCGGAGCAGGCTCCGGTTCCAGCCGAGGAGGTCCCACTCGAGGCTGACTTCGACATGGAAGCTGAGAGCCATCCGGACTGCACTGCATCAGACGTCACGCCCTTGATTGTGCCTCTGAGATGAGAACTGCTTTCGGATCTGCAATGGCTGCGCACATAACCCAGGGAGTTTAGGGTTCGCATGTTTAATGAAAAACTGAGATCTGACCTGTGGGTTCGCTGCTTGATGGTGGTGCCACCCCCTCCCTCCAACTCTCCTCCTGGATCTCTTTCAGAGCCTTGGCTTGGAACACCTGAAAGGCACCCATGGCATGCAGGGCAGCGGCAGCTTGACCCGCTGCAGCATAAGCCCTCGAAGTCAGGTCCAACGACAGGCTTAGCTGGAGGGATGGAGGTCTCGGCTGTTCACTTCAGGCGGCAGGGTTACCCGGGCATAAGTGTACCGCCAGCGCCTGCTCTACCTGGGGAATCGCTTCGTACCCCCTACCGCACCGTCAAGGGGAGCGAGAGAGGGGAGACTGACCAGCCTTGCTTTCAGATGTGCCATCCAATTTTGGGTCAGTTCCCGATGCACTTCCGGGAAGAATGGGGATAGGAGGGGGCTGCGGGGTATCATCCCGGCACGACCCCACAAACCACACGTCCAGCCTGGAGATCCCCGGGTGCCAGGGCCGGAGCCACCTGCAACCCAATTTCTCTGACAGCCCGGGAAAGCAACTCGGCCATCTCCTCCACAGCACAATCTGCCGTCACCCCAGAGGGGGAGAGCGATGTACCGTCTCCTTCAGGAGATGCGCAGTCTCTCTACGATGCAGCAGCGGAGATCGCATCATCAGGTGCACAGGAGTCCTCAGAAGATGCAAGCAGTGCATCATACAATAACTCACTGTGGCGGACAGCGGACGCACTGGTGGAGTGGGAATACTCTGCTCGACTCCACTGGGCGCGGAGACATGCACTCGATGACCCTTACAAAGCCTCCGGTGGTGGACTGAAAGTACTCCAACCTCGCCTTAAGTGGGCTGCCGGACAGAAGTGTGCAATCCACATATTCTGATCCATCAACCGCTGCCTCAGAATGTCTATGCCCAAGACAACCGAGGCAATGATTGTGGCTATCCGTCAATGCAATCGATCCACCGCATCCAACAGACTTGCACGGTCACGACATGTTTGGAACACGCTATAAACAGTCAACCGGCAAAACAAGTGCTCTACTAAGAAGAAAGGAGTCTTACTTGTTGGTGGAAGGCGGTGAAAGTACTGGAGTCTGGGGCGTGGAGCCATTTCAACCTTCCAGCCGGCCGAAAAACCTCACTGGTTGCCGTTTGAATCACCAGGGGCCTGATGTATAAACGTTGCGTACGCACAAAATGGGCATAGAAATATGCGTACGCATTTTTCCATGCACATATCGGGATTTATAAAAAAATAAACTTGGCTTAAATAAGTGCGCACCATACGGATGCTCTTGACCGTGTGTACGCACTCTTTTAGAAGAGTATGTGTTTTGGCGACACCAACTGTCCTAAATAGCAATAGCTATTTAAAATGAAAAACTTCTAAATTATCCTATTACATCACCCTATAAATCAAATTGTATCAACCTGAATTATCATTATTAGCATTCTTAACCAGGTGCAAATACTTTGAATTTACTAATTTGTTTTAATGAATGGGCTATAAAAAAGTATGTGCGTATATAACTTATCATCATAATGGATGCTCTAGCGCTGTTAGAAGACCTTGCTAATGACGCTCTACAGAGGGAGCGGGTTTTCAGAGACCGTGAAGATTTCCTTGCTCATGATGATGATTGGCTCATGAGCCGATTTAGATTTCCAAGAGCCATCCTCTTGGAATTGTGTTCTGAATTACGGCCAGTATTGGAAAGACCCTCGCGGAGAAACCATGTGCTGTTTGTTCCTGTGCAAGTATTGACCACATTAGGCCACTTGGCCACTGGTACTTTCCAGCGAGAGTTGGCAGACCGATCGGGTATGTCGCAGTCATCCCTGAGCCGTGTCATGCCATATGTACGGGATGCCATAGTGGGGATGGCACCCCGATACATCCGTTTTCCTTACACGCAAGCTGAACAGGCCAACATCAAAATGCAATTTGCAGCAATCGCCGGTTTTCCCAATCTAATCGGTGCTATTGACTGCACTCACGTTGCAATAAAGGCACCATCTGAGAATGAATTTGCTTTTGTTAACCGAATTATTGGTGGTATTAATATGCAGGGAGATCATACATATTCAAAATGGACGGTCTTAACCTCCAAATATGGTTATTTCAGGAGGATATTGGGGTAAGCAATACACACGTGCACCTGCGCACAATATTCAGATAATTTTGATTTATAAAGCGAACCTTGCGCAGGTTCTGGCATACGTACGGTTTTATGAATCTGAAAACTTTTGTGCGTACGCAAATTCTGCCTTATGTGCGTATGCACACTTTAAGGATTACATCTACGCAAAGTTCTCTCTATGCCCCAGATCTCCAAAATCCACACAAGATAATAATCCAACTGTTTTGTGGTGTCTTTCATGAGTCGCTAGCGTGCCAGAGTACGACTCCAGAGGAAAAACAGAAAGAGTGTCACGCTTACGTCCGGTTTATGCGGGATGGCGTGATCACGTGACCATCAGCACGCTTGCTGATTGGCATTTTGAAACAGTGTGGAATGAGTAGTGCGCCCCTATCGGAGCTTCCCATAGTCGTCACCGACATAAGTCGTAGTGACCGACTGATGGGGAACTTTACTTACAAAGGCAAAAGGAATATCTCATCTAACCTATGCAGTACAGGCTCTAGATGTTAACAAAAAAATTGTTTCTGAAATGCTTGTTAAATTTGTGCGGATAAACAAATTTCATCATATTAAGAAAACTGTTATTATGAACACTATTAACAATGAAGGAATTTCTAAATCCAAATTCTATATGGAATTTAATCCCCTCTCACACATTATCTAAGCTTGGTGGTCTAAGTCTTTTTCTTTCATGGTACTATAGTGTTGAAAAAATTCCTGTAAAGCTTGCTTCTGTAATGAAACGTCACTCGGGTTGGGATCCATATGCAGGCTTTTATTATCAGCGTAATCCAATAACAGGCGGTTAGTCAAGGCAGGCAGCAAACAGGCAGTGTCAGAGATCAGTGAGAGTAGTACAACAGGCAGGCGGCTAGGATCGTCAACGGTAAACAGGCAGTGTCACAACAGGCAGGCACAACAGGATAAGCGCTCAGAATTGCAGTAGAGGTACAAACAAGACTTCGCGATTAGCCCAGGGAAACAGTCTGTTTAAATAGTGAAGGTAATGTTCTTCAGCTGGGTGTGTAATCAAGATGCCCCTGGGGTGTATGGGGAATGTAGTGTGGTGTAGGCGGAGGAGCAGGAGTTAGTGCAACGAGGGTGCCCTCTGCTGGTCAGAGGAGGGAGTGACGAGGTTAGCCTCTGTGACAGAGCCCCCCATCCCCCCCTCCTCCCCCCCTCCTCCCCCCCTCCTGCCTGCGACTCCTGGTGCGAGGAGGCAGACGGCGACGGGGTCTCCCCCGTGGTCGAGGAGCCGGCTCGTTCGGGTGGTTGCGGTGGAAAGTCTCCGTGAGGCTTGGGTCGAGAATGTCCTCTGGACCGGATCCCTCCCCGTGCCTAAGAGGCAGTCCAGGGAGGAGCTGGTGGCAGGAGCCATGCCACAAAAGGTGACCTCAGAGGCAAGGCCTGTAGCACCGGCAACACTCGAAACAGTCCGTAGATCTGACATCCGGTCTGTTCCCGGCAGAGAAGCAGCACTCTGGAAAGTTGCCAGAACCCTATAACAGACACCCTCCGACATAAACTTCATAAACCAGACAGGACCTGTAGGCGGCAGAGCAGGATAGTGGCGCGCGGGTGGCGACGGCAGAGCAGGCCGGCAGCGCTCGGTTGGCGCTGGCAGGCGCAGGCGAAGAGCAGGGGTCGGCAGCGATGGGCAGCAGCGCTCGGGTGGCGCTGGCAGACGCAGACGAAGAGCAGGCGCCGGCAAAGCTGGGCAGCGGCGCTCGTGTGGCGCCGGCAGAGCTTGGCATCGGCGCTCGTGTGGCGCCAGCAGGCGCAGGCGAAGAGCAGGTGTCGGGAGAGATGGGCAGCGGCGCTCGGGTGGCGCCGGCAGAGCTGGGCAGCGGCGCTCGGGTGGCGGCGGCAGAGCAGGGCAGCGGCGCTCGGGTGGCGCCGGCAGAGCAGGGCAGAGCAGGGTAGCGGCGCTCGGGTGGCGCCGACAGAGCAGGGCAGCGGCGCTCGGGTGGCGCCGGCAGAGCAGGGCAGCGGCGCTCGGGTGGTGCTGGCAGACACGGAACCTGGATTGGCGCCGGCAGACACAGAACCTGGATTGGCGCCGGCAGACACGGAACCTGGGTTGGCGCCGGCAGACACGGAACCTGGGTTGGCGTCGGCAGACACGGAACCTGGGTTGGCGCCGGCAGACACGGAACCTGGGTTGGCGCCGGCAGACCCTTGTCCAATGTCAGCAAACTCGGACGCTGGGACGGCGCAGGCAAACTCAGGCGCTGGGGCAGCGCAGGCAAACTCAGGCGGGGCAACAAAACAAGCAGGACGGCATAACAAGAACCCCCATCATTAATGACAGGAGCATGGTACACTTCAACCACGACTCTCCCTTCAGCCTCAGGGATTAGTGTTTCCGGGACAACACTGGCGTGGCCTCCACTACTCTTCAGAACAATAGACTTGGTCGCACTGACCGGAGAAGAGAGAGTTGGGGTTTGAACCACTCCTTTTCTTCTTCTTCTTCTTCGAAGGAGGTGGGGGTTTTGGGGGAACCCCGTGGAGGTGTCTAGACAGGCCCTCTCAGGGCATGAGGCAGACGAAGTCTGGACGGGAAGCTTTGCACAGGGTATGTGGGGAGTGTGATTCTCCACCTTGGAGGGATCTGAAAATAACGGGATCAAAGACCTGAGGACTGAGTAAAGGAAGCCCATACCACTCTGAGAGGGCAACCTCTCCTTCGGACCTCCGGACGGCCCTTCTCAGTCTCCTCTTCTGTGACTTGTTGAGTGTTTCCGTTGACCTTAAACTGCTTGGGGGAGATGGTGAGGCCTTGAAGTCATCACTGCCCAGTAAAAG
Organism: Danionella dracula; assembly: GCA_900490495.1. Taxonomy (NCBI): domain Eukaryota; kingdom Metazoa; phylum Chordata; class Actinopteri; order Cypriniformes; family Danionidae; genus Danionella; species Danionella dracula. Next base: position 18,350,308 of record UELW01000012.1, read on the forward strand.
CTCGAGATCCTCACCATAGAGCTCCCGCTCCTTCTGCTGGATGAAGTCATCGACTTACTGCCAGAAGCCCCAACTCCACTTGTCCCCTAGACTGCTGTGGTTCACTGGTTCCTCCAGTCCATCCAGGAACAGGGAAAAGAGCCAAAGGTCTGGCAGCCCAAACCCCTGCAACCTCGTTCACAGCTTCTCTGCATTGAGTCCATAGGGCAGTCAATCCCGCTGGATCTCTTGCAGCCTCTGAGTTAAGAGCAAGCTCTGATGGACATACTTTTAGAGAACTGCAAAGCAAAAAAGACTATCAGGTACTGTACCTTTTTGGTATTGTTGTATGAAATTCCCCTAGCTGTTTAATTTTTTTTGTGTGCTTTTCTGTATTCATTTGTAAGCTATTATCTTATGTGAAGTACACTTTAATGTTAAATGTATAGCTGTAATGTACGATTGTTGTGGAAATAAAAAAAAAGTAATAAACGTTAGAACTGTTAGTTTCTGATAATGAAGCACTTGTTTATCGCCTTTTAACTCGTTAATGCCCCTAAATAACATTTTTTACTCCTGCAGGGATTAAAGAGTAGTTTATCGCGAGCTTTAATGCTGAGGTAGTGGATAAACACGAGCCCTGAGAGCCGAGGACTCCAAGATGGTGAGTTGAGAGAAAATAACGATCATCTGAGTTTATTATTGATTAACAGAGTGTTTCTGTTTATCTGAGAGGAAACAATTATGATAATTGGAGCTAATTATTGATAAAGAGAGAGTTTGTGTCGCGCTCAGGAGGATCTGAGGCTGGAGAAGCACTGGACGGGACACAGAGACGTGGTCACGAGCCTGGCCTTCAGCTCCAGCTGCATAGAGATCGGTGAGGAAACATCTCTCCATCGCTCTTCATCAGGGGCCTGTACCATGAAGCCTGAGTAACTGGTTATCAGCTAAGTTTAGGATTTGTTTGCACCAATCCTGGATTTTGGGTACCATGAAACAATCTACGATTTAATTGATCTTTGTCACCCTGGTTACTTACGCCACATGGCTCACTTGCTTTTTTTTTCTGCTGCCATGACTATTTTGCTTTGGGTTTACGTTTTCCAAAAAATGAAAAACAATATTATAGACCTTTTAAATGTAAACACACATTTGTAGAAAAATAAGCATTTAGCTTATGTTGTAATACAACCATAAACACGTTAACATGACATAAAAATTTAATATTAACATGACATATTAAAACGTATTGGAAATAACAAGACTAAAAAATATGCTATCGTTATCAAACTCTTATCAAGCACGATACTTATCATGCACGATACGCACTATTTTACATTAAACAGAATGTGCTTCTTTGACATTGTTTTCACAAAATTCATCAAAGTATAACTCTGACTATAATTACATGTAAAGAAATGTATTATAAAAATGAAAGGCTTGATATTATTAAATATTGTTGTTGTTGATGTTGTTATTATTATTATTATTTTTACAAGAACTAATGAGATACTAAAGAGCAGAATAGAACTTGATTAATGTAGTATTTCTCTCTCCCTGTCCCTCTCCCCCTCTCACTCTTTCTCTCTCTCTTTCTAACCCTCCTCTCTTTCTCTCATCCCCCACTCCTCTCTCTCTCTCTTCTCTTTCTCTCTTTTTCCTCCCCTTCTCTCTCTCTCCCTCTATGTCTCTCCTCCCCCTCTCTCTCCCTCTATGTCTCTTCTCTCCCTCTTTTCTGCCCCCACCTCCTCTCTCTCTCTCTCTCTGCGCATATGTGTGGCGAGTTGAGCTTGGTGTAGTAGAGAGCTGAAAGCGGTTGGCTTTTTTGTATTTATTGGCACTAAAGTTCAGCTTTTTGTTGTTGTTTGGTTGCCTTGAGTTGTGTGAGAGTGAGTGCAGTGAAACACCCTTGTGAGCGCGGGTGAGGGCAGGGGCTGTTTGTGTGTGTGGAGCGAGTGTGTGTGAGTGATCATGGCGTGTGCGAGTCTGACTCGTCGGCATGGAGTGAATCTCCTGTCGAAGGAAAGCATGTAAGAGGTTTGTTTGTCTGTCGGGAATGTTGTGGGTCACGAGAACAGTGCGATTGTGATTTTTGTGAACAGTGTTGAGCGAGCGCAGACGGTGATCCAGACAGCTCAGGTAGCTGTGTCCCCCCTCAGTTCCCCAGTGAAAAAGTTTTTCTTCCTCCAATGTTCCTCCTTTTATCGCCGAGTATTTCCCCATTACTCTTGAGTTCATGAATGATGTTAATTTCTTCAGGAATAAAGGGTTTTTTTGATGAGCAAGAAATCCCTCGACTGAAGAAATATCTGACACTGATCAGGAGAGAGCTGGTCTTTTTAGAAGTATGTTAATGTGTTTTCTTTTATGTTTTAGAATGGTTTCAAGCCTCTGCATCGTTTAATGGCAGGGATCAATATAGCGAGTTTTAATATTAACTGAGCAAGAGAGCAGACTAAGAGAGTGAAGCTATTTTAAAGCAGAAGCATGTTGATGTAGCTATGATTGAAGAAACATATAGCGATGACCGTAATGCTTCTGACTGGGTGAAGGAGTGGGATGGGGTGGTGAATTTAAGCCACAAAACAACGTGGAGTGGTGCTGTAGCCTTGCATTTTACTTGTTCTTTTATTCCCTGTTCTTGTTCTGAGTCTTTAAATGAGAGGCTTTTAAAAGTGAAGACGTTTTATGAGAATAAGGTTTTAGTTTTTATCTGTGTGTATGCTCTCGCCAGTGCAGTGGAGAGGATGGCTTTTTTAGAGACACAGACTGTAACCCTGCAGAACTTTTAATCTTAGGTGGCGATTCTAATTGCACTACAGATTTTATCGATAGCAACCATGGGGAACCTCACATGGTCTGCCATAAGTGTCTGAAGGAGAGGGTGGAGATGCATGCGCTGAATGATATTTGGAGATCTTTTAATCAGAATAAGAGACAATACACATGGCTTCATGCCAGAGACCACATGCTCTCCGTGGCTAGATTAGACAGTTTTTATGGTTTTAATCATCAGCAGACTTTTTAAAGAAATGTTTTATGGTTCCAGTAGGTATCTCAGATCATTGTATGGTTCAGTGTGTTTTATCGAAAGAGAAGATCAAGCCCTCGAGTGCCTACTGGATTTTTAACACCACTCTTTTAGAATATAACAATTTTAAAGAGTCTTTTATTTTTTTTATTGTGTTTTTAAATCTGAAAAATCACCTTTAATTCACTTCAGTTATGGTGGGATGTGGCTAAAGCACAAAAAAAGAGTTCTGTCAGCAGTATGCTGTCAATGTGACCAAAGATATCGTCAGATCCTTAAGAGACCTCGAATATCAAATATTAGATCTTCAGCAGCTTGAAACTCATAGAAACGGCAGGCATATAGAACAAATAAAAATGAAAAAAATCTAGAATGAATGACCTATTAGACGAATGGAGTACGGAAGGGCACCAGGAATGGATGGCCTCCCTTGTGAATTTTACAAGGCCTTCTGGGACGTGATGGGGCAGGATGTGCTGGACGCGCTATGAGACAGCTTGGGGAGAGGATCACTCCCACTGAACCATCGAGAGCAGTCCTCACTCTCCTGCTTTTGAAGGGAGACCTCTCCCTTCTGAAAAACTGGCACCCGGTCTCCAGGCTGTGTACTGACTGCAAGCTGTTCTCCAAAACATTAGCCTCTCGACTGACTAAGGTAATATAAAGCAGTGGTACTGTGTGCCTGATAGGTCAATATTTGATAATATGTATTTAATTTGGGGCATCCTCAATGTTTCGTCAGATCCTTAAGAGACCTCGAAGATCAAATATTAGATCTTCAGCAGTTTGAAACTCATAGAAATGGCAGGCATATAGAATAAATAAATAAAAATGAAAAAAATCTAGAATGAATGACCTATTAGACGTCACAGCACAAGGGGAGCTGGTTCGCTCAAGCTTCAGGAGCACAGCGGAGATGGGTGCCCGCTCAAAGTTCTTTTTCTGTCTACAGCAGAAAAATGTGCAGAAAAGATTGATCCATGCTGTGCAAACCGAATCAGGGGAGCTCGTATTCGAACCGTCTGAGATACGCCAACAGACAGTAAGCTTCTACTCGAAGCTCTACAGCAGCGAGTGGTCTGCAGTGCAGGCAGTGGAGGACTCTTTCCTTATAGACCTCCCTAAAAAAAAAGCAAAAGAGCTGGAGGAGGAGATAACCCTCAAGGAGGGCTATGGGGCACTCCAGGGAATGGAGAACGGAAGGGTGCCAGGAATGGATGGCCTCCCTTGTGAATTTTACAAGGCCTTCTGGGACATGATGGGGCAGGATGTGCTGGACGCACTATGAGACAGCTTGGGGAGAGGATCACTCCCACTGAACCATCGAGAGCAGTCCTCACTCTCCTGCTTTTGAAGGGAGACCTCTCCCTTCTGAAAAACTGGCACCCGGTCTCCAGGCTGTGTACTGACTGCAACATTAGCCTCTCGACTGACTAAGGTAATATTAAGCAGTGGTACTGTGAGCCTGATAGGTCAATATTTGATAATATGTATTTAATTTGGGGCATCCTCAATGTTTTCAGCCTTCTGGCCTAAGGACTGGCATGATTTCCCTTGACCAAGAAAAAGCATTCGACCTGGTTGAACACCAGTACTTGTGGAGAGTGATGAGAGCGTTTGGGTTCAACCCTAAATTATACTGCGAGATTGAGAGTTTGCTGTAGGTTAACGGTGGTTTATGTGCTCCTTCTAAAGTAAGCAGAGGGATCAGGCAGGGCTGTTCCCTCTTAGGGATGCTCTACTCGCCCGCAATTGAACCTCTTTTAATTAAGTTAAGATGTTTTATCTCCTTTCCCAGCGATGGGTTGCGGCTGGAAGGGCATCCGCTGCATAAAACAAAATGCCAGAGAGTTGGCGGTTCATTCCGCTGTGGCGACCCCGAAAGGGAATAAAGCCAACATGAAGATGAATGAATGTTTTATCTCTGGTTTTAAGATTCCACACAATTTTATCAGCATATGCAGACAACCTGATAGTGATGGTGAAGACGCAGAGGGATGTGGACTTTTTAGTGAACGTTTTCAAAAGACTTTCAAGTGATGTACTCTGCCAAAGTTTTTATGTTAGAGCTGATTGAGTAGCTCTAAAACATACAGAACTGATGTGACTGTTAACATAAAATTGTAAAAGTAAAAAAAAGTCTCTTCTCTCCCCCCTCATTCCTTCTCTCTCTCCCCCCTCTCTCTCTTTCTCCTCTCATTTCCAAAGAGAGGGAGAGAGTGGGTGCGCGCGCTGGGCGAGTGATCTCTCCCCTCCCGTGTCTCTGGCAGCAGGTGATGTTGTAGAGGACTGGCTTGGATTCAGACAATCACAGCCCGACAGCAGACACGCGCTCATCAGATACTGAACTCCTCTTCTTCGTTCATTCTTCTCAGCAGAACTCTCTCTCTCCTCCAGGAGCAGCGACACAGTGAAGGGAGGGTTAGTGATGAAGCTCGTTTTCTCTCCCGCAGCAGCCCTGGTGCGCCGCCGAAGAGCCGTCCGCTCTTGGAAAGCACCAAACATCAGGCAGGAGGCAGGGTGAGCTCCCGGAGAGCTCAGGAAGTAGGGATGAGCGAGTCCAAGAGGGAGAGAGAGGACACAGAGGCTTCAAAGAGTTCCTGGATCGAGTCTACACTGGAGAAGAGTCCTGCCCTGATCAGCACCCTGCAGCACATCCTCACTCAGCTGCATCTGCTCACACAGGTCTCTCTCTCTCTCTCTCTTTCCCCACCGTCTTCCTCTCACATCTCTCCTTCTCATCTTTCTCCCCACCTCTCTCTCTCTCTCATCTTTCTCATCTCTTTCACTCTCCCCTCTCTCTCATCTCTTTCATTCTCTCTCTCTCTCTCTTTCCCCACCGTATCTCTCTCTCTCTCCTTCTTACCTCTCTCTCTCATCTTTCTCTCATCTCTTTCACTCTCCCCTCTCTCTCTCTCTCTCTCTCTCTTACACTTCTCTCTCTACCTCTCATCTTTCTCTTTCACTTTCCCCTTTTTCTTTCACTCTGCCCTCTTTCTCTCTCCTCTCTCTTGTGGTAGATGGTGTGTGTTCTGGAGCAGAGGCTGAGCCTGACGGAGGAGAAGCGGAAGGAGCGAGCGATGTTGTGCAGGACTGATCAGAGATCAGGAGATTGATCAGATGGTTGAATGATCGCTTTCGTTCTCAGGAGGGGTTCCGTGCATCCAGTAGAGTCTGGAAGGATTCATTGTATCTATAAACTGAAACGTTCTCTGGAGCCGACGCTGTTGTGATGTTTGGTGCTTTCCACATGTTTACATTCCTCAACAATGTTTTTGCGCTGTTGTTTTTCCTTGTTTCGTTTTTAAGTGTTTTAAACGAGTTTGTTTTAGGCCCATCGATCACAGGAGTGCGCTGCCCCTTTAAATCCAGCTGCGCATGCCCCGCCCCGTCACGTGACGCGCTCGCCTCCTGTCAGAGCGCCGTCAGAAGAAGCCGCGCGTTCCTCGTGAAGCCACAGCTGGAATAGTTCGTGGAAGGGTTCATGGACTCCCCCGCGGACGAGCTCCTTCTCCTCGCCTGAGGAAGCGTCCAGCCACCAATGAAAAACGCTCGCTGGAGCATGGCGAGCAAAAGCGCGGAATGGCTCCAGGATGAGCTGCAGTCCGGTTCCTCCGGTTCCCCGCTGCTGCTGCTTGATCTCCGGCCGCACGAGAGCTTCGAGTCGGCGCACATCGAGTCCGCTATCAACCTTGCCATCCCGGGGCTGATGCTGCGACGGCTGCGCAAGGGAAACCTGCCGGTGCGAGCCATCATCCCCAACGGCGAGGACAAGGAGGCGTTCTCGAGCCGCTGCCGCACCGACATCGTGCTTCTGTACGACGAGGCGACGGCGGCCTGGCCCGAGAGCTGCTGCGGCGGAGGAGCGGGCTCGGTGCTCGGGCTGCTCTTGCACAAGCTCCGGGACGACGGCTGCAAAGCCTACTATCTGGAAGGTAACAAGACGGAATCCTTTAAGAGTCGCTGAACTCTCTGAGGCGCGAAGCATTGCTTCGGTTTTCGCGGGGTTTTAAACGGTCACTTGCGGACCGGAGCTTTTGATGTGACGTAACACAATTTTCTCACGAGATGCGGATCACACATCGGATCGTTTACAGTATAACGTTAACACAAAATCTGATTTGAGGGTTTGATCAATCTATTTAAAGCACCCTTTAGCGTTAGTATATAATCTTTCGTTGTCAGCCAATTATAAGCGTGGAGTGAATCTGTCCTGGCTCCTTAACAGCGGGGAAAAGTTTACGATCGCTGAGGCGATACTTGGACTTTGATTTGATTACCAAATCTGTCTAATAATTCACTTTTATCTTCATTCATGGGTTAAGCGGCACCGTTTCACCCGCTTCCACATCCCCTTCTCGAGTACGCTCGTTAAACAGAGGGAATCGTGATGTTTTGGCCGAGTTTGGCTCCGCCATGTTGTCTTCTTTCAGAGAAAAGCGCGATTCATGAATGAAGCTCCCGAGCGCCGAAACGCGACCTCCGGTGGAGTTCCTCGATCAGGAATGGCTGTGTCCGCGCGAGCGGGAGTTTATCTATCAGTCTGTGTGGGTTTCTGTGGTTTAAGGGTTGTTTTTGGGGTGTAATTTAGTGTTTCGTCACCATTCATAAATCCAGTCATGGCCGTTCAGAAACTCGAGGCTCTCATTCCGATAGACGCGCTTCTCTCCGATTCTCGCTCCGGTCACCCACGGGCTTTCTGAGGCCCAAGAGGCACTTCCGTTTCATTTTTTATTAAAATCTTTTTTTTAATAGTTGTAAGAAGAAATGTTCCCCTGATTAGTTCGGTAATTGTGATCATTAAATCACAAAGGCTTAAATAATCGAGTTTGTGTTATCGGATTAGCTGTTTTCATTTTTGATGTTTACTCTTTAAACAAGTGTTTTCTCCGCTGACAGTCTGGGGACGTGAAGTCGTGACGTAATCACTGTTTAGGGTGTGAAAGCCGCGTGTTCATAGATTAACAGCGTTAATAGTTTCCCACGATGGGTTATTGTAGTTATAACAGCTTTGTCATGTGCGATGGCTCATGAATAATAGAATTACTTTGATCCTTCACTTCTAGCTTCAGTCTGATGATGATCATCAAAATAAAAATGTTTTAGTCAATATAAACTAATATTTCGTTCATTAAAGTGTATTTTAACAAGTTAAAATATCTTTTTAAATATTAAAAACTGTGTATTGAAATGTATTTTATAAAGTAATGCTCCATTTCATATTATGAGATTGTTGATAGGCTTTTTTTATTAATAAATACTGTGATACAAATTTATGATCTAAGAATTATGCAAAAAAAAATGTTAACACAATATATTCATCTCCCTTGCTAAAGAAAGCCAAGAACAAAAACATTCTTAATTTGGCAATTTTATTTAAGAACCTCAGGGGGCAGGTAAAATACAGGACTAACTAACTAGAGGACGGAAAACGCCACACTGAACTACACTAACTGGAAAATTAATACAAAAAGTTACTCTGAGACACACCGCTAAACTAGTTTGAATAATAGAAAGTAATCCTATGTAAAACGAATGTCACATGACGTGCTGCCTCTGAAACCCTGCAGATCAGAACTCATCACTTAACAGATCATGACAACAACGGAACTCAAGATTGAAGCTAAACTGAAACGAACACAAGCACGGAGTGGAGGTGAGCAAACTCTTCGCTCCTAAACTGTGCACAAAGTCCGCCTCTATGATGTTGGCTGATGTCCAAACGGGCAAATCAGAGAACAGCTGGAGTCACTTGTGAAAGCGGGAACGCTCATAGGACGCTACAGAGCAGATGACAAACAAGAAGAGAGGAAATGGTCAGGAGCTGTAACTGACATAAAAATGTCAGTATTTTTAACTTGTAACCGTCTCTCCAATAACATTTTCGTCCGCTCTCGTCTCGTCAACAAAAACTCACACACGTCTTTCGTCATAACACAGACGTTTTTAGTTTGTCAGCGTCTCGTTATCGTCACAAGAATAAGGTGCCACAAAAATTATTTTGTTATCGTCATCGTTGATGAAAACTACTCTGTTAAGCTCCTTTATCGTTTTAACATCTCAGCCCTCATCCCAGAAGCACTCTGTTTAATTTAAGTGAGTAATATGATTAATACGCTTCCTCTGTGGGTGTGATTTAATATGATGTTAAAAGTGTTCAGTACAGTCTAAGGGGTGAGCAGGGGAGGAGATGTGTTTCCTTAAGCGGTTGCTGAACCTGGTTCCTGTTTGCGCCAATCTTCTGGAGGAAAACAGGAAGTGAGGAGACGAGAGGAAGTGGATCTGCTGATGATCACTTCCTGTTTCTCATCCGGCTTTCAGAGACGCAGTGTTCAGCAAAACATGTGTTTGATACTCTTTTCAGCAGTTTATTTCCTTTATTAATTATTTCTCTCTAATAATTTTCTCTTTCCATTCTCCCTCTCTCCCTAACTCTCTCAGGTGGTTTTAAGAAGTTCCAGAGTGAGTTCCCAGAGCTCTGCGAGGGCCCTGTGGATGGCTCTTCCCCCTCCGGCTCCCCTCCCTCCTCCTGCGCTGTCCTGGGTCTGGGTGGGCTTCGGATCAGCTCAGATGGCTCTGACTGCGAATCAGACCGGGAGCTGGGCAGCGCCACCGAATCAGAGGGAAGCCCGCCCCTGGCACTGCCCGGAGGCAGCCAAGCCCCACCCTTTCCAGTCCAGATCCTGCCACACCTGTACCTGGGCTGCGCCAAGGACTCCAGTAACCTGGCGGTGCTCGGCCAATACAACATCCAGTACATCCTGAATGTCACGCCCAACCTACCCAACACCTTCGAGAGCCACGGTCGCTTCAAGTACAAGCAGATACCCATTTCGGACCACTGGAGCCAGAACCTGTCGCAGTTCTTCCCCGAGGCCATCGCATTCATTGGTGAGCATCGCAGGCCCTCTCTCCAGCGCTCAGTCACTTGTCCTCACTCTCTCTCTCACTCACTCACTCGCCCTCGTGATCTCTCTCATACCTACTCACTCATCCTCACTCTCACTCACTCGCCCTCATGATCTCTCTCATACCCACTCACCCTCATACCTACTCACTCACTCATCCTCATTCTCTCTCTCACTCACTTGCCTTCATGATCTTTCTCATACCCACTCGCCTTCATCCCCATTTGCCCTCATACCTACCTACTCACTCCCTCTCGCTCACTCAGTCACTCACCCTCATGCTCTCCCTCACTCACTCGCCCTCATGCTCTCGCTCACTCTCTCACTCGCCCTCACTCACTTGCTCTTATGATCTCATTCATTCACTCACTCACACACTTACCCTCACTCACTCACTTGCCCTCATGATCTCACTCACTCACTCACTCATGCCCTCGCTCAAGTCCTCACTCTCTCACTCGCCCTTATGATCTCATTCATTCACTCACTCACACACTTACCCTCACTCACTCACTCACTCACTTGCCCTCATGATCTCACTCACTCACTCACTCACTCATGCCCTCGCTCACGTCCTCACTCTCTCACTCGCCCTTATGATCTCATTCGTTCATTCACTCACTCACCCTCATGTACTCACTCACTCACTCGCCCTCATGCTCTCACTCACTCACCTTCATGCTCTCCCTTACTCACTCGCCCTCATGCTCTCACTCATTCACTCACTCACTCGCCCTCATGCTCTCACTCATTCACTCACTCACTCGCCCTCATGCTCTCACTCGCTCACCTTCATGCTCTCCCTTACTCACTCGCCCTCATGCTCTCCCTTACTCACTCGCCCTCATGCTCTCACTCACTCACTCGCCCTCATGCTTTCTCTCTCTCTCTCACAGAGGAGGCACGGTCGAAGCAGTGCGGCGTGCTGGTTCACTGTCTGGCAGGTATCAGCCGCTCGGTGACGGTGACTGTGGCGTATCTTATGCAGAAGCTCAACCTCTCTCTCAACGACGCGTACGACTTTGTCAAACGCAAGAAGTCCAACATCTCGCCGAACTTTAACTTCATGGGACAGCTGCTGGACTTCGAGCGGACACTGGGTCTGCCAGGCCCTCGCTCACCCCCGGACCAGCTGTTCTTCACCACGCCGAGCGGACGCACGCGCTTCCCTCTGGACTCCATCGAATCCACTTGAGCGGCGGCAAAGGCGCATGACGGTTTCTCTCTGATGCCACGGGGCGTGGCCTAGCGCCTCTGTCTCGGCAGCAGAACCAGATCATTAGGCTGCTCTGCTGTTTCCTGTTGTACCCTTACTCTTTCTCTGAGACAGCTCTTCTCCTCCAGAGTCCCAGGGGCACTGGAGATGCTGATCCAGGACTGTTGATATTGAGAAGAGGGAGGCTTTTCTCGTCTGCGAGCGCTGGCAGTTTTTCTGTCGGTTCCGAACTCTTTTTCTCTTCGGTCTCGAGACGTGTGCTCCAGGACAGGAGTTAGTGATCTCTTCGTCTCACAGGAGATCTTCAGCGGCTCTGTTCCTCTCAAAGATTTGAGGAGTGTGTGGTGACCTGTCAGTGTTCCTTGTGGAGTCCAGGGCTACACCTGAGAGCTGGTCCAGCTACAGTGTGAGCTGGTTTATACGCATGGGTCTGGGACTGTAACTGCAGCAGACTGTTCTTTGTTTTCTGAAAGACCTGATGGTTTCATTCTGAACCCTTTATTGATGTTTCTCCTCGCAAGGGCTGTGAGAAGGCTTGGCTTTCGTCGGGGCAACCAGTACTGCAGCTCTCTTCAGGACCTCAACTTCTTCTCCAGCAGGAGCCAGAGATGTTTCACTCACGTCTGCGCTGAAACGGACCTTTAGGAGAGCGCTGGAGCAGCTGATGGAGTTTTGGGGGACTGTCTCCACTTTATTTAGCGGAGCGGGATGCAGGAGTGCCGAGGAGCTCTGGTGCTGCTCGAGGGCCACGCTGTGATCTCAGAGACCTCAGGGCTGATTTTTAAAGGTCTTCTGACTCTCTGAAGAAGCTCTGTCTCGTTTGGATCGAACTCTGTGTTTTCAGAACACCAGAAGAAAAGGTTATGGTGGCGTTCTCCAAACACAATTACATGTTTAACATTGCTGCCGTGCTATCTTTCTGCAGGTCTGAATAAGCTCTCCAGAACTCTTTCCTGAGTTTGAGTTACATCTGAAATATTTCAGCAGTGCTTCAGGAACAAAAGCACTTTATTTAGAGTAATTAAGCGCTGAATACTTCAGAGGTTAGAAGGAGAGTAGAGCATGTGAACAGTTTGAGCGCTGTGTTTAGAATTCTCCTCACAGTGTTTGGAGAAAGAGCTATAGCTCTGAAAACGAGAGCAGAGCGATCAGAGCAGCTCATTGACGATCATCTCAGAGCTCTTCTTGATTCTCGTGTCTCTCGAGAACAGTGTGGTCAAGTCCGGTTTGCTTTTCCTCTACAATAATTCAGTTATTTTCCTTTCTCTTCTCTCTCTCTTCCTTTTCTCTTTCTCCTTTCTTTCTCTCCTTCTCTCTCTTTATCTCCTCCCTCTCTCTTTTGTCTCATCTCTCTCCTCTCTTGTCTTTCTTTTTCTCTCCCTCCTCTCTCTCTCTCTCCTCTCCTTTTTTTTCCTCCCTCCTCTCTCTCTTTCCCTCCTCTCTCTCTCCCCCTTCTCTCTCTTTTCTCTCTCTTACTCACACTCCCTCTTGTTTTATTCTTTCTTTCTTCTCTCTCTTTCTCCCACTCTTACTTTCTCCTCTCTTTCGTTCTCGTCTCCTTTTTCCTCTTCTCTCTTTCTCTAGTCCTCCTGACACGGACCTATTCACGCACGCAGATTTGACTGTTAAACCTCGTGAGAAGTCTCTAAGAGCGGAGGAACCCAAGGGATTGATTTTTACCTGATCAGCTGGTAAAGTGTGAAGCCCAATCAGGAGAGAGCTCTAACTGTAGCACTGCGCAGCGTGGTGAAAAGCAGGTTACTTATGGATTAGGACTTGTGCCGGCAGGTGGAGACGATGTTCGCCCCTCTGAAGAGAAGTATGAAGGGTTTTGGAATGAGGAACCACAAGCACTCCATTCTGAACAGCGCTGCAGAGAAAGTTATTTATTGTGAGGTCATCAATAAAGCTGCGCTAGGACTAGAGGATATTTTTATAGTTATTTTTCTATCTCTGATCTCCAGGAGTAGCTCTTGTATCTGGAGGGCCTTCTCCTCTGCCTTGATATTGGTCACTTGTTGATCAGAGCTGAACTGCAACATGAGCACAAGGGCTGCTCTCCTGCGGTCAGCGTGCGAGCGAAACTTAGTCGGTGCGCGGGTTGTTTCAGGAGGGTGGGGGTGGGGGTTCAGTACAGATGTGATCATCAATAATCGAGAGGAGAGCGACTCGCTCCTCCTTTCGGGACCTTCAGGGACTTTCTGCTCCTTGACACTTGTTTTTCTCGCTCTCTGTCTTTCTCTCTCCCCCCTCACTCCCTCGTATTAAAGGCTATTATTGATCATCGCTCCTCTTCTGTACAGGTGCTGAAACGCTCTCTCTCTTTCTCAGAGAATAAATCAGATATTTTAGGCTAAGCTCTCCGGTGTGTTTTTTCGCTGAGTCAAATACTTGCTTTATTCCTGGTTGCGTTTATTTCTTTAATTTTAATGCTGCATCCCAATCCAAACACTTTTAAAGTACACACTCATTCTCAGAAGGAAGGTTTCATACTTTTGAGTGTGTGAGACGAGAGTGAACAGAAGTAGTTGTGATTACGCTAGACGTGTGTGAGAACTGAACTCTTGATCTCCTGTTGTTTTCGCTGCAGTGCCCCCTAGAGGTCTGGAGACCCCGGATTATCGCAGACCAGCGGCGATGCGGCCCCTTGTATCGCTCTCTGAAGGCTTGGCCTGGCGTCGCTGCCTGCAGGGGTCATTTTGATGTCTGTTTCTTAAACACGAGTGAGAACCCTGTTCTTTTGATTTCAGTTTAAAAACAAACAACCTAAATTTAATTTTATAACTAAATAAGAAAATGAGATGGGATTCAATTTTTTTTTTTACTTCACATGGTAAAATTCAGAAACGAATTACGAGCGCTGATCAAGTGTTTATTTAGAGTTTTCATTGTGGGGAACGCTGAGTGTGAGCCGGACGATCTAAGTTGATTCACACTCACCGACGACGGTCTAAGTACAACCAGCTCGTAATAAATCAGTAAATATATTCTCGTTCCTCAATTCCTATAGCTGGTTTCGGTTCAGTTTTTAATCGATCATTTCCACTCCTTCTACACGCCAGAATCGCAGATGTGACATCTCTGAACGGATCATGCTCAGCGTCCCCAAAAGGAACATCTAAACACAATGCGCTTGTAATTAGTTTTTGCATTCTTTGAATTGAACACAGATTCAAAAACTCAAAAAGCACATTTGCAAGTCGGTTATTCCTCTCCTGGCCTCTGGAGGTAGACTCGCGCTGACTTGTTAAAGTGCTCAGATTCCTGAATCACAGTCAATGGTCACCCTCTGCTCTCTCTGCTCCTGCGCCGCAGGAAGTGACTGACCTGTAGTACCTCGACCTGCCACAAGAGGGGTGGGGTTAGAAGGGAGCAGGTTCTCATTCACTACAATGTTAAAACTGAACAACTTTGGAGCTGAAAAAAAACACGTTTCCACCCCTGGAGGTGTATAGGTTTCTTATTTAGATTTTTTATTTTAGATTTTTGACCCTCCGGAACACCCTGATGATGGAATTATTTTTGACATTTGATTCAGATACATTAAATTTGAACATTCAACCAATCAGATACCTTTGTTAAGCCCATGCCTGCCTCTCTGGACACATTTGTGGTTACCAGGATATGATGCTTTTCCAAGAAGGCGACGGCTGGCTCCGCCCATTTTCAGCCAGCTTCACCGATTTCCGCTATCAGCTGAATTTAACTGCAGCATCACGCGACGGGACTACAAGCACAGACTGGAGAGGTGAGAGCTCCAGTTCACTCAAACCTTGTTTTAAAACTAGATTTTATTTTTTAGTGCGTCAGTGTTGATGTGAAATACAGTAGAGATGAGTATAGCTTTTTATATTTAGAGCTTGATATTCTTTTAGAAATGTGGAACCTTTTTGAACACCGACCAGTGCTCAAACACTACTCCGACCGGCACATGAGGGTGTGGGAGAGAGAGAGAGCTGCATGGTGCAGCTGCGCATGTGAGGGACAGATGCAGATTACTGGTCTCACATCCCTCTGAAATATGAAAACCTGCTCCGGCTGTCCTGCTGAGCTAGACGGAGTAGCTGAAGCGGCCTGCGTCGGACGGAGTAGCTGAAGCGGCCTGCGTCGGACGGAGTAGCTGAAGTGGCCTGCGTCGGACGGAGTAGCTGAAGCGGCCTGCGTCGGACGGAGTAGCTGAAGCGGCCTGCGTCGGAAACTGAAAGGGTTTGACCGACAAACTGAAACCGCTGCGGCTGGAGCACAGCACTTCTCAGTGTTTCATTTTCTCGGTCCGGAAGATGGGGCGCTGACCTTGCAGCAGAGCTGGATCTGGCCATCAATCATTGATCAGCTCAGGGGCCGGCTCCGACTCCAGAGAGCAGTGCTGCAGGTCTAATGCAACACAGTGGTGCGAGCACACGCCCTCTAGCGCAGATCAATACGGCTCCGGTTACTTAGCTCTGATTCAGGGAAATAGAGGAAGCCCTGGGGGCCAGCGGTGAGATCATGAGCAGAGAGAGGGCCGATCGATGAGAGCGGCTCAGGTTGATAATAGAAGCTAATCGCTTTAGCGTCTATGCGCTGCCAGTGAGATCAGGAGCGATCGATGGCTGCTCAGTTTCTCTCCCGAGAATCCTGTTCCTGAGAGGAGCCTCTGATCTCAGCTTTAGAGGGGCACTAAACCCCCTCTAGGGGAGAGAATGGCGTAGTATGATGAGAGGACGAGTGTGTGCTAGCTGAGAGCTGTTTATCAGTGTTCTGGAGAGTCAGCGACTGCTTTAGACTCATCACATAGTCTCCAGTTCAGCAACTGGGAGGTTGTTCTGAGTGCATGACATTAGAGGAGTGCCACAGAAACGCCTTTTCAATCAGAAAGGGCCAAACGAGCAAAACTCCTTTTATAAATATCCTTAATGGGTTCTTAATGGGTCCGGACTTCTAAAAGAGCTCAATATGCACTTTGTGGGAGGGTCTCAAGATCTCTGTAGGAGGGACTCGGAGTGAGAGAGGCTTGAGATGTTTGGCAGGGGCTCGAGGTGTCAGTGGGAGGGGCTCAAGTTGTTTGTAGGAGGAGCTCAAGGTGTCTGTGGGAGGGGTTTGGGGTGTTTGGGAGGGGATCTTATGCTCAAATCTTTTTAAACTGTTTCTCTTGCATTTTAATTTATTTATAAAATAAAATGTATAAAAAATCATTCCCAGTGCAGACAAGAGAATATTTATTCAGATTTAGATTGTATCATCAGATGTTTAGTGAGCAGCTCCTCAACTCATTTCCAACAGTCGTCCTGCCCACCTGAATTGACTTTTGCTCATTTAACTGCTTCTCAGGTGTTTGTGGCATCTGCAGAAAAGTTTTCTGATGAACATGAAGCGACCCGATCTGAATAGATTGAGTCCAGAAGGAACAATCTCCGGCTTTAAAACTCCTGAGGAACACAGAAAATGGTTTAACAGAGGTGCGATCTGGATCTCAGACTGTGCTCCCAGGGTCCTGCTCAGACCTGGTTCTTAACGTGAAAGCCTTCACATAAATCCTGAAGAGAGAGAGCCTGTCACCAGCTCTTTCTCCCTCACAGAGACCATGCCACAGGAGAAGATTATCAGCTTAGAGCTTCACTGAAAGGAGAACAGGGTGAGCCGGTTTCTGAGAGAGAACTGGGTGTGTGCATCAATTATGAGAGAGAGGGGGAGTAGTAAGAGAGAAAAGGGGGAGAAAAGAAGAAGAGAAGAAACAGGAGGGGGAGAAGAGTAGAGAGGGGAGAGGAGAAAAGACGAATAACGGAGAGAAGGGGAAGAAGAGGAGAAAGAGAGATGGAGAATGGTTATAGAATAGTGGAACTCTGAACATCATTCAAGAGGGCTCTGCTGCTGACGCTCATGAATATTAAAGAACATGAAGTATACATAAGAATAAATCTCTCCCTTCAAGTTACCCCCTCTCCCCCCTCCATCTCTCTCTCTTTCCCTCCTCTCCATCTCTTTCTCTACCCCCCCCCCCCCTCATGTAACAACCTGAAAGCTGCTGGTTGATGAATATAGCAGATCAGGATATGTGCTCTCTCTCTCGCGCTCTGTCAGATGTTAGACAGAAATAAACCATTAAACTTTGAGAAAAAATATTTTATTGAAAGTTGAGTAGAAACACGTTGCATAAAAGCAGGATTATTATTTTTCAGATGAAACAAAGCAGTAAATGTCAGAATTAGGAAAATGGAGGTGTGTTCATACCTCCAGCAGCGCAGAACAGATTACAGACGAATAACCAGAAAATAAACATTTCTCTGTTTGCCTGACCACTTGCTGCTCGTCTCTGATTGCTCTGGATCAAACAGCTACTGGTGTGAACAACGTTTTCCCTAGCCTCAACCAGATCTGCAGCTCCCCTGCTGAAAGCTTCAGAGCGAGAGCTCAGTACTGTCCAGTGCTCTGAAGCTCTTCGTCCTCCTCCGTCTCCGAGTCCGGCGCCGTGTGCTTCCGGATGCGCTGCACAGCATCTCTCAGAAAGCACGCTGGAGAGTAGGGCCTGGTCCGGGAGCTCCTGAGATCTCCAGCTGGCTCAGCAGAGCTCACAGGTCCACACGCTCCTGTACGCTGGGTTCCCATCTCCTGAAGCTCTCCTCTGGTTTTCAGGGGCCTCTCACAGTCTGTGGGTGGATCTGCTCGCTGGGGCACACTGGAGGGGCTTCTCACCGTGTCCGAGTCCTCGGTTAGCTCTGGTGCGGCGGTTCTGTTCGTCAGAATCACCTTCTTCGGTTTGCCTTCACACTTTTCAGAAGCTTGCACTGACTCCTGGAGGAGCCTCTGGTCTGGAACCTTGAAGCTGCTTCTGTCAGTTTCTTCGGTTAAACACACAAACTGCACGTGTCTCTTCTCTGGCAACCGATTAAACTCAACCGTAACAACTACACTGTTTTGGTTCTGATCAATGGAGGAGTTCTTCTTCTCATCAATGAGCTCTCGGCTCTGGCTCTGATCACCGGAGGAGTTGTTGTTCTCATCTGTGAGCTCTCTGCTCTCATTCTTATCACTGGTGGAGTTGTTCTTCTCATCTGTGCGCTCTCGGCTCTGGTTCTGATCGCCGGAGAAGTTGTTCTTCTCATCTGTGAGCTCTCGGCTCTGGTTCTGATCACTAGTAGAGTTGTTCTTTTCGTCGTTTAACTCCCGAGTCCGGTTCTGATTACCAGAGGAGTTGTTCTCATTGGTGAGCTCTCTGCTCTGGTTCTGATCACCGGAGGAGTTGTTCTTCTCATCAGAAAGCTCCTGGCTATGGTTCTGATCATCAGAAGAGTAGTTGTTCTCATCGATGAGCTCCCGGCTCTGGTTCTGATCACCGAAGAAGTTGTTCTTCTCATCGGTGAGCTCTCGGCTCTGGTTCTGATCACCGTAGGAGTTGTTCTTCTCATCCGTGAACTCTCTGGTCTCGTTCTGATCACCGGAAAAGTTGTTCTCATCTGTTAGCTCTCGGCTTAGATTCTGATCACCGTAGGAGTTGTTCTTCTCATCCGTGAACTCTCTGGTCTCGTTCTGATCACCGGAACAGTTGTTCTCATCTGTTAGCTCTCGGCTTAGATTCTGATCACCGGAGGACTTGTTCTTCTCATCGGTAAGCTCCCGGCTTTGGTTCTGATCACTGGAGGAGTTGTTCTTCTCATCGGTAAGCTCCTGGCTCAGGTTCTGATCACTGGTGCAGTTGTTCTTTTCATCTATGATTTCCCGGCTATGGTTTTGATCACCAGAGGAGTAGTTGTTCTCATCTGTGAGCTCCCGGCTCTGGTTCTGATCACCAGAGGAGTAGTTGTTCTCATCTGTGAGCTCTCGGGTCTGGTTCTGATCACAAGAGGAGTTGTTCTTCTCATCTGTGAGCTCCCGGCTCCGGTTTGGATCACTGAAGGAGTTGTTCTTCTCATCTATGAGCTCTTGGTTCTGGTTCTGATCACCGGAAAAGTTGTTCTCATCTGTTAGCTCTCGGCTCAGATTCTGATCACCTGAGGAGTTGTTCTTCTCATCTGTGAGCTCTCGACTCTGGTTCTGATCACCGGTGGAGTTGTTCCTCTCATCGGTGAGTTCCCGGCTCTGGTTCTGATGTTTTTTTGGGATTTTCTCAGTGAAATCATCAGATGTTTCGATGAGTTCACAGAAGGCTGCTAAACTCTTGGTTTGGTAAGTTGTTGGATTATCCTTGTGTTTAGGGCACCCATCAATAACATCTGTGGACTCATTGATCTCCTGCTGTCCGTCAGTGGTTATCGCTTCTAAGGATTCATGGATATTTGCAGCTTTTTGCTGCTGACTGGTAGAGTTGTTCAACTCATGTGTGAAGTCACGGTCGGGTGTAAATTTTTGGAACTGATATATTCTGGAGATATTAATGCAGTCTGTGGCTTCCTGAAGCTGCTGCTGGCCATCAGTAGAGCTTGTGTTCTCATCAGTACACTCGTGAAGGAGAGTAACGCAGTGATTTTGCTTATCTTGTGAATTATTTATGTCTCTGCTGAGCTCTTGCGGTGGCCCATCACTGCTCCAGTGGGTAAGCTCTGCTGGTAAGCGCTGGTGGTGTCTCGGCTGTTTCCACAGTGGAAACTTCTCTGTGGTGTCTTTGCAGGGTATAAGAGGTCCATCAGTCCTCATATCTCTCTGCGGTAGAACCTGAGCTCTCAGAGACTCCTCTATAGACCTGGACCAGCCGGACACTTCTTCTCGACGAGACACCAAGCAGAACACCGTCCCGAATGCGCTGCGCCTCTGAGGAGAAGTGGAGTGTGTTCTGGAGGCTGCTCTCTGGGGGCTCTGTGCAATGCCTGGGAGCTGTCGCTCTCGTTCTGGAGCTCTGGGGGCTTCTCTTAGGTGTTTTGGGGAGCTATACGCTGGTGGTGGAATGTAAGATGGAGGCTGTCTCTGATTGGAGCTGTTCTCTCCTGCTCTCCTCTGTTTACCTCTCTCTGAATCTGGAGCAGAGTGGTTATAAAGCTCTCTCCTCACTTTTTGGACGTACTGGCTCAGCTCCCGGCGTGAGAGCCTCCTCTGTACGATCGGCTGAGCTCTGGCACAGCTCTGTTTCTGCTCCAGAGGAGACGTGGAGATCAAGTTGCTGTGCTCGGTAAAGGAACATCTGTAGGTGGAGTTGTGAGAGAGGAATCTGTGGAGATTAACGAAGAAGAATTAGCTTCATGTCATGGTTTAAGTTCTTTCTTCAAAACTTCTCGATATGAATTGGTGAAGCATGAGCAGCGGAATGAAGGGTTCCTGTTCTAAAGTGTCTGCCAAATGCATAAATGTAAATGTAATAATGAACAGCACAGAAGCTTCATCCTGCTGCTAGAGTCTCTCTCTCCATCTCCCAGTGGACAGAGGAGCTCAGAGCGGCTGAGATGATGCTGCTGGTCTCGTTCAGGTATTAGTTCTCTCTGTGATCTTAATGAACGTACGTCTGAGCAGATCGGCGGCCAGGGAAGGTGTTGTATCTGTTTCCAGGGCCGTCCCTCTCCCTGAAGCTCCACAAGCTCATGCTGAAGCCCTGAACCCTGGGGCTGAACTCGATCATGAAAGCATTCTCGGAGACACAAACCCAGGAATCTGCTTGAGCAGGAATCGATTCTCTTCAGAGATGTTCTTCTCTTCCTTCTGCGCTCTTCAGGAGCAGTTCCACAAGGAGCCTAGCAGCGTTCCATGACTTCCATCCCAGAATAATCCCAGCAGAGCACAGAAGCGAGCCGAGGCTCCCTCTCAGACTTGCTTAGCTGCTACCGGGGCCCTGATGCACCAAGACCGAGGGCAGGACTCAAGAGAGGGGTGGAGAAACCTCCATACGAGACGTTCTTGACCTGAGGAGTCAAGTTAACACAGGCAGCCTTCAGCTCCTCTCTCGCTTGCTCTCTCTCTCCCCCCCACTCACTCATGGGTGGAATGTGTGTCTCAGCACAAACTCTAGAGCTCATTGTCTCTTTCACAAAACCAGGCTTTACTGATGCTGAGGGGAGCCATCGCTCGCTTGCTCGACCCCTCCCCCTTCCACTCTCTCTCTATTATCTCTCTTTCTCTTTGTAGGGAAGGGATAGAGTTAGGATAGAAAGTATTAGATGCTGTAGTTCATCAACTGAGCAGCAGTGAGAAGATGAGAAGGGGGGGCATAGGAGAAGAGAGAGAGAGTAGAGGAGGGAGGGGGGGTGGAAAATGCACATTTAAACACGTTTAGAAATAAAAGCAGAGCAGCTTCTCATAAATTAAATCAATAAACTAATAAAGCTCACAAATGAAGAAGGATCAGAGCTTGGTAGTGAAGTTAAGAACGGTTCTGAAGTGAAAGAGTTTCTGTGAAGGTGAAGCAGGATCAGCAGAACCTGCGCTCTTCTCTCCTTGCTGGCTGTCTGAAGTTCGCTGAAGCTGTGGAGATGATTTTATGTTCACCTAAAACCTGATTATTGGTTTCCATAAACATCAATCAATCATTTTCCAAACGTAATCTTTCTGTGCAGTGATTTAGATAAGAAACGAAATCTTATTTTGGTATCATTTTGACCTTCATAAACTCCAAAACTTTACTCAAACAGTTTTTGACCTCAATGAAATTCCTCTCGTTCTCCTGTTTGTTTGTGTTTTTTTTCTTTCGTTTTTTAAATCTGAATGTTATTCAATGTCTTAAAAAAGTGATCCTGAAGAGTGAAAGATCAAGAAGAACTGGTTTCAGGAGACTCCTCTTAGAGCGGCCCCACCCCCTTCCGCTCCTATTTGGGAGCGCAGTTCAGGAAGAATCCGCCCCTCCTCTCTCGTTCTCTGTCTCTCTCAAGCGGAGGAGATGCAGGCGATGAAGCCGGAGAAGAGTGGCCCGCTTCCAGGCCGGAGGCGGACTCTGTCCCGGAGCACGAGCGAGGAGGAGAGCCTCAGGAGTATCATGCGCGAGGTGAGTAGCTCCCGAGATTATCGCTTACGGAACAGCCTTTCAGCCCCTGAGAAAGGGAGGATTCCACTTCCGGGTTTAGCTCTCGCGCCAATGTTTTCTTCCGCAGCGACAAACTGATCGAGACGAGCCTCCCGATGATGATCGATCCACTCTGATACACAGATTATTATTGTTAGCAACAACAGCTACGATCAATAACGGTCATCACTGAGCATCTGCGCTATTATCCACGTGCATGACGTCACCGGAGGGGAATCAGTGATCAGAAACACAAGCTCTGTAATGTATTCAAATAAGCAATAATTAAAAATTTTAAAGCACAAGCTCCGCGTGACAGGAACAGCGAAGAAGGGTTCTCTTATCGTCAGCAGGAGTCTCAGAACCCCAGGAAATAGTTGGACCTGTTTCACTGTCTCAGAGGGGAGAGAAAAAGAATAAACTATCTTCTCTGGGCTGACCAGAGCTGGTTCTCAACACCAGAACCTTCACGAGAAGCCTACTGCAAGTTCATCTTCTCCTGATCGTGTGCTCCTCGAGGAGAACGATTTTTAACTGCAAACTCTCTCTGATTCAGTTAAATAATAATAACTCTAAAAAAATTATAACTCTAAACCCAAATCTCAGAGCATATCAGGGGAAGAGAACGCTATAATAATGATCTTGTATCCACTCCATCGCTAACCAGCATCACCAAACGGGACCGGGACCTGCCTCTGGGCCTAGAGAGGGTTCTAACTGGACCCTGACCAGTCTACGAGAACAATCAGAAGATTACAGCTGAGACAAGAGAGCGAACATTGTCTGAGAGGATCGAGGACTTCTCGTTATGGATCGCTGAGGAATTAAGAGGGTTTGGCTCCACTGCTTTACAGTAAACATTATCACAGATGAGGGTTCACACTCTCCAGTGCTCTCCTGAACAACTGAGAGTCTCATGAGACAGATGTCACATCCAACACAACAAACAACTTCTGCACTCAGAGTAGAACTGCTTCTGCTCATATTTACACCTAAAATTATTTTTTTTCCTTATTTTCTTGAGTTTTTCTTGAGAAGTGATCTTTTTTGCACTTTTTTTTCCAGATCTACTTTATTGTTATTCCACTGTGTTTAGCACTTGTATTAGTGTATAGCAGGTTTCTGCTACAAAAATAAAGGTCTTGCTGTATGTACATTCAACTGGCAGTTATTTTATTTACTCAAATGTGAAAATATAATTGGTGATCTAATAAATGCAAAAGGTTTTTCCCTGGAGAATACTTTAATAACTGACTTTTAACTGAATTGCCCTGATACAAACCCTCAAACTACCACAGAACTAACTACTGATCAAGATAATACAATCAATTCAACACGCTCCAACGAGTCTCGACTTTGGTCAAATACCAGAAAACCTGTCAGAAGCACAAAAACCTGAACTCAGACATTTCTATCAAAATCAACAGCTCAGAGAACATAACTATCATTACTGAACCTCCGAAGCCTAAATCATGATTTAGTGATTTATTTGATTTATTTATTTGATGATTTAGGTTCTCTAGTTCCTGAGAGCTTCTCTAGGTTCCAAGTTATTCTCTAGATACTGACAGATTCTTTAGCTCCTGAGAGGTTCTTTAGATCACAAGAGGTTCTCTAGATCTTGAGTTCTTTAGATCCTGAGAGCTTCTCTCGAGGTTCCTCCTCTGCTCTACTCATCTCCTCTCTGCTGTGTTTCAGGCCGAGGAGTCGAGCCGAACGCTCTCCCGCAGCGACAGCTGGTACGGCTCTCTAAAACGAGGAGCAAGGACTGAGAGCCTGGTGAGTACAGATCCCTTGCTCATTCGCCGGAGCCAGGCCAGATCAGCACTAACCCGTGTGTTTCTGTGTCCAGAACGAGGAGGACTTGCTGCCTGAGAACATTGATGTGGTGAGTGTAAAGAAGTGTTCTTTTCTTCAGAGTGTTCTTTCTCTTTTAGCAAAGGCCCTGGATCCTGAGAAGATACTACTTCAGTCCTGCAATGTTCCTCGGGGGCCAGCAGAGAGCACCACCCCTGAGATTATTAGCTCAGATGTAGCTGTGGAGGGTTCTGACACTGAGGTTTTTGTGTCAGGAGTTGCGGACGCTGGCTCTCCAGCAGGAGGCGCTGCTCTTCCAGAGAGACTGTCTGCAGGACGCCCTGGAGGGAGCAGAGGAGGCCCTGGCAGAGGCGCAGAGCAGCACTCACAGGATCCAGACGGTACTGCAGCACTCACTCAGAGCTCCGGAGCCACTCTCAAGTGTCGGTAACTTTTCTCCCCTGTGTCCTCAGGAGCTGGAGAGCGAGCGGGAACGAAGCAGGAGACTGCAGGAGGAGGTGTGCTCCCTCAAGGAGCAGCTGGCGAGGTTTCGAGAGGTGAGCAGCATCCTCAGGGCACTCCGTCGCTCCAGCGCTGGTCCTCACTGTTTCTCTACAGGAGAGGAGAGCAGAACAGCTGCAATGGAGGAGGGATGGCCCCGCGTGGCTTCACGTCACTCCTGAAGGCACATCTGTGGATCGGGAGGAGCGCCCTCTGGAGCTTCATCTGAGCAGCCCCCAGCAGCAGAAACACGAAGATGCTGTTGGAGATGACAATGAGGAGAGCAGCGGCTATGAGGACGCGCCCTCAGAGTTCTCCCCCGCAGCGTCCACTCCTGATGACGGAGATCCAATGGAGACCGATGCACAGCTGAAGAGTGGCTCGCCGGGGCCAAATCCTGGAGACTCCTGCACCCTCTCATAACCCCTGACATTCTCCTGGAGACTCCTACACCTTCTCATAACCCCTGACCTTCTTCTGGAGACTCCGAACCCTCTCATTAACCCTGACCTTGTCTTAGAGACTCCTGCACCATGAAATCAAGAGTCTTTCACTGTTCCCAAATAAAACCTTGAACCCAAAACTTGTGACCTGATCTTGAGCTTGTCACTATGAACCTGTTGAGATCTTGTCATCTGCTTCAGATCTTCTCTCTCTCTATCCCTCGCTCCAAAGCCTTCGACTCTGGGATCCTAAACCTTCAGCCCCTCTCTCCCTGATACCCAACCTAATAAAGGTTATGGTTCTCAACTGGACCAGGATTGCTTGAGATCAGGGTTAAGGCTTTCTCAGATGTCTTGGGATCTTTTTACGCTCCACTCTGCTTGTTCCCCACTTAGCCTGCTAACATAACGCTATAGGGGTAACTAAAAGCCGGGATCTGAGAGCTGGGCGGGGATATGATTAATGGTTGGAAGGATCTAATCACAGTGATCAGATGATTCACACAGGCGATGGAGCTCCTAAATAGATTGATCTTAGTCAGAGCTCTCCTTTAGAAGCCGTTTGCATCCACCCAAGGCGAGTTGCTCTCTTCACTACCTCCTGGCTTCCTCTCAAAAGATGATGCATGGTCCAGTCCCTCCACCCTGGGAGCAGAAGAGAGCAGATGGACATGAGGTTTGTGAGGGACATCTGTTGCTTTGAGCTTCATGAGAAGTTTCCTCATGAGTTTTGCCACATGAGTAAGGATGTAGCTACTGAGGAGGACTGGCTCGGAGACTCCAGGAGGAGTCTATGGGTGATATCACAGAAGCTCTCGGTGGAGAGCAGCTAGGGTTTATAAGAGAGAAGCTGCTCTGGTTCAGACGCGATCTGATCTTCAGAAACACCTCAGAACTGATCCAAGAACAGTTAATGCTGTTCCTCTTCTGCGCGCACACACACACACGCGCAGCATTCCACAATAACCAGTAAAGGGAGAATGCTTTTATTGATAACTGCTGATGTTTCAGACTAAATGTTTATAAAAAGTTGCTTTTATTTAGTCAGAAGATGAAGGTTCTCTTCAATCTGAAGGTCCAGCTCTCACGATAGAGGAGTGTGGAGTTATTGATAATCTGCTACGTACGAGAGACTTTTCTCTCTCTCTCTCTCTCTCTCTCCCTCCCTCCCATCTCTCTCTCTCTCTCCCACCCTCCCATATCTCTCTCTCTCTCTCTCTCATGGATACCTTTAGTGCACTTTGTACGCTCATTCTGAAGAATGTTTGTTTCTGCATTAAACTCTTTTATTGATCAGAAGCAGTGTGCTGATACTTATTGATTATCTGCTGCTGCTGCGGCTGGTGGTGATGTGATGTGGTGTGTGTGTGTGTGTGTGTGTGTGGGGGGGGGGGGTACAGGGAAGGGGGGGCTGTCTGAGAGCAGCAGAGAAACATTTCATCAGAGAACATGAGCCCCCACTTTAATTTATTCATCTGTTGGTTATTGATCAATTATTGGTTAATGATCAGTCGTCTATCTTTAATTGATAAATTATCCATCAGTTATTGATCGGTTATCTCTCATTTAGGTATTGAGCATTTATTGATAAATTATTCATCAGTTATTGATTATTTATTGATCAATTATCCATCAGTTATTTTTCAGTTATAGATTAGTTATCAGTTATTGATTAGTAATCCATCAGTTATTGATCGTTTATCAATCACTTATTGATTATTTATCCATCAGGTATTGATAATTTATCGATTATTTGTAATTCATTGATCAATTATTCATAAGGTATTGGTAGGTTTCAGTATCAGTTGAAATCCTCTCTGGGGCCTGCCGGTTGCTCTGCTTTCCTTCTCATTTGGTTATTCGCTTTTTGTTTATTTGTCCATTTGCATGGAGTGTCCAGGGCTTATTCTGATTGGCTGATGAGTCCTCTGTGCAAATGTATTCAAATGAGGCCAGAGCAGCAGACGGGGACGTACAAGGGCATGTTCTCCAGCTCTGATTGATTCAACTCCCGGAGAGCCTCGAGCGGACACCTCCAGCATCTCCTTGCTACAGGTACAGCGCTATTGATTTCATAATTGATTGATAATTGAATTGTAACCCTCACTACAGTGAGATTGGCTCCTGTATAATAGAGCACCAGATGTTTTTTCTCAGAGAGATCAAACTGACTAACTCTCTAGACATACATTTACATTTATAATCACTTTTTGATGTAACAATTTAATTCAAGTTTTCTTGAAAATGTTCTCAGAAGCTCAGATCTACTGAGTTTAAAGAGTTTAATGTAGAAGAAAGTTTTTTTCTGTTGAATCGTTTGAAACTGTTGAATTGAGGGAGGATTTCAGAAGAACTGCTCTCTATTTATCTGACGCTTGCAGGCTCTCAGACGCTACTGCTAGAGAAGAAAAGTTCTCTTCAGATCCAGACGCAGGCCTAGGTGTTCTGCTCCCATCATCTCCAGCACCCTCTGTTTCAGTTTCACTGTCCTGCACAGCTGCTCGGAGTGCTGTGTCACTAAAGGTCTGACTGAGGAGTTGATCGAGAGCTGAGAGTCAGGGATCATGCAGCACACCTTCCGCGCAGTCACTCATTCTCCTGGAGTCCTCATCTGGAGGATCGAGGTGAGCTGTGCCTCCAGGGTTTGGGTTAGATGGGGAGCCTTCATTACTCATTCTTTTTCTCCTTCATTTCTTCTGCAGAAGATGGATCTGGTTCTGGTCCCGGAGCGGTTCCACGGGAACTTCTACGAGGGTGACTGCTACCTGCTGCTCTCGGTGAGCGAGGGGCGATCAAACCAGGCATAAGTTTTGTAGAGTTGTTAAGGAATAAATATAACTGCAAGCAGCAACCAGGGGCTCCAGGTGCTGACGAAGTGCAACACAGGGACTTTAACTCAAATAAAACGTGAAGAAATATACAGGAGCACGTTTTTAAGATCTGTACCCAACAGCTGAGCCACCTGAGCCAGCAGGTACTTCTGTGCTCCAATGTTATCACCATGTTTTCTTCTCATTTTTCACAACGATTTTCTTTTAGAAAAGCTCCAAAAAACGAAGAAATAAGATAGCTAGCATTGTGTTACAGACGGTTATCAGAATCAGAAAGATGTTTATTGCTAGGTGTGCAGCAAACACAGGAGGAATGTGTTGTGGTACAGGGGTACTCTCCAGTGTTGGTACAAAAACCATCCTCAACCATCTCCACTGTTTTGAGGGTGTTGAGCTCAAGGTTGTTTAGACTGCACCAGAGAGCTCAACTTCCTGTCTGTACACAGACTCCTCACCATTCTGGATGAGACCGATGATGGTACTGTCATCTGCAAACTTGAGGAGCTTTACAGAGGAGTCTTGGGAGGTGCAGTCGTTGGTGTAGAGGGAGAAGAGTAGCAGGGATAGAACACGCCCGTGTGGGGCACCAATGCTGATGGTGCAGGTGTCAAGTAAATTCCCTCATTTTCATTAGCTGTTGTCTACTCGTCAGAAAGCTGGTGATCCACTCACAGATAGAGTCAGGAACTTAGACCTGGTGGAGTGTATTCCGGAGGAGTGATAGATGATGGTGTTGAAAGCTGAGCTGAAGTCCACAAACAGGACACTCATATAGCTTTCACATCTGTTGTGTGTTCAGTCCTGTTATTTTAGTTTTTTTGGGGATGGGGATGATGGTGGAGACCTGTTGCCTTCCTCCTTTTGTGCTTCCTGAAGAGACGACCCACATCAGCAAGATCTGAAGTGCTGAGGTGAGGGGTTTTCAGTCGTTGATGTTTGCTCTGGTGGATCAGAGTGGGTGGAGGATGTCAGACTATGGGTCTCACATTTGCTGTAGAACTGGTTGAGCTCATTTACCAGGTTCTAATTGCCCATTGATGCAGGTGCTGGTGTTTGTCTTCAGGCTTCTCCACACTGATGCAGGGTCATTAGTTGAGAACTGGTTCTCCAGGTTGTCCAGTAGCATGGTCTCCAGGTTGAGCACAACATGATCTCCACTCCTGAAGGCATTTCCTTTGGCCTGGTGAAGCTGTCTGAGTTTTCCAGAGAATCATGGTTTATCATTATTGAATGTTAAATAAGTCCGGGTGGTAATGCACATGTCCTCATAGAAACTGATGATGAGTATGCTGAGACAGAGTCAGCAAGCTTGTTCAGGTCTGAGGCAGCAGATTAAAAAAAATACTATATGGCTACAGCGCCATCAGCAACCCAAACAAGCTGAAATTCAAACACTCACTCTTAAGGGAAAGTTGGTCAACATGAAATCATTTTTAAAAGAATAACATTGATAATCCTAACAGTTTGTTTCCTCACACGCCTTCAGAGCAGCGGATCAAACCGCAGTGCCAGGTTCATTCCTTTTTAGGGCAATTGTAAGCTATTGATCTCATGGCAGCTGTGTGGTATAGGTTTTTAAATTTTGGCTCCTTGGCTGGACTCGATCAGGAGAACGGTGTAGTTAGAGTGCTCATCTGGACACAAATAATGTAACTGACTAATTAGAAACGAGAGTGTAAAACATTCAGATAGCAGTGAGTCAGTAAGCACCGATGTTGCACTTTGAGGTTAAGAACAGGACTTGAGCATTGGCGGCGGCGGATGGTAGTAATACTGTGAGACATACGTTTAGTTATTGTTCAGAGCAGAAATGCTGCTTATGATTGGTCCAAATTCTAGTTAGGAATTCATCAAAAACCTGGAAACCAATACACGTGAATAAAACAGCGAGAAAATACTGATTTTTAATTTTTTTCTGAACACAAAACAGTAAGGTAGAAAAATAAATTCCTTTAAAAATTGTTATTCCTTCATTTCATTTGCTTCTCCTTTGGTGTCAGAGTTTGTTATGAGCATTCTACGCTGAACTCATAGCACCAGAACCTGAAGGCCAACTGAAATGCTGTTCCCATAGCTTTGTTCAGCACAAGACTTCATTGCTCTTTCTCAACCCACTAAGCAGGATAAGGGGTCAAACTCATTGTGATTCAGCCAAAGTGTGCAGGGAACGATGCCGTGTTTAGATCTGAAACACAAGCTCTTGATTTAGCTGCAGCTGCGAAGCTTCTTCTGAAGCTCTCTACAGCTTCATGAGAGTTTCTGATCTCCAGCACAGCGTGCGCTCAGAGCTTCGATTCTGAAAGCTGCACCATTGTGTTTCAGACGAGGAAGTCCGGTGGTGTGCCGCTCTACGATATCCACTTCTGGCTGGGCAGCGAGTCGTCAGTGGATGAGCAGGGCGCCGCTGCGCTCTACGCCGTTCAGTTGGATGAGTTCCTGGGCTCTGGACCGGTGCAGCACCGAGAGGTTCAGCGCCACGAGTCCAGCATGTTCTGCGGATACTTCAAACAGGGCATCATGTACTCTCTCTCTCTCTCTCTCTCTCTCTCACAAAAACACACATGCACGCACACTCACTCATGCTCTGTCTCTCTCTCACCCTCTCTGTCTTTGGCAGATATAAGTCTGGAGGCGTGGCTTCAGGAATGAAACATGTGGAGACCAACACCTACAATCTCCAGCGACTCCTGCATCTGAAAGGACGACGTAAGGTGACCGGCACCGAGGTGAGTGCAGCCAGAAGCAGGGAGTAAACAGAGAGAGGGAGAGAGAGCAGAGCAGGAGGATAGAAAAAGAGAGGGGGAGAGCAGGAGGAGGGAAAGAGAGAGGAGGAGAGCAGGAGTGAAAAAGAGAGGGCTAGAGCAGGAGAGCAAGAGGAAGAGAGTATGAGAGAGCAGAAGGAGAGAAAGAGAGAAGATGAGAGCAGGAGGAGGAGAGCAGAGGAGAGCAGGAGGAGGGAAAGAGAGAGAGAGCAGGAGAGCAAGAGGAGAGAAAGAGGAGGCGAGCATGGGAGAGCAGGAGAAGAGAAAGAGAGAGGAGGGAAAGAGAGAGAGAGAGAGAGAAAGAGGAGGAGAGCAGGAGGAGGGAAAGAGAGAAAGAGGAGGAGGAAAAGAGAGAGGAGGAGAGCAGGAGGGAGAGAGAGAGAGAGCAGGAGGGAGAGAGAGAGAGCAGGAGGGAGAGAGAGAGAGAGGAGGAGAGCAAGAGGATAGCAGGAGGAGTGAAAGAGAGAGAGAGAGGAGGAGAGCAGGAGGCAGTGATGGCTACTAGAGGAACTGATGGTCTCATGATTGATCGAGAGTGTCTCCTGGAGAGAGATGCTTTTATCAAGCTCTCCCTAACCCCAACTGTGGCTTGCTCTGAATGGTCGGATGGCTCCAGGTGGAGGTGAGCTGGAGGAGCTTTGACACAGGAAGTGTGTTCCTCCTGGATCTCGGACACACCATTATCCAGTGGAACGGCCCCAAGAGCAACAAACAGGAGCGCCTCAAGGTGTTCAATGCTCTCTCTCTCTTTCTTTCTCTCCTCCCCCCCTCTCACACACTCTCTCTCAGTCCCTCTCTCTCTCTGTCTCACACACTCTCTCCTCTCTCCCTCTTCTCTCTCCTCTCCTCTCCTCTCTCTCCCTCTCACACAATCCCTCTCACACTCTCTCTCCCTCCTCCCTCTCTCTTCTCTCTCCCTCTCACACACTCTCTCTCTCCCTTTCTCATTCTCTCTCTCCCCTCTCACTCTCTTGCTCTCTCTTGATCACTCAGGGCATGTCTGTGGCTAAGGACATCCGTGACCGTGAGCGGGGCGGGAGAGGGGAGATCGGGGTGGTGGAGGGAGACAGTGAGGGCGAGGCTCCTCTCCTCATACAGCACATGATCAGTGTGTTAGGTGGGTCTCTGATTGTCCTGCTCCAGGAGTCTCCTCAGAAGATCCAGAGATAATCTCTCCTTCTCCAGGTTCCAAACCTTCAGAGCTTCCTGAAGGAGTGCCGGATGACATCTCTGACCAGGAACACTCCAACTCTCTCAGCCTCTACCAGTGAGTGCACCACCTGCGCCCGCGCCAACCTTGTGTAGCCACGCTCACCTGGAAAATCTCTGTAGTGGTAGAGTCTTAGGTTTACTGACCGTAAGGCCTGAGTTACTGCCAGAAGCATGCGCAGCTCGAGGTTCCCACACCCACTGTTCTCTGCTCTCTGTGTAGCATCTCAGATGCCAATGGGACGATGAAGATCACCGAGGTCTGCACCGGGCCCTTGACTCAGGAGATGCTCAACCACGAAGTGAGCGATTCATTCCTGACACACCTGATCTTACAGATGGAGCGGGTCAGTGAAGCATCGCCTTCAGGAAGAGCTTCACTAGATGTTTTCTCTTCTCTTCTCTCCTCCTCTCTCTCCTCTCTCAGGACTGCTATATCGTGGATCACGGAGGGATGGCTCTCTTCGTGTGGAAGGGGAAGAGAGCTAGTAAAGCAGAGAGACAAGCAGCTATGACCAGAGCGCTGGTGAACACGATCATCTCTTTCAAACACATGATTGCTCTTCAGTGCACTGCCCTTTAGTGGCCTAGAAACTTTGAAAAGGACTATTTTTAGCTACACTACATTAATCTCTCCATAAAAAAACAGCACAAGAGACCTTTATAAAGCGAACCCTTTCTTTCTCTCTCTCTCTCTCTCTCCCTCTCCTATATATATCCTCTCTCTCCTCTCTCTCTTTCTTCCTCTCTCCCTCGCTCTCTCCATCTCCATCTTCCTCTCTCTCCCTCTCTATCTCCTCTCATTCTCTCTCTCTCGCTCTGTCTCCACCCTAGCTCTCCCTTTCTATCATCGAATGGATAAAGGAAGTACAGTTGGTAAAAGTGTATTTATGTTGTAACTGTGAGTCATCTCAGCACACCCTGGTGGTCACCACTCTAATCGCTCCTCTCTGTCCATGCTGCCGGGGGCGCACCTGATCTTCCTCCGCTTTCCAAAGGAGTTCATCAAGGTCAAGCAGTATCCTCTCAGCACCAGAGTGGAGTCTGTGAGTGATGAAGGAGAGTCGGCGCTCTTCAAGCAGCTCTTCCAGAACTGGACAGTGCGCGATCAGACGCGCGGTCTGGGCCGCACACACACCGTCGGGCGAGTCGGTACGCACCGATGGGGGGTGGGGTGTATCCCATGGAGGGCGAGCTTTTCTTCATGGAGGGAGAGCTGTTCTCTCACAACTGTGTGTATGTGTGAGCAGCGGATGTTCCTCAGGAGCGATTCGACGCTGGTCAGATGCACGTGAGCCCTGATGTGGCAGCTCAGGAGAGGATGGTGGACGATGGCAGCGGGCTCAAGCAGGTAATGGGCTCTTCCTCGCTCCTCTTCCTCTCTGGCTCGTTCTCTCCTCACAGAGTGTTTTTGCTCTTCAGGTCTGGAGGATCGAGAACCTGGAGATGGTAGAGGTCAGCTCTAATCTCCACGGGTACTTCTATGGAGGAGACTGCTATCTGATTCTATACAGCTACGACATCAACAACAGGAAGAACTACATACTGTACATGTGGCAGGTCAGTGCGAAGAAGCCCCAAAGCTCTTCCTGAGACCACGGGTGAATGATGAACCCAGATCCACCAGCGCAAAGCTAGAGGAGAGTTTGACCTTAGAGAAGATACATAAATATGTGAGAATTTCCTGCTGGAGCTGTGGTTGTGGTTCATCTCCAGGGGCGTCATGCGTCTGTGGATGAGGTGACGGCATGTGCCTACCAGGCCGTGACTCTGGATCAGCAGTATGGTGGAGCGCCAGTTCAGGTTCGAGTCACCATGGGGAAGGAGCCTCGTCACTTCATGAGCATTTTCAGGGGCCGACTGGTCATCTTTGAGGTACAGCGTCCTTGTTGTTATGCTTCTGCTTGTATTTCTCCTGTACTGGTTCTGTGTTGCAGGGGGGAACATCCCGGAGGAGTGCGCCAGAGCCAGAGCCTCCGACCCGGCTCTTCCAGATCTCTGGCTCTGATCCGTCAAGCTCCAGAGCCATCGAGGTGCCGGCGCTGGCTGCGTCCCTCAACTCCAACGACGTCTTCCTCCTCAAGAGCCAGAGCGGAGTCTTCTTGTGGTATGGCAAGGTACGCTGTGAGCGCTGTAAGGGCTTACAGTCCAGAACCCTCTTCAGGAAGATTGTTTAACCTCCTCAAAGTGTCACTGCAGCCACAGAAGCTCTGAGTTCTTAATTTGGCTCAATCCTGAATTGGTAAAAGCATCACTGATTTCTAGCTGAACAAACACAAGAGAGAAAATGAAAGCACAGCTGGATTTAATTCTCAGACACAGATCCAGGAGGACCTGCTGTTTTTCATGAGCTACAAACCTTGGACTTTCAGGGGCTGCAGGAACCCTCTACAGTGGGGTTGTGGGTAATGGTTGGTGCAGTTTTCTGCTTGTGTTTCCTCAGGGCTCCAGCGGGGACGAGAGAGCCATGGCCAAGGACCTCAGCTCCTTCATCGGCCGTGGAACCTCAGAGGAAATCATGGCAGAGGGCCAGGAGCCAGGGGAATTCTGGGACAGTCTGGGTGGGAAAACACCCTACGCTAGCAGCAGGAGGTACAGTTAGCATAGGTAGCGTTAGGAAGAAGCCATGAACAAGTCCTGATGAACAAGGATAGCTCCAGTTCTTTCTGATTGCTGGGGATTTGAGCTCCAGGGGGCCCTTTGGTACCTCTGGGAGGTTGAAGCTCATGTGTGATCAGTTAGTTTGTTTATGTAAATGGAGACATATCAGACACAATAGCAGTAGAGAATGGAGTTCCTCAAAGATCTGTTCTGGGACCCCTCCTATTCTCAATCTACATGCTGCACCTTGGCAAAATTATTAGAAGACATGGGGTTAGTTTCCATTGCTATGCAGACGACACCCAGCTCTATATCTCAGCAAAACCTAACGACGCTTTAAAGCTAAATAAGATCTCAGAATTAGTCTCTGATATCAATGATTGGATGAATGAAAATTTCCTAATGCTAAATCCTAATAAAAAAAAGAAATATTACTGATTGACTCTAAAAAGCAATTACAGAATCTCTCAGTTTTAAATATGGAGCTGGGGGGGACACACTGTTCATTTTTCCACTACAGTTATAAATATTGGCGTTATTATACACTGTGTGCAGAGTTATTAGGCAAGTTATATTTATGAGGATTCATTTTATCATTGAGCAACTACTATATTCTTAATCAATCCAAAAGACACATAAATATCGAAGCTGAATATTTTTGGAAGTTGAAGTGGGGCTTTTTTTTGTTTTGGCTATCTTAGGAGGATATCTGTTTGTGCAGGTAACTATCGCTGTGCAGAATTATTAGGAAAATTAATAAAAACCAAATATATACCCATCTCACTTATTTATTTTTGCCAGGCAAACCAATATAACATCTCAAAATTTACAAATACACATTTCTGACATTCAAAAACAAAACAAACAAATCAGTGACCAATATACCCCCCTTTCTTTACAAGGACACTCAAAAGCCTTCTATCCATGGATTCTGTAATGAATGGTTCTTGATCTGTTCACCATTAACTACAGCCTCCCAGACACTGTTCAAAGAGGTGTACTGTTTTCCCTCCTTGTAGATCTCACGTTTCATGAAGGACCACAGGTTCACTATGGGGTTCAGATCAGTTGAACAAAGGGGCCATGTCATTATTTTTTTCATCTTTTAGACATTTACTGGCTAGCCATGCTGTGGAGTATTTGGAGGCATGTGACGGAGCATTGTCCTACATGAAAGTCATGTTTTTCTTGAAAGATACAGAGTTCTTCTTGTACCACTGCTTGAAGAAGGTGTCTTCCAGGAACTGGCAGTAGGACTGGGAGTTGAGTTTGACTCCATCCTCAACCCGAAAAGGTCCCACAAGCTCATCTTTGATGATACCAGCCCATACAAGTACCTCACCTCCACTTTGCTGGTGCCTGAGTTGGAGTGGAACTTTCTGCCCTTTACCGATCCAGCCACGGGCCCATCAATCTGGCCCATCAAGACTCACTCTCATTTCATGTGACAATAAAACCTTTTCTTGGCCCAGTCTTGACGTTTTATCTTGTGTCTCTTGTTCAGTGGTGGTTGTTTTTCAGTTTTCCATACCTTGGCCATGTCCCTTAGTATTGCACACCTTGTGCTTTTTACACTCCAGTAACGTTGGAGCTCTGAAATATGGCCGTACTGGTGGCAAATGTCATCTTGGCAGCTTCACGCTTGATTTTCCTTAGTTTTTGGTAAGTTACTTTGCACCTTCTTTTTTCAACGGGCTTGTTGCCCCTTTTGGGTATTTGCCATGAAACACTTGATTGTTCTGTGATCCTGCTTCAAAAGCTTGGCAAATTCAAGGCTGCTGCATCCCTCTGCAAGAAATCTCACAATTTTAGACTTTTCAGAGTCAGTCAAATCTCTCTTCTGACCTATTTTGCCAAAGGAAAGGAAGTTGACTAACAATTATGCACACCCCTTCTCATTACACAGATGCACATAAGCTGATATACTTAATTGTTAGCAGGCTTTCAAGCCTATGAAGCTTAGAGTAGGACAACATGCATAAAAAGGATGATGTGGTCAAAAAACTTTTTTGCCTAATAATACGTGTCTATCGTAGCTTTAGAAAAATTGGTACATGCTTTCATGACCTCCAGAATGGATTGTTGTAATGCTCTGTTAGACGGCTGCTTAGCCACCACGCTACATAAATTACAGTTAGTCCAGAACGCGGCAGCTAGAGTTCACACAAGAACAAATAAATATGATCACATTACACCGGTTTTGTGCTCTCTTCATTGGCTTCCTGTAAAATATCGCATTGACTATAAGATACTGCTCCCTGCCTTTAAGGCACTAAATGGCTCGGCTCTGTTCTACCTGAGCAGTCTCCTCTCACGATGTATTCCAGCTCGCTCTCTTCGATCACAAGAAGCAGGACTATTAATTATTCTGCAGATTAGTAAATCCACCAGAGGGGGAAGAGCGTTCTCATAGAGAGCCCTGAACCTCTGGAACAAACTCCCGGATGTTGTTCGGAGCTCAGCTACGCTCACAGAGTTCAAAACTAAATTAAAAACATACCTGTTTTATCTAGCATTCGAATAATTGGCTCCTGGTATTTGTCTAAACGGATCTGGTGTCTGAGCACTATAAGCATACAAACTGTTGAAAAAACAATGTGGTTCAATGTTCCTTTCTAACCTATCCCCATCAAAGTCTGTTACAATTTTCTAAACATTGTTTTTTCATTTGTTAGTTTTCGTTTTGTCTTTGTTGGGTTTTTTTTTCAGGTGCTGTCCGGCAAACTTTTCATCGATGAATCTTAAGTTTGTATATTCTTTATGTTGGGGAAGTGACTAGCACCTGCCTCAGTCAGTGAGGCTCCCAGAGACCTCATAGAGGGAACTCCTATTTACTCTACGTGATTTTCACTAAGACTTTGTGAAGCAGCTTTGAAAGCAACTGCTATAAAAGCACCATATAAAAACTTGACTGATTGAACTTGATTGGTTTCAGGCTGCAGCAGCTGACTCTGGACCACCAGCCCCGGCTCTTCGAATGCTCCAATAAAACCGGTCGATTTTTGGCCACCGAGGTGACACAGTTCACTCAGGACGACCTGCGCGAGGACGATGTTATGCTCCTTGACACCTGGGATCAGGTAACAGATCCTGGAGAGTTTCCTCAAATAGTGCAGCGGCACTGGAAACTCTCTCTCTCTCTCTCTTCTCCCTCTCTCTCCCTCCTCTCTCCTTCTCACACATTCTCTCTCCTCTCTTCTCTTTCTCTCTACTTCTCCTTTTTCTCTCTCCCCTTCTCTCCTTCTCTCTCTCTCTCTGTCTCTCTCTTTCTCAGATCTTCCTGTGGATGGGAAACGAAGCTAATGAGGTGGAGCGGCGGGAGTCAGCGAGCCTCTCTCAGGAATACCTCCAGACTCACCCGGGATCTCGAGACCCGGGTACGCCCATCTCCATCATCAAGCAGGGCTTTGAACCCCCCACCTTCACCGGCTGGTTCACCGCGTGGGACCCGCAGAAGTGGAGCGTAATAGAAGCTCTTCTCTCAGCAGTGCGTCACACGTTTTGTAGTGCAAGGTTCACTCCGGTTTTTTCCTCTCTAGGGAGGGAAGAGCTATGAGCAGCTGAAGCAGGAGCTCGGGGACGTGACGCTGCCCTCTCCTGTGCAGATCGTAAGCTCGCCTCCTCACGTACTTATCTCTGAGTTTGATTCCTTCTGAAGTCTCATTCCTGTGACAGGAGGATACAGAGGAGAGACGGATCTTCCCAGAGTTTCCTCTGCAGGCGGTGGTCAATAAAAGGCCTGGAGAGCTGCCTCCAGGGGTGGACCCCACGCAGCGGGAGGTGAGGACCTAGAGCATAGGCTTCTTCAGGCTATTGGAGCTCCCTCAGAGGAGGGTTCACTGACCCAGCCGCTCATGTGGATCAAGTGCGTGGGTTCTCAGTTCCTTACCCTTTATTCCGTTTCCGGTATTTGCAGAAGTACCTCTCGCAGCAGGACTTCCAGCTGGTCTTCGGGCTCTCCAAGCTGGACTTTGAGCTTCTGCCGCAGTGGAGACAGAGAAGCCTAAAGAAGCAGAAGAAGCTCTTCTGAGCGTGGATCAGCAGCTGGTGTTCAGACGTTCCTCTTGAGTCGATACAAGCAGAGGAACGTGGCGTGCTCCAGAGGCTCTTATCAGAGATGGTTTAACACTAAAGAAATGAGTGTTATGAGAAGAATTGTGATTCATTTAAACTTTTTTATGTATAAAATATCTTACACTTAAATGCATTATTTAGCATGAAGAGGAACATTTTTGAGTTAATTAATCAAATATTTATAAACTTACTGTATATGTGCTTTGTGTCATTTTCATTTTTTGTCTATAAATTATAATAAAGAAAACAGTGACACTAAAACATTGCTTTGCTTCTATCCACAGAAAACTGATTTCTTGTAATAATAATAATAATAATAATAATAACAAAATAATAATAATAATAACAGAACCTAGATTTTGATTAGAATTGTACTTTTAGAAGCGCAGCTGCTCATTGCAGGTCAAAGGTCAATTGAAGGAAGGAAATAAAGAGAAAAGAGTGGAAAGGGCAATTTATTTCATTATAAGTGTTCCCTTTAGACTGTGGTTGAAAAATGTAGGCCTCAGTGAAACTGCCTGATACTGTAAATTCCTGGTAAGCAGAAAGTTCTGTTTTCTCCCAAGGATTCCAAATCTGTGAATTTTTTATCATGAAAATTGGATGAGCTATGGCCAAATATGTGTGAAAATGTTGTTGTTGTTTTTTTGCACTACAGCGCACTAATCACACAGCGTGATTGGGTTGCTTTTCTCAACTTTCTTTTTTCCAAATGAAGGACTATCATCTGTTCAATTTTCAAGTCTCTGGGATTTACAGTTAGACCTGTATAATTAGTTTTACGACAGAATAATAATAATTATAGAATCCTAACCATTACAATAGTGTTTCATCGCTACAAGATTGATTTTTTGGGAAAAACTAGTTTTTTAGGCAAAAATTATTGTTATAAAACTGAAACTATTATTTGATATTCCTAACAGAGATTGAATTAAAAGGTTAAAACTAAGAACACGAATTGAACTGATCACATTAAAAACATAATCTAAAATTAAAGCTGCAAGCAGCGATGGGAGGGGTCTCGCACGATGCGTCCGCCGGAGCAAAAGCACAGCCTCCCGGCCTTTTTTGAGTTTTTTCACTCGTCGTCGTCGAGAGCTCGAAACGAGGTGAAAAGGCACTTTACCTAGTATCCAACGTTACAAATCTTTAAACGTGAAGAGGATCCTTATTGTTACACAAACAACACGTATAAAAAAGAGTCAGTGTTATAAGATTAGCATATCAATCTGTTTAGAATATCAAGATTTTCACGCTTCAATTTTTTCACATATGTTGGATGAAGTATGTGGGAGATACGGCAACAAGTATACAAGGACAGTAGGTGGCGCTATAAGCATATCGTCACTTAAGCATAGCAACTTGATTAGAAGGGTAGGCTCGTAACTCCATAATTTTTTCATATTGTTTGGATAAAGTATGCGAGTGCTGCAGTAACTAATCCATTTAGCCCTACACATTTAAAAAAAGGTCAAGTTCGTTAAGGTGCCACAGCAAGACCGTGTGACAAATTTCTAAGTTTTTGATAACTTTTGGTCCCAAATGCCTTAAGAGTTACCAGACCAATAATCAGCTCGATATGGAAATTTTCCTGGGAGGAGTTTGTTAAATTCCGCGTTAAGCTTTTTTTCGCGTTCAAGGGGGCGCTGCAGAGCTGTCGTCCAAGATACGATTTCAGTGACAGTGTTCATTTATTATACTTATTGAACATGACCTTTGAACACATTTTGGTGGGCTTTCTAACATGTTCAATAGGTCTAAACAGCTAAAAAGAAGATTTTGGTCACATTTAAGGAGGCAGTAAGGAGGCGCTGTAGAGCCAACTTTTGGAGCGCTGTCACAGTGATGCATATGCTTTTGGTTTTGTTGATAGTGGATTATCTTGAACAGAGATACAGACCAAAATATGTAAAAAAAAATTTAAAGGGTGAAATTTGCTGTGGCGCCACCCCAAGACCATTTGACGTACTTCTTAGCTTTTAATACATTTTTTCCCTAATGTGTTATGAGTAACCACACCTATTTTCAGCTTGATCAGGCATTTCGCCTAGGAGAAGTTCGTCAAAGTTTAAAACAAGCGAAAAGGCACACTTTTTGAGGAAATATCCATCTTCTCGCTGATTTTGGAAAAAGGGTTTATATTAGTAAAAGTTGCAAATTGGTCATTTACATATGCGTTCCAAATTTCAACTGCCTACGACAAACTGGTTGCGCAACAGCTACAAAACTGCTTCAGGTGGCGATAAAGAGCACCACCACAAGCCCGATTGAGGTACTTCTTAGCTTTTGACAACTTTTTCTCTCTCATGCTTTACGAGTAACCACACAAGTTTTCAGCTGGATGGGACATATCGCCTAGGAGGAATTCGTCAAAGTATGAAGTCTATATTTTTTTACATAAAACCTAAAATATCTGGTTTTCCGTTCGGTTTCAAAACTTAACCCAATGGACTTTTTTGTAGGTCTTAAGGTCCTACACGCATGCGACAAGTTTTAAGTGTGTATGCAATACACAGCCTCAAATAGAAGGATAAAACTATGAAAAACAGGATTTCAATGCTCGCCACTAGGTGGCGCTATGACGAATGATGCTTGTTGTTGTACGCCTGTTCTCGGGCTTGGACTACGATGAGAATGAGACAAGTTTGAGACGGATCGGAAATTCTATGCCCGAGTTATAACAACTTCCTGTTTCAAATCGAATTTTGGACATTGGCTGCGATCACGGCCACATACTTTATGATAGCGGAAAAAAAGTTCTAATTTTAAGGTTCCGTATGCCTTATGATGATACTCAAGAAGGTTGGAGATGTTTAGATAAAATATGTGGGAGGAGTTCGTCAAAGTGTTGAACGAGCAAAACGGCCATTTTTAGAGGTTTTTGCGAAATAACCGAATTCCGGTCGATTTTAGAAACAGGGATTATATCAGTAAAAGTTGCAGCTTGGTGCTTTACACATGTGTAACAAATTTCATTCGCTTACAGCAAACTGCTTGAGCAACAACTTTAAAAAACAGCTAAAACGAAGTTTTTGGTCACATATAAGGGGGCGCTGTAGAGCCAATTTTTGGAGCACAGTCACAGTGGTGCCTATCCTTTTGTTCATCCTGACTAGGTTAATCATTTTAAACAATTTTGAAGGTTGAACTTTGCTGGGGCGCCACCCCAAGACCATTTGACGTACTTCTTAGATTTTGATAACTTTTTTTCCCTAATGCGTTATGAGTAACCACACTTTCAGCTTGATCTGACATTTCGCCTAGAAGGAGTTCATCAAGGTTTGAAACGAGTGAAAACGCACACTTTTTGAGGTTTTTGCGGAATATTCATCTTCCTGTCGATTTTGTAAACAGGGTTTATATTAGTAAAAGTGTCAGCTTGGTCATTTACATATGTGTACCAAGTTTCATTTGCCTACGACAAATTGTTTGCGCAACAGCTACAAAACTGCCAAGACCGTTTGACGTACTTCTTAGCTTTTGATAACTTTTTTCCATAATGCCTTACGACTAACTACACCAATTATCAGCTGGATCGGACTTTTCGCCTAGGAGGAGTTTGTCAAAGTATGAAGTCTGCGTTTTTTACATAAAACCAAAAAAATCCGGTTTTCCGTTCAGTTTCGAAACTCGACCCAATGGACTTTTTTGTAGGTCTTAAGGTCACACTGCGACAAGTTCTAAGTGTGTATGCAATACTCTGCCTGAAATAGAAGCGTAAAACTATCAAAAACACGCTTTTAATGCTCGCCACGGCGCTATGGCAGATGTCGTTCATTGTCATACGCCTGTTCTCGGGCTTGGACTACGATGAGAATGAAACAAATTTGAGCCGGATCGGATATTCTATGCCCGAGTTATAACAACTTCCTGTTTCGATTTGAAATTTGGACATTGGCCTGCCGCCACCACCACATACTTTATGATAGTCGAAAAAGCTTCTAAATATCACTTGCCGTATGCCTTATTATGATACTCAAGAAGTTTGGAGATGTTTGGATAAAATCTGTGGGAGTAGTTCGTCAAAAAGTAGAACGAACCTTTTTTAGAGGTTTTTGCGAAATATCTGACTTCCTGTCTATTTTAGAAATAGGCTTTAAATTAGTAAAAGTTACACCTTAGTACTTTATACATGTGTACCAAATTTCATCCGCATACGGCAAACTGGTTGCTCAAAAGCAGCAAAAACACATTAGGTGGCGCTATAGAACCATTTTTTTTAATCCGTTTTGGGACCAAAATTTTACGAAAATTTTCACCGGGTCTGATGCGTGTGCAAAAATCGGTGACTTTTCATATATGTTCAGGTACCGAAAAGTGCCCGCAATGATTCCCGGAATAATAATAATATTTTTTTTTTAACTCGAGGAAAAACAATAGGGTTCTTGCACTGTTGTGCTCGACCCCTAACGAGGCGAGGTTTCATCAGCGTCTCATCAACGACCGTTGAATGTGACGCAATAGCGCTGGGGACGTTGCTGACGCAATCACGTTACGCAGCACGCTCATCCGTGTTGTGAAGAAGGAGGCGGTGAAGAGAACTCGGGCCCTGAGAAGCCAGACACGGACAGAAGAACTCTTCACGGTAATGGATCTACTATATCGGTTTTTTCACATGGAACAAACATCTCAGAGCGAATGTGAGGAGAGTCATAGAGATGTGAGGAGATTTGTCCAGGGAATAATCGAGGAGCGCGTGACGCGCGTTACACATCGGGATTAGAACCGCGTCACGATCCGATAACAGCCCGCCGCACGCTCAGCTAACACCGATGTCAGAGAGAAACCACCTCTCTGGCGGAAACACCGGCGAATATCCGCGCACACAATGATCCAGGGGTTAGTACCGAGCGCTGGGGACGTGTGGGGCTGGTTCAGGAACGGG
The DNA here is from genome assembly GCA_900490495.1 of Danionella dracula. Lineage (NCBI taxonomy): Eukaryota > Metazoa > Chordata > Actinopteri > Cypriniformes > Danionidae > Danionella > Danionella dracula. Next base: position 18,393,445 of record UELW01000012.1, read on the forward strand.
AACAGACGAGTGAACTCGAGCTCAGGAGATGTTCTCAGTGTGGAAGAACCCTCTTAGCTCCGAGCTTCTGATCAGAAACAGCTCGGGGCGAGCCCTTCAATAACGATGAACTCATTATATAAATGTGGGATGGATGGATGAAGATCTTTGGTTGTGTTTGATTGGTTCGTTTAACTTTTTTCTGCTCGGTTTTACTTTCTCTCTGGACGAGCATCGGGTTCAAGGTAAAGTGAAGAGTTCAGTCTAGTTTATCTGAGAGGAGAACGATCTCTGGATGTGATCAGGAACTGAACCCTGATCTTCTGGTGGACTCTATCCGGGTGTGTCCAGGTGCTTCCTGCGCTGCGGGGAATGATCTCTGTTTTAACAGAGCTGAGGCAGAAAAACCGTTGGCTCAGTTAACCGATGAGATCCGATAGAATATCGCTCTGCTCCTCTGATCAGAAGATGATCCAGAAGATAATCTAGAGCAGTGGTTTTCAAACTTTGGTACCCGTAGCACTGGTGGTACTTGAAAACCTCTTTATACTTGAAGCCAGCGACTGTCATTACTGTGGGCATGGAGGTCAAACAAAAAATGATCGGCAGTGCGTGTCTGAGACATATAGGTTTTTTTAAGGACATAAGGCTTGTCCAATGAAATCCCAGGGCCCTCCCTCCAACCTTTGGCGCACCTGTCATCACAGCAAGAAGATGTTCTCTCAACGTTAATCATAAGTTGCCTTAAAACTTAATTTATCATTAATGTCTGCAGCAATGTTAATGGTTTTAACCCAGAAAATCACAATTTAAATGAACATCAGAGACAAGTATCTGAAGGTTCAGAGTTCATATAAAAACATCATCTCTCTAAACAATAGTAAAACTATTGCAAGATCTCATTACCTTATTGAGGGCGACTGAAAGCAGAGTTAATAAAAAAATATGAAACAAATGTTTACGAGAGAGAGAAATAATAAAGCAGATGTTTTGAATAAATTTATTCAATATAAAATTGATAAATTATTTCCATTATCAATGATATTGGCTCTTATTTGAACTGTAGCTGAACAGGAAGCTCTATACACAGGGGTTGTACTGGGAGCAGCAAAAGTTTTTCTGAGATGGGACATGGTGAAAAATGTTTGAGCACCGATGCTTTAGCAAATACAGAAGATGATCCAGAAGATGCTGTGTGCAGGTGACTGCAGTGATCAGCGTAGCAGTGGAAACATGAACGTCTTCGACCGCAGCATCAACTTTGATGCTCTCTTCAAGTTCTCTCAGATGTGAGCGACCCTGTGTTCTCTCTCTCTCTCTCTCTCTCTCTCTCTCTCTCTCTCTCCCCCCCTCCTCAAGTCTCTCTCTCTCTCTCTCAGGTCTCTCTTGCTCTCTCTCTCATGGTTGTGTGTCTCTGCAGCTCTCGCTCGACCCAGCAGCATCTGAAGAGTGTTTATGCGAGTCTAGCCATGTGCATGCTACTGGCCTCCGCCGGCTCTTATCTCTACTGTATCACCAGGATCTTCCAGGTGTGTTCCTCGCTCAGCACCAACCCTCCTCCACTCGGTCACCAACCTCGCGCTGTGAGACACTAACTGAAAACCTCTCTCCTGCCTTTCTCTCAGGGGGGGCTGAGTGTGCTGGGCTCTCTGGGGATGATGTTGTGGCTCTCCATGACTCCTCACAGCCCTCAGACAGAGAAGAAGAGACTGAGCATCCTTGCAGCCTTCGCCTTCTTCACTGGTTAGAGAAACCTCCCCCCCTCCCTCCACCTCCCCCCTCTCCCTCTGACCTTCTCTTCGTGTGTGTGCTCCACAGGGCTGGGGCTGGGGCCGCTCCTGGATTACGTGATCAGTGTGGACCCCAGGTAAGAGACTCCTGAGAAAGGAAGAAAATGTAGTTAAGGATGAACTGAGAGGTGTTGCAGTGACCCCCCCCCCCCTCCTCTCTCTCTCTCTCTGGGGTGTGTATGCAGCATCATCGTGACTGCGTTCCTGGGGACAGCAGTGATCTTTGGCTGCTTCACTCTGAGCGCGCTCTACGCCCAGCGCAGGAGCTATCTCTTTCTGGGAGGTGAGGCCTGACTGAGGGTTAGTGGTGTGGCTGCACCAGCTTGGGGATGGCTCAGTTCCTCGAGGAGCTTGCAGATGTTTCTGGTCTTGGAGCGTCTGCTGGCTGCACCGAGAGCTTCCAGAACACTCTCGAAACATGATTTTAATTAATGGAAGTGTGCAAATGTAATTCTTCAACCCGTTTAGGAGCTGATTCAAACGATTTATTACCTAAGAGTAGGGGTGGGTGATGAGGGTTAAAATTCAAATCACGGTATTTTCCACTGTTTAGACGGTATCGATATTATATCACAATATGACGGGAAAAAATTGGACGTCATATTTTAGTAAAGGTTAATAATTAGAAGCAACATTTTCATTTTAACCTTATTTGACGTGAGCGATTAAACAGAGAACTAAAAAACTGTTTCTGCCACTGTTAAATATGACAACTGTTTTGTGTTAATTTCTACCAGGTTTCTTGCTGATATTTCACCTCAGACTGCACTCTGTGTTTACTTCTGAGGTTTTCTCATGTACAAGATGTTACTTGAGAGGATATTCTCATGATGAACCCTCATTAAGGGGTATATTTTTAACTGCAAATGTGACTGCTTAACATTTTCTCCGCCTCGTTTTAAACAAGTTTCTCTCCCTCGGTTTTTACTCACCAGTTCAGGCTGTTTTCTACTTCATTTCTTGCTCTCAGTTTGCTGAAATTGGACCCGAACACTTACTATACAGACTGTACCTCTTTATTTACACATTTTCTGCTGTTTCTGGTGACTAGTAACTTAGTTCATTCTGGCTGGATTTCAGAAGGAGCAGCGCTGACTCAATCTCTACCTGACTAGCTTCCTCCTCTGCTCTCAGAACAATCGCTCGCGTCACGTCTCATCAGCTCCTGCATCTAAATATAAAAAAAAAATTAGCGCGCGAATTAAGCTGAATTCATGAAATTATTAAATGTGACGATCCACAGTAAAATCCAGATTATAGCTCAACGCTATACCCCCCCCCCCTCTCTAAGGCGCTCTGATGTCCGGACTCTCAGTGCTCCTGCTCCTCTCCATCGTGAACATCTTCTTCTCCTCCAGTGTGCTCTTCAAGGTGAGTTTCTAATGGATTTTCTGAATCTCAGAAGCTCTTTCACTGGTGTGTTGCTGAGGTGGAGCCTAACTCTCGCTCTCGCTCGTCCAGGCTCACGTATACTTGGGGCTGTTTGTCATGTGTGGGTTCGTGCTGTTCGACACACAGCTCATCATTGAGAAGGCGGAGCTGGGAGACAAGGACTACATCTGGTGAGTGAGCGACGATCGAATCTGAATCAACGACTAGAGCGCACCTGAGAACCTCCTTTCCCCATCACCCCTCCCCTTTCTCTCCTCTCTCTTTCTCTTTCTCTATCTGGCTTCAGGCACTGCGTGGATCTCTTCCTGGACTTAGTGAGCATCTTCAGGAAGCTGCTGATCCTCCTCTCCATGAACGAGAAGGTAAGCTCTGCAGCAGCAGCTCTGGTTCATCCTCTGAGTGCCGCTGGAACACCTTGAGGAATGTTTGGAAGAGTTTGTTCAGCTGAGAGACCAAGGGAACACTCCGCGGATGAACCAGAGCCTCAGCGAGTGGTTGATCAGAGACTAACTCTGGATGTTTCCTGCAGGAGAAGAAGAAGGAGAAGAAGTGAAGAGGAGAGAAAGCTTTGCAGCTCTTCTGAGATAGATTAAACTTGTGTGATTGATCGGGTGTCTTAATTTTATTATTATTAATCTTGAGTGAGTGAGTGAGGGAGTGAGGGAGGGAGGGAGGGAGGGAGGGAGGGAAGGAAGGAGTGAGCGAGTGGGTGAGAGAGAGAGAGAGAGAGAGAACCAAAGGAGTGCGCCGGTGGGGTTTCTCTGCGCTCTCTTGTTTGGGTGAAAGGTTCTTCAGCTGAGTTTTTTGCTTTCTGGGTAGTTTTTGTGAACAAAGGTCGTCTGACTCTCTGTTTGAGCTCCTAAAGAGACAGCGGTCCAGAAATCCCCATCCTCTTCTCTCCCTCCTCGCTCTCCTCCGCTGCAGGAGAGGTTCTTCTGGAGAAGGAGAGGTCTGGAGAGAGTGAATCTCTCTCTGGTTCTGTCTCTGTAGCAGCTCTTAGTGCCAACCCCAGCTAGCGTCGCTCCTGATCACAACTTTCTTATCAATATTGTGCTTCTGGACTAATCAATAAACCATGCCACAGATAGTGTGTGTGTGTGTCTGAGTTTGTGACATTCACTGTGTCTAAGATGGATAGAATGTCTGTGATGTCAGCTGTAGGTTTCTGGCAATGGCAGATGATGCTCAGTGGGTGGAGCTGGTGCTTGAAACTGTCCTTAGAGGCATGGCTGTAGTGTAAGCATCTGATTGGCCGAAAGTTAAATTTTATATATTTTAAACAAACATATATAAGAATAAATCTCCTCCTCAGAATGTTCATGAAGATCTAGGTCCTGTTCCATGAACATGGCTTAAAGTCTGTACCATGCATTACAAACTGAATATCTGCAAAAAATATGAAGTTTGAAAATACATCCATAAATGATTATGCCTTTAAAAAACTCTGTGGTTTTGCATTTCAAAAGTTCAATATTCAAGTTACAAAAATCAAATTTGAAGAAAGAAATACAGATTCACAATCTTTTTTTGTGACATAATGTTCAGGTTTATATAATTACAATTGAATAATTCAAATCAACACAATTCAAATTCAGATTGTTTAAGCAGGTCTCTAGCTGCATAGCTCTGGAGCAGGATAGCTGTGTGGCCTAACTAACCAGGGTGATAAACACTGATTCAATCCTAGATCCTTTCATAGTACCCAAAACTATGGTGCCTGAGGTGCAAAACACATTTACGTAACGTAAAACACTTAAAAAAAATTATAAAACAAACTAACATTTTAGAAAACACATTTACAAGTTACAACACACTTTTACATTTCAGAAAACAAATATACATTTTAGTAAACACAATTACAAATTCCGTAACACTTTTACAAGTTCAGAAAACACATTTACATCAGAATCCTCTCGGAGTCTGTCAGGGGGAAAGCTTGGAGCTGGAGACCGCAAACTAATGTTCTCTGCAGTTCATTCGAGAAAAGAATCTAGAGTATGAAAGAGACGCGGCAGACATCACAACGTTAAACCGAAGAGGAACTTTCCAACAACACCATTATCTGACGATTGTCAAAATTGAAACTATCAATGCTGTAGTCTGTTGCTAACACAATCATGTTAAATGTGCAACTTTTATTTATGTAAAAGCGCTAGCCACGTTGTCCGCTAACCAAACAAATGTTCTTCAAAGACTCAGCTTCATATAAGTTCGTTTTTAAGCGACCAAAGACTGACAATGATGTTCACAATCACCAAATAACCATGTCCTTCCTCATAATAGTATTTACGTATTCCCATTATAGCCCTTATTTTTGCAAAAGCTACAGAAATGGTTTGCTTGTACGAGCACTTGTAATGATTGTAATGATTAACGTATATAGGTGTTTCTTCCTGGGCCAGCAATGCGCCAGCGTATCTATCCCAAGAGGAGCCTGGGACAGATCGTAGAACAGCCGGCACTGAGCATTCTGTGAGGAGTCGCCATTCTCCTGACCTGGGTTTCCACCGAGACAATGCATCCTCTGTCAGATTCAACCTGCTGGGGTTATGGACTGCAACTAGGGACAGACCCCAATGCTGACTCCAGAGGAGCAGTCTGCGGGTGAGAGCTGACAAATGGGGTGAGCGTATCCCTCCTTGTCGATTGATATACGTCACTGCCATCGTGTTGTCTGTCCTGACTAACACGTGATGTCCCTGCAGCATTCTCCTGAAGTGCTTCACTGCTAGGAACACTGCACATTGCACTAGGTGATTTTTGCTCCAGGAAGCATTTTTCTCGGTTCAAAACCTTGAGACTGTGTCTCCAGCATACAGCACCCCACTCCGTCTTTGAAGCATCAGTAGTTACTACTACAGGCCTGGCAGGTCCTCCCAAGGAGGCACCGGCACGGAGGCATCGAATATCCAAAGACGGAGGTGGAGGTGGCAACAAGGTGCCATGTTCACCTTCAGTCGCCATGGATGCCATGCTCGTGACAGAACTCGCAACTTGGAACTTGAGCCAAATACTTTGCCGATAGTTTCCATAGCAGGGCCGTAAACTATGGGACTTAGTGGTGGGGTCTGAAGGGAGCCTTGTTGGAGACCTACCTGGACGATCAGGCTTGACCTCGAAGCAGCATCCGGTTCCAGCCGAGGAGATCTCACTCGAGCCTGATTCTGATATGGAAGCTGAGAGCCATCTGAACTGCACTGCATCAGACGCCATGCCCTGGAATGTGTCTCTGAAACGAGAACTGCATTCGGATCTGCAATGCAAACCCCCTAGTTGCGCACCCAGGGAGTTACATTTTTGCATGTTTATTGAAAAACTGAGATCTGACCTGTGGGTCTGCTGCCTGATGGTGGTGGCACACCCTCTCTCCAAGGGTGAGCGGGCTGGTGGCGAAGCCCATGCAGCAGCTAGACTCCCTGGGCGGCCTGTCCTAGGCCACTTGTGATGAAACCTCTTCCCCTGGTTATGTTTGCACACCCAGGGAGTTCAATTATTGCATGGGGGAGTGGGACACTGCTCGACTCCTCTGGACCCTGGAGACATACCATCGTCGACCCTTGCCGGCGGGAGCTACAAAGCCTCCGGTGGTGGCCTGAATATACGCCAACTTCGCTGCCTTACAGAACTGTGAAATCAACACAGTCTGATCCCTCAAACGCTACCTCAGCATTTCTACACTCAAGACAACCGAGGCAATGATTGTGGCTATCTGTCAATGCAATCGATCCACCGCATCCAACAGACTTGCACTGTTGTGACATGTTTGGAACACGCTACAAACAGTCGACCGGCAAACAAGTGCACTACTAAGAAAAGGAGTCTTACTTTTTGGTGGAAGGCAGGGAAAGACTTGAAAGTCTGAAAAGTGAAAGTCTGGGGTGTTTATCGGTTTCCACCTCTGGATGTGGCCGATAAACCTTGCTGGTTGCTGTCGACTTACCAGATCTACAAAAATCCACACAAGGAATAATCCAACTGTTCTCTGTGGTTGTCTCACTGAGTTGCTCGCGTGTCAAGAACAGGCTCCAGCGAAAAACAGGAAGAGTGTCACGCTTACATCCGTTTTGTGCGAGACGATGTGGTCACGTGACCATCAGCGTGTTTGCTGATTGGCATTTTGAAAAAGTATGTAGAGAGTAGAGCGATTCTAGAGGAGCTTCCTATAGTTGGAACTGACATAAGTTGTAGTGACAGACTTATGGGGAACCTGCTCTCTTCTGGAGTCAGCCTCTAAATGCCACTCGAGGAACTGCAGTTCAGTCACTTCCTATCGAGCTTCAATCGGGAAGCTCCCTTAGTTTGTCCTGAAGGAGAGCTGACGGACAGTGGTGCTAACTTTCTGAGGACCTGGAGCCTTCTGCCGTGCTCCAGAGCTATGAATGATACCTGCCAGATTTCTCGCGCTGTGTGAGGGGAATATTTTTTTACGATAGTAATGGCTTCGGAGACGAGGTAAGGGACATGGCAAACAGTGTATTTATTAGAGAGAGCCAAACAACGCAGTAAACTCTGGAAATATAAGAGTTTGCTGCATCCCAATCTGACTACTTAAAGATTACTTTAAAGAATACTGCACCCTTAAAGTAGGTCTAGGACGTTCTAAAACATCATGTGGCTGAAGTAGTAGTAATCATATGATTACGTTCGACGTGTGAGAAAACTGAAGTCCTTTCTCATTCCTTCATTAGAAATAGTCTAATAATAGATATACATCTCTCTATATTGATATTGTTTAGTTCTGAGCTTCTTTAAAAATTAGTCATATTACAGAGAGAACTTGCTTGTTTGGGTCCTAGAGAAAACTCCTCCCGCCCAAGTGCAGGGGATTGTGGGTAATCATCCATCTGCTCTTCAGAATCTAACCGGAGAAAGTTCTCATGCAGGACCCATTTAGGTACTTTATTTATTTATACTCCTGTTTGAGATGCACTAATTCTCATTTCGCACCATTAAAAGTGTGGATAGTGTGCGGATTGGAACGCAGGAAAAGACCACAACCACTTTCTATGTCTCTCGCTCATGTAACCGCTATTCGACACTATCCTCAAATGTTAAACATTAATAACTCTGTTACTGAAATAAAAAAATAATGATTAATTTCTATCACAGCTTCTGTACTCCTCTGTTACTCAGCTGATGCTTCTATTTGCTTTCCTTTAATATTGTAATTTTTTTTGTTATACAAGTTTGAGTCATTCTCCTGTAAATCCAGCTTCATAGAAAGAACATAGTGACTGAGGAAACATTGCTTATGTTCTGATTAAAATCTTTTTGATATCTTGAATTATACTTCAATTACATATTACTTCTTAATTGTTTGTGAATACAGAAACAAGAGCATCCAGAACCTGATTACTAAGGATCCACTGATTCCCTTCACTGTAAAAAAAGTAAAATGGCCATCTGTCCAGCTAACGCTACTTTCTCAGCATCAGTTATTGCTAATAATAAATAATGTGAATCAACATAAACATGCATGTTAGCTCAAGAGAAATCTCAAAAATGTTTAGCAACATCCGTAAACACATTTTCTGAACAGACTTGTTTAATGTTGAAACAACAGTTGCACATGTTTACACGAGAAAGAGCCAGTCAGACGAGGAATCTTAGAAGCGTCATTTAGAGTTTAATACCTAAAAATATCAGTCTGGAACACAACATTTTACTTGTTTTTAGTGCTCGGTGTAGCTAGAAGAGTCCAGCTTTACATAGGAAGAATAATAAAACTCTGATCGTTCAGTGAGGTTTAATGAAACTACAAAGCTCCAGTTTAATCAGTCAATTCTAAGCTAAGAGTGCTATCGGAGTATATATATATTTATCATAGTGCAAGTCCTGATGCTTTCATTAAATATAAGCACCTTTGAGCAAACTTTTTGCTTTTATATCATTCTTACCTTGAAAAACTTTGAGAAGCTTTAGCGATCATGTTGGTTTGAATACCACGAATGGCAATTTCTGATTCTAGAGTTGGGCGATACTGCAGATTTTGGGATCAATCTGACACCAAGTAATAATACGTGCAGTATTGTCGATATCAATACTGATTCCAGTTATTAAAAAGAATCTTGCATTTATACTAATTAATGTCAATTCATCATGATGAATGCTGAATGTTTCGAAAAAACACATATCAGTAATCATTCACATCAAAACAAAAACATTTACAGTTGATAATCAATTAATTTAGATTTTTAAAATGTAAAACACATATTTTAATACATACTTTATGCAACTACATCATTTTAATACATAATTTAAAACTGATAACAAAGTTGTACATGAAAAATATTAAGGTTGTTTAGTTATTTATTTAGTTAATAAATACCAAATATACATGGATCAATTTTACTATTACCCAGCTTAAGTTCCTGAACAATTTATAATTGATTTAGCCCTGGTTCTTCACTGGCTGTCTGAAAAGACTCGACGTCCTCACTGCTGACAGTACAGGTGCTCCATTAGGACTGCTCTGCTCACTCCGGTTCTGTTGAACCTCAGGGTTCTCTTGTTCAAGCTAACTTTCAAATTTGTGAAGTTACTTCAGTAACGGATAGTTTTATTTAGTTATTTATTTATTTTTTAAAACATATCAGCTTTCTATGTGTCTGTCCAATTGCTTCAAACAGATGTACTCCTTCTTTCTGTCTAGCATCTCTATTTTCAATTGGGAATCAGAGCGCTCGTGCTTGCGCATGCGTGTCACTGTTGAGTCACGCGATCAGAAGACGCTGCTCAGAAGCAACACAGAGGGAGGGGTTATCAGTGTTCGATCAGATAGATCAGACCAGCCGAGTCAAAGACTGAGGCACAGAGAATTCGAAGACATTTAAGCTTGTTAAGTTTTATGTTAGAAACAAAATAGTCTAAATATTGATCTTGGTGAGCTAGTATCGATCCAATGCCGACGTCAGTATTGATAGTTTCGGAAATAGGATCAGCCGTCACATCAGAGTTTCTCACTACATGATACAATCAACATTGATTATCAGTAGTGGTGGAATATGTTCTCTAATAAACAAAACTGCGTATAGTTGTCATATTGAGTAATCTGCCATAAATATTTTAAAAACTAACAATAGTTAATGGTATTAATTATATTTTATTCATCCAGTTAACAGAATAAAATAAATAAGCTCAACGATCATTTTGTTAGAAGGATTTGTTGAAACAATATAAATGTCTTTGTGCGATATATTGCCTTTTGCGTTTTCACATTTTATTTTTTTCAGTGTAGATGGGCCACACACAGGCCATAACTCGCCCAGGCCTCAGCCGACATATGACATGTATTCCATTGAATACAACGCCACCACGTTCCGTTTTGGGCCATGTTTGACCCATAATCTGTAAGTCGGTGACCTACAGGTCTAAAACTGGCTCAAATATAGTCTGCTGATGGGGACCCAGATCCCCAGCAGGGTAGAAACAAGCTGCAGCATGTGTCAAGTCCACTCCAGAAGGTCCTCGGTCCTCACGAAGGCCACTTAAGACCTCTTGGGACGGTGCATGCTGCAATGGAATCAGAGGGTCAAGCGCTGAGATTGAGGTCTGCTGTAAAAGATGACGGAGAGAAGCCAGTTCTGACAGGAGCTCAGAGAAGAGGAAGTAATGAAGCACCGCCTCCGAACACTCACTTCTGCTGCAGCTCTGAGAACAGCAGTCCTCAATATTTCAGAATCCTGGGCCAGCCATCACCTGCACCAATTCCTCTGAGGATAACCTTGTCAAATCTCCTCCTCTGGTGAAGATCTGATCCTGCTTCATGATGGCCTCACCTCTGAAGCTAGCGGAGAAGCTGCTGATCCTGAACGAACGAGGCCAGGGTGTCTTGGTGCGGATCTACCACATCAAGAAGGTCAGAGAGCACTCCACGCTGATTATCAACCTAGAGTCGAGGTCATTTCAACATTTATACACACCTTCAGAGAAGACTCATGCTTTCTGAAGAGTGTTGGTTGAGCGAGATGGGAAGAAAGAGGAAGCACTCACAGGAAGTGAGCAGCTCTTTCACAACCTCGTCTCTGTGAGGGAAATATGCTCTGTGTTTCTACTGACAGGAAACCGTGTGTTTGATAAGCAATAATAAAGATTTACTCTGTATTGTCCAAACAATGTTTCTGAAGCACAGAACAGTGTATCTCTGGAGGTCTGATGCTCTCAAGATGCTGTTTTGTTTATACGTCACCCCTTCAGGTGTGCTCGGACCCGAAGCGCCGGCCATGGTTCTTCTCTGATAAAAGCTTTGAGGCGGCAGTGAAGCACATCAACAGAAGATTCCCCAACATCGACTTCAGGAGCGCCAGCGTGAGTGAACGAGAGAGGGGGGAGAGATAAGGGACAGAGGAGAGAGGACTGGCGGAAAGGGAGAGACGGAGAGAGAGAGAGAGAGAGAGAGAGAAAGAGGTGGGTGAGATAGAGAGGAGAGAGGGAGGAGGGAGAGAAAGAGAGGGAGGGGGAGAGGAGGGAGAGAGAAGAGAAAGAGAGGTGAGTTAGAGGGAAAAAGAGGGAGAGAAGGTACCCCAAAGCACTAACTCCATCTCTGTATCCCCTCTGTCAGAACCTGAGTGCAGTTCAGAAGCAGAAGTCACCTGTTCTGCAGACTCTTTACAGTTTCTACGAGACCTTCATCGACCTCATGGAGTTTAGGGTGAGGGATCTCATGTGTAAATGTTCAGAACTCACTCATGTGTGGTAGAGGAGAATTGTGATGGCGCTCCTTAGAGAGTAAATAGTTCAGGGTTCCTCTTCTGTTTCTCTCCAGGATCACGTGTATGAGCTCCTTAACTCGATCGATGCCTGCCAGTGCTTCTTCAACATCGTAAGAAACAGAACACAATTCATATCAGCTCCTCTCAGCCACTCTTTTCATGATCAGGACTTTATCTGAAATAGTGGAGAAACCTTGGTTCTTGTTCTCTATGTGGCTCAGGACTCTCTGTGACTGCAGTTGTTCGTTATTGATCTTCTCTCGTTCTTTTGATCTCAGACAGTGAACTTTGATTTGACGAGGAACTTCTTGGATCTGATCATCTCCTACGCCTCCGTCATCTACCTGATGTCTCGCATCGAGGATCGAAAGCTGATCTTGGGGCTCTACAACTCTGCCTTTGAGTTCAGCCACGGAAACAGGTCTCGCTTCTGCTCTTCTCCGTTTCTGAATGACTTCACCATACTTCTTGTTCTCCATAATTCATGAACGTGTTCCATGTATTCCTTCCTCAGTGACCCCTGGTACCCTCGTCTGGGGCAGATGCTGGTGGAATATGATCAGCCATGGCGGAAGCTAATGGAGGAGTTCGGACCGCACACTCGGGTAAGAGTCACACACTGTGCCTCAGCACACCCCAGTGCGGTTCACGTCAGGCTGAGCCGACCATCTGTGTTTGTGTGTTTCAGTGCGTGACGGAGGCTCTGCTCTCGCTCCATGCTGTGTACCCACGGAGGAGTGTCTCAGCTGATCAGTGGCGAAGTGCTCAGCTGCTCTCCCTGCTGGCGTCCTCCACTCCCTTGCTGGAGCCGGACTGCTACAACACTGTGCGTAACTCTTCGCTGCTAAGAGCTCTGGTACAGGTTCAGCAGCGCTAACTGTAACTGATGTTTGTGGTGTACTTAGATGGGGTTAGAATATCTGTCTATGGAGGCGATGGAGAGATGGATTCTCTGTGAGTATCTCAAGATAAACCATTGGGAGAAATAAAGAAGTTCTTGCTTTGAGTCTCTTGCTTTGATCAGAGAAGATTCACTGTAGATTAAGGGACATCTTACAATGGGTTGTGGCTTAAGAATATAGTAAACGCTGTTCCAAGTCAGACTAAACACTGTACAGTTTGTGTGCTGGTTTGGAACAGTGGGGTTCCTGTTGTGTCCCAGCAGCCTGAACTCAAACTCCAGTTCCCACAGTCTGTGGAAGATGGCGCTGCGGAGTGGTGTGTGTGTGAGCATTATCCGAGACGAGCTGTTAAACACCCACAAGTTCTCCGAGGAGCTACTTGACTCGCTCAAAGGGTATCTAATACTTACTTATTATGTTCTTCACTGTTAATTCTTTGTTCTCAGCGAAATAATTCTGCTATACTGCAGGTACAGCAAGCGTATTGCAGACATCCGCGAGTGTAAAGAGCATGTGCTGTTGAACTGGTTAGTGCCTGGACACAGTTTGTTTCTCACTCGAGGATCCAGCTTTACCGAGTGTTTGTGTTCCAGTGGCTCACTGCACAGAGACAAGCGTTGTTTTCTGAGGAACGCTTTGAAAGAGCTCACCACAATCTTGGAGGATGAACCTGGGCTGCTCGGACCTAAGGTTTCTGCCACTTTACTGTAGTTTCAATCTTAATTCTCTGATACTCATGAATTTAAAACAGCAGTTATTTATTAACAAGTCTGTTGAGGATCTGGAGAGTGAGGGAGGATCTAAGGGTGTGAAAGATTTAAAGAATCAGTAATTGGATTCCGCATCTTCAAGGTGGAGGTTTGTTGGTGCCAATATTGTGATTTTGCAGAATTTTACCGGTTTGCTCAGGGACTCCCATTTTGACTTTTCAATGACCTGTTGTTGAAGAAACCAAAACCAAATCAACAAACAAATCAATTCCACCCTGTGCTTCCACTGTGAATGTGCATTATTTGCCACTGCAAAGAAAGAAAAAAGATTATTAAGTATATGGTATTACTTTTTAGAATCAGTGAAGAATTAGGGGTAATATGGAAGATTAGGAAAAAAGGAATTTAGATGATTAAGCAAAGATTGAGAAGGTAGGGATTTTTTCAATTAGAGACTCTGGGAAGATTTTAGAAGTTGTGGAAGATTTTGGGAATTGTTGAAGATTTTGGGAATAGAAAATCTGGAAAGATTTCAGAAATAAGGGAAGAGTTTGGGAATAGAGAATCTGGAAAGATTTCAGAAATCGGAGAAGATTTTGGGAACAGAGAATATGGAAATATTTCAGAAATCAGGGAAGATTTTGGGAATATAGAATCGGGAAAGATTTTAAAAACTGGGGAAGATTTAATGAAGTGGGGAAGATGTTAAGAATAAAGAATCTGGAAAGATTTCAGTAATTTACATTTACAATCTGAAGATTTTGAGAATAGAGAATCTGGAAAGATTTTATGAATCTGGGAAAATTCCAAGAATCTGAAAGATTTCAGGAATTGTGGAAGATTTCAGAAATCGGGGAAGATTTCAGGAATAGAGAATCTGAAAAGATTTCAATAATCGAAGAAGATTTTAGGAATTGGGGAAGAGTATGGGAAACAGGAAAGATTTTGCGACGGGGTAGAGTTCAGGGATCGAAAAACATTTTTGGGACAGAGGAAGGATTTTGAGCCATGAAAAGATTTCAGGAATCTTGAAAACATTTGGGAATTAGGGGAAATTTTAAACCATGGATTAATGGGACATTGATCAGGGGGATTAAGAGAATAAGAGGATCAGAGGCATCTGGAGAAGCAATAGGGGCAAAAGCACAACAACTATAATAGCTTTAAGCCCCTTCTATTTGGGATCATGTCTGACAGGAGAGGACCCAGTGCTCATGAGCAGAAGAAGGGATACTGAGATCTACCATAAAATCAAGACCTTCACCTCGAGACCCAGTCCTCTCAAAGAGCTCTTTATAAAAAGGGTTGTGATACTTTAAAATCAACAACATTGATCACATACTTGCTTCTTTGCAGGCAGTGTTTGTTTTTATGGCTCTGTCGTTCTCTCGCGATGAGGTCCTCTGGCTTGTGCGTCACATGGAGAATGTCCCAAAAACGAAAACACCAGAGGATTACAGTGACTCGTGAGTCTCACCAGCATCACAGGGGCATTTGGTTCCAGCCACAAGCGGAGTAGATTGGCTCACTATCTGAAACACTGCTTGCGTGACGTTGTGCAGACAGATGGCCGAGCTGCTTTTCTACATGGAGAAGCTTCAGAAGATGCTATCTCATCATCGATATGTCCTCCAGCGCTATCATCTTCAGTTTCTGTCTCAGAACGACGTGGTGGTTCTCAGTGACACGATTCAGGTTCGAACCTAGACATTCTCACACCATCTGCAATGTGCTCTCTTAACGCTCTCTTTGGTTTTAGGGGATGTGCGTGTGTCCAGAGGAGGAGTCTGTGCTCATGTCCTCTTTTGTGTCCACCCTATCAGCTCTGGGTCTCAAGCGCTGTAGGTTTAACTTCAATCAATCAGAATGAAGTGTTTAACCTCAGCTTATCCTTCTGTCAACCAGATGAAAGGGTTAGATAGCCTTTCAGTGTTAATTAAGCTCAGTCTCACGTCATTAGTCTGCTCTCTGTCTCCATAGTGGAAAAATGTTGGATTGTTTGATCAATATGTGTTAAATAAATAACTTTTGGATGACCAAATAAATTTTTTTTTATTAAGTGGATGCAGGAGAGAAGTTCGACCTGAAGCCCTTGAGACTGGACTGGCTCAGGCTGCAGGTACCATACTCAATCCGAAATACTTCAGAGCATCAGGGAGAGGAATACGGGGGTGAGGTTTTCTAGTGTTTAACTAAAGAGTGAGAGCCTCTGTTTGTGTTCTCAGGCTTATAGCAGCGTTAACAAAGCAGTTCTGGTCTTGAAGGATTACCCAGACCTAGCCTGCATCATGAACTTGTGTGTATTTCACACACTCATGGTGGACGGCGTGGAGGAGCTCTTGACCCAGACGGCTGATCTCTCTGTGCTCTGGTTGAACATTACTGTTCTAAAATGTAAACATGATGTTTATCACACGATATAATCAGAGCATTTTTTTCTGTCTCAGTTTTCATGTGCGGGTGGTTGAGAAGCTATTCTCTCAGAGCAGCGAAGACTCCACCGTCCAGCGCTACCTGATGAGCTTCCCTTTGCTGTGCTCGCACTTCCACAAGAGCCTGCACCCTCTCTGTCCTGAAGAGGTCCCATTTCCTCCGGTGTTTGACTCTTGGTCGATTAATATTGTCAGCAGTATGTTACTCAGTAGGGTCTCTCTGTGTGTGTGTGTGTGAACAAGAGCAGGCTGTGGAGGTGGAGAAGCACACCCTGAAGGTTTGCGTGTCATTCCTGGAGGAGATCTCACGACAGACGAGCTCTGTGATTCTGGAAATCTGTTCTGAGCAGAGCAACCTGCACCAGAAGGTACACGCACCAGAGCATGTCCAGCAGATCTGCTGATACACTTCCTCCTCAATTATTTTCATTTTCAGACTTATTTCATTCTAAAGCTGTTGTGTTTTCCAGCTTTTGCCTTTTCACAGTGCAGAGACGATTAGTGCAGTACGGAACAAAAAGCTTAAGAAGCCTCCTGTGAGGAAATTAGATCAGCCCAAAGAGAAAGCCGGGGCTGAGAGTCTGCGCAAGGACCGAATCCTTACCACTACGTGAGGGAACATGCAGTCTTTAAGTCGTATCTACTCTTAAACCCTCCTTCTGTTACTGAACTAAATGTCTGATTTCTCTTGGTCTCTCTCAGGCTGGATAAGCTGCACCAGTCTCTATGTGAACTCTGCTCTACCTTCGGCTTCTGCTCTGAATTTAGTGTATTTGATCACGTTATTGCTCCAGCAGAGTTCCTCCTCTCGGAGTTGGAGATCTGCCTGAACAGGTAACCCATTATCTAGGTCCCAGCGCTTGGCCCGTCAGTTGGTCTCAGCGTTCTAGCTGTTTGGTGGTCCTGGGGCTCAGGCTGGTGGTTGGTCCCGGCGCTCAGCCCGGCGGTTAGTCCCGGTGCTCAGCCCGGCGGTTAGTCCCGGTGCTCAGGCCGGCAGTTGTTCCCGGCGCTCGCACTTGCACTTGGCTTACCCAGCACTTGGGTCAGCGCTCGGGCTGGCGCTTGGGTCGATGCTTGGTCTCGGAACTTGGGTCAGCGCTCGGGCTGTTGCTTGAGTCGATGCTTGGTCTTGGCACTCGGTCGGCGTTTCGTCCTGGTGCTCAAGTCAGCGGTTGGTCCAGGCGCTCAAGTTGGTGCTTGGTCTCGGCATTCGGGCTAGCAGTTGGTCCTGGTGCTTGAGACGGCGGTTTGTCCCAGTGCTCATGTTGGCGGTTGGTCCCGGCGCTGAGGTCGGTGGTTGGTCCTGGCAATCGGGGGTTTGTCCTGGCACTAGGGCTGGAGTTTGGTACTGGGCACTTAGGCCGGCAGTTCATCCTGGGGCTCGGGTTGGCGCTTGGTCCCGTCTCTTGGGTCGCCACTTGGTCCAGGCGCTTGGATCGGCGCTTGGTACCGGTGCTCAGGCTGGCAGTTGGTCCTAGCGATTAGGCCAACTGTTTGTCTCAGTGCTCAGGCTGTCGCTTAGTCCCAGCGCTTGAGTCGGCGGTAGGTCTCGGCGCTCCAGTCATCGATTGGTCCTAGCGCTTGGGTTGGTGGTTGGTTCCGGTGCTGAAGCCGGCAGTTATACCCTGTGCACAGGCTGGTGGTTGGTGCCAGCGGTTGTTCACAGCGCTCAGGCCGGCTGTTGTTGACAGCGCTAGGCTGGCTGTTGTTGACGACAGTTTATACGGCCACTCAGGCTGGCGGTTAGTCACGCTTGGTGCCGGAGGTTGTTCCTGTGGTCAGGCCGGTGGTTGGTGCCCGCAGGTCGGCGGTTGTTCCTGTGCTCAGGCAGACGGTTGGATTCTGAATACAATTTTAAACTTTTGATTCATATCAGAATTTTGCAGATCATTGACTAACCTCGGCTGTTCTAGATCTCTGCAGATGGATCTCGATGGTTTATAGGATTTGTTGTTTTCTTTTTTTTAGACGGTTTGTTCAGATGACTGAGTATAACGCCAGCACGGGCGAGATCCGCCGGCCCTGTGATCTGCACTCTTGCATTGAGTCGATCGTCTCCACTCTGCACAGCCTCAGCCGCTCCATCAACATCGACCTGTCGCGGCTGGTGAAGAGTGTGTTACTACAGCAGACTCAACCCCTGGACTCCCACGGCGGACAGACCATCACCACACTTTATACTAACTGGTACTCATACATCGGTCTGGTTTCAGGAAAACACCAGCCTCTTTGTTTGGGTGTGGTCTGATGTCTATATGGTCTTGTTTAGTCTGGTCTGGTCTGTTCTTTCCATCTTTTCTTCGATTTAAACTTAGTTAGTGTTCAGTAGTTTGTTTACTTAGTTTTTTCCCTGGTCTGGTTTCCTGCATGTTTTAAGTCCTGTTTTCTTCATGTTCTGGTTCTAGCATTGTTTAGTCCAGGAGTTTTTCCTTCATCAAGTCACCTGTGCTCGATCAGGGTCTATCTAAACTCTTAAACCTTTATTGATCTGCGTTTGTTTCTTGTATGAGCTAGCTGAATCTGGTCTGCACAGGTTTCTGGAGGTTTTGCTGCGTCAGGCCAGCAGTGCTCTGATCCTGCATTCTCCACGCACACAGAGCTTCGTGAACCAGAACACAGAGAGTCAGCAGAGTTTCCTTGCAGAAGAGTACTCAGACGTCAGCGGTGAGACAACAATCGGGACATTTAAAGGGCCGGTTCATCAGAACGACTCTAAAAGTTGTCGTTTTAGACAGGGTTCCATTTCTGAGTGTGCTCCTGTGTTTGTGACAGCTCTGCGTGCCCTGGCTGAGCTGATCGGGCCTTATGGCATGAAGTTTCTTAACGAGAACCTGATGTGGCACATCATCTCTCAGGTTGGGGAGCTGAAGGTAAGAGGACGCTAAATTATTGGGCATTGTATTATCTATGAGATACGAGTCAGAAATATAGAAATGCTGCGGAGTCATTGTGTCATCTTTCTCTCTGTTTTTGCTGCAGAAGCTGGTGCTGGAGAACATGGATGTCCTGGTGCAGATGAGAGGAAACCATGAGCGTCCTGAAGTCATGAAAGAACTGCAGAAAAAGCTCACAGGTCGGGAGGTTTTTCTCAGATCAGGTCAAGCCCAGTCTGGGTTCAGTTTAGCTCAGTGTCTGAATGTAGAAGCCTGCTCAGAGCACCAGCTGAACCCTCCAGATCTCTGAAGGGTGCAGGAGAACATGCAGGGAGGTCCTGGCTAGGTAATGTGATCTTGTGTGTGCTCGCTGGTGAAGAGCTGGTGTGTTCTCTCTCAGGCTGTGAGAATGTTCTGAAGCGTATGACGATCATCGGCGTGATCCTCTCCTTCCGGTCCATGATCCAGGAGGCTCTGGAGCAGGTGACCCTTGATGTTCTGATTCTCTGCATACTCTCTTCCACCGCATCCTATTCTTTATCTCTGGAGTTAGGCAGTTTTAATTGACTGATCTTTGACTGCCGATTGATCAGGTGATGGACAGACGCTGCTCGTTCCTCGTGAAGCCCATTACAGACCTGAAGGACTCCATTTCTGCGGAGCTGGACATCAAGGTAATACCCTCTAGAAGGAGAAATGCTGCCTCCACTCTTCTCTCCTGTGCGCAGGTCTTCCTCTCCATCAGACGGAGCGCTCTAGAAGCTTCGGGTTGATTCTGGGGTGCTCTGTTGGTTTGGAGCTGATCAGGAATCTGTGTTTGCTCAGTTGACCCTAGGACTGTATGAACTGGCCTCCACTGCTGGGATATCCTGTGAAATCGACCCCATGCTGGTCTCTGCCATCGCTAACATGCAGTCAGGTAACTTATGTCCTGATCTGAGCAGGTCTCCGGTCACCTGGGTTCTGATGTGTGGTTTCTCTGCTGATTTCTCAGAGAGCCAGTCGTCTGAGGAGGAGTTTAAGATCAGCTCTCTGCTCCTGATCTTTGTCGCGGTTTCTCTGCCGCTGCTGTGCGTCGACCCGAACTCTTGCTACAACCAGCACAAAGGTTCCTCGCCGCTCCTGTTACATGATCTTCTCAGGAACAGGAGAAGAGAGGTTATTTAGGGGTTATGGGTGTGCTCTTCTTCAGGGCACCAGAACAACATCCACTGTTTGGCCAGAGCTGTCCATCATCTGGCGGCGGCCATGTTCACGGTGCAGAGGAAGATCATCCAGACACAGCTACAAGAGTTCCTGCAGGTGAACTCTGAGCTCCACTCTCCCATACTGCGATGGGTCTGACACATGCGTTCTCTCCGTGTGTCCTGCAGGTGGCGTCGTCAGTGCTGCTGCAGCTGGGCCAGAGCCTGGATCGAGTGGAGATCAAGAACAGAGGCTCTGTTTATCTTTTGCTGCAGATGGTATGAATAATGGAGACTCATTGCTTAAGTCACTAATCTAGAACCAAAGCTTGGCTTTCTGAAAGCTCTCTCTCTCTTCTCTCTATCTCTCTCTCTGGGTCTGCAGGTGGTGGAGGAGTCTCCATTCTTGAGGCAGGAGATGCTGGAGGAGTGCTTTCCGTATGTTCTGCTGAGAAACGCTTTCACAGAGATGCACCAGGGCTTCAAACTCAGCGAGGCTTTGCGGGATCAGGCTCAGAGATGAACTCTGAGAGAGAGAAAGAGGGGTTGACTCTTCACTGCATTTATATAACAATCTACTTGTGTTTAAATGTTGATGGAGGAGCAATAGTATTAAAACCTCCTTCCATGCTGCAGCTCTTCATTGCTGAATCTCTGGGGCTTTAACATGATTTAAAGTGATTTGAGAATCTAAGCTTAAAAATATTTTTTAATGCAACAATAAAACCACCCTAAACATTCAGAACTTCATGTTTTTTTCTTTTAAAACTGAGCGAAGGTGGCGACAGGTGAACCAACTGATAGTGACACCCCCCTCCCCCGCCAGCCCCTTACTGCCTGTATCTGAGCCACCAGTGAGCCTGCAGAGCAACCGAGCGACGGGGACGGCTCGAGACATATACTCATTTCAACACTAAAATAAAACTGCCAAACCATCAAACATCCTCAGGTTCAGTGGAGCCTATGGGCTGGGAACATCAGTCCCTTAGCCTCGACCCAATACTGATCTTCAGCTGGAGAACCTGATCTTCTCCCTCACAGCTCCTCGAGTTGAAAGCCTCTGAACAGAGGTCCTGGAGCAGCTTAGGCTCCATCGAGGCTGGAGAATGGTCTTCATGGAGAAGGGTGAGACTAGACGCTAATGCTACCTGATTGAGACTAGCTTCAGAGCTTCTGGAGTAGAGCTCTTTTACTGTCTCTGGTCACGTTTACAGTGGCCATGAAATTGCAAAAATTAGATTTGCAGCAATGAATTCTCTTTATTGGAAACTTGATGATTTTGAAAATCTAACACTTACAGGAGCTGGTTCTTGACATCAATCGAAACCGACATATTTTGCAAAACTGCCATGAAAAACATTTTTTCAAATAGACTATTTTTCTGTGGCAAAAGTGTGAATAAAGAATAATTTCACTTTCAATATATACTCTATAATTTAGTTGGTATAGAAAGTTTAATATGTGTTATCTATAATACCGTGCAGAACTCACCTTTAATCAGTAAGAAGATGGTTCGAAGTCACCCTCGCTGCAATTAAAAAAATACTGGACAATAACATTTTATTTCTTAAATGAATAAATACAGCTAAATGTTGTCATTGTTGAAAAAACAGTAATATGATGCTGTTGATCTTCACTGGATAGTGCTGTTGAAATTCTGTCGTAAATTAACAGCAGTTTCCCAGAGTACATTCCTTTGTCTACCTCGAACCCTCAGCATCACGCAGTGCATAGGGAATCGAGGGTGAAACCGGAGCTCCTCTGTAAATCCACCCATACTGTAAAAAAAACGAAGTAAAAAACAGATAAAGTACTGGCATAAAATTACCAGTACATTTTCTGTGTTTGTTTTTTTATGGACATTCTGTTTATTTAAAAAAAACGGAAAATCTTATAAGTCGTCATGTTGAGGGTGAACTTCAAAAACGATTCTTTACTGGCATACTATTATGGAAAAAAAAAAAGATGATCAGAACTATTTCTGTGCCTGTATAACTATAATTATTTTGGTAAAGTTTTAGAAATCTGCAGGGATTCACATCTTTGGCATCGGAGATTTGTAAAGCCAGGTCTTTATCTGTTCTAAATCTTTTTAGAAAACCAATCGCTGTCCTCACACTGAGGGAGTGGAAAAATGAGTGCTGCATGTTAACTGTTATAAACAATGAAAATCTCCAGAATTTATGGCATAAGAGCTTTGTGGAGCATCTTGTAGTGCTCGGAACGTGGATCTAGGCGTTATTCCTTCGCCAGAGGGCGCTCCCTGTGCGTGAGTCCCTCTGACGTTGGCAAGTGACGTAACGTGGATTTCCCAGAATGCTGAGCTCTGCTCTGCCAGCGCAGCGCTGACCGAACTCGGGCCCGAAGATCAACAGAACCGGAGGAGCGAACCCGCGCCGGTCACCGAGAGCGAGAGCGGGAGCGGCAACCGGCCTTCATCTTCATCTGAGCGGGAGAGCCACGGAGCGGTGAGTCCTCCTCCTTCTCCTCAGAGGGGAGATCAGCACCTGCAGGCTCTCTGACGACGAGGAGGGTTCGGGGTGCATTCTGATATTTTGAGATTTTGTTATTTACAATAAGATACCCGACTCAGCCTCTACTTCCTGATTACCATCTCCGTCACGTGATGAGCGAAGTAAAACCATCAGAATCTGATCTGAGAGGAGCTCTGATAGCTCCTGGACCTCATCTTCATCGGCCGATCACAGAGCTTCTTTCCTCCTCAGTGTTAGAGGAGCTCTGATAGCTCCTGAACCTCAATTCCATCAGCCGATCGCAGAGCTCCTGTCCTCCTCAGTGTTAGAGGAGCTCTGATAGCTCCTGTACCTCAGCTTCATCGGTCGATCACAGAGCTCCTGTCCTCCTCAGTGTTAGAGGAGCTCTAATAGCTCCTGTACCTCAGCTCCATCAGCCGATCACAGAGCTCCTGTCCTCCTCAGTTTTAGAGGAGATCTGATAGCTCCTGAACCTCAGCTCCATCAGCCGATCACAGAGCTTTTGTCCTCCTCAGTGTTAGAGGAGCTCTGATAGCTCCTGAACCTCAATTCCATCAGCCGATCGCAGAACTCCTGTCCTCCTCAGTTTTAGAGGAGCTCAGATAGCTCCTGTACCTCAGCTTCATCGGCCGATCACAGAGCTCCTGTCCTCCTCAGTGTTAGAGGAGCTCTAATAGCTCCTGTACCTCAGCTCCATCAGCCGATCACAGAGCTCCTGTTCTCCTCAGTTTTAGAGGAGATCTGATAGCTCCTGAACCTCAGCTCCATCAGCCGATCACAGAGCTTCTTTCCTCCTCAGTGTTAGATGAGCTCTGATAGCTCCTGAACCTCAATTCCATCAGCCGATCGCAGAACTCCTGTCCTCCTCAGTTTTAGAGGAGCTCAGATAGCTCCTGTACCTCAGCTTCATCGGCCGCTCACAGAGCTCCTGTCCTCCTCAGTGTTAGATGAGCTCTAATAGCTCCTGTACCGCAGCTCCATCAGCCGATCACAGAGCTCCTGTCCTCCTCAGTTTTAGAGGAGATCTGATAGCTCCTGCACCTCAGCTCCATCAGCCGATCACAGAGCTTTTGTCCTCCTCAGTGTTAGAGGAGCTCTGATAGCTCCTGAACCTCAATTCCATCAGCCGATCTCAGAACTCCTGTCCTCCTCAGTTTTAGAGGAGCTCTGATAGCTCCTGTACCTCAGCTTCATCGGCCGATCACAGAGCTCCTGTCCTACTCAGTGATAGAGGAGCTCTGATAGCTCCTGTACCTCAGCTCCATCGGCCGATCACAGAGCTCCTGTCCTCCTCAGTGTTAGAGGAGCTCTAATAGCTCCTGTACCTCAGCTCCTTCAGCCGATCACAGAGCTCCTGTCCTCCTCAGTTTTAGAGGAGCTCTGATAGCTCCTGTACCTCAGCTCTATTGGTCGATCACAGAGCTCCTGTCCTCCTCAGTGTTAGAGGAGCTTTGATAGCTCCTGAACCTCAGCTCCATCAGCCGATCACAGAGCTCCTGTCCTCCTCAGTTTTAGAGGAGCTCTGATAGCTCCTGGACCTCAGCTCCATCGGCCGCTCACAGAGCTCCTGTCCTCCTCATTGTTAGAGGAGCTCTAATAGCTCCTGTACCTCAGCTCCATTGGTCGATCACAGAGCTCCTGTCCTCCTCAATGTTAGAGGAGCTGTGAAGATGTTTGAGAGATCCACTTCCTGAACTTCTCTCCTCGTCTCTGTGCTGTAGGTGTGATGGCAAGTCCTAGAACCAGACGAGTGCTGAAGGAGGTGCGAACTGAAGATGAGAACAATGTGAGTGAGTGAGTGAGTGAGCGTGCGTGCGTGTGTGTGTATATGTCTCCTGTGTGTTGGTTTGACCTGAGCTGTTTGCAGGTGTGCTTCGAGTGCGGAGCATTCAACCCTCAGTGGGTGAGTGTGACCTACGGGATCTGGATCTGTCTGGAGTGTTCGGGGCGGCACCGGGGCCTCGGGGTCCACCTCAGGTCAGCCTCGCTTTCATTTTGTGGAACAACTACGAGCTTCTTCTCCTTAATATCTCCTGATGGTGTGTCTCTGTGTGATGCTAGCTTTGTTCGCTCCGTTTCGATGGACAAATGGAAGGAAGCCGAGCTGGAGAAAATGAAGGTGGGAGGAAACAGGAAGTTCCGCATGTTCCTGGAGCTTCAGGATGATTACGATCCAGGCTGGAACCTGCAGGAGAAGTACAACAGCAGAGCTGCGGCGCTCTTCAGAGATAAAGTAGGAGCATGCTGAATGAGGGTCTGGGAGCAGTAGAATCTGTTGGGGTACCTGAAGAGCTTCTGTTGTGTGTTGAAGGTGGCGACGCAGGCCGAAGGGAAGGAGTGGAGCATGGAGACCTCCAACGCTAAAGACTGGACGCCTCCTCAGAACAGGAGCGGCCTGAGCCAGACCCACAGGTGATCAAGAACTCTCCTGCTCCGGGCTCTCTCGGAGCTGAACCTCGCTCGCTGTGTGTGTGCAGGTCCGGCCCGTCTGCAGGGCAGAGGAACACGCACTCCTCCGATAAAGTCTTCGAGGACTGGCTCACGGACGACATCAACTCCTACCAGAAGTCAGTGCGCTCCTCTCACTGCTCCTCCTGTTAGCATAGGGTTAGGGTTAAGTGTCTTTTTGAACCTGCTGTCCTGTGTGCACTAGTGCGGGAGCGTCTGGCGCACAGGAGAATCGATATGTGGGGTTTGGCAACACCCCGAACCCTCCGAAGAGAGAGGAGGACTTCATGAACAACGCCATGAGCTCACTGTACTCGGTAACTCACACTCTCTCTCTCTCTCTCTCTGTGCCCCCCCCAACCCCCTATTGTTTGACCTTGTGTTCTCCGTATCAGGGCTGGAGCAATTTCACTGTCGGAGCCAGCAAGTTTGCATCTATCGCTAAAGACAACGTAAGTGTTTGAGAGAGAGAGAGAGAGAGAGAGATATATTCTTGTCCTGCAGTGTTCATCTCTTCATTCTCTTCCACAGACCTCTAAATTGGCCAGCCATGCGACACTGAAGGTACGAGAGGTTCTTCTCTCTCTCTCTCTCTCTCTCTCTCTCTCTCTCTCTCTCTCTCTCTCTCTCTCTCGCTCTCTCTCACTCAAAGGGTTCCAAAATGTGTGACCAAAATTAAATTCATGCTAGTCTACTCTATAGCACGGAGCTCTGTGATTGGTTAGAGTGAGTGCGTGCGTGCGAGTTGTGTGCTTTACTCACCTGTGTCTCTACTGCTGCCGGACGAAGCTGCGGGGGTACAAAGCTCCTCCTGATCCGGTAACTGACCAGTCTCTGTTTCCTGTCTGCATGGCTCACTTCTTCTCCCATCATGCACTGCTCTGAGCATCATGGGACCAGCAGAGTCTCATCTCTCCATCAGCCTTTGTCCATGAAGCATGTTTGTGTCAGCCAGTGTGGCTGCTTCTGGTATAACTCACTCTCTCTCTCTCTCCCTCTCTCTCTCGCCTCTCCTCTCCCTCTCCCTCTCTCTCTCTCCCTTCTCACTTACTTGCTCTTTCTTTCTCTCCTCTCTCTCTCTCTCTCTATTCTGCCTCTTTTTTTCTCTCCCTCTCTCTTTCTCTCTCTCTTGCTCTCTCTCTCTTTCTACCCTCTCCCTCTCTTTCTTTCTTTCTACCTTCTCTCTCTCTCCCCCTCTCTCTCTTTCTACCCCCCCCCCCTCTCTCTCTCTCTCAGGCGACTGAACTGGGACAGACGCTGAATGAGAGTGTGATTCGACCCACACAGGAGAAGGTACATCTACTATCTTACTCAGAATCAGATGAGAAACTACTGAAGCCTGAAGAACTCAGGAGATCCCTGAGCCTAGGGCTAGATGATCGTCGGGCTCCTCCTCCTTGCTCTCCACCACACACGGGGTGAGAGACAGAGAGGGGGGGGGGTTCCTCGTGAGGGTGTGCTCAGAACGGTTTGTGTGTAGGTGAAGCAGGGACGGCTGCTGGATGAGATGGCTGAAGGGATCTCAGGGCTCGCTGTTAAGGTAACACCAGTGTTCAGGTCTCTCTCTCTCTCTCTCTCTCTCTCTCTCTCTCTCTTTCTGCTGCACTCGGGATGATGCCACTGGTGAGTATGAGCACTGCTTCACTTTCTCTCTGTGTGTGTGTGTGTGTGTGTGTCTCTCTCTCGCTTGCTCATCTATCTGTGCTGTGCTTAGGTTCAGGGAGCTGGAGCTAAGGGCTGGAAGGACATGAGCTCCTTCTTCGGAGGGAAGCAGGAAGACGGCTCAGCTGAGGAGCACCGGTATCTCTCTCTCTCTCTCTCTCTCTCTCTTTCTCCCCCTGTTCCTCATTCTAATCTACTCTCTCGCTCTCTGCTCTCAGCTCTGCGTATGGAGATAGCTATCAGAACCAAACACAGGATCCTTTCAGTGCTCCGCCTCCACGGAAGGACTTCTGGGAAACGTTTGGCAGTGATCCGGCACTCAGTAGTAAACCGGAGGAAGCCCAGACCACGGCCGCAGTGGGTGACGGGTGGGAGAACGACTGGAACAACGGCTGGGAGGCTCCGGCGAAGAGCCAGAAGAAGGAGTCGGAGGAGCACTGGGACAACAGTGGCTGGTAGAGGAGCAAGGATAACAGGGGGCTCCTAGAACTTTCTTCAAACATTCTTCAAATGTGATGGACGTGTTCTTCTCCCTCCTCCCTGATCTCGGTGTTCCCGTTACCTCCTCACAGGCCAGAGACAGATCCTCCAGAGTCTCTGGTTCCACCTCGGCTCAGATCAGGAGATATCTCCTCCATGATCTCAGGGTTCCCGTGAGCTCCTCTTAGGTCGGAGACAGATCCTCCAGAGTCTCTGGTTCCACCTTGGCTCAAATCAGGAGATATCTCCACCTCCCTGACCTCGGCATTCCTGTGAGGTACTCTCGGGCTGGAGATCAATCATCTGCAGTCTCTGGTTCCACCTTGGCTTAGTTCAGTAGATATCTTCTCCTCCCTGTCCTCAGCGTATCCGTGAGCTCCTCTCAGGCCAGAGACAGATCCTCCGGAGTCTCTGGTTCCACCTTGGCTCATTTCAGGAGATATGTCCTCCTTCCTGAACTTGGCGTTCCCGTGAGCTCCTCTCAGGCTGGAAATCAATCTTCTGGAGTCCCTGGTTCAACCTCAGCTCAGATTAGGAGACATCTTCTCCTCCCTGACCTCGGCGTTCCTGTGAGCTCCTCTCAGGCTGGGGACAGATCCTTCAGAGTCTCTGGTTCCACCTCGGGTCTGCTCAGGAGATACTGAAGCTCCAGGAGGCTCTCTGGAGTGCTGAGGACAGTCACCGAGTGTTCCGAGGAGGACTGGAGACTAGGGTAGATCAACCAGAGTCATGGTTTGTTAACCCTCCAGACTCTGAGGAGCAGCGAGAGCATGGTCTCCTCCACTCGCGGAGCTCCTCAGAATTATGGTAGTGATGGTGTGTTTCTGCTGCTTCTGTTGGGCTGTCCCCTGCTCCGTCAGCACTCCGCTGTATCTTTTCCTTTTCTATGCCTCCCTGCTCCTCTTCTGCTGCTGGGGATGGAGCCACCCGCTGGTGAACTGTAATGTTCTGTTGTTTCATGTCTCTGCTCTGATCTGAAGATATCGATGTGTGTTTGTTATCTGAGAGTTATCTATTACAGCTAATAAAGTTTTATTGACTCAAAGGGTTATTGTCATCAATCAAATCAAATCAAATTTGGTGCGTGTTATTAGCTTCTCATCAATTGCCCAGTAAAGCTTGGTGTTTCAGTTTTATCGTTCCTTTCTGTGATTACATGAGAAATTGCTCTTTTCCAAAGAGAATCAGTAACAGTGATCATGTGACACAGCTGACAGGGTCTGGAGTGAGAGGTGAAATAGTTCAGGTTGGTCTCGGTCTCTCTCTTCTCTTTCCCTTACTCCCTCTATATCCTCTCTGATCAGCTGGACCCGTTACTGCAACTCGAGCGCTGATTGGCCTAGCCACAATGTGGGCGAGTTCCTCCTGAATTCTCTCCCCTCTCTCTCTCGAAGAAACCGGAAGCGAAGAGGAAGATCTCGGTGAGGATGAGGATGTGACGGCTTGAGCTCCGCTTTCAGCCTCCGTTGCCGCCGAGATTTTCACCGCTCACGGTAAGATAATCGCAACGCGTTTCGTCCGACGCTTCCGGACGCGTGCGAGTGTTTACCGACCGAAGCCTTTGATCCCTAGGAGGATTATGTCTCTGGGAAACCATGGTAACCGCGCGATAATGCGGTGAACCCGCGGCCCGGCCCGCAGGGATGTTGTTGCTATGGTAACGGGGATGAGTGACGCGCTGCATCTCTGATGAGTGTCACCTGAAACTGCTCTGCTTGGTCTCAGCTGCTCCACTGTTCGAGTCTATCGATCACCGATACTTCGTTCTGCGGATCTGCAGTGACGTCACGTGTTCGCCCGCTCTCCTCCTCCGGTCTTCAGCCCGAGAATCAGCTGCTGCCAGAGATCTCTGAAGCTCCATAAACAGAGAACGGGGCTCTGTTGACTCCCAGAAGAGAGAACATTTATCACTTATAATGATTGGTAAATTATAAAACTACTGGTTTATCGTGAGTTCCATCATAAACACAAATGAGAAACTCTGTTAGTGTCCGAGCTCTGTTGGTCTCTGCCTGATAACCTTCAGAGCTGGTGCCACACAGGAGCCAGCTAGGCAAGGCCCTTCCCAATGGTTCCAGGTTCAGGGTTCATTACTGCGCGAGGAAGAACTGCTCCTGAGAGACCCGAAGACGCAGTTATGGGGGCTCTTATAACCATCCAGAGTACCTTATCCTTTTGGGACACTCTCATGAGCTTGTGATTCTGTTTCGGAATCAGTTTAAAGAAAACAAACACGTTTCTTCATCTTCTAAATTAATAATTATGCTGAGGATCTGCTTGGACTCCTGTGAGGAAGAATCACAGACCCTTCTGTGCTTCGGAGCTCTTCTTGTCCTCGGTGCATCTGTTATGAGACCCACAAGCTGTTAAAAATTAAATAAGGCTGTATCCTTCGACTGATCCAGATCCTGGATTGAAATATAGCTTGGGGTTTCAGAGAGCTCCTCACTCTTCCTCACTGCTCCTCTGTGTCTGTATCACAGACATGCCTCCTCCTCTCTCAGACATGGTGAAGGTTGCCATTGAGTGGCCTGGAGCCAACCCTCAGCTCATGGAGATCGACCAGGTACAGAGCTCCTCCTTTTTCTACTTGTCATCACTCTCATCCTCCCCTCATACTCCTCTGTTCAAGCTTTCCTCCATCCATTCTTCTGCTCATCCACTAACCCTGTCCTCCCCAGCTCTCCTCCTGTTCTCCTTCTCTTCTAACCCTGTCCTCCCCAGCTCTCCTCCTGTTTTCCTTCTCTTCTAACCCTGTCCTCCCCAGCTCTCCTCCACTTCTCCTTCTCTTCTAACCCTGTCCTCCCCAGCTCTCCTCCTGTTCTCCTCTTGTTCTCCTCTTCTAACCCTGTCGTCCCCTGCTCTCCTCCCGTTCTACTCCTTCTCTAACCCTGTCCTCCCCAGCTCTCCTCCTCTTCTCCTTCTCTTTTAACCCTGTCCTCCCCAGCTCTCCTCCTCTTCTCCTTCTCTTTTAACCCTGTCCTCCCCAGCTCTCATCCTCTTTTCCTTCTCTTTTAACCCTGTCCTCCCCAGCTCTCCTCCTATTCTCCTTTTCTAACCCTGTCCTCCCCAGCTCACCTCCTGTTTTCCTCCTCTTCTAACCCTGTCCTCCCCAGCGCTCTTTCTGTCCTCCTCCTGCTCTTGTTCTCCTTGGCGTGTGGAGGTGTGTAACTAGGGCATTCTGTGTTGCAGAAGAAGCCTCTGTCCTCCTTCGTCAGGGAGGTGTGTGACGGGTAGGTGTTCTTCTTGAAGATAAGTTATTTTTGTTCGATTCTTGAACGCTGAATAAAAGAGGGTTTCTGAAGGAGAATCCTGACCATATGTCCATCCATGTGTCTGTGTGCAGCTGGTCTCTATCTGGGTCGGAGCAGTTTGCTCTGCGGTACGCTGAAGGGCCACAGCTCTACATCACAGAACAGGTGTGTTCTCCCTCTGCCCATCCCTCCTTCTCTCCCCTCCCCCCCTCTCTCTTTCTCCCTCCCTCTCTCCCTCAGGAGATCCTTATGCCCCTCTGAATCCCTTTCCTCTGCTCTCAGAACCGAGGGGAAATCAAGAATGGAAGCATCCTGCGCTTGGCCATCTCTCCTGTGAGTATGAGAGAGCAGGAGGAGATGCTAAAGCTCTTCTCTCCGCTTATTTTTCATGTGACTCTTGTTTAAGTCGGTGGTAAAAAGAGAGAGAGGGGGGAGAAGTTAGGAGTTAATCTGTGGTTCATGTGGCTGTGTTTAGAGTCGTGCGGCGCGGCAGCTACTTGAGCGGATTCAGTGCCTCTGCGTGGAGGCCCGGCTGGAGGCGCTGAAGGAGCTCGCCAAGCTTTCGTCTGATGCTGCCTTTGCTCGCGAGTTCATCAGCCTCGAGGGCATGGAAAGCCTAGCACGCGTGGTGGAGAACGGCTCACAGTACACTCATCACTCCCCCCTCTTTCTCCCCTTTCTCCTCTTTCACTCTCTCTCTCCTTTCTCTCACTCCCCGCCTTTCACTGTCTCTCTCTGTGCTCAGCTTTGGGGAGATGCTGGCCTTCACTCTCACAGCGTTTCTGGAGCTGATGGATCATGGGATCATCTCCTGGGATCTGATCTCCATCTCTTTCGTCAAGCAGGTAAGAGAGTACACTCGGGATGAGGGATGACAATAAACCTGGCTTGGTAAAAACTAATCAATGATGCAGTGGAAAATGGGTAAACCTTATAGCAGCACAGAGAACTTGCTTGAAAAAATTGAAGTTTAAACAGCCTGGTTCCAGCGAGGCTCTATGCTCTCCAGTAGAGGGAGCCCTCTCACTCCTCTCAGGAGCTCCAGACACTGGGGCTGAGCATTAGGGTTACCCTAAACCTCTCTCGCTCTCTCTCTCTCTCTCTCTTTCTAGATAGCAGGGTACGTGAACCAGCCACTGCTGGATTCCTCTGTGCTGCAGCGCTCTCTGGCTGTGCTGGAGAGCATTGTTCTGAACATTCACACGCCGAGTCTCAGCCAGAGGGTGTGTGAGGAGATCAGTGTGGGACAGCTGATTACTCACCTGCAGGAGTGAGTCTCACTCTCACACACAGGTGTGTCAGTACGTGTGACATCTGATGACGCTTCTCTGAACACAGGTCCAACCAGGAAATTCAGACTTACATCATCGCCTTGATCAACGCCCTGTTCCTAAAGACCCCAGAGGAGCGCCGGCAGGTCAGGCGCACTCTCTCAGCCTTCTCTGGTATAGCTTGTTAGGATCAGTGACAAGACACTTCTGTACCTGCTCAGGACATGGCCTCTGGTCTTGCTCAGAGACACCTGCGCTCCATCATCCTCAACGTGAGTACCTCCTCCAATCTAAACTCCACCAGAGCGTAGTAACCTGAGAGAGTAACCCTCTGTGTCCGGCAGCACATCATCCGTGGCACTCGTCCCATCAAGCCTGAGCTGGCGCATCAGCTGTACGTTCTTCAGGTTCTGAGCTTCAACCTTCTGGAGGAGCGGATGATGACTCGCATGGAGCCCTCTGACCAGGTAACCCTAACCCCACACTGAGTCTGGTGGTAGCTTTCCCAGCAACATTATCAGGAGTTCTTCTGCTTCTCCTCAGACTCACGCTCAGTTGCTGCTGGATCTACGCAGATTAGCTCTGGATGGGGACCCTGATGGAGATCGAAGGAGACCAGTGTGCGCCAGAGACTACAAGCTCCTGGGCTTCAGCGTGAGTCTGCTCAGCCGTTCACAAATTTGTATTTAAACAAGACTTTCAATGTTTGTGTTTTTGCGCATGCTGGTGTGTTCAGAACCCGGCGAACCCTGCTCTGGACCTTGCTCAGACTCCTCCAGGTATGCTGGCCCTGGAGAACATGCTATATCTGGCTAAAGTGCACCAGGACACATACATGCGGGTGAGATGGACCTGTACTATCAAATATTATTAATCACCCGCTTACACAGAGATCCATAGAGTAGTGTCTGTTTCCATACTGCAATCAGAGTAGAGCTTCCACCTGGTGAAACATCAGCGTGAAGGACTGGTCTGAACCACAGCTCTTGATCCACCTGCCGATCTTCTCCTCTCTGGGAGCGCAGAGCTCTTTTTGAAAAGAGAAATACAGAGACTGGATGTTTTTAAAAGGGTTATATGGATCTTCAGAAGAGAGTGGTCAACTTCTCTCCTGATGTGCAGATCAGTTCCATGTTTCTTCTGAGAGTCTCTCCCTGAACTTCTATTTAGCTGCTGGCGGATAGCAGCGCTCGTGAGGAGAAGCAAGAGTGTCCCTTTGCTCGCTGCTCCATCGAGCTGACGCGGATGCTGTGTGAGATCTTTCAGGTCGGGGAGCTACGTGAGTACATTTAGCTGATTGTTTACTTCTCTACCCCTCTCTTCATTAATCTCAATTGTCTTCACTCCACACAGCCTGGTCAAGTTCAAAGAGTGCTCTGCTGGGGCTCAAGACCACAATCTCAAAATGTGTTAAACACAGCAAAACCATGTTTGATTTCATAAACCAGCTTTACACATCTGAAACATATCCATATCACCCTGAATCAGACCAGAGTACCAGTTTTTAATGTCTAAAATGGCGATGACCTTTCCCATCTACAAATTTAAATTTTCTCCAAAAGCTGTGACACTCTGTGGTGATGCCTCTTCTGCTTCTTCCTCTACTTTGTCCCATTGGTTTTCATCAATAGCAAATGAGGGGTGCAACGACTTCCACCCGATGTTCTTCACTCATGAGAGCTGCTGGGAGGAGTTCTACTGCATCAGCATCCAGCTGCTCTACAGGACCTGGAGAGAGATGAGGGCCATGGCTGAGGACTTCAGTAAGGTGAGTGGAGAAGGGAAGGGAAGGGGAGGATGGGGCAGAGCTTACGAGTGAGGGAAAGGCAGAGCCAAGAGAATCTGTGTACGCAAACTTACCTTACTGGTTCAGGGGTCTGGATCAGTGGTTGACTCTGGAGAGTGTCTTTGTTCAGGTGATGTCAGTGGTGAGGGAGCAGATCTCCAGGGCTCTTCTCATGAAGCCTTTGTCTCTGGATCAGCTGAAAATTAAGTATTCATCTCTCAGTTACTCTGAGATACTTCGTCTTCGTCAAAGTGAGAGAATGAGCCAGGATGACTGCTGCTCACCCCCTATCATGTGAGTAACCACATGTGGTCTCAGATGCTTCAGCACAGCCACTTCCTCTTTATTTCAACATCAGACATGAAATCAAACTATTTGGCAGATCTACATAAATTACTCTTTGACCTCGCAGATTTACCTAGATGACCCTCAGACCTCGGAGATTAACCTAGACGACTCTCTGACCTTGCAGATCTACCTAGATGACTGTCAGACTGCACAAATCTACCTAGATGACTCTCTGATCTTGCAGATGTACCTAGATGACTGTCAGACTGCACAAATCTACCTAGATGACTCTCTGACCTTGCAGATGTACCTAGATGACTCTCAGACCTCACAGATCTACCTAGATGACTGTCAGACTGCACAAATCTACCTAGATGACTCTCTGACCTTGCAGATGTACCTAGATGACTCCCAGACTGCACAAATCTACCTAGATGACTCTCTGACCTCACAGATCTACCTAGATGACTCTCAGACTGCACAAATCTACCTAGATGACTCTCTGACCTTGCAGATGTACCTAGATGACTCCCAGACTGCACAAATCTACCTAGATGACTCTCTGACCTCACAGATCTACCTAGATGACTCTCAGACTGCACAAATCTACCTAGATGACTCTCTGACCTTGCAGATGTACCTAGATGACTCCCAGACTGCACAAATCTACCTAGATGACTCTCTGACCTCACAGATCTACCTAGATGACTCTCAGACTGCACAAATCTACCTAGATGACTCTCTGACCTTGCAGATGTACCTAGATGACTCCCAGACTGCACAAATCTACCTAGATGACTCTCTGACCTTGCAGATGTACCTAGATGACTCCCAGACTGCACAAATCTACCTAGATGACTCTCTGACCTCACAGATCTACCTAGATGACTCTCGGACCATGCAGATCTACTTAGATGACTTTCGAACCTCTACCTAGCTTTGTTTGTATTGCTTTCTCCTTCAGAGAGCTGCGGGAGCGGATGCAGCCAGAGATCCTTGAGCTGATCAAGCAGCAGCGACTCAATCGTCTCTGTGATGGAGGCTGCTTTCGGAAGCTGGGAAACAGACGGAGACAAGGTGATTATTAGAGATATTTAAAAAATATTCTATATAGGAATTGTGTTTGATGATTCTATGATAGATCTGTTTCTGCTCTCAGAGAAGTTCTGGTTCTGCCGGCTCTCTCTCAATCACAAGGTTCTTCACTATGGGGATGTGGATGAGTCTCCTCAGGGAGAAGTGCCCTTTGAGCTGCTCACAGATAAGAGTGAGAGGCTACACACTCGCACAAGGGTTAGCAGAGTTTCTCTGAGTTTCTGGAGAAAGCGTGTGATGGGCTCTCTCTTTCTGCAGTCTCTGTGTCAGACATGAAGGCGCTGCTGACAGGAAAGGACTGTCCTCACATGAAGGAGAAGAGTGCACTCAAACAGAACAAGGTACAAGCACATCACCCTCGGACCTCCTGCAGTGTGAGAACTGTTGGTTTGAGATGGCAGATGGTCGCAGCTCAAGGGTGAGTTTTGTTTTCTGATTGAGGCTTGTGTTGATGCTGTTTGCAGGACGTCCTGGAGCTGGCCTTCTCTCTCCTCTACGATCCGGATGAAGCTCTCAACTTCGTGGCTCCAAACAAATATGAGGTAACTCTCAGAAACGATGTGCTGGGATCATATTGGTGGAGTCTGATATGGGAAGAGAACAAAGTTCAGCTGATGTGCAGACTCAGATGATCAGACTCTTATCCAGTGGTGAGCAGTAATGAAGAAAATGTAATTCGTTCACATACCTAAGGAGCTTTTTCAAGTGTCTGTACTTTACTCAAGTATTTTAATTCAGGGAGACTTTTTACTTTTACTTCACTACATTTCAAAGTCAAATATCTTACTTTTCACTCAAGTACATTTTGTAAAATCAGTCGTTCTTTTTTATATACAAGTTAATTTTGCGTCAAATCAGCGATTTATCTCTATCTCTTTCTCACAGATTTATTAGGTATATAAAGAGCCATGCCTACTTTATTTATGTGTCATGTTTTGTATTCACCACAATTTTTACAAAAAGGATTTTAATGCTGCAGAAGAGTTTTTTTTTTTTTGCTTTTTATTTGTTGTTAATTAAGACCTATAACACTTAAAATTGAATTATAGAATTGCTCAACATTTGTGTTCTGGTACAAAATCTGTTTTTTTTTTGGGTGTGTAATTTATTGACTCAACCACGTAAAATATGTAGCATATATAGTTGTCCCCAAAATATTCACAACCACATTCAAGAATAAGTGAATAATGTTAAACATTTTTAAACTAAAATGAAACTAAAATATGTTTTGCCATACAGTTCTAATAAAGTTGCAGTGATACAAAATGAAAAAGGAAATATTGTATCAGTATATGATTTTTTGTAACTATTTTAAAGCATGTCTTCAGACCTTTCTTGTTATGACTTTGATTCAGAATATATATGCTGCCAAAATGCATTAACGCATGCGATTAATTTGAAATGTATACCGCGTTAAAAAAATTAATGCAATTATCATGGTTTCAGTTTTTCCTGTTTCCTGTTGTGGGGGACGTGCTTTAAACGAAGTATGAATAAGACTCGAATAATTGTATGACAAGAAGGCAAGGAGAATGGACACATTACGGCACGCGACACACATTGCACTCACATGGGACCACTGGGCTTCTGTGAGCAATTAAAACTACAGAGGGATCACAGCGCAATTGAAATTGCATTTGGTCAGTCTAATTTTGTGCAAAACTGCATACAGCTCGAGCCACCAATAAAAGTACAGCGCGGGCCCCCAATCAGGATACAGTGCGAGCCAATCAGGGTACAGCGACAGTCACCAATCAGAGTACAGCGCGGGCCACCAATCAGGATACAGTGTTAGCCAATCAGGGTACAGTGTGAGCCACCAATCAGGGTACAGTGCGAGCCACCAATTAGAAACAGCGAATCAGAATCAAATACTTTTGTACTTTAACTCAAGTGACATTCTGAAGGGAGCAGTTTTATTTTTTACTATAGTAATAATTTACCTTGTGTATCACTACTTTTACTCAAGTACTTAGTTTGTGTACTTTGCCTACCACGGCTCTTATCTCAGATCATACTCAAGCTGTTCACGTCTTCTCTGAATGAGTCTGAGACCAGAGCTCCCTCTACTGATGGTTCTCTGGAATTGCTTTCTTGAGTTCGCTGACGTCATGTTAGAAGGGTTAAGGGGATGGTCACGAGGGCTTTTGTTGGAGCGCTGTGTGTTTGAAACTGTCCTGTGACTCCTGCAGTTCTCCATCTGGACGGATGGGCTTTCGGCGCTTATTGGGAAGGAGCTCAGCAGTGATCTGACCCGAAGCGACTTGGAGACTCTCATGAGTATGGAAATGAAGCTCCGCCTCCTTGACCTAGAGAATATCAGCATACCTGAGGCTCCACCCCCGGTGCCCAAAGAGCCCAGCTCATTTAACTTCAGCTACAGCTACAGCTGAGTGCCAACCTTGCACGTCCATCTTTCTCTCTTTCTCTTTGTGTCAAGCTCTCTTGCCCATCTTTCTTTTGTTTCTCTGTTCATGAATAATATTGCAGGCTGATGTTCTCCAGTCACGCTGAGCAGGAGTAATATCGCTCTCAGAAATCTATTTTTCTATGCTGCAGGATTTGAACAAACACTCACGGGCTGTTGGAGATCTCTTTCCTGAAATATTCTTTCGAGAGACATACACCAGTCTATCATCAAAGCAGCTGTTTCAATTTCTTTGTCCAAGCCCTGCCTCTGGAGAGTGTTTCTGGCTCAGAAACTAAAGGTGCTGAGCGCTGTCTGTGATTGGCTGGTGTTCTCAGATTGCCCTGCTGATAGCTTATCTGTAGTTACATTAGCTTCACTGTGAGCCTCTCTTTGTGATTGCGCGGTAAGTCTGAGATCAATATCGTACACTTCATCACATACAAAGCCTTCAGTCAGCTCTGATTTAAAGCTGTCCTTTACTTTATGAAGAATACCTGCAAAGAACTGTATCTTAGAACGCTGAATATTGTGTTTACGGGGGGCTGCCCTCAGAGACTCATGATGGAAAAACTTGTGAAGCAGAAATTAGCGGTGAAATGTTGTATTAATAGTTTTGAAGAGGGGATCAGGAGCGCTGGCCTCTTCTGAGGAGGCTTCAGAAACACTGTTTCAATCGTTGTAAGCTCCCAGATGCTTCCTGAAGCCCTCTGTGTGTGATCTTTGGGTGTCGTTCTAAATCTGTACTTTCTGATCCCTCTGAGCTTCGCTGAACTTCATCAATAAACCAAAACCTGATAAATCGCCGTCTGCTTCGAGTGTTTCATTCTATCTGGGTTAAAATTATTCTGCAGTTTAGCTAATCAATCCTTCAGGGAACACCTACTATAAAAAACTTTCTTTTTTCCTCCTCTGTCTTTATCTTCTTCCTTTACTTCCTCCCTGCAATGATTTATTGATCAGTTGATACAATTTCTATTAAGAGCAAGCTGAGAATGACTTTGTCGGTGTTAGAGATTGCATATTTTCTTTCCTTTAATGTAAGTCACTTTGGACAAAAGCATCTGCCAAATGCAGAAACGTTAATAAATGTAAATGCAATCCCTCAGTTACAGCATTCCTCTGCTGTGAGGAATGGCTTGTGAGTCTCTCTCTTCCAACTCTCTCTCTCTCTCTCTCTCTGTTCTATCTCTCTGCCCCCATTTTCTCTCTCTCTCTTCTTGTCTCTTCTGTCTCTCCTCTTTCTTTCCCTCTTCCATCTCTCTCTCCTCTCTCTTCTATCTCTCTGCCCCTCTTCTCTCTCGCTCTCTCTGTCCTCTCTCTCTTTCCATCATCCATCTCTCTATCGCTCTCTTTCCCTCTTCCATCTCTCTTTCCCCTCTCTCCCTCTTCCATCTCTCTTTCTCCTTTCTCCTTTCTCTCTCTCTTTCATCTCTCTCCCCTCGTTCTCTCTTTCCCTCTTCCATCTCTTCTTTCTCTCTCTCTCTCTCTCTCCTCATTCTCTCTCTTTCTCTCTTCCATCTCTCTCTCTCTTCCATCTCTCTGTCCTCTCTACTCTCCCCTTTCTCTCTCTCTCCTCCCTCTCTCTCTCTCTTTCTTCTCTCGCCAGCTCCTGTTCCTCTCTCTCTCTCTCTCAGAGAGGTGCAGCTGTGGTGTTTCCTGATCTGGATGTGTGGTGGCTTCTGACGAATGAAACCAGCTGAAGAGGGCTGGCTGTGTGTGGTCTATTAGAGAGAGAAGGAGAGACAGAAGCCATGTGTGTTACGGTATAGTGTACCAGTGATCAGTGTTGTAGCGTCACTCTTCCGGAAGCTCATTAAAGCAAGTCATCGAAGATCATCCGTTCTTAAAATCTCCAGCTGTCAGAAACCCTTCATGAGGACTTCATCTTCACGATATCTGGGAGGACTTCTGATTTTCTCAGAGGAACCTTTAATGAGAGTGAATCAGGAATCTATATAAGGAACAATATCCGTATGTTTGGGATCCGCATAAAACAATTGTAATGTAAATCTAAGCAGATCTCCAAAGACTCAAACCCAAGAGACTCCTTACAGGGTCCCTTTATGGCCTAGTAGTGGCCCTGGACAGGAGCCCTGACACCAGTGTGAGCTAGGTCTATTCCGGGCTCAGGAGAGTGAGGAGGAGCCAGAGTGCCTTCTCTCTCTCTAGCTGTCTGTCAGTGTGTCAGAGCTTGCAATCAACTGGTTTTAGGTCTCTGTTCTTTCTTTCCTTTCTTCTGAACTGTGTTCTAGTTCTCTCTGTGGAGTATGTGCCTGTGGTTGTGTGGGGGGCTGCTCCTGGCCCTCCTCACACACTCCTCCACAGGGTTTAACCTGGACTCAACCAGCGTTCTGATCCGCGAGGAAGAACCAGGGAGCTTCTTCGGCCTCTCGGTCGCCCTACACCGGCAGATCCACCCGCAGCCGCAGAGCTGGTGTGAGAGAGAGAGAGAGAGAGAGACTGTTGGGTGATTGTGATGTCACCGATCCCTGATGATGTCACACAGGAGGTTTAGTCAGTAGATGTAGCAGGTGGGACCTGTGCTGAGGATCTTTTCAGTGTGGAGGTTCTTCAGGAACCTCTCATCACAGCTGGTTCAGCGTTAGTCTGTTCTTTCATGATGTTAATGTTTGGAGTTAATGGATTCAGAGATTAAATCTCAAGCTACCATAGAAAAGAAACTCTCAAGCATGGTCAGGAGAGATGAGCGCAGTGGAGGGAGTGAGACGATGAAGATGGATTCTGAAAATATCAGACCATATATTTTTCTCTCTCGTTCTCTGAGAGAGGGATTGCGAGTCTGTCAGAGCTGTGTTTATAGCACAGTCATGCTGTCTCCAGGATCTAAAAGCAGCTCTTGATCTGAGTGTGAGAGAGATCTCCAGTTACAGGCTTCCTTCTACAGGAGGTTTTGGGGAAGTTTTGAGGATGTTTTGGGGAGGTTTTGGGGATGTTTGGGTAGGTTTTGAGGAGGTTTTAGGGAGGTTTTGAAGAGGGTTTGGGTCGGTTTTGAGGAGGTGTTGGGGAGGTTTGAGAAGGTTTTGAGGAGTTTTTAAGGAGGTTTTGAGGATGTTTTGTGGATGTTTTGGGGAGATTTTGAGGAGGGTTTTGGGGAAGTTTTGTAGAGGTTTTGGGTAGATTTTGAGAATGTTTTGGAGAGGTTTGAGTCCCCTCTGGCTCAGAGGCTCATCACTCTCTGTTGTCCGAACTTTTGGGGCACTCGTGAGATCTGTTAACTGCTAGCCCTCTCGCCTCTAGCTTTTCAGATTTGAATCTCCCGATGGTCTTAGTGTGTTTTTCCTGAGCTGTTCTCAGACTCCGCTCAGTGGACAGAAATATCTTTTTTCTGTTCTTGGAGAACATTAATCCTTGGAGCATAGACAGTGATCAGCGAGTTTGTTTGTTTGCGAGGGCTCTAAATTTACCCTGGTGAGTGTATCTCTGGTTATAGACTCTCTCACGCGAGCCCTTCCCTGGGGTTATTTTTAGAGCAGGTTATTTTCAGGCTGCTGTCAGACTCTAACCTCTTCTGGAACACTCCATTGGTAGGTCACCAGTCTAACCTAACCCTAGGTCACACACATTCTACACATTCACTCTCATAGTCCACCGTACGCTCTCACACACCAGCCGCTCCGGTAAGAGTCTGTGATTCACACACTTCTGCTGCCATGATTGTATCCTCCTGAAACTGTGTTCTGATGTAGGATCTTCTGATCTAGGACCTCTCACTGTGCCTCTCTCTGCTTTTCAGGGTTCTAGTGGGGGCTCCTCTGGCTCGGGGGGTCGGGCCCTTAGAAGGGATCAGAACCGGAGCTCTGTATCGCTGCTCGATTACAGCAGAGGGGTGTCAGAGAGTGGACATCGACAACAAACGTAAGTATGAGTCAGAGATGAGAGGAGGAGGGAGACGCCCCTGCAGCTGAAGCGCTCATAGGGACAACTCCGTGTGTGTGTGTGTGTACAGAGAGGGAAGGGCAAGAGAGCAAGGAGAACCAGGGGCTGGGGTCTGTCGTGAGGAGTCAGGGCATTGGGGGGAAAGTGGTGGTGAGTCACAAGCACATTTATATTGCCAAATAGCTCCTGATATAATCAGAGCTCTCAATGATGGGAACCCGTGAGGGAAACTGATTTGAGGAAAGAAACGATCACTGCTATGCTGAGCTACTCTCTCGTGCCCCTGCAGACCTGTGCTCCGCGGTACGAGTTGCGGGCCCATGTGAACCGCTCCTTTGAGACTAGGGACCCGGTGGGCCGCTGCTTTGTTCTAAGTGAGGAGCTGGCTGAGCTGGACGATCAGGGGGAAGCTGACTGGAAGCTGTGTGAGGGACGAGCACTGGGTCATGAGGCTTTCGGTTCCTGCCAGCAGGGCCTCGACGCCAGCTTCAGCCCTGACAGGAAACACTTGCTGCTAGGTTCCCCGGGGGCGCACAACTGGAAAGGTATGAGACAGGAAGTATTTCCTGGCTCCAAAAACTTCCTGGGCCTGTTCTCCCTTTGATCCCCGGATTACGTTCTCCTCCTGGAGATATTTTTTATAAGCAGACGGATATATCTCCACAGGTCTGCTGTTCATGGCCAGTCCAGAAGAGGACACTCTGATCTATAAGAGTCTGGATTCCTCCCCGAGCTCCTTCCAGGACGTGGCTCACAATAGCTACCTGGGTTTGTAAACTAACGATATCGTTATCTCACCACACAGTTTAGCACTGTGTAAAGTCTAATTTCGTTCCACAAGCATCTTAATGTTCCTGCTAGGACCATAAAAATCCTTGAGGACTATTGGTCTATAGTCAACTGTGGGTTAGCATCTAGAATTAAAGTAATTTTTTTGTGTGTCATTATTTCACATTTTTATAT
Organism: Danionella dracula; assembly: GCA_900490495.1. Lineage (NCBI taxonomy): Eukaryota > Metazoa > Chordata > Actinopteri > Cypriniformes > Danionidae > Danionella > Danionella dracula. Next base: position 18,435,467 of record UELW01000012.1, read on the forward strand.
TAAAAGATATCAAGAGAATTGGTCCTCTCAGGGGCTGTGCATCAAGGATATGATCAGGGATTTCCTCCTCACAGGTTTCTCAGTGGACTCTGCAAAGGCTCTGATTGGTCGCACTAACCTGACGGTAGTCTCTGGGGCCCCCCGCGCTCGTCACACTGGGGCCGTGGTGTTTTTTCGGAGGGATGGGATGTACAGACTGGTACCGGAGCACATCCTCTGGGGAGAGGAACTAGCCTCCTCTTTCGGATACTGCCTGACCACAGTCGACCTGAATGCTGATGGGTGAGAGACCTGAGCTCTACAGAGAGAGAGGGAGGCAGGGAGGGAGGGAGATAGTCCAGCGAGTGCCCAGCCCTACGCCTTCCTCTTTCTCTCTCTCTCTCTCCTCTCTCTTTCTCTCTCTCTCTCTCTCCTCTCTCTGTTCTGGTCTCTCTCACTCTCCTCTCTCTTGCTTTCTCTCTCTCTCTCTCTCTCTCTCTGTAGGTGGACAGACCTAGTGGTGGGTGCCCCAAACTTCTTCGATCGCCCTGGGGAGATCGGCGGAGCAGTGTACGTGTTCCTGAACCCGGCTGGACACTGGGAGCGAACTCGTCCCCTGAGACTCAATGGAACGGTTGACTCTCTGTTTGGAACCGCTGTCAGTAGCACCGGGGATCTGGACCAGGATGGTTACCATGGTAATGCACACCTGCTGCTCACTGGTTTAGAGTAGAAAATAATCGATTCGTTATTTTTTGAAGTGAGCTCTTAAGTTAGAAATAACTTTCTTGTATGTGTGTGCATTCACAGACATCGCAGTCGGAGCCCCCTTCGATGGAGATGGGAAAGTGTTCATCTTTCGGGGATCTTCGTTTGGCATTGACACCAAACCCTCTCAGGTAAAGTTGCAAAACCTCTCAAACCCTTTCACATGAAGGTGTTCATGGATTATCAATAGGTTTTCATGTTCTGTATCCACGTCTGAGACCCTGCAGAATAATTAAGGAACCTTTTCATTGAACTTCTAACATCTGCCTCATCCTTAACTGAGAGAATCCTTAAGCTGATAGAAATAAAAGGAGCAGAGGCAACAGTGCTGATGAGGTGTTCAGTAACTGTTTTTTTTTCTTCTGTGTTTGTGAATGCTCCTCAGGTTCTGGATGGCCTGAACGCCGGAGTCAACCGCTTCGGCTTTTCTCTTTCCAAAGGACTGGATCTGGATGGTAACAGCTATCCGGACCTGGCTGTGGGTTCCCTCAGTGACTCAGTGGTGCTCTACAGGTGTGCGTCAGGTGTTTCCTTAGGACTTTAGCTGCTCTCTGGAGATTCTCTGACTCTACTCTTCTCCTGCGCTGTTCCTCCTCAGGTCTCGACCAGTGATTCATGTAATCAGAGAGATCTCCATCGAGCCGCAGTACATCGATCTCTCCCAGAGCAGCTGCCCAGAGCTGGACGCTGTCTGGTCTGAACTCACTCCGCCCTTCTTCACTGAGAGACACAAAGATAGATGTTTTTACTAAAGATTATACATAAAATAAATAATAATACATTAATTAATAATAATAATAAATTATAAATAAAATAAATATGAATAAATTCATCAAAGACGCTCTTCTTAATTGAACGTCTGTGGACTCCATCAGAAATCTCAGATCCATTCTGCTCTAAGCGCTGTCCGGATTTTCTAACTATAACTACTTTCTTTTTTTCCTCCTCTGTCTTTATTTTCTTCCTCTACTCCCTCACTGCTTCGGTTTATTGATCAGTTGATACAATTTCTATTATGAGAAGCTGAGAAAGACTTTGATGGTGTAACAGATTGCATATTGTCTCTCCCCTAATGTAAGTCGCTTTGGACAAAATGCATAAATGTCTTCTCTACTCTGACCTGAAACATCATCAGAATCTCAGCTGTTAGTTTTGGAGCCATTATATGATCTTGTTTCTCCTGGAGAAAGTTGCTTTTGTGAAAGTCTAAACCAGTGCTGTAACTGTGAGTAATGTGATGTTCTGTGTGCTCCTGCAGTGTGGAGGTGACGGCTTGCTACACCTACACCTCTCACCCAGACTCCTACTCTCCTCACATTAGTAAGAGCCTCTCCTCTTCCTCACTCACTCTCTCAGTACTCTCCTCCTCCTCCTTCTCCTCCTCACTCGCGCTCTCACTGCTCTTCTCCTCCATACTCGCTCTCTCACTCCTCTCTTCCTCCTCCTCACTCGCTCGCTCGCTCACTGCTCCTCTCCTCCTCACTTGCTCTCTCACTGCTCTCCTCCTCCTCACTGGCGCTCTCACTGCCCTTCTCCTCCATACTCGCTCTCTCACTCCTCCCTTCCTCCTCCTCCTCCTCCTCACTCGCTCTCTCACTTCTTTCCTCCTCACTAGCTCTCTCACTGCTCTCCTCCTCTCGCTCTCTCACTGCTCTCCTCTTCCTCACTCGCTCTCTCACTGCTCTCTTCCTCCTCCTCACTCGCTCTCTCACTGCTCTCCTCCTCCTCCTCACTCACTCTTTTATTGCTCTCCTCCTCCTCACTCGCTCTCTCACTGCTCTCCTCTTCCCTCACTTGTTCTCTCACTGCTCTCCTCCTCCTCCTCACTCGCTCTCTCACTGCTCTCTTACTTCCTACTCACTCTCTCACTGCTCTCCTCCTCCTCTTCACTCGCTCTCTTACTTCCCACTCACTCTCTCACTGCTCTCCTCCTCTTCCTCCTCCTCACTCGCTCTCCCACTGTTCTCCTCCTCCTCACTTGCTCTCTTACTGCTCTCCTCCTTTTCCTCGTCACTCGCTCTCTCACTGCACTCTTACTTCCCACTCGCTCTCTCACTGCTCTCCTCCTCCACCTCCTCACTCACTCGCTCACTGCTCCTCTCCTCTTCCTCCTCTTCCTCACTCACTCTCTCACTGCTCTCCTCCTTCTCCTCCAGGTCATTTGCTCTCTCACTGCTCTCTTACTTCCCACTCGCTCTCTTACTGCTCTCTTACTTCTCACTTGCTCTCTCACGGCTCTCCTCCTCCTCACTCGCCCTCCCACTGTTCTCCTCCTCCTTACTTGCACTCTAACTGCTCTCCTCCTTCTCCTCCTCGTCACTTGCTCTCTTACTTCCCACTCGCTCTCTCACTGCTCTCCTCCTCCACCTCCTCACTCACTCGCTCACTGCTCTCCTGCTCCTCCTCCTCCTCACTTGCTTTCTCACTGCTCTCTACCTTTCCACTCGCTCTCTCACTGCTCTCCTCCTCCACCTCCTCACTCACTCGCTCACTGCTCTCCTGCTCCTCCTCCTCCTCACTCACTCTCTCAGTGCTCTCCTCCTCTTCCTCACTTGCTCTCTACCTTCCCACTCGCTCTCTCACTGCTCTCCTCCTCCTCCTCACTTGCTCTCTCATTGCTCTCTTTCTCCTCACTTGCTCTTTCACTGCTCTCCTCTTCCTCATGACTCGCTCTCTCGCTGCTCTTCTCTTCCTTCTCCTGACTCGATCTTTCACTGCTATCATCCTCCCCAGCGCTGGCTGTTCACTTTGAGGCTGAGGTTGAGCGCAGGAAGTCCTTTCTTCCTCACCGTGTTCACTTCCTGCAGCGGGAGTCCTCTGAGCCGGAGTACTCGATCTCAGCGCAGGTGGAGCTGAGAGGCCAGAGACGGCCAGAGTGTGTGAGCGCTACCTTCAGTCTGCAGGTCCTTACTCACATGCACACAGAGAGGAGGATGAGAAGGAGGAGTGAAGTACTAAACAAATCTGTGCTTGGCAGGAGAACATCCAGGACAAGCTCCGCCCGGTGACACTAGCCATCACTCACACAATCCGCAGAACCAGACATATTCATCATCACAATCAGACCCATCATTCTCATCACTCAGGAGGGAGGCTCATGGAGGAGCTTAGCCCTGTGCTGAGCCCCAGTCCCTCAAACACACTCTACTCAGAGGTATCAGACCTCGAACCACACATTGACTGTGATCCTGTGGAGGGGATGCTCCACACACTCTCATCCCACTCTCGTTCATGTTTCTTAGGTAAACTTTGTCCGTGAAGGCTGCGGAGAAGATAAAATCTGTCAGAGTAACCTTCAGCTCTCTTACAAGATCGGCTCTAGAGCTCCCTTCTCCAACACTTTCACTCCTCTATTAGAGTAAGAGCAGAGCAGCTCCTTCACTCAGGGTTGGTGGTGCTGTTGGTGTGTTCTCTCGGATCTCTGAATCGTCTCCTGTGCGTTTGTTGTTCAGGGATGCTGCAGGTGTTCCGGTGTTTTCTATATCAGGACAACACTCTCTGGTTCTAGAGCTGACAGTCACTAATTCACCTTCTGATCGCGAGAACCCACAGGAGGACGGAGACGACGCCCACAGCGCACAGCTAACTGTAACCCTGCCACACACTCTCTCCTATTCTGGGCTGATGGGCTCTCAGGTGAGCGTGTGTCAATGGATTTAATTCATGCAGTACTAACCCTCCCTCACATGTTCTCCAGCTCCAGAGGCCACATGAGGTAGGCTCAGGTGGAAGGCTCTATTGAAGCTGCTTATCCAAGCTTATCCAATCTGAATACTAATCAAGAGCTCCTGTTTCTAAGGCAGTGTTTCCCAATTATTTTCACGCGCCCCCCCTCCCCCATGAAGAAAAAAACATCTCACGCCCCCCTGCGCAACTATAAGTAGTATTATTTGTCTTTACATTTGTTATAAGTACACCTCTGCATAACACAGTATCCTTAATAACGTATAAGAGAAAAAAGAAAGAAATATGGACCAACTTACAACAAAGAATAGCTTTATTAGCTGTATCAGAAAATATTTAAGGTGCATCTGAAATGTAAAAAAATATTAACTCCTTAATAAAACTATAAACATTGTTTGACTGAGTGCAATATTCGGTGCGTTTTCACTGAAAAAAACTCAAGCGACTTTTCAGCATGGTGTAATGTTTTTAAGTGACATCTTAATTTATTTGGCTTCATGCTGTCCGTTGCCAACATTTTTAGATTCAGTAAGCACAGCTGTCTCTCCTCGTGTCCCAGCGCAGTCACAGTGAAGCCAAGTGCTACATTCGCGTCAAATTTCCTCGTCTTAGCTTTCGGGAGACTTTCATTTGTCTCTTTATCTCCTTCTCTGTCTTCTACGCTTAGTGTCTACACTTCATACTCTGTCAATGAGAGTGCCACTGTCCCCTAATGTTGTGGAGGGGTATCGCACTTTATTCTAGAACAGTTGAAATTTTTTTTTTAAAAGCATGTTCCCCAGGTCTATTTTGATTTCCCCACTATTTGAGAACCACTGCTCTAAGGGGAGCTCCAATGGGTGTTCAGCACTGAACCCCAGGGCTTTGCTGTGATTGATGGAAGAACATGGTTAGATGGTGAACATGCAGCCCTGACTCTTCTCTGACCCTTCCCCGACTCTTACATGTCTCTTCTCTGAGTTTTCCCTGATTATTTTCCAACTCTTTCCCAAATCTTTTCTGACTCTTTCCAGACTCTTCTCCTGCTTTTCCCTGACTCTTCTCTATCTTCTCTGGCCCTTCCCTGACTCTTCTTTGACTCTTCCCTGACTCTTCCCCGAACCCTTCTCTTACTCTTTCCTGATTCTTCCCTGACTCTTCCCTGACTCTTCTTTGACCGTTCTCTGACTCTTCCCGGACTCTTCCCCGAACCCTTCTCTTACTCTTCCCTGACTCTTCCCTAACCCTCCTCTGACTCCTCCTTGACTCTTTCCTGACCCCTTCCCACACTCTTCCTCGACCCTTCTCTGACCTTTCCTTGACTCTTCTCTGCTGTGTCTGTGTGGTTCTGCAGGTGCTGTGTGAAGCCAATCATAATGGCTCTCAGGCTGTTTGTGAGCTGGGAAACCCTCTGAAGAGAGATGCTACGGTACATTAATCTTCTCCTGTGTCTACCCTTTTTAAGTGCTCCACTGATCCTCTGAATATTCTTTGAAACAGGTGAAATTCTGGCTGGCACTCAGCACCTCCAACATCAGTGTAGACACCACCTCTCTAACCATGCAGCTTGCTCTATCCACGTGAGTCCAGGACCCTTGCTAGGTCATGCTGCGCTGAAGATCTATAATGGATCTTTGTGATCTTCAGTGTCATTAAGAGGATACAGAAGTTTTTTTGACGAGCGATTGTGTATCCCTCAGGATCAGCGAGCAGCCATCCCTTTCTCCAGTCTCTGCATTTGTTCGAGTGGTGATTGAGCTTCCTCTGCTGCTCAGCGGGTTTGTTCCTTCTTCTAGAACGTTGATCCGATGTTCTGAACTTCTTCAGCAGATGGGTTTTACTGAAATATATATATATATATATATATATAAATAAACACGATGAGCTCCCACACTAGATGGGCCGGGCTGGGTTCGGTCAGACTCGGGCTGATGAGTGTTTTTGAGGTGAATCAATCTCCTGCTGTTCTGATTCAGAATGGCTCGTCCTCATCAGCTGTTCTTCAGCGGGAACGTTGCCGGAGAGAGTGCCATGAAGGATCTTCAGGACATGGGCAGCCCGGTGTACTTCGAGCTCACTGTAAGTAGCAGTGTATTGAGAGCAAACACAGCCTTCTGATTCTGCTCTCAGGTTTCAAAGATTGAGTTCAGCTAGGGCTCTACCTATCTGTCTCTTATGTCGTCCTTTCTGTTGGTGCGTGTGTGTGCTTCCACAGGTCTTAAACTCAGGGGGGCTCTCACTCCAAGGCTACGGCGCGCTCTCCCTCACTGTGCAGTGGCCTGTCGAGTTGCTGAATGGAAAGTGGCTCCTGTACCTGAGCTCCGTGCTGAGGGACGACCAGCAGGAGGCACAGTGTGAGCCGAGCTCTGCCATTGACCCCCTTGGCCTCACACAGAGAGATGTGCTCCGGAGCCAGGTACATCCCTCGTTCTGCTCTCTCCAACAGAAGTCACAGTGTTTTGTGTTCTGACTGTACATGTGACTGTGTTCAGAGCAGCAGAAGGGGGCGCTCTATCCATGACTCGGAGGCACCAGGCACACACTCGACCGATGAAACAGGAAAAACTGCTGCGACCGCAGAGGCAACCGGAAGCAGGCGAACACACATCCTGGTCAGTCCAAGGCAATCCCATCGAAATTCCTCTCTCTGTTTTCTCCCCTCCTGGCCCTCATTTCTCTCTTTCATTTCTTTTGCTTCCCTTTCTTTACCTCATTTCCTTTCCTTCTCTTGAAACGCACCGGCCTCCTTCTGCTGCTCCAGGACTGCATGCTCGGCTCGGCTCGCTGTCTCCTTCTCCAGTGTCCGCTGCGATCCATCACTGGCTCTGTTCGCTTCCGCTTCAGAGCTCACCTGTGGAACAGCACCTTCCTCGAGGTAGGTTGCACGCCCTGTTCAGCTCGAGGTCTGCTGCAGTAAAAGCATTCCTCCAGCAGATAGGGGCAGAGATTGAGATGAATGGACCATGATGAAAAATATCTCCATTTGTTTCATCGATCAGGAGTTTCCATCGGTGAGTGCAGTGGAACTGAAAATTCGAGCAAACATTACCATCAGATCCAGCATCAGGAACCTGCTGCTGAGGAACACAGAGGCACAGGTGCGACAGACTTGAACTCTCTCTCTCTCCTTTCTCTCTCTCCCTTTACCCTCCCTCACTCTTTCTCTTTCTTTCTCCCCCCCCCTCTCTCTCTCTCTCTCTCCCTCTCCCTCTCCCTCTCTCTCATCACAATCAATGTGTGTGTCTGTGTGTTTAGTTCTCAGTGACTGTGTATCCGGAGGAGAGTGTTTTGAGCGCGTACAGCATCCCCTGGTGGGTGTATCTGGTGGCTGCTCTGCTGGGGCTCCTACTGCTGGCGCTGCTGGTCTGCGCACTCTGGAAGGTAAGAGCTCAGTGAAGAGTGTGTTTGTGACCCCGATCAGCTCCTCTCAGACATGAACAACTCAACTCATGAAGAACAGAACAAGTTTGTTTGCATAGCTTTCCTTTATGAATGAGAGCCCCCTAAACCCCCGTTTCAGCTCTCTTGTACCCCGAAATGATTCTAAAACCTTGCGACAGCTGTGAGGAGTTGAGAAAGATTAGCATGAGAGAGGGAAGAGCAGATTCACAGATTTACAAAGCTCAAACACATCTTTTAGTTGTTCCCCCTCAAGGTAAACATTGTTGGAATTTCTTTTTTTCTTTCTTTTTTCAATTATTCTTTCGCTCTTCTCTCCTCCCGTCTCTCTCTCCAGTGCGGGTTTTTCCGGCGCTCTGAGAGGAAGGCACGCTATGAAACGGAGTTCTACCGCGCTCAGCTGCAGCTCCAGCCGTCAGATGCAGAGAGGACGCAGGTGCTGTGATCGCTCTCTCAAAGCCTCCTCTGACGACGTCCTCTCGGACTCTGTTCCTGCTCTTCTTCCTGAGCTCTTGCTCAGCAGCTGTGATCGTTTACAGTGTCTCCTTACCATCAGCCTCTTTCTTCATCCTCCTCTACTCGTCTCTTGTCGATTATTGATCTATTGCTGTTGATTATTGATCTGTTGCTGCTGATTATTGATCTATTGATTGATCGTGTTCTGTTGATTGATGTACTGTTCATAAAGGAATCATGAATCATTTTGTTCTCCGTCTTGAGGAACTTTCTCACATTTTGTTCAGTCTTTAAGGGTCCTTGTCCTCTGCTCGGTGGCGCTGCTGCTGAGGGGGGAGGGGGAGATACTGGGGCATCTGGTTTATCAATTTCAGCTCGCTTTCTCATTCAGTTCTTTCCATCGATCACACTCTTCTATCAACACATTATCCCTCTCCCAGCACTCTTCGTCTGCTCGGTGTTTGCCCTGGATCAGCTCAGGCGTGTCCGTCAAACACCTCATACTCTCCTGAAGATGGACTCCGATAGTGAGAGAGGGGGGAAGTCAATATCTGCTGCACAGTTGTTAACTTCATCCGGGTCTAGTCCAACTAGTGGTTTATACCAACAGTCCGATTGCTGACGGTTCTGCTTACCGCCATTTAAATCCAGCCAGTCAGCTTGGTGGGGTTTTGAGCTTCATTGATCACTTTTAACAATCGCTGATACCCCAGGGCTCCACATGATCTTATCAGCAGAAGCCCTGTCATCAGAGTTCCAGGGACAGAGCTACCAGGCTCACGAGTTGCCACTTCTCTCATCCATTCATCATGTAGTCAGCTGCAAACGTTCCCGCAATGCAGGTGGGTTCCCCGAACCAAGCTTGTCGTTGAGAAGAAGTACATTTAACCCAAACGACTATTTTGGATTAAATGAAGGGACACCCAGAAATTACTGTTATAATCATGAACTGTGCTCAACTGGTCGTGGTGAGGGTGTTGCCACGATATATAGAAATATCCTAAACAAAACCAAAAAGACTGAACAAACATAAATTTAAATCTTTCCAAATACTTGTGCTCCATTTTACACTGGCAGTATCAAAACAAATATGTGAATTCTTTGTGACATTAGCTGTTGTCTATAGGCCACTAAAACACAATTCACAATAACACAATAGCTTTCTTCAAGAATTTGCTGAGAATTTTATTGATAATAAAAAGAGACTCATTGGGTATTGCCTCTACAGACCTCCTATATTCTTGTAGGTTTAAGCAAAATGTGGCAGGAACAACTCATCGCCTAAACCACATTTTAGATTTGGTTCTATCTCATGGCATTGGGTTATCCCATTATCTTGTATCTTGTGCTATGCATACTGCAAACATTAGCAATAGCACTCAATGCTACTGACTAGGGAGAAATATAAACCAAAATCCTAAAGAAGCATTCATAAGAAACCTACCAGATATTCCTTACCTTTCTAGTGTACTTGCAGATGAAAATTAACTTGAAAAAAAAAACCCTTCCACTATGAATAATAATCTCACTTGCACCCTAGACACTTTAGCCCAGCTTAAATTAAAACAAGTCAGAGAGACAGGCTACTCCGTGGTCTGATGATAATATGAAGGTGCTAAAAAGACAAAACAGAAACTATGAGCGTAAATAGAAAAAAACTCAAAAATTCTAAATTGCCTGGAAAGAGAGCATGTCTAAATATAGACTAGCATTAAAAACGGCAAGAACCAACTAAAATCACAAATTAATAGAAACAAATCAAAATAATTCACGCCTTCTATTTGAAAGAATGGCTAATCTACTAAACAGTCAAACATTGACAGATTCAAATCCAGCTATAAAATTGAGCAGCAATTATTTTATGAATTATTTCTCAAATAAAATTACATCTATTAGATGCAAAATCACTAAAACTCATATTCAGTCTAAACAGCTTAACTCAAGTTTTATGCCTTTGTCTCACTCGCTGCAAAAGTTTTCAAGGTTTGACCTGAAAGAACTGCTTAAAATAATCACAGCATCTAAATCAACAACATGCTCTCTCGATCCTGTACAAACAAATAAACTCAAAGAACTGCTACAAATAGCTCAAGAACCGTTTCTAAATATTATAAACTCATCTCTATTGCTAGGTTACGTTCATAAACAGCTCAAAAATTCAGTAATTGAACCACTAATCAAGAAAATGTACCTGGATCCTAATGAGTTATCCAACTATAGGCCACAATTTAACCTTCTGTTCTTGTCAAAAATATTAGATAAAGTTGTAATAGCACAGCTCAACTCCTTTTTACAGAAGAGCAGCTTTTATGAAGATCTTCAGTCTGGATTCAGAATGCATCACAGCACAGAGATTGCAACCTGTTACTTGAATGGGATCAAGGAAATATCTCTCTTCTAGTTCTGCTAGATCTCTGTGCAGCCTTCGATACAATAGATCACAGGATTCTCCTTGAGAGACTAGAGAACGATGCAAGCATCCAGGGCCAGGCTCTAAGATGGTTAAACTCTTACTTCTCTGACAGGAGTCAGTTTGTTCATGTAAATGGAGACTCATCAGACACAATAGCAGTAGAGTATGGAGTTCCTCAAGGATCTGTTCTGGGACCCATCCTATTCTCAATCTACATGCTGCCCCTTGGCTAAAATTATTAGAAGACATGGGGTCAGTTTCCATTGCTATGAAGATGACATCCAGCTCTATATCTTAGCAAAACCTAACAACCCTTTGAAGCTAAATTAGATCTGAGAATGTTTCGCTGATATTAATGATTGGATGAATGAAAATTTCCAAATGCTAAATCCTGATAAAACAGAAACATTACTTATTGGCTCTAAAAAGCAATTACAGAATCTCTCAGTTTTAAATATGGAGCTGGGGTGACACAATCTTGGTGTTATTATAGATAGTGAACTGACGTTTAAGAACCGTATCTCTTATGTTACCAAGAAAGCCTTCTTTCATCTCAGGAACATTGCTAAAGTGCGAAACATGCTGTCTGTCGTAGATGCAGAAAAAATAGTGCATGCCTTCATGACCTCCAGAATGGATTATTTTAACGCTCTGTTAGCCGGCTGTTCAGCCGCTGCGCTACATCAATCCAGAATGCAACAGCTAAAATTCTCTCGAGAACTAAGAAATATGATGCCATTACACTGGTTCTGTACTCTCTTCATTGGCTTTCTGTAAAATATAAGATACTGCTCCTTGCCTTTATGGCGTTGAATGGCTCTTCTCCGTTCTACCTGAGCAGTCTCCTATCATGATATATTCCAGCTTGCTCTCTTCAATCACAAGAAACAGCTCTACTGATTATTCTGAAGATTAGTAAATCCACCAGAGGAGGAAGATCTCAGCAAAACTTAATGACAGTCTATATTTAGACATACTCTATGTTCAGGTAATTTTGAATAATTCCCATAAAGTTTTTTCCATTTACGCCCATAGTTTCTGGTTTGTCTTTTTAGCACCTTTGTATTATCATCAGGCCAGGGAGCAGCCTGTCTATCTCTGACTTGTTTTAATTTAAACAGGGCTACAGTGTCTAGGGTGCTAACAAGAATATTTTTCATACTGTAGGTGATCGTTTTCATCTGCAGGTACACTAGAAAGGTGAGTAATGTCTGGTAGTTTTCTTATGAATTTTTTAGTATTTTGGTTTATATTTCTCCCTAGTCAGTAGCGTTGAATGCTATTACTAATGCTTACAGTATTCATAGGACAAGATATAAGACAGCGGTTTGAGATGTCCTCACTTTGAGCTCAATGTCATGAGATAGAACCAAATCTAGAGTATAATTTAGACAGTGAGTTGCTCCAGCCACATTTTGCTCCAGCCACATTCAACAAGAATCAAAGGAAAGGTGTACAGAACAGTAGTGAGACCAGCTATGATGTATGGGTTAGAGACTGTAGCAGTGAGGAAGAGACACGAGGCAGAGATGGAAGTAGCAGAGATGAGTATGTTGAGGTTCAGTTTAGGAGTGACAAGGATGGACAAGATTAGGAACGAGCACATCAGAGGAACAGCTCAGGTTGGTTGTTTTGGACGCAAAGTCAGAGAAGCCAGATTGAGATGGTTTGGACATGTGCAGAGAAGGGATAGTAGTTATATTGGTAGAAGGATGTTGGAGATGGAGCTGCCAGGCAAGAGGCCAAGAGGAAGGCCAAAGACAAGTTATATGGGTGTGCTGAAGGAGGACATGAAGGTAATTGGTGCAAGAGTAGAGGATTCTGAGGCCAGAGTTAGGTGGAAACAGATTATTTGCTGTGGCGACACCTAAACTGGGAACAGTCAGAAGAAGAAGAAGAAATATTTAAATTTATGTTCTGTCTTTTTGGTTGTGTTTAGGGTATTTTTATCTATTGTGGCAACACCCCCACCATGACCAGTTGAGCACGGTTCATGATTATAACAGTAATACTGGGTGTCGCTTCATTTATTCCAAAATAGTCGTTTGGAGTGAGCCAGGTTTCAGTTAGACAGAGGGAACTCTTATTTACCTGATTCACACTGGGACTTAGTGAATAGAGAGAAGTGTGTGTGTGTGTGTGTGTGTTGGTGTGTGGGGGGAGGGGGGGCTTGCTCCAGGACCCGCTCTTTCCCAAACACTCTCTGAGGATTTAACCTGTCTGGACACGTCTGCTCACCCAGAACGCCTGTTTCGACGCAGTTAACATCAATCGGCAGCAAACCCAAACCTGCTGCTCATTAGCATGTAAGACTCTGAGAAGTTAACCTGTCTTGAAACTCTTTAGATCTCAGCCACTGAAAGTCTTCTCCAGCAGAGCTACCTGATAAAGCTCCACCTCACATCTGTGTGTGCAGATCCTTCCAGATCCCTGAGTGTGTGTGGAGCTCTGCTTTAATGATTATTTTCTTTTCTTTTTTCTCTCATCTCTCTCTCTCTTTCCTCTCTCTCTCTCCCTCTCTCTCTTTTCCCCTCTCTCTCCCTCCCTCTATCTCTCTCTTTCTCTCGCTCATCTCTCTCTGGATGGACTGCTGCCTCGTCTGCCCTCCCCTTCCTCACCCAGCCTCCCTCCCCCATCACCTCTTCCAGGGTAAATCTTCTCAGGTTTCGCTCTGGCGGGGGGTAAAGAGGCTGGGGTAGGTTTTCTCTTGAGTTATTTCAAAGTAGGAGGAAAAGAGAGAGAGAGAGAGAGAGAGAGAGAGAGAGAGAGAGAGAGAGATTCAGAGCACAGTGAAGCTCAGGATCGTCAGGAGCTGCACTGAAAGAAACTCGTTCTTCTTTTTTCCACCGAGGACAGAAGGACTACAGCAGCTTTACTCATTTTCTTCGGGAGGATCGCCCTCCTGTTCCTCTCCTCTGCAGCCATGATGAGGGCTCTGCTGCTAGGCTTCTGTGCTTCTCTGGTCCTCGTCAGAGCTCAGGATGGGCCGGAGCGTGAGTACAAGCTTCATACGAGCACACCTCACTCTGTGTGCCCTCAAGGGATGTAAGGAATAAAGGAGATGAGAGCGACAGACAGACAGATAGATAGATAGAGAGAGAGAGAGTCTAATGTTTGAGCTGGCGCTGGTCAGAATGGTGACGCAGGAGCAGAGGAAGTGAAGGAATGCTGAGCGAGCGCTAAACTTGCTCTGCTCCTGGTTTAGTCTGGAGCATCACTGAAAGGAGTCATTCTCTGAGTGTTTATTCTGCGGCCGCTCTGGAGGCATTCCAGCTATTTCTGCATTAAGACACCTGTGGATCTCTTTACCCCTTTCTCTCTCTCTCTCTCTCACTCTCCCTCTTTCTCTTTCTCTCTTTCTTCTCTCTCTGTCTCTCGCATTTCTCTCTCACCCATTCTCTCTCTCTCTCTCTCTCTCTCTCTCTCTCTCTCTCTCACTCTGTGCTTGAGTCGGCCCCGGGCTCAGCTGGTCAGACCTGTACCCGAAAGAGCACATTCCTGCCCTGTTAGGGCCACTGTAGCAGATCCAGGCCTGTACGCAAAGAGCAGATACACAGCCTGCAGGAGAGCATGGTAAGAAAACTGAGCAAAGTTGATTTGAATGGAGAATGCCTAACTATTTCCTCGACGAGTCTCTCAAAGACCTTCTGTGAGCCCAAACTCCACTTTTCGTTTTGCACGTTAGAAATCCTTTCAGAACCAAGAGAATCTGAACGTGCTGGTCTAAGGAGATCAGGAGAGAACCTGAGAACCCCTGAGCACAGAACCTTCTGAGAGGGAGTCACCCTGAGACAAACTGGACCATGATGGCATGCATTTTAGCTGATGAGCGATGACTTCTGGTGACGAGAGAAAACGAGGTAGCTGCTGCAGTGTGTCAGTCCAATGAGAAAGGGTTAACGCTTGGTTACTCAGCTCCATGGTTTCTATGGAAACGCCATTGTTTAGCAACCTGAAAGCAAGAACCTCCAGGAAGTAGCAGACCCACCAGCCACGATAACAAGCAACAAAACAGCTCCTTTTAGTGTGAATATGCCCTCGGAAAAAGTTTTGAAACACTTCAGAGAAGCCTTTGAGAAATAGCACTTTTCTTTCTTTGAATGTATGTTTCTTGAGGACGAAGAGCCTTTTTTATTAACGTCACAGATCTGATTCAGACTTGCTATGTAGGGTTAAACTGTTTCCATGTGTTTCTTCAATCAGCCAGGGCCGCTCGTCCAGAGAGAGAGAATGCAACTCTTTCTGGAGGAAGGAGTTGCTGGAAAAACATTAGCAGCACAGAGGCAGCCATTATAACTAAGAGAGCACATTCCTTCCCCGTGTCCCTCTCAGGATCACAGAGAGACTATGAGAGGAAGAGAGCAGGAGAGGAGAGGTATCTCTTGAAAGAGAGGAGCTTTTATCTCATCAGTACTTCTCTTAGCATCGCTGCAGTGAAGAAGAAGGGTTTGAGTTACCCTCGGGTTTGATTTGCTCAGATGAGTGTCGATTGCTGTAGTCTTTGCCTTCAGATGATCATTGCTTCTTTCATCGCTGTGCAGGGGCTGCAGGAATGTGCAACACAGACACACACACGCACGCACCCACATGCACACACACACACACACACACGCACACACACACACACGCATACACGCACACACGTTAGTGTTTTCCTGAAGCTGGTGGAAAGTTCCATTCCGTATAATAAACTCTCTGTTTAAGAAATTAAAGTCTCTTTTTATCTCACTCTTCATCTTAGCCACTGTACAGTTATAGAGTGAAGAGCAGAGATCCAAGAACTGACCCCTTGTGGCACGCTGTAATAACCCTTTCACTTTCCTTGACATCTACTGATACACACTCCTAATGATCAATCAAACAATTAATCAGTAAATCAATCCACCTACCAACTAATTGAGAAATCAATAGACGAAATAACCAATCATACAATTAAACAATCAACCAAATAAACAGTAAATAGTCAATCAACCAATCAATCAAACAACCAATTAACCAACCACCCATCAATAAATAAAAAAAATAACCAATCAACCAACTCATCAATCAATGAGTCGATCAACCAAAAAAATGGGCAATTGATCAATCAAGCATTAAATCAACTAGTCAACCAAACACCTAATGAAACAATCAATAGAACAAGCAATTAACAAGTAAAACAAATCAAACAATCAATCAATCAAACAAACAACTAATCAATCAAACACCCAGTCAATCAATCAAACAACCAACAAATAAATCAATCAAACAATCAAACAACCAATAAATCAACTGATCAAACCAATTAATCAATCAAACAACCAATCAGCTAAACACTCAACTAATCAAGCAATCAACCAACATGTTTTTATGCAGCTCTTTTTGCAGTAGAACCCAGCTTCAGAAGTAAGGGTAGATCTAGTTAAGAACCCTGTGGTTGGTCAGGGTTACGATACGCCGGATTGAAACGAGGGAATTTAAGCTGGAGATGATGAACGACGTAAAGTAACCAGTTGAGAGAAATTAAGCTGTTGTGTTGTGGGAGGAAGTAGGGTGCTTAGTTCAGAGAGCAGAGTATAGACTTGATCCTTATGCTCTTAGAGTTCTCCTGAAATCCTTCAAGTTTCCTTTTCTTTAGCTGAGCTTTATTTTTCAAGGCTTTTCTGTGTGCTCAGTTTTGCTTGCTGTGCAAGGGCTGTTCCGCTGCACCTAGGCTCTAGAGAAGATGCTTCTAACCCCTCACAGCATCCAGCTCTCCACTCTGAGCTTTTCTGAAAGCTTCAGTTCTTCCAGAGCAGCTTCACCTCTCTTCCACTGACGGGATAGACAGCTTTCTGAGCACCCAGCTCCAGCTGCATGGATACTGCCTCTGTAAAATCTAAAGTGTTCTGTGTGCACAGCCCCTGACTCCGGCGGCTGTCTGCAGGATGGTCAGGTCTACAGCGATAAGGACGTGTGGAAGCCGGAGCCATGCCGGATCTGTGTGTGTGACTCCGGCTTGGTGCTGTGTGACCAGATAGTGTGTGAGGAGCTGAAGGACTGCGTTGCCCCACTGCTGCCCCCGGGAGAGTGCTGCCCCGTCTGCTCCTCTGGCAGCCCCACCGACAACACACAGCGTAATTTATTTATTCCTCTCTCTCAATGATGAATAAATTACTCGCTGGCTCAGAAACGGTCTCAGAGATGGAGCCGCTGGAATTTACTCCTCACCCTCATCGGTGCAGGGGCCTCCCTGACTGAAGAGCTCCGAGAGTTCTGTTTCAGAGCTCCAGAAGAAGAAACCAAGGCAGGTTAAGCCCCTCTAAGGATGTTTTCCTTCTTTCTGGAGCTCTGAAGGAACCCTCTTCTCTTTAGTCGAGTTCTGATGATGATCCAGACTCAGGTGCAGGATCCATCACAGTAACAGGAGCTGAAGCGCTCGTGGTTCTGAGAGTGTTTTTGTCTTAAAGAACAGCGTCTCTAATGCCCTCAGAAGCTGTTAGAGGCCCCTGTTTCTTTAAACAAACCCACAATGACCATTAAAAAAACAAAATAAACTTTCCTTAGCATTTTCTCTCCGCTTGCTTCAACCCATATGTGTTTCTTGAGGATTTTGAGACCTAGTATCGTCTGTAAATTACCAGAAAGGGAGTTAATGACATTTTCTGTATGCTTCAAAACATATTCTTTAACGTTCTGCAGAAGCCACTGGTTTCATGAGGTTTCATGAAGACACAGCTTCATTAATGCTGAGTCAATGTAGATTTTTGGGGCGCTGTCTCTTTAAGATTTGCTGGTGAGTTCCACTCGTCTGGGAGTTATTAGAAGGTCCCTCAGATTGAGTTTCAGCTTTGAGAGCCTTTTTCACAAGCGTTCTTCCTCTCGGCTCAGAGGCGTACTTGCACAAAGCTTCACTTATAATGAGGTAAGATTTTTCTAAGTAGCTATTTTTTGTGGCTAAATAAAGAAATTAGAGGTGGTTTCAGGGAGACCTGATGTGGAACCATCTTGAGCCTGTATGCTTTTCTCTCAAGTGTAAAATTTCTCATCTCAGTGTCATCTGCTGTTCTGAGTAACCCGTGAATGCCCTTTGCCCTAATGTTTGACTAACTCAGAAGATTAGGATGGATTATAAACAGGGTCACGCGACACACTGGAGAGACATGCAGAGAACTATCCTACCCTCCAGTAAACATTAACCTAGCCATGTATTGTCCAGAGAAAGTGAAACAAAGCCGTCTCACTTCCAGAGAAGGTTTAACCCCAGCCATCTAATCTCCAGTGAAGGTTAAATCTTAGCCGTCTATCCTCCAGTGAAGGTTAAACTCTAGCTGTCTGTTCTCCAGTGAAGGTTAAACCCTAGCCGTCTAACCTCCAGTGAAGGTTAAATCCCAGTCCTCTTTCCTCCAGTGAAGGTTAAATCTTAGCCCTCTTTCCTCAAGTTACATTTATACCCCAGCCTTCTTTTCTTCAGTGAAGGTTAAACTCCAGTCGTCTATCCTTCAATGAAGGTTAAATCCCAGCCATATGCTCTTCAGTAAAGGTTAAATCTCAACCATCTATACTCCAGTAAAGGTTAAATCTCAGCCGTCTATCCTCCAGTGAAGGTTAAACTCTAGCTGTCTGTTCTCCATTGAAGGATTAACCCCAGCCATCTATCATCCAGTGAAGGTTAAATCTCAGCCTTCTATTCTACAGTGAAGGTTAAACTCTAGCTGTCTGCTCTCCAGTGATGGTTAAACCCCAGCTGTCTAACCTTCAGTGAATGTTAAATCTCAGCCGTCTATCCTCTAGTGAAGGTTAAACTCTCATTGTCTGTTCTTCAGTGTAGGTTAAACCCCAGCCGTCTTTCCTTCAGTGACGGTTAAACACCAGCTCTCTATCGTTCAGTTTTGTGTGGAAGAGTATTTATCGCAAATATTTATCACTGACTCATTTATCACTGACTTGCTCTGGTCAAGTTACACAGAGGAATGATGCTGAATGATGAGTTATAGTTTCCCTCTGTCAGAACTTTCTCCTCACCATCTCTGTTTTATTCTCTCGTTACAACAGGTCTACCTGCTGCAAAGGTCAGTCTCACTGTGTCTCTGCCTCTCTGATCATCTCTTTCTTTATCTGTTAATCTCTTTCTTTGTCTATTTCTTCTGTTTATCTCTTTGTTCAGAACAGTTAATGTTTATGAGATCTTTTTTGCTTTTACAGGGACAGAAGGGTGAGCCAGGGGACATCACCGATGTAAGAATCTGCCAATATGAGACAGAGATTTAGTATACCCAGCAACTAAATATTGTGATGTATATTAACCCTTTGTTTTTCTCTCTTTTTCTATATCAGGTGATGGGTCCCCGGGGACCGTCAGGACCGATGGTTAGTTATCCCTCACATTACATAGATTCACTGCATCAAAACATGTTTCAGTGTTGATGTCACGTGACTCTCTTTCTCTCTCTTCTCCACTGTTTCTCTCTCCATCTCTATATTCCTTTCTCTCTCTCTCTCTTTCTTTTCTCCCATCTCTTTTTCTTATCTCCCTCTCTGTCGTTTCCTATCTCTTTCTCCTTCCTGCCTCTCTCTTCCCCCCCTCTCTCTTTCCTCCCCCCCCCCTCTCTCTTTCCTCCCCCCCCCTCTCTCACTTCACAGGGCCCTCCAGGTGAGCAAGGTCCTCGTGGAGCCAGAGGAGATAAAGGCTTGAAGGTAAGTCCTCCCAAACCCTGAGGAACCATCCTGTAGTGTAAAGGTTAATAGCTCTAATGTAGAGCACTCGTTATGACTGTAGGGGGCAGCAGTGTGCATTAAAATTAATTAATGTCAGGTCAGATTACCATTCATTAAATACAGTGTAAAATAAGCCCATTGTTTGGCTGGCAGCCAGTGAAGGGGCGATTTGTTCGCTGCACGAAAAGCCTCGCTGATGGATGTACTGCAAGATAATGAGATGTAAACTTCCAGTCACAAGAAGATAAAAGTGTCACTCTCCCCAGATTGGTAACGATCAAGAATGACTAAATTCTAATCGCCAGGCTCCAATGAAAGAAACAGCATCTGTGGCAGAAGTCTGTTTGGCCCAGAATCCAGATGAAACTGGGCTCTCCAGAATTCACAGTGGAGAGAGTGAGTGTCAGGACAGATGGAAGATTCATGAGGGAAAATAACTCCAGATCCAGAGGAAAATCTGCTTTCGTCAGCCAGAGAGATCCCAAATGTAGAATACTTCACCTTCTAACAAAGCACAGAGCAGAACTCAGCACACAGGAGACGAAGTAGAAGCTCTTTTCATTACTCCTCGGATCTATACCAGCCGAAAGACCTGAAGAACAGTTTGATTGCTCCAGAAAAACACTCACGTCAGACGCTCTGCCCAGCTGTGATCAACATGTCTTTGGTTACAAACTGATCCGAGATCAGAGTCTGCATCCCAATCCACATTCTGTCCTTCAGTTGCAGAGCTAAGAGTGAGGGTGAGTGCGCTGAAAAAAAAGGAGCTCCTCAGACAGTTGTTTCTGAATAGAGCTGATCATGTTACTTGAGAAGTGTTTCCATCAGTGTGCCATGCATGACTTCAATGTGTTCTACAGCCACAAATATCAAACAGCTTTCACATTTCATCAAACCGTAACTCCCTTTCAGTTATGATTTAACTAAATAAGACTGAGAGACTCGAAAACCTGAAGATTAAAATGTTTTGCATGTTTCTCAGTAAATCCAGGTTAATATGAGTTCAGAGATTTTAATCAGGCACTCACTGGGCATCTTGTACCTGTACCAGGAAGTCATGAAGTCAGTTTGTGTGTGTGTGTGTGTGTATTCTAGGGCAGTCCAGGACCCAGAGGTAGGGATGGAGAGCCAGGAACACCAGGGAACCCAGGGCCTCCTGGACCTCCAGGACCCAACGGTCCCCCTGGACTCTCAGGGGTGAGTTTCTGTAAGTCTCAGAGACAGGGTGTATCCTGTGTGATAACATTGTGTGTGTTTCTGCAGAACTTTGCTGCGCACATGTCTGGAGGCTTCGATGACAAGTCCTCCGCTCAGATGGGCATCATGCAAGGACCCATGGTGAGAGAGTGAGCAAGAGAATGCACACATGACTTTCAGGATCTGAGTGAGCGGACATTGTGGCTCTACCAAGACTTGAACCTGCTAAAACTTCCTGAAACTGGCTGCAAGAACAAGTGTCTCTGAACAAGTGTCTCTCTTTGCTGATTCATTCTGGAGTAATGCTGGTTGAAGATGAGCTCAAATCAGTACAATGAAGGACAAACCAGTGAATAATGAGCTTAAACTAGTAAAAGACCAAAATGAATTACTCCATGCTGAGTGCAAGCACTGAAATCAGCATAATTATCTCAATTTTAAGATAACATCAGTTAAATCCAGGAAAAAACAGTCGGCTGTGAGTCTTAACAGTTAAACTGGTTTGCAGTGAGCCCAATCAATAGGATATCAACCAGGATAATCCAGTTTATAACTAGCTCACACTAGCAAAAAAAGCAGATTAAGAATCTGTGATGATCTCAGGCTAGATAGAGGCCAATGTAACCAGGCCAGAACGAGACACCAGTTAAATCTCCACCGGTGTAAAATCTGTAGCTGCTACTGAAGGAGGAGTGCTGCAGTGATGAGGTCCTGTTTGAACCCGCCCGCTGGTTCTCTGATGGTTTCCTGAGGGCTGAAAACCAACACCTAGGAATCTCTTCTGCTTTGAAACACACTCTCACTGAAGCACCGTACTAGTTAGAGTGACTGATGTGCACTTTTGTTTGTTACACAGGGTCCGATGGGTCCACGAGGTCCCCCAGGGCCTAATGGAGCTCCGGTGAGTATTCTGTACACTTACAGGGTCCCTTTTCTTCTCTGAGACCTAGC
Source organism: Danionella dracula (assembly GCA_900490495.1). Classification (NCBI taxonomy): domain Eukaryota; kingdom Metazoa; phylum Chordata; class Actinopteri; order Cypriniformes; family Danionidae; genus Danionella; species Danionella dracula. The sequence goes on from UELW01000012.1 coordinate 18,456,969, forward strand.
AGGAAAAATCTGTAACTTCCTCTGAACAGCTTAAACAGTGTTGGTGTGTGTTTGATGGTGGTAGTTTATGTTGGGGGTCCTCACAGGCCTCTCACAGACTCAGGGGTTACGCAGGTGTCTGTGCTTATCAAGGGCAGCCTCCCCCACCCCTCCTCCTTTACTAGTGCACCATGGGTTATGTTAAGCTATACGGTTAGTTGCAAATAAGTACAAATGTATGGAATATATACTTGTTATATACAAGCTATAAGCTCAGTTGTACATTACACAGAATGAAAGCTGATCTTGAGACTTTGGTAGCAGATGAGAGAAGTAAAAAGGTTGTTGAACCATCAGAGTTCAGGCACTTAACAATGTTTTGCATTTGGAATGCAAGGCTGTGTTTTGCTTGTATTTGTCTGGATAATCTGTATCTCATGTTTTTATTAAACATTTCTGTTATTCCATATATATTTTTCTTGAACTGGGGTAACCAAACAGACTCAACTTTTCTATCAACCCTGCCCAGTCCCATCAACCCTACTTTGTGTTTCCTCCACTGCTCCAGATGTGTCTCTTCACTGTTATGAACATGCTCGTGACTGTGTGACCTTGAGTGACTCCACATCTGATCACTCACACCAGACTCCACCACCTTCTGTCTGACTCTAAAGCTCTATTTTTGTGTGTGTGGTTGTCATTGACAGGGTCCACAGGGCTTTCAAGGGAACCCGGGAGAGTCAGGAGAACCTGGATCAGCTGTATGTTCAGTCAACACTCAGACAGGGACATACAACACTCGTGATAGGCTGTACTCTGCCTGATCTATCAGTTTGATTATGCTGATCTCTGTCACATGTTTGTGTTGTCTTTCCAGGGCCCAATGGGTCCCCGTGGTCCTCCAGGGCCCACAGGAAAGCCAGGAGATGATGTGAGTGAACCTTAAAGACTTGAGTCTGTTCTCTCTAAGCTATTACTTGGATCAAGATACAAATGAGTTTAGGTTTGACCAGAACCGTAATTATATGTGTTTTTATTCATATACATGAGTTTTTATTCCCAGATCGTTTATATCAAGGAGGTAAAAGGATTTAATCCTGGGGTGTTTATACCAGAGTGTTTATATTGCAGTATACCAGTTTTTACATAAAAAGGTGTTCATACAAGAGCGCTTATATCGAGTGTTTATACCAGAGTATTTATATTTCAGTGTTCATACTAGAGTGGCAATAGCAGAACATTTATATTGCAGTGTTTTTACCAGAATGGTTATATCAGAGTTGTTCTTGGTTGTTCTTATTGCAGTGTTTATACCAGAGGATATCGGAGTGGTTATTTTAGAGCTGGTATATAGTTTATACCAGAGTGTTTATGTTTCAGTGTTTATACTAGAGTTGTAATAGCATAACCTTTATATTGCCGTGTTTATACTGATGTGTTTATACCAGAATGGTTATATCAGAGTGTTTATACCAGAATGGTTGTTCATATTGTAGTGTTTTTACCAGGGGGGCTATGCCAGAGTGGGTATTCCAAAGCTTTCACATAGCAGTGTTCATAACAGAGTGTATATACTAGAGTATTTATTCCAGGATGTTTATATCTGAGTGTTTATAATTGAGTGTTTGTAAATGAGTTTTAATACTGGAGTGTTTATATCTGGGCGTTTATAATTGAGTGTTTGTAAATGAGTTTTAATACTGGAGTGTTTATATCTGGGTGTTTATATCTGAGTGTTATTACTAGAGTGTTTATATCTGAGTGTTTACGTCTGAGTGTTACTGTTGGAGTGTTTATATCTGAGTGTTAATCCTGAAGGGTTTATATCTGAGTGTTAATCCTGGAGTATTTATATCTGAGTGTTAATCCTGGAGTATTTATATCTGAGTGTTAATCCTGGACTGTTTATATCTGAGTGCTAATCATGAAGTGTTTAAATCTGAGTGTTAATCCTGGAGTGTTTATACCTAAATTTATATCTGATAATTAATACTGGAGTATTTATATCTGAGTGTTAATCCTGGAGTGTTTATATCTGATAGCTAATACTGGAGTGTTTATATCTGAGTGTTAATCCTGTAGTGTTTATATCTGAGTGTTAATCATGGAATTTTTAGATCTGATAGTTAATACTGCAGTGTTTATATCTGAGTGTTAATCCTGCAGCGTTATTATCTGAGTTTTAGTCTGATAGTTAATACTGGAGTGTTTATATCTGTGTTTATATCTGATATATTATATTTGACATTTATATCTGACAGTTATAACTGGAATGTTTATATCAGAGTTTAAATCTGAATTTATACCTGAGTGTTAATCCCGGATAGTATCTGATAGCTAATACTGGAGTGTTTATATCTGAGTTCATATCTGATAGTTTGCACTGGAGTGTTTATATCTGAGTGTTAATACTGGAGTGTTTATATTTGTGTTTATATCTGACAGTTAATACTGGAGTGTTTTTATTTGTATTTATATCTGATAGATAATACTGGAGAGTTTATATTTGCGTTTATATCTGATAGTTAACACTGGAGTGTTTATATCGGAGTTAATATCTGATAGTTAACACTGGAGTGTTTATAATTGATAGTTAATATTGGAGTGTTTATATCCTAGTTTATATCTGATAATTAATACTGGAGTGTAAATATCTGAATGTTTGTCTCTGAGTGTTAATGCTGGAGTGTTTATATCTGCGTTTATATCTGATAGTTGATACTAGAGTGTTTATATCTAAGTTTATATCTGACAGTTAAAACTGCTGTGTCTATATCAGAGTTTAAATTTGATAGATAATACTGGAATGTTCATATCTGAATTTATATCTGATAGTTAATCCTGGAGTGTTTATATCTGAGATTATATCCGAGTGTTAATCCTGGAGTGGTTATATCTGTGTTTATATCTTAGTGGTAATCCTGGATTATTTATTCCTTAGTTTATATCTGACAGTTAACACTGAAGTGTTTATATCTGAGTTTATATCTGATAGTTAATACTAAAGTGTTTATATCTGAATGTTAATACTTGAGCGTTTGGTCTGAGTGTTTATGTCTAAGTGTCAATACTAGAGTGTCCATCTGAGTGTTTATAACCGAGTGGTAATCGGTAGTGTTTATATTTGAGTGTTTATGTGTGAGTGTTAAAACTGGATTGTTCATATCTGAGTGTTAATACTAGAGTGTCCATATCAGAGTGCTTATGCATGAGTGTTTTTACCAGACTGTTTAGACAAGAGCATGTGTTTTGTATCAGTGTTTTAATGGAGGTTTTATACGGGTTAAGGTGTTTTTATTTCCACTCCTGGTTAAATAGCCCTGTATATCTTGCGTTTTTGAAGTTGTGCTTTACAGGGTCAAACACAGTTGGTACTACATTGATAAATCAGCAGTGTTTTGTGGTTGATTTGACGGCACTGTTTAAAAAATAAAGATTAGTATTGGATTACATTAAATGTTTATATAGTTGTATTTTACATGAGTATTTTTGTTGTGGTTTATGAAATTTAGTGCCATGACCTGTGTGGGTTATTCTCCAGGGTGAAGCAGGAAAGGCTGGCAATGGTGGTGAACGAGGCCCATCAGGACCTCAGGTAAGATCAAGATTGCTGCATTGTTCAGAAAATAATAAAACTGTATGAGTTTATCGAAGACGGTGCTTCCACAAAACAAGGTATATTACAGAATAAGTTCTCCATTAATGAATGCTGCCTGACAGCAGTAGTGATCAGCTCAACTGGTGAGAATAGATGTTAAGAACAGAGAGACTTAATCAGACACTTGTGATGCCTCTCTGCAGTATTCAGAAATGAAGTAGCGCAGAGGATAATCTCTGCTGCAAACAATATTCATTTCCTTCTATCTAATCTCTCTCTCTCTCTCTCTCTCTCTCTCTCTCTCTCTCTCTCTCTCTCTCTCTCTCTCTCTCTCTAGGGCGCCCGAGGATTCCCTGGAACTCCAGGTTTACCAGGAATCAAGGGACACAGGGTGAGTGCTCCACTCCACTGATCACTGAGGGGTTTATTCATCCTCTTTGATCAGTTCCTGAGGATTTGAATCCACTTTTTTTGTAACCTCACTGTGAGATGAGAGTCAGTGACCCCCCCGCTGGGTGATTCCTGAAACACTCTCTTTCAGACAGAAAGGAGTAAAATATAGAAACCTATCAGTACATGCATTGGAGAAACCTTCTAGAATCTAAGGGCTAGAAGGTCAAGTCTGCACAAAGGGAGGAATGGGTCTGGGAGAGCTTTTGTGATGTGTGTTTGTTTGAAGTGCTGCAGAGTACTTTCGTTGTGTTTTTTTACCACAGGGTGTGATTTTTTTAATATCCCCCCACACCCAACTCTCTTTTTAGGGTCATAATGGTCTTGAAGGTGCTAAAGGAGAGTCTGGAGCCACTGGATCGAAGGTGCAAGGTCACTTGTTGATAAAAGAAGATCTTAATTTACATTTACATAGAGTTATCACGTCCTGAACATGATCAATATATTCAATATATTTCTTTCTCAGGGCGAGTCTGGATCACCAGGAGAAAGTGGAGCTCCTGGTCCCATGGTGAGTGATATTCATTCCCTCTCCCGCTCACTTATTAACACACTCACTTGGTTTTCTAAATAATGCTCATTCATAATGGTTTGTGTGTGTATTTTCTCAGGGACCCCGAGGTCTGCCTGGTGAACGGGGTCGTCCTGGACCATCCGGAGCGACGGTGCGCACATTTATCTTATTTACTGAACTAGTTTCTGCCCCTCTGAGAGGGTAAACTCGGTTCTTCTCTGAAATTACCTGATCTTAACTGTCAGATTGTGTAGAACTGAATCCAGAGCTATAAAAAAAAGTTTGGTTCTCAGAGAAGAGGTGTGTTTTTTCATTTTTTTTATTTTTATTTTTTTACTGTTGACCTTCCTCAGGGCTCTCGTGGTAATGACGGTGCTCCCGGAGTGGCTGGTCCTCCGGTGGGTTTATCATACGATTATAGATCCTCTTTTGCTTCTTGAATGATTGGAGTCATGAGGACTAAGATTAACTCTTATCTCTCAGGGTCCGGTGGGACCGGCCGGGGCCTCAGGCTTCCCAGGAGCTCCAGGAACTAAGGTACTGAATTTAAAGTATTGAGGACACAGTAACTGTCTGAATAAAAGGATTAAAATATATTTATTTTCTCTGCAGGGTGAGGCAGGGCCGACTGGGGCCCGGGGGCCTGAAGGAGCACAGGGGCCACGAGGAGAGTCAGGAATTCCAGGATCCTCAGGGCCCTCTGGAGTCTCTGTGAGTAGTAAACACCTCAGATCAAGTTAAGATACGGTGCGAAGGGGTACTGGGGTCAGAAGGGGCTCTGAGTTGGAGGTTATCTGTGCATCTTCATAAATTCTTCAGCCACTGCAGGTTACTGATGAGAAGTTTCAAATGTTTATCTGTTCTGCTTCTCAGGGAAACTCTGGGTCTGATGGAATGCCTGGAGCAAAAGGATCCGTGGTATGAACATATTATTAACCTCTTTATCTTAATGGATTTTAAACTGAGTCATTCTGGATGTTTTTTTTCTCTCTAAAATGATGTCTGTTACTCTCAGCATCATCAATCAATAACTGTATTCTACCTGTTACTCTCAGCATCATCAATCAATAACTGTATTCTACCTGTTACTCTCAGCATCATCACTCAATAACTGTATTCTACCTGTTACTCTCAGCATTGTCGATCAATAACTGTATTCTACCTGTTACTCTCAGCATTATCGATCAATAACTGTATTCTACCTGTTACTCTCAGCATCATCACTCAATAACTGTATTCTACCTGTTACTCTCAGCATTGTCGATCAATAACTGTATTCTACCTGTTACTCTCAGCATTATCGATCAATAACTGTATTCTACCTGTTACTCTCAGCATCATCGATCAATAACTGTATTCTACCTGTTACTCTCAGCATCATCGATCAATAACTGTATTCTACCTGTTACTCTCAGCATCATCGATCAATAACTGTATTCTACCTGTTACTCTCAGCATCATCGATCAATAACTGTATTCTACCTGTTACTCTCAGCATCATCAATCAATAACTGTATTCTACCTGTTACTCTCAGCATCATCGATCAATAACTGTATTCTACCTGTTACTCGCAGCAGCATCAATCAATAACTGTATTCTACCTGTTACTCTCAGCATTATCGATCAATAACTGTATTCTACCTGTTACTCTCAGCATCATCAATCAATAACTGTATTCTACCTGTTACTCTCAGCATTATCGATCAGTAACTGTATTCTACCTGTTACTCTCAGCATCATCAATCAATAACTGTATTCTACCTGTTCCTCTCAGCATTATCGATCAGTAACTGTAGTTCAGGGTTAAAGTTTAGGGACGCTCTTGAACCTGCTGATTACTGAAGAGATTTTGTCTCCTCAGGGGGCCCCTGGCATTGCTGGTTCTCCAGGCTTTCCAGGCCCTCGAGGTCCTCCGGGACCTCAGGGAGCTACAGGACCCCTGGGGCCAAAGGGTCAGGCGGTGAGACCTCAAACAGGTTCAGCTTTGTTAAAGTAAAAGGAGAAGGATTGTGATATTTGTCTCCTCTGTGTGCTCCTCAGGGTGACACGGGCCTCGCTGGGTTCAAAGGTGAAGCGGGTCCTAAAGGAGAATTCGTAGGTCCCTGTCCCCAGCGCATCCAGAGTAACTCTGATGTCCCCTGATATCAGAGTGACTGCTGATGTCTGTGTTTTCAGGGCAGTGCTGGTCTGCAAGGTACTCCGGGTCCTGCAGGAGAGGAGGGAAAGCGAGGACCCCGAGGAGAGCCGGGTTCTCTGGGCACCATTGGGCCAGCTGGGGAGAGGGTGATCTCACAAACTCCCATTAGAGGACGTATTTTAGCTTCACGGTTTGAGTTTGTTAAGCATGACTACATTCTCTGTTGTTTCTAAAGGGTGCTCCGGGCAATCGAGGATTTCCTGGTCAGGACGGTCTCGCTGGGCCGAAGGTGAGCAGCAGGTTTTACTCATTGACAACATCCACAGACTCTGTGTCCTCAAGAAGATGTTCACGTGTGTTCCAGGGAGCTCCAGGTGAGAGGGGGGCTGCAGGAGTATCGGGTCCTAAAGGAGCAGGGGGAGATCCGGGTCGGCCCGGGGAACCAGGGCTTCCAGGCGCACGGGTAGATAACGATCAGAGCTGCTGAAACTCTCAAGTATCTGAGTTTCTAACTTCTCTCCATCTGTTGTCATCTGCAGGGTTTGACGGGGCGACCGGGGGATGCTGGACCACAGGGTAAAGCCGGTCCATCTGTGAGTATTTCTGAACAGAACTCTTCTCTCTGCTCTGTTGTGGTTGAGGTGTGGTTTTGTGCTTCCTGCGTCAGCTGCGTAGCTTCTCTTTTCTCCCAGGGGCATCATGGGAACCAGCACGCATCCTCTCGTTTTTTCTGAACCTTAAGAGGATCAATATTTTCTTGTTTGAGATGATGCAGAACTCTAATAAAGCTTTTGTATTTGTTTCAGGGTGGAGCGGGGGAGGATGGACGCCCAGGACCCCCGGGGCCCCAGGGTGTTCGAGGTCAACCAGGAATTATGGGGTTCCCTGGACCCAAGGGGGGCAGTGTAATGCCCCACACGACCGATACACCTGACTTCAGTACAACACCTCTCTCATCATCTCTCTGTCTCTCTCTGTTTAGGGTGAAGGTGGAAAAGCTGGAGAGAAGGGTCTGGCTGGAGCTCCGGGTCTGAGGGTAAGTATGCTTGCGTCTCCTTCTCTGAAGCTCCAGAAGTCTTCGAATAGGTCGTAGAATAAAAGAGTTATTGTGTTGTGCTCAGGGCTTGCCAGGTAAGGACGGAGAGACCGGAGCTGCTGGACCTCCCGGACCTGCTGTGAGTCAAACAGAGCTTGACCTTTAATAGATATTTGAAGTATTTGAATCCAAAACCAACAGAAAGATGAGGAAATAAAAAGCTGTGGATCAAGGAGTAAGTGTCATTCTGTTTTCTGTTTTTAGGGAACGGCAGGAGAGAGAGGAGAACAGGGCCAGCCAGGGCCCTCAGGCTTTCAGGTGAGAGAAGTGCTTAACTTGCCTTGTTCTCTGTGATACCTGGATCCATCCTCAGCTGAGGGGCCACACCTCTGACAGTGATTAGGGCTCACAATTCAAATTTAAGTTTATCTTTAAAATATTTGTTGAGTGCCTTTTAGTGACTAAAAGTGTATTTTAAAGTTTATGGTGGTTGATTGATTTTTCCATAAGCAGTAAATAAGATCTGTTGCAAAGGAAATTCAAGTTCATCGCTGTCTCTGATGCTTGTGCATGTCTTCTCAGGGTCTGCCGGGCCCCCCTGGCCCCCCTGGAGAAGGAGGGAAGCCTGGAGATCAGGTAAGGGATGCTCATCTGCTGCTTGATTATTCTAATTGCTGCTACTAAAACGTCTCTGTGTGTTCCTGCAGGGAGTCCCCGGAGAGGCTGGAGCTGCAGGGGCCACCGGACCCCGAGTTAGTGCTCCCCCACACCCATCTCCCCCTCCTGTGCTGCTGCTATGGTGCTATAACCCCATCATCATGTGATCTCTCTCTAGGGTGAACGAGGTTTCCCTGGTGAACGAGGAGGAGCTGGAACTCAGGGTCTGCAGGGGCCCCGAGGTTTACCTGGAACTCCAGGAATCGATGGCCCGAAGGTTTGTCTTCTGGCTTCTTAAGCGCTGCAGGGTTACACTAGGGATGAATGATGGTTTGTATGTGTTTGCTCAGGGGGGTGTGGGCCCCTCAGGTACTGGTGGGGCTCAGGGGCCACCAGGGCTCCAAGGAATGCCTGGAGAACGAGGCACATCTGGAGTTCCAGGACCCAAGGGTGACCGGGTGAGTACTTACATGAATAACACAAAGTTAGGGCATAACGAGACCTGAGGGCGCTATAGCAGATGAATCTGTGCATTTCTTTCTCAGGGAGACAATGGAGACAAGGGCCCTGAAGGAGCACCAGGCAAGGATGGTACCAGAGTAAGAACGCATTCTTTCTTCTTAAAGCCTTTTTAGAGAGAGCGATGGATTGAGAAAGATAAGAACAGTAAGAGAGGTTGATGAATGACCTAAGCTTGTGTTTGCAGGGTTTGACAGGTTCGATTGGACCAACGGGGCCTGCAGGACCCAATGGAGAAAAGGTGTGTAGGAAACAACGCTGCTGAATGCCTTGGACTAGTTATCTTTATTGATTATTCATTTCACTACTCATGATGCTGACTGGTTTTCACAGGGCGAGTCTGGACCTGCAGGACCCTCTGGAGCTCCTGGCACTCGTGGTGTTCCTGTGAGTTTACTTTTATTCATATCTGAATAAAACAAACCCTGAGATGGTTCAGAACCTACAGCTCTGGATGTGAAGAACACTCTCGTGAGGGGTCCCCTATCTTTCAAGGGCTCAGCAAGAAAACAGCGGCTCCTCTCACATCTGTGAGTCTGAGGAGGGCATTTACCTTTATGTGTGTTTCAGGGGGATCGCGGAGACACGGGGCCGATTGGTCCGGGGGGCTTCGCAGGGCCTCCGGTGAGCACAGCACTGACACACGCTGGGTTAAACTAGGGATCTTATTAGGACTCAAGTCACACCTGTGTGTGTTTTCAGGGAGCAGATGGGCAGCCAGGGATTAAAGGAGAGCCAGGTGAAGGAGGACAGAAGGGAGATGCAGGTGCGCCAGGCCCTCAAGGACCCTCTGGAGCCCCAGGTCCTCAGGTAAACAAAGATCTGTTTTTACTTGAAAATCCCTAGATCATCTAAAGACCAGCCCTGTGGAAAAGGTCTTCTGCAAGCCTGCTCTTGAGATCAGTGTTCTCTTGTTCCAGGGGCCAACTGGAGTGTCGGGTCCCAAAGGAGCCAGAGGCGCTCAGGGTCCACCGGTGAGCAGGCATGAAATCAAGTCTTTTTGGACATGCCATGTGACTATAGAGTGAATCAGTTTTTTATTGTTTTAGGGAGCCACAGGATTCCCAGGAGCCGCTGGGAGAGTTGGGCCCCCAGGACCCAATGTAAGAAATTGAACATTTTGAGAAGATGAGGGGTCTCCAGTGTTAAAGGGTCCAGTAAGTAAAGTGGTTATCAGATGTATTTATTTTCCTGGTTCTGCTTAGGGTAACCTGGGGTCAGCTGGGCCTGCAGGCCCCCCTGGTAAAGAGGGTCCTAAGGGAGTGCGAGGGGATGGCGGTCCTCCAGGGAGAGCAGGAGATGCTGGGTTGCGCGGTCCAGCTGGAACTGCTGGAGAGAAGGGAGATCCAGGAGAGGACGGCCCGCCAGTGAGAAGAATTCACACAATTTTAAGTTTAGAAACTAAATAAAACAAATAATTATGCTAAAAGAGATCAATGTGCTCCATAAAAAATAACTGCATCTGCATGTAGGGTCCGGATGGCCCTGCGGGGCCCCAGGGTTTGGCTGGTCAGCGTGGGATTGTCGGACTGCCAGGTCAGAGAGGAGAGAGAGGCTTCCCTGGACTCCCAGGACCTGCTGTGAGTACCAGAACTAATCACGATGGCTGTGCTCAGAAGAAGATTTGGCTACAAATATTCCATATGTTCTTTTAGAGGCGTGTCTCTATTGTCTCTCTATTCTATTCTTATATGTCCCTGTTTTCTTACTGCAAAAAAAATAACCGCAGTTAGCAACTCTCTTAGGGTACTCGGCCCATTATCCCATGCTTCTGTTCACGAATAACTTCAAGATATCACGTCTGCATTATTATCAGCGAGAACAGGGGATGGTGTTCATTCAACAGGACCTTCAGCAGGCTCTTGGGAGTTCATCACTCAGCTCCTCCAAGTTCGAGCTCATAGAAATTTCTGTAAAAAGAGGACTTGCTCGAATTTCTTTGAAGACAAACCACAGAATAGTCTCTCGGTAAAGATGCTTCAGTGAGGGTGTCGATGCAGCGTTTAGTTCCAGTGGAGAGATCTGAAGCACTGAATGTCTTCACCCTAAAAAACAAGAGCGTGCATACTAGCAATTAATCCGTTTGTCCTTTAGATCCTGATGGGGTGTGGAGTCCAGAGCAGAGCTGTTGATGAATGTTTGTACTGAGCATGGATTTGGTGTGATTTGCAAGTGATTTACGCTCTCTCTCTCTCTCTCTCTCTCTCTCTCTATAGGGCGAGCCAGGTAAGCAGGGTACTCCTGGTGGAGCAGGGGACAGAGGGCCTCCTGGGCCAGTAGGAGCTCCTGGTCAGACTGGTGCTGCAGGGGAACCTGGGCGGGAGGTACATTCTTTAATCAGCAGACCAATGACTCGCTCATCTTTGGCTGTTAGACGAGAAATAACAGACTATAAGACAAGAACATTCTATATGCATGTGTGTTTCAGGGCAACGCAGGGTCAGATGGTCCTCCAGGTAAAGATGGAGCTGCAGGAATAAAGGTGCAGAGCGTACATTACTTTCATTAAAAACCTTCTGACTGATGCCACACTCTCGCTCTCTTTGTCTAACCGCTGCTTGCTTATTTCTCCTCTGTGCTCAGGGTGATCGGGGTGACTCAGGACCCGCTGGCCCAGGGGGTGCTCCTGGAGGACCAGGATCCCCTGGACCTGTCGGACCCACAGGGAAACAGGGTGACCGTGGAGAAGCTGTAAGCTCCTCTGTTTAACATGCTCTGGTTTATCAAACACTAAAGTAACCCTGATCTAATTTTAACATCTTTTGATTCTTTCTTCAGGGACCTAAAGGACCTTCTGGACCCCCGGGGCCTGCTGGAGCTCGGGGATTGCCAGTGAGTACAAGCCAAACACTAATCTGCTGTATATAAGTTCTGAGTGACCAGCTGTTCTGCTTTCCCTTGATGTCACAGGGACCTCAGGGGCCACGGGGCGATAAAGGTGAGGCTGGAGATTCAGGGGACAGAGGGCAGAAAGGACATCGAGGCTTCACAGGGCTCCAGGGCCTCCCCGGACCCCCGGTACAAAGCTCTTCTGCATCACAGCAGTCTGAGTCCAGCACCAAATATAACAGTGTGTTCTCTGCTCCATCGCTCAGGGTCAGATTGGAGATCAGGGGGCGTCTGGACCATCAGGACCCGGAGGATCCAGAGTAAGAGAGTAATGCTAAGTGTTGCCGTGATCTCAATCTCTGACCTCACAGACTCAGCCTCTGCTTCCGGTTTGTTCCAGGGACCACCTGGCCCAATTGGTCCTGCTGGTAAAGAGGGAAACAATGGTCTACCAGGACCTGTAGGACCTCCAGGACCAAGAGGTCGCTCCGGAGAAACTGGACCAGCTGTGAGTATCATGTGAATCACAGAGCAGACTAGGAACACCAGAACCTGACAAAACCACCAGTATAGAAATCAGACTGTAATTGGATCATTATTTAAGAGACTCATTTGGAAGAAAAGAATAAACTGGTGACAAGTTCTAGTGCTACTCTTACAGACCTCTAAGACTCAGAACTTATTCTGCTGCTGTCAAATAAACATTTTTACATATTCTTCTTCGATCTGCATTTGATGGTCAGTCACTGAATCAGGGCTGGAAATCTTTCTCCAATCTTGAGGAAGAACCACAGGCTTAGCAGCTTTAATTACACGACTGGGAGATAGAATTTGTTTTCAGTTTGTGAGATGATTGTTTGCTATTTTCAGGGACCAAACGGTAACCCAGGTCCCCCTGGCCCCCCCGGGCCCCCTGGGCCTGGCGTTGACCTTTCAGCTTTTGCTGGTCTGTCCCAGTTGGACAAGCTTCCAGACCCACTCAGGCTTATGAGTGATGACCATGCATCCGAACGCAGTATCCAGAGCGATGCCGAAGTGGAGGCCACACTCAAATCCCTTAACAGCCAGATGGAGGATTTGCGAACCCCTGATGGCACCCGCAAGAGCCCTGCACGCACCTGCAGGGACCTGAAACTCTGCCACCCAGACTGGAAAAATGGTGAGCACCATGGAAAGTTATCCAGTGTCCGGTGCTCTGCCTCATGATTGTCAGAAACCATTGAGACCTGAGTTCACTGTCTCTTTTTCAGGTGAATACTGGATTGACCCGAATCAGGGCTGTACAGTGGATGCCATCAAAGTCTACTGTGACATGGAGACCGGAGAGACCTGCGTACATCCCAAACCTTCGAGCATCCCTCGCAAAAACTGGAGAAGTGGCAAGAGTCAGGAGGGCAGACCCTTGTGGTTCGGAGAGTCCATGAACGGAGGAGCACAGGTCAGTTGCTGTGAACACAGGAGGAGAAGTCCTGCTCTTGTCCTGGCTCCTTAGGCTGAAGCTTACTCACTGATGCTCAGAGGAACATAACAAGCTGCTATCTCTCTCTTTCAGTTCATCTACGGTGATGATGATGATCATCGTCTCTCCTCAAGCACTCTGAAAATACAAATGAGCTTCCTGCGCCTTCTCTCTGGTGAGGCTCGGCAGAATCTGACCTACCACTGCAAGAACAGCGTTGCCTACCGTGAGAAGACCTCTGGAAGCCTGAAGAGAGCACTGATACTGCAAGGATCAAATCTGGAGGAGATAAAGGCTGAAGGCAACAGCCGTTTCACATACAGCGTGATCGAGGATGGCTGCATGGTAAGCTACACAAGTCTTCTCTTCTCTTAAGGAAGAGATACAAAGTGCCCTCTACTGGTACCTCAGGGCACCATTGTTTTATATCCATCTCTGCATTTAAAACACACTCTGCTTCCACTCAGGAACCAGCGGTCGATCTGAAAGCAGTTTTAACTTAATTAATTTGACCCTGAAACTCTGAGCTCAGAGTCTTCCAGTCCCAAAGCTTGATGAGCAGAACTTCTGATATAGTTAAATAGTTACTTCTTATTTTTTCCTTTGCCTTCCGTGTGGTATCTCCTAGCACTCATTCTAGTACAGACCACACATCACAAAAATAATGATTAGGTAGCAGTCTCAAGGCTTGATTTAAATGATATTTTCTGCCTCTGTGTAGTCAAAGCACTCCAGCTCTGAAATGTAGTGCGTAGAAAATGAATGTAGACTCCACTGACTCGTGCTCATCTCCTCAGGCACATACAGGCCGCTGGAGTCAGACTGTGATCCAGTATCGCTCCAAAAAGACACAGCGCCTCCCCATTCTGGACATTGCTCCAGTAGACATCGGAGGACCAGACCAGGAGTTCGGTGTGGACCTGGGGGCTGTGTGCTTCCTGTAAAGAGTCGAGGAACCACCAGAGACACATTCTTGTCTTCATGAGCTATCAGAGAGCTTCCGAGCATAACTTAGGAAACAAATTTATGGCCAAACATGTCTTTTCTGTTTGTGGGGGATTTTAACAACCACAAATGCTAAATTTTTCTTCTGCTTCAGTCGACACAGGGAGCTCGTGTTTTATTAATTTATTTATTGATAAGGTGCTGTTGCCTCAGCTCTGAGCTTCTGGATCTAGAGAGGAACACCGACAGCCTTCTAGGATTATCTACACCTGGAACTTGATGGATTATTTAGGACTCCACGAACAGACATTTCTCTATGAAGATAACACTCCGAACACAGTTCCTCTCGATCAATACACACCACCGTGATCGCCGATGCTTGCTTTGGGTTATTTCTAACACCCAGACTCATAATGGGCCCTGAAGAGCGGCAGCTGAGGAAAAGCATGAGTCGGAGTACATCCCTTAATCCCTACTTCTTGAACCAGATCAAGTGGTGCTAATGGTTTAACATCTCCCTGTACACTTCCTTCAGAAGAGACTTTAAATGTGATTTTGTATATAAAAGTATATGTGCTCATGTCACAGCTAGGATTGCACTCCGTAGGATGTTATTCGCCTCCCCCCCAGACACCCAGCTTGAGTCTGGAGCTACCTCACCAACACATAGCTATCCCTGCAGGACCCGAGCGCTCGTCTGTTGAGCACTGATGAGGCTGCAGTGAGCTCCGTGCCGAAAGATGGATCTCCTTCTGCTCTCACCCCAAACCCCATCAGCTGCTCTTACGCTCCCGAAAACCTGATGTTAATACAGTTTATTATTGTGTTTTACTGCCAGATATTCATTTAAACTTGAAACATTACAAACTCTGCTTTTACTAACATGGGAGGTGTGCATTATCTTCATCTCGCAGGCAGAACATGCGTTCTGAGGGTCAACTGTTTGTTTCAGTAAAGGGTGGTTCTTCTTATAATCTATGTTTAGTTCAGGAATGGGCTACAGAGGTGGAACAGAGCCTGGCTTTGTACATAAAGCAAATCTTTTGCATCTGATCTTCATTAAAGTTCATCTAAAGTGATTAATATCTGACAGACCATCTCCGCTTCCTCATTACACACATCTCAAACATGATTCACCAACTCACAGAGAACGAGAAGTCAATCAAGAGCTCTTATTGATCGTGGAGAAGCACCGTGAAGACAGATGGAGGCAGAGCGAGAGAGAACAGGGTTTAAAAGTTAGTTTGAAGTGTGCTGCTGAAGTGTTGATAAACTGCTATAATGGATTGGCTTAAATTAATGGAATTTTACTGGAGCATGTGCCCCAATATAACTCATCAGTGCCCCAGTAAAACCCATCAGCTCCCCAGGAAAACTCATCAGCCCCCCAGTAAAACCCATCAGCCCCCCAGTAAAACCAATCAGTCCCCCAGTAAAACCCATCAGTCCCCCAGTAAAACCCATCAGTCCCCCAGTAAAACCCATCAGTCCCCCAGTAAAACCCATCAGTGCCCCAGTAAAACTCATTAGTGCCCCAGTAAAATCAATCAGTGTCCAAGTAAAACCCATCAGTGCCCCAGTAAAATCAATCAGTGCCCCAGTAAAATCAATCAGTGTCCAAGTAAAACCCATCAGTGCCCCAGTAAAATCCATCAGTGCCCCAGTAAAAACCCATCAGCACCCCAGTAAAAACCCATCAGTGCCCCAGTAAAAACCCATCAGTGCCCCAGTAAAAACCCATCAGTGCCCCAGTAAAACCCATCAGTGCCCCAGTAAAACTCATCAATGCCCCAGTAAAATCCACCAGTGCCCAAAGAAAACTCATCAACGCCCCATTAAAACCCATCAGCGGCACAGTAAAACCCATCAGCGCCCCAGTAAAACCCATCAGCGCCCCAGTAAAACCCATCAGTGCCCCAGTAAAAATCCATCAGTGCCCAAGGAAAACTCATCAGTGCCCCAGTCAAACCCATCAGTGCCTAAAAAAAACTCATCAGCACCCGAGTAAAACCCATCAGTGCCTCAGTAAAAACCCATCAGTTCCCTTGTGAAATCCATCAGTCCCCAGTAAAACCCATCAGCCCCCCAGTAAAATCCATCAGTGCCCAAGAAAAGCTAATCAGTCCCCAGTAAAATCCATCAGTGCCCAAGGAAAACTCATCAGTGCCCAAGCAAAAACCCATCAGTGCCCCAGTAAAAACCCATCAGTGCTACAATAAAAACCCATTAGCGCCCCAGTCAGGCCCATCAGTGCCCCAGTAAAACTCATCAGCTCCCCAGTAAAATCCATCAGTACCCAAGTAAAACCAATCTGTGCCCCAGTAAAATCCATCATTGCCCAAGTAAAACCCATCTGTGCCCCAGTAAAATCCATCATTGCCCCAGTAAAAGCCATAAGCGCCCAAGTAAAACTCATCAACCCCCCTGAAAAACCCATCAACGCCCCAGTAAAACCCATCAGTGCCCTAGTAAAAACCCATTAGTGCCCCAGTAAAACTCATCAGTGCCCAAAGAAAAACTCATCAGTGCCACAGTAAAAACGCATCAGCGCCCCAATCAAACCCATCAGCGCCCCAGTCAAACCCATCAGCGTCTCAGTAAAACTCATCAGCACCCCAGTAAAACCCATCAGTGCCCAAGTAAAACCCATCAGTGCCCCAGTAAAATCCATCAATGCCCCAGTAGAATCCATCAGTGCCCAAGAAAAACTCATCAGTGCCCAAGTAAAACTCATCAGCGCCCCTGAAAAACCCATCAGTGCCCCAGTAAAACCCATCAGCGCCCCAGTAAAACCCATCAGTGCCCCAGTAAAACCCATCAGCGCCCCAGTAAAACCCATCAGTGCCCCAGTAAAACCCATCAATGCCCCAGTAAAACCCCTCAGTGCCCCAGTAAAATCTATCAATGCCCCAATAAAATCCATCAGTGCCCAAGAAAAACCCATCAACGACCCAGTAAAAACCCTTCAGTGCCCAAGTAAAACCCATTTGTGGCCCAGTAAAATTCATCAGTGCCCAAGGAAAACTCATCAGTGCCCAAGTAAAATTCCATCAGTTCCCCAGTAAAATCCATCAGTGCCCAAGGAAAACTCATCAGCGCCCCAGTAAAACCCATCAGTGCCTAAAAAAACTCATCAGCACCCGAGTAAAACCCATCAGTCCCCCAGTAAAACCCATTAGTTCCCCAGTAAAACTCATTAGTGTCCCAGTAAAATCCATCAGTGCCCCAGTAAAACTCATCAGCACCCCAGTAACACCCATCAGTGCCCAATTAAAGCCTATCAGTGCCCCAGTAAAAACCCATCAGTGCCCCAGTAAAAACCCATCAGTGCCCCAGTAAAAACCATCAGTGCCCCAGTAAAAACCCATCAGTGCCCAAAGAAAACTCATCAATGCCCCAGTAAAATCCACCAGTGCCCAAAGAAAACTCAACGCCCCATTAAAACCCATCAGCGGCACAGTAAAACTCATCAGCACCCCAGTAAAACCCATCAGCGCCCCAGTAAAACCCATCAGTGCCCCAGTAAAAACCCATCAGTTCCCCAGTAAAATCCATCAGTGCCCAAGTAAAACCCATCAGTGCCCCAGTAAAATCCATCAATGCCCCAATAAAATCCATCAGCGACCCAGTAAAAACCCTTCAGTGCCCAAGTAAAACCCATTTGTGCCCCAGTAAAATTCATCAGTGCCCAAGTAAAATCCCATTAGTTCCCCAGTAAAATCCATCAGTGCCCAAGGAAAACTCATCAGCGCCCCAGTAAAACCCATCAGCGCCCCAGTCAAGCCCATCAGTGCCCCAATAAAACTCATCAGCGCCCCAGTAAAACCCATCAGTACCCAATGAAAATCCATTATTGCTTAAGTAAAATCCATTATTGCTTAAGTAAAATCCATTATTGCTTAAGTAAAACCCATCAGTGCCCCAGTAAAACCCATCAGTGCCCCAATAAAAACCCATCAGTGCCCCAGTAAAACCCCTCATAAATATATATTTGTGCATGCAATTAGGTTTGAAGGAGTGGGGGATGTACCCCAGTTGAGATTTAAGTCTAGCAACGCCCCTGAACTAAACTATACAATACTTTATTTCTGGGTTCAGATCTGATGTTTGTATATAGCGTGCTCTCCAGCAGAGCACACTCGGCTTTCCTCCATGATGGTGTGCTCAATAGCAGCCAGAAGGGGGGAAACATAATGGTTATTTTTGTACTTTTGTAATCCCCGTTCCCCTGAATAAAGAACAGAGATTTATGTCAGTAACAAATCCTAGAACTGAAGGTAGACGCGCGGAGGCCGTATTCACCACCTCGAAGGCTGGACTTAGAACTTACATTTTCATTTATGCATTTGGCAGACGCTTTTGTCCAAAGCGACTTACATTAGGGGAGAGACAATATGCAATCTGTTACACCGTCAAAGTCTATCTCAGCTTGTCATAATTGAAATTGTATCAACTGATAAATAAACCAAAGCAGTGAGGGAGTAGAGGAAGAAGATAAAGACAGAGAAGGAAAAAAGAAAGTAGTTTTTTTAATAGTAGGTGTTCCCTGAAGAGAAGAGTTTTCAGTTGCTTTTTGAAAGCTGTTAGTGTTGCTGCTTTCCCGACTGGATCAGGGAGTTTGTTCCACCAGCCAGGGACAGTGAAAGAGAAGGTTCTGCTGAGAGATCATCTGCCCTTGTGGGACGGAACCACGAGTCACTGTTCCTTCTCTGAGCGCAGGCTTCTGGAGGGCATGTAGGAGTGTATGAGCTCATGAAGGTAAACAGGGGCTGATCTAGAGATAGTTTTGTATGCCAGCGTCAGCGATTTGAATTTAACCCGAGCTGCAATGGGGAGCCGATGAAGAGGGGAGTAACATGAGCTCGTTTCGGTTCCTTGAAGATAAGACGAGCTGCAGAGGCTTGAGCGTTGTTTGCTGGAAGTCCTACTAGGAGAACATTGCAGTAGTCCAGACGTGAGAGGACCAGAGCCTGAACCATGAGTTGAGTTGCATGCTCAGTTAAGAAGGGCCTGATCTTTCGAATGTTGTGCAGTGCAAATCTACACGCTCGAGTTGTCTTTGTGATGTGGTCTTTGAAGGACAGCTGTTCATCCAAAATCACTCCAAGATTCCTGACTGAAGAAGTGACTGTAGAGGATTGCAGCTGGATGGTGAGGTCGTGATGCACAGAGGGATGGGCCGGGATTACCAGAAGTTCTGTCTTGGCCATGTTGAGCTGTAGGTGATGGTTCTTCATTCAAGTAGAGATGACGTTCAGGCAGTCAGTTATGTGGGTAGTTACTGACAGGTCATCAGGGGGGAACGACAGATAGAGTTGAGTGTCGTCAGCGTAGCAGTGGTAGGAGAATCCGTGTTTGAGGATGATGGGGCCCAGGGAGGTGGTGTAGATGGAGAAGAGAAGGGGGCCAAGGACTGAACCCTGGGGAACCCCGGTTAGCCCTGGCCCATCGTATTGCTTCCGTTACAGACAACAAAGCCGTTTCAGTTGAGTGTCTGTTCTTGAAGCCTGATTGATTGTCATCAAGCTTATTGTTCTGAGTCAGGAAGGTAGAGAGTTGATTGCTCAATGAGTTTTGCTGTGTAAAGCAGCAAAGAGACAGGTCTGTAATTTTCCACCAGTGATGTGTTGAGTGTATTTTTCTTGAGAAGCGGGGTGACTATAGCCACCTTGAAGGTGTTGGGGAAAATGCCGGTAGTGATAGAGGAGTTGATGGTAGGTGAGAGGGTTTGTAGAAGGTGAGAGGGGATGGGATCTAGAGGGCAGGTGGTTGGATGCGTTTGGATACCTGATCTTCTGTGACTGGAGTGAATGCGGACATGCAAGGTGTCGAGGATTGTGGATGAATTTGGGTGCAAGGTGGTGCAAACTGTCGGCTGATGGTGGGGGTTTTGTCTGTGAAGTGATCAGCGAAGTCATGTGCAGTGAGAGAGGTCGGGGGGGAGGTTGGGGTGGAGAGAGGAGTGAGTTGAAAGTCTTGAAGAGCTTTCGGCTGTCCTTGGCATGTTCAATCTTCCGGCTGTCCTTGGCATGTTCAATCTTCCGGCTGTCCTTGGCATGTTCAATCTTCCGGCAGTTTAATACACATATGGTTTCATTGAGGGACCTACGGAAAAATGTCTTTTTAGAGGGAAGATAGCATAGATGGAACTAGCTAGAGCATAAGTTTTGAGCGTTAGCCTTTCGGGGAACTGCTCGGCCCTCCCGTGCCCGGGATTCAGTCAGTAGTCCCTCATAGAGGGGCACTCACGTGGACAGTATGTAGGAATACTCCTCTTACTCTTCTATGCCTGTTGGGGCGAGAGGAGCCAAAAAGCTGGAGGGTATCTCCAGGGGCATAAATAGTGCATATATCACATGGTACGGCCAAGCTGGACACCCCTTCTTAGAGTTAAGACCGTGCTGCCACCATCTAGCACAGCTGAACAGACGGATTCAATGCCCAGGTATAGTACCTGGTGAAGGTGTTGGGTGTCGACCAACCCGACAGCCTTGCAGATCTCTGCCAGCGGAGTCCTCTTGTCAACATCTCGTCAAGGCAGAGACAACCCTGAAGAGTGGGCTCTCAACTGCAGGGGGGAAGGGACATCGGATGCTGTGTATGCAGTAGAGATGGCCTCCACTAGCCAGTGGGCCAACTTCTGTCTTCAAACAGCCTTCCCTATCTTCTGCTGTCATGAGAGGGGAAAAGCGATGTACTGTCTCCTTCGGGAGATGCACCAGCTCTCTCCGATGCAGCAGTGGAGATTGCATTATCAAGCACACAAGAGTCATCAGAAGATGCCAGCAGCGCATGTACCGATAACACTCTGTGGCGGATAGCAAACACACTGGCGGAGCGGGAAGCACAAGGGAAGGAAACCACGCGTTCAGCCCAGCTTTGACGCTCTGAATGCCGGGGATGAGTACTCGTAGTCACAACACCTCCGATGGCGCCAGCCGCGTTCCAATGCGTTATATGACAGAAAAGTGCACTTCTACACAGTCTGATCCTATGACTGCTGCATCAGTATGTTTACGCCCAAAACAGCTATCGAGCGATCCGTCAATGCAGTCGATTCACAGATTTGCGCGATCGACATGTTTGGAAGAACAAGTGCTCTACTAACAAAGAGGAGTCTTTGTTAGTAGAGCATTGGTTTGATGAAAGGCAGTGAAAGACAAGAGTCTGGGGTTCTCAGCAACTCGAGCCTACTGTGAAGGGCCAGGGAATCACACTGGTTGCCATAAACACCAGATCTCTTTATCTAAAAAAGGAATATAATCCAACACTGAATATAATCCAAATCTTTCACCAGTCACTTGTATCTCAGAATGTGGCTCGAATTAGAAACAGAAAGAGTGCTGCGCCTGCATCTATTATGTGTGTGCGGCCTGCTCATGTGACAATTAGCACGGCCACGGCATTTAAAAAGACAATGGAGAGAGTAGAGCGCTCCTAGCTGATTTCCCATAGTCGTCACCGACATAAGTCCTAGTGACCGACTACTGATGGGGAACTTAATCATCCCTTTCATTTTATTGCATTTACAAAGCTCTGTCATGGAAATCCACAGCAACGATTTTAAAAAAAAATCAAAGAATTAAAACCTTTCACGTTTAGCATCAGAGCAGAGCAGGAAACAAATCAAAATTAAACAATAGCTCAACAACAAACATTTAGTTCCTTCTGACAGAATTTTTTTTTCACAAAGTGTCAAATTCAGCAGTTCTCTGAGTGGAATTGAAGGCTGTACTGATGGAGGGTTCTCCTGCAGAACATCATAGTGCTCTTCACAAACACAGGTGCGTCACAGAGAACAGCTCTTTAAAAATGTTGTAAACAGTGCTGTGTTAGTTACTAAAAATGCCCTTAATGCACTTTTATTTTAATATCAGTGCAGCATGAAAAATACTGCTCTGGTGATTAGTTTAACTGTTTTTATTTATTTGCATTTTGACCTTTTTTGCATTGTTTTTCCATTGCATTTTGCATTGTTGTCAATATACACACAAAACCAAAATATACCAAATAACAATAAAATTATAAATAATTTAAAACAACAAATATTCAAAGTTTATGTGGAAAATTTGTATTATTAAATAAGTATTATTTTAAATAACATTATCTTACAATAAAACTTTGTTTGTTGTCATCGACAGCAGCTTCAAGCAGATCGACAGAGCTCGCATCTTATGAAGATTTTTTTTCTTAATCTCCATTTCGGTATAATAATGTGTGTAATTCTACTTTGAAAACGAATTTTTCTCAAGTGTCCCCTTTCGCTCTCTCTGATCCTGCACAACAGCAAGTGACTGTTTACAATTTAATATGTTTAAATATTCATCAAATCTGACGTCTTCGCTACGCCCATGTCCCTCCTCTCTAGACCCATTTATGGTTACTAGGATGTGATCCAGTCCCATGCTAGCGAAGACTGGCTCTACTAATTTATTACTGCTCTCCCGTTCACACAAAACGTCGCTCATGTTATATACAATCTTTGTTTTTTTTCTCACCTCGACTCGCCTCAATTACGCTTGTTTAACGCAGCCTCTGTGAGTATTCAGGTGAGTGAAAACCTCCAATCAATCACTCAACACCATTTCTTCTTCGTAGATAACCGATGATGTAACTCAATCACTGAACGAGCTTTCTTCTTCTTGTGGCGTTCAACAACACACCACGGAAAGAAGAGTAGGAATAAAAACACAAGGGGGGCGTTCAGGATGGCGATCGAGACGGATGTGTTTTTGTGAGGCTGCACGTTTCTTCTCCAAAGCCCGTAGTAATATCTTACAACTTATAATACCTTGAATAATACTCCATCCTCCTCTGCATTACATGGTTTGATCAAAGCCACATAGCCGGTCAGTTGACAGCTTTTGACACCGACTTGCTAATCGTAAAGTTAACGTGGCCTTCTCGGCACAATGGCTGGAAAGAATAAAGATAGGCAAAGGTCCAAGAACAACTCTTCAGAAATGGAAACGACAGAAGAACAGTTTGGCGGGGAAGACCACTAAACACAACTTAATAAAAATCACTTTTCCATTCTGTCAAAAAGCATGGCTGATCTTGATTCTGCTCCGAATACTCCTGACCCAAAGATAGTAAAAAACGAGCTGTCCCTCGTCGAACTTCTGAACAACATCATACGAATTCTGACAGAAAAAATCAAGGAAAGCACGGATAGTCTGGAAAAAAATCGTTCAAAAGAACTTCTGAAATCTACAGAATTCCTGGCGGTTGAAATTAATGACCTAAAGGTAAATCTGAATGGGCTAAAATCTTCCAGTGATGTACACGGGAAGAAAATTTCTGAGTTGGAAGATCATATGAGTGAAATGGAGAGATATAGACGACGTTGGAACTTGAAGCTCTACGGGTTAAACAAACAAGAAGGAGAAGACATCCGACAGAGACTTGTGGACATCTGTGCTGCTGTGCTTCCATAGGAAAGGAACCGCTTTTCTACCGAAATCGATGTGGTTCATCGCGTTGGACGGAGGCTCGACGTGATGCAGAAACCAAGAGCAGTAATTCTCTTGTTCAGATCCAGGAACATAAGAGATCTTCTCTGGAAAAAAAAAAAATTAAAAACAATTGCTTTTTGAAGTAGTAAAAGCTGAGATTTGCTGAAGGTCTGATGGTGACTGATAAAAAAAAAATCAGAGGTCAGCTGTGGACCACAGTCGAAGCAGCACGCAAGGAAGTACGGAGGGCTTATTTTGATGGGATCAAAGCATTTGTGGATGGAAAAGAGATTTTTTTCGAAGTAGGCAAGAACAGTAATGCTTGATTGTTTAAACAAGTTATGTTTGTCTTTCAAGGTAAACCTTAAATTTAATATGGGTTTTTGGAGCTGTTAGCTTCTGTGTTCTTAGGTGAGTATGAGTTCAATTGCCGTTTTTTCACTCAATGTTAGAGGTTTAAGGAATTTGATTAAGAGAAAATGATTTTATTTGGAGAAACAGAACTCATTACATTAAGAAAGCCACTTAAAGTCAATTAGTTTGCAAGGGAGGATTAAATGTAGTGAATTTCAACACTTCAAATATTATTTTAAAGGACAGATGGATTAAACACTATTTTCAATACAAAAATAAAATTTGGTATCTTATCCCAAACTTTATATTTGAGAAATCGGATGGGCTCGAATTTCTGCTGCAGTGCAATTTTGATCTTGGTAAGGTCCCAGTTAAATTAAGCAACTTTCACAGACAGGCGCTCTTATCCTGGTATAGTAATTATAAGCATAACTTTTCCCCTGCTAAATGCATAATTTGGAACAACAGACACATTCTATTCAAATGTAAATCTTTCTTTTAGAAAGAATTGGGTTTATAACAGTATTATTTTTGTTCAACAATTGTTTAATGAAAACCTTCTCAGCTATGCAGAATTTCTTCAAATGTTTACTTTTCCCGTTACACCAAAACAATATTGTATTGTGTTTGACGCTATACCTTCAGGATTAATATCTCTCTTTAAAGGAATTCATAACAAACAACTGATGTTTAAGTCTGTTGTTATGGTAAACAGAATTAGTATTAATGACAAAAATGGAATAATAATTTCATAAGGAACTTAGTAGTAGGTGATAGCCCAATTAAAATATATTGGTATTCTAGGATTGGATCTGCAGTTTGGAACTATGCTTGGTTGCTACCCAAAATGTTCTGTATTACAAATAAAGTGAGAGAAGTTCACTTTAAAATTCTTCATTTGCTGTATCCTGTGAAAACTCTTTTCCTAAGATTTCTTTCTAACATCGAGGATATGTGTAGTTTTTGTTCTGTAGAGAAAGATGTTCCTCATTTTTTTTGTAAATTGTGTTTAAAGTAATATGTTTTGGGTTGATTTGGAAAACTTTTTATGCAAATGTCTGAAAGTTAAATTTAATTTTTGTGCGAAAGATATTGTTTTCTACCTAAGAAGGGAAAATATGTCTCCTAGTGTTTCTTATGTTATTCATATCCACAAGCAAAAATGGGCAAAAGGAAAACCCAATTTGACACTTTAAAATTGAAATGCACCACTATATAGATCTGCTACTTGGACTGAAAAATAACAAATCAAGACGGCCTGTGTTAATTTGTAAAACCTTTAACCTCTTCATTTAATACTGTTTCATTTTCTGTTTGTAGTTGAATTTTATGTTTGTTTTTTGTTGTTTTACTCTCTTGACTGGTGCATTATCCACTTCTCAGTTTTTATGAATATGAGTTGGACTGCATTTGCAATTCTATTAACATTCAATAAAAAAGGAATAAAAACACAAAGTAACGAACTAACACAGCAGTAAAGGTAACTGAGTTGGTTTGTTTATAAAGTGCTGGTTAAGAGTATTAGTTACTGCTGATAGCGACGCCGTTACAGTAACGCGTTATTAATAACGTTACTGCACAACACTGCTTATAAAACATGCTTTTCTTCATTTTAAATAAATTAAAGCAAGGAAGGCACAAGCATTTCTCTTTATTAACAGGTGGTTTATTTTGAAACACTGTGACAACTACAGTACACAAACAAACAAACAAACACAGTTTCAACAAAATATGAAATAACATAATATAACTTAAAGAAGTTAACTTCAACAAATACAACACAAATATACAAAATTACCTCGTTGGCTGCTGGCTAAAATAGGGACATTCTTGGAGTCCACTTGCTGTTTACAAGCTTGTCTTGTGAAACTGAACAAAATTGACTGCTTATCACAAAGCTTCTTCTTTGTGTATTTTCATCTTCTTCTTCATCTTGTAGTGTTTTGTGGCAGCTTGCATTTGTTTGGACTACTGCCATCTGCTGGACTGAAGTGTGATCTTGTTGGTGTTTTTTTAGTTAATGGATTTTCTTAAATTTGTTGTATTAGGTTTGTTTCCTTCAAATAGGTCATTAAGTGTTTTATATTGTTCTGTGTGTTTGGAAAGCACACTAAATTTTGTAATGCCAATTGTTTATTTATTTCTTGTCTTAGTTTCTCTCTGTCCCTTGAGTATTGTGAACACTTCAGTAACACATGTTTTACCGTTTCTGTTTCCTCACAGTGTATTTTCCTGTTTGGTGTTTTCCAATATTTTCAGTCCACTATTAAGTTCTGTGTGTCCCATTCTGAGCCTTTTTATACATACTTCCTCCTGTCTTGATAGTGTAATCTTCTTTTTAATTGTTACTTCCTTTTGTACTTCATATAATAACCTTCCCTTTCCCTTTTTATCCCATTGCTTTGGCCGTTTTTTATTACCAATCTTTGATAATTGATTTTATTTATTTTGTGTTTTCCTTCTTCCTTTACAAATGGCACCTCATGAATTTCCCCTTAAATACCAACTCAGAACTTCAAAATAAGTAATTTCAAATCAAAAGCCTGAATAGAAAATAACTCAAACATCAAATAATGACAATTTATTGAAAATACATACATTATAAACACAAAATACACATTTACAGTTACACCTGTCCTGAACACTGATCCTGGTCCTCCGAGTGTTCTGTGCTTGCTGTTCAACACATACTCCTCATTGTTTTGCCAAAATTAATACTCAAGCACATGTTTCACTGCACACAGCAGCCGGCACATTAAGGATTTTCCTTAATCTTGATGTTTTGAAAGTATCAGAAGAGCTGTGTACTAGTGCGTTGATAATCAAAAGACTCTGGTCAGCTAGATAAAATTTTTTTATTATTGTATTTCGCTCAGTTTTGGGGTCTTTCTCATAACTGTTTGCATGTAATCTTTTCGATCAAATTAAGTAAAATTATTATTTATGAATGAACCAAAAGATTGTTTCAAATTGTTCAAAGAGTAGTTCTGTGTAGTGAATGAGTCAAAAGAACCTAGTCACCAAAACGACCGAAGCTTCCCATCAGTAACAGAAAGAGCAGCGCTGTCTCATCTGCTTCAGCGGGTACACTTTGATAATAAATGTCCGCAAAATAGCAAGCTCTCTTAAAGGGGCAATACACTATTGAATATAAATTTCAAAGGTAAGCACTTTATTTGAATATTGTTATCCTTGGTTAATTTTTAAGCAGCCTGGGTTTTGTTTCATAAAGTAGATAACATTGTAAATATATGATTAGTTCCATAACAATCCATTTGTCTTCATTTTTTTCAATGGTAACTGACGATTACAAACAGCCTGAATAATAGACTGCAGTATTGAGTTAGACTTTCTGAATCTCTGAATCTGGTTTGGACCTCTTCAGATGTTAGATGAACATTACTGCTGCAGAGACACATGAAGGAACAGCATAATCAGTCCGATGATGTTGTTATGAAGAGTACTTTATGCAGATTTGAAAACGTTCCAAAACCATTGAACTAGCAAGCAAACGCGTCAACGTCCATCTGCCGTCAGAGCAAAATCCCAGTATATTCACACTTGTTTCATGCCATTAAATTAACACATATGGCGTTATAAAACAAACATGTAATGCTAAATAAAATTAAATAATAAAAACAATTAGAACGGAAAGAAGTAAATAACATGAAGGTAAGCTCTGTGATTTTAAATTAATCATGTCTTTGGATCAATTTTAATTTCACGGTTTGTCTAAATTAATATCTAAAAATATATTTTATAGTTTCAAAAGTTTGGGTTACTTTGTATTATATGTAATGATGATGGATGTTGTGTCAAGGAGGAAAACCAAATTTAGGCATAGGGGACTATTCATGTGCAAATATGTAAACAAAACATTTTATAGTACTTTTTGTAACAGTTTTTGAAAAAGACCCACAATCTCAAAACCTTGTGAATTATGATAATTGTGGAGTCGAGGAAACAATAGAAGATATAATACTAAAATGTAAAACATATGAAATGGAAAGAAAAGAAATAATGAAAGAGATGAGGGAAATAATAACAGAGCCTATAACAATAATCAAAATCCTAAAGGAAACGAAAACATATAAGGCGACCCTTTTTGTTTCCTAATTTTAGAATATCAATTGCTAACAATAACAATTAAAGCTTCAAGCATCGATGGGAGGGCGCTAGATTTTACACCACCTCCCTGGGCCCTATCATCCTCAGACACGGATTCTCCTACCACTGCTACGCTGACGACACTCAACTCTATCTGTCGTTCCCCCCTGATGACCTGTCAGTAACTACCCGCATAACTGACTGCCTGAACGACATCTCTACTTGGATGAAGAACCATCACCTACAGCTCAACATGGCCAAGACAGAACTTCTGGTAATCCCAGCTCATCCCTCTGTGCATCACGACCTCACCATCCAGCTGCAATCCTCTGCAATCACCTCTTCTCCTTCAGTCAGGAATCTTGGAGTGATTTTGGATGAACAGCTGTCCTTCAAAGACCACATCACAAAGACAACTCGAGCATTTAGATTTGCACTGCACAACATTCGAAAGATCAGGCCCTTCTTAACTGAGCATGCAACTCAACTCATGGTTCAGGCTCTGGTCCTCTCACGTCTGGACTACTGCAACGCTCTCCTAACAGGACTTCCATTGAATACGCTCAAACCTCTGCAGATGATCCAGAATTCTGCAGCTCGTCTTATCTTCAAGGAACCGAAACGAGCTCATGTTACTCCCCTCTTCGTCACTCTTCATTGGCTCCCCATTGCAGCTCGGGTTAAATTCAAATCGCTAATGCTGGCATACAAAACTATCTCCAGATCAGCCCCTGTTTACCTTCATGAGCTCATACACTCCTACATGCCCTCCAGAAGCCTGCGCCCAGAGAAGGAACAGTGACTCGTGGTTCCGTCCCACAAGGGCAGAAGATTTCTCAGCAGAACCTTCTCTTTCACTGTTCCTGACTGGTGGAACAAACTCCCTGATCCAGTCAGGAAAGCAGCAACACTAACAGCTTTCAAAAAGCAACTGAAAACTCTTCTCTTCAGAGAACACCTACTATAAAAAAAAAAACTACTACCTTCTTTTTCCCTCCTCTGTCTTTATCTTCTTCCCCTACTGCTTTGGTTTTTTGATCAGTTGATACAATTTCTATTGTGAGAAGTTGAGATAGACTTTGACGGTGTAACAAATTGCATATTGTCTCTCCCTAATGTAAGTCGCTTTGGACAAAAGCGTCTGCCAAATGCATAAATGTAAATGTAAAATCACTCTCATTAGCAGCTCAACCTGTAAAACTTCTAAAGTCTAACTGCCTAACATGTTGAATGGGCTTTTCAGGCATCAGCTGCATAAATAATCCACATAAACATAAATAATCCACTTAATAATATGAATAATCTTCTTATTCTTCGGTTTTGTTTATTGGCAGTTTGGAAACCGGACTTTTGGTGCATTACCGCCACCTACTGGAGTTGTAGTTTAGATCATGGTATGAAGAAAGGAAATTCTATTTCTTTTTATTTTATTTTTTTATTACATATTATTTTTATATTCTCAAAATATTTTTTGTTATATAAAGGAATATTGGTATTCCCTTATACATCCTGACATCAAATATCACACATTTCCCTGTGTGTCGACGGTTTGCTACTTTATATTGACGGTAATTAAGTCCTGTATGTCCTATTTTTAATCTTGCGATGGCGGTTTCTTCGGTTCCGTGTCTAAGAGGATGTTGTTTTCCTTCCTTTTTTTGTATATCATACAAGTGCTTCCGTGTCTCACCCTCTTCCCATTGTTCTTGCCATATTTCTAAGATCTTTTTGTGTATTATACTTCTAGCCTCACTTTTCCTATAGATATTTCCATTGTTATTTTGTTTTTCTTAACTGCTTGTTTAGCTGCTGCATCCACGTCTTCATTTCCGTCGATTCCTATATGTGCTTGTTTCCATAAAAATATATTATTTTATCTTCTCTGTCCATTTCTGCAATCAAATAATCCGCTTCCTGCAACGAATCTCATATAAACCACACGCCCTACTTGTCACACGGGTTTGTGCGCGTTTTTTGACCCGTTGATTGGTTGTTTTGCTGTGTATTTGCATAAACAACACCCGTAGGGTGTACCCTCTTGATTGGGACGTGCCTAACTGTTCTGGCGCGATAAGAGTTCGTGGAAAGAGGGGGATCCTATTGGATGCGAGGAGAGACCTCACACTCTGATTGGCTGACTCTCCGTCCGTCCCCGCTAGCTCGCGCTTCCTGTTCATCATGTTCGGTTGAGATGTTTGAAACTGGATGTCAGACTTGAAGAAGAGTGAAAAAGTCTCGTGTTATGAGCGGTTAGTGAACTTTACCACCTTCCGCTGCTTTATCATCATGAAATAACCAGTATTGATTATTCTGCGATGTGATTGATGAGTTCTGATCGGATCCTTGCTGTACTCCGCGGGCTGCGGCTCGAGCCGCTCGGAGCGATAACTTTATAGCGCTAAAGAGCGATCAAACTCCTCCGATCTAAGTCAGCTCGGGTTCCCTTAATTATTGATCACTGATAAAGAGAAGTTTAACGAAGTTTGTGTCATTACCTGCCGGATTTTTAACGGTTCCTGAGTTTGAGAGCGAGGCTCAAAGTTGAGTTTAACTTCAACAATCATTTTTACGTAAATTTAACGCTAAAAACAGGAATCTCACAATTAAAACTGGGGTTAAATATTACTTTTAATGTTTTATAAGTGAGCATTTAACAGCTAGTTTATTAACTTGAAAGTATACAATGGAGAAAAAAGTTAATTAATTTCTTTAATCAGAATAGAAGTCTTTTAGCACGGCCCCCTAAAACTAGTAAATAAGACAAAACATTTCTCAGCAATATGGTTTATTAGCGAGGACAACTTAATTTTTTAAAGGACTAAAACAAGTTTGACGTTAAGAGAATTAAACTCCTTAGTTGACCTTTATTTCTGATGATGACGATGGGGCAGCTGTCTATCTCAGTGGTGTGTAACAGATTGTCAGAAGGAACTCTTCTGTGCTGGCTCTGAGACTCTTCCTTTGTTCAGATCATCAAAAGAGTGAAATGGCTGCCCTGGGGGAGCCGAACACTGGCTTTATCCAGAAGAGTTGCTCCGAAAATGCCCAGGTGAGTGCCCTGTGTTTTCCTTAATAGTCCCACCACTGTTTACTTTACCTGCGAGGTCACCGGTGCACCGCCGACTGCGAGGTCACCGGTGCACCGCCGACTGCCAGGTCACCTGTGCACCGCCGACTGCCAGGTCACCTGTGCACCGCCGACTGCAAATTACCTGTGCACCCCTGATTGAGACTGCCTCAAAAATGTTTAGTGTTCTTTTATTTGATTTTGGATTCTGACTAAATGGATGTTGACACAAAACTCTGAACGATAAGACACATCATCTGACTTCGTATCTGACCAGGGTTAAAGCTAAGCATTAAATCTCAAGAAGCTTCATTCCTTCTACTGCATTCTGTGCATCAGCTGATGTAGATGTTTTTTTGTAGGACATACACCAGCCTTCTTCACTTGCGATGCTAGCTGCGACCTGCAGCCGGATTGATGAGGATGATGGCACAGAACAGCAGTCTGCAGTTGCACCGACAGAATTCTCCCAGACTGCGAATGGCTGGCACATTAGTCCTGCAGACGGTGCCTGCTCTGGGGGCAAGAACCTTCCTCAGCCCCAGCTGATGATGGCATCCACTCAGAGCCTCCAGGGTTCTCTTATTACTGCTATGCCGGGTTTGCAGTATCAACTCATGCCCCAGATCCAGACCAGTGCTGGGCAGCCATTGCAGATAGCACCCAGCACTCAGGATGGAACCGCCCAGTTTCAGCTGCTGTCCTCACCCTCCTCCACCAAGACGGCTGGCCCTGGCTCAATCCTCAGTGTTCCGGGGCTCTTACAGCAAGCTATCCCTTTGCAAAACCTAGGCGTTGGCGGATCAGTTCTGTCAGGGCAGACACAGTTCTTAGCAAATGTCCCCCTTAGCACCAACATCACCCTGTTACCGGTGAGTTCTACAAGCGGAGCACCAGTGAGTACAGCAGGAGCGCCAGTGCTACTTCAGACCTCAACAACTTCTGCAGCTACAGCTCAGTACTGCTCCACAGCATCCAGCCCTTCTATCCTGACCCTGGGTGCCAGCAGCACAGCAGAGCAACAGACCTCTGATAACAGCCAGAAGCCTCAGCTGGTTCTGCAGCCACAGCAGCTTCTGCAGAGTGTGCAGCCAGGAGGGCAGGTGTTCACCACACAGACGTTGTGCCAGGATGGGCTACAGAATCTCCAGATCCAGACTCTAGCCAATGGGATCCCAATCCTGATTCGAACTGTGGGCCCTGGAGGACAGGTGAGCTGGCAGACACTGCAGCTGCAGAGCCCTGCTAATGCTCAGATCACGTTAGCACCTGCTGGTGCTGCCATGCAAGTCTCCAGCCTGCTGAATACACTGAGTGGTAACATACAGCTGCCAGTTGCTATCTCCAACACTATAGGTCAGTTCTTCTTTCTTCTATAGTCTCGGGGTCAGAGGGTAGTTCTATATTCTCGGGGTCAGGGTAGTGCTATTGTCTCGGGGTCAGAGGTAGTTCTCCTATTGTCTCTGGGTTAGAAGGTAGTTCTCCTATTGTCTTGGGGTCAGAGGGTAGTTCTCCTATTGTCTCCGGGTCAGAGGGTAGTTCTCCTGTAGTCTTGGAGTCAGAGGGTAGTACTCTATAGCCTCTGGGTCTGATTTTGGATCAGGGTTTGTCTGGTTCGGTAACGTTTTCTTCTGGTTCTGCAGCTGAGGACCGGCCTGCTGTGGGAGAGCACACAGAGTACAGCACTGCTGTAGACGACAGTCTAGAGACCAGCTCCATATCGTTCAGCAGAAGGTCACGCAGAGTGCCCTGCAACTGCCCATACTGCAAGGACGGAGAGGCTCGGTAGGCTCACAGCAAACTTTGTTTCAGAGAATGTTCTGATTTCTGAGGCCTCTGACCTCCTCACCCATTGTTCTGCAGAGACCCAAATAAGAAGAAACAGCACCTGTGTCATGTTCCTGGCTGCGGAAAGGTCTATGGCAAAACCTCTCATCTGAGAGCCCACCTGCGCTGGCACACAGGAGAGAGACCCTTTGTCTGCTCCTGGGCCTTCTGCGTAAAGCGCTTTACTCGCTCAGATGAGCTCCAGAGGCACACGAGAATACACACAGGTAAGATAAGCAGCCGTACAAAGTTTCGTTCTGTGTTATCTCAGAGTTATCCTTGTTTCATTCCTGTTTCCACAGGCGAGAAGAGGTTCTCATGTCCTGAATGCCCCAAGCGCTTCATGCGAAGTGATCACCTGTCCAAACATATAAAAACACACATGAACAAGAAGGGTGGAGTGGTCCTGACTCGACTCAGCCCTGTAGAACTGGAGGGGACCCCAGTCAAAGTTGAGGGGTTCCTGGGAGAGCTGAAGGGTTCCCACACAGAAGCTCAGACTCTGGTGCCAGTGGAGTCGCTCTCCAGTGAAGGAATAGTCCAGATCAGCAGCGACATCCCCATTATGCAGGTGCCCCAGGTTCAAGCTATAGACTTGGGGAAAAATGTCTTCTAACGGAGCCTCGGGGCTCTGCAGGAACTGTCAGGATCCCCGAAGGAGTACTGGAACTGTCAGGATCCCCGAAGGAGTACTGGAACATAGAGAGAAAGGTTTCAATTTGATCTGTCAGGGCAGCGAGGACCCTTTGGTCCTGTCTGATCCAGATCCAGCCTCTTGATGAACTAGATCTTGAATCTCAAGACTTTTCCTTTTAAATGTTGTGGACTTTAAGCCATCATGCTCTCGTGCCAGTCAGAGGAACCAACCCCAATGCTGTTTTCAAATAGGTTATATTTTTCTAATAAGCTTTTTCGCTCCAAGTTGTGCAGTCCTGATCGGCCTTTTTTATATTCCAGATCTTCTAGGAGGTAGCTTTTCTACAGCTTTCATTCCTATTCGAGACGTGTTACAGTATCTGAAGCTCCTGGAGATTGATGGCTGTACTCTTAATGGTTTTGTTTATCAGGGAATCATTCAGAGGATCATTAACCAAAGCTGTTGTATCATGAGTTCTGTCTCAGGTTCTGCGTGGAATGTTGGTGATGATTAAAAAAAGAGGAGCATCAAAGCTTCAGGCTCAGAGCTGTTATTGATGCGAGAGAGAGAGTGTCGGTCTGTGAGAACATGCCTCTGATGCAGGCTGGTGTTTTTTCTGTGCTGAGCCATTTCCTGCTGAAGCTGAACCAGGTCCTGGGTCCTACCAGTTTCACTGTTACTGTTAACATCACCGTTCTGTTCTACTGCCTGATGTTCGGGAGATGATTACTTGATGGTTTCAGATATCAGCGTTGGGTTAAATGCAGGAAAAATAATAATAAATCAGTCAATCAATCGTGTTGTTTTCAGCTCGAGGTCTTCCTCCAGAAAAGGCTAGCAGCAGCTTATCCAGTCAGCTTATAAGAGGACGATTAATATTTCAACTATATTATTATAACCAGTACTTTAAAATAGTTGAGAAATTATCTTTGTAGTTAGTAAAAGTAATGAAATAAATAAAGCTGCAAGCAGCAATGGGAGGGGTGAAAAGATGTGGTGCTTTACAAAGGTGAAAAGGCACTTTACAAACTACTGAACAATATAAAGCTTTAAATGTAAAGATGATCTATATTGTTAACTCATTTAAAACCAAGAGTTGGTGTTATAAGGTTAGCATAATGTACAATGGAGGAACTGTGTGGGACATACAGCCACCAATATATACAGGAAGCAGGTAAGTGTATCATTACTTAAGAATAGCAATTTGGTCAGAATGGTAGGCTCATCATTCCATAAATTTTGTGATCCATATCCTTTTGTTCAGCCTGACGAGGATAATCATGCCAGGCTGTTTTTGTTGATGGTGGATTAACTTGAACGGAGATACAGTCTAAAATATGTAAATTGTTTTGCAAATTTTTGAAGGGGGAAATTTGCTGGAGTGCCACTCCAAGACCATTTTTCCCCCTAATGCATTATAAGCAACCACACCAATTTTCAGCTTGATTAGACATTTCGTCAAGGAGGAGTTTGTATAAAACATATAAAGTAGAAAACAAGCAAAAATGCACGTTTAGAGGTTTTTGCAAAATACCTGACTTCCTGTCAATTTTGGAAACAGGGATTATATTAGTGAAAATTGCAGCTTGTTAATTTACATATGTGTACCAAAGTTCATTAGCCTACAACAAACTAGTTGAGCTACAGCTACAAAAACAGCTTAAAGGAAGATAAAAAAAAATGCATAAGGTGGGGGTATATTTTTTATAAATCAGTTTTCGGACCCAAATTTTATGACATTTTTCTGAGTCTGAGGCATGTACAAAAATCTGGGATTTTTCTTGAATGTTCAGGTACCCAAAAGTGCCCGCAATGATTTTCGGAATAATTTAAAAAAATAAAGAAGAATTTTTCGAAAACCAATAGGGTTATCGCAGTGCTGGTGCTCTAATAAGAGCCAATAACATTGATAATAAAAATCGTCTCTCCCCTCCTAAAAAAATCTTTCTCCTCTCTCTCTCTATCCATCCATCCTCTTTCGCTCTCCATTCTCTACCTCCCTCCTCTTTTTCTCTCCTCTCCCCTTCTCTCTCTCTGCTCTCTATCTGTAAATTATGTAAGTGTTATTAGCTCTGCTTTCAGATGCTCTCAATATAATCATGAGATCTTTCAAAAGTTGTAATATTGTAATGAGAGATGTTGAGTGTGAGGCTGTGTTTGAACTCTAACCTTCTGATGTTCTCAGATGTTTGGTTTCTTCAGATCTGCTCTGGTGTTATATTAGTGGAGCGGAGCATAAACTCGTGCTGTATTGATTGCTTAAATCTCATATTGAGCTCCTGGAGTTGCAGCACCATTGCTCCGATATCAAACTCATTCTCTCTATTCTGCGGATCAAACAGCAGATTTACCCAGAGGCTGGAGGGAGGGGCCTGGAATTTCATTGGACAAACCCAGTGTCCTTCAAAAAATTAACCAATGGGCTAGATGACTATGGCAGATCATTTATTGTTTGACAGCCGCTGTTGTTTTTTAACTTGTGACAGCTGCCGGTGTTGCGTTGTTCCAAGAGATTTCTAAGCACCACTATAGGAACACGAACCACTGCTCTAAAAGATGGTATCTCTGCGGAGAAGTGTTTTATTTGTGAGGTAGGGCAGGTAACATTTTAAAACAAATTCCTAGACATTTTTTGACCTCCTGTTTCTTAATAGCATAAATATGCCAAAGCAGTGTTTCTGCCTTGAGTTAAAGGCTTTGAGGTAAATCTTAATGCTTTAAAATGTTATGGTATGGTAAGTAAAATTCAATTAAAACCGCTCAGTTTCAGGTTTGAGATCCGTTTTAAACTGCAGCAGTAACTCGTTTATAATTGAAATGCTTCAGAAGAGTCTTGAACTAAACTAGACACTGCTGCGAGGAACACCTACAGGTGAGGGGCGGGGCTTCCGGCTCGTGACGTCACACCGGTGATCGTGTCTCCACATACGGAAGTGGGAATCGGAGACCTCAGAGCGCAGGTGAGTGATCGATCAATCATCCTTTGAGCCCGTGAAACTTCCAGCTATCAGTGAGTGAGTGAGTGAGTGAGTGAGTGAGTGAGTGAGTGAGTTAGAGACTGTCAAAGCTCCTTGTGCTTGGAGAGGAACGTCAGGCTCGGAGAGGCTCAGGGAGAGCAGCTCTGGAAGGGTTGAGCTCAGGTGAACATGGCCTCCTGAAGCAGGGCCAGATACATCCTCTCAGAGAGGTGACCACTGCTAAGGTGACTGGTCTGGGTCAGGTAAATATTAAACTGAAAGTAAGCTCGTGAGCACGAGAACATTGATCATTGATTCATTCTAAAGATTTCACCTCTGATCGAGGCTGTAAATCTCATTTCTCCATAATAACAATATTCATTTGAGGAAGTGCATCCTAATCTATAAGATGATAAGTGAGTGTATCAAGGAGGGGTTTGTTTATTAAATGAGAAGTGTTACTGATCCGCCGGTAGACCGATCTTAATCAGTTTTGCGCTTGTGATCCACAGATCTCTTGGAACAGAAATGTGGCCGAATCAAGGTAACTTCACTCTTCTTCATCTCCTGTAAATGAACCAGCTCTAAATGTACAATCTGAGACCGGTAGAAGTGTAGACTCCTTTTTCTTCTTACAGTGTGCATTAGGAGGGCATGATGATTAATTATTATCATTGGTTCATTTGTGAAGGGTTGTAAATTAGTTCATAAGGAACACTATTTTAATTTCTGTAAAGAGGTTTCAGATGGATAATTGTTCACATTGTTTCCTTTTCACACTTTTAAAAAGCATTAAAGGTTTGTTTTCTGTGTGCTGTGATGTTTAGGACCGCCAGTGCAGCCCCCCAATCCTGGCTATCCCTGTCCCCCTAACCCGGGCTATCCAGCTCCTAACCCGGGATATCCTGCTCCTAACCTGGGATATCCTGCTCCTAACCCAGGATATCCTGCTCCTAACCCGGGGTTGCCTGCACCAAACCCTGGCTATCCCTGGCCCCCTAACCCATCGTACCCAGCTATGCCCATCCCGCAGTGCCCTCCGGGTTCAAACCCTGTGTACCCGCCGGGAGCGGCTCAACCCATGCCCCTCCCACACCACGGAGGGCACCCGGCTGGTGTGAGTGCTCATGGACACAAGAAACACAAGAAGATGAAGAAAGTGAAGAAAGCTCATAAGGAGCACAAGCACATGAAGCATGGCAAGGCCAAGGTAAGAACATGGCCCAGGTGAATGGGAGCTTGCTAAGGTCAAGGCTCCGATCCAGGGCCAGGGCCAGGACCAGTAACTGACTAACAGTTAATCTGAGAGCTGAAAACAGTAGCCTTGTGCAGCTTTTATCTCCAGAGTCGGAGCTGAAGTAAATACCTTCAG
The DNA here is from genome assembly GCA_900490495.1 of Danionella dracula. Lineage (NCBI taxonomy): Eukaryota > Metazoa > Chordata > Actinopteri > Cypriniformes > Danionidae > Danionella > Danionella dracula. The sequence continues at coordinate 18,494,869 of UELW01000012.1, forward strand.
AACTCGAGACGCTGCACCTGATCTGTCCATAAAGGAACCAGAAAGACAGCTGTGAGCAGTTAGGATTGAGCGGTCTGAGAAGGGTTACGTGCTCTCGCAGAAGCTCCAGAGAACTGTAGAATTAGGATTATATCGGTTAAAAAAAGAGAAGGTTCTGGCTGAGAAGGTGCAGAGCTAATAATCTCTCATTGAGAGATCGCGTGAGTGATTCCAGAGTGTGTGAGGAGTTGAACTTTGCTTTCTCTTGCAGCATTCCTCCTCGTCCAGCAGCAGTAGCAGCAGCAGCAGCGACTGATCCTCAGGGGCGCTGGCTCCTCTTTCCCTCTCCCGGTCTGAAGTGAGCTGGATCTGTGGCACTCCTCTGTAACTCTCCGAGACATGAGCTGTTTGATATGTAGTGATTTATAGTGGCTGATCTCTCTCTTCACTGGATTCGTTCTGAAGCTGAAGGAGTAGAGCAGATGATTGCTGTGATTATACACGGGCGGATGAGCACAGGGGTCTCTGACACTGGTGGATAATGTTTGAAAATGAATATGCTTCTAAATAAATTCCTTACTGATCCTCAATAAAGAACCTTAACTGTGTGGTGTGCTGAGTGTTCAATCCAGCAAAAAAAAAAAAAAAAAAAAGATAACCAATTATGTTGTTGAGAGAAAAAGCTGCTTGAAGCTGTTTTTATTACTGAGGTTGCTTCTGAAAGACTTCGGTGATTTGTAAAACTGGTGAGTGAAATATATTTTTTTTCGACTTTATTTTTGCTTTCCTTTTTTCTCATTTACATGTTTGCACTATTCTAGTATACCGTATTTTTACACTGTATGTTGTTATTTGCTTGTCTTGGTATTGCTTTTGTTGGGAAATACCTGATATTTCAATTGACAAAAAATAACTGAGGCTGCAGTGCGTCTCCTATTCGCGGAGGGCGCTACCGTGTAGAGCACCGGAAGCACAGCATTGAGCAAAGGAAGCAGAATTTGATGGTCTCTTGGCGGAGGATCTTGGGAGCCGCGAGCAGAACTCTCCTGATCAGTGATAATCGACCCTTCAGCTCTCTGAGAGGATCGATCCGCGCGGACGCCGCTCCGAGGATGAAGATCGGGACTCATAACGGGACCTTCCACTGCGACGAGGTGCTGGCGTGCTTCCTGCTGCAGCAGCTGCCCGAGTACCAGGTGCTGCTCGGGTCCCAGAGAGCCAGATCCTCCTCACACATCAGGAGAGGAAGTCTCTTCCTCCTGAGCTTTTCCTCTCAGACAGCTTTAGATCAGAGCGTTCTCTCTCGTACCGAGTGTTTATCAAATGTATTGATCTGTTATAAACACAGCGAGCTTAATTCAGAAGAGCAACATTGTAAGAAGTTATGATCCCAACACTTTCACTTTTGTTAAATGTTTTTAAAAGAAGGCGTTTTTAGTTTGAGTAACTCCTAAAACACGAAAGCAGCTTTATTTTCTATTATTCCTTAGTTTTATTTTGTCTCCCTCTCTGTCTTTCTACTGTGATGATCTCTGCTGATAAAAGTGTGTGTGTGTGTGTGTGTGTGTGTGTGTGTGTCCATGCGCGCGCGGGAGCTCAGGGGGCAGAGCTCGTTCGCAGCAGAGATGCTTCGGTTCTGGTGCAGTGTGACGTACTGGTGGACGTGGGTGGAGAGTACAACCCAAGCAAACACCGCTACGACCACCACCAGAGGTAAACGCACACACACCCGCCCGCACACTGCTGTCCGAGGACTGTTCTCTCTCAAGGAGCGTGTGGTGCTGCGCAGGGCTGTTTGAAGGAATTTGGGGGCCCCAAGCAAAATGGACATATGAAAAGATTATTAGTATCCGAGAGATTACCAACAGAGTAAATATGTACCTTTATAACATTAATAAGCCAAAACATTATATGGCACATTGACAAATACTATATATTCTCTTTAAAAGGTGGACTTTTTTGTGGAAACGTTAGCTACAAAAGGATGACCATTAAAAAGACAAACTTTATAGCATTAAGGTGAAAACACAATTTTTAACAGTATGTTGTTGTGTTTCTACACACATCAATTATTCAGTCCAGCTTTGGTTTCCTTCCCAGAATTACAGAAATTAAGTAGCAATTCACACACCTACAAACACACACAAACATTTGTTTTAAATAATTGACAAACAACATTTCTGTGCATTCTGTCATCTCTCTGTTCTTCTAAGCCTAGCTCCTTTACACTCTGCGCCCATGAGGGGGAGCTCTCTCCACTTCTACTGTCAATGTTGTGTGACACACACTAATATGAACTACACTGAAAACTTGCCTTTAATATTCCTCCCGTCATCTCCATCTCACCATCTTCATCTTCTTTTGCAGAAGAAAGAGTCTCTAAGTATTCTGGCATCATGCACAGACCCTGGCCTTCAACTTTACTGATGAGCTTTCATCACATATTATCTAAGTTAGTGGAGAGAATAAACTATTAAAATTATTTCAAAGACCAAGTAACTTATCAAATCATATAATTGAATTACCAACTGAATTATTATAAGAATAAATGGGTAACCTGCACATTGATGCAAAAGAAAGATTTTCTGTTGTAATAATACCCTCACTGACAGAAGCGGTAATAGAAGTGTGGGTACCGTCTGTGCAGCCAATAACATTTGGGAACCCTCAAAGATAAAGTGATCATAAAAAGTGACAGTTTGAACCATATTATAGTCTGTAAGGTGCTGTATTTCACATAATTTGTATTAAAGGACAAATTGGCAAATAGTCTTTAAGCAGCTGCTGAGGGTTGTACTCTGGATACTGTAGAAAACTGTTAGACCTGTTTCAATGGTACTTTATACCCACAGATTCAGAGCTTGTATTTGGAATGAGCACTTCTAAAAGTAACTTCTAATTATTTTGTTAAATAAATGTACTTAAATTAACATAAGCTTTTTAATCAATGAAATTAACGTTAAATTATTCAACTAGAACATCTATAAAAGGGATCTGTGTTGCCCTGACCTTTTTGAGTGTGTCAAGGAAATTAATACTCAAGAGACATGATTTATGAGTACAATCACAAGCAGCAATTTATTACTTATTCCAAACATGAATTAAGCTCATACCTTAATATCAATGAGTCATGTGATCACATTGCAAGCACCATGGAGGGAGAAAGGGAGAGAGAAGAGAGAGGGAAAGAAGATGAGAGAGGAGAGAAAGAAGAGTCGAGCAGCACATGTCTGAGAGAGAGCCAAGAAACTGGTAACCCCTTGAGATTTCTTTCAGTATAATTCCCACCCCTCTACGTCACTTTCCGTTTCATCTCAAGTAAACATAGGCACATACAAACTCAATCTTATTGGATAATTAATTACAATGATTAAATATTCTATAACAAGTGTTTCACTGCCGGATCTGGAGCGTTGCATGTCTTACTGAAGCCTTTGCGAGAGAAGCCTTCAGAAGCATGTTTCTCTCGTTCCAGGTCGTTCTCTGAGAGCTTCCACAGTCTGGCTCCACTGAAGCCCTGGGTTACGAAGCTCAGCTCAGCTGGTCTCGTTTATCTCCACTTCGGCCGCCGGATCCTGGCCGAGTTGACACACATCAAACCGGAGGATCCACAGCTCGAGCTGCTGTTCGACAAGGTACCACCTCCCTCTAGAGTAGCTGTGAGCTCTCTCTCTCCTCACCCTCTCTCTCTCTCCCTCTCTCAGGTGTATGAAGGGTTTGTTGAGGAGGTAGATGCCATCGATAACGGAATCTCTCAGAGTGACGGAGAGCATCGATACTCAATCTCTACCACGCTGAGTAACCGAGTGAGTTACCTGAACCCTCGCTGGAACAGCAGCGAGCAGGACACGCAGGTGACCCTCCAGAGTCTGACGTACTGGAATCTGGCTCCTGATGAATACAAGGCCTCTCACACAAAACCCTCTCTCTCGCTCTCTCTCTCTCAGGAGGGCTTCCATAAAGCCATGAAGATGGTGGGGTCAGAGTTTAAGGACCGTGTGGATTATTTTGTGAAAGCCTGGATCCCGGCGCGAGACATTGTGGAGCAGGCGGTGAAGAATAGACTCCAGGTGAGAGAGATTGAGTCTTTGTGGCATCCCTGAGCCAGTAATCTCTGCTCTTGCTCTGTCTCTCTCTTTCACTCTCTCCCCCTTCTCACTGTTTCTCTCCTCTCTTATGGGCTCTCTCTCTCTCTCACCCCCATCCTTTCTCTGTCACTCTCCCCCCTCTTTGACTCCCTCCCTCTCTCTGCCTCTCCTCTCTCTCTCTCTCTCTCTCTCGCTCTCTCTCAGGGTTGTCTTTGTATGCAGGTGGACGTGAGTGGGGAGATTGTTCTCCTGGATCAAGGTGGGTGCCCGTGGAAGGAGCACCTGTTTGCTCTGGAGCAGCAGCTGGGTCTGGAGCAGCAGATCAAGTTTGTGCTGTACAAAGATCAGAATGAGCACTGGAGGGTGCAGTGTGTGCCACAGGGGCCCAGTACCTTCTGTAACAGGTGCGGCCTCATTACACACGGCAGAGGGGTTCAGGTCCGGGTTGCTCTTTCTAATTTGTGTGTGTGTGTGCGCGTGTGCGTGTGCACCAGGCTAAGTCTCATGGAGGAGTGGAGGGGTCTGAGGGACGAGGAACTCTCTGACACGAGCGGAATCTCTGACTGTATCTTCGTTCACTCAAGCGGATTCATTGGAGGAAACAAGACGAGAGAGGGAGCACTGGAGATGGCTCGCAGGACCCTGCAGACGGCCCCGAAACCAACCAGAGACTTTTAGAGGACCCTGAACTTGCTCGCTCGCTCACCTGCACTGCTGTAATAAATAAAAGGTCTGTTTCAGTGCTCAGTGTCCTTCACTTTCTCTCCTCTCCTCTCCTCCTCTTTCTCTCTTCCTCTTTCTCTTCTCCTCTTCCTCTCCACTTCTCTTAACCCCTCTCCTCTTCTCTCTGGCTCAGTTAAAGTTCACCTATCACCTGGATGTGCTCCAGAGCTTTAGGAGAGACGATGACTCTGGAGAAGACATCTCATTCGCTCTTCTGGAACTCCAGAATTGAATGGAAGCAGAGAATGGATTGTGATTGTGAAGTCAAATAAAGTTTTGAATGATGAATCTGAAGAGCGTTTGCTTGTATAAGCTGTTCTGGGAGAGTGCAGAGAGTACAATGGGAGTTCTACTGAGTTTAATGAGCACATGTTCTATCTTCAGTGCTTCTGGGGTTTAGGCTGTGCTGTATGTGAAGCTCCCTGAAAGCCTTAATTTTTAGAGTTTGTGAATAGAGTTTTGTTTGGTGTCTCATCTAACCCTCTGAAATGTCTCATCAGAAGTTTGTTCCAGCTGTTCATGCACCCTGAGAAATTTGCTTTACTAATGGAGAATGAAGAGTTAAAAAGTTAAACCGGATTTTAAACAAACTTAATATTTAAGTTGGTTTATACGAAATGTATAAGTCTTGTTCTTCTCTTCCACAAGGGTATAGAGATAGTTCAGCTGCTGGATAAGTCTGAGTTACCAGTTTGATCTAATTCTGTTATTCACAATCATTTCCTCCCTCTCGAGGCCTGAGCTGCTGCTGGTTAACCCTCAGCTGTGTGTACATCAGCTTTAATCTGGATTATTTGAGTAACAGTTTTTTTTTCTACACAAACAGTGCTTTTTATGTTTGATTTGTGCTGCTGCTGATTAACGCTCACCTGTTTTCTCTTTTCACCGCTAAATCTTTTCATTCATTCATCTTCATGTCAGCTTTCTTCCCTTTCGGGGTCGCCACAGCGGAATGAACCGCCAACTCTCTGGCATATGTTTTATGCGGCGGATGCCCTTCCAGCCGCAACCCATTGCTGGGAAACATTCACACACTCATTCACACTTTAACACTATGGACAATTGTTTTTTCTCAATTCATTTATACCGCATGTCTTTGGCCTTTTGGGAAACCGGAGCACTCGGGGCAATCACTGGGAGAACATGCAAGCTCCACACAGAAATGCCAACCGACCCAGCCGAGGCTCGAACCAGCGACCTTCTTGCTTTGAGACGACCGTGCTACCCACTGCGCCACCGTGACGCCTCGCTAAATCTTGATGATTGCTTCTCAGAACTTTTTTCTATTCTCATTGTTTCTGTTCGTAGCTGTGCTGTTGGACTGGTGCTTCAACGTTTCTGCGTTTCGTGTGCATCAGGTTCTTCTCCTGCAGAGCATAAACTCTCTTCTCTTGCAGTAGTTTCAGGTGTTTGTGTTTAGTGGCTGGGGTGTGATCTTTTTCTGTTTTGCTGATTTAGTTTGATTCTAATCATTTGGGAGTTTTATACATTATTAAAATAAGCTATTTTCATCAGTTTTCAGTGCATCTTTGTATCGTCACAATTTAATATCACTTTCTAAATGTTTCAAACATCAATTTTATTATTGTGAAAGGTGAATATTTAATTTATCTAATTGAATTATTTTGATTGTTTGTGACTGGAATGTTTATTTAAACTAAAACATCCATAGACTCTCAGCTGCTTATCACTCTGTGTCTTATGTGAGCGGTGGAGTATTTCTGCTGTTAAAGGGTTCATGAAGGACTCTTTGAAGGGATCAAGTTCTTCTCTGATGTAACTTTATAAATCTTGAGCTGTGAGTGAAAGCTCTGCTGCTGCGGTGTTTGAGCAGAACTTCTCTCCATAGACTCTAGGTGAACAGTTAATGAAGGAGTTCTTCTCCAATGTGCTGCTGAGATTGGGGGCCTGTGCTCTGCTGCTGTTTCTCCTGATGGTTGGTGTTAAAATGCTGGCAGATTTTTGTAAACTAATGCAGCATTTTATTCTATATTTTGTAATCAACTCTGTCCACCTGCTTTTTATTTGCATGCTTCTGTGGAACTCTTGCTACAATTTATTCCGGCTGCTTAGCCACCACGCTACATACATTACAGCAGCTAGAGTTCTCACAAGAACGAAATATGATCACATTACACTGGTTCTGTGCTCTCTTCATTGGCTTCCTGTAAAATATAGCATTAACTATAAGATACTGCTCCTTGCCTTTAAGGCTCTGCTCCATTCTACCTGAGCAGTCTCCTCTCACTATATATTCCAGCTCGCTCTCTTCGATCACAAGAAGCAGGACTATTAATTGTTCCGCAGATTAGTAAATCTACCAGAGGTGGAAGAGCGTACTTATATAGAGCCCTGAAGCTCTGGAACAAACTCCCGGATGTTGTCCGGAGCTCAGCTATGCTCACAGATTTCAAAACTAGATTAAAAACATATCTGTTTAATCTAGCATTCGAATAACTGGATTCTGGTATGTGTTCAATTGAATATGGAGCCTTAGCACTATAAACATAAAAATTATTGAAAAAAACAAAGCGGTTCCTTTGTGTTACGTTGTTCTAACCTATGTTTCTGTTTTCTTTTTGTTTGTTTTTTTCAGGTCCTGTTCGTCTATCAATTTTAAGTTCAAATAGATGTTTATTGGGGAGGTGCCTCAGTCAGCGAGGCTCCCAGGCACCTCACATGATAAATTCATATTTACTCTACCTGATCCATACAAGGATTTTGTGAAGCTGCTTTGAAATTAACTGCTGATAAAAAAGTGCTATATAAAAACATATTGATTGATTGACTTTAAACATTGCTCTTTTTGGAACAAAGCAAGCATGAAAAGGTTAGGACGTTTGTTTTAAAAATGGTGACATAATTAGCAATAAGATTGCAATAGCGTCCATTCCACAAATAATCTCACTGTGCATCTTGGGGTTTAAAATTATTTTGCCAGACATATAGAGGGTATATTTCATTTATTGTTTTTCCAATACCTTGAGTTTACATCGTTTATTTACATTTTTTACTATACATATGTATGGAATTTCAGATGCACAAACTTGTTGCTTAAGCATAATACAGACGGTTACAAAACTTCATGATTCACATTAAGATAAAAGTCCTTCATCTACTTGGCTGATGTTTTAGGTACTTGTCTCCATCTGTAATCTTGTCTTGTTTCCCTCAGCACTATGTTTATTGTTGCACTCTTGCTTTCAAGGACGTGGGTTTCTTGACCTCTTCTTGGAGCTAGAAGCTGATTTGCTCCGCTTTTGTGCTGCTGAGGGATTGTGGGATTTGGTGGCCCTCTGAACTGGGAATGAAGCCTGTTTAACAGTGACCACTACCACTGGTTCAGTTATTGATGGAGCTTCCTCTGAATCTGGAGCCTCCTCTTCTGTATAGAGACAGATAGATAACAGGGATCTCTATACAAGCTATATACTCATGTTTAGTTTTCCTGTCTACAAATGTTATGTTAATATTTTGTGACTATTGATTTGTATTTTAATTGATGTGTTGGTTGTGTTTGTAACTTGGAGGGCATGTTAAAAATTTATAATTCGACATATGTCTCCAGTGGAAAATGCCCTCATGTTAATAAACCCACTTCTGTGTTAAACTGTAAACACTGTCAATACTTAACACAAATTCAAGTATTAAACAGATGCAAAATTTATTTTTTTCTGTGACAGTCCAAGAAACATGTTTCAAACATGGAAAAACATCATATTTAAATCAACGGGAGAGTTGCATGTGTCACAGTAGTTTGGTGTTGAACTGCACCCTTAGTTAAACTGCTTAGGTATAGGTAACCCATGAAACTAAAAATTATATTGATTAGTAACTAATAATAACTATACCAAGGATTCCAAGAAAAATAATTCAAATTTAATAATGCTATTTAAGAACTTCTCTTAAACATGAATGTGAGTGGCTATGCCACCTTTTCTGCATGGGAGAAGTTAGCTTACAGTAGCTAACCCTTGCCCTCGCCTCAAGATGTTTATTCTGAAAATGTCATCTTAGAAATCAGTTCCATTTCTTTTCACTTCTTTCTTCAGCCAATGAAAATGAAAATTATTATGTTTATTAAAATATATTATCTGTTCCAGTTCTTGAATTGAGGCGAATACCTCCCAGTGTCTGAGCTTTACAATAGACATCAGAAATGTTTTGTAGTTAATCCTTTTCATATTTAAATCATTGAACAACATTGAACAATGTGACCAAAATGGTATGGTGTTTAAGTGCTATAAATATGCAAACTGCAGAAAAAAAACAACATAGTTTGATGTACCTTACCACCCTTTCTCACACATCCATTTGCTGATGCTAATCACCTGTTTGTTTGTTTGTAATGCACTGTTCTAACCATTGTTTTGTCAGGTTGTTCATTGATGGATTCAAAAGATTTTAAAGAAAAAGTTCAAACAGGCTTTATGCTGGGAGGTGATTAACTCCAGTCAAAGAAGGTCCTTTGTGAGGAATTCTTCACTACGGGAGATATTTTCTCCTCATGAGTGTGTTCAAAACTCATTATAAAACCCTATTCTACACATTTTTTTTAATATGATTTAAGTTTAAAAAGGAATAAAACTCACCAGATCTTGGGACATCAGTTGGTTGAGGACCTGAAAATGTAGATTTATGTTAATCACTAAAAATATCATAACTGTACTTAATACCAGTAACCCTTTACAACAACAGGACAAAATCCACATGAGTTAATATTATTTATCAGCCATGGCAAGTTAAAAATGAATTAACACATGTATAGATAAAGAGCACTTTAATCTCCTAGGTGAACAAACATAATGCTAGATTATTCAACCACAATGATTAATTCCTGTCTTTATGAATATTAAACAATTATATTTTATTATTACATTAGAAAAATTAGATATGCTCTAGAAAATTACACATGAAAAAGCTGCACATTTCAAGTCTTAATATCTATTTGTTATCAAATGTATCAAAGTATCGGTTATAAAAATATTCAGTAATAACAATAAACCTAACATGTCCAGTACTCAATAATTATGCAATCTGATCCCATTGATTAGTTATGTGAAAATTGTAATACTATTTTTATTTAAAAACCGAGACATGTAATTACTCAACTAAAACATCCCTATAAGCAAAAATCACAAAATAATTATTAACAAATGTTGCAAATGTTTGAAATTAAAATGTTTATAACAGGAGGTTACAAGTTTTCATAACTACTTGAATAATGCTTCCAATGGATGTAATAATAAATTATCCAATTACTCCTTACACAAAATTTTATGTTTGAGCTGGGAGATCTTAATCTAAGTGATGACAAAAAGATGTCTTGCAACATATGCAGCACCTACTAAATGTTTAAATAAATTGACATAATGCATATTTTCTGGGTTATTATGTTAAATAAAACAATTATTTTCATTTCAATCATTGTGAATAATCACTGACATAATGACATTCAATTGATCTTGCCTTATTACAACACTGTAAGAAGGTTCGAAGCTCTTCCAAAACTGCAAAAACAACATGTGAGCTGACATGGTTGAGCTATATGTTGAGTCTTGTATTGTGTTAGTTTCACATTTCCTTTACTGTTATTGGATGCCAATATGACATTGATGAGCATAGAAATGTTTGTCTCATGTGAAATACTGTAAAGAATCTTTTCACTGCTACAGATGTTTAACATTAACACTTTTAGCAGGAACTGCGGACAGAATGGCTTTTGGTTTTTGTGTTATTTTGAGTGTGTGTGAAGACTTTTTAATAATGTTTTCAACTCTAAACATTCCTATAATACAGTTCAGTTTATACTAGTTTTTGTAGGATATCAAGTTTTTAGATTTGAATCAATTCCATTTTGCTGAAAGTTCACTAATAGTAAAATTTTTAGTAACAATATTAAATATCAAAAGCCATCATCCGCTGTGTGTGGGTAAGGGGTCCAAAATGAAAACACATGCCATAGGCAGGTGGTATGAGGATATGGTACCAAAGCTCTTCTAGCAAGAAGATCATCGAAGAGGGGATTGTGAGAATTTAAGTCTACCTCTTTGTTGATGGCCCATCTGTGCCCCCCAGCCTATCATGAGAGCAAGGTCTAAGTTTCTGTTGAAGGATGTATTACCTAAGGGTCAAGGCTTCTCCTATAATATCATTGTGTGTGTGCCCATTTTAGGAGTTCTTGTACCTTGTAGATTTGAGTCAGTTAACTGTGGTATGTGGTCAGGAAAACCCTAATTCGACCAATGGGAGTGATGCCTTTTGCAGTTTTCTGAAAGAGCCATTAGTGAAATAGAAGGACCCTTTGTCTTCATTGATTACTCTTATCAGTATAGAGAGAAACTCGGGAGAAGGGGAATACAATGAATGTGAATGATAAGAAATGGATGGTATAAGAGTTACTTCTAAAATGTTATCAGTTGTTCAGTTTACTAGATGCTGGACTGTATCTAAACCTGCCTACAAAATAAACCTCATCTGTGGAATACAAAGTTTTTGGACCAATTTTTTTTTTACAATTGTGACATGTGGCTGTGTGTGATTTGCTTTGTTTGGAAGAAGCTGAACTCTCAGATACATTTGGAACTGATGGGAATACACAGTTTATTATTGAACATTATTACAGCAAATGTTAAGTTTTAAAAATGTTATTAGTAGGGCTACCTGTGATGATTTTATTACGGCTGCATAGAATAATATGACGCATACTTGTTTGCAGCAGTATCCATTCTAAAAAGTTATTTTCTCATTTAAACTAGCTTTCATGCTCAACCAGACAAGCTTAACAACAACCAAAACCACTTTAAGATTAACAAAGCAGAATCAAGCACTTACCATTTAGCTGGCAGAGGGGACTTCAGGTCCAGAGATGGAGGAATTGTTGTTTAAAACCATTGTCATACTACGTGAAAACCGGAAGTACATGGGGACATGTTGCAATATTTTACTTCAACAGAAACTGAATTAAACTTTGTCCTGTAATACCTCACCATGTGCTCACATTCCTCACATAAAGGCAGCCAATGCTGATTAACCAGAGGACCTCTACTTCATATGACTCCAGAAGTCATTAAGTCTAAGTAGAGTACTGGTGAGCATCATTAATGGTCAATGAAGTAATACTTCGGGTATGAATGTATGAATGAGGATTTATGTCTTGTTGTGTAAAGATTATCAGGTAATACAATCAAGTCAATAAAATCCCCATTGAGCTAAGACTCACCATTATTTCCTGCCTCAGAACTGGTGCCGCTTGTATCTGAATGAAACCACACAGATTCAGTTTGATAGACAGGGGTGAATTTCCAAACTCTCAGACAATCAGCATGCATTAAAGAATAATCACACTCAATCTAGTACCTGCAGTAGGTCCATTGTAATATTGATGTGCATCTGTTATCGTATAAAAACAAAATGACAAATTAGAGGTCAATGTCAGAGCAGCTGACCAAATGCAAGACAACATTTGGGAAGGTTAACTTTCTCTGCAAATTACATCTTGCAGTAGCTGAATTAAATAGCTTATTATTAGTAAACATAACTGTGGTTGTTGGTGTGGTTAGTTTGTGGTTTTTAACCATAACCATCTTTGTAGTGTAGAGTCCCCATCAGTCGGTCACTCTGACTTATTTTGTTGCCTTCCACCAACTTTTTTAATAGTAGAGTATTTGTATTTGTTTTGCTAGTCTACTGTTTGTAGCATGTTGTTCTCCCCCTCTGTGGTGACGGCAGATTATGCTGCAATGGAGATGGCTGAGTTGCTTACCTGGGCTGCCAGAGAAATTGGGTTGCAGGTGGTTCCACCCCTTCGCACCCAAAATCTACAAGTTGGGCGTGTGGTTTGTGGGTTCGTGCCAGGATGATACTCCACATTGGTTGACTCGGATCCCATTCTTGTCGGAAGTGCATTGGGAACGGACTTGGAGGGACCTCTTAAAACAAGGTTGGTCAGTCTCCCCTCTTTTGCTCCCTTTGATGGCGAAGGAAGCTAGGGGGTACTAATCGATTCCCCAGGTAGAGCAGACTCTGGCCATGCACTTATGCCCGGATAACACTGCCACCTGGCGTGAACAGCCGATGCCTCCATACCACCAGCTAAGTTTGTTGTTGGACCTGACTTCGAGGGCTTACTCCTTATTCTTGGTTCATATTTCATAGGCTGTATAATCTAATGCATTGTTAATACACATCAATGATAATAAATGTTTGAACCTTTTTCGGTCATTCTTCTTTTACTGAACTAGTTACTAACACACTGACTGGGTTAATAAGAATATTATCATCAAGTCTGAGTAAAATTAAAAGTCATTGAGTGGGTTAAAACTTAATATAAATAATTATCATTAATAATTAACATGCTAATTTATTTGGTCGTGACCAAGAATAATGGTAAAGATAAAACCTTTTTAAATCAATTATGGAGTCAGATATATGAATTTATGTGAATTATTAAAAATCCTTTAGCACAGTTTCAAGACAGAACACGTGAGCCTTCAGTCCCGACTGGTATCCGTTTTTGGGCCAAGCACCGGGACCCCTACACAGGTCTCTATGATCAGAAATCAGACGGAGGGTCTGGGAGAATTCATGATGCCGCGTAGGATGAGATCATCAGCCCCCATGTCAGATACATCGAACGAGAGCGTCTACGAGGAGTCGATGGAGGAGAAGTCCTGTCCATTATCAGGGGAAGAGGTCCCATCGCAAGTGGCCCTAGGAAAGGCCGCCCAAGGAGTCCAGCTGTCGTGTGGGCTTCCCCACCAGCTCTTCCAATTGGCTGTTTGTATACTTTGGAGGATAGCAAATGATAGGGAAAGCTGTCTCCAAACAAGGGTTGGCCCACTGGCTAGTGAAGACTGTCTCTACTGAATACATAGTGTCCGATGTCCCTTCCCCCTGCAGTTGGAAGCCCACTCTATCAGGAGTGTTGCGGCCTCCTGGGCGCTGGAAAGAAAGACTCCGCTGGCTGAGATCTACAAAGTTGCGGAGTACCTTCGCGGAGTACTATAACCTGAGCGACGAATCAGCCATGCTAGGTGGTGGTAGCATTATCTGAACTGTACAAAGAGGTGTCCATCTTGGGTTTTGCCATTCTTTAGTGATACATGCCCTATTTTTGCCTTGGAGATAAGCTCCTGCTTTTTGCTCCCAACAGGCGTATTCCTATGTTCTGTCCACATGTGTGCTCTCTATGAGGGACTACCAGCTGAATCTTTTATGACCCCATGGGAGGGCCGAGCAGTTCCCCGAAAGGCTAACTCTCGAAAACTATTGCTCTAGCTAGTTCCATCTATGCTGTATTCCCTCTAAAGACCTTTCCCCGGTGATTCAAGGTGCATTTTCCATAGGTCCCTCATTGAAACCATACGTTTATTAAACTGCAGTCCAGCCTTCGAGGTGGGAGTACAGCCTCCGCACGTCTCCCTTCAGCTCTGGGATTGATGCTCCCTCCTCTGGTATGAGTCGGTGTGAGAGAATTTATAGCCGATTGCCCATTAAAAGTTAAGTCTATACTTAAGGCCAGGGCGGAGGAGGGCCTTCTCGGTGTTGCTCGGTGCTGACACAAAACCATTATGTTTTGTGCAGGCAAGCTGGTGCCCCGCTTGCATGGCCGTCGGCCGATGCGGAAGGACCTAGGTTGTGGTGTTTTGCAGGGTGTTCCCATAGTCGGCATCGGAGACTTATGTCCCCCAGCCACAACCGTAAGGTCGTGAGTAAGACAAGGGGGTGAGTACGGCTCCAGCTTCACAACAGGAAAAGTGTCAGGTTTGCATCTGCTCTTGTGCATGGCAAAGTGATCACGTGACCATCAGAGCGTTCACTGATTGGCATTTTGAAAGAAGTGTGGACAGATTAGAGCGCTCCTAACGGATCTTCTCATAGTCCTCATCGACATAAGTCTCAGTTTCCTATTCGGTGAATGGGGTTACTAAAGAAACCGTTATGTTTTGTGCTTATAACAAATAACAAATAAAAAATATATATATATATTTTTGGCCATTTAATATATTTTAAAATGTCTTTTAAAATTATACTTAAATAAATGAGTAATTTTAAGGGATACGTTAAATACAAACTAAAAAGGAAAAATGTAAATTAAAACTTTCTAAAAAAAATTCAAACATTTGTTTAAGCATCAAATAACTACAAACATTACTTACTTCAATTGACATACTTCAAATTACTTCAAAACACAATAAAAAAAGTGGTTTCTTTTAATCTAGTGGCTTTATCACATTACTCATCCAGGCACTAAATAAATAAAGCACTAAATTGCTAATTTAAATGAATCATTAAACTTCTTACTGTAATGGGAACAAGACAGAACTGTATAAATAGAAATGTATAACTAAAAACGGTTTATCACATAATGCCTGTTAGCATGATGTGATATAAATATAATGGGTCTCATGGTCATGCTAAATTAAGTTTTAATTTCTAACAAATCATGCTTTTTTGTGACAGGTTCAACACATAAATGCTAGCAACAGTGAAGCACACCAAATTTCTTATACCATTGATTCAAACAGAACCATAGTGTGTAGAATTATCCATCAGAGATCTTCTACACAAGAGTAGGTCAATAAGACATTTAATTGTTCTAAAAACTACTCAAACCATGTTGATGTAAGCCATTTTTTGCAAAATCTTGAAAAAAGCCTTCATTTAAGAAATTAAACTCTTTTAGGTACAGGAAATGCTATTTCACTAACTACAATGAAAGTCTATAAGTCTAAACTCTATAAAATGTTTATAAATTCATTGAAAGTAATGCTTTTGTTTTTGCATGTAATACAAAATATTTGGTCAGACAATGCACCTTACAATCATTTGTGGTTTGCTAGGGTTAGTGACTTATTAAATCGCAAGATGCGTTTTCTCTCAACAGCGCTGAATTTTCTATGTTATGTTGTTATCTTAATGGTCAACATTGACAATGGATTTAAACCACTCTGAGCGAGTTTGTTCACAGGATTTATTCACAAATTAATGTCCAACCACCTTCCGAAGTTTGACTAGCATGTTAAGGGCCCTTCATAGAAATAGAATAAAACATGTAATATAGCTCCCTTTCAAAAGCTACTTTCGATGCTGCATGAAAACTCTATTGATAGCACCTTTTTGTTTAACCAGGGACGTAAGTAGCAGCCTTTGAGAGACACAAGGAATAGGATTTGTATGGATGTGTGAGTTATTTATGTTTTAATTTAAAGGAAAAATGCTATTTTAAATCAGTGTTGAAAGTGGAGTCGTAACTGGGAAGGCTTAATGTTGCATTTTCAACTTAGACCACTGGTTATTCATTAGATGTACTTCTTTAACTCTAATAAGCTACTAATGTATTTAAGGAACTTATTAATTAAAATCTGATTATCTGCTCATCCTGATACATTTGGTGGTCTACTTGATTAGAAGTTTTTAGAGAAGACGAATTGAGCACTTGATTGCTTTGGCATCAACTGAAGGAAGACAGGGAAATTTTACTTTTAAAAGACAACTCTTTAATCAAGAATTTTTCTATTCACTCACCATTGTGCAGGTTATGAGAAATCAGGTTCATACTCTCTGTCAAGGAAAACACAGACATTGTGAAAGGGACTTTTTCTACAGTGAGTACAAGCACAGCCATAAATATCATTACTCACCAGTTGGAGCTTCATCTGAGGTCGAGTCTGGATCTGTGGATGCAACCTTAGTTAGCTAGTAGTTATATTGCTGAGTACAATACTATATAACATTGAGTTTACCTGTGGCATATATTGCTTGGGACCCTAGTTCAACAACAGAAGAAAGCATGTTAAGGTCTTCAGCCAAAAGAACTTTTCCGCCATAAAAATGTGTATAAAATGTGCAGAAAGAAAACCCAATCAGACCCATATTATTACAGGTATAAGAATAAGATTTTTGTTTTTAAATAAAACTTTTTGGTTGTTTTTCTATTGTTATAATACACTATGATTAATTTTAAAATTAATAACACAAGAGCATTCCAATAAAATAAATTGGAATATGACAATAATTGATGCTGCATGTTAGATAATGTATTACACTTGAACACACGTAGATAAAATTACATTTTTATTGTATATTTATTGGTTTATAT
This sequence comes from Danionella dracula, assembly GCA_900490495.1. Classification (NCBI taxonomy): domain Eukaryota; kingdom Metazoa; phylum Chordata; class Actinopteri; order Cypriniformes; family Danionidae; genus Danionella; species Danionella dracula. Next base: position 18,511,762 of record UELW01000012.1, read on the forward strand.
TAGTCATACTTTGAAGTAAATTTTTTTCACCTGAGTCTAGGTCCGCTTTAACAAGCACCAGCACAAATGAACAGAGAATAAGGATGTTTCTGTGAAGAAAAAAAAAATTAAATGAGCACATAAACAACTTTCTAAATTATATATTTATTACGCTAAATGTTTCTAACCACTTTACTCTTCACAATATTTGTATCAATGTGTGCTCAACTATAAAACAAACAAGCAGAGGTCTAAATCAGTCACTGAACTTCCAAATCTTCCGTAACAGCTTGGATGCAAGGTTAGCTGAAGCATCAAACTAAAGTTGAACTGCCCACCTTGAAACTAAACTTTCTGGAAGATTAGACTTACTACAAAACTCAATTCCTCCTACAATGCCAACATCTCCACCACAACATTGGACAACTTCTTGGAGCCCTTGCCCGTTGGAGGTTGCTAGACCTCAAACTGCCTGTAAGGGGATTTGCCTCAAATGGATTATGGAAAACACGTGTTATCCAATAGCCGTTGCCTCTTCAGTGATCACTTTATGTCCAAAAGGGGCTGAAATGCAGATTGTCTTGGTCAACTCTGAAGGGCTATGTGGTCATGTTTTCCATTAACACTTATATTTAGATTTAATTAGCTTTGATAGAACGTTTTGTCTCTGGTAACCATGTGTGACCTCTTAATTGTATTTTTTTGTGATTACTTTGACCTGTTTAGTTAAGCTTAAATACCTAAACAGTAAAGAGGTCCTGGTTATTCAAGCCACTTTTGGGAGTGTTGGGGACATACAGGTGATCTGATATAAAATAATGCCTGGAATTTGCTCATAGTAACTTGACATGGTGTTGAGGGAGGCTAGGATTTGGGCAGAACGCTCTTCTACATACAAACATTATACTACTATAAAAAGCTATCATTACATTCAAATCCCAATGACTATGAAATAATAACATTACTCCCTGCATTGACATATAATGTTTTACAACCGTTTACATTTTTTGTTTTTATCCTATTTGTTAAATACCGTTTGACTGGAAAACGTACACATTTAATATGGTTTTCTGTACTCATTGAAATATATTATAGATTGTATATCTAGCTTTTATGTAAACACACAAGTTAAACTGCTGAACTTGTCTAAAAAATTGTTTGGATTTGTTATTGTTAATTAACATCAGCTGGCAAAATTATTTATGACAATATGAGTAAATGTATTATGATTGATAAAAAGTCTTCAATGTAAACAAAGATCTGCAAATAAAAACATAGGTTAGATATAAATGAAACTGTTTCCCTTAAACCTTTGAAACAAATACATTTGAAAAGTAATGTTAAAGCTGTCATTTTTAAAATTAGCTTAAAATAATTACTTTATATTGTAAAACTTTCGATTTGCGATTTTTTATTTATTTTTAAATTTGTTTATTAATGTGGATCTTTGACTGTAAAACAAAATAATTCACAAGTTCAAGTTCCCCTATTTCAAAATAATTATAATGAAGTAATCATTTATATTAAGATGGTTTAAAGAATCTTTGTTTTAATTCATTAAAAAATATCTTCTCTTAATCAAGAAATAAGTGCATCGGTGTCTCGTCTGCTGCATTACAAAAGGAGACATTATTGTTCTCCTCCATGTACTGGGACAGCAAAAACTTCAGAGGATGCATTTAAAGTATAATTTTGACATGAACTTATTTGGGATACAGTAATTATTAGGGATAAGCAAAATGTACTGTCTGTTAACATTTCATAATGTCTGCAATAAAGCATAAATCTAGGTATAGTTTTTAGTGTCGAGCAACAGTCAAAGAGATAGGTTTGTTGTTACAAACTAATACCAATAATTTAAGTTCAATGATTTGACGAGAATTGGATAACAAATGAGTGTAAATAAACTCAGTAGGGATTGTTTGTTTTTACCCAGTTAAATTCTTATGGATTTATTGGGGAATCATGCTATGATAAAAATTGTTAATAGGCAAACACAATTTTATATAAATACAACAAGCTGTAATTGATTATTTTACTATTACATGGTTTAAAGAAAAATATTGTCTTTAAAATGTATACAGCTACATTTGAAGAAGTTTTGCACTGTACCTGGTCAGCATGGCTGGAGATCAGATTCGAGTCCAGTGCTCAGGACACTTCACTGTCTACTATTACACTCTATATAATCACTCCTGTGGATAGTGCAAGCCCCCAGGCTTTTATACCTCCTTAAAGACCATGAGAACCTGCAAGGGGTGGGTCTCTCCTTATGAAAGAGGAGTCATGGAATAACAGGCTTTGCCTTTGACTTCATTAAATGCATGGCTTAATGTAAGGACTCATATGTCTCCTTCCCATGTACATTCTTACTCCAGGAAAGATCTTTCACTCGAGTAAGCCTACTCCAATTCTTAAAAGTTAAATGGGGTGATTATTAAAAACCATGCCAATGTCAAGGACAACAAAATTGTGCTGTCTGACGCGAAGTATGCAGGGTATTGAAACGGGCTCAATGCTGGGAATTCCCTGGGTCACTGGGGCCAGTTTTCTTAAGAAATGCAAACCTAGCTGCCCTGGAAAGTAATAGCTGGCACAGGATTAATAGCATTTCTCCTGAGTAAAAGGTTGACGTTTGGGAAAATGGCTCTTGTATTTTTGCCCTCCCGCTGTGCAGATATCAGTGATAAGGTTGCAATTCATGGACGTTTAAGTGCTCAGCATGATGGGAAAGACTCAGGAAATTCCACTTTCCTTGAGATTAATTCAGAGTGTGACCGTGTCAGGTAACATCCAGCTCAAAATTCAGGACTTGTTTCCCAGAAAGGTTGGGAATTTACCAGCAAAGGTTGGAAATAGTAGACCTTTAGGGAAAAAATCAGTATTTAAGACATGTAATGTCAAAGAAAATGTGATGACGTACTATCTTGCACTAAAGATCACATTAGGAGCTGACCCCAGAAAGCTCTCAATGGGTGCATTTGTGTGTGGAAAGACAACTGCAAACATATCTTTTTTTGACTTAAAAGTAAAAATTTAAATGATTAAGTAATTTTGCCATGGTCTGTCTGAATATTTGATTCTAATTTGCTGGCAGGTGTTGATCAAGTTAGGGATATACAATGGGTAAGTGTGCATAATTAATTTTTAAAGGTATGATGCGAAGAACTGCCCGATGTATATGCCATGGTCTTTGCCAAATAATCACATTTTTAAGTTATTATTATTATCTGTGTTGCAGTAAATGTGTGGAAACTGAAGGTTTATCTCATCAATCTTGTTTTGACAGTTAACCCATTATCTATGGGCAACATGTTAAAGATAATATTGATATTTGCTCTGCTGTACATAACCGAAATGAAACGGTGGTTATTTGTGTCTGTTTCACCACTTCTCACCCCTGACAGAGACAAATAATGTTCGTCATGTAAGTTGAGGTAAAACTAACTTTAGACTGCACTCTTCCCATGAATAGATGAGGCAAGGTTGAATGTTAACATTACAGTGATAACATCTGTGACATTTGAAAGAGATCCGGGACAAACATCATGCCTGAGAGGGAGTGAGAGAAATTTTTCGCTATGAAGCAAATGTTAGTTAACGTTAACACTTTTAAAACAATCACATCAAAGCAATTTAACACCTCACGATAATCTCTTCAATGTAAGATATTTGCATGAATGAAAACAGGCGAAGGCAAATGAAAAATGTTTTCTTTTATTGTGGAAGAAAAGTGTGCAAAGCTCCTTGCTCTCAGCTAGCGTTTGTTCTGTGTCATCAATCCTCGCTCCGTCAGCTGCATCAATCGAATGTATCTTGGATCCAGCAGAGCTCCTCAAACAACAGTTGGTGTAAAGAAATTGACCATACAACTTAAATAATATAGTCGCTAAAAATCCAAGTTGAGCAAATCTGTAACTTGTGGTTTAGCTCGCACGAATGGTGCAATCAATGGTTTGTAAACTCGTGCAAGGATATATAGAGTGGCAGACAGATCATGGCATAACTCTGAATAGCCACAGAGGTTTATTCACTCTATATATCCTTGCAATATTGGTAATCATAGTAACAAACTGATCACTCAGTAGCAGTGCTTGGATTTGTTCAAGAATTTTTGCAATCATATAATTTAAAATATACTGCAATTTTTTACATCAACCATCATTTGTGGAGCTCTCCTGGACAAGACCCAAGAGACATGCGATTGACTCAGCTATCTACGTGAGAATGGTTGACAAGGGTTAATGTTAATGTTAGCTACATCATTTAGAAAATGGGGAGCGGGCAAAATAGAGAACCCCTTGCAGTGAATAAATAATAAGGAGCCTACTGTGAGAAGGGAATTAGAAGTAAGGAATGAACTAAAACTATTCTTTAAAAAATGTGAACGATCCACCATGATTTGCTTTTGGTAAATGAAGCATGTAAGTTAAGCACTTTATAGACAGCCCTGTATGTTAACAAGTCCATATATAGAATGTCAATGAAATGATCAGAACAGCATTTAGTTATTGCCTATTAATTGTTCCAGACCATTTAAATATCATAGATTTTGTCACCAAACTATTGATGAGTGGAGCATAGTTATGTCTATTTTTCTGTCAATATTGAGAAGCTGTGAAAAGCCACCAACTGTTTAATTTTAGTTATGTATGCCAGAGCAAATTGCTAATAATTACTTTACTATGTTAATGTTGGCCAATGATAATAGTATAATCAGCATAATCCACATCGAACATTAACCACATCATTATCAGAAACTACTACTTTTTGTGTAGACTCACAAGAAAAATTTTCAGGTACAATGTTCCACTCATCTGTTGCAGCCCAGATATTAATAATAACTTAAATATGTGAGTGTTGGTCGGTTCTTCACCTCCACAACATGTGTTTAACTGAATAATGTACACTTAACCATTGTATTTCCCTTACATCATAAATTTCAAACAACAATAAACAACAAAAAATCCATTCCATTCAAGGGCATCATTTCCACTTGGGTTATGGAGGTCATATTAAGCAAACTCTATTTTTCTGACAGTTCTTCTGTGTTTTGGTGTCTCCTAATTACATACCTGATGCTGTATTTACATTTGTTCATGCACATTAATGTAATCCTATCGTATTTCTGGGATCTCTCTCTCATTCATATATATATACCCGAGTTGGTGTCCTTAGCGCTTGCCATCCACTGGAGAGGTGTGTGGTCTGTTTGCAGGGTGAACCACTGGCCCAGGAGGTAGTATTTAAGCTCTAGGACTGCCCACTTCATGGCCAGAGCTTCCTTTTCAATGGCTGCGTATATAGCGTCTTTATTTGGTGTTGCACGACATTGGTCCACCAGGGAAGAGAAGAGAACTGACCGACCAGGTACTGCACCTCTTTCTTCTGGGTAGCCGAGAGTTCTGGGTTGACGTCGACCACCTTGAAAAAAACTTTTGATGAACATTGTGAACATGCAAACGTTCTAAGGCATCACTGGAAGGTGACGCATTGGATGGATTTATCTGAATGAAAAATGTATCTTAAACTTGCATGTGGAAGTGTGAAGCCCAGTACTCCAGAAGACATTTTAAGATGATCAATATACATCTCCAGAAGAGACAGAGATCTGACCGTACACACACACACACACACACTTCTACATTTACATTTTTTTAACAAGAATGCACAAACTGGAGGTGGCTCTTAGTCAAATTTCCAAATTACTGAAATAAAAGTCCACTCCACCTCAAATCAATATGGAGGGTGCAGTCCAAAGTCATGGTTAGTATATTCAATTAAATATATTTACATTCTTTCTTTGTCTAAAACAGAGCTTATTATTTAAAAGCTGTTCTACGCAGAAGGCAGAGAGTGTATTTTGGGATTCTAAGAGGTCTGCCATGCTGTTTGATATCTTCCATTTCCACTCTGCTGACCTGAGGGTGGACCTCTGTTTTCAGAGAGTGTGTTATAGCAATCAATCAATCAATCAATCAATCAATCAATCAATCAATCAATCAATCAATCAATCAATCAATCAATCAATCAATCAATCAATCAATCAATCAATCAATCAGTTTTTATATAGTGCTTCTTTAGCAATTGCTTTCAAAGCAGCTTCACAAAGTCCTCGTGAGGATCAGGTAGAGTAAATAGGAGTTTCCTCTGTGAGGGGACTCTTGCTGACTGAGGCAGGTGCTAGTCACCTCCCCAGCATAAAGAATATACAAACTTAATATCCATCAACAAACGGTTTGATTGACAGCACCTGAAAAAAACAAAACAAACAAAGACAAAACAAAAACTAACAAATGGAGAAACAACGGTTAGAAAACTGTAACAGCCAGGGGTTTGATGGTGTTGTTCTGGCTGTTCTGGAAGAGAGAGGGCATAGTTGATCAAGACATGTAGCGAATATTAGTTGCATTGTGAATGTTTAATGAGGCAAAGTTTCCAGGTGATGAGAGAGAAGAGGACACAGCTGAGGAACAGACAGAGGGATCAAGGGACTTAAGGTTATGTCGGAAGGTGACAGGAGCTGGCGTGGAGTGTGAACAGGTAGGCAGTATGAGTTTGAATGTGATGAAGAAGTGATCAGATGTGTACAGAGGAGTAACTGTGAGATGATCAGGAGAGCAGCTGCGTGTGTAAATGAGATCTACCTGATTTCCTGATTTGTGTGTGGCTGTGGTGGGGACAAGAGTCATGTCAAAGGAGAACATGAGTATGTGGAAGTCAGTAGCATTTGGTTTATAAAGATGTGTATTGACGTCTCCAAACACAATGAGTGGGGTGACATCATCCTCAGGAAAATAGGAGAGCAGACCATCAAGCTCCTCCAGACATGTGGAGAGCTGTTCTCCAGGTGGGTGATGTATAGTGAGGATGTGCATTACAAAATGGGAAGTGATAGTGACAGCATGATATTCAAATGAGCATGTCTTACCAAAATATGTAAAGGTAGAGAATCTGAAGGTCTAAGAGATGAGAAGTCGAGCACCCCCACCTTATGGGAAGTGTGGGAAAGGAGAAAGTTATTGGAGAGGGCTGCAGGTGTTGCGGTGTCCTTTGGACAGATCCATGTCTCAGTCATATCAACGATGTCCAGTGAAGACTGGAGAGCAAAAGCAGGGATGATGTCTGTCTTGTTGACAGCAGACTGACAGTTCCAAAGTCCCACTGAGAGACAGCATGGTTCTGGTTAAGCGAAAGGAAGTGGGCGAAGGTTTGAAGGGTTGGAGTGTGTTCTACAAGGACGGGCGGAGTGACATGCAGCTACTGAAAGCACATGTTAGCAGATGTGTGAGGAAAGTAGCAGAGAAACCAAAGGGAAAGGAATGAAAGAGAAATAGATATAAGAATATAGCCTACTGGGTGTCGACTAGTCGCGCAGGTAGTTGATCATCTTTTCTTGACTAGAACACTAATTTCATAAAGCTACTATAAAATATTTATTACACCAAGTCAACTTTAACACTTGGTTTCATTTGAATAATTCATTCATTCATCTTCATGTCGGCTTTCTTCCCTTTCGGGGTCGCCACAGCGGAATGAACCACCAACTCTCTGGCATATGTTTTACGCAGCGGATGCCCTTCCAGCTGCAACCCATCGCTGGGAAACATTCACACACACACACATTCATTCACACTTTAACACTATGGAATATCGTTCTTTCTCAATTCACTTATACCGCATGTCTTTGGACTTGTGGGGAAACCAGCATCAGATGGGACACAATGTGCAGACCAAGTGGTGAGTCTTGCTGGTTTTTGTACTCTTTGCGCATGCCTCATTAGTGATCACAACCACTAGTTTAATCACTTGTGCATCTGAGGCACAACAGAATTAACTGATTTTTCACACATTCAGACAGCCTTTGACAGTCATTGTACTACTGTGAAATGTACTGTGTAATAAAAACAGGAAATGAAAGAACGTTTTGCTGAATTCATGCAGAAAATGCTTGACAATGATCAGGGTGAACTTGTTCCACCTCTAGAAGACAACAAAGAGCATTGGTATCTGCACATTTTTGGAGTCTACCACCCTCGTAAACCCGATCAAATAAGAGTAGTATTTGAGTCAAGTGCTGCTAACGTGGGAGTGGCCCTCTAAACAACACTCTCTTGGGGGAACTTCTGAGGTTTAACAAAAAGCTCGTAGCTGTAATAGTGGATGTCCAGCAGATGTTCTATTGTTTTGTATTCAGAGAAGACCAATGAGACTTTCTCTGGTTCCTCTGGCATTGACAAGGAAGTAGCTTGTCAAATGATGTCAAAGGAAATTACAGATGTTTGGGAACACACCATCTCCTGTTTTTGCTATATACTGCATGAGAAGAGCTGCAGAACAAGTGGAAGATGAATATGGCTCAGATGCAAGAGGATTTGTGGAAAGACAGTTTTATGTCGACGATGGACTCATCTCCTTTCCCACACATGTAAAAGCATTAGACCTCTTGTGCAGAACAAAGCAGATGCTGGCAGACTCAATTTACTAATTTACGACTCCACAAGTTGAACTTCAGGTCAGTCTCACTGCTGGACTTTTACTCCTACCTCAAAGAGGAGAACTTTCCACACCTGAGGAGGCATGCTCAGAGGATCCTAGTCCTCTTTGGATCTACCTATCATTGTGAACAGACATTCTCAGTTATGAAGTTCAACAAATCAAAACGCAGATCCTCTATAACTAATGACCACCTCTCAGCTGTCTTTCGCATTGCCACTTCAGACATCCCGCCAGATTTCAATGCCTTTGTTCAAGCCCAGAACATACTGGATTATTCTCACTGAAGAGGTCACATGAGGTGGAAAACATTCTCACTGCATTCTCACTCTCAAAGTTATTCAAAGTTATTGTTCGTGGAGATTACCAAGTTCAAAATAACCTATACACCACAATTTCACATAACCTAATATAAAGATTTACAGAGTGCTTTATTTTTCTGATTATCAGTACCAACTATTCAAAATATTTAATTTAGAGCATTTTACAATGACAGAAAGTTGGTGGCTCTCTGACACAATTCAGGTTTCTCATGTGGCCACTGATAAAAATTAATTGCCCACCTCTAGCATTAGCCATACCCATAATAGCCTATAAAGCATAGCTGCTTGCTCCAGTTTAGTAATTTGGACTTTTGAGTTAAAATAAAATAATTGTAAAACAACGTTAAATGTTGCCTAATAATCCACCACACCTTCCGGCAGGTATTTTTAAATCTGCTAAACTTGTATCCCAATATTTCAACAAATAAAAGATTCAGTTTAACCAAACAACACAATACAGATTTTTGTTGGAGCCGTAATTAAACACTTGATCAATCAAATTAAATTCCTATTAAAAGGTTCAAGGTACTGTTGAAACCAAACTGCATAGTTCTCAGGGATTCAGAGTGACACCAGTGCAAGGCCTCTAAACTTTTAATGGATGATTTTCACATGGCCTTTGATCGGCAGATGAAAGTGCACTGTGCTCAAGCAAATCATATGAAATGTATAGGACTATGAAAGGACACTTAACAGATTTAATAACATATTTAATTACAGAACCGCAGCAGTATGCTGGTTAACGTAGCTGCCCTCTATTGCAGTGGTTCTTAAACTGTGGTACGCGGACACCTACTAGGGGTATGCAGACACCCAAAAGAGGTAAGTGGAGGTCAAATCTCTCTCTCTTTCTCTCTCTCACTCTCTCTCTGTGTGCGTGTGTGTGTGTGTGCATTCCAGTCTGTGCATGCTCACATAAAAATCGGAAAAAATATTGACAGTGTTTCCTGTGGCACACTGTTTTAACAACTTGCTGCAGAGTAATCACTTTTTTTGTCAGGACAAACATGACGGTGGAAGCGTATGTCACAAACAAGGAGGGATGCACTCGCCTATATCTAACCCACTAGCAATCGGTTAATTTTTGTCCTGCTCTAATTTATTATTATTTTGATAGCTTCTTTAGTTTGTATGTAATCTTACTTTATTTGAGGAGACGTTTCTTGTACAAATAGAGCAAAAAGCCTCACACGCTTTATTCAAACTGTAACTCTCAGTAACACACACACACACACACACACACGCACACACACGCACACAAACATATTTATAGGCTAGCTAATAGAGATAGATGCAGTTTTGTGAGGAAAGCTTTGACTTTTTCAAGGCATGGATGTTTATTTGCTCATATGAGATTTGCAGAAAACAATTGGAATTAATTTATAATAGGCTTTGAAAATCATTGGGAAGGCCTCATTCTAGAAGAGAGTGGTATGTAACATGATTGCAAATGTGCATAAATTAATTAGGCCACACCCACTTTCCCCCCATATATCCTCAGACAGAAGCCCACTTAGAGTCTGGTTTGGTTGCAGAGAGTTTGAGTATTGTTGAGGTTGTTATTATTTAAGTTTGAGAAAAACTCTTGCCTAGCTGTGATTAATTCTGAATTAAAAGCACGAAGACTCTCTTTATAAAGGTCATAGTGGATGACAAGTTTGGATTTTCTCCACCTTCTTTCAGCCTTCCTGCAAAGTCTTTTCATACTTTGAACTTTTGTTGAATTTCTCCAGGGTGTTTTTTGTCTCCCAAGTTTCTTCTTGACAGTTATCGGTTGGACGTCATCTATGATGGACTTGATTTTTAAAGTAAATGCATCAAGAAGGAAGTCAGCTGTGCCAGCACTGATGCTTGGTGTTTGAGATATGTCATGCATAAACATCTCGCTGGTGTTATCGTTAACATGTCAATTTCTAATATAACTTGATTTAGCAATTTTGAAGTGGGAGATTGACGCATCAACAAAAACACAGAAGTGATCAGACAAAACAACATCTTGCACAACGGTGGATAAAATATTTAAACCCTTACTAATTACTAAGTCCAGTGTGTGACCATGACAATATGTGACACCTTGAACGTGTTGAGTCACGTCGAAGATTTTTAAAATATTGTTGATTATTACCAGGCTTGTCCATGTGAATATTAAAGTGATAATAAAATTTATCGATGATAAAATAGTCAAACTCCGAAGAGATGGCTGAGAGCAGTTCAGTGAAAACCCTGTAGTGTACTTTGGAGGCCTGTATAAGGTAGTGAGAAGTACCCGTTTGGTGCCTTTTAAAGCTATACTCAAATATTCAAAAGATGTGTAATCCCCAAGATTGACCAGTTTGCATTAAAACATGTTCTTGTACACACTTGAGACTCCGCCTCCTTTCTTATCAGAAGGAGAGGCATGATTATATAGGAAGTTCCCTGGTGCAGCCTCGTTTAGTATGGTTGCACAACAACTATCATCTGGCCATGTTTCAGTTAGCAACATATAATCTAAATTATGTGTTAAAATAAAATCATTTCCTATGACCATTTTCATTGTGCCTTGTTTTTATGTGACCTAATGTCTAGAAATGCTATTTTTACCCTGTTTTCTGTGGGTTCAGATATGATGGTCTCTGGCTTACAGTTTATTTTAATCAGGTTTGGTCTGCATGATTTCTGTTTTCTAGCAGATCTTTTCTTCCACTTGTTCTTTCTATTTTTTGTAGGCCTTATCTGTATCGCTAATAAAGTAAGAGCAAAAGGGGCTGAGGACATCTGCCTGTTCTGAAAACATTCCCCAAGGTCGCCATCTTGAGGCAAAATGTCCTGTTTATCTCATTGCTGATTTGGTGGAGTAAGGGTGGGTTGGGGTGATTTTGCCCAGGGGGATTGATCGCAGAACTCTTTCTGCTATAGGAGGGGGAGGGGCCCACCTTTTTTTGGGCGATGATTGGGGGCTTGCCGTGAATGACTAGTTTTTCAAGCTGCGCTGGGAAACCGAGATGGGGGGGTCCTGAAGATGTGGATAGTGTTGATGTGTCCTCCAAGGAGTTGTTCTGTTGACTCCAGTTGTTTTGTCAAGGGGGTTTTCCTCATCCTCATTTGGTGGTGGTGTAGTCTTTGAGATGGTGTGGCTATCCTCATTCGGTGATGTGGCCACTGAGATGTCCTGGTGTCTTTGTATGTTATCTAAATGTTGATTCTCATCATGTCTAGCGGAGGTCAGATAATCCTCATTCAGTGGTGACGTCTACAGGGTGGGTGACGAAGGCTTTGGTGGTGTGTTTCCACAGCCATTTGATGGCTCTTGTGTCTTTCAGATGGAGGGAGAAAAGTATAATGTCCACGAGCATTCTTGTTCTGGATCTGTTCAGCTCTCTCCCATCTGATGTGATAAAATCTGGCTGATTTCAGAACAGATTAAAATGATCAATATACTGGTAGTCTCTTGAAGAAACAGGCGTGTTCTAGCCATGTATTGAGCCCAAGCAACCGAGAGAACATATTTGTGCCATTTGCCAGAAGCGGACCACTTATGAAACACTGCATTTTGAGACTTTCAAGTGTCAAATAGTTCCATGAGCCCAGTCCAAACAGAGAGCCTTTACATCTACTTTTCTGAAATTGGCAGTTTTCAGCCCGATCAGGACTTTCTCCTCCCTGATCTGGGTTCAGAATAACATGCTGAGAAATTGTAACGAGCTCACCAACTCGTTGTTGGTTCTTGTACAGGTCCGGTTCTTTACAATCCACTGTCCTATGAGAACGAAGCGCTTGTAGCTGTGCTTCCAAAACGTGTTCCAAAATTTAGTTGAAGAAGTGATTGAAGAAGTGATATGCTGTGTTCGCAACATTTTTAACAGTAGTGCTTTAGAGGCATTTTCACTCGTCTGTGTCTCCAGCTGAATCAGTCTACTTGTCTTCCCTAGGAATGCGAGCTGCATATAGAATCCCGTTTCCGTTTATCAAAACTGTTCAGGTTTTGCTTTCAGAGCATTAGAAGTAATGTTGTCAAAATAGTGTAGACATTTAAAAACAGAAAAAAGTGAGAAAATAGAAAACCTGAAAATGCGAAGCGGAAGTCATCCCAGCGACTGAGTTTGGCGGCGCCACCCCAGCACCTGAGTTCGCCAGCGTCAAACTCTGCTGCCTCGAGTCAGAGCAGCCGTGTCTAGCTCTGCCTAGCTGTTTTCTTTTTGTCTGCCCTTTCAACTACCAGCTGCTCTGCAGTTATTCTTTTAAGTTATTGAGCAGCTTATGCTTCCTGTGGGTTAATACTGCTGCAGTGGTATCTGGCCTCATCTCCAGCACCTTTGAGAATTTTTTGGCTGCTTCGTCCAGCACCCCTTGGACTGTTTGTTAGGCCTAGACCACCTTAGAGTGAGTGGTCCATCTCTCTGGGCTTTCACTGGAACCCTGTCAGACTTCCGGGGGTTAGTTTTCTCAAGCTAGCTTGGTTCATGAAAGACTCTCTTTTCTTTTTTTCTGAGTTGTGTTAATTTATATTGGGTATTATTGGGTCCCAGCACCCACCCCTATAGTTTGTCTTTAGTACCGTTTCTGGGTCTCCCTCCCCTGATAATATTAATTTTGATGTATGAAGAATGCCAGGAGGCTTCCTTTTTTTATAGTTTTTTTTAAAAAAATTTTATTTCTTTGTAGTTTGTAAATGCACTCCTGTCTTGATTGATTTCCACCTGTGTCTAATTGGCCCTGGTTCAGTTGAGCCATGTTCAGTTTTTCCCATGTTCAGTGTTGTTGCATTGCTTTTGTCCTATTGTATTTGGTTAGTTCTGCTGTAGTCGTTTGTTCTGTTTTAGTCCTTAATCAAATCCTTTTCTTCCGAGTTTAATTATTGGAGGTTTTCCCCCTCGTGGGCAATTTTATGTTGTTCTTTTGTGTTTTTATATTAAAGAGACTGACTGAACCTCTAGCTGTTGTGCGTTTGGGTTCCTTTACCACCCTTCTCATATGAGAACCCTGACATCAGCTTTGATTTTGCTGTCCAAACTTTAAAATCTAGTTATGTATGCTATTCTCTTTTTATTTTAGTTTTCCAAAATTTCTGCATAACAATTACATAGTTCAGAGGAGCAAATCAGATCACTTTACTCAGATGCTTTTGTATAGTTTCCCTTATATTATTAGAACTGTTGCCAAAGGAGGTGAATTGGCCATCACCAGAAAGGAGAGGGGTCAACGCATCTATGTTTTAGCTTTCTTTGGGCGCCACGGGCAGCTTTAGAGCAGAACAGAGGTTACGCTTTTGATAATGGGTAAAAGTGTTCTGGTGTAGTAGAGTTACATTCATCATGTCCTCTGCTTGGCTGTTCAAGAGCTCAAAGGAGGCCTCTGTGTGAGCTCTAAAAGGATTAGTTTTTTCTTTAAAAGCGCAAATGGAAATTAACCATTGAGGAACCGTCACTAGGCCATATTATGGTTGCTTAGCTGTCTTCTCAAATAGATCACTGGCTAGAAAAAGCTTTGAAAGCTGGTAAGGTCAGATTTACATGTGTATGTGGAAAGGGCCCAGGGGCACTAGGGGACCCTTAGGTTTTCATTGCTAAAATGGTGTCCAAAAGGAAGTGGCACAAACTGTACTCTCATGCTTTAAGTAAGAAGCACTTTGCGTCAAGGAGTTTACTCAAGGTTTGGTCAGATTACAGCAGCATCAATTCACCATTTGTTGTACTAAAGCCCAACTATCAGAGAGGAAAACCCCCCAATAAATGTACATTTTTAGCCAAAAATTCAGGCTTTTAGTTTATCTTTACAATCTCACATAAAAAAAACATATCATTCTTGTATAACAATTGTCTCTGTTTATTATTTAATCAGGACATAATTAGAAACTATTTTACATGTCAGGACTGTTTATTTAATTAAAAAGTCATGCCAGCTTTCAAATACAAAATTTATTTAAAAATTTTGTAATCATGTTCATACTAAGTCCATCAACATGGTGTGATGATAGTGTGATTTCAATCAGTAGTTAAAAAAAATGTGTCCTTTTATTACAGTAAATTTTTAATGCTGCATCTGTACTTTTACCAGGAAGGGAAACGTAATGGTTACTTTCGTAACTCCCTTTCTCCGAATAGGGAACATAGATTTATGTTGGAACCAACAATGGACAACTTTTCAAAATGCTAATCAGTGCTCATGCTGATGGTCACGTGATCACACCATCGCTGACAAAAGCGGATGCAAAGCGTGATGCTCTTCCCGTTGTGAAGCTGGAGCCATTCTTACTCACCAGACTTACTCACAAACTTACGGTTGTGGCTATGGGACTTAAGTCTCCTTCCCTATATGGGTAATAGGGGTTCCAAAAGTAGCCATTTCGTTCCCCAATCTGTCGGTCACAATAACTTATGTTTGTGGCGACTATGGGAACACCCTTGTAGTGATGAGAAGTTTCATTGATTTTAGTGACTTTTAACTCTCTTCACTCAACAGATCTACTCTTTAAATGATTCCTTATTTTCCTTTATTTGTAAATAATTATTTCCTTAGTACTCTAACAAGATTAATTGTAAAAAGTTATGACTTCAAAACTGAGCAAAATACAATAATAAGCGTCTTTTTATTATAAACACGCACCAGAAAAACCTCTTCTGATACTTCCAAAGCATTGATATTAGGTTGTTTGTTTCAGTAAAATCCATAATACGCCTGCCATGTGCAGTCAAAAATGAGCTTTAGTATACATTTTGGCAAAACACACTAAATATCACCACAATAGCGCGTGAAATACCATCACATGTGAAAGAGCGATTCAAATGAATTAACTAAACATTGAAATGCATTGCGAACGATAAGAATGAGTTGAAAAGTGATTCAGACATTCCCTTCTCTTCTATATCTGTCTATGGGTCCATTGAGAAGCAATAGTAAGATTGAATGAGGGAAGAGTAGTTCCGCTCAACTCACTATAAAGATTCATTCTTTTTTAACTAATCGTTGACAAAAAACACATCACAGATGGACAGGCAAGCAGGAGACATCAATAGTCCAGTACCGAGCAGGTCCTTCTCCGCCCTGGCCTTTTAATCATAGATTTAATTTTTTATGGGCAGTCGTTTAAAAAAAACTACTGTGTCAAGCGGCTCATATGGAGGACCTTGAAGTCCTCTCAGGACAATAGAAAGGTCCCGGGAGAAAACTAAAGATGTGGATGTGGGTCTTCTCTTCAGGGAACACCTACTATAAAAAAAACTACTTTCTTTTTCCTCTTCTGTCTTTATATTTTTCCTCTACTTACTCACTGCTTTGGTTTATTGATCAGTTGATACAATTTCTATTATGAGAAGCTGAGATAGACTTTGACGGTGTAACAGATTGCATGTTGTCTCTCCCCTAATGTAAGTTGCTTTGGACAAAAGCATCTGCCAAAGACATACATGTAAATGTAAATGGGTGTTTTGGCAATTAGGTGACCTGTTTTAACATTTATTTAATTCATAAATTAGACTTGACTCCATGAAAAGACAGTCTGGCCTTAAAGCTTGAGTCTATGAAAAACAGGACAGTCTGTCTTAAAAGGAGATGTTTTTCTGATAAAGATACTAGTGACAAACTAGTGACAAATATCTACCACGTGAAACTTATCTACAAGGATAACTTTCTGTTTATTTGCCCCACCTATGGAGGAACAGTTAGGTACAGTTTTGAGAGTCGGTTCTGTAACCATGTTTGCTGCTATTCAAAAAATCTGAATGCTGAAAAGTAAAGAGAAAATCGGACTGAAAGTTGTAGTCTGTCTTTATTGAATTTATGTTCAAAGTTTATTTTAAATCAAGGGATGAAAAACAACCACAGAGACGGTCTAGGGTCTTACCTTTCTGGCCCCTATGAGGAATCTGACCATTAACTTGTGTCATCAACCAAATAACTTTAACCACAGACAGTCCTCCATCTAAACCCTCTTGGGGGAAGGTTACCACAAGTTCAACAGTGCAGCTGCTAGGGTCTACTAGGCGATAGTCACACCAGTCAATGAACCAACCCCACTTGCAGGTATAACAGGCCCTAGTAGAGGGAGCTTGGGAAAGACATAATGTTTGAATCACAGAGCATCACATAAGCTGGGGGTCCTACCCGCCTTGATGTGCCAGACATGGAGATTGAAGAGGTCTAAGCATAGCTACTTGTGGCCACAAGCCTGGGTCAGAAGGTCCAACCTCAGGGGAACTGGGCAGGAAGGGACTGTCAAGAGGTAACAGAGTTCTATGAACCAAGGTTGGTTGGGCAAATAAAGTGCCACAACTAGGACCTCTGCCTCATCCTTCCTGATCTTGGCGTTTCTTCCAGGGCCTGCAATGGCCAGTACATCTATCCTGAGAGGAGCCTGGGACAAACATCCGGCAATGAGCATTCTCTGGAGTGCTGAACAGGTCTACCTCAGCTACACCAAAGTGCTCCCAGATCTGCTGGACTGCCAGGGGATGGAGCTGCCATTCAAGGTTTCCACTGAGACAGTGATTCTGCTGTACGTTTCAACCTAAAGGGATTATGGACTGCAACTACAGACAGTCCCCAGTGCTGACTCAAGAGGAGCAGTCTATGAGTGAGAGCTGACAAATGGGGTGAGTGTATCCCTACTTGTCGATTGGCATACGTCCCCGCTGCCGTCTTGTCCGTCCTGACCAACACATGTCCCTGCAGCATTCTCCTGAAGTGCTTTACTGTTAGTAACACTGCACATAGCTCTAGACAATTTATGCTCCAGGAAGCATGTTTCCTGAAATTTTACTACTACACTTCTGACAGGTCCTCCCAGGGGGACATTGGCAAGAAGGATCCGAACATCTTTCCAAAGACGTAGGTGGAGGGGGCAACGAGGTGTCATGTTCACCTTCAGTCGCCCTGGATGCCATGCTCATGACGGAACTCTGAACTTGAGGCAAAGGTGGAGTAATCTCATATGCAATAAGCCGAGCGGACTAACCGGTGCCGTGGAGGCCATATGCCCCAGGAGCCTCTGGAAGTTCTTCAGAGGGACCACTAATCTTGTGCAGACTCAGACTTCAGCAGGCTCAGTGCACGCTCTTAAGAGTCCTCAAATCTCTGTAAAGAGATTGGCATGTTGTCATCCATGTCATTTAGGCCTCCCAATTTAAGCTTCTTCTTTGACGGCAACAAAGATGGAGAGGAATATGCCAGTTTGCATCATAGTGCATCAATCTAAAACCCTGCGCTAATTGCAAAATTTCTCCAATATGACATAAAAGAGACAAAATATGACAAAAAATGGGCTTTTACAAAGTTAGGTCCAACGACAAGCTTAGCTGACGGGATGAAGGCCTCGGCTGTTCACGCCAGGGCATAAGTGCACCGCCAGTTCCTGTTCTACCTGTGGAGTCACTTCGTGCCCCCTAGCTACCGCGCCATCAAGGGGAGCGAGAGAGGGGAGACTGACAAACTTCACTCTAAAAGACATGACATTCCTCTTGGAAGAACGAGAATCGGAGGTGGCTACGGTGTATCACCCCACAAACCAGACATCCAGCCTAGAGATTTTCTGGTGCGACGGACAGAGAGATCAAGAAATCTGGTGTTTACGGCAACCAGCATGATGATCTGGCCGTTCAGAGTAGGCTCGAGGCGATGATAGCCCCACACTCTTGTCTTTTCACAGCCTTTCAGCAAACCAATTAAGACTCCTTTTTGTAGTAACGTTAGAGCACTTGTTGCCGGTCAAATGTGGATTTGGACCATTTTTCTGTAAAACAATGACAACCTTGTACAATAAAACCAGTCTTCTTCTTCTTCTTTCGGCTGTTCCCAGTTTAGGGGTCACCACAGCAAATCATCTGTTTCCACCTAACTCTGGCCTCAGTATCTTCTACTCTTGCACCAATTACCTTCATGTCCTCCTTCAGCACACCCATATAACTCGTCTTTGGCCTTCCTCTTGCCCTCTTGCCTGGCAGCTCCTTCTCCAACATCCTTCTACCAATATAACTGCTATCCCTTCTCTGCACATGTCCAAACCATCTCAATCTGGCTTCTCTGACTTTGTCTCCAAAACAACCAACCTGAGCTGTTCCTCTGATGTGCTCGTTCCTAATCTTGTCCATCCTTGTCACTCCTAAACTGAACCTCAACATCCTCATCTCTGCTACGTCCATCTCTGCCTCGTGTATCTTCCTCACTGCTACAGTCATCTACCCATACATCAAGCTGGTCTCACTACTGTTCTGTACACCTTTCCTTTGATTCTTGTTGACACTCTTCTGTCACACAACACCCCTGACCACTTTTCTCCACCCACTCCAACCTGCCTGCACTCGCCTCTTCACCTCTTTTCCACACTCCCCGTCGCACTGGACTGTTGACCCCAAATACCTAAACTCCTCCACCTTCTTGACCTCAGCCCCCTGTAACCTCACTGTTCTACTTCCCTCCCTCTCGTTCAAACACATGTATTCTGTCTTACTACTACCTGACTTTCATTCCTCTTCTTTTCTAGGGCATACCTCCAACTTTCCACGGTGTCCCTTCCACCTGCTCTCTACTCTCACTACAGATTACAATGTCATCTGCAAACATCATTGTCCATGGGAGATTCCTGTCTGACCTCATCTGCCAACCTGTCCATCACCATAGCAAACAAGAAGGGACTCAAAGCCGATCCTTGATGTAGCCCCACCTCCACCTTGAACTCCTCCATCTGACCTGCAGCACATCTCACTGTTGTCATACTCCTCTCATACATATCCGAACTACTCTGACGTACTTCTCTGCCACTCCTGACATCCTTATACAGGACCATAGCTCCTCTCTCGGACACCCTGTCATCCGCTTTCTCTAAATCCACAAGACGCAGTGCAGCTCCTTCTGACCATCTCTGTACTTCTCCATTAGCATCTCAGAGCAAAAATTGCATCAGTAGTGCTCTTCTCCTGGGATGAAGCCATATCGCTGCTCGCAAATATCCACTTCCTTCTTAGCCTAGCTTCCACTACTCTTTCCCAGAGTTTCATTGTGTGGCTCATCAACTTTATACCTCTGTAGTGTTACAACTCTGCACATCACCCTTGATCTTAAAGATTGGCACTAGGACACTTCTCCTCCATTCCTCAGGCATCTCTCCATCTCTAGAATACTGTTGAATAACCTAGATAGGAACTCCCACTGCTGTCTCTCCTAGACCACTTCCACACCTCCACAGGGATGTCATCTGGACCAACAGCCTTTCCACTCTTCATTCTCCTCAGAGCCTTCCTCACCTCATCCTTTCTTTCCCTCTCATTCTCCTCATTCATCAACTCCTCAAAATACTCCTTCCATCTTCTCTGCACACTCTCCTCAATTCGTTAGAACCCTTCCATCTCTATCTTTAATCACCCTTATCTGTTGCACATCCTTCCCATCTATGTCTATCTTTAATCACCCTTATCTGTTGCACATCCTTCCCATCTATGTCTCTCTGTCTCGCTAATCTGTACAATTCCTTCTCACCTTCCCTCGTGTCTAACCTGGCATACAAGTCATCATATACCTTCTGTTTGGCCGTTGCCACCTCCCTCTTCACCCTGCGCTGTGATTCCTTGTAGTCTTGTCTACTTTCTTCAGTCCTTTCGATGTCCCACTTCTTTTTAGCTAGCCTCTTCCTCCGGATGATGTCCTGTACTTCCTCATTCCACCACCATGTTTCCTTATCTTCTTTCTTTCTTCCTGCTGACACACCTAGCACCTTCCTACCTGTCTCCCTGATCAATTCTGCTGTAGTTTCCCAGTCCTCTGGAAGCTCTTTCTGACCATCCAAAGCCTGTCTCAGCTTCTGTCTGAATTCCTCACAACCGTCTTCCTTTTTCAACTTCCACCACTTGGTCTTCTTTTCCATCTTCCTCCCCTCTTCTTCCTGACCACCAGAAACATCCTACACATCACCATCCGATGCGGTCTGGCTACACTCTCCTCCTACCACTACTTTGCAGTCAGTGATCTCTCTCAGATTGGCTCGTCTACTTAGGATGTAGTCCAACTGCGTACTCCTACCACCACTCTTGTAGGTAACTCTATGTTCCTCCCTCTTCTGGAAATAAGTGTTAACTACAGCCATTTCCATCCTCTTGGCAAAGTCCACCACCATCTGTCCTTCTGGGTTCCTTTCCTTAACACCAAACCTGCCCATCACATTCCTCATCACCTCTGTTGCCCTCGCCAACATGACCGTTGAAGTCTGCTCCCACCACTACTCTCTCCCCTCTGGGAATACTCTCCATCACCTCATCTAACTCACTCCAGAATCTCTCCTTTTCTTCCAGCTTACAGCCTACTTGTGGAGCATAACCACTCACTACATTCAACATCACCCCTTCAATCTCTAACTTCAAACTGATCACCCTGTCAGACACTCTTTTCACCTCTAAAACATTCCTCACAAACTCCTCCTTCAGGATCACTCCTACCCCATTTCTCTTCCTATCCTCACCATAGTAAAATCAGTTTGTATCCCCCTCCAATACTACGCGCTTTGCTACCCTTCCACCTGGTCTCCTGCACACACAGAATATCTACCTTCCTTCTCTCCATCATATTCGCCAGCTCTCTACCTTTCCCGGTCATTGTACCAACGTTGAGAGTCTTTATTCTCAGACCTATACTCTTGCCTGTCCTCTTCTCTCTCTGCCTACGATCTATCGCTCTCCTCTCCTTCTTTGACAGTAGTTCTGTTAAATTGAAGTATGGCACGTCACCTCGTTTCTCCTTAACTTGTGGTATTAGACAGGGATGCCCGATCTCTCCCTATCTTTTTATTATTGCCACTCAGTTTTTTTCATCTCACATTCTACAGAGCTCTCTTAAAGGTATCACTCTGGCGATTAAACACTTTGTCATTAGATCATCTGGTGGATGAAACCACTTTTGTTTCTTGAAGATTCCTCTTAAGTCTCCCTTGCTTTAAAATTAATTAGCTCTTTCTCCAAAACCTCTAGCCTAAATCTTAATTTCAGTATTTGTGAACTATTAGCCATCAAATCTTGCTCTGCACTCTCTTTCTGTAACATTCCTATTAAAAATGAAGTAGAATATTTAGGAGTTATAATAAGCAAAAACTGTAAAGCAAGATGCACTTCTAACTTTTCCACAATCATTAACAAAACCCAAACTAAATTTAATACCTGGCTCCAAAGAGATTTAGCTCTAAAAGGTAGAATTCTGCTCTTTAAGGCTGAAGGTCTGTCGAGACTCACATACACGGCTCTCTCAATATATGTTGATAACCCCACGTTAAAAAAATTAGACAAACTGCTGTTGGACTTTGTTTGAAAAAAGTAAACTGTTGTTCATAAACTGTTTATGTTCATAAAAATATGTTAATGAATTCTGAGGAATGTGGTTGTATGAATTATTTAGACTTCACAACTTTGAATAACACATTTAAGAGAAACTGGGTGAAAGGCTTCTTAAACAATCCTAACTCTATGTGGAACGCTATCCCCTCCTACATTTTCTCCAAACTTGGTGGCCTAAGAATTCTGATATCTCTAAGATATCTCTAAAGCGTTCTAACTTTAACAAACAAATGCTTCTTTCCTGGTCTCTGATTTACAAGCACAACTTCTCACCCCAAACATACTATCTTTGGAACAACAGAAACATAACATTTAAAAACAAGAAAATCTTCTTCCAAAACTGGTTTGACAATAATATTTTATTTGTCCAACAATTACTTAACTCAAATGGTTATTTGTTTAGTTATTCAGAATTTCTCTCACCTATCTCTCTTCCTGTGACTCCTCTGTGAGTGCACGAGTGCTATCCTACTGGAATGGCTTTATTAATAATATTCCCTGGAAGAAAGTCTACTCTTTAACAAACAAAACCAAAGCAGTCACGTTTAAGCTGCTTTATAATTACAATCATCAAATACTTCATATGTACAAGGATGGTTTAATAAGTACATTGACACAAACTGTTCTTTATGTGGTGAGATTGCGAAACTGTCATTTCTTCTGGACTTATACATTTTCTGCACGCTTTTGGTCTGACTTACTTTCCTTTATTCAAAACACTTTTCTTAATAGTTTTAATTTTGCATTCATAGATGTTGTTTTTGGTATTCATGTGCCAGTTGGCAGTTCATTCAGCTGTGGTGACCCTGAAAGCAAAAAAGCCAACATGAAAATGGATTGATGGAGTTCTGTTTTCAGTTACTCCAAACCCCACTTTGTTGCTTTTAAAATTGAACTTAAAACTAATATGGACGTATCCAACAATTCCAGAACTGTAAAGCGCTTAAATTTTAACTTTTTATGACTTCTTAATCTAACCTCCTTCCTCATTGAATTTCTTTGTTCTGACTTTTATGTACTGTTTTTAATGCTCAATGTAATGATGTGCTCCCATGGCTGTACTCCGCAATATGTTCGAATGAGGTCTGCAATATGTTCGAATGATCAATAAAAAAATCATTTAAAAATTAAATTGTTCTGTTGTCTGTAAAAATACATATATACACAAATTAATATATTGCGTTTAGAAATATGTAAATTAATATACGAAAATGCTTTTTTAATTAATCGTCCTTTTAATAACGTTAAATCAAAAAAGCCACTGAATTCATACATTTACTGATTAACAACTAAATATTTAGAAAATTAAAAATCAAGCTGCAGTAATAGATTCTTCTAGCAGCCGTAAATCGACTCCACGAAAACGACCGGAAGCACTTTGTTTGTTAGCATGCGCAGAACAGTAAGCAAACGGAGCGAATTTCAGTGTGCTCCCCCCACAGGATTGGAGACGCGTTTCCTTTGGCTCCTTGCGCTATCCCTGCCGCCGCCATATTACCACCGAGCTCAGAGGTAAGCTAAAATATACCACCCTTTATATAAAAAAAATAACAATTACCTTCAATTCTAGACTGTTTCTTGGTGAGGAAATAATTTGTATTGCTTTGGAGAGCCCATGCTTATCAATTGATGTACTGTGTTTTTGGGAAAGCGTGTTTAACATAAGTTTATTGATTGTTAGCGCAAATGTGGCTAAAATGATCGTAGTTAATGTTAGTGAAATGCTACGTTAACTTAACGTTATTTGTTTTGAAGACAGTCAAGGTTATTTATTTACTGACACAAACCATTTGTATGAGTGAATTTAGCTTGTACTAAATCACTTTGTGGTGTAAAATGTCAGTTTGTTTGTTTTTCTAACGTTAAGTTAACAAAACTTAAGATCTGTCCAGATTTAACTGTTATTTTAAAACCCCCCACCCCTAAAATTGATACGTGTAACGGAAAAGTTAGTCGTATTTAGTAAGATTAACACATGTTTCCTAGGGTTTTAAATTAACGTGTATAAATCAGACATTTGGCCCTTGAGTTTTACGGTTGTAGAAAAATAATATAACGTTTCATTTGCTGAGATTCTTTCAACAAGTGAGCTAATTCTTTAGCGATGTGTAATTAGTTCGTTTAACCAAGTAATTTAAAAAAAAATGTCTCTTAAGTTATACTTCTATCAATGTGCATAAAGTAGTTTTAGAAATGTCAGTTAACTGAACACAGTCTATTCAATTAACTAAGTGTTTTGTTTTAATGTTTTTCCGTTGGCTAGATTTTTAATTGGTGTTTTATTGTCTGTATACATTATACAACACACCCAGGGGAAAAGACAGCATTTCCTTGGGACTAAATATTTCAGATGTATTTCATATTGATATTTCACATTTTAAACTTAGTCTCCTTAGCCGAATGATATTGACTTTGCTGTTTGCTAGATTTGAAATAAATTAGCAAATCTAGCTTTTTCAAGTGAGACACGGGAAAGTCAAAACCTCAGTGGTATAAACATGTTAATCGTTAGCTGTAGAGTTGGCCATTTTTTTTTAACATAACATTACGGATAATGGGGAAACTGCTCATCTGGAGGCAGCAGACTTACAGCAGTAACACAGTCACTTCCTATTGTGCATCAAACGTGTATGTTGGTGGTTGCATTTTGGAATTGAGCTGTGATCGAGCACAGTGTGCAAGTAAAATACAAATTCTACATTGGTTGTTGGAAAATCATCTTACTTAGAAGTAGACTATACACAAAAATCTGATGTTGAAGAAAGTTTTTTTTTGAGTGGATAGGGTCTTTAGTTGATGTTTTGCTCTGCACATCTAGGTGTTGGGAGTGTCAATTCAAGGCTGCTCACAAGTACATTTTCAGGTGAGTCGCCATGTCTTGCTCTTCTGATTTAGGAAGCCAAATTTATGACCGGCCTTTCCACCTTTTAAAACATATTTGGCACAGACCTTCCTGCAAATGATTTTTAATGTAGATTTTTAATAATCAATACTCTCTTCCTGATAACATGAAGAATTAACTGTTTTTCTTCTCAGCCCAAACCAGTGCAGCCCCATAATCAAGTCATGTCTGGTCCTGTCACAAGTCGGTCCCGTGTTTATCCAGACATCAACACACAAAGACCTCGGGAATACTGGGACTATGAATCTCATGTTGTTGAGTGGGGGTGAGTAATGCCATGATAATTTCACCTCTGTTCTGAATGAAGAGAAAGTCAGACTAAACGGATGTATTTGTTTTCTGCTCAGAACCAAGCAATAGCAATATGAAAAGTCTTAATAACTAAAAAAATAAGCCAAAATATATATGTGTCTATTAGGGTTGGGAATCGATTGGAGTTGTTCCGATACCAGTGATTGGAGTTGTGCCTAAAGCGATACTTTAAAAAAGCTGCAAAATTATGCTGGATGACTCAAGATTACATTTGTATTGAACAAAAAGATGTAATGCTTAAAATTTAAGGATATGTAAAGTTTACAGTAAATATATGAATATATAAGTAAATACAAAATACAACTACAAAACAAAAACACATTTACCGGTTCAAATTGTTTGACCATTCGTTAGCATTAATGTAAGATTACATTTGCTCACTAATAACCTGAGGAAAGAGTGCTGCTGTTGTTCTCATAATCAGTGACTCCTGTTTGTGATCGATACACCTGAAGCTGGGGTCAGGGCTGGGCGATACTGCAGAAATTGGAATTGATCCCATACCAACAGGCTCAGTATCACCTATACCAATACTGATGCCTGTTCTCTAAAAATAAAATCTTGGACTGTCACTTATTAATATTCATTTAAAAATAATGTATTTACATGAAACCTAAAATAGATGGTATTTTGCTCTCCAAACTTATAGTTTATGGGTTTCTAAATATGCTTACTTATAAAAAAAAACCGTAAAAAAATAACAAACAAACATGTAACTACATAATTTAATGGCAGATATTTATAACAGATAATGGATTTTTAACTGATAAGGGTTGTGACTTTGCTTTTAAATACAGACATTTAAGTAATAAATACCAAATTTACATAACAATCCACACTGATAGCGCCACCTGTTCACACGCGCAAGTGGTTGAACGCTCAAATGTTTCATAAAATTTTATGTAATTCCTGCTTTACGCACTACTGCTATAAAACATTTCCAGACATTTGGTTTAAAGCGAGTTCTTTAATGTATCAAGCTAGGCTAACTGTAGCCCACCTGCTTCTGTGAGTGTTCCTGCAATCGTGACACTTGCACTTCTCTTTTCTGTTGATTTGTTAAAAGGGGAGTTGATGGCTGAGGGAGAGAGGGTCTCGCTCATTCATCGGCATTACAATATGTGACGAAACTGAAGGCAAATAAACAGAATCCAGCCTACAAACCCATTTTTCAGCCTTTGCACTCACAGATATGAGGCAAAACCGAAATGTACAAGACCATTAGGAATACTGATCAGACCTTGGTTAGACAAACTAAACATCAATCTTTCAAATCTAGCCAAGTACCCTTCTTGCCCATCCCCCCATGGAATCTCCAGAGTGCTAAAATCAATCTGGAAATGGCTTAATATAAGAAACAAGAAACCCACCCTGATTTTAACCATCATTACTACTTTAACATAAGAATAGTGTATCCAGATCACATACCCATAATCACTGATGGATCCAAAATAGAAAACAATGTAACAGCAGTAGCAGGAGTCTAGTAATACTCCACTAAACTGTCAAATAATGGCACTGTTTTCACAGCTGAAACATATGCAATGCTACTTGCCATAAAACACATGAAAAACGCAACAGACAAAAATGTATCAAAGGCCTAAATCACATCGAGGAGAAACACCAAACATGCAAAAACAAAATCAACCACTGGTCTCTAACGGCTTCAGATTCTCAAAGGGAAAAACAGTTTGCATCCATTTCTGCCAACTTCGATCTCTTCACCCAGACCCAAAACTATTCCCAGACGACATAATCATTAAAGTAGAAAAAGAAGTCAAATTACTAGGTATCATATGGGACCACAAAATGAAGTTCATTCCGCATATCAAGGCAATTCGAAGCAAATGTATGAAAACACTAAATATTGTAAAAATTCTCCTCTCCCAAACTGAAAGCAGATCCCTCAAATCCAGCCTATATCGCTACCTTTTTCCCCTGGTATAAGCAACTATACACAGTTAAAAATGAGATCTATAAAACCATTTGAAATCTTGAAATCCGCATTGAATCTTGGTCTGACTCGTTGAGGAATAAAACCAAGGTACTACAACAGACAAGATTTGTGAAAACCCCACCGTGGACTTTTGGGGAAATTTCAATCAAAATGGAATTAGCAAATTACAGAAAGAATGATACACAATCCCAACTTCTACAAACAGTTATACTATAACATCAAAACTTTATACCCAAACTATTCTCCAATATTCACAGATCAATTAAAATCAGAGACTCAAGTTACTGCAGCTGCAATCCTTGGAAATGATCAAAAAGTTAGCCGCCTTCCAAACAGTAGTTCCAGCTTCTCAGCAGAAGCGTATGCCTTGTTACTTGCAGTAGAAAGGATCGAAAGAGCTACTCAAAGGAACTATATTATCTTTTCTGACTCAAAGGCCTGTCTTCAATCAATGACATTCATGGGATCAAATCACCCGGCTATCACTTCTATTCTGATAAAAGTAAATCAACTTTATCTGAATAACTTCCATATCATCTTCTGCTGGGTCCTGGCTATATTGGGCTTGTAGGAAATGAGAGGGTAGACTCTGCTACCAAGAAAAAAATCACAGAGATATCCCAACGATCAATTCCACCATCGGACCTGAAGCCAAAAATAACTTCCCTTACTCAGACCGAATGGGAGAAACTACAAAGAAACAAGTTAAATGAAATTCAAACCTGAGATCAGAAGAGAACAAGTCGTCTTTACTAGAAGCTGAATAGGTCACACTAGACTAACGCACAGCTTTTTACTCAAAAGAGAAACTGCCCTAAAATGTAAACACTATAAATGCAGACTCTCGGCATGAGACATCTGCTCATAGAATGTCCTGTATATGATTCCATGAGGAAACAACATCTGAAATCTAACAACTTAAAATAAATCCTCTCAGTCCCTAGCAAACTATTATATTTTATTTTTAAAACTGACTTACCATACTTGTTTTAATAGTTGAGAAAATATGTATTTTTAAATAAGTTTTAGACCTTTGTCCCTTTTTTCATGCCAAAAACAATCTTTGCCGTTGTCTTGACTGTAAACAAACAAACTAACAAAAATGTATAAATTTTTCAGATTCTAAATCAATACTACAGGTTCAAGGATCCATGAAACCGATCCATCCAGCAGTTGTTGAAATAATTATGAAAACAAATAACTTACTGAGGATTGAATATAACATAGTATTCTGCTGGAGGCCCGATCATGTGGAAATAAAGAGGAAACGAGAGAGCGGACAATGTAGCAAAACGAACAAACGCTGAGTCCTATTGTCAACATCTGATACCACCAACAGACCTAAAACAGAAAATAAACCATCAAGTAGTGAAACATTGGCAGCAAGAATAAAACCAACAAACCGAAAACAAACAGCATGAAATCTATTCAGAGCTAGGAGTAAATCAAACAATTTTAGGAACCAGAAGATATTCAATATTATTAATCAGATTTCGAATTGAGCACATAAGATTAGCTCAGTTTTCTTCCTAAAAGATAGACAATGACTTTATGTAGACACTGCAAATATATTTTATCTGTTAAACACATCTTGATAGGATCTCCAATTGAATCTGCAATTAAAGCATATTCTGTGGCACATGACTTGGCTGGTGTGTGAGACCCAAAACTGATCCTGATTGCATGGGGTCGTTTTTCTTTGGTACAAACCTCTCCAATCCACTGCATGATCACAGTTAAACTGAGGAGAAAGCATGGACTGTTGCTAATTCAAATGCCGTTTTAAAATTTACTTAAATGTGGTGGATGTCCTTACGGCCACAGCTTCGCACCGCGGCAGTGACAATAGAGGTGGAAAACATTGTTCACTCGGACTCCATGTCTCCAGCCTCCCCCGGTATCTGGTTGAAGCTCTCCCGGAGGTGGGAGTTAAAGCTCACTCTGACAGGGGGCTCTGCCAGTAGTTCCCAACAGACCCTCAACGTACGTTTGGGTCTGCCAGGTCTTTCCGGCCTCCTCCCCAGCCAGCGGATCCAACTCACCACCAGGTAGTGATCGGTTGATAGCTCAGCCCCTCTCTCGGGGAGGCCATTCCTCCCAATCACGCCCCTCCAGGGGACGCCGTCATCCCCCACGTGCGCATTGAAGTCCCCCAGGAGAACGATGGGGTCCCCGGTTGGATCACTTTCCAGCACCCCTCCCAGGGACTCCAAGAAGGCCGGGTACTCTGCACTGCTGTTTGGCCCGTAGACCGTAACCACAGTGAGAGACCTGCCCCCAACCTGGAGGCGGACGGAAACGACCCTCTCGTTTACTGGAGAGAACTCCAACACATGCCGGCTGAGCTGGGGGGCTATTAGCAGGCCTACCCCAGCATGCCGCCTCTCACCGCGGGGGATGGCAGAGTAGTGAAGAGACCAGCCCCTCTCGAGCTGAGTTCCAGAGCCCAGGCTGTGCGTGGAGGTGAGCCTGACAATCTCTAGCAGGTAACGCTCCACCTCCCGCACAAGCTCAGGCTCCTTCCCCCCCTAGCGAGGTGACATTCCATGTCCCCAGAGCTAGCTTCTTTGTCCATGGATTGGGCCGCTGAGGTCCCCACCTTTGGCTGCCGCCCAGATCGCAAAGCACTGGCCCCTTACGGTCCCTCCTGTCACTGGAGGGCGATCCCACGTGGCCTTTTCGGGCTGGGCCCGGCCGGGTCCCATGGGAAAAGACCCGGCCACCAGACGCTCGCCTGCGAGCCCCAACCCCAGGCCTGGCTCCAGGGTGGGGCCCCGGTGACGCCAATCCGGGCGACGTCGCGAAATCTGATCTTATCATCGTATGGGGTCTTCTGAACCGCTCTTAGTCTGACCCGTCACTTAGGACCTGTTTGCCTTGGGAGACCCTACCAGGGGCAGCAAGCCCCCGACAACATAGCTCTTAGGATCCTTCAAGCACGCTAACCCCTCCACCACATTAAGGTGGCGGTTCAAGGAGGGGCGGCAATCCCAGAACTCGGTGGTGGACACCGGATGTAAGGGATGCCGTCAAGCTGAAAAAGGAGTCCTATCAGGCCTGGTTGGCTTGTGGGACTTCGGACACAGCCGACCGGTACCGGCAGGCAAATTGCGCAGCAACCAATGCTGTGTTAGAGGCAAAAACTCGGACCTGGGAGGAGTTCGGGGAGGCAATGGAGGAAGACTATCGGTCGTCCTCAAAGAAATTCTGGCAAACTGTCCGGCGCCTCAGCAGGGGGAAGCAGTGCCCCACCAACACTGTTTACAGTGGAGGTGGAGAGCTGTTGACCTCGACCAGGTATGTGGTCGGGCGGTGGAAGGAATACTTTTAGGGTCTCCTCAATCCCACTGTCACGTCCTCTGTTGAGGAGGCAGAGGCTGGGGTACTTGAGGTGGACTCGCCTATCACCCAAGCCGAAGTTACTGAGGTGGTTGGTAAGCTCCTCAGTGGCAAGGCACCGGGGGTGGATGAGATCCGCCCTGAGTACCTCAGGTGCCTAGATGCTGTGGGACTGTCCTGGCTGACACGTCTCTGCAGCATAGCGGGACAGTACCTCTGGAATGGCAGACCGGAGTGGGGGTCCCTCTTTTCAAGAAGGGGGACCGGAGGATGTGTTCCAACTACCGGGGGATCACACTCCTCAGCCTCCCGGGGAAAGTCTATGCCAGGGTACTGGAGAGGAGAGTTCGGCCAGTAGTCGAACCTCGGATGCAGGAGGAACAATGCGGATTTCGACCTGGTCGTGGAACACTGGACCAGCTCTATACCCTCTGCAGGGTCCTCGAGGGGTCATGGGAGTTCGCCCAACCGGTCCACATGTGTTTTGTGGATTTGGAGAAGACGTTCGACCGTGTCCCTCGTGGTGTCCTGTGGGAGGTGCTCTGGGAGTATGGGGTCCGGGGCTCCCTGCTAAGGGCTGTCCGGTCCTTGTACAACCAGAGCAGGAGCTTGGTCCGCATTGCCGGCACAAAGTCAGACCTGTTCCCAGTGCTCGTTGGCCTCC
This sequence comes from Danionella dracula, assembly GCA_900490495.1. Taxonomy (NCBI): domain Eukaryota; kingdom Metazoa; phylum Chordata; class Actinopteri; order Cypriniformes; family Danionidae; genus Danionella; species Danionella dracula. Next base: position 18,543,023 of record UELW01000012.1, read on the forward strand.
GGCAGGGGTGCCCTTTATCACCGATTCTGTTCATAGTCTTTATGGACAGAATCTCCAGGCGCAGCCGGGGGCCGGAGGGGGTCTGGCTCGGGGACCTCAGGATTTCATCTCTGCTGTTTGCGGATGATGTTGTCCTGTTGGCTTCTTCGTGCCTGGACCTCCAGCGTGCGTGTGGGTGGTTTGCAGCCAAGTGTGAAGCGGCTGGGATGAGGATCAGCACCTCCAAGTCTGAGGCCATCCCTAATTAACAGCTAAAAATGCTATAAAATGTAGCATAATGTATTTTTTTCCCAATAATTTATAATCTTCATAATGACCCCTATGCAATCCCCCAAATTCTTTGAATTTAAACTGCATTTACAGGGAGACACTCTGAAATTCTGACTCCAAACCACACTAACTTAACAGACCTCAGATCCTGTTGCTGTGCGGCAAGTTTAGAAATTTGAATAGTTGTGCAACTTGTGCAATCAAGCTCAGCACAGGGTAAAATGCTGGGTGCAATGCATAGCCTCTAAATTCCACATTAAACTGACCTTTACATTCCGCTGGAAGTACAATACGTCTGTCTTAACTACAGAAATAATTACCTGGATAAGCCTCCAAAAATACTGGTATTTTGTGTGACTATAATATGTCAATGATTTTAGTGTATCAGGTTTTTGATTTTTGATTAGTATTGAGGTTGGTGATTGCAATTTCTTTCTGTAGAAATACAGAACCAATGTCTAACCTAAAGATCAACTTTAGGTTTAGACATGTAACCATTGTTGTCCATTATCAAGGAATCAAGATGACTACCAGCTAGTGCGGAAACTGGGCAGAGGAAAGTACAGTGAAGTCTTTGAAGCCATCAACATCACAAACAATGAGAAAGTAGTTGTCAAAATACTCAAGGTAAGCAGTGTTGATTTTTTCAACATTTTAGGTGCTATTAAACTGAAAAATTACAGTTCTTCAACTTTTTAATAAAAGTAAATTTGGTTGATCCTATCCTAGAAAGCACTGTGAATCACATGCTGCTCCTCATTCTCACTCGATCTAGATGTTGCATTGAAGTTCAGAGTTAAAAGTTAATTTTAGAGGTACATTTCGTGTGTGAGGATGAACTACCAAACTTTGACAACTTTGACAACTCCAACACTGTCTTTCTTTGTTTTTGTCACATCACACATTTTCTGTACCAAATTGACTTTTTTTGCTGATTGATGATGCTTTTATGGTGGCCAAGAAGCATTTAAGCTGTTTTTACAGGTCCATTCACAGGGGCATATTTTCAGCACTTTTCTGCAATCCGTGAATATAAACTCAGCAAAAAAGAAAGGTCCCTTTTTCAGGACTATGTATTTCAACAATAATGTTGTAAATATCCAAATAACTTTACAGATATTCATTGTAAAGGGTTTAAACAATGTTTTTCATGCAGGTTAAATTAACCATAAGTTACATGTACCTGTGGAATGGATGTTAAGACCTTAACAGCTTACAGAAAGTAGGCATTTAAGGTCACAGTTCTAAAAACGCAGGACAGTAAAGAGACGTATTTACTGACTGTGAAAAACACCCAAAGAAAGATGACCAAGGTCGCTGCTCATCTGCCTGAACGTGTATTAGGCATGCTGCAGAGAGGCATGATGACTGTTGATGCAGCTAGGGCAATAAATTGCCATGTGTGCATTGTGAGGCGCCTAAGACAGCGCTACAGGGAGACCGGAAGGACAACTGATCATCCTTGCAGTGGAAGACCACGTGTTACAACACCTCCACTGGATCGGTACATCCATATATCACACCTGCGTGACCCGTACAGGATGGCCACAACAACTGCCCGAGTCACATCAGGAACAGACAATCCCTCCATCAGTGCTCAGACTGTCTGCTATAGGCTGAGAGGCTGGACTGAGGGCTTGCAGACCTGTTTTAAGGAAGGTCCATACATCACCAGCAATAACGCCGCCTATGGGCACAAACCCACGTTCACGGGACCAGACAGGAGTGGCAGAAACGGATGTGTGTTTATTGTTGGAGGAATGAACTTTTCACCAAGGCCTTGTCTTTGAAGTGGGATCTATTTGGAGGTGGGCGTCCGTCATGGTCTGGGGCGGTATGTCACATCACCATCGGACTGAGCTTGTTGTCATTGCAGGCAATCTCAATGCCTTGCGGTACAGGGAAGACCTCCTCCTCCCTCATATGGTTCCCTTTATGAATGCTCATCCGGACTTGATCCTCCAGCAGGACAATGCCACCAGCCATACTGGTCGTTCTTTGTTTGAGTTTCTGCATGACAGCTATGTCAGTGTTCTGCCATGGCCAGCGAAGAGCCCGGATCTCAATCCCATTGAGCACGTCTGGGACCTGTTGGATCGCAGGGTGAGGGCTAGGGCAGAGTGAGGGTCAGAAATGTCCAGGAACTTGCAAGTGCCTCGGTGGAAGAGTGGGGTAACATCTTACAGTAACAACTGACAAATCTGGTCCAGTCCATGAAAAGGAAATGCACTGTAGTACTTCAACAGCTGGTGGCCACACCAGATACTGACTGGCACTTTTGATTTTGAGCCTCCTTTTATTCAGGGACACATTATTCTAAATTATTTCTGTTAGCCACATGTCTGTGAAATATTTTTTTATGTCTTATATTGTTGACTTTTAGTGTTTATACAAATATTTACTCATTAAGTTTACTGAAAGTGAAAACAGTTGACAGTCAGAGGACGTTTCTTTTTTTCTGAGTTTTTATGGACTGCTGTCGATTTTAATTTTATTTTGATCTTATCATTTTAAGGCTGATCAATTTAGCACTTCAGCTCTTGATCGGTTTACTTGTCCTCTGTTTAATTGTGAAGACCCTCGGACTTCCTCTGTTCTCCAAGCTCTCATTTTCAGGGAACGTTTGATGAGTAAAGCCTGTTTTCAGGCCCATGAAGGCAGCGGTTAGAATCAAAGCCAGAAGTGGCTGGCCGGTGTTCTAATTAAAGGGCACTTGGTGAATTCCTTCCTAGCTCTTCCCTCCTGCTCTTAAACTTGGAAAGCTTTAGATTCCAATGGTAATGTCTAACAAGCTCAGAGCTTCTTTTCAGTCCAAGTGATGAATAGTTTGTGAGATTAGTGTCGCCACCAAATAATGTAGCCAATTGTGTAGAATTAACTCCCTGTTGCTGTAGGCACCAGTGATGAAAATGCAATGATTTAGTCTAGACACACTTGTATCAAATGTCGTCGTCTGTACTCCAAAATCAAACACAATCGCCAAGTTTTTTTTTGTGGATTTGCTTTAATTTTTAAACAGTTTTCCCCTTATTTTAATCATTGAAAGATCAGGACTCTTTGATGTTTTTTTTCCATTCAAGTGATTACTATAATGCTACATAAATATATGCCAATTGCGTTTTCAAAAACAACAACAAAAAACAAAAACAGCATAACATGTATTTATGAAAAACAGCAAGTTTCTAAGGGTTGATTTAAAAATATGTTACTGCTAAATTAGCTTTTTGGGTGTTTCTAATGGATGTTTCACTTTCCAGTTGTCCAATCCCAGGGCTTAAACCAGCTAAACTAGGTTTTTAAATGTTTTCTTTTCCTAGTTGACACTTAAGGTGTATTTAAGATGAGAGGCAAAGCCTGAAAAGCTGTTGAAGAAATGCATTTAAATGATGAGGAATACTAGGACAAACTTTTACTTGCACTTAGCTGCATGATTTGGCATATGTTTCAGAATGCATGGATTAAAATCTATATTGACATCAGAATCAGAAAAATCTTTATTGGCAACTGTGCATGTGCGCGCACACACACACACACGCACACACAAGGAATTTGTTAAAGTACAGGGGTACTCCAGTGTTGGTACAAAAAAACATCACAATAACGTTTCACAATAACATAAGTTATGCAAGTTAATTGCTCAAGTTAAAAGTAATTATAACATATTAATATTCTAGAAAAAATTGTGTATTAAAAGTATAACGAAGTCATTTTTAACCAAAATGCACAAATATTCGTAGTAATGCACAAATGTGATATTTTTTTAAAAAATTCTTCAATCAGGTTCATTTACATATGATGTACACATGCCCAGTATTAGGATAGGAAGTTGTGTATCATTGAATCAAACCGAAAATTGCTTGTATTTTTTTATTTCTGTCATGAAAAGTTCAGCTGATTAGATTACAGGGTCACTGTCAGGCAGAGCATTGAGTCAATGCTGTCTTCTATAGCTGAAGATATAATTATATTTATAATTCATAGCTGTTGCTTTTTTGGCGTGTTAAAGGCTAACATAGCAATTAATTAATTATTTGCTGTTTTTTTAGCTTTTATGTGCAAAAAGTTTTTTTTTTTTTACAGAAGCATAACATAAACTACTAAAACACATAAAGTAATCCCACTAGTTGCAAAGGCTTTTGTATATTCAGGAACTCTTTCACAAAAAGCTTCTCAACATTTTTGTTCACTGTCTCAAAAACATTTTGCAGTTCCTTGCAGGGGCTCTGTTAAAAATCATAGGGCTCAGCAGTCCAGTACACCCCCTTGCAGGGAACTTCTGATGCCTAAAGCCTGTTTTCAGGTTTAGAAGACATCGAAGCTGACCCTGCTGTCCGATGCTCTAATGAAAGGGCACCTGGTAAATTCCTTCCTGGCTCTCCCCTCCTGCTTTTAAATGTAGAAAGCTCTAGATTCTAATGATAATGGCAAACAAGCTGAGAGCTTCTTTTCAAGCCAAGTGATGAATTAGATTAGTGCCACTGCTCAATAATGTAGCCAGTCGTGTATAATAAACTCCCCATTGCTGAAGACACCAGGGATGATTTAGTCTAGACACACTTGTATCAAATGTCGTTGGCTGTACTTGAAACAGCCATGAAGATATTTTAGATTGTTTTTCAAGTGGAGGTAACTGAAGGGGATGGGCGTGGGGTCATTTTTCAGAAATTCTTTTACTTCTTTAAGTTTTCCCTTTTTCGTTAATTGGTTTTCCCCGGTAGTGAATGTTGTCCTTTTTCAAAGTGATATAGCTGTGTTAGCTACTTTAACTTGTTACAGAAAAGCTGATTAACTTCACAAATTAGATTTGTGATCATATGACATGACTAGTAATCAACCCATAATTTTCCTGAATTGAAAAAAAAAAGATTTAAGGTGTTTTAGATGTCATGAAAGTTAAATCCCCCACCCCATTATCTGGCAATATTTTCACAAACATCTTGAAAACCTTTATTCTGGAAGGAAAGTGAGTGAACCCATGCTTAACTGTTTTTGTTATTTCAATGCCAGTTTTGGCCTCATACCTAAACTGCACCTTTAAAAATGTGTCTGAATATTTTTACCTAAAAATAATTTTTTGTGTTCTTTCTCCAAATGCAGCCAGTAAAGAAGAAGAAAATCAAGCGAGAAATCAAAATTTTGGAAAATTTGAGAGGAGGCCCCAACATCATTACGCTACTAGACATAATCAAGGATCCAGTTGTTAGTTTCCTCTCTTTCATCACAAGACTTTATCCTCATGATTAGAAAACAATATTTGAGATCAGTTATGGTGTCTCTTAATTAAAGCTTTTGTGTTTCCCTTGAAGTCTCGAACACCAGCTCTGGTTTTTGAACATGTGAACAATACAGATTTCAAGGTAAGCATTGGTTCTGCATTTAGTTTGTCAAAATATGTAATGAAATCAACCATCCTTTTTTGTTTTGCAGCAATTGTATCAAACACTATCAGACTATGACATTCGGTTCTATATGTACGAGATCCTTAAGGTAAGTCTCTTTATACAAAACGGCATGCTTCGATATTTTAAAATCCACATAAATTCAACGGAATAGACTTTTTTTTTTTACCAGAAAAATGTAGTCAAGGTAGATTCTTGTACCAAATGCACAATGCGCTAATGCCAGCTACTGTTGGAATGTTTTTAAACAGATTTAAGTTAAGAATATTCTGTTTAATTTGTTTTCAACTAATGTAGAAGTTAGACTGAAGTAGGTTAAGGAGATTGATAATGTTGTGTTGCACTTTGGAGAGCTCTTAACTTTAGAGGAGAGTGAAGTATGTTAGCCCCTGAGACATGATACTTTTCTAAACTTGTTAGGATGGAATAATTTTAAATGTAATCCTATATAAAACATGGGAAATATTTGCTTCAACAAACAATACATTTTATTATACATTGCATTATAGCTATGCAAATTGCTTAATGTATTTTTGATGGGGGAAAAAAGTACAATTTGTTTAAGCTTTTTCATGACCCAATTTGAGTGTCAATTGACATTTCTCAAATATAGAATGAAGGAAAAAGTGGAAAGCACAAGCCTAAATAGCCTAAAGTATCCTGTTTACTAGAGAGGTCTTCTCAATCCTCTCATTCGTCATTGTACAATTGGTACCTGCTACACATTATAACTCAATGTGTAATTATTTTCCATTTAAAATGACCACATCAGACAGTATATGTACACTTGTGCATGAATTAAGTCAATTAAAATAATGTGCTCTTGTCTTTGCTCTGCAACTCATTCCTATATCTCAAATTACAGATATATTCATGGTTATCTCTTTTATAATTGTGCATGCTTTAAAATTTCCCATCAACCTGTTGCACAAGTTTGCACCACTTGAATTCTAAACCTTTTGTTAGTGGTGTGTATAATCCCATTCTTTCACCATACAACTTTTGACCTGACAATCTAACTTGATACAAAATCAGCAAAATAAAAATGATCAATGCTGTTATTGTGATATCCAAGCTTGTGGTCGTTTTCTATGTGAAATATTGTATTTGTTTCCCAGTACAATAATCAAATTTATTCTGTGACTGCCTTCAGTGATTTTATTAGTTTTGTTATCAGGTCTCATAATGTTCCTCTTTTTGAATTCCAGCGTTGCTTTGTCATCATGTTGAAGAGCAAAAAAATAATGTGTTGCAATTTGTTGCACATTGTTAACATATTTCAGATGTTTTTAGTAAAATAACTTACCTTTACATTTTATTATATACTGCTTAAACAACATGTTTGTGTTGCATCATACTTATACGATTGCAATATTATTAGTAATAGTAACGTGCTATAATAGTTTTCACCACGTGTCTGTGTGTCTCAGGCATTGGACTACTGCCACAGTATGGGCATTATGCACAGAGATGTGAAGCCACACAATGTAATGATTGACCACGAACACAGAAAGGTAAAACTCCCTCTTCAGCAGAGTTGAACATGTTAACAGGGGCTTTGATTGTAGTATTTCTGTCTCACAGCTGCGTCTGATAGACTGGGGCTTAGCAGAGTTTTATCATCCCAGTCAGGAGTACAACGTCAGGGTGGCCTCACGATATTTCAAAGGACCTGAGTTGCTGGTCGACTATCAGGTGAGGGTGATGCCATAAACCATGATTGAAATAAAGTTTGTTTTTAGCTTATCAAAGCATGAAACTATTCAACAGGAATGGGTTGATTTTGTTTATGCCAACAAACAAAATCTTGGAAAGGTTACTTGTATTTGTGGGTGGCACTTCAGATCGGACTGCAATTGTAAAAACAGAATTCAATAGAGAACTTCAAACTGTTTCTGAAAACCGGTGATTTCGTTTACTTATTGTTAACTTATTACCAGCTGCCTCTACAAAGTCCTCTTTAACTATCCTTCTGTTTTAGAGTGTAAACAGCTTTGGCCTTGCAACTGGATACGAACTGTTAATTTCAGTCTCATATTACAAAAGGCAAACCTGAGAATAAACCTCAGTTATAGGACGACCAACTCCACCTTTCCAAAGGAAAATTTGAAAGAAAATTGTGTTTAAAAGTTAAAATTTGTTTCACTGTGACAAAATACGAGTGAATGTCAGATCATAACTTTGGCCCTGTATCTTGGTTTCCTTCCCACAGATGTACGATTATAGTTTAGACATGTGGAGCTTAGGCTGCATGTTGGCCAGTATGATCTTTCGGAAAGAACCGTTTTTCCATGGACATGACAACTATGACCAGGTAAGAGGTGTTTTTTTTTTCTCTCCAAATGTCTTGTTGGGAATCGGCTTAAGTTAAGATGATTTCAACAGACTTACTTAAGTGTTGTGTTTGGGGTTGCACCAGTATAAATTGGCTGAGTAACAGTATTGTTTTCCCGGGTACTTGTTGATATCATTTACATTTATGCATTTGGCAGATGGTTTTGTGTAAAGCAACTTGCAGTAGGCGAGAGACAACATGCACATTGTTACAGGTTTTAAAAATCTTCTGTAGGTGTAGAGAAGAGTATCAACTGATCAATAAACCAAAGCAGTGAGGAAGTAGAGGAAAAAGATAAAGACAGAGGAGGGAAAAAAGAAGGAAGTTTTTTGTTATTTTATAGTAGGTGTTCTCTGAAGAGAAGCATTTTCAGTTGCTTTTGAAAGCTGTTAGTGTTGCCACTTTCCTGACTGGATCAGCAGTTTGTACCACCAGCCAAGGACAGTGAGAGAGAAGGTCCTGCTGAAAGATTTCTGGGACGAAACCATAAGAAGGTGTATTTTTCTCTGAGTGGCGACATCTGAAGAATCTGTAGCAATGTATAAGCTTGTAAAGGTAGACCAGGGCTGATATGGAGAGTGTTTTGTAAGCCAGCATCAATGATTTTGAACTTAACACAAGCTGTGATGGGGACCCAGTGAAGTGTGATGAAAAAGGGAGTGTTCTTTGGAGACCAAATGAGCTGCAGAGTGCTGGGTCATCAGCAGATGTCTGAGCGTTTTCTGGAAGTACTGCTAGAAGAGCTTTGCAGTAGTCCAGTCTGGATAGGACCAAAAACTTGAACCTGTAGTTGAGATGCATGTCCAGTTAAGGAGATCCTGATCTTTCTGATGTTGTGCAGTGCTATTCTACAAGTGAAAGTGACCAGTTGTCCAGATATGGAGTAACCAATACCCGGAGTTTGTGCTCTGCATTTAACTTATTCCAGTGTAAACACACAGCCGTGAACACACACCTGGATCAGTGGGCAGCCATCGCTTTGGTGCCCAGGGAGCAGTCAGGAAACTGGTGCCTTGCTCAATGGCTCCATAGCTGTGGTTGTTGAAGATGTGAGAGCAGGTGTTTCATCAGTATTACAACCTGTGACCTTCTGATTACAAGTCAGTATCCTTATCCACCGGACCATAACTGCTAGTTGTCTTGGCGATGTGGTCTTTTAAGGACAGCTGTTTATTCAGAACCAGTTTGAGATTCCTGGCTGAAGGAGAAGAGATGATTATTAACAATTGTTGAGAATCCCAGCTGAAAAGTACTTCCAGTCTAAGGTGAGCAGTCAATGAGTGTTGGATGCCTGACCTCTCCAGATGAAACGAAAAGATCTACTAGTGAGATAGGACTCAAGCCAGTCGACTGCAGAGCCAGTGATGCCCATTGCTTAGAGTGTCTAGAGAAAACCCTGGTGCTTGACTGTGTCAAACGCTGCAGAGAGGTCAAGTAGAACGAGGACAAATGATCTGGAGTCAGTCCTGACAGCAGAGCAGTCTCTGTTATGTGTTTGTTTTTGAAGCCTGATAGATTGTCATCCAGCTTGTTCTTTGTCAGGAACTTGATTGAAGACGACCCGTTCTTTATTAGTTTATGGCAGCAGAGAGATACCAATACTAATGAAGTATTTTGAGGACGTAGCATATTTAGAAAGAAGTTGGAGTAATGACTTTACCTTCGCTTTTCTGTATGTATGAAACAGCCGGTGTTATTAACTGTGCTACTTTAGAAAAATGTTAATTTCTCCCCTGTATGTTTAAGCTTAGAATTTTTTTTGTATTGTCACCAAGCCTCCTCTTGATATTTTTATGGAGCAAAGTTTGCACCCTGCTATGGTTGTGTTATTAATAATTAAAATATTGTCATCAGTGCTTTTTGGATGAAAAATCTTAAATGAAGTAATTGCATGATTCATTGTAATTTATTTAAAATGTTGAACATGGGTTAGCAAGTTTGTATTGAAGTTATATAGATCTGAAATTTAGAAATTTAAATACTGTTTGAATACATTATTAATTAATTACATTTTTATATTTATTAATATTAATTCTTATTGGACAGAGATAATTGATTTTGATAATTGATGAGGCCATATGTGTGGCAGAATTAATGTGTGGCTCAGGTGAGAGAGTAGAGTCAATGATAACTTTTGGCCTGAGGGGAAACTGTGATAGTTATGTCATCCAGTGAGACCGTGGGTGTTTAATTTTTGAGGATTTTGAACCAATTAAAAACTATACAGCTCTAAGACTGAAATCATGTTAACAGATTGGATGTGAACCAGGATTTCAGTTCAGAGAAACGGGCTGAAAGAGGAGGAGGAACCTGAGAAGCAGGCAGTTTGGTGATTTAAAGCTGGGTGTCATTATAGCAGTGAAATGTAATATTGTATTTCCTAAAAATATTACAGAGTGGAAGAATTTAAATAAGAAAAAGCAGAAGCCAAAGTACAGACCCTTGGGGAAACCAGACATGACAGAAGATTTAGAGTGATAAGAGCTGATTTGGATGAACTGTGATCGCTGAGCAAGATAGAATCTAAGCCCCTCGAGAACAATTCCAGGAGGAGGAGCAAGTGTTAGAGTTATAGTTAAAGTGGGTGGTGGCGGGATGACTGGTAGCAAGCAGTACAAACCAGCACTCCAAGGCAATGCCTGGTAGGTAGTCAGCAGTGGACATTATTCATTTCCTATTCAGAGGCGGTCATAAGTAGTGAGGTTTGGCAGAAGTCAGTGTAGACTGTCAAGTTGCAGAAAGGTGTAGACAGGTAACATTAGTCCTCCTGGTGCAGCGGCAGTCATCCATGTTAGCATTTCAGAATAAAAACAATCCAAAAGCATGGTTTCCAAAACCTCAGAATGACTTTAAATTCAGGTAGTTGCTAAGACAAACAGGTTTTTACATTCACTTTTCTTTAATCACCCACACCATGATATTTATGTGTGTTTGGGTTTGCTATAAGAACTTGCATAAGACATAAGTTCCATACCACACCGTCCAATAAGGGAGCTTGGGAGCTGTTTTAAACATACATACACTCATTAATCAAGGCTCTGTGCAAGTGCTGTGATCACGTACTGCTTCTACATTTGACTTAATGGCCTTTGTGCGTGATAGGAAGTGAAATCAATCAATAATTAAAAATAAATAAATAAATAAAAACGTCTGTCTATGATGTTACAAGGTATCGATCTGTGGTATAGCATATATTTATGAGTCTTATGAGTACTCGAGCCTGGTATTAGGCCCAATATTGGTATCGGTGCATCACTAGGTGTGTTGTAACAACACAAATGTTTTGTTTTATTGGTGCCAGACATATAAGGTTAAATAATACATATAAGGAGTAAATAACCACAACATTAGCTCATGCTTTGGTTTTTCTATTGTGTGAGGCTGATCAATTAATTGCATTTGCAATTAAATCACAGCATAATAGAGCACTTTTTTTCACCACAGAGTCTGTCGTTACATTGTCAAGTCAGTTACATAACTTGCTAGAGTTAACAGGCCAAAGAAGACTAAAGTGACTTCAACCAACGTAAATGTGCCTGTGAACCTGTATTAAATTTATTCCTGCATGGAATAAACCGGTACAATTTCTTCTGATGATTTGAAAAACTTTTCCAACTGGTATGAATGGTAATTTGCAGATAAATCAAATATGCATTTAGATATTTCAAAATGTGTTTCCAGATGACCTGAATTAATTGATTAATACATTTTTTAACCAGTGCTCTCTTTCTTTTTCTTTCACTAGCTTGTGCGGATTGCCAAAGTCCTTGGCACTGAGGACCTTTATGATTATATAGACAAATACAACATTGAGCTTGACCCACGCTTCAATGACATTCTGGGAAGGTACTGGTTTAATACGTGTTTATCTTGTTTCGACTATTTACTGTATGTATTAACAGCAGTTGAGGATACATATCACATTCAAACACAACAGATTGGTTGGCTTGATGTCTGTCTCACTTACCAATATTAGCACAGAAAAGCACTATTCTTTTGGTTGACCTCACATCTGTCTGGTTGTACTCATAACAACACATATTAGGGGTCTTTTGAAATCATTTTGTGTCTTTAAGTCTCCATTTGGCAAATTATGCTCTAACGCAAAAGGGAGGTGGGTGTAAATTTGTGATTGACATAATTGTTTGGGACTTGTAGAAAACTGAAGGAACTATAGAAAGCACACATGACCCTTGATAATCGCTTGCTTAATCCTGTCCTCCTGCAGACATTCCCGGAAGCGGTGGGAACGGTTCGTGCACAGTGAGAATCAGCATCTGGTGAGCACTGAAGCACTGGACTTCCTGGATAAACTTCTACGTTACGACCACCAGGCTCGACTCACCGCTCGCGAAGCCATGGATCACCCCTACTTCTGTCTGTGTCCTTTCTCTGGTTTAAATTGCACACCACAGAAAAATGACTTTTTTTGGTTGTCTTAGTATGAATATATGACCTTTTGTCATGAAATTTAGTTGTTCTTTCAGTGGCTCGTTGAAGCAATTTTTTTTCACACAATTAAATAATTATTTAAAAACGAGTAAGCCTATAAATGTCTAAATACACAATGACGAAAATGTCACTGTAATTTCAGTTAAAATATGTAGCATGTGGTCAGTTCATTTTTGAATGTTGTTTCAAAATAAGAGTTTGTAATTTTAATCTTGATACATTGAAGCAAAAAAAATTGTTTATGCAATTACAATGTACTGTGTTTGTTAATTAGATCCTATAGTGAAGGAGCAGACGAGGATGGGCACCACCTCAGGACTGTCCACTGGCTCAACTCCCATCAGCACATCCAGCATGATCACAGGTCAGGCTCCCTGCACTATAACTGTTAAATCAATCTGAATTTGACACTGAATTGGAGTTCTCTGCGGACTTTTCTTTCTATACCCTACTATTACATTATCTCTCAAGCACAATAACATTTTTTAAAAGCTATTCTTCTAATTTAGTGTACTAGTGTACTTACTGTCAATTGTACTGTCAGTTAGGATAATGAAGGACCAATTTTAAAAGTGTTTTCATATATAAGGCCCACCGCATTATAAGACACATAGAATAGAAGCTACAGTAGTGGCTGTGGTTGCATTACTGTGCTAAAGAGGATGTCAAAACACAGTCGGATAAGTCAGTCAAACTTGTGTTACTTAGTTATTTATTAATTTTCGTTAATAGAATATAAACCAGCATTTTGACAACTCCATTTACTACCAAAATGGATCAACAGCTGTTTTATTTTTCCCGAGTTAATGTCAGTTACAGTTCTAACAGCAATGTATAACAGCTAGTGCAACATTTTGAATCAGTAAACACGTAACAGTCTGATACCATTATGGAAAATAAAACATTAGTGCAATCACAATATAGTAATTCTAGAAAAACCCCAAGATACGAATGCTTCATGTTATGGAAAATTCAACATATGAAAGGTGATGCAACGAAACATTTTGCTTTATTATACGGGGACAAATTTCAAGATGCGAATAACGTGCGACTGAAATACATACTCTACATTTGAAATTCGGTCAGAAGACAACACTGCGCATGCTGTGTGTAGTATTCTGCTCTCCTATTTGCCCAAAAGCGTGGGCAGAACGTGTCTCCTGCGCCTATCTGACTGCCTTAAACCCGGTGTTCATTCACATGAAGACATCCCCTCCCTCCGCTTTTGCAAACGGCGCAGACCCAAATGCGAGCTAAAAGGGATTAAAGAAGGCTCCTTGTTGTGGAAAATGTTTTATTTTGGCTCCTTGTTTTGGAAAATGTCGGACGTGGTCAACATCGTTTAATGTCCGAACGGCGCAAATCTCAGTTAGAGCTTGCTGGGAGAGGCATGGGAGTGACTAGACTGTAGCAAACCTGTTGCTGACCCATTCTCTCTCTTATTCCTTTCTGCTCTTCTTCAAAAAGTGTCCCTCAATCATCCATTTCTCCCTGCACACTTACTTTGATAAAAAAAACTAACTAGCATGCTTAGCTTCAGCTAACATCAGCAATCAGCTAACATTCAATTTATACCAAGTTTAAAAAAAAAATGCATGAGACCTCCTCATCCACTTAATTCCAAGGAAGGTCCTTTATGTTTCCATGTGGATAATAACACAAGAAATTCATCCTGACTGGTCAACTGTGATATTTGTGTCCTCCATTGTGGTTGTAAATGATCCTGCTTGATAAGTCACGTCACTAGAGGGAACCCCTGATTGGTTGCCTTACAAGCGAACTTCGCATGAATAGAACTGTTCTCAACTCCATCTTTTTGTCCAATTTACCGCGCCTCGTCTCTCGGGGCACTCACGGTGAGTCTTATTGATTATTATCGATTAGTTGTTACAGCGTTAAAATAGTGCATTCACCTATCTGGTAATACTTTGGCTTCAGACGTGTCCTCTCTCATTTAGTCAAAGGTGAAACTCACAGGTGTCCTGAAGCAGGTCATTACGGTAATTTGTGGAGCGTAGGAGAGCGGTGACGGATGAGTGATTGATTAAGCGTGAATGATTTTAGCAATACTTTAGCTGTGTTTTAGAGGCGATTTCATTTTAAAAATTATATTTTTATTGTATATAATAGAATAGGCATTGTTTTTATTGTAGTTATGGGTTTATTAGCATTAGATTGCACTGCTTTTTTTATACACAATTATTAAAAACAAGACAAGAATACCATGCAAACTGTTATAATTACAGTAACATTATAGGAGTAAAAGGTTTAATTATTATGTGCTAGCAGTGGTTTATCTGAACATGTGTTCAGCACAGTAAGTAATGCTGTTACTCCACTTAGTACTTTTTCAAGCCATAAAAGTTTAAGTTGCTATTTTCACTTAAATACGTCTCTGTTCAGGCGCTTTTTTTAATCTTTAAATTTAAAAACCAAAAAGGCATTTTTGATGTAGTTTATTTAATTTAATTGAATAAAAATAATTTAGATTTTTAAAAATGTTTTTCAATATATACTTTTTTATGGTAACCAAAGTTTAATACATTTGGAGTTCACTGTGTAAGGTGATTGCAATTATTTACTCTTAATAATAAAAGAAGTGAAGACGTGAAATTTGTAGCATTTGAGATGAATCGCAATCATAGATGTGATAAAAATTTGCACCTAGAGCTTAACCTCTCAAAACGTGAAAGGTGACCTGTGTGTGTGTGTTTTTGTGTTTCATTAAGTGATTAAAAAAAATCTGTGAATGAGTGCCTTGAATGCAACACAAGTGCTGAGCGATCTAGAGTCTGTCACTCTAGATCAGAGGAGCTAGATCTGTTAATACAGTGTGAGGGGAGAGTTTTCTCTACAGGGGAAATTGTTGTTTTTGTTACATTTTCAAATTCATTAACTTAATAAGATTAAAAAGTGCATTTGAGCTGCATTTATTTCTCCATTCCCTCTTACTCAATCAAGCATCAAGAGGATAAGTTCTCTTCTCGCCTCCTCTTCACACACCAGTAAAAAAATGTGCAGAGCAGAAAACACATTGCGCCAGAGCTGCATAGGTGTGTAAAGGATTTAACTCAGATGATTTTGATTTATTTACTTGTGAACTTTTTTTTATAAGATCACAGTTAAGTTTGATCTGAGTCAATCAGAGGAGCTTTTGCACCAATACTTGAACTTGCAGTCTAGAAAAAACCTTTAAGCTGTTAATTAAGCATTTAAAAATATATTTTACGTTTTAGCTACTTTGGTTTATGAAGGCAAATACTACGAGAATAAAATAACTACTCTTATGCAGAAAACTGTAATAACAAATATTTTGTTAATGACTAAAATCATGGTTATTACAATTAAGTATTGATCTTTGGAAATATACTGTTTCACTAAAGTACTTTTATTTACAGTTTTTTTTAATAAAAACAAATATAGACCATGTTATTTATTTAAGTTCTCATCAAGTGAATTTCAACATCTGGATTAAAAAAAGATTAAAAACTAGTTTTATCAACCACAGTAATTTAAGATTTCACTTCAAGGTAGACTCGTACTTTTCTCTTGCCAAATGATTGATTCTCAGCTGAAGTTCTTAGGCTGTCACAGCTAGAGCATTAACATGTCAACCTTTTCGGCTATCTAGTCTAAAGCTGGTCTGTGTCGTCTGGGCAGCAAAACTTTTTTTTTTCCCAGGTAAAAGGAATTGTTTGAGGCAGAAGTATTTATGTGTACATGTTTAGCTGACGCAGAAGGGAGGTGGAAGGGATGTTTCCCCTCAAAGGAACATAATATTTCAAAATTATTTAAGATTTTCACAGTGGTGAATGTGTAAAGTTTTCATCAAAGAGCAAAAATAACATGTATAAACACAATTATCACTTTTCTTGATTACATAGTTTTATGATCATTAAGGCCCTAAAATAATTATCACATAGAAAATTTAAAAAAAAATGGTGGAAACAAACTCCATGATGCTCAGTTATACAATTTTCAAGTATACATTAGTTTTTGGAAAGGGTATAAAAGAGTATTGCTTTGTTATTAATCCACCTATTTGTCACATAATACAATAACATAATACATAGAACAATAAAGTGTTCTTGAATGTGAAGTTGCTTTGCATGAAATGTTCTTTACTGTCTTTCAGTAAAGGCTAATTAAGTTTTTGTTATGTATAGGAGGTGTGACGTCACTGTCGTCGTCTCAGCCACTGGCCAACATGACTGGTTCTCCAGTCATCTCGTCTCCCGCTGCTCTGGCCACACAGGTTCCTGCTTCAGGCACCACTCAGCCCTGAGCACACACATACACCCCCATCACAGCCACACTTAGTTTTTCTTTTTCCTTTTCTTTTTTCCCCTCATATATTGATTTTACATTGGCATTTGGAGAGAAATGTTGTGTTGTGTTCATGTACTTTCATGATGGTGTCTACATAGAAGCCACTAAACTGTAGAAATTTAGTAAATGGATAATAAAATTATTTTGTATGTCCCTTCTTTACTCGTTTCTTATTTGAATAATGAACATAGCTCTGCATGAGTTTACTGTTTGCTTAGGTATACAGTAAACATGGGATTAATAAAGACAAGATTAAATTTGCTTGCTCTGATTGATTTTCTCCTGGGGCCTTTTCGCTAGTGATATGTCGTTCATGAACGATTCGTTCTTTTTGAACGACTCTTTAACGTGACTCTGTCGGAACGAATTGTGTCGGAGAGGTGGTTGATGCGCAACATTCTTCTGGTTTTCCGAGCGTAATGCTCTCATCAATAATGACAAGAGAACGAAAGGAGCCAGAGAACTTGGGGAAAGAACAAACCTTGTAGGTTTCCGGCTCATATTGTGTTGGTAAATATTAGGGAGTGTCACGTGAAAGAAGGCCCCGGGGCTGGACTGCACTCGTTACCATCAGAGAGAAGAAATGTGAGGAACGAATGAGACTTTAACCTAAAGACAGATCAGAGCTGAGCTGAATCAGACTAAAAGACCCAGGTAAGCTTAATTAAAATATGTTTTTTGTTTTCTAGCATTATAGTTTTGTCTTATTTGTAATGTGATTCGGGTTTGTGTTTATACTAAATGTGTTAGGAAAGAAAATTTTACTAATTTTAATGAAATGACTCGAAAAAAAGATTAGTTCACTCTGCTGAGCGGGACTCAAAGACCCGAGTCGGTGAAATGATCCGAATTTCCCATCACTACTTTTCACTAGCTTTACACCTCTGCTGTTCAATGCTGAGGCAGTGACACAACTTGTTCTTGGGTGGCACTTGGGACACTAAAGAGCTAGTTTGATAAATACTATGCATTGTTTTAAGAGTGTGAAAAGGGAGTTATTGCTTTCTAAACCTTAGATTGTACAAAGGTCACATCTTTGAATTGTTCAGATACTTTGTCTATTCATACTGATTTTGAAGCAACTAAAAAATCTCTTTAAGGAACTACTATAAAAAAAATTCTTCCTATTATGGTTTATTGATCAGTTGATACAACTTCTATTATGAACAAGCTGAGATAGACTGACTGCAACAAAATGCAGATTGTCTCTCCCCTTCTGTAAGTCGCTTTGGACAAATGTGTCTGCTAAATGCAAAAATGTAAATGTAAGTGCATATCAATGAATGCTCAACCTACTGTTCCAGCTGCAGTAACTCTAGCGCCAGTACACAGAACACAGATAATTCGCATTTGAAACTATGAGAGTAACAGTTAAAGGGCCACGAAACCCTGGATGAACCCTGGAAAAATTGAGATTTTCAGAGATTTACATGTGTTGCACTTTAGAATCAGAATCAGCTTTATTGAATGTAATTGTAGTGTCTTTTATATTTAATAACTGTAATTTTATCTTTTCACATTTTTTATTGAAAATAAAATTCTCAAGATGTGTCTTTGTTGAACTGTTGTTGTTGATGTGCCGTTCATAATAATTATTATTGAGCTTGACCTCAGTAACCCTATAAAATATGCAATGTGTTGTTTATTAATTATTAACAGCCACATTTTGCTGTAAAGGCAATACCAAAAGAGTCTTTTTAAAATCTGTATTCACAAAAAGATGTGCGACAATATCAGCAAATTCTTAAAGATGTGCATTCTCTGTAATATTAGCTGTTGTCTACAGGCCACCATAACATAATTCTAGCAGTCTTCGTTTTGATGCTGCCGGTGTAATATTGAGCACAAGTACTTTGAAAGATTTAAATTTATGTTCTTTCTTGTTTTTTTGTGTTTCTATATATTGTGGCAAAACCCCCACCACGACCAGTTGAGCGCGGTTCATGATTATAACAATAATTTCTGGGTGTCGCTTCATTTAATCTAAAATAAACGTTTGGAGTGAGTCAGGTTTCAGTTAAGCATAGTATGTCAAGGTTAAATTCTGCGTAAATAGTTTATAATTACCACACATCGTTCCTTGAGTTTGGATCTTTTGGCCTGTAAGAGGCTGATATGAAGTGCAATATCTGCTAATTCGGATTTGGTGGTGGAGAGATCGAATGACTCCTGATCTTTGCAATTTGGTGAGGAACAGTGTGGTGAGGCCATATTATTATGTACAGTAGCATCTGTAGTAGTTGTCTGTTATAACGATTTACGGTACGTTGGCATAGCAAAGATGTTGATTGCCTTTGAAGTTGTTGTGGTTATAGTCAACAGCGGGCCAATACCACTATAGCGGAAATTAGCTTTAACCCCCCAGGCTAGAGCCTGTTTTAGCTGAGCAGTCGGTGGTCATGCTCGAAGTAGACGTTTGCTTCCACTTCTTGGTAGCGCAGGTAGGCTAGCACAGCAGAGAGTATGACGACACGCAACGTGACAGACTCTATAATTTATTTATAAAGGTTTTATCTTTACCATTATTCTTGGTCACAGCAAATAAATTAGAATGTTAAGTATTAATGATATTATTAAGTTTCAACCTATTCAATGATCTTTAATTTTACCCTTAACCCTTAAAATGGTTTCAGTAAAAAAATTAACATAAGTTTCAAACATTTATTATCATTGATGTGTAGGTATGCAATGCATTAGGTTCAACCAGCATACAATTTATTAAATATGAACCCAAAGTAGAGTTATTGTTTAAACTTAATTTGGAATTGATCATTCTAAAAGAAAGGCATTAAAGTTTACTCCAAGATGACTATATGATAAGGGAGCTTTAGAGCTCTCTCCATCATGGGTCATTTAAAAAACAAAAGGCCAGGATTTGAGTCTGCTATCTGCCTTCGAAAGTTTCTTCAGACCAGTCTCCTGCCAGAGACGAGTGACCTAACCAGCAGTACGAATCAGAGAGCATCAGTCAAAGCTTGAGATTTAGGTGTAAATTTAGGGCTAGTCCCATATGCAGGGCTACACTCATATGCAGATTCAGTAAACAGTGGGGTGCATACTATTCTGACACCCAGGACCGGCTCTATGTTTTGTCATTCCAATCGGCTCGTTTCGCCTGATGTGCCTGTAAAAAGATGGTAGTCTTTGTTAAATCCTGTGCTTACTTCGGTCTTCTCAAGCAGATCACTCAAAGGCATAATTCAGTTCCTTACAGCTGACATCAGAAAGATTCAAGTTAGAAATGTGGTATTGGAATCAACTCTCTGTAATTTGTGGAGGTTTATTCTCATATTAATTGTTTCTTGAATTATACTATTTCAATTTGGCTAAACCTGACCAAAATACCTGTAATAAACATTGCCTCATTCAGTTTCCACTAGTCTATGAAGCTGACAATTTTAGCTACATATTGTGGACTTTTTGGTGCAAAATGTACATGATGGATTTGAAATAGAACTAGGAACATAGAAGATGAAGTGCCTCCTTTTGTGCTGTGTGTGAATCTGTGGTTGATACAGCTTGTGTGGTAGATAGGTGAACTTACTACCTAATTAAATTTTTAAATTATTTTAAATGCAGATTGTAAATACAAAATTAAAGTAAAAGAAAATGTAATCTAGCTTTTAGTGTATGAACATTTATCAAAAGCTGACTAGCAAAAGAAAAAAGAAAAAAAAAATACTCAAAAAGCCACTTAGCTAAAGTAGCGTGACAAAATGTACTGGTAATTGGTTTCTGCTCAACTCTGCTCCCAGGTGGAAGTTTCACTCCTCCCTCTTCAACCAGAGAAAACACATACACTCCTGACAGGACAGAGGACATTAATAATGGCTCTATTGCAGTGTTCATAAAACTGAGACGTGTGTTCTAAACTCTTTAGTCATTATTATTTTCCTAACAATCTTTAATATAGAGGAAGTTGTGCAATAATGTATGCAATTATTAAATCTTTATACCTTGCTTTTTTAAAGCCTCGTCCCAGGCAAACAGTTCAAGGTATTTAAAAAGCTGTTTGGAATGTCTTAAGCTGATGATGGCTGATTTTGGTAGATACCAGATAATGGTAAGGAACACACAATAAAATTAATATTATTAGCATAAAATCGTTACCATGGCAACAAGATTTCAGATATAGGCAAACCTTAAAACATGAAGAATAAAACATGCTTCAAATCTTGCAGACTTGCAGGTGAAAAATAAGATTAGGATTTAAAGCATATTTGAAAGCGACACTTCTTGTGGCTAGTTGGTGCTGCTATATCCAAATAAAATGATCACAACAGTGCATTTGTAATTTTATAACTATCAAAACTCATGTGTCATGAACAAAGTAACAATGTTTGACACAATTATGACTCACTTCATGTAAGCAACGGCTCACTATTCTTTGACAGGCAGCTTTGAGGAAACTTTGTGATATCAAAAATCTGTTGACAATTTAGCATCATCAATGTCTTCAGTCAGTTAAAGCCGTTTTGGTCGATGGCTGACAAAAATTGTGGGAGGAGTAATTCAACATACCAAACATACATATGCCTTAAATAACTCACTTTTTATTTGGCACCGAAAACTTAGCCAATGGAATTATTTCTGACAGATAGATTAAAGTGTTTAGGCTACAGAAAGCTTCAAAAGTTTACTCCATACATGAGTGTAGTACCCTCTCCTTGATGTTCCCAACTCTATTTTTTAAACGATTATTAAACTCAACATGCATTCATATTTTTGGGGCCCTCTACATGTTTGCAAAAATATTAACAAACTTCAAAGGATTACCATGGCAACCCAAATGAGCTGCTCAATGAGGTAAGTTTAATCATAATACTTGGCAATATTTGTGAACTGATCTAAATTTGACTACAGTTTTCATTTATTTTTGAAAACAATATGAAACTATGTGAAGAGAGAATGAGTTATTTCCTGTTTCTCATTCTTCAGCTTGATAAGTTGTATAAATGATCCATTTCAGTCTGTTTAGACATTAACATTAACCAAGCATTCAATAACACACCATATAGCATTTTTAAATATTAAATTCTTTTAATAACCAAAGGCATAAAAACAAAACGTTTTAACAACTAATTAATTATTCAGTCAAATGAATATTCAAATATTGAATATTTGAATATTCATTCAAATAATATATATTCAAAAACCAAGTCACAAAACGTGTACTTTCCTTTACACATACATGAAAAAGCAACCATATATGTTTAATAGTATTTTCATTCATGAATTGCACTGAGAGTCTTCCAGTCAAATACTGCACATATATCTTTACTAATGTTTTTATCTTTCCAGGTTTTCAATTTTTTTCTTCTCCAAATCATCTTTCTCCTTTTCTATTTGTGCCTGCTCTTTAACATCCAATTCCTTAAGTTTTTCCTCCACATCTTTAGGAATCTCCACCTCCATCAGATTCTCCATGCCGTGTTCTGGCTCATCTCCAATCAACACCTAACATAAGAAAACACAAGTGAAGTTTTTGTGCACTAAATGAGTAATCTACATGAACCGTTTTTTTTAACGTTATAATGCTATTGACTGAGTAGCAAAGTAATTGCATGGTGCTTCAAAAAGTAATAGCTAACAATTATGCACAATTTATTAAAAATGTACATGGAATTGCACTATTACATATTTAGACATGAAATGTAAATGAAGAAAAGTACATAACATTTATGCTTAAAACTTAACAAAAATATGAATGTTATTAATTAAAATATTTCAAAACAGAGCTACCTATTTCACAAGATTCTTTATAATATAGACAATATAGTTTTTTTTAAATAACAAAACCAAATAATAAAAGCAAACAAAACTGACACCGTGCACATTTAAAAGGGAGAGAACACCTTGACAGTCTTCGCGGCGGCCTGTAGCATACTGATGCCATATCATAATGTGGTAGTATGCATGCTTGAAATGGTCTTGGTTGCATACAAGTCAATTTCTAATGATGTATAAGCATAAGTCTAGTTGGTTGCATTTCATTTCCTGAAGATCTTTAAAAAAAAATTAACACCTTTTAACATCTACTATTTACGTATGAGGATTAGGGCCGCTGTAGAAAATAAAATTAAAAGTTCTTACTTTTTTCTCAGAATTTCGAGTTCAAAATTCTAAGATTGAAGACAGAATTCTGAAAAAAAAAGTCAGAACTTCAATATTTTTTTCAACGTTGGCCCTAATCCTCTCCCGTAACTACCAAAGAAGGTAGGAGTTATCTTTTGTGAACATATTGTCTCAATGTTTTCTTAACAAAGAACTTCTTCTGTACGACATAGAAGAAGGTTAATCCTTAAACAAAGGACTAGCATTCCCTGTATGGAAAGTGAGTTCAAATCCCTGCTAGAACACCACATGGACTCAGTAGTCACAAAATCAGTGAATTTCACTCAGATAGCGTGTGGACTATTGAACAGTGCAAGAAAGTTTTGGCTTCATGTATTCGAAAGAAGAACACTAAAGGAATTCAAAGGAAAGAAAGCTATTAAAAGGAAAGCTGAACTCTTTTGCTATCAAGATTTCAGCTTATCATTAGCATATGAAAAAGGTCAATGCATTGATCAAGTCAAACAGCTGGATGCTAAAGTATCCAGTCTGAGGAAAAAGGTTGTGTGCTAAACTTCTCTGAGCAATGACAAATACTGACGTATCACAGCACACTTTGTGGAAATTGCATTCATTCAACTGACGAAACTACAGTACGTGGAAGCATATGTGGGTCATTTTCTCAAAGTGGCGAAAAAATGGAAAAAGTGAGGACAAGTTAAAGCCCCCTGACGATGCTCAGGTTTGCTGCCAGGAGAGTAACGTTACTTCCATGTGAACACATGTCCTGCACAGCCCACATACTGCACCGAACTGTCAGGTTTTCATTCACGGTAACAGTTTTGAAAGTGTGCTAGCTAAATGTAGCGAGATTGTTGGGCACCTAAAACATAGTCCATCCAACGCTCATGAACTAGTGCAGTGGCTCTCAAATAGTTGCCCATGGGGGTACACGAGGCTCCGTCAAGGGGGGGCACGTTTGACCTCGGGGAACATGCTTTTTTATTTTTCTATTTTTTTTACTGTTCCAGAATAAAGTGCAATACCACTCCACTACATTGGGGGGCAGTGGCACTCTCATTGGCAGAGTATGAAGTGTAGACCCGAAGTGTAGAAGACAGGCGGAGAGAGAAGGAGATAAAGACAAACGAAAGTCTCCAGAAAGCTAAGACGAGGAAATATGACACGTATGTAGCGCTTGGCTTCACTGTGACTACGGTGGGAGACGAGGAGAGACAGGTGTGCTTACTGAGACTAAAAATGTTGGACAGAATGAATAAACCTGAACAGAATGCTTAGAGATTCTGTGAGGCTGTAATTTGTCACACCTGTGGTAAACAAGGGCACACAAAGTATAACTACACATCATACAGAAACTCAAGCGGCAGCTACTGTGAAACGCTTGCTAAATCCGACGCTGGCTTAAAAAAAATGGGCACACAGTAATTTAATAAAAGAAGTTGAAATCGTGCTTTTAAAGCTTTTTTAGACTCTGAAGCATCTCAAACTTGTGAGAATGATTGTCGAAGGTGTGTTGGATTCTGTGGTAAATAAAAATAGAATCAGATGTACTAGTGGTGACAAAAAGCAATATCCAGAGGAATTGTAAAAATTCAGATCAATTAGCAAAGCTATGTAATGAATGTGTGTGCTGAAAGAGGCACCATATCTTGCGATATTAGGGAGAGATGTGTCTTTGGATCTGTTTTAGCTTATAAAGGAGACATTAATGGTCACCAGGGCACCTGGCATGATTTTCCTTTTCCAGACAGTAAGACAAGGGCAAAAAACACAACCAGAGAAGGCAGTTCAAAGTGAAAAACACATAGTTGTCTGAGGAGTTGTCTAGACCTGAAATGGAGTTTCTAGAGCACATAGAGGAAGATTTACCAAAGCTCCAAATAGAAGATGCTTCATAAAAATATTTTTTTTACAAATTAGAGCAAAATAAACATGGAGAGTTGGATCTGAAAGAACATTTTGTTCTCCAAAATGAACGTCTCTATGCAGTTAACCAAAAATGTGAGAGATTAGTAGTGCCCTAAAAAGTTAGAGCCAAAGTGCTGGAAATGGGACACACAAGACAATGGGCTGGCCACATGGGCCAACAAAATCATTTGCTAGAATATCAATTGGGTTATATTGGCCTAGCATTTACATGCATGTTATCAATTATTGCAAAAGCTGTGAGCAATGTCAAAGTTCAGTCAGCAAATATAAGTTACAGAGCACTGCTCATGAGCTTGCTCATAATAGAGGTACCTTTCACAACCATAGCCATGGGTAAAGTAGGGCCTCTTGAGAAATCTAAATCAGGCAACAGGTACATTCTAGTGGTCGCAGAGTATACAACAAGGTACCCGGTATTTCCGGTAAAGTATTTCCGTTGCAGTTGATTAAAACATGATCATTATTGAATGCCCTGTTACAACTTTTTTTCCAGAGTGTGTGTTCCAAAGGAGGTTATCACAGACCAGGGCACCAATTTTAAGGCTAAGCTCATGTAACAGGTCTTTAAGCTGCAAGGGGTCAGTCCAAAAAGACCGCACCTTAGCATCCACAGGCAGACAGCTTAGTAAAACGGTTCAGTCATACTCTCAAGAATATGCTGCACAAACTTGTGTCCACTAATAATTCTGATTAGGATCAGTTTCTCCCATTCATTATGTTTGCTTATAGAGAATTCCACAATCCTCCACTGGCTTCTCTCCCTTCAAACTCCTCTAAGGAAGACAAGTTAGAGGACCACTGGATATACTGAAGGAAGCGTTGGGAGATGAGCCTGAACTAGAGCACACCGACGTCTTATCCTATGTCCTGCAAATGAGAAGAAAGATGGAAACTCTGAAGCGGTAAAGCAGAACATTAAGTCAGCACAAATGAAGCTGAAAAAAAATGGTATGATTGGGCCAGCAGAATACACTCGTTACAGGAAGGACAGCAAGTTTTATTATTATTATCTTCAGAAAACAATCTGTTAGCAAAATGACAAATGCCATATGTGGTGTCGAAGAAACTCAGTAATGTAAATTATGAGATTTTGATGCCTTACCGCAGAAAAAAGAAACATGTGTACCACATCAATCTTTTAAGACAATGGAACCAGCAAAACAGAACAGTTCAAGTTGAAACAGAAGAAGATGAGGAGTCCATGAACTTCCCAATAGGAGAATAACAGACACTACCTGACATTGAGCACCTCTCACAAAAGAGGAATTCGGCAGAATTGCACCTAAAGGACTTTTTATTGATAAACTGGGAAAAAACGATGTGCTGCACCACCACATTCACCTTTTAAAAACAGAACCAATTCACCAAAACAGTTGCAGGATTCCGGCCTGTTTAGTACCAGCTCTACGAGACGAGGTGAAGAACATGCTAGAGATGAGCATCACACAGCCGTCTACAAGTCCATGGTGCAGTCCAGTGGTCCTCCTTGTCCCCAAAAGGATGGCTAAACTCTAAACTCAACACAGTATCGCACTTTGACCCCTACCTTATGCCAAGAGTGGATGACCTTATAGAAAGATTAGGGAGAGCCATATACCTGAACTCTAGACTTTTGTAAAGGTTATTGGCAAGTGCCCTCGTTCACGGAGTCAAATAAACAAACAGCGTTCAAAGTCCCTTCGGGGCTATGCCAATTCAGATTTATTCCCTTTGGGTTGCAAGCATCGACGGCTACATTTCAGAGACTAGTGGACCAAGTGTTGAGAAGTTTAAAAAAACTTTACAGCAGCATAAATAAACTATATTGTAATATTCATCGAAAGTTGGTGCGAACACCTGGAACATTTAAATGAAGTATTTCAGCAACTTCAGAATGCTGGTCTGGTCAACAACAAAAAAAAAATCGTTCTGCCAGAAGTAACTTACCTGGTAAAATATAATGCCCCAAGTGGATAAGATGGACACCATTTTATCCAGGCCAGCACTAAATACAAAAAGAAGAGTCTATTCATTCCTTGGTCTAGTTGGCTGGAATAGACGCTTTATTCAAAACTTTTCCAGTCATGCCGCCCCTTCAGAGTTAACAAAAAGTGGTCTGAACAATGCGAAAGAGCTTTTAAAGACTGCATCTGCAAAGGTCCCATTCTTCAATGCTCTTCCGTGTGCAGACTGATGCATCAGAGACAGGCCTAAAGGCTGTCTTATACTAAGGAGAGCGAGAAGAACAACACTTCTCTGTGACTCTGTGGTCAAAAAAGAAGCACTTGCAGTGAAATGGGCCCTAGACACATTAAAATATTACCTCATTGGCAAAAGGTTTGTACTGGAGACGGACCCCACTACAAACCTAAGTGGTTCCGTGATAATTCATTGCCAATAAATGAATTATGCTTTACCTGGACCAGCTTCTCACAGGCAGAAATCACTTCTGGATCGTTCTCCCATTTGTGGTATTCTCTCATGATGGGATACACATTCTTGCTCTTCATAATCTCTCTGCCAGTTTTAGTAGCTGTGAGCTAAGCACAAACAGGAAAAAAAAAAATATTTTGTGAATTAAAATTTCCCTCTAACAAACAAGATATTTCTTTTCATTATCCAATTCATAAATACTTTCATAGAAGTTTGCATTCAAAAGGAATAATAAATCTGTATGATAGGCTTAATACATAAAACACTTGATTGAGAATTTGCATACTATCTGCATAAAAACAGAAGTGCGAACAAACAATCTTCCTGTGATGCTGCAGAAACGGGAACCAACAGCACCCCCCTGACTCGTGATCTCTGAGATTACAATAGCAAAGATGTTCCCCTTCAGTTGCCATTGTGTTTTAATTTTCTCTATGCAAACTGCTGTGTTGTACCCAGCTACCTTGAAATCCATTGAAATGTGAAGTTATCACTTGTTTATTAACCTCAGAGTTGAAATATGCCGATCCGATGATTGTAACAATCAAGTTTTTTTGTTAACCGTTCTTGTTTTCTTCTCTGTTGTATTCAACAGCAAATCCACAATGCCCTCGAACAGATCAGAATCAGCTTTATTGCAATGTGTGTGTGCACACACAAGGAATTTCTTGTGGTACAATGGAGCCATCAGTGCAAACAACATAAGTACAATACAAACCACATAAGTACAGTAAAGTGCAACACAAAAGTCTATAAAGTGTAGTGTGCTTAAGTGCAAAATGTAAGAAGATGAAATGTGTGAGAGTCTAGGTGCAGGTAACAAAAGGCGGGAGCTAGAGTTAAGAGTTCAGCAGTCTGATAGCTTGCGGAAAGAAGCTCTGTTTGTGCTGTCCAGTCCTGATGTTAGTGGCTCTGAAGCAGTGACCAGAGGGCAAGAGCTCAAAAAGATAGTGGCTGGGTGAGTGGTGTCCAGTGATTTTGTTTGCCCTCTATCTCACTCTCGTGGTGTGCAGGTCCTGGAGGGAGGGTTGGGAAGTACCGATGATCTTCTCAGCCATAATGATGGAGGAGCAGAGAACAGACTCGATGACTTGAACAAATTCAAGAAAAATTGGGTTAGCAGTGTCTGTGAAAGGTTGAACTTCGTCAGCTGGCGCAGGAAATACAGCCTCTGCTGGGTCTTCTTCACAATGGAGTCGATGTGTGTGCTCCACTTCAGGTCCAGAGAGCGATGATGGTGCCCAGGAACCTGAATGACTCACACTGGTGCCCCAGTGCTGTTCATGATGGTGAGAGGGAAGTGTGCAAGGGGGCTTCTCCTGAAGACCATTACCATATCCGCTGTATGGAGGGTGTTGAGATCGAGGTTGACTGTACCAGAGAGCCAGCTGCTTCACTTCCTGTCTGTACACAGACTACTCACCATCCTGGATGAGACCAATGATGGTGGTGTCGTCATCTGCAAACTTGAGGAGCTTTACAGAGGAGTTGTATGAGGTGCAGTCGTTCTTGTAGAGGGAGAAGAGAAGTGGAGAGAGAACACACCCCTGAGGGCACCAGTGCTGGTGGTTCAGGTGAATGATTTGAATTCCCCCATCCTCACAAGCTGTTGTCAGGAAGTCTATCAGGTAGCTTGTGATCCACTCCCAGGTGGAGTTGGGGACGAAGAGTTAGGAAAGTTGGTTTCAAAGGAGTTGATGGTATTAAATGCTGAGCTGAAGTCCACAAACAGGATCCTCACATAAGTCCCTGGCTTATCCAGATGTTGCAGCATGTGGTGCAGCCCCATGTTAACTGTATCATCCACAAACCTGTTAAATCAGTAGGTAAAATCATATCCGCTGCGATGGGTGCCTGAAGTTCAGAAAATTAAACTTTCCCGGCATCAACGCCGTTTTGCGCTTTTCATGTTGTTGCAAGGGGCACTTTACGCAATGCCGTTTCTGTCGTTTACATGATGCTTTTGATGCAGAAATGTTCGGTAAAAGAGTGAGGTCACAAGTTGATTGTGACAGCAGGATCCTTCCTGGGTTGTGTTTCCATGGCATAATATGCATAAGGGTAGATTCAGCATAGAAATGGTGATCAAATAATTGATAACAAGTCCGATAATCAGTTCACTGTCTTCCCCACAACTGTATACTGAAGTACAACTTTGGCAATAAAGTAAATAACTTTCCTTTGTTATCTGAGCTGTGTTTTAACTAGCTGGGAGTTCAGTTTAGAGACAATGCTTCTACAGCAGCAGCAGATAAAAAGTTATATTATAAGGTAAAAAGTTATATTATACAATTTATGATCAGGTAAAAAAACATGTCTTATCATGGCATCTGTGTTTTGGTTTGCTAGCAGTTTGCATTCTTATCACAGCAATGTTGATTCGAGCATAGACAGTGCCGGACTGAGCACAATGCTTTGTTGAAAAATGGGTGAACGTAGGGCCTTCCAAAATGGGCAATTAGTAGGCTTGACAAACAATTATAAATCCAGCTTAAGGGCGCAAACCATTGGCAATGAAGCCTGCCACTGACTGGGTAATTCACTTTGTCTTTTCAGATTTTCCCGGAAGCTTTGCTACCTTCCTGAGGGTCCTTTAAGTGAAGCCCGCCCCTGATGTAATCAGGAAGGAAAGCTGTTTACAGTGTAAAAGTTTAATATGCTTCATGTTTGCCATGTTGCCATTTGATGGTGCAGGTTGTAATTTGTTCATTGTTTAAAAGGAGACAATTCAGCAAAAAAATGTACGAGGCATATATAAGGATGTTTATGTTTCCGGAGTGCACTTGCAGTTGGATTGAACATAGTATCGATTCCGAACCTTTGAAAATCGATGCTGATAGAGAAAGAATTATGATGCATCGATTTTGCCCACCCTTTGTCACAACATAAAAGCTGATCGGAAACACCCAGCTCCTCTTGTTTCTGGCATTGCAGTCATATACAGCTTCTATTAGCTTAATATAATTTTTTATGTAATACAGCATAAAACAATCTTTCTAATTCTCTGATTAATCAAGGAAAATAACTTTTTCTAGTAAACTTGTTAGTCCTTCAATTTATATAGCACTTTTACAGACGCTCAAAGACACTTTACAATTTTCAGAGCGTTATTCATTCACTCCACATTCATACACTTAATAAGCTATCTTGGTAGCCCTCAGCTGCCCTGGGGCAGTCTGATAGAATGTGGCTGCCATTTCATGCCTCTGGTCTCCTGCTCGCCACCAAACACACCCCACCAGTCACAATGCCCAGGGTCACAATGAAAAAATAGACCAGGCAGGGATCGATCCGCCAACCCTCTGGTTATAGGACAACACTACGCCACTAGCGGACATATTAAGATATATTTTGTAATAACTACGATGGATAATCAGAGACTTAACATTATTCCCCCAGTTGAAATGTCCTGCCATTTCGAGTCATTAGACTTTAAACAACATTTGATAAAGACTTGAGATTCTCTTACAAGCATCAGTGTTTCTAAGAGCATTTTTCGTATGTCAGGGTCTTCTTCTCTCTTTTTATCTTCTGGCAGGTACTGCAAATCCACAGGCAAACCTGGAACCATGGGCAATGAGCATAATTATTACACAGTAGTGATACTACAAAGTAACATTGTTACAACTATTAAATTAACAGTATTTGGAAATCACCTGCATCCACCTCAGAGGGGCTTTTCCCTGAAGGAGTGCAGAGTTTGTGCAAAGTTTTTGTTTTTACTACGGGTGCTCCATTTCTTTCTCCCACAACATAAAACATATAAATAAGTTAAATGGTAACTCTATTCTGGCCAAAATTTTGATTGGAAAACACTTCAATGACAAATTTTTGACAGAGATAAGCATGCAGGGAAAAAAAGCTCATAGCTTATCTGCATCTACTACAGACTGAATATATATTGTTTGTGGAATAATGTTATAAGGAGCAGGACCCTGAATGCTGAATGACCTTCGAGCTTCTCTGGTGAGCTCGACTTGAACTCTGTGCTATTGTGGACAGTTAACATTTGGATATTAGAAGGATATTTGTTGCTTTATTTTGATGTATTGATGGTACTCTGTTTATTGGTTATCATTTCTCTCATAATAAAATGTGATCAAAACTGTTCCACATAGAGCTAATCCAGTAGCTCCATTAGCTAATTCGGTTGAGCCACTTCAAGAAGGGGTTTATTTCGAAAGAGTCAATAAACAAATCATTTTGTAATCATTACCAAATCCGGTGAAATTATATGCATATTATAAGAAAACAGTTATTTCGCCAACCTGCTGCTGGAGACTCTCCAAAATCAAAATGATATGTTATATTATATGTTATATAAGGACCAGAAGGACATTTGTGTTTAATACCATTTCAATTAATCAAAAAATCTACAATTTTACATTTACATTTATGCAATTGGCAGACGCTTTTGTCCAAAGCGACTTACATTAGGGGAGAGACAATATGCAATTTGTTACACCGTCAAAGTCTATCTCAGCTTCTCTTAATAGAAATTGTATCAACTGATCAATAAACCAAAGCAGTGAGGAAGTAGAGGAAGAAGATAAAGACAGAGGAGGGAAAAAAGAAGGAAGTTTTTTGTTTTTTTATAGTAGGTGTTCTCTGAAGAGAAGCATTTTCAGTTGCTTTTTGAAAGCTGTTAGTGTTGCTGCTTTCCTGACTGGATCAGGGAGTTTTTTCCACCATCCAGGGACAGTGAAAGAGAAGGTTCTGCTAAGAGATCTTCTGCCCTTGTGGGATGGAACCACGAGTCACTGTTCCTTCTCTGAGCGCAGGCTTCTGGAAGGCATGTAGGAGCGTATGAGCTCATGGAGGTAAACAGGGGCTGATCTGGAGATAGTTTTGTATGCCAGCGTTAGCGATTTGAATTTAACCCGAGCTGCAATGGGGAGCCAATGAAGAGTGATGAAGAGGGGAGTAACAAGAGCTTGTTTCAGTTCCTTGAAAAGACGAGCTGCAGAGTTCTGGATCATCTGCAGAGGTTTGAGCGTATTTAATGGAAGTCCTGCTAGGAGAGCGTTGCAGTAGTCTAGACGTGAGAGGACTAGAGCCTGAACCAGGAGTTGAGTTGCATGCTCAGTTAAGAAGGGCCTGATCTTTCGAATGTTGTGCAATGCAAATCTACACGCTCGAGTTGTCTTTGTGATGTGGTCTTTGAAGGACAGCTGTTCATTCAAAATCACTCCAAGATTTCTGACTGTAGGAGAAGGGGTGACTGTAGAGGATTGCAGCTGGATGGTGAGGTCGTGATGCACAGAGGGATGAGCTGGGATTACCAAAAGTTCCGTCTTGGCCATGTTGAGCTGTAGGTGATGGTTCTTCATCCAAGTAGAGATGTCGTTCAGGCAGTCAGTTATGCGGGTAGTTACTGAGAGGTCATCAGGGGGGAACGACAGATAGAGTTGAGTGTCGTCAGCATAGCAGTGGTAGGAGAATCCGTGTCTGAGGATGATAGGGCACAGGGAGGTGGTGTAGATGGAGAAGAGAAGGGGGCCAAGGACTGAACCCTGGGGAACCCCGGTGAGTAGGTTATGAGTGTTTGAGACCTCACCCCTCCACCCGACACTGAAAGATCTACCAGTGAGATAGGACTCAAGCCAATCGAGTACAGTTCCAGTGATGCCCATCGCAGAAAGAGTGGAGAGAAGGATCTGATGGTTGACTGTGTCAAATGCTGCAGAGAGGTCTAGTAGGATGAGGGCAGATGATCTGTGGTTAGCCCCTTGCTGTGCTTCCATAACAGACAACAAAGCTGTTTCAGTTGAGTGTCCGTTCTTGAAGCCTGATTGATTGTCATCAAGTTTGTTGTTCTGAGTCAGGAAGGTAGAGAGTTGATTGAAGACGACCCGCTCGATGAGTTTTGCAGTGAAGGGCAGCAAAGAGACAGGTCTGTAATTTTCCACCAGTGATGAGTTGAGTGTGGGTTTCTTGAGAAGCGGGGTGAATCTGGCCACCTTGAAGGTGTTGGGGAAAATGCCAGTAGTGATGGAGGAGTTGATGTGAGTGAGGGCAGGCGTGATGGTAGGTGAGATGGTTTGTAGAAGGTGAGAGGGGATGGGATCGAGGGGGCAGGTGGTTGGATGCGCTGAGAGAAGGAGTTTGGACACCTGATCTTCTGTGAGTGGAGTGAATGCGGAGATGAAAGGTGTCGAGGATTGTGGCTGAATTTGGGTGCAGGGTGGTGGAAACTGCCGGCTGATGGTGAGGGTTTTGTCTATGAAGTGATCAGCAAAGTCATCTGCAGTGAGAGAGGTCGCTGGGGGAGGTTGGGGTGGACAGAGGAGTGAGTTGAAAGTCTTGAAGAGCTTTCGGCTGTCCTTGGCATGTTCAATCTTGTCATGGTAGTATGTAGTCTTCGCGTCTTGTACCTTGCTTGAGAAGGTTGAGAGTGCAGTTTGGTACGCTTCGAGATCTGCCATGCTCTTTGATTTCTTCCACTTGCGCTCTGCCGATCTGAGGGTGTACCTCTGTTCCCGGAGAGCGTGTGACAGCCAGGGGTTTGATGGTGTTATTCTGGCTGGCCTGGAAGAGAGAGGGCATAGTTGATCGAGGCATGTAGCGAGTGTGGAGCAGAAACGGTTAGTTGCATCGTGAGTGTTTAAAGAGGAAAAGTTTCCAGGTGTTAAATAAGAAAAGGACACTGCTGAAGAAAAGAGAGAGGAATCAAGGGATTTAAGGTTACGTCGGAAGGTGATAGGGGGTGGTGTTGAGTGTGAGCTTGTAGGCAGTTTGAGTTTGAACGTGATGAAGAAGTGATCAGATGTGTGCAGAGGAGTAACTGTGAGATGATCAGCAGAGCAGCTGCGTGTGTAAATGAGATCTAGCTGATTTCCTGATTTGTGTGTGGCTGTGGTAAAGACAAGAGTCATGTCAAAGGAGGACATGAGTGAGTGGAAGTCAGTAGCATTTGGTTTGTGAAGATGTATATTAAAGTCCCCAAATACAATGAGTGGGCTGCTATCCTCTTCTGGAAAAGAGAAAAGCAGACCATCAAGCTCCTCCAGGAAAGTGGAGAGCTGTTCTCCAGGTGGGCGGTAGATGGTGAGGATGTGCATGACAAGAGGGGAAGTGATAGTGAGAGCATGATATTCAAATGAGCATGTCTTACCAAAAGATGTGAAAGTAAAGAATCTGAAGGTCTGAGAGATGAGAAGTCCAACACCCCCATCCCGCCCCGCCTCGCGAGAAGTGTGGGAGAGGACAAAATTGTTGGAGAGGGCTGCAGGCGTTGCGGTGTCCTCTGGGCGAATCCATGTCTCAGTCAGGCCGACAATGTCTAGTGAAGACTGAAGAGCAAAAGCAGGGATGAAGTCCGCTTTGTTGACAGTAGACTGACAGTTCCAAAGTCCCACAGAGAGAGAGCATGGTTCTGGTGAGGCTAGATGAAGTGAGCGAAGGTTTGAAGCGTTGGAGTGTGTTCCGAGGGGACGGGCGGAGCGACGTACAGCTGAGAGAATGACTGGAATGTACTGGAAGCACATGTTAGCAGATGTGTGAGTAAAGTAGCAAGGAAAACAAAGTATAGGAATAAAAGGGAAACAGATACAAGAATACAGCTTACTGGGCATCGACTCAGTGGCGTTGCTCGGTGGAGTCGCGCAGGTAGAGTTGAACGTCTTTAAGGGATTAGTCTTCACGCGAGGAGGCTGCACGCTTCCGCTGACGCTTGTTTTTTTGTCCTCGGTGGTGTATTTGAATTTAGGGGATGAGCTTTTTCTTATAAGAGCACCTTTGTTATTGACTGAAGGGGAGATCCAGATCCAAATGTTTGTTCGGAAAGTAGCTCAGTTGTGACTTACCATGGTTGTATTTGATTATATTAGTTTGAAAGTAGTATTACAGTAGTTTGTATTTAGTATTGATGGACTACATACATGGCCTGCAAAAAAACACCTCCAACAATATCCCTAGCATGTTAGTTTGTTTTCTACCTGAATTTGCCATCTCTAAATGAGACATCACACCTGTAACAAGACTAAAAAAATATATATAGTATGTTCTGATTTCAATAGGAACTCTATGGCTCCTAAATTACATTATATGCTGCAATTGTACTCTCTCCACAAAATAATTTATGATGAGTTTTTCTATAAAATTTGAGCTACTTTACACCTTGTTTTGTTAAACTGCTTTGAAGCATTCGGGGGAAAAGTACTTTTTAAATGCATTTTAATATTAGATTACATATGTGGTCTGTTTTCTGTGGCTGGATCAGAGGGTCCATCCTCCTTGTGCCTGGTTAAGTCTAAGGACTGTCTGTAAATTATCTATAGACAGACATTGACAATGCCGATAAGAAACATTTTCACATTAACATGAGGTGCAGTTAAAGTTATATAATATCTGATCTGTATCAATGAATTTATGTTCATATTGGGAATGCTATACTGCGTGTGTAATTTCCTCTTGTTGGCTTGGTTTTTAAATGGGTTGGTCAGAACCGTATGGAAAATCCTCTAAAGTTGTGGCTATGTTGAAGAAATTGGATGCAAGGAAAAGGTATAAAGGAATAAACCCATTGGTGAATCTTTTGGATTGTGCAAGATGCAGCAAGAGGGCAAGCTTTGCAAGTTTAGCGAGGAGAGGTGCTAAAGAATGTATATGAGTCTGGGGCAGAACGGCACTAACACATGGTTCTGTAGCTGTTGGAGTATTACTGACCTCTGCTGCATTCCATTTTAAATACATTATCTTTTATTTAAGTAACTCTTTCCCGCACATCTCACCCAGACAAAGAACGAAAAGTTAGAATCTCTAGTAACTCGATCTATTAAAAAAAAAAAAATGGTGCTACACACCTTCTTTGGCTCATAGTCACAGGGGAACATTTTCAGGCACTAATTAGCACCAGTCTCCAAAGCAGCTTTTAGGAATTGGCCTTAAAAAGTGCTATTTAAAACCAATACATTAGAGACAAAGACAAACATTGAAAGTAAAAAAAAAACATAAAAAGTATATATACCTGTGGTCCTTTGGGGTTAAATAGCACCTTTTACATGTTTAAAAAAAAAAACTCTCCAAAAAGTATTTGGTTCTAAATAACTGTGATTGGCTTAAAACCTTGAGCCACTTAAACACGAGTAAGCATTTGTGCTAGTTCCACTCTTGTGATTTTTGTGTGTGAAGTACACTCATTTACTATCTTTTTATTATTTTTATTTACAATCATCATTTACTACTTTTGATCAAGTTCACAGGTATCTTACATAATACCCATTTTATTTTATATTAATCTTCTGTAACCCAAGCTTACAAATGTGATTTCTAGTGAAATGTGAAGCCTGGCTTTTAGACTGCTACATAGTTTTTAGTATCATTCGGAAAATAATATTACGTTTTAAAACTTAAAAAACTAAATCACAGCCTGGATTTTGTCTCAACATAAAAATACTGAAGATACACACAATGAGGCAGCAACACATTATAAAGACCTGGAGGCTAATGCATCGATACTGCTTCTGTACAAAACCTTTGTACTTCAGCTTTACATTCATGGTCACATTTAACAGTAAGGTTGATAAAAGACAACAGGCGCATATATATAATTCTTTGCGTAGGGTTTATGGTCCTTTGGGGACACTTAAGTTTAAAAAATGTTAAGTTAGCATGTGGATGTGTGTGTGTGTGTGTGTGTGTGTGTATGTATTTATCCTTGAGCTAACTTTCTCCCAAATTAATATAGCTTACGATTTCCTGAAAATATGTTAGTTTTAAGGTCTACAATCTGACTTTACCAATCAATGAACTGGGAGGGTTCCTATTCAAATCAGAACATTATATTTGTTCTATTTAGTCTTGGTATGGTGTGTGGTTATTGACTACATAAAATGGACGTGACAGAGTGGGCGTAGCCAATACTCAAAAATGCATCCACAGAGGCGGGATATGGCGGTAGTGAAGGCGTCTGATTGTTTAAGACATTTACAAATTTAAAACTTTAGCAAAACACATTTAAAAATAAATCTCTCCCTCAGAGTGTTCATGAAGGTCAAAACTAGCAATCTGAATCAACAAACCTAATGGAGCCAGGAGTGGGAACATGTTTTTTCAGTTCCAAAACTGCTCCTTTTTGGAAGCAGCATTAAGCAGCCGTTCG
Source organism: Danionella dracula (assembly GCA_900490495.1). NCBI lineage: Eukaryota > Metazoa > Chordata > Actinopteri > Cypriniformes > Danionidae > Danionella > Danionella dracula. The sequence goes on from UELW01000012.1 coordinate 18,580,326, forward strand.
AGGAACTACAGGCAGTCACTTCCTGTTATGCATCTACAGGGAAAGGAGGTTTTTCTCTTGAGTGTGATGTCAACAATTATAGATGGCAGACACATGCAGAAAACAAAGTAACAGAATATAGAAATAAAGATGAAACTAGTTTGGAACAATTTCATGTCATCTGCACAATGATTTTAAATAGGGGGGAAATTATTTACTTTCTATAAAAAAAACAAACACCAATCACCACCTTCCCTTCAAAAGTTTCTATGATCTTTTTATTGCATGAAATTTAATATGGTGCTCACCGGCACTAACCACTAAAATATGTGTTTTGGTGAAATTTCAGTCTTCCCTCACCTTCATTCTCCTCCTCTGAAAGCTCCTCCGGTCCAGCGAGTGGCAGTAAGAGGAACGGCAAAATATCAACTGCATCACTGAGCAGCCACTCATGATGAACTGCATGAATTGAATACATTCTAATCAAACTTTATTCATCTTTATCATTAAAAATAGAGAGAGCGATTTTAGCAGAAGCAATACCATGGTCAAAGCTGCAGTTGCGTAGCGTTCCCACCACCCCTCCTCTTCTGGTGCTGGACTCCTCAAAGTGTGTGAAGGGTAGAAGTTTCTGAATTACACACCTACAGGAATACACCACACATATCAGGACTCTTCCTTTCGCAATGCTTTCTCATCAGCCATATTTTATTTTAAAGCAATTATAAATGTGTTTTTCCTTCTTTTTTTTAATCATATTTACAAATCAGGAAAATATTCTCATTTGCTTGCCTATTAAATAACTACTCATGTCTGATTTTTTTATGCCATTTGTTTTGTTACGATAGGTCTCTTGGCACTGGGTTAGTTTCATCTAGGGGTTTTTGTGATTTAGAAATGTATGTAATAATCATTTAAAAATAATGCATTCAATTTACATCAAGCTAACAATTTGAATACAAACTGCCATAGAATAGTCTTAACTATTTTGTAATGCTCTGAAAGTAAAACTTGAACAGTTAAACCCTAGATACACAGAAACTGGATTCTATCAGCAGCTCGTATTCTATGGAAGACAAACAGACTGCTTCAGCTGGAGAAACAGACAAGAGAAAATGCCATTGTGTCACAGTTGTGAAAACTGATCAGAAACTGCTGCAGCTAAAAAGGTTTGAATCTCATATCTCAGTGGAGCCAAAGACTCTGATTGTATAATCCAACATCTATGGAGCAAAACGATAGTGACATACTGCTTCCCTCATGCTACGGTTTCAGACAAACAAGGAAATAAAACATATCCCGAGCAAGCACAAGACAAAACAAATCCTTATTCATGTGGGGAAAAATTATGTAAAGAAAGGACCATCAGACCTGCTTAAGAAAGACTTTATGGAACTATTTAACACTTGAAATTCTGAAAATGCAGTGTTTCATAAGTGGTCTACTTCCGACAAATATGTTCTCTTTGCTGTTTGGGCTCAATATATGGCTAGAACAAGCCTGTTGTTCCAAAAAGCCTACAGTTTATTGGTCATTATAACATAATCTGGAAATTGCTGAACCCAAAGAAAATATCACTTCTAAACGTTAGGTGACTTAGAAACAAGGCACACCTTGTAAATTATTTTATTATAACATAATTATATATAAATATTTATTATATTATAACTTATATAACTATATAATACAAGATTTTATGTTGCTAACTGAAACATAGCTAGACGATAGTTTTAGTGAGACTATACTAAACGAGGCTGCATGAGGGAACTTCTTATATAGTCATGCCTCTCGTTCTGATAAGAAAGGAGGCGGAGTCTCAAGTTTGTACAAGAAATTTTTTTTAATCCAAACAAGTGAATATTGGGGATTATACATCTTTTGAATATTTGAGAATAGACTAATAAAGACTCACCCATTCAGTTGTGCTTTTGTCGAATGAGGGCCAATGTCTGAACAACTATTTTATCTCTGCACTTCACTATTTTAATCTATGCTTTATTATGACTTGATTTTATTAAATGTACTTTCTTTTTATTCCTTCTTTCCCATGTAAAGCACTTTAAATTACCCTGTGTACAAAATGTGCAATACAAATAAACTTGCCTTGCTAAAACATTAACATATCTTACCATTAAAGGTTGCTTATATTTGAAACAGTACCCTTTTTACAAGCATTTATTTATAAAGAAATTGTGATTTCGAAGCTGCTGAGTAAGCTAATTTTATCTTCTGAACAAAACACTGTTACATTAATTGTTCTGGATTTTTTTTATATTGAAGGTTTTTTGTCAAACATTAGACTTCCAATATTATTCTCATTAATAAAGATTTCTCTTGACCTGTCTTTGTCCATGATGAAGCACCGTGCCTCTGGTAGTTGTGTGAGGTTAGACAGCAACGGTCCCAAGTAATGCAAGGGGGCACACTTATTGAAATCAGGAGTACTGAAGATTTCCACCAGAGTGCCTAAGGGAACTCCCTGCTCCTGTAGTGCCATGAACACACACCTGCAGGAGTCCTTGTTTCGACTCAGGTTGCCAAGTATGGAGCAGACCCTGTCCGAAAACATATACTCTGGGTCCGGAAGCTTAGGAATAAGTTTGTTGAGTATTTTGGTCTCTTTGAGCAGAAGCTGATGAAGGCTTTCATCTGCTGAGAGGTTGATCAAAGCATGAAAACTGTCCTTCACGATGGCTATAGATAGGTCGCTGGTCAGATTCACCAGAGCCTTCAAAAAGTCAGGTTTCGAGCGCAGGAACCCACAGCCCTCACTGGTCCCAGTGAGGCCCAAAATGTACCCTGTGGCCTGACCTTTAACATCAGCTCTTGCATCAAGAGTCAGAAAGGAGAGGAGCTCTGTTACTTTGTTGTCACTGAGCATGTTAAGGGGTAGCGGGGGCTGTTCCTTAATAAATTGCGTTAATTCAATCTGCAAGAAAACAGAAATGGTTAGCTAGTTCAAAAAATCAAATGCCTTGCATATTTGGACTCCTTGAAGAAGACATGCGTTGGTTCAAACACAAAGAATCACATCTATTTTTCTCTTTTAGCTACAAAGCCATCATGACATTAAAATAATATATAATATTATAAATCTATAAATAAAACATCTATAAATTCTATTAAATAATTAAATTTATTAGTTCTACTCTACTTCTGTGCCCATCTGCACAACAAGAATAAAATAGCAGTTAAATGTTTAATATCGACAGGTTTGTTGATTTGAGGCTGGAGGAATCTATTTATTTCATCATACTAATTTTGACATAATTTCCACAATTTGTGAAAGGATTAATGAAACTACAGATAATTACATAAATGTTCTATTGTTATAATATTACACAAGTAAATTTTTTTGGACAATTTAACATATTTTTAAATAAAAAAAATTTGACAGTTATGCTCTAAAAATGTGGGCACAACAGTTGTCTACAAAATTTGTCCCATTCTACTGCAATGTGCGTACAGCATTGCATGTCATTACTCGCTCCGCCTTCTCCAATATCATATATTCCATATAATCCTTGGGCTCACACTCCCCCTCATCTTACTACTGGATGCAAAAAGTTATTGACATCTGACTCACAGAGGTTTGTTTCAGTTATTTTTGTTCATTAAGGTATTCACAGATCTAGCCCGATTTAACATAAAAGAGCAGCTGCATGGTGCTCGATGCACATCCTTGCATCTACCTCTCAACAAAAACAGACACAAAGAAGAATGTGAAGAAAGTCAAAAGAGAAATTATGTAAGAGGAAAATATAGACATTTGGAAGCTCATCTTGTTGGTGTCTGACCATCAAGAGTTTTTTGACAAAGCCCACAAAGATTGCTCTGAGCGTGTGACTGTTCTCCTCTGAGTAGTGATGGAATATTGCATTTGTTTTGGTAATTCATTCTCTAGACTTTCATTTACTGAGGCATTGTCCACACTTACACGTTTTTTTTTTATCTCGTTTACAAAAAAATTGCGTCCATACGAGCACGGGTAGAAAAAAAACTGTGTCCAAACGAAAACCGGCTAAAACGATCTGAAATGTTGTAGAGAGGGTGACCACCCAGTAAAGGGCAGCAGACTCTTCCCCCCATTCAGATGAAAAACAACCAATCAGAAACTTCTTTCTCCAAGCTGAGACTCTTCAGTGCTTTCTTTTAATGGCTGGCAAAATACCTCTCACACAAAAATAAGAAAAACTGTTTCACTCTCAAAACATCATTCATCTGAGGCTCAAATGGTAGTTTCTCAAATCTGGTGCTTTATGTGTTTGTACAAGGTTAGCACATCTGTAGCAAAAACACACGCTGCTGGGGTTTGACACTTCTGTTCTATGATTAAACACATTATTAAATATCTTGTATAGTCCTGTACATCTCAGAAGACCTGCTTTAGCACAGAGAGCCAGAGCACAAACCCTCGCTCCGTCTCCATTAACCATCTGGAGATCTGAGTAAATGCTGCTGCATCAGATAAAGAGCTCATATAACTACTTCAAACTTCGCCAGAACTTAAATTTGCTCGGTTGTCCTCTCTGCACGGAAACGATTGAGTAGTGTTTAAAAAAAAAAAAAACTTTAGCCAGTGTTTTCACATCAGTTCGGTTACAGTGAAACCACTGTTCCGGTTACATGTGGACGCACCCTGTAACCGCGTTTTAAAAAAGCATGGTTACAAAATAACAATGTAGGTATGGACAGGGCCTGAAAAAAATGAATAATTTGAACAAATAATTTATATCATTCATTCACGAAAAATTCTGATCTACTTGCAATCTATCACAAATTGCTTGTGTTCACTGATGCATGTAGGATCAAATGATGATGAAATCAGTACTTTTGGCTTCCCACAATTATGAAATGAAGTTTTGAGTCATGTATGAGGCCTTTTTGTTATCTCAAGATACAAGAACTGTTTTGGCAGTTTAACCAGCAAAGTCTAAATAATATTTGGACTTGTTTTCTAATATATGCATCACCCTTTTCTTCTATTTTCCAGAATAATCAACAGACTAATCTTCATCTTCAAAAGATGTCAAGAACGCAGTTGTTCCCCATTTTTGTATGAAGATTTTGGTGGAGCAATGGACAAAATACACAAACCCGTTCAGAGTCTTTCTTTCCTTCAACTATCTAGTTGTTCAATCACAAACAGTATCAAATATGCCTCTACGTTTGAAAAAGGCATTACAGTGATATTTTTAAAACTAAAACAAGGTTAGGTTACAAAGATATTTAGGATAAAATACAAGCTTTAATAAACATAAAATATCTGTAATGATAAAATGAGACGAAAATACGTATATATATATTTTTTAAAAACATCACAATTTAAATTTCGTATAAATAACTGCGTAGATAAAAGTTGTTTGAACGCAATAAGCTCACATATTGGAGATTTCCAGAACACGTGGTAAGCACATACTTCCTAATGATTCTTGACGCTCTCTTCTTCTTCTTCGGTTTTGTTTATTGACAGTTTGCAAACCTGACTTTTGGTGCATTACCGCCATCTACTGAATATGTAGTTTAGATCAGGGTATGAAAAGAGGAAATTCTATTTCTTTTTCTTTTTCTTTTTTATTATAACATATTACTTTTATATTCTGAAAATATTTTTTGTTCTATAAAGGAAGATTAGTATTCCCTCTGTCGTCCTGTATGTCCTTTTCTTAATCATGGGATGGCGGTTTCTTCTGTTCTGTGTCTAAGAGGATGTTGTTTTCTTTCCTCTTTTTGTTTATCATACAAGTGCCTCCGTGTCTCACCCTCATCCCATTGTTCTCGCCATATTTCTAAGATCTTTTTGTGTATTATACTTCTAGCCTCAGTTTTTCCTATAGATATTTCCATTGTTATTTAGACTTGCTTAATAAGCTTCTGCATACACTTCTTCATTTCCGTCAATTCCTTTATGTGCTGGAATCCATAAAAACTGTATTATTTTATCTTCTCTGTCCATTTTTCAATCTTGCTATCTATTTCATTTATTATGTCTTGTCTTACTTGATGCCATTTTTATTGCAGTTCATTCAGCTGTGAATACGCCTAAATGATCAGTTATTCTATGTTTCATTTCTTCCTTCTTTGAGGGGATCCCGACTGCAGCACCTGTTCTGCCAAACATACTTATTTTATTATTGTAATATTTTTCTATGTATTCTTTAACATGTGTTGCTTTCTGAGTTTGGTTTTTAAGTATCTTTATTTCTTCTATCGGGTTTACATTTACTCTTATTAGTTGTGTGTTCCATGGTGCTCTCTGTTCCTCTGTACTACTGTATTTAAATTTGTCTAATCCCATTTTGTTAGCCATTATATTGGCAGTCCATCCTAGATTATAGTGCTTAGATTTTTTTTTTGTTCCCAGCAGTCCTTTAAGATTTCTTTTTAAGGAGGTTGTTCTTCTCCTTGACTTTGTATTTGTATTCTTCTAAGCCTAAGAGGCATTTCTCCTATCTCCACCTGTACTGCTGCCAGAGGAGATGTTCTTATTGTTCCGCAGCATAGCCTGAGTGCCTTCATTTGTTCTCTCTCCAATTATTTGAGGTGCGTTTCTGCTACTGCCATGTACGCTAAACAACCATAATCTAGTTGTGGTCTCATTATGCTACTGTGTATTTTAATTAATGCATTTTTGCTACCTCCCCATTTTATTCCTACAAGGTTCCTTCGTTAACATATTCTATACATTTTTGCCAGGTTATTTTTTCATAAAATATCATTCCAATTCTGTTACTTGCTTCAGCGTTTCTCCATATAATTTTAAAGAAATATTTTTGAGTCTTTTAGCAAAGCATACAATTTGTGATAACTTAAATCCCCATTTTGTCCATTTTTCAATTACATTTATTGCTTGTTGCATTTTTTTCTCCATATACTTTAGATTTCTACCCTAAATCCAAATAGCTCCATCATCTGCATATAATGACTTATCTATTTTATTTTGTTCAAGTTCTTCAAAAAAGTAATTTATCATTATGTTGAATAATGTAGGGCTACATACGCTTCCTTGTGGAGTCCCGTTTTCTGCTGTCTGTTTTTTTGAAAGTTTTTGTCCTACTTTTACTTGAACAGTTCTGTTATGTGGGAAGTTTTCTATCCAATTTATTATTTTAACTTTAATTGACATTTTATGATCAGTCCTTCTCTCCATAGCATGTCGTATGCCTTTTCCACATCGAAGCAACTTGCCACTACCATTTTTTTTACCAGTTTGTGCTTTTCTAATTTCATTTTCTAAACGTATAATGGGGTCTCTTGTACCTTTTCCTTTTCTGAATCCGTTTTGGTATGGCTTTATTAACTTGTTTCAAATATCACATGATATTCAATTCTTCTTGTGACCATTTTTCTGTTATTTTCCCAATTTTTTGGATCTGTTTCATCTTTCTCTGGTTTTTAAATTGGTATTATAATTGCGTGCTTCCATTCTTTTGGTAATTTTCCTCTATCCCATATCTTATTGTAAAGTTTGAGTATTTTAGAAAGAGAAATTTCTTTCAAGTTTGTTATCAATATTTTATAAATTCCATCTTTTCCTGGTGCAGAATTCTTGTGAAAGGTACATTTATTTCATTATACTAATCTTCATCTTCTGTTTTCTCATTTTTGAGTTTATCTACTGTTTTCTTCTTTCTTGATTTTCTTCTTCTGTTAAATTCTTTGAACTATGAATTTTCTTATATATTCCTCTTTTATAATTTTGTCATCCCATTTCAACGTAGCCATTTTGCTTATATTATATAATCCTTTCATTTTCCTAATTGTTTTCCAAATCTGGTCTATATTTGTCTCTCGCCCTATCTTAATACAATACTCTCTCCAATTGCATTTTGTTTTTGCATTTCTTATAGTTTTCCTAACAATTGCTTGATTCTTCTTGTATGTTATTACTGATTCTATTGTTTCTTTTTAGAATTTTTATTGTTTTACTGCATTCCTCGTTCCACCATGAAACGCTTTTCCCCCATCTCTATTTTTATATTCTGGTATCTTTTTTCTGTCTTTTTTATAATGTTTTTTTGGTTTGTTAGTTTTTTGCAATACTAAGTATTATCTTCCTCTTCCATTTCATTATTTATTTCTCGCTTCAATTTTTAATTGTATAATCTCCAATATGTTTTGTCAAATTTCCATCTTACTTTATTTTCTTTTTAATTGTTTCTTTTATTCCAAGTTTAATTATTATAGGATAGTGATCGCTGCCCATGTTACATTCTTTTACCCTCCAATTTTGTATATCTTCTACATTATCTGTTATAAACGTTAAGTCAATTATTGAGATTTTGTTTATGTTATAATCATATCTTGTCCCTTTTCCATTATTTAAACATATAGTTTGTTTTTCTTTTATGAAATCTTCTATTTCACCATCTTTATTTGTTTTGTTTTTTTACAACCCAAAGTGTGATATGTACATTAAAATCACACCATAATGTTTTTTTCTTTTGCTGGTCTGCAAATTCAATTGAAATTATTAATGTGTATTTGTTTTCCTGGATTGTAATAGTATATATTATTCATTTCTATGCCATTTATCCATACTTGAACAACAATTTTCCTCTCTTCTATCATTTTTTATTATTATTATATATCCATCAACGACAAAGTTTAATTTAGGTTTAAGCCATGTTTCTTGGATACAGATTATTTTTTGTTTTTGTATAAATTCTAATCCGTTAGTAATGAGGCTTCTGGCGTTCCACTGAATGTTTTTTATTGTCATTGTTTACTTCCTCCTCCCTCTGCTTGTCCTTCATTTTCTCCTCTCAGTTTCGCCTCTTGCCATTTGATCTCTTTTATTCCTAGAAACTTTTCTCCTGGTTTTACAATTATTTAATTATTATTAATTTAATTGTCTGAGCAGCACAATTTAGTACCTCTACCATGAAAAGTATAAATTCTTCTTTTTTTTAGTGCTTCTTTGCTCTCCTTTTGTTGTGGGGGACTTTGTTGTTCTATCTTTTTTATTATTGTTTTTGGCGTCTCATTTACATGTTTTACCGCTTCTATGTAAGTGATACTTTTTGTTGCTTTTATCAGTTGTACTTTTCGGCTTGCTTCAAATCCCCTGTCTGCTGCACTGTGATTTCCTCCACAATTAACACACTTTATTTCAGCATCTTTTTTACATTTACCATATTCATGGTCTCTAGCACACTTCCACATTTAATCTTACCTCTTCATTCCAAATTTCTGGCACTTGAAGCATCTGAGCGGTGGTGGAACGTATGGCTTCACTTGATAGCTGAGAAATCCTAAGAAAACCTTGGTTAGTTTCCTGATCAAACTTTAGCATAACCGATAGGCTGTCGTATCTTTCTCCATTTCTGTTTGTTTTAGTCCTTTTGCAATATTTATCTTTCCTTCTTTTATGTTACTTATAATTATGACATATTTTCTCTCTTTTGGGATTGAGCAGGTTACCTTATTTCCCTCTATTTTTTTAATTTTGCTAGCTTTGTCTTGTTGCTCTTTCTCACTACATACTAGCATTTGTCCTCCTTTTAAGATTCTCATTTCTTTGACTTCTCCAATTATTTTGTTAATAATTTTTGTTAGCCATTTTGGATTCCACTTAGCAAATGATGCTCCCTCTTGGTTTAGTTTTATGAAAACTTTGAATTGTTTCTCTTCCTGTTTTTTAATTGGTTGTGTCACTGTCTGAACTATGTGTATAAACTGATTGTGAATCTGATACTAAGTTTGGCTTTTTTCTCTTTTGAGAAAACTACTTTTTGCTCATTCTGGCGTCACCCTTTACTTCCTTTGTTTTACCACATCCATCATTTCCTTCCTTCATATCCTCTCCACTTTCATCCCAGTCGTTTGCGTACTGATTTTCTTCCCAATTTGCGCTAGCTTTCACGTGAATGGCTTTTTTTTACAGTTTTGTTTACAATGACTGAAGAATTAAGCATACACAGGAATTACCAAAATACAAAAGAGAAAGAATAAAACAAAACAAGAGGACCAAAGGAAACAATAATTAAATACAAGTATTAAATAAAGAGTGCCAGGGAATAAAAAAAAGTGTTAAACGAGAACAGTGAGAACAGATGAATTATCCATTATACAAATTATGCATTATACAAAAATGTTACATTTGTAGCATAAAGATAAGGTTTTCACAGCTTTTTTGTTTGCCAGTGTAAAAATATTTGACACAAAATTATTGAGGCTATTATTCGGGTTTACTTATTGGTATCTCCAGAGTTACATTTTAATTTTTAACTGCTTGCTTTAACTGCTTTTTATTCATTATATTTCTGTGTTCAGAAAAAAATTAAACATTATATTGTAAGTTAATTTCAGCTGAGTTACTAATGCAGTACAAAGTTGTATTTGCAATAACGTTGAGACTAAACTTGGATCTGTACCAACTCTGCATGATCCAGCCCCTCTCCAGAACAAATCAGTATACTATTTTAAAGTAAATAAATATTTGTCCACCAAAAAATCTCACATTTAATTATATTAACATTGGTATACTTTTTGGCACTAATACCATTTAAAACTCTTACAAAAGATCATGCTGCCGCATATTCCTAATGAAAAAAAAATATTGCATATTTTTACTTAATATTATTGTTATATCTCTTTGGCATGCTTCCGGAGTGCTCTTTGGAAAACATCTTGGGATATTAGGTTATGGTGAGGTTATTAAGGATGGTAGCGATGTATCGTCGAAATTCCGGGAGGAGGAGAACGCACTTGAAGGACACATTTTAAGGACCTTTGGGACTGTCTTCGCGCAGCGTTGTGACGTAATTTGCCTTGAAACGCGAAGGATCCAGAACTTAGAATGAAACGTAGCTTATGTGACACAAACACAAAATCAACTCTTCGGAATCTCACCATGAGTAGAAAACTCCCCTGGTTATTTTTTATTCTGCTTTTCACTTGGTTTACATTCGAACGTACCTCTCATCTCGCTCACTGCACTTCCTGCAAGTATCTAGATTCGAATGGAACCCTGGGGCCCCCTGAGCACGCTCACCGCGCGTTTTGATGACGCGCTTGATTTAGCGTTCGTTTAAAAATGGCAACTGTGCAAGTGAGTGAGGCGGAGAAGGTGTATATAATGCATGGAGTGCGAGTAAGTGAATCCAATAATTTAAAAACAAATTTACCTTCAAATGTTGAGAATCAATAGTAGCACCCACTATGTGACATAGTTCAGTACTTAGTTGGAGGTTTACGTTTAATGTACTGTACCGTACCGTAATGTTACCTACTAATTTTGCCATGAAGTTCTTGTGTTATTGTGGGACTTAAGTTGATATGTATATATGTTGACAATTCATTTGCTTATTTGTATCTTTTTATAATTTGGGTTTGTCATCAATCTGATGCTTTAGAGTTTGGGTTTGTATTGGGAAGTATCAAATATTTAGTATTGATGCCAGGATGACCTGAGGTTGGATGGCCGAGGATGTGAAGACTACCGACACATGGAGATTGAGACGGACGTGGTGTCAAACACTGATGGATCAGCTAAAATAAGTCTTGTAAGTTCAATGAACGAGTTTATCTGTCTGCTGTTTCCAGTGTTTGTGTCATTCTTATTTAGAACGCTTTTAACAGGGTCACACAGATGTTCTGGTAGGAATCAAAGCAGAGATTGGGAAACCTAGACCGATGGTTCCTGATGAAGGATATCTGGAGTTCTTTGTTGACTGGTAAGAGTTCAAAGTGTTATTCATTCCTTAAAAGCTGAATAAAATCAGAACTAGCACTGTCTAACTATGAACATTTTGACTTTAATTAATCATAGTTTTCTGTGGAAATATAATATTCATATTATGTACATATTATATGACTCGAATTGCAAATGTACATTTACATTTTTGCATTTGGCAGATGCTTTTGTCCAAAGTGACTTACAGTAGGGGAGAAAAACTATGCAATTTGTTACACAGTCAAAGTATATCCCAACTATAGCTTCAGCTATCAACTGATCAATAAACCATAGCAGGAAAAAATATATTTATTTATTTAATAATATAATATATATTATTAGTGAAGAGCGATGAAGCTAACATGAACTCGCTTCGTGTTCCTTGAAGATAAAAGGAGCTGCAGAGTTCTGGATCATCTGCAGAGGTTTGAGCATGTTGGCTGGAAGTCCTGCTAGGAGAGCATTGCATCAGTCCAGATGTGAGAGGACCAGAGCCTGAGACAAGAGTTGAGTTGCTGCTCAGTTAAGAAGGGCCAGATCTTTCAAATGTTGTGCAGTGCAAACCTACCCGTGAGAGTTGTCTTGGGGATGTGGTCTTTGAAGGATAGCTGTTCATCTAAAATCACTCCAAGATTCCTGACTGAAGGAGAAGAGGTGATTGCTGAGGATTGCAGCTGGATGGTGAGGTCGTGATGCACAGAGGGATTGGCCGGGATTACCAGAAGTTCTGTCTTGGCCATGTTAAATTTGATAGTTCTTCATCCAAGTAGAGATGTTGTTCAGGCAGTCAGTTATGCGGGTAGTTACTGATTGGTCATTGGGGGAAAACGACAGATAGAGTTGAGTGTCAGCAGCGTAGCAGTGGTAGGAGAATCTGTGTCTGAGGATGATAGGGTCCAGGGAGGTGGTGTAGATGGAGAAGAGAAGGGGGCTAAGGGCTGAACCCTGGGGGAATCCCGGTGAGTAGTCTATGAGTGTTGGAGACCTCACCCCTCCACCCGACACTGAAAGATCTACTTGTGAGATAGGACCGAACCATTGGAGTACAGTGCCAGTGATGCCCATCGCAGAGAGAGTAGAGAGAAGGATCTGATGTTTGACTGTGTCAAATGCTGCAGAGAGGTCTAGTAGGATGATGACAGCTTATCTGTAGTTAGCCCTGGCACCTCGCAGCTCTTTAGCTGGAACTTCTCTTTATAAAATAAACTAGAAACAATCTTTATTTTTTCAATATTAAGCATGTTGTATATAAAGCTGTAAATAAAGAAGCAATCTTACAACAATCTTTATTTTTCAGCACTTTATGCACAACCCGATCCTTAGCCCAAAGTTCTTACCATAAGACATGTAAAAAAAAAAAAAAACTTTCAAACACCAACTGCAATATTTACATGAATGAAGCAGTGTTTCAGCATAACTTGGTATTTTTGAAAATGCTGGACAAGGTGAGGTTGTTAAAGCACCTGGTATAGCCTTGTCATGTTAGACACATGCAATGGCGGATGAAGCAAGAGATTTCATTGTCATTTACTGTTCTAAGGCATGGTTTTACAGAACTTCACGCACAATTAACAATTAAGATATGCCAAACTGCAACAATATGAAGCTCAATGTTGCTGACCCACATAGTTTTGCTCACTAAACACAGATGCAAAAACAGAATTGTGCGTTAACCAATTGGAACATTGGTACTGCTTAATATCAATTTAAATGTCCAACACAAATTTTTCTGCCAATCCTTGTTGTTACACTGAAGAAGAAAAAAAACATTTGCGTGGTTGTCCCTGCAGCTCATATGCTGTTTAAATATAGCACTACAACTTATTAGTCACTATAATAGGATTTGTGTGTGCGTAATCTTAAACTTTAAACCAGTTTTGATTGATATAAATATATATATTTTTCCATAGCTTTAACGAATTAAAAATAAATATCGCAAATTGTAAAAATTCAAATTCTGCTTTGCTTTTAGAAAGATTTCACTTTTTATTTGATGCCAGAAAAACTTGAATTGGCAAGTTGAACTAGAGCAGACTACAAAGCTTCGGCTGAAATAATACGGTTCTTCTTACAGAGGGTATATATCAGGGTTAGGTTGCAATCTTTACAGCCGGTAAAAATATACATGCATCACGCATAGTTTGTTGTTTGTAAGTCTATTTGCTGAGCTAGAGCTCAATCCGTAGAGTTTGAAACTTAGTGTTATGGATGCCATGTTCGATTGGTGATTAAGTCCTTTTTTATTGTTTTTTTGATACAGGTCTGCTACGGTTAATTTCCTAGTCAGGTAGTGGACACGCAGCCAGAACGATTTTCCCGTGCCTATCTCGCCGTTTTCCAATCCATTGTTCACTCGCGAGTGAACATCCACTTAGAGAACAGCGTGGAACTAAGCGCAAGCTCACCAGAAGAGGCATGGGAATTACGAAACCGGAGCATACCTGCTGCAGACCCACTCTTTTTCTCCTATTTCTTACGCCTCTCCTTCAAAAAGTGTCCCTCAACCCTCTCAACTTCTTCCTGCACACTCCCTCCAATAAATTATCATTCTTAGCTTTAGCTAACATCAGCGCAATATCAATTTATATCAGGTTGATTAATTAAAAATGTATAATTTACCAGATACAGCCACCTCCGCACCCAATTAATTCCAAGCTAGGTCGTTTTTGTTTCCACATGGACAATAATAAGAGTTATTTATTCGGGAGCCTTATCACATCTTTACATAGACTTTCATTGAAATCAGCTGCTCTTCCCGGATCATTCGTGCCTGGTGTGTATAATGCTTTAGTGGTTCATCTGATTCGTAGGGTTCATCTGACCTTTAAATAAAAACAAGCAAAAGTTAGTTAAATTGTAATTGAGTTACAGAAACGTTATTTAAATTTTACAATTAATTTTAATTGAAAATTTTCAAATAATTTTGTATTCATTTGTTGGATTGTGTTGTGATCATCTTACTTAACTTAACTTGGCTTATCTCAACTGACTTTCTCTAATGGCAAATGTGGATATTTCCAGCTCTGCAAATGCCACTCCAGAATTTGAGGGCCGTGGAGGGGAGGAGCTGGGGATGGAGATCAGCAACACACTCTATAAAGTCTTCAATAACAGACACAGTTTGGATCCGAGAACCTTGTGCATCTGTCCTGGGGAAAACTGCTGGGTTTTGTATATTGACGTCCTGGTGAGTCCTTGCATTCTGTCTGAATACTCAATTTTGATTTGCTGGAAGGTGTCATAGTTTTCTAAATTTGCACATGTATACCCGGCCAATCAAATCACTCTATGTATCTTTGCTTTACATTGGTAACCATAGTACAAGCCACTTAATGCAAGGCAAGCGGGCTATCAGATTTGCTCAACTTGGATTGTTTTATCGACTGTATTATTTAGGTTGTACGGTCAATTTTTTTACTCCAACCATTGTTTGAGGAGCTCCGCTGGACTAAAAGCAAGAGACACTTGATTGATTCAGCTGCCGGTGTGAAGGTGGAGAACAAAAGCTAGCTGGATTTGTGAGAAAGCGAGCATGAACTAATGCTACTGTCCACTTTTTTTGTATAATTCCTCATTAAAAGCAAACGAGGATCTGCACATTGCCTTCCCCTGGTTTTATTCATGCAAATATCTTACATTGAAGAAGTTGTATTAAAGACTGAACTTGCTTTGATGGTGATCATTTTAAAAGTGTTAACATTACTAGCTTCATAGCGACACTAGTGTTGTAGTTGAACTCATCCAGATAAGTGTTAATAATAATAATTTCTTTCTAGTGACTATATTCACTTGAATAAAGCCACAATCAGCGAGTTTAAGCGGAGCCTATGTGAAGGGAATCAGGTGCACCGGAGTACATTTGTCCAATGTTAATGTAGGTTTACATTTTCAGAGTGTATTTCGAAATCATGAATCAACTACAGTTAGTCTAAAATCTGTGAATGATCAACCCTAATGTGCTTTTTGTGTTTGATGATGGTGAGCAGTGTAGACAGTCCAGTAAGACTAATGTTGTGCGAAAGACTGCTGATAAAAACAAAATTAAGGACATTGTTTAGTTATTGTAGGTATTGGATCTCTTGGACCTTAACTAACATGTTTTTTGTCTGTCCGGAGCGAGAAGCACTGCAGCAGGTACAAATAACCGCTGTTTCAATTTGGTTATGTATAGCAGCCCAAACGTTAATAATATCTTTAATATTTTATTGTTGTCCAAAGATAATGGTATAATTCACATCAAACGATAAGACATCCCGGCAACCTGCAAAAAGTTGGCTCCTCACCCAACCTTAAACTTTACAAAATTTATCTCAATCTTTTCTGCTTCGTTTGTGCAGTACATTTTTTTTGTTGGTGCCACTTTTCTTTTTTAAAATCTTCTATTTCCACTCGTTTACTGCAATTTTGATATTAATAATAACTTAAATAAATCAGTGTTGGCAAAGACTGTGGCATAAACGGGATATACAATAGCTGAGCATGCATAATTCAGATTTAAACGCACCTCGGGATTGGGTTCTTTGCATCCACGTCGTATGTTTAAAACGGAAGAATGCATACTCAGCCATTTTATATCCCTTACTTATGTGCTCTTACAAAGGGACAACAGGAAATATTGTCTGTCATGTTTAAAGTCTACTTTTATGTATTTCAGAATGTTTTGGACACCAAGTCCAATGCACTTATTCCTCAAAATGATCACTAAAGATAGTTTTCTTCAGACTTAAACAGTTTTTCTGTTAATGTTAGAAACAGCATGAATTGGGTAATTTAATGTTCAGACTTGTGTTAGAGAGCTAACATTAAATCAACACAAAAATAGATTTGTATGTATTTTGCACCATACTGAATAAAACTAGAAACCTGTAACAACAGTAAAGAGGATTACGAATAATTATTTTCATTATCAAAAACGAATAAACTACTTAGCCTCTGGATGCATTGACTGACAGTGTTGTCGTGGCAGCAAAATCGAGTACATTTTTACCAATCTCACCTGAATCTAAACCCAATGGCTCGTGTGTTTTGTGTGCAGCTGCTGCAGTGTGACGGAAACCTGTTCGATGCTATTTCCATTGCTGTAAAGGCTGCTCTATTTAATACTAAGTGAGTAACTGGGTGACTGATCTGCCTGTAGATTTGACCAGATTTAAAGGATTGATTATTTTTTTTATGATTAATATTCTGTTATTTGCAAATCGCTTTTGCATTCATTTACATAATAACTTTTTGTTTACGAGTGATTTTCTTGTTGTTGTTTTTTTGTTTGGAAATGCCATATTTTAACTTCTCTATTAATGTGTTTTATTTAGTTTTTTTCTTTATATTTGCTTTTAAATAATGTTTACATTATGGAGTCAAAGGATGTTATAAAAAATATTACAGGCGAACGCGATGTTCTTTCTGTCAGCTTAAAAGTTGTAAAAAAAAACCATTAATTACAAACAAGATCACAAAAATTATTTTTTATAAATGTATCCTATAATAACTCTGTTTAAAAGAAACTTAACTAAAGTTTGAGTTCTGACATTTCATGGTTGCTTTGTTGTTACACATGCTGTTGTAGTATTAGCCCTTTTAATTATTTTCTTGTTAATATTCAGACATTTTGAATAAAATAAGACTCTTTCAATATGTAGGATTCTCAGCCATACAGGTCCATATGAAAGAGAGGCATTTGCCAGCCTGAAGCTGTAAAAATGTCACTGTTTGAATTTTTCACATCTAGTTAACTGACCACTCTTTTTTTCTCTCTCTCTTTAACGCAGGATTCCCAAAGTGAAAATCTCAGAGGATGAAGAAGGTGGGAAAGAGATTGAACTTTTGGATGATCCATATGACTGCTTGCGACTCAATGTGGAGAACATTCCTTGCGTCGTAACCCTGAGCAAAGTATTAAACACCTAACTTATTATTGATCAGGGATAAGAGATAGTTACATAATTCTATTGTGGCTTTAATTCCATGTAAATCAATCCTGTCAGTTGTACAGGTATAAATCACTTTGAATGTCCTGCCACATTCCTCGTGTTAAAAAAACCCAGGACTTGCAATTGTAGGGCGCATGACTGGATCTTGATTGTCTGGCTCAGTGTTTGACAGGTTATTCAGACATAGACTGGTATTTGTGCAGTTACTTCCAGGGAGATGGTGTAGATGGAGACTGGAAGGGGACCAAGGACTGAACTATTAGTGACCCCGGTGAACAGTGAACAGAGTGTTGGAGACCTCACCCCTTTCCAGCCGACACTGAAAGATCTACCAGTGAGATAGGACTCAAGCCAGTGTAGTACAGTGCCAGGGATGCCCATTGCAGAGAGAATGGATTGAAGGATCTGGTGGTTGACTAGAGAGGTCTAGTAGTCACTGACAACAGAGCCGTCTCAAAACAAAACTTTTTTTGGAA
Source organism: Danionella dracula (assembly GCA_900490495.1). Lineage (NCBI taxonomy): Eukaryota > Metazoa > Chordata > Actinopteri > Cypriniformes > Danionidae > Danionella > Danionella dracula. The sequence continues at coordinate 18,598,388 of UELW01000012.1, forward strand.
GACGTTACCCCAATGCAAAATGATCAATGCGGCAGATAAAAATGAAGGTCTGGAACAGGTTTGTTAAGGATTAGGTTAGCCATACAACACATTGTCTGCAGTACAATAAGGGCATGTCTTTTTGTGTCATATTTTGCATGTGCTGTTGAAGGAGCTCACAAAAGTAAGCTATCGTACAAAAAAAGTACGTATCGGGAAAGGCTAAGGGATTTTGTCTGTCCATAAAAACTCTTTCCCTACGAAGTTCCTTTCTAACATTGCACAGAAATTACAAGATTGAGAAGAAATGATGAAGCTGTTGTGTTACATCACTTAACAGTTCTTTTTATAACCGCTGATTGTATGAATCTAGGTGCCCAAGCTCTAATCCAGAACATAACCTGCTTTGGAGCAGGTTAGCCATGCGGCTTAAGCAATTAAGGTGACAAAGATTCATTCAATCCTAGATCCTTTCATAGTACCAAAAACTCAGGATTGCCCCAGACCAATCCGGTGAGGAATGAACATTTTGCATCACAAAATCAATCTTATTGAATGCAGCAGATGATTCTTTAGGGTTGCATGGTGATTTATATATTCAAGGTTCCTAAATAAAGCTAATCTAGTACAAATGGAGCTTAATGTATGAAAATAGAGAATAAACATTTTTCTTATCAATGCCACAATTTGTCCCTTGTTCTGTAGAGATGCTTTTGATATTTTTTGCTGTACTTTTTGGTATTTTTAATTCATTCTTGCAGTCTTCCTTTGATGTGTCTTTTCCTTAACCAAAGTGTCTGAATGATTGTGTATTGTTCAGATTGGTCAGAGGCACGTGGTGGATGCTACACTGCAAGAAAAGGCCTGCTCAGTGGCTAGTCTCTTGATTTCGATCACTCAACGAGGGATGGTCACTTGTGTCCGGAAGATGGGAGGAGGAAGTTTGGACCCTGAGAGTATTCTTGAGATGATGCAGGTGAAATTATTTAATAATAAAATTATAAATATTTTTAAATAAAGATAACCATTATAAATGTGTTGTTTTGTAAAAAACAATATGGAACTCTCGAGGTCCTTATTTTAAGGTCCTATATTTGAATATTAAAGGTTGAAAAAGCTTTAGAGTAAGTTGTTAAAGATCCTTACTAGCGACTAATTTACAACAATAAAGTGTGTTATGCATCTTGATTGTCTTCTGTGTGCTGGAGGTGTTTGGACATTGAGAGCCTTTAAGAAAAGTGAAAGAAATGTGAACTTGTGAATTTTATTTAATATTGCGATAACGATTAGTTGTGAAATATTTTTTTCCAAAGCTTTTTTTTAACAATTTAATATATGGTTAAAGTGTTAATGAATTCATTTTTAACTGAACTATATATATTATTAACTTATTAAATTAACTTTTTGCTTCTCTTCTTTGGTGGCTGTTAGTTTGTGGTCTCTTTATACTCTTGTTTTCCAGGACTCTTAACAGCTTACGTAGTCATTCCTTTCATCTTCGGGAGGAAACTTTAGGTGTTGAAACAATTCATTTGACACGGCCACAACAGAAAAGATAAAAAACTGCAACCATGTAAATTTTCATGCAATTGCATGCGTTAACGCGTTAATTTTGACAGTACTTTTATATATATTATATAACTGTTGTGTTTAATAAATGTTTGTCTGCCACCAAAACCCCTCACAAAATATGTTAAAACAATATCTGCATGCTCACTATTAGCCCCTTTTTATGAAGATTACTTAATGCCTTGAATTTCTATACTTACAGGCTGGGAAGCGTGTGGGAAAGGCTCTTCATGCACCACTCATGGATCTGCTGCAGAAGGAAGAACTTTTGGGCAAAAAACGACAGAAAGTGGGTTTTCTTGGATAGCTACCTCTTCTCTGGAACACTCATTATTGGCTTGCTTTTTTTTTTTTTTTTTTAGTCATTTGTATTTTGGAATATTTCTTCCAATCAGTAGGTTTCTAAAATAAAAATTAAAAACTGTAATGTTTGTTTATATACATTTCTAAAAAGACAGACAATGGCTTTTATTTATTTAAATTTTTTGTAAAAGTACTCGTGAACTGTATATTTGGTGGATCTGCTTCATTGTGAACAGCTGAACTACAGCAATCATCAAAACATGCTTAAATAAGAAAAACAAGTGTGTCTGTTTTTGTTACTAAAAGATTGATCTGCTCACGATAGCATAATCTCTGACACACATGATCTGTCGGTATCATGTATTGCCTCTCTATATCAATGTCTGTTTAAACAACATGTAGAAATCAAAGTATTTATCAAGACCTCAGTGAAATTGGCTGCAAGATTTCAGCTCATTAAAGTGCCCCTAATATAGTTTTTCTCAATTATTTTCTGTCCCCCTAGGAAGAAAAAAAGCATCTCGCGTAGAACAGTATAAAAAATTGAAAAATAAAAAAGCATTTTTCCCCCGAGGTAAAATGCACCCCCCTTGACTGAACCCCACTATTTGAGAACTACTGCCCTAATGTGACATGGATAGGTTTCTTATTTATTTTTGCGAGTTTCCAACAACAGGTTGACATACAAACTCATGAAACGATTTTGGTATGTTAAAATATGCATTAAATATATACAGTGCCTCCTAAATAATTCATTTATTGACTCATAATTATACAGTACATAAAATAGTTATACAGTGTAGTGTGGAAATAATATAATGATGCTTTATACATTTATAAGCAAAATTTGCACACAGCTCTTTGGTAAAATAACAAACATCCTTACTAACTGTATAGAGCTTAAACATTGATTTCTCACTGCCTCATAGAAAATAAAGCTGCAAAACTTACCAAAAAACTATTTCTTAGCATGACGCAAGTAATCCACATTATAGAATCCTTAAGTTCATGTTTAAGGGAGGAGTTAGGTTTCCCGGAATTAATGAATGAATGGTGCATTTGGTGGGGGCAGCGTAGTATTGATGTGTATGGGTTAATGGATACACTTTTATAAGGAGGTGTTTTCAATGAGATACACAAAGAACTACACAATGCATGAAAGGTATTATTCATAAATTTGCAATAATGGTTATTTAAACTCAAGATCCTAATGCTATTAATAAACACAAAACACGCTATGGGCGCCTACAAAGTGGCAGCCCCCATAAATCCTTATTGTATAACCAATAACTTCACTCTAAAGCAGTTGTCCTGGGGCACAGACTGGTAATTTTCCGTGGATCAATTGGTACTGGGCAGCCCAAGAAATAACATATTTTCTGTTGTTTTTTTATCTGAGTCTAAACAATCTAATATTTAAAAAAAAAGCATTTATAAAATTACAAGATTCTCGTAACTTCCCATAGTTACATCTCGGAAACATACTCATGTTATGTTGTTGACGCAACATTCAGAGGAAGCTACTATGAATGCAATATAAAACCTCTTAGTCTATGTTTTCAAGCTGGGGTGATAAAAAGTTTGGGGACCACTGCACCAAAGCACTCATTTGCCACAAAATTGAGCACACCCATTCTTGTTCTGCTACAACACTCAAAACTTTAAAAACGGTTTTCAATCTTTTTATAAATCTTTTTAACTTATTTAAAAAAGTTCTAGACACTAGTGAGGCAAAAGAGTCCCATCATTCAGATCCATGTATAAACAGCCACTTTGTTTTCAAATTATTTAGTCTCTTTTAAAACAAATTGCAAGCCCTTACATAGCTTCATCATACTCCGCCTCATGATTCGAATCTGAATCTGAATCCATTTGGAGCTTAAGTCTGGACTCATCAGATGACAAACGGATGGGGTTTATATCGCTAGCATTTTTAAAGGTATTGAGCTCATTGTCCATCATCCTGCGGTCCTCAAACCCTAGACTTCCCTGAGAAATGAGCGGCGAGCGCGGGCGAGGGAGGTTGAAGGTGTTTGGGGGGTTGAGGAATGGCTGATAAGCTTCTCGTTGGCCTCGTTCCTCTCTTCTGTCCAGCGAATACTCATTAGGATCCTCAGCAGGAGGGGGGTCAACAGGTCCAGTGTAGGGTATATAGGTTTCCACCTGATGCCCGTTGCTCCAGTTGCTATCAGCAAGTGAGTTTTGGTTCATAACATGACCATACACAGATGTGTCGTTGATAGATGCATACACATGTGAATCATTGTCTGTTCTGGTTTTTGGGAAACTGGCATGCCCGGGTAAAACAGGTTTTCCTTTGGGAAAATAGATAGAAGACCTGTTGCCGGTCAATCTGGCTTTCCTCCTGAAGGGAAAAACATTTAAATGGTGTTATGCTAAAAATGAAAATGCACAAATTTCACAGATGTGATTCTTCAAAGTCTTGTGTTTTCATAATATTTATGTGTATCACACAATTTCTGAATTAATTATCTTCTGTTTCAGCGAACTCCTCAATCCTCTGAAAACATTAATTCCTTCCAAAATTAATGTCTGGGATGTCAAAAATATTTGTTCCAAAGTGTGTTTTGGTCACTGTGAAAATGATGTCTTATCTAATTACCTTCATTATTAAGAAGTTAAATCAACAATTTTTGTCAAGTCTTGTTGGTTTCATTCAGTTATGACACTGAAGTGAAAATGACCAGTTGGCCAGATATTGAGTGACCCATACCCGGTATTTGTGCCCTGCATGTAGCCCACATCAGTGTAAACACACTATGAACACACACCCAGAGCAGTGGCCAACCATGGATGCGGTCCCCGGGGAGATGATGGGAAGCCGGTGCCTTGCTTAAGAATTAAGAGAGCAAGTGTTTAATCCCTCACACCACCTTCAACTCGGTGGATCTGGGGATTGAGCCGGAGACCTTCCGATCACAAGTCTATCTCCTTATCCACCAGACCACAACTGCCCTAGTTATTAGTTTATTTACTTACTATACCACCAATTTATTTATTCATTACATCATAGTTATTTTCTATAATCAGTGAATTCTTTTTTATTTTAAAAGTTGAACTGTGGGGGTGTATGCACTGTTTCTTTAAGCCATCACAGAAAAAGTAGAATCTCTCTTTGGTTAGTTTGTTTCTATATCGACAAGATGGTGTGTATTTCGGGTAAGAGAAAGCCACTTCATCCTATTAGATTCTGAAGCTGTGTAGCTACAGTAGACTCTGGATGTTAGATTGGGCATACAATGGGAAACTCCCTCACAAGAATTTGATGTGATATAAGATAAGATGCATGAGCTATATCTGGAAGGGGGCTCTTTTTCAGCAGTGATGGGCTAGTTAACCTCTTGAATGAAAAAGACGCGCATTTGCTTCACTAAGGCGAATGGCAGAGATTACATGAAAATCAGCGATATCACCAAGATAAACTCATCATGGTGGAGAGAGAGCTTGCATCTAGCAGTTTAGGATTGTTTTACTGGAACAATGCAAACCAGGTGCGAATCATGTGAATCGTTTTCATAGCTGCGTTGGTGAAATGTATTCAGTCTCATAATCTCCTGTTATGGAGCATTTACTATGGCAGGGAGTCTAGAGACTAATGTTTAGCTCTGTGTAATAGTGTTTCACATCTTGAGTTAGCCTTCATCCCTCTAATGCACTGCAGGTTAGCTAACATTCGTAACTCAGCTAATCAGCATTAAGGGGCTGGTGTTACTATCTCAGGGGGAAGTCTTAAGAAAGAAAACATAATAAAATCATGTCTCAGAGCGTGTGACTCTTACAAAATAATTTTGAGCTTTGAAAAGTTCAGTGAGGTTTTACTGTGCTTCAGCCTGTGTATGTCAATATCAAGACACTTTTTAGGTCCTTAGCCCCCCCTTTAATTTTAAGAGGCCAACAAACTTATTGTTTAAAAAAAAGTTGTATAATATTAAGACATAAGAAAAAAAAAATCCAACTTACTTATGAATGATGCACACAACGGTAAGAGCGATGACCAGCAGTCCCAGTACTACCGCAACCACTGCCAATATGATGCTTAGGAGCCTCTCTGCATAGTCAGAAAATGGTAAGAAATTACCATTGGTAATAGCCTCTCAGACAACACACTTTGTGAAGGATTGACGTCATGCAGAGCAAGCAATTTTAGTGTGGAGTCAGATATGGATTTTCTCAATACCTTGCTGACTTATCGGTCATTAAAATGTAACATTGGGGGGTATAAATATTAAAATTTTTATTTGTATTACTTGGTTGAAATTACAAAAACTGCCATCAGTTTTAAATCTACTCTATACAGTCTTAAGGCTGCTACACATCTATCCGAACTGAGATCCTGAGATTCAGTGACGCTCCTTGCAATTGGTTGGTGCTCAAGGGAAGTCATTTGTGCCTGTGCTTTTCCAATAGAGGTATGTTCACGCATGTAACTGCGCACCGTATATTCGTATAGATGTGGCCTTTAACTAGTGTCAACATAAAATAACACATCTTTACAATATCTTGCTTTGTTTCTGAGATATTCAACTATAAAGTCACAGTGGGAATGGCTTAACTTATTTATGCTAATTCCTAAGTGCTGATGAAGGTTTAGAACAATGAGCCACCCCTATTTTCTGAATAACTTAACAATAATCAGTCGTTTGACAAAGGTTGAGATTCTCTCCAATGTACCCAGTAAAAATTAATGTGACTTCTTTCCTGTTTATTTTTAATACCAATGTTAAGTCAATGATGAACTTTGACCCGCTCTATAGCCCAGGGGTCAAACACTTTCTTATCTTCCTCAGCATTATTCATCTACATTAATTAATGTAAATAACAATTTTTTTTATGGTTTTGCTTATTTCTCATAACTTCTCGTTCCTGGAGGGTATGTAGGTGTGCTTGAGCTTACGGAATACTCATTGGGGTAAGGACAGAGAGTTGAGTGTAATTCGCATAGCAGTTGTACGAGAATCCATGTCTGTGGATAGGGCCGAGGGAAGTGGTGTAGAGGGAAAGAGAAGAGGACCAAGGAAAGGAGTTTAATGTCCTTAAGAGGTTTCAACTGTCTATGCCATTTTCAATCTTGCCGTAAAAAGCATGTCTTAGCATTTTGTATCTGGTTGAAAATGCTGAAAGTGAAGTACTCTACCTGATTTATCAACTTTCTTGTCTAGAAAATTCAATTAATTCAAAATAGGATTTGGATATTCAGAGACTTTCATATGCAAGACAAATGCAAAACAGAGAAAACTTTTCCAGGTTAATTATTTCAATTATGTTCACTTTTTTTTAAAACTAGAGAGTGGAGTCATGTGACCCTCTCCGTTTCGCTTCATTATTCCTCCAACATGCAGAGCATGATGAGCTTTAAAACAGAGACATCTTAAACAGGACCAGCTTGTACCAAAGAAAAATTTAATATGTCCGTCATATGAACACATTTTGACCACCAATTTGTTTCAACACTTGGAGCATAATCACATTACTGAAAACGAACAATTCAAGGCTCACAAAAAAAATTAAAAATTAGCCATTCACAAATGAGTTCAACAAGATGTAATAACAATTTCAATAGTTCAACATTGATGTTCAATAATTAATAGTAGTAGGGTAGTAGATATTGTGTGTTTCCTTCAATTATTTTAAAACCAAGTAATACCCTTCATTAAAAAATATAGCACTCAAATGTCACACTTGTAATATGCGGGAAAAATATCCTCCATTAATTGTAATCAAGTTACAATGTTAAATTAATCGAGACTATCATTTTAGGCCAAATCGCCCAGCCCCACAAATTTTTTCGACTTAAGAATAAATAATTTTGCTCTAATGTTAACATTTTATTTGATGCTAACAAAAAAAGTAAGATGGGTTAGTACAAGTAACTCACTGCTCTCCTTCTGTAGTGTGATCCTGGACAGCAGAGCCAACCCTTCATTCTTGGTTTCACAATTGGACACACGGAGATAGAAGCTTTGTGTTTGACTCGGGAAGCTTTGACCTTCTATCCAGGTCTCAGGTGGTCCAGCGGAGTCCAGAGACTTGCTTGATATTTGTGCTTCTCCTGAATCACACTCTGGTTTGCTCAAGTTGAACTGCAGATCAGCTTTGTGTTCTGAAGGAAGGTTGAATATCCATGCTGCAGAGGATGACGGGTTCATGCCCTCGGGCCAGTTTGGAGATACAAAGTATGTTGATCCAGAAACAAGCGGTGACACAGTAAAGATAACATTCTCTGCAAGGAAAGAAAATGAAGATTCATTTTTAGTATAGTAAATTATTTTGTGATACAGTCTTGTGTTAGTTCATTGCTAGAACCTCAGAGGCAGAACACAAGAAATATCTCAACAAAATCCAAGCTAAGAACATGTTTTGTTCTATTTATGATATGTTGTATAAACACTTTTACAGGCTTCTGAACAAGAACGATAAATAAGCAATACTCTTAGAAATCCTGATTAATCTCAGCTGTCTCTGATCTCTGAGCCTATAAGTCCGGGTGATTTTGTGCAAAAACAAAATATATATAAGCAAGCAGTTATCAAATGAAAAAATGCAATTATTGTGTGTCTCTCTTCTAATGCACCCAATAAGCAACATGCTACTGTTTAATTAAGGCTCAAGGACCAGCGGTGCCTCAGACCCAGTGAAAAAATCCATAAAAATGGCTCTATAGCGCCACCAAACGTGTTTTTGTAGTGTAGCTGTTGCGCAACCAAGCCTGAAAACAGTCATATGACAACAAACATCATCAGTCACAGCACCACCTAGTGGAACTACAAAAAAGTCTATTGGGTCGAGTTTCGAAACTGAACAGAAAATCGGATATTTTAGGTTTTATGTAAAAAAAAAAATAGACTTCAAACTTTGACAAACTCCTCCTAGGCGAAATGTCTGAAAATTGTCTGAACAATTGATGTGGTTACTCATAAGGTACTAGGGCATCAAAAGGCATCAAAAGCGCAGAAGTACATCAAATGGTCTTGGGGTGGCGCCCCCACAAATTTCACCATTCAAAAATGTGCCAAAATTGACATATTTTGGACTGTATCTCTGTTCACTTTAATTCAATTTCAACAAAAACAGCCTGGCATGATTACCCTTGTCAGGCTTAACAAAACGATATGCATCGCTGCGACTGCACTCTAAAAATTGGCTCTACAGCTCCCCCTTCTATGTTACAAAACTAATCATTTTAGCTGTTTTGATCCATTGAAAATGTTAGAAAGCCCACCAAAATTTGTTCGAAGGTCATGTTCAATAAGCATAATAATCAAACACTGTCACTGCAATTGTACCTTGGACGACAGCTCTGCAGCACCCCCTTGAATGTCAAAAAGCTTTACTAACAGTAACAAACTCTTCCTAGGAAAATTTTATTTTGGTGACTCTTAACCCTTGTGTGGCCTTCGGGTCAAATTGACCCGTTTCTAATTTTTACAAGAATAAAAATGTTACAAGTGTATATTATTTTCTAGTAGGGACTGGTTGCAATAATTCAAGATATGTTCTCTATATTGTTTGAATTTGAGATAAGTCATATATATTAATGTGTTATGGAGTAAAATTTTTAAAAACATTTTTTTAATTGCTTTTAAAATGGGAATACCCCACAAAAGTTAAGGCATTAAGGACCAAAATGTATAAAAATCAGTTGTTTGCGTAACAATACAAATTATCTTTACATTTAAAGCTCTGTATCGTTCAGTAGTTTGTAAAGTGCCTTTTCGAAATCTTGACAAGTGAAAAAACTTAAAAGGCCAGGAGGTGGTGCCTTTGCTCCCGTGGATACATCGTGCAAGAGCCCTCCCATTGCAACTTGCACCTTTAATGTTATTTATTTTCTCAAATACAACCCCAGTGCTCACCAGTCATACTGCACAACAATTTGTTTTTTAAATATCTGTGAAACTGGCTGTTTCACAGCGCACAAGGATTTAACTGTACAACATCTAAGAAACATTTGGCTAAAACAATGTCTTCATTTATAAGCCATCTGGATAGAAAACACTGTTAGGTAATGTTAAGACTTGAAAGGAATTGAATTTAATCTGAATACAACATTTTTAGATGGTAAACGATCAAGTTATTCTCCATCTAAATAAAAAAAAGTAACAATCATTAAATATTTTTATAAATATGCAAAATGCACAATTTTTCCATTCTGCTTTATGTTTAAGGTAGCCTGGTTAAAACCAGCCCTCCCACTTCATTTAGATTTGTAGTGGGTCTAGAACTGGGCAATTTAGCTTTGTAGTCTACAGTAGTTTCTACAGATTATCCACCAGCCCACCAACTATCCACCAACATGTAAGAAAGAATTATGTTTATGACATTTTGTTTGTTGCAAAGATGTCATGATGCTATTGCCGACAGGGTTGAGAAGAAGGTTAATTTATTTAAAGGTTGCAAACTAAAGGCCTTCATTGTAGTTCTTGATATAATTTTGTGAAGTGTTTTCAAGATGAAGAATGTATGTTTGATTAAACTAACAAAAAACTAGAGTGTGTGTGTGTGTGTGTGTGTGCGTGTGCGCGTGTGTGTCAGTGTGTGCGCGTATGTGTTCAAGCTCTCACTGAATACTCACCATTGATCTCAGGACCAGTGACAACTTTTAGGATCACCTCTGTCTCCTGATTCAAGATTTGCCCAGTCTTTGGTGTAACTATGACAGAAGCATTTCCTCGGATCTGGATCTTCTGAATGGCACCAATGGAGGCAGAGCAGAAGAGGCCAATGATGGAGCCCGCACCCTCAGAGATTAGCATAGACCCTCTCTCTTCACACTCTCGCTCTGGAACAGACTGGTGCAGAGGTCTGGAGGGATGCAAGAGCTCTAGAGTACTTGTAGAAGGCAACTGAAGCAGCCAGCTAAACTGATGGAGAGACACAGGGAGGGTGGGGTCCAAGGAGGGAAGTGTAAGAGTTGTTTCACTGGAGGATCTACTCTTCCCCAGCGCTGGAAAATAGAGTAGACATGGAAGAGCTTTGAATCAAGTAAGTGGTTACATGACAATATCTATACTTTTCTCAACCAATGGTTTATTTAATTTTTCTATGCAGATCACCAATGGCAGCTTTTGCACCTTGGTTATTAACATATTCTGATTCAATGACAACTGATGTAAGTTGTTTGTTGTATTTTGTAATAACATTTACATTCAATTTTGAACTTTGTATAGGTTTTGTAATGGATTCTTCTAAAAAATAAGGCTTTTGAGTGCAGAGGAGAGGAAGTATCAAAGCTTCAATAAGACTCAAAGTGTTTACACACCAACAATAAGAAAAGCCGGAATTACCAATGTTTTACGTGTCACTTGTCAATAAGTACTCCTGCATGCGGAGTATAAGTTCTTGCTGTGCTGGAGAAAGCAGTATTTTGCATTTGCAGGAAAGGTAGAGAATCCAGAAGATGAAAAATCTGAACTTTTGGTAGAAACCTTCCCCTTACCAGTTAGCTTCCTCTAGACTAGATGCATTGTCCTGGGGAAAGTTCTGACAGAAAAAGTGGAGGCATTAAACCAAGGTCCTGCCACTAACTGGCTACAGGATGCATGCCATTTTTATAACTGGTTCAGATAGAAATTTTACTTTTACTCTGATCACAAATGAAGGTGCCAAGCATGACGTTCAGAGCTATCCTATGTCCTAAACCATCAAGATGAGCCATCGCTGAAATTGTGTCAGCTTTAAAGTGAAATTAAATCCTAAAACAATGACCCTTTCATGAATCCATCTTTCCATTCTTTTACACAGCTTTCTATCCATTAATTACCCCATGTATGTATCTTACATTTAAATTCACAGGGGTCACTTTAAAAAACACATCCCAACCAGAATGAAACCCTCAACCCTTCTAACATTCTTAATTAGGAGAGCTCTGGGAAAGCACAGGGAGAGCTCTGATCATCAACAGTTGGTTTTAGACAGTTCAAAAGCTTCCTGTGCAAAGTGTAGAAAAGTATTCTTCCTGTACCAATGGTTTTTGTGCCGATAAGCCGGAGATCTTCAAAGGGGCAGTCAAGGAAAGACAGTTCGGCTTTGCTTCCTGCAGCCACCATGATTTTCTTCTTCACCACAGAGTCCAGGCTCATTACACAGAACGAATCTGGATTCATATTTTCAATTTCCAGACTGAGACCCTCCTCATTACTAAGATCCACTGAGCAGAGATCTGAACAAAAGAGTAAAAAAATACAGCGGATTTATTTAGATGTTTAAGTAAATATTAGTTTCCCCATTAGTGACCCCATCCCAAGAAAGTTATCTGGTCTAACTTCACATGGTAGCCTCTGAAGAATCATATACTAAAATGTTACCAGAAAATTCTGTATAAAAATGTCTTTTAACGGACTGCAGAGCACATCAAGCTGTGTATAACCTTGACAATCATTCCTAGTGTTCCAGCAGAACCAATCACCTTCATTAAGAGCTAAAATGAATAGAATGTTTTCTCACATGGAACACCTCCTCTGAACACCTCGACAGTGATCTTCAGCGATAGTCCAGGAACGTTAGCACCTCTTTTTGCATCACAACTGTTCAGTGTCAGGCTGAAATCTCCTTGTTTGTTGATCGGCTGTTCCTCTGAAAGCTTCTTTGTGACGATTGTCTTCTCTCCAAAAACATAATTCAACAGGGGATCCTTCTGGCATTCTGGAACAACATACCGTTTGAAGTAAACTGTAAAATTAAGCATCGGCTCCACAGCGAAATTCCACTTAAATTTGTCTTCTGTGTAAAATCCAGTGTCAAAGTTTGGAGAAAAGAAATCAGTTGAGGATTCTTCTCTGGGCAGCTTCACATCCACTTCAACCAGTCCTGAGTAAAGAGTAAGAGATTCAATGAATGTATTTGAAAACACAAGAGTAAAGCTAGCTTTGTTTTTTTTTCTTCATTTTTTTCCTATTCTATAGGAATAAGTAATAGGAAGCAAATTTTTTATTTTTTTAAATAGGAAAAAACATATTTGTTTAGGAAACGCAGGATTGCATTTTCATCGTGAGGCTGCAGGATATGTGTTGCAAAATTCAATCCAGCTATGCAATCCTGCTGGCCTTCCTTTCAAGCTACTGTCCCATCAATAATGAAATGATGGAATCTTGATATTATAAAAATACCTGTGGAAGCCGGTCCAGGTGCCAACTGGAAGTTAGATGGGTCCAAGGCTCTGCCTTTAGCAACCTCCAGAGACACTCGGCCCCGATAACGGATCTGTATTGCTCTAATGGTGCCGTTTCTGCAGAAGGTCCCAATGCTGGTGGGCCCTGTGCGCTGATAGGTGATTATCTGGTAGGTGTGCTTATCTTGGCAGGTCTCTAAAGGATCTATCTGTCTCAGTCCAGGAGAGGGGAAGTCTACTTGGAACATGAAGCTAGGTAGAGTCTTCAGATCCCAGGTGAAGGTTCGGTTGAACTCCAGGAACCGTGTTGAATCTGGATGAACAACCTTTTTGCAAGGTAATGACACACACTCTGTTGGGAGATTTAAAGTTTTAAAAATTTAAGTCCTTGGACTTAATTATGTTATTTTATTTATTATTTTTAGTTTATTATGTTATGTAATTATGAAATCTTGTGCCAAAAACTGGTTGATCAGTCTTTTGGCAGCCTTCAGATCAGCACAAACACAACAAAAATCACTCACATCTTACAGGTGGAGGTTGGATCAAAGGACAAAGGAAAAAACCCAGCTAAAGTCCTATTTTTATATAAGAAATGCCATTAAGGAATGTCACTTGGTGCTACCTTGCCTGGAAACATCACTATAGGAGAACAAAACTAGTGGTCCCGAGACAAAAACATGGTATATGCAGAAAGCCTAAAGTGAAATTTATTGCACTACTTTTGAGTCTCGGCTATTCAATCACATGAGTGTGCCTGTTGTATACTGGAGCTTGTACATTGCAGTAAAGTACTATGCAAGAGAAGTAATAGCACCTTTAGTCATGGCCATGTGATGCATAATGGTTACATTTAGCAACATGACATTCACAACATGAAAATTCTAGATAAAAAATTGGCCAGCCTTACATGAAGCTTTACTTATGAGCACTGTCGATCAATAAAAAAATTAACTAATTGATTATATGGTCTTCAAAAAATTATGCTGCATTGTCGCTGTGTAATGTTACGTAATCTCCTAAAATCAAACTCTAAAATCATGAAACTGCTTTAGGAAAAACAGATTATATAATTGATTAAAAAAACAGTTCTGTAAAAAAATTCTTACCTTATTCAACCACCAGAGACCAAAGCATACTGTGCAAATGGTTTTGTGAATTAGTGTACATATTTTTGGTAATGGTGTTTTGTAAGGCAAGAGTAGAATTGCTCTAAATGAAAGGTTTTCATGTTTGTCTTCAATAAAGGATCAGAGAGTTATAGAGCTCAGCTCCTAATGAAATCACACAACATACACAATGCTTCAAGTTTCCACATAGATTAAAAATATTCATCTTGGTGAAAATAATTTTCCATCAGTTCTACCTACTGACACTAGCTTAGTGAAGTTACTTGAGTGCTCCCTACTCAAAATACTTGCATCTCATTCCAATTCAATCTTTTTCAATACTTCATTACTGACTGACCAATTTCTTGGTTTATCTCGACACTGAAGATATCTCCAGGCTCGGAGCAGTTGAAGGACACAATGTGCGCATTGGCTTTGATGTGTATGAACTCAGAACTACATGTTTGTGTCGAATCCTCTTCTATACAAACACTGCAGTCTGAGCTCACTCCAGGCTTCCTACTGAAGATCACCATGGTACCAGGAGAAGGGGTCACCTCTATCTTTTCACAGTCTGACAAAATAGACAAGCAGAGAAGTATTAATTTCAGTCAGGGATAAATTTGTGTTATTCTAATAACAAAGTCAATCAAACACCTTTCATTGCAATTAAACAACTTGGCTTGATTAAAATTTTTTTTAACAAAAACATGCAAAAACAAAATGCCAATTTTTAATGCCTATATAATTTGTATCCTCAAAAGAAATCAATATTTCTAAATTAAATGTCAATGAGTGAGCAAGGGTACCTCCAAAAGCTTGAGCGTTCTTAAGTGGATTTCAGACTACAAGAAAAACTATGATATACTAAGCAAAGCTGATAAAACAATTAAGAGATTTTATTGTAGGACAAAGACATACACCTGACATTAAATAGTGTCTTCAAGCTAAAATTGCCCCGGGATCTCTTTTAAGTTTACAACCAGAGAAAGAGGTTGAAAAACATAAAAAGAATGAAAACCAATAATGATAGTTTATTGTAATATTGAGGGTGGAACTACTTCTAATATTAACAAAGAATTCAGAATATAGTCCCAACATCTCAAAATGCACTTCCGTTTGTAATAAGATCACTCCATTAGATGTATTAATTTGTAATAAGATCACTCCATTAAATTTGGTTTATGTTGCATTCTGCTGAAAATTGATGTAATGAGGGATGGCATAGTCACCTCTAGATTGTGGCAAAAAGTGCAGATTTTGACAGTGTATATGGCAGATTTTGGGTAAAGGCTTGTGGATGTTAAAACAATTAATAAACATATAAATCTAACGTATTTTTGGATTGTAAAGTACATTGTAGGAATCCAATAATTACTCATTTCTAATGACTAGAAAACCATCAGTACATGGAGCGACCACCAGATACTAAAATAGCCTGCTGCAAAACATGTTTTTAAAAGTTATTGCTAAAAGTTAAATAAAAGCAGCATTGCATTAAACATTAACGTCTATGCATGCTGTAACATCACCCGATTTTGTAAAAAAAAAAAGATATTTTAATATCCTTGGGAGGTTAGTTTTGACTGATTAATTTTTGCTAATTTAATTCTTCCATAGTTTTTAATTTGATCTTTCATCTAATAATTATCATTTACCTTATTAAAATTTAGAGAATAATATTATGTCTTTAATATATATAGTCTTTTCAGACCTTTACTTTGTTTAAGCTTATAGAGCACCTGATATTTAAAAAACACATTTTGGAAGGTGTAAGGACATAAATGTTTGCACTAATGGCCTGTATACAACTATATTTGAGTGATTTAATTTCATTGAGTCTTTTCCGCAAACCTTCTTTTTAAGAAGCAGAGGTTCGTACATGTAAGATTGAATTATGTTACTGCTCCTCTTGCTTATGTTTTAGGGGCATCTTCAGCAACATGCCCCTAAATCAGCATGAATCGTTGATGCCTTAAATTTGGGAGTTTTTAACTCATAAATATAACGAATCTGAGAAGTTTTACGAGCCAAAATTTAGCTTGGTGTGTTCAGGAAAGCCAGACTATCAATATAACCTTCACATGAATCGAGCTACCTCTTTCTCTCTCAATGATGAATCCAGAATGAGGATCCTGGCTATTGATCAAATATGTATTTTTTTCACATTCAGTTTTTTGCAAATAAGAGAATGTTATTGTGCACAGGTATTGAGAAACATGAAACTAAAATAGTCTGGAGTAAAGGCCACATTCAGACAAGTGGAGTGAATATGAGAATTGTAAAAAAAAATTAAAACCAAGACAGATAGGGGAAAGACAGCAGCAGTCACATTTGCACTTTAAACATGAAAATATCTTATTTAGAAGGTAGCAAGCTCTACAAATCCACATGAACAAATCAGAATAAAACACTCAGGGGCTCAAATATAAAAAGTGGCATATAAATATTTTGTCATTTTCATAAAGTATTATTTAGAGGTAATGTATTATTTTTAAAGTATTATTTTTAATGTGTAATGATTATTAGGGCCTGAGCACACCACCGAAGGTGTGCAATGAAGACCTATTATAATTGTAATGATTATTACTATTATTATTAGGGCTCGAGCATGCCACCGAAAGTGTGCGGCGAAGTCCTATTGTAATTGTAATGAATATTATTATTAGGGCCCGAGCACACCACCAAAGGTGTGCGGCGAAGCCCTATTGAAATTGAAATGATTATTATTATTATATTTTCGCGTCATTTGTCCAAAAATAGAACCCGTTAAATGTGACCAAAATCTTCGTTTTGACCCATTGAACATGTTAGAAAGCACACCAAAATTTGTTCGACAGTCATGATCAATAAGTATAGTAATGAAACATTGTCACTGAAATTGTACCACGAATGACAGCTCTGCAGCGCCCCCTTGAATGCGAAAAAGCTTAACTCGCAATTTAACAAACTCCTACTTGGAAAAGTTCCAGATCGAGCTGATTTTGGTCTAGTGACTCTTAAGGCATTAGAAACCAAAAGTTATGAAAAACTTTTGAAAATTTTACCTTTTTTAAATGTATAGGGCTAAAAGGATTTCTTACTGTAGCCTTCACATACTTTATCCAAAAAACATGAAATTTTTTGGAATTATGAGCCTACCATTCTGACTAAAATGTTATGCTTAAGTGTTTATACACTTTTAGTGCCACCTACCGCCTGTATATATTTGTGGCTGTCTCTCTCACATACTTCATCCAATGTGCATAAAAAGCATGATTACCTTGTGATTTTGAACAGATTAATATGCTAATTTAATGCTTAATTTAATTTAATGTTTAATTAATGTTGTTATTGATGATGTTTGAGAAGAATTTTTGCCTAGCAGCATTCACTTCTGTGTAAAACGCACCAAGATTCTCTTTGCAGTTACTGTAGTGTACAACAAGTGTTTGCCTGCTTTCTTTTTTACTTTCACAGGGGCAAGGCCATCGTTGACGGTCTTAACAAGTTGAACAAATCAAGAAGAACTGTTAGGTGTTTGAGATGGCTGTCCCGAACAGGTCACTGAAATATATATCTCATATATTTCATGATGGGCCTTTTTCACACTTTTATGGTTCCAGTTTATTAAACGGGATTTTACCATTTGCTTTTGTATGTCAATGTGCATTACACAACCACAGAATCATCTTGCTGGTGTAATTTTAGTCTTCCTTTTGCTCCAGCTCAACACATGCCACCCTTACATAAATTTGCCAAACAGAGGAGGGCCTACAAAAACCATGGGTGAATAAATTTTTGTTTTCCCAAGTTTTTCAGTTTTCCCAAGCTTGTTATTTGTTTCACGTAATAAACTGTCATGAATTTGGCATCCCCTTTCTCTCCAAGCAAATTCTCAGGTAATGCATTAAAGTGGCAGCAATGTTTAAAAAAAGTATAAAAAAATTTAAATCCCAGGTACACCAAAGCAGCTTTTCAGAACATCTATAAGTCAACGAGTTTGTTACATTTAAACAGATATGGTTGCAAACTTGCAAAGGGCACTGAGACCCAACACAAACTTTAGAAGACGACGCTCAAGTTTAGACATGATCCGCACTGCATTGCAAAAATCAAACCAACTCCCAGCAGCACAGACTCAGGATGATCATCAAGGCTGTCACATATTCTCTTCAATAATTTTGTTATAGAATTTCCTTGCTTTGTTGCATCAGTTGGTAGATTTACCACACAAGTTGTGTGTTTGTCTCGAAGAAAAGCTGATTAAATGAGAGTTATTTCTGTTCCTCTGTTTGCTTGAACTGGATGTTTTTGCTCACCCTTGTCTTTCTATTTTTCTTAAACATAATTTGAAATCCTCCAAGCTGGAGTCATCCTGATAAAATAAGTTAAATCCCTGACTATGTTTTTTAATACAGATTTATAAACAATTTATGTAAATATATATTTAGCTTAATGAAGCTAATATTTCAACCAACATATAATCAGTGAAGACCCTTTTTAAAAGTATTTGATGTTATCAGTGTTTTAGAGGAAAAACAATGATGTTAAAAATGGCTACAGTCAGACAACAGGTCTTAAATCTCATGAACTTGATTAATCTCATTAATTTGATTAATCCCCGAGTAGGTCAGCTTTCTATGAATACGTTATTTTTATGATCGAAATGTCTAAAAACGTGATACGTAAATAAAATGGTCTTGTCTTGCCTAAAAATTGCCAACATAATGAAATATATAATTTAAATTACTTGAGATGAATTCACCTGAGATGTGAAAGAATATGAAACACAACACTGAAGGCGTTAGACTTACTTAATGATATTTTCTACAGGGTTCAATTTGTTAAAACAGAAAATTGCAAACATAAAAAGTAATTATAAATCGTAAACAACACAGAAACGAGGATGTGGAGGCGTGTTTAGTTGCCTGGGCTAAACTCACCTGAGATTTGAAGAAACTGGAGTAAAATCAATCCGATGCGCAAAACACACTTAATCAAGCCCATGTTGCAGCTGCTGGTCGATCAAAATACGTTTCAAAAGTGTAAAACTGTCTGAATTAGTTCAATGAACCGAGCATGGCGTATTGATTCTGACGCTTCCTGATTTAGGAGCAACTGTTGTGAAATACGTATGCGCGCGCACCTTTACCTGTCTGAACTTGTGCGCTCCAAAACAGCAGCTTGGAACACTAGATTAAAATTATTTGTAAACATTCAGGACTGTCAAACAATCGTATTCTGAAAACGACACTTGAATCACCATAGCACGACGCATTCGGAAACCGCAAATGTCTAAGGTGTAAAAAGTGCCAGGGATTACGAGTAGAGAAGCACAGGCGTCCATTTTTAACGTGTGAAAATCGTTCCACAGAACTCTATGGAGGCCGTTTTCGCCACTGAAGAGAAAAAAATTACTTCAATGTGACTTTTTATCTCAGAATTCCATAATACGATCTTAGAATTCAGAGACAAAAAGTCAGAATTCTAATAAATAGAGTCAGAATTCGGAGATATAAACTCGCAATTCTGAGATATAAAGTCGGAATTCGATGATGTCTGTAGCTGCTGTTGTGTGATAGCTGCCACTTCAGTCTCATCTGTTTTATTGTGTCTAAGCCCACTGCTTATAGCTGCCAACTCACGGCAGTTGGTAATATATTTAATCTATTGATTCCTGCTCAGGGTCACGAATTACATTTTTTCCTGTCTGTCAGAACGACTTTGAATCATATATATAGCCACAACTACTTCAGTTATGTGATGTTTTAGAGTGCACAATCTCGTCTCTAAAACTGTAGTACTCGAGGCTGGACTTGGTCTAGAGTTGGACTCGAATCGATATTTTTTTGGACTTGGTCTTGTCTCGGACTCAACTGTGTTTGAACTTCGTCTTGTCACGGACTCGTTTTCATTTGGTCTCGCACTTGATCGGTGTTCTCGACCGTAATTCTACACTGCCTAGAAAACAACAACAAAAGACGGCAAATCTATACTTGTGAGTCAAGCCGATGAATAGCCCTTTACAAAGGCTGGGCCTTCATTAAAAAAAGGCTGCGCATTCATATAACCCCATGCTGACCACGCTGTGAAGCCTGCTGCGCAGTTCAAACACTCACACACTGAAGTCTCGCCAATGGCTTGCCAATGGTCTCTGGATGAAAGTAGCTCAGAGCGAGTGCTTTCAGTCTCTTTCTTGGTTTGCACTCATCTTACACACTGGATAATCTATTAAAACTTTGGCGATGTTTTCATGAAAAAAAATAACTTTTCAGATTAAAACCAGCGTTGGATGCTGTCAGAGCACGATGTCAATAATTTCCCCCTCAAAAATAAAACTCCTTTAGACAGACACAATGTCAGCAAACAGCAAAACAGCGGCATAACTACATTTGGATTTAAAATTCACCAAGACATTCTTGAAAGTAGGCGTCACAGTGGCGCAGTGGGTAGCACGGTCGTCTCACAGCAAGAAGGTCGCTGGTTCTAGGCTCGGCTGGGGCAGGAGGCATTCCCGTGATCGCGTGGGTTTTCTCCGGGTGTTCCGGTTTCCCCACAAGTCCAAAGACATGCAGTATAAGTGAATTGAGTAAGAACAATTGTCCATAGTGTTAAAATGTGAATGTGTGCGTGCGTATGTGTGTGTGTGTGAATGTTTCCCAGCAATGGGTTGTGGCTGGAAGGGCATCCGCCACGTAAAACATATGCCAGAGAGTTGGTGGTTCATTCTGCTGTGGCAGAATGTGTTCCTATCAAGGGGGAAAGAAGTGAAAAAGTGTTGCAGCTTGAATTAGAATTTAGACTTGTTTTGGACTAGGACTTAACTCAGACTGGACTTGGACTTGACTCGAATAGCATTGGATTTGGTCTTGACTCAGTCTCGACTTTTCTGGACTTGGACTTGCCTTGGACTCGACAATGGCAGACTTGACTACAGCCCAACTTGTCTCACACACTAAAAAGTTTGTACATTTTCTTCCGAAATGTAGTATCTAATTTAAGGGTGCAGTGTATAGAGTTTGGATTGGGATGCAGCATAAATTCAAATGAATACGACAGTGAACACAGTTCTTTTCCAAACAAAGATGTTGACAAATGGAATATGTAACAGAAATGGTGCTCTCGTGAATTATGGGATTGTTCATTATTGATTTAGCTGACGTTTACAGAGTTACTAGACAAAATTGCACACAAATTCAAACACTTTTAGATAGAAACACATAATATTAACTGTTTTTCACTGCAAAGAAACATAACTAGTCTAGATGTGCTGTTTTATCAAACAAAAACGTGGATAGTATGCAGAAGACTCTTGTGAAACTGGGAAAGACAGGTAAATATAAATTGTTGTATGTATGAAAACAGCATTCAAATTTTAAACACAGATTTAAACAAAACTCTTATTTAGCAAGTGTAATTATGAATGATTAACCTTTGTAGTTAAAATTCGTGTCTGAATATTCATAGTAAAAAAGCAATAGCTGAGAACATCTGTTTTAAGAAATAATTTGTACTAAACATCTAACATAAAAGAAAGTAAACATCTAATGTACGCCAATGTATTTAGTCTAAATATATTCTCCTAAAAATGTAAACTAAGGAAAAACACAATATTACACCATATTACGTCGACGAGTATAGTTTTGTCCCTAACGGCTCTCCATAAGCTTATTGCAACTCGGTGAATGGGTCAGGAAGGCATTACGTGACGTCACATATAATACCGAATCGCATACTGTTTCGAGAACCCGAAGAAAATGATCTTGTGCTAACGATCAGTTGAACATTATTGGAAAGTGAAGAGTGAAGACCCTGCCAGGATGTCACACAGAACTCTTCCTCTGCTCGTTCTGAACCTGGGGGGTGAAATGATCTACATCCTTGACCAGCGCCTCCGAGAGCCTGCCAGCAATGAGGATGGGTCCCAGCGAGGTAATAGTTAACGTTAGTCACTGTGACCACCAGAACCACAAACACCACCACCAAAGAGTTGCTGAGTGCTGTCCAAATATATTCTACTTGATTTAACAAGTCATTTGAAAAATAAAACAATAATATATATATATATATATATATATATATATATATATATATATATATATATATATATATATATATATATATATATATATATATATATATATATATAATTGTAATCAAATTTATTGTGTGTAAAAATATTCTCAATGCAATTAAAAGAGTTAGTAATAAAAGGGTTGTTCTGAACAACTTCTCCATTTACTTCACGTGCTTTAATTCTTTTTTTATTAATTCAGGGGAAATTTAAGAGAAAGGTGGTTCATATAAACAAATGACTTATTTTGTTGCAGGTTATTGGACAGAAGATGACAGGAAAAGAGGTGCCTTGCTCCTTTCTTATTACATTTCTAAGTATTACCGCTCCGAAACATGATCTTATTGAAAGACACCCTACATAATAGACCTTTTTACAGTTTGTAAACTAAGAGGACACTTCAGCTTAAGTGCAGACGAAAATACTAAACATTTTATAATCATAAGGATGCCTAAATGATAATTACACACATGTATTTTGTCATATGAAAATTGTCCCAATTCAGACATTGTTGTCTTAAAGCATTTAAATGTGCATTGCACATCCAACTTTTTTACACGGTCTTAATAGAATCGTTTCTGAACAAAAATGTAGGTTTTGCCTTACAAACTAAACATCATATAATCATAAGGATACATAAATGATAACTACAAACATGTATTTTTATCATGTTTAGTTGAAAATGGTCCCAATTCAGTCTTGTCCAACAATGGTTTTACACTGTTGACTCACAGCATTTAAATGTGCATTGCACATCCAAAACACATTCCTATTTGATATCCAGTTTTAGTCCAAAAATATTGAAGAATGAGAAACATGAAGACATAACCTGGATATGAAAGACATGTCTCCGCTGCACATCTTTAATAACAAATAACTGAAACTAGTTTCGTAATAAAAATAGTTTGTTAAACTAAAGTACACATTGAACAAAACTCAGGGATTCAAGGTCAGACATCGTAAATCATCGTAAATCATCAACTTATTTGTTTACATATTCCCAATTTAATGAACTAATACTTTAGATTTTGTTCAGGTAGGTACAATCTGCAAACGATTGTAGTATTACATTATTTGGATTGATAAGGTGGTTAACATATGTGAAAGTGACATTTGAACTAATCCTTTAGAGGCTAACAATACACAAAACTGCTGTCATCACTGTTTATTTATATGTATGCAGCAGTCTGTCTGAATACTCAGATGTTGTATAATTGTCTATCAGATATCTTTACACGACTTTAAGAACAATTGACCAGTCCATTCAAGCGCACTAGACCTCAGTTCACGGATTTGCGCAACCTGGATTGTTTTAGCGACCATGTTATTTAGGTTGCACGATCAATTCTTTGTACACCAACGGTTGTTTGAGGAGCTCTGCTGGACTAAAACCAAGAGACATTCGATTGATGCAGGTTCCAGCACGAGCTGCGACAACAAAAGCTAAAAGAGAGCATGAAGTGATGTAACGGTACTGTACACTTATCTTGCATTATTCCACATTAAAAGCAAACAAGGAGCTTCTCATTTGCCTTCGCCTGTTTTCATTCATGCAAAAATCTACAGAAGAGCTCTGAGGGTAGCTGTTTTAAAAGTGTTTACATTAGCTTCATAGCGACATATTTTTCTCAATTCCCCCTCAACTTGAGGTCATCTAGTTCACTGTTGTCAAGTCCTCAGTAAGAAAAGTCGCTATAGGTTGGCCCAAAAGTTGCTAAAAGTTGCTAGATGATGTCATCGCCTAATTTGCATACTACCACTCGACATGAGTGACGTACATTCTCCGCCCCAATGGGATTTTATCAGCCCCACCATAAAAGCATTGCAGGTTTATGTTTCATGTCATTAAATTAAGACATATGGCGTTATAAAACAAACATGTAATGCTAAATAAAATTAAATAATAATACAAATAATGAAAACGAAATGACGTTTTGCTGTTGCTTGAAAATGACAGCTAAGTTTTGTGATGTTAAACTAACGTTAATCATGTCTTTAGATCAATTTCGATTTCACGGTTTGTGTCAAGAAATTAATATCTAAAAAAGTATTTTTAAAGTGTAAAAAGGTTGGGTTACTTTGTATTAAATGTAAGGATGATGGATGTTGTATGAAGGAGGAAAACCTCACACAGCCATAGTTTTCTATTCTTGTGCAAATATGTAAACAAAACGTTTATAGTACACATTTTTTTGACCCACAATCTCGAAACCTTGCACCAGGAAAGCCAGTCTGTGGCAGTAATGCACCATTAAGAATACTTGCAAACTGCCTGTAAACAGCAGATGAAGAAGTGTCAACAACACAATAACCCCTCGCGTTAGGTGAGCGCAGCAGCGCAGATCTTAGAGGGCTTTGCATGTCACTCTAGCTCTTGCCAATGAATGAGATTGATTGTCAGTTTCAGTTTTTGTGTAGGTTAAAGAACCTGCTCAAAGTAAGTACTAAAAACGGTGTCAATTCCGCAGCATGACTTATTGACCAAAAAGGAAAGATGAAGAACAGAAGTAAACTAAAAACCTTAAGTAGTATACTTCACCATGAAACAGTGAGAACAATGGACTGTGATACGCAGGAAAATTATGGAACTAAAATCAAGAAAATTATAAATGAACAGAACAGACAGGGACAGACAAAGAAAACTGAAAATTAAGCATGACAGAATACTTGAGAAATGAGAAATAACTAGAAAAAGAGGAAATCCCATAACTAATGTACTGAAAGATTAATGAATTTTATTTATGAATCTATGCTCTTGATGTCTGTGCCTTGATTATTCAACTTAACTTTAATAAAGCACATATAATGTTTGTGACAAAAACATAAAAACCAAAACTCCAATGTCTTAAATTTCTGTTCAGAGGGTGATGTAAATTTTTATTTGTCTGAAGAGGAAGAGTTGGCTCTAGTGTCAGTGCTTCCTCTCGTTGTCTTCTCTAGTACTGAATGATATAGTGGGCACCATGTTCAGCAAGAGTTTTCTGGAGGAGCTCTTACAACCACAGGATGTTTTCACGCATCGGGCACTGCGTACTGTTTTAGTAAGAATTGCACACTCCTCCTTCATGCGCCTCAACATTGCCAGCATGGACAAGGTATGTGTCCTAACTTTCTTTCAAATTATTAAAAAGGCTTACATTTTTTTTGGTTGTAAAACTGTATCTGAACTATGAACATGGATCTGCAATATTCCAAAGCTCCCCCTCAAATGTTCAAACAATGGGAATTTTTAGATTAAGCAAAATGTTAAAAACCTTACTCCTGCATGTTTTGAAAGATCTTACTATATTCATTTCAGTCGCTGTCATGGTTTCCTAGATGAATCAAATTGAAACACTGATGATAGTGTGATAGTGAGTGATGATAGATGATATGGTGAAAGTGAGGGTTCTACTATAGTTATCCTGAGGGCTTACTCAAATAGAGAATGACCTGGAAAAGAACACCAGCGGAGTACCCTCATTCCTCCAGATACCTCATTTTTCCAGCATAGAGAGTACCCCTTTCATAGTTAAAAATATATATTGCAATTTGTTGTCTATAAAGGAGCACCTTTTAATGACCGACATGTCCATCAAACACCATTCAAATTGTTCCGTTCTTCTGGGTATGTTGCTAGAGAAGACATTAAAATGCTAGCTCAGGAATTTGAAAGAATACATATTTTACAAGTTGTGATAATGTTACGGCATCACATAATGTTTCAGCTGTAGAATCTCTTTGCCTTCATGCCTTTTTAGTGCGCAGCTGAAGTTTAGGGTTATGTTAAGCTGTTTCCTGTCTTTGCTAACATAGACCACATCTGGGGCCTATACTATGAACGTGGCTTAACAAACTCAGAATTACCGGTTAGGTTTTGACTTGACAAAACCCAATCCATTCAATCAGGCTTAATCGGTACCATGAAGGAGCTCATCAACTTTCTTGGATGAGTCAGGCTTTGATCCTGTTTTTCTGTCATGTTAATGTGTTTATGGTTGTATTTTACTTCCTGCTCTGCTGCTGTTCGGACGTACTCTGCTTGTGCTCCTCACTTGCACTATCAGCTTTTCTATTTTCTCACTTTTTTTCTGTTTTTAAATGTCTATACTATTTAGACGAAGCTATTTCTGATGCTCTGAAAGCAAAACCTGGAAAAGTTTGGATAAACATAAACGGGATTCTATCAGCAGCTCGCATTCCACAGGAAGAGAAACAGCTGGAGACACAGACGAGTGAAAAATGCCTCTGATCCACCACCGCTGTGAAAAATGTTGCAAACACAGCATTTCCCTTCTTCAATCTCTTCTTCACAGAACCGAAGTTTTGGAGACACGGCTACAAACGTTTCGTTCTCAAAGGACAGTGGATTCTAAAGAACCGGACATGAACAAGAACTAACAACAAGCTGGTGAGCTCATTACAATTTCTCAGCATGTTATTCTGAACCCAGATCAGCAAGGAGAAATTCCTGATCGAGCTGAAAACTGGCAATTTCAGAGAAATAGTCGTAAAGGCTCTCTGTTTGGACTGGGCTCATCTACACCAATTCATCAGGAAATACAGCTACGAAACAGATTTGAAACTTTAATGTCTGTGGATACCGATCAATCTCAGCCTGTCAGTCAACAATCAGAGCACACACAGATTTTAGAAAACAGGGGGTCAAGAAACAAGCAACATCCAACTCATGTGACAGTGGAGCCGAAGACTCTGATTATTGGGGATTATACAATCCAGAATCTACGGAGCAAAACTATGGTGACATACTGTCTCCCTCATGCCACTGTGTTCGATATCAACAAAACGATAAGAGATGTTCTGAGCAAGCACAAGACTAAACAACTCATCATTCATGTGGGGAAAAATGATGTAAAGAAAGGACAATCATAGCTGCTTAAGAAGGACTTAATGGAACTATTTGACACACTTGAAAGTCTCAAAATACAGTGTTTCATAAGTGGTCCGCTTTCAGCAAATGGCACAAATATGTTTTCGCGTTTGCTTGGGCTCAACACATGGCTAGAACACGCCACTTTATCAAGAAGTTTCCAATATATAGATAATTTTAATGTGTTCTGGAATCAGCCAGATTTTATGTCATCAGATGGGAGGCAGCTGAACAGATCTGGAGCAAGAATGCTCATGGACAATATACTTTTCTCCCTCCGATATCAGTATGAAAGACACAAGAGCCATCAAATTAACTGTGGAAACACACCACCAAGGCCTATGTCACCCACTCTGCAGACGTCACCACCGAATGAGGATTATCTGACCTCCGCTAGACATGATGAGGATCAACACTTGAATAACATGCAAAGCCACCAGGACATCGCAGGGCCCACGCCACCACTGAATGAGGATAGCCACACCATCTCAAAGACTACACCATCACCGAATGAGGACGAGGATAACCCCCTGGACAACAACCGGAGTGAACAGAACAACTCCCTGGAGGACACATCAACAATGTCCACATCTTCAGGATCCCCCCATCTCAGTTTCCCAGCGAAGCTTGAAAAACTAGTCTCTGCAGGAACCAAGCTGTCCCACTCGTTTACGGCAAGCCCCCGACCATCGCCCCAAAAAAGGCAGGCACCTCTTCCTCCTATAGCTGAAAGAGTTCTGCGATCAAACCGGCTGGGGCAAAATCACCCCTAACCCACCCTTACTCCACCAAACCAGCAGTGAGATACACAGGACATTATGCCTCAAGACGGCAACCTTGGGGAATGTTTTCAGAACAGGCAGATGTCCTCAGCCCCTTTAGCTCTTACTTTATTAGCGATACAGATATGGCCTGCTAGAAATAGACAAAACAAGTGGAAGAAAAGGCCTGCTAGGAATCAGAAATCAAGCAGACCAAACCTGATTAAAATAAACTGTAAGCCAGAGACCATCATATCTGAACCCACAGAAAACAGGGTAAAAATAGCACTTCTAAACCAACCCACCAAACCAGACTCCAAATGAGCTTCTGTCTGAAGATAAATGCAATGAGTTTGCTTCATTTTTCATCAACAAAATCAGTATCATCAGAAAAGGCATTAGTGCCTCCCCTTGCAGGGCTGGGGATAGACATCCTCAGCCTCCACTCTCAATGTGCACCTTTAATCTAATCGATAGCAAAACTTTAATAGAGACGGTTGAGAGCCTTAGAACATCAACATGCAGTCTTGACACTCTACCAACAGTCTTTTTTTAAATGGTTCTTAAGAGTCTAGAAAAGTACCTCTTAGAAATTATAAACACCTCCTTGTACTCTGGCTTTTTCCCCAAATCCCTTAAAACCGCATTGGTAAAGCCACTACTGAAAAAGACAAACTTAGACAATACTGTACTGAGCAACTACAGGCCCATCTCAAATCTCCCTTTTATTAGTAAAATTATGGAAAAGATTGTGGCAAAACAACTAATTGAATTCCTGACCCAAAATGAATACATGGATTGTTATCAGTCTGGTTTCAGAGCTCATCACAGCACAGAGACAGCTCTACTGAAGATAGTCAATGACATCCGGTTAAACACCGATTCAGGAAAAGTGACTGTCCTGGTTCTCCTCGATCTGAGCGCTGCCTTCGACACAGTGGATCACAAAATCCTTCTCGATAGACTAGAAAACTATGTTAGTCTTTCAGGAACTGTGATAAAATCGTTCATACTTAGAAGGAAGAGGTTTCTTTGTAAACATAGATGATTACATTTCAAAGTGGACTGCAGTGTCTTGTGGAGTCCCTCAAGGTTCAATCCTTGCTCCTTTACTATTTAACCTGTACATGCTTCCACTGGGCCAAATTATGAGAAGGAACCAGATATCATACCATAGTTATGCTGATGATACACAAATTTATCTAGCTATCTCCCCAAATGACTACAACTCCATAAACTCTATCTGCCAATGTCTTGATGAGATTAAAAACTGGATGGAAAACAACTTTCTTCAATTAAACAAGGACAAAACTGAAGTCATTGCATTCGGAAGCAAAAGCGAGGTTGTTAAGGTTAACTCGTATCTCAATGCCAAGGGCCTAACAACTACAAATCAGGTCAGGAATCTTGGAGTGATTCTGGACTCTGATCTTAGTCTAAATAGCCACGTAAAAGCAATGACAAAATCCGCTTATTACCATCTTAGAAACATCACAAGAATCAGATGCTTTGTTTCCAGACGAGATTTAGAGAAACTGATTCATGCTTTCATCTCCAGCAGGCTGGACTACTGTAACGGCCTCTTAACCGGTCTTCCCAAAAAGACCATTAAACAGCTCCAGCTCGGTCAGAATGCAGTGGCTCGAATTCTAACCAGAACTAGAAAGTCAGAACACATTTCTCCTGTTCTTAAGTCTCTACACGGGCTGCCGGTCTCCTTCAGAATAGATTTTAAAGTTCTGCTGCTCGTATATAAGTCCAAACATAACTTAGCACCAAAATACCTAACAGACATGATCAGTGAATATACACCAAACAGAGAGCTGAGATCCCACAGATCTAATAAATTAAATCTCCCCCGGGTAAATTCCAAACAGGGAAAATACTCCTTTAGTTACCATGCACCCCACAGATGGAACCAACTTCCAGGGGAGATCAAAGGTGCCAACACTTTAGTCACGTTTAAATACAGGCTAAAGATTCTCCTGTTTAGTTGCGCTTTTGTCGACTGAGCACCAACGTCCGAACAACTATTTTAACTCTGTACTTCAAACCTTAATCTTTGTTTTAATCGATGTTTTAAATTTATGACTTTTTTTATGCTTGATTTTAATAAATGTACTTTCTTTTTTCTCTTTATTTCCAATGTAAAGCACTTTGAATTACCCTGTGTACGAAATGTGCTATACAAATAAACTTGCCTTGCCTTGCCTTGCCTATTAAAATATAAATGAAATGCTAACTTCTCTAAAAATGTATGTTTACATTTTAGGGGTCATTTTAATTGTTTTACTTTTTTTTTGGTAGATGCAACCCCAAAGCAAAATGGCCATGGCAGCATATAAAACTAAGGTCTTGAGCAGGTTAGCCATATAACAGACCATCTGTGGTATAGTAAGGGAAAGACTTCTACATGTCACATTTTGTATGCGCAAAGAAGCTCGCAAATCTTTCGTGCAAATATGTGTCAGAAAAGGCTAAGGGATTCTGTCTGTGTTTAAATACTTGTCTCGAATTAAGTGCTCATTTAACAATTTGCGCACAAATATGCACAGGATTGTGAAGAAAATATGAACACAATGTTACTGATGCTAGTGTTACGTCACTTAAAAGATCCTTTTATTACCACTGATTGGACGAATGCAAGCTTGCCATCTCTAACCCAGAACATAACCTGCTCCGGAGCAGGTTAGCCATGTGGCGTAAGTAACCAGGGTAACAAAGACTGATTCAATTCTAGATCCTTTCATGGTCCCTAAAATCCAGGATTGGTGCAGACTAATCCTAAATTTAGCTGGCTAACCAGTTAATCCAGCTTCATGGTAGAAGCACCAGTAATTCATAGCTAGAATATGTTGGATATTTAATGAATATTTGTTGGTTTATGCTGAAAAATAGCAAGTCGTTTAGTTTATAATGCAACGGTATTTTATTTTTAGTCATTACAAGTTTTATATTTTATACCAAATGAACATTGCTATGTAGTGCAAGGAAACATTGAGAACAGAAACAAAATGTAAACACTAAAGACTGTAAAAAGTTTTGAATAAATCTTGTATTGTACTGAGAACAGTCTTTACAATAATTTTAAACACCAAGGACTGTAAAAAATTAACCATTTGTGTCATAATTCTTAAATAGTAAGTGTTCTCCTTCACTTCGACATATGTTGCATGATGGATTGGGAGCCCCGCCTCTGCACAGGCTAATCACTCAACATACAATGGAAATTTGCAATAGGTGTCGCCTATTGTATCGTACGCTTGTACGAAGTTTGCATGCACTAACTACAAAAGGGGAAGGGAAAGCAGCTGTAACTTCTTGATTTTCTTCTGGAAGCCAATCACTCCTGTGGAAGTGACATTTGAAGCTGCTAGCTGTCTGCTGAAGAGAAGAAGAAGGACAGGCGGTGCAGCAAACAGTGTGGCTCTCTTGCTTCCCAGTGTGTTTAGCCGCTGACTTGTCCTTTACTTTAACACTTCTCTTTCCTGCTGGTGACTGTATTTTTAAAGGCTTGTCTGTCTCAGCCTGCAGTTCCTCTGAATGTGAGGCAGGTGGCTCATCACCTGAACCAGATGGCCAGGAACTCTTCCCCTTGGGGTAGTTGCTGACAATGCCATTAAGGAGAGATCTCATGACTGTGTGTATGCTTTGTGGGTTCCCACAGGATGATTCTCCCTGGCTTGCCCCAAGGTGCATAGGGAGCTGGCTAGGTAATGGAAGGCACACTTCATCGGGAGGTTAGCCAGGCTAGTGAGGGGGTTAGTTGCTAGTTGCTGTCAGGCCAACTGCTTTTTGCTATCAGGCTACACAGATTCGACTGAGTAATAAGGACATTTATGTCTGCTGCAAAGGCCCTGAGGATATCGATTCCCTTTGACACAAAGGTGGAATCAAGCCAGTCCCCCAACCAACATGGAAAGAGGTATTTAAAGGCAATTCTTTCCAAGAACCAAACGTCTCCTGAATTCTCATCTCCTGAGACTTACCTTCAGGATGATTTCTCTGAAACGTACAGCAAGTTCATTATTATAGACCTGAAGGATGCATACTTTCATGTGAGCATACGCCACAGACCCATTTTTCACCTAGGTAATAGGTGTGACATTAACACCACAAAGGTGGTAAGGGGTTTGAATCCTGGACTATCTAGATGACTGGCTGATGAACGGTCTTGGTTCCAGTTGATTCGGCAGGGTTCTATGTTACCTGTTTGGGTGTTCAGATCAAACCAGAAAAGAGCCATCTAACCCACGACCAGATCAAATCTTTTCTGAGAATGGAGCTAAACTCGAGCATGCACACTGAAGGCAGCTTACAATCAGTAGTCCCTCTAATAATAATTGCCTAGAGTTAAGGACAGAACTCTGCTCCCTCGTGACAGTAACTCCCTGGCCATTCCCCGTGCGATCAGACCTCATGACCCAGGGATGTGGACACAACACATGTGGAATCTCCTTGTCTGGTATCTTAGGGCATGGTGGACCACCAGTTAATGCCACGTCCCATGGTTCAGACACTTGGAGACACTGTCTTTTTGTCTGGTTGAAGCCAATACGCGAGGCCAACCTGAGTTAACAGTCAGATTCTTCAGAGGAGCCAGAAGGGCTAGAACCTCTAGGCCTTTGTTAGTTGCATCTAGGGACCATTCAATAAGGTTCCTACCATCACCTCCAAAATGGCAACCTGTAAACATCCTTTATATTTTGCTTATGCAAAAGTCATAACCAACAGGTCTTGACGCCTTTTGGTGTTTTTTTATAGTGAGTGGTATTATTGGCCCGTGGTGAGGCAGGGCTCCCATTTCATCATTCGACAATTCGGGGAACGAGAGTTACAAAAGTAGTCATAAAGTTTTCATGACACCAAGTTGCCTTCTCTTTCACTGTCACTGTCAGGTGGAACAAACTCCCTGATCCAGTCAGGAAAGCAACACTAACAGCTTTCAAAAAGCAACTGAAAACTAAGGGAAAACTTTCTTTTTTCCTCCTCTGTCTTCATCTTCCTCCTTTACTTCCTCACTGCTTTGGCTTATTGATCAGTTGATACGATTTCTATTATGAGAACCTGAGATAGACTTTGACGGTGTAACAGATTGCATATTGTCTCTCCCCAAATGTAAGTCGCTTTAAACAAAAGCGTCTGCCAAATGCATAAATGTAGATGTAATGTAAAATGTTTTTAAAGTTCAGGATCTAATAGTGTAATAAGTAAAACAATATGCTTAATTTTGCTACCTTAAATGATTTCACCAGAATTAATTCACATGGCACGAGTGATTTCTGAGTTTCTGACTTTTATTGTGGAAGTCAATCAACTTCCGTCTTTACTCTAGCACCTGTTAGAGTATCTCTCTTAAACCTACTTAACCTGTGTAAGAGATACCAGACTCTGATCTCATGCCTTTACAACACATGCTAAACAAATCTTTTTTTAGGTAAACAAACTACTTGAAAACTTATAAATATAATGGGGTGTTGCATTTTTTTTGGTTTCTGCAATCACCACACTCTTACTTGACTAAGATGAGGGGGGACAGAGTAACCTTTTCCAAAAAGTGCTTCCGGTTTTCAAATCCTCTATGATAAAGGCCCTTTTAGCTAACATTTTCTCTATTAATCAGGTTTGGGCAAACCAAGAAACAGTGGCCTCTGTTGCATTTAGCTTTATCTGTTTAAAGGCACTTACCAGTAGCTTGAAAAAGCCAGATGTGTTTCTTCAACATTGAAGCTAAATTGTGGAGGACTGGGGTCTGAAAGAAGCGAACTTTTTTACTTTTCGAAGATGATTTGTGCGGCCTTGAGAGAATCTTCGCTCACCCTCGAGAAAATTTGGGGCGAAGTTCGCCCCAATTGGGCTTTACTTGTTACCTTGTGTATCTTGAAGGGAATCCAATTACTTTTGGCCACTGTTATCATAACATTATAGTTTCTCTGACAAGCCATTAACAAATTACATGTTGCAAATGTGTGAAGATTAGTCTGAATTGTGAAGATACTATCCTTAGACCCTGATTATTACTCTACCACTACCTTTATCACAGTGATCAAGATGAACCAGTCCCCAGTCTAGTGTCTTGGTTACATTTGAACATACATACAACTTACATTTCAGCATGATTGTTTTTTTTTCTTGCCAAGAAACTTACCCAGTAAAAATATGCAAATGTCAAATCCGTAAATAGAAAAAATCTAAAGTAGAGCAACAATAACAAAAACCTCAATGACAAAACGTTTTCAGGGATGGGGCACCAAGTACTCGCACATCGTGTCGGATAATTATTCCGCTTATGTCATTCTTGCATGTTTATTGATTCTATTGATTCTAAAGTAAAGGTTTTGTAAAATATCCTTCACTATATTCACTGTCTATGAAATAACTCTAATATTACTATGAAGAAGAACACTTTTTAAATATGATTTGACTTTTTTTGTAGCTTTATGATCTGATTACTATGGCCTTTAAGTATCAGATCATTATGTGTCCACGCCCTAAAGACTTGCTGCTCATCACCTTCAACCATGTGGATGCCATCAAGGAACTGGTGAAGGACAATCCAGGTGTTGTTAACCAGATCAGTGAGGCACAGCGGAAGATTGTTGAGGTATTTTTCACAGAATTAGAACTCTGTGCTCCAAGTAAAAAACTAGGACAGTGTCCTTCAAAAACACAAGCTGCTCTTGTGCAAGCCAGAACAGTTTTTATGCTGGATTAATTGATCTAATTTGGCATAAAATTAAAAATCAGCTTAGCTAAACTCTCTTTACACTCTTTTATAAATGGTGATCACGTTATCACATCATTGCTGCCATAGCGAATGCAAGCATGATGCTCTTCCTGTTTTGAAGCTGGAGCCATACTCATCCCCTAGGCAACCAGACTTACTCCTATGGCCTTTTAGATTTTGGTGGGGGGAACATAAGTCTCCATTACCTATTTGGGGAATGGGGGATTCTAAAGTGACAGTTATGTTTTCTATCAGTCAATTACTTTGGGATTACCGACTACGGGAACACCTTGCAAAACGCCACAACCAGGCAAGCCATGCACATCAATAGTTCGGCACAGAGTGAGTCCTCCTCCACCCTGGTCTCAAGTCATAAACTTAATTTTTAATTGGCAGTCGGTCAATAAAAACCTCTCATGCCGACTCATACCTTATCTCTGCCAGCGGAGTACCTCTTGGCATTGCCCAGGAGGCCATAAAACCTCTAATAGATTGGGCACTCAGCTGAAGGGGGCAAGGGACATCGGACGCTGTGTATGCAGTAGAGGTGGGCTGCACTAGCCAGTGGGCCAACCTCTGTTTGGAGACATTGCCTATCATCTGCGGTCCTCCAAGCATACAAGAGTTGAATAGAACGTCTGCAGTTCTACAACGAGAGTGATACTATGCGACAAACTGGCCTCCCTTACCTACCTGGGATTTTCTTCTGAGACTGCTTATCGCTTCACAAAGGCGCCTGCACCTACTTTATGTGTGGGGGGCGTGGTCACGTGACCATCCGCTGATTGGCGTTTTAAAAAGAGTATGGAGAGAGTAGAGCGCTCCTAGCAGAGTTTCTATAGTCGTCACCGACATAAGTCTCCATTCCCTATTCAAGTAACAGGGGTAACGAGAGTAACAATTAGGTTTTAGTCCCCCCCCATCCAGTTAAATAAAAAAAATGTCCTTTAACCATTTTTTACATAAAACATGTGGATCAAGATAATTTTCTGTGCCAAATGAACATTCTTCTTCCCAAGGCATACACACCCCTTTCTGAGAGTGAGTTTCAACTCATCAGACACACGCTGCTGGTTCTCCTTCAAGATATGCAAATAAGGGTGAGTGGTTTTACTGATATTAATCTGGACTGAGATGAGTGTTAGTGGAAATTGGCCATATGGTTCAGTCATATGCAAATCATTGTATTTTTTGTGAGACAATTCCCGTTAGTTTGTTCTTCCATCAGGTGTCCATTTTCTTGAGAGAACAAATCCAGAACTCAAATGGGCATTTTGTGCTGATGACTGCAGGCCCTGTGCCTCATGGATTTGAGGTTCCTGGTTTAATCAGGTAAAGCAGATGACTTAAAAGTTAAATATTGCAAACTTGTGTTCTAAACAGGCATGAGAATTCTGTAGATAACAAAGCAGTTTTAGAAGGTTTTTGTTTTGCCTGTTGACTGACTTCTAAATCCAGGCTTTATATAATTCCAAACCCTGCAAGTTTTTCTTCCACAAAATTAGCTTTACTGATTAGTTTAGGAAAGTTAAAGGAAATAATTGTGAACTTCCATATGAAAGCTTTCCAATACTGTTGATCCAAACTTATTGCCAGGGATTGTATAAATTCATTTTCATTGCTTTATTAAATTCATCATTGAAGTATACAAAAGGCCACAAATGTTCTTAACCTTATAGTTATCATAAACATTTTTTATTTTAAAACAGTATCTTCAAGTTCAAATGGCCTAACAGATTTCACATTTTGCTCAGGTGTTTTAATGGAAAAGGCCATGAGGTGAAACGATCGAGATTCCCCAGTGGAGGAAGATACACAAACTCTTTGCCAGAAGGATCATTCAACCTTTCTGGAGACAGGGTCACTCATTTGGGCACCAATATGTAAATATCTTTACATCTCATTCATATATTATTTTTCATATTAGACTTTAGTGTTATTTAAAAATGACTCCTTAAAGCAACACTATGGAGTATTTGAGCTTTCACATTATGTTTTAAAGTTGTATTCGGTGGTACCCAGTGTTGCTTAAATGGAATGTTATAATTTCTCCAGAGCATTTGTATTGTCTCCATTTGCATTATAGTTGGGGTTCAGGTACAAGCCAGCACACAAAAATAAGGGTTTTCTGGCAATCATAGGAGTCGAGCTGGGTTTCCGCTACCTCTTTCCTTAGTCGATCGACATAGGTCGAGTGACCGACTGAAAGGGAGTGTCTATGGTTACAGATTGTCTCAGGTTGTCGTGAGAACCTGCCACTTTGCCATATACAGGAGTGGTGGCATTTAAAAACAATTCACTTTACAACAGTTGGCCGCCAGGTGGTTCAAAGAAGCAGATTTTCTCAGCACGAATTGTAAATGATTTTAACAATCATAGCACTCACAACTACATCACCCAGAGTGCCTCTCGCTACGCACTCTCAAAAACACAGCTCTGTAACAAGCCTCTTTCCTTTAACATTGTGAAACAAGTCCAAGTAAATCAGTAAACAGCAGATGTAGATAGAGCCCAGATATTAGACTTTTACAATATTTACAATTACATTAACAGGCCCTGTTCTCTTGTTCTAGTGTTTAATAGCTTGGGGCACATTCAGAACACTGCATTTTACATTACATACGGAGGAAACACATTTTATTTATTTGCTCAGCATGAATAATACATTCCTGTGGCTGCTCCACACCATGCAGAATGAGAAACCCAATTGAGAGGAGTCCCAAGGGAAACAGCATCTCAAGCCCTGGGGTCTGTACCATGAAGCCGGATTAACTGGTTAGCCAGGTATGTTTAGGATTAGTTTGCACCAATCCTGGATTTTGGGTACCATGAAACAATCTAGGATTTAATCAGTCTTAGTCACCCTGGTTACTTATGCCACACAGCTAACCTGCTCCAGAGCAGGCTATGTTCAAGATTAGAGATCGCAAGCTTACATTCGTCATCAGTAACTTTTAAGTGAAGTAATACTAGCGTCTGAAACATTAACTACACATTTTCTTCCCAATTCTGTGCATATTAGTGTGCAAATTGTTAAACGAGCACTTAATTCAAGACAAGTATTTAGGAAGGTTTAACCTCGGATCTACTTGGTGAGAGTGACAACAGTCAACAAACCAACCCCACTTGCCGGCATAACAAGCTCTAACAAGACACAGTTTTTGGACCACCAAAGGTTTTCTGCACCTAAGGTTGGTACATGGTACATGGAGTTCCAGAGGTCTGGGCATGGGTGCTTGTGCCCACGTCCCAGGGACAGAAGATCCAACCGCAAGGAATCTGGCCAGGGAGGGGCTGTCACGAGGGAGCAGAGTTCTATCAACCAAGGTCGATTAGGCCAATAAGGTGCCACCGTTAGGACCTCTGCCTCGTCCTCTCTGGTGTTGCACAGGAGGGGTGCAAGGAGGCTCACTGGAGAAAACACATATAGGTGTTTCTTCCTGGAACAGCAT
This sequence comes from Danionella dracula, assembly GCA_900490495.1. Taxonomy (NCBI): domain Eukaryota; kingdom Metazoa; phylum Chordata; class Actinopteri; order Cypriniformes; family Danionidae; genus Danionella; species Danionella dracula. Next base: position 18,636,342 of record UELW01000012.1, read on the forward strand.
TGTGCTAACACGTCTATCCCAAGAGGAGCCTGGGACAGAGGGTAGAACAGCCGGCACTAAGCGTTCTCTGGGATGGCGAACAGGTCTACCAGTGTATACCACTATACAAGGCACTCCCAAATCTGCTGGACTCCCAGGGGATGGAGCCGCACTGGAAAGTGTGTATGAGCCAAGTGGCATAATTGGATGCTCCCACTAAACTTCCTAAAGTTCAATAATGGTGCCATATGTACTTCACCGATAGTTCCCAAGCGGGGGCGCGAACTAGCATACTTAGCGGTGGGGTCCACAGGTAGCCTAGGTGGAGACCTACCTGAATGTTCAGGCTCGAGCTTGGAGCAGCATCGAGTTACAGCCGAGGATTCAGTCCAACGACAGCAAGTTCTGGTCAGCTTGCCCGATGCACTTCCAGGAGAAGATCGGGGTGGCTACGGTTTATCATCCCGGCGCTACTTCATAACCCACACGCCCAGCCTAGAGGTTTTGGATGCGAGGGGCACCTGTAACCCAACCTATCCTACAGACTGGGTAAGCAACGCAACCATCTCCCCCGCAGCTCAGCCTGCCATTCCACAGAGGGTAAGCGCAATGGAATGTCTCCTTCGGGAAATGCACCGGCTCTCTCCCATGCAGTCCAGCTTCGATACTCTAAACGCCAGAGATGCGCACTGGTTGTCACAACAACTCCATTAGCCGCCTGAAAGAACGCCAGCTTCGTTTAAACACGTTATATGACAGAACAGTTCACTTCTGTAACAGTCTGATCCTATGACAGCTGCGTTGGCATGTTTATGCCCAAAACAACCGAGACAGCTATTGAGCTATCCATCAATGCAATCAATCCACCGTATCCACAGATTTGCACGGTCAACATGTTCGTAAACACGCTTCAAATAGTTCACCTGCAGCAAATGCTCTAATATTACTACAAAGTCTACAGAGTCTTACTTGGTTTGATGAAAGGCAGTAAAAGACGAGAGTCCTGTGAACGGACAGAAGATCGTGTTGGTTGCTGTAAACACCAAATCTCTTGATATACAAAAGAAGAATATAATCCAACATCGATGTGAACTCTTTTGCCAGTCGCCTATGTTCTGAGAGGTATTGACTTCAATGAGCAGACAAGAAGATTGTCACGCATACACCTGCTTTATGTGTGGGGTGTGGTCACATGACCTTCAGCACAGCCACTGATTGGCATTTTAAAAACAGTGTGGAGAGAGTAGAGTGCTCCTACTGGAGTTAGCCATAGTCAGCACAGACATAAGTCGGAGTGACTGACTACTGATGGGGAACTGAACTATTGACAACCGACAACCTAGCACTGATTGGATTAATAATAGGGCTAAATATTTAATTGCAGTTTCAATAAATCACAATATGAATAAACATCATTTTCAAACTATGGAAACCACAATGTCACATGATTTAACACAGTTATGTGAAAGTTGTAAGAAGCAGAAAGGTTTTACTTTTTATTTAACTAAAGTCTGTCTGATTACATTAACAGTCAGTTCTTAAAATGTACAATCCACAGGTGTTCATGTTTGTTACCGCAACTAAACATTTTAATATCTCACAAGGCTAACCTTGCCAACTGTAGCAGGTTAGACTGCATTGAGGAGGAAAGGTGGCGTAATTGTGGAGTTGGTTGCTCTGTAACCTGGAAGTTTGGCTGTTCGATCCCTGCCAGGTCCACTTCACTTGCATTGCTGTGTATGGATGTGTATGACTGGTGAGGTTGTGTATGGTGGTGGTCAAGAGATTGTAGGTGTGGAATGGCAGCCACATGGCAGGGCAGGGCTACCAAGGTAGCTTATCACCACCACTGTGTGAATTGGAGGGAATGAATAATGCTCTGGAGATTGTAAAGCATCTTTGAGAGAACATAAAAGCACTTTATAAATTGAAGGCATTATTATTATAAAGGTTACACTTCTGTAAGTTCATAAATGTTATGCTAAACTGCTGATCTTTACACAGGTACGACACAACCTCAGCTGAACACATGAATCCAACCAGCTCCTCTAACAGCAAAGGAAAACTAAAACAGGTACAGACACTTCACAATCACAGTTCAGAAGGCACTTAACTCAACTAAACAACTAAATAAAACAGACCCAAAAATTTTAACTCAATCTTTTGTCTTAAAGTTTAATAAAAAGCATATTTTTACTTTTATATAGGGTTTTTGTTATTAAGGCAAACCAAACTACACAACTATGGGACCCTGTTTGTAAAAAAAAATATTTATTTTAATTTTAAATTTTACTCTTTTTTTAATATAATTTAAATATTTAAATATTCCTCTAATGGGCTTTCTGGGTTGATCTGTAACAAGCTTGGGGGATTTCAACCAAGCATGTTTTTGAATGCATCACATGTGCTTTTGGAGGGAAAAAACTTTAACAAAGTCAAATAGTGCTCATCATTAAATTAAGATATTTTATTGATAATAATATGAGTGTTGATAATCCCAGAATGAACTGAAATGTTTGAGTGGGACTCTGATTGTGTGAGAACAGGCAGATTTGATACCAGACCCTCTGGGCTCTGAGGAACTGAATCTGCTGGCTAAACTGATGGGAGGTATGGCGGTGCAAAGACTGGCCAATATGGATGCTAGATTCAGAATCAGTCTTTTGGCTTTAGACCAAGAAGAGGAGGAAGGGAGGTAAGCAAAGTGCACACTTAATCTTGTCACATTTACACTAACTTTTTAAAGTTGTTGTGTCATTCTGAAGTGTTTCTGAATACAGCGGCCTGGGTTAGGTAAAGCTTTTAACACAATTCTCATCCTTGCAGCTTTAAATGGTTGTGTTTGGTTATATTTCACTGACGTTAAGTACAACAGCTTATAAAATGCCTTTAAAAGCACACATTATTTGTTTATATTTGTGCAATTTATTCCTGCAATTTAAGCAGCAAGGCAATAGTTTTCAATGCCCCATTATTTATAGGATATAATTTAAAAAATGACTTCATTTTCAGATAATAAAACTAATTTCCCCTGATCAATATGAGTCATATGAATCAAACCTAATTTCTTGTCTTTTTTCCTAAGCCGAGATATAGAACTTTGAAGATGGCTGCTATGGATGTGTTAGTGACATCCTATAATTTCCCTCTTGTCAAAATGAGTCATGCAAAAGAACTCTTGTGTCCCAACGCTTTTCCTAAGCTGAGATCTTTTTAAAATGGTTGCTTGGGAAAACAGTATGGTTGCTATAAAGAGGTTTGTGACAATTACAAATTCGACCTTGTCATTAACCCAGCTTCTGTTTCTCTTATCTATTTGTCTTCAAAATATCTTCAAAAGTTTTCCCAGAATCTTTTAGAGATACCAGTATGAAAAGACATAGCAACCCGAGTTTGAACAGTTTGAAACGAAGTTTGAAGTCGGTAACTTAAAGCGTCTAGGAGCTTATCCCCATAGACATGTGGTTAAAAAGAATAATTAAGTTAATTAAGTTAAGTTAAGTTAACATATGTTTTAAAACTAAAATTTACATTTAAAATGTACATAGCATGCTTGCCGTGGCAAAATTCTCCTTTGCCAGGCTAAGTATTTATCAGAAGCATTTTTTTCTCTCAGCTCTGGATCATTTATTTTAAGAATTAATTTTTTTTACAGTTCAAAGCAGCTTCACAAAGTCCTAATGTGGATCAGATAGGGTAAATAGGAATTCCCTCTGTGAGGTCCCTGAGAGTCTTGCTGACTGAAGCAGGTGCTGGTCACCTCCCCAGCATAAAGAATATACAAACTTAAGATCCATTAATGAAAAAAGGACAAGTGTTTCATCTGGCCTCAGAAATGCCAAGAGGCCTTCATGCGGCTCAAACAGGCCCTCGTCGATGTGCTCGTATTAGCCTACCCAGATCCAAACTGTCAGTTCATGGTAGGTGAGAGCCGTGTTGTCGCAGAGTACGAATGACGGGCAGTACGTGGTGGCATACTATAGTAGCAGCCAAGCGGAGAGACACAATGTGAGCTGCTCGCTGTGGTGCTGGACTTCGCCATTTCCAGCTTACATACTTGGCACCAAATTCACGCTTCATACGGACCATGCAAGCCTTACTTGGTTACTAAAACTGAACGCGGATGTGTTATCACCTCCAACAGCCACATTACAGACCCAAGGCTCTTTAGCGGTGACCAAATATGGCAGCAGCTATCAGCAGATGCAGAACTAGAAGAGGTGTCGATTTGGATGGTAGCTGGAAAATGTGCTGAGTGGCCAGCCTTGTCATCAAAAGGGCACGAGCTGAAGATCCTAAGTAGGGAAACTTGAAGCTCCACAACAAGATCCTTTACCGAAGGTGGTGGTCGCCTTGAAAATGTGGCATGTGGTTACTCGATAAGATGACTCTCCTAACAACTTCTTGCTTAAACTAAAAATGTAATTACTTTCAAATCATTATGTACACATTATGTAAATCATTATGTAAATGTCAAGCTTGTGTATCATTGCTTATAGTATAACATTTATGTCATGTTTTTTAGGAGTACTTCTGGCGAGACAGATCAACAGTCATCTGCAGTCCTTAACATACAAGCTACACAGGTGACGTGTCAATCACTTCTTGAAAATGCTCACCACATCCTCATTCCAAATTTGCCATATATTAAAGTCTGTTACATTAAACTGCTCTCAGTTTAAAGCTTCTGCCAATTTTGATAGACTTTCAATACTGTGAAAAAAAAACTCATCACTTTTATGATAAGTTCCCCTTCAGTTGTTCACTTGATGCATGTCGATACCAACTATGGGAGCTTGGTCTTGGTGTAACCCATCACACCTCAAACTGGAAAAAGGCCAAAGAGCATCTAGTACCGAGCGTCTTCTCTTGACCTTGCTCTGAGTGGCTCAATGTGTAATATACCGTCGATCCTTCACTGAAACCATACTTGTATTGATAACGATTGCGTTACATCTGCTGGTGTATACAGTGACGTAAACCAATGAGCTTAGACACTCTTTGGCCTTTTTCAAGTTTGTGGAGTGATTGGTCACACCGAGGCAAGGCTCACATAGTCATTATGTATCTATATACAGTTGCAAGAAAGAGTATGTGAACCTTTTAGGATTATAAGGATTTTTGCATGAATTGGTCAAAGTCTGCTTAAAGTAATAATACACAAAAATTATATGTGTTCATGTTTTTAATGAAGATAACATGCAAACATTCACAGTGCAGGATGGAAAACATATGTGAACCCTTAGCTTTATGACTTCTTTAAGAGCTATTTGGAGCCAAGATTGAACCCATCTTGAGTCCAATCAGTGTGAGTAAATTGGATGTATTTCTGAAAGCTGTCCTACCTTTTAAAAACACACCTTAGCTTTGGGTTTACTAGTTTCAAGAAGCACTGCCTGAATTGAACAATCCCTCGCAGAAACAGCTCTCAGAAGATCTATGATCAAGAGTTGTTGGCTTGCATCAAGTTGGAAAGGGTTACAGAAGTATCTCTAAAACTCTGGATGTTCATGTGTCCACGGTAAGATAGACTATCAATAAATGGAGAAAGTTCAGCACTGTTGCTACTCTTCTAGGTGTGGTCGTCCTGTGAAGATTACTGCAAGAGCACAATGTAAAATGTTTAACATTAAGAAGGTTAAGAAGAATCCTAAACCGTCAGAGTTACAGAAATCTCTGACACATGCAAACGGCTCTGTATATGGGAGGACATAACAGAGGAGGCCATTGCTGTCCAGAAAAAAATATTGCAGCAGGTTTGAAGTTTGCAAAAGAGCCCCTGGATTTTCCACATCTTTAGTAGCAAAATATCATGTGGACAAATGAAACCAAAATAGAGTTGTTTGGAAAACACACACAGCACTATGTGTGGGGGAAAAAGGCACAGCACACCAACATCAGAACCTCATCCACACCTTAAAGCATTGTAGAGGGAGCATTATGGTTTGAGGTCTCTGGGCCTGGACGGATTGTTGTTATTGATTGAAAAATGAATTCTAGAGTTTATCAAGACATTTTGCTTGTATACGTAAGATCATCTGTGTGTCAACTGCACCACTTCTCAAAAGATGATTGGTACAACAGGACCCTGAGGACCATACAAGTAAATCAACAAAAGAACGCATTCAATAAAACAAATATGCCTTCTGGAGTGGCCCAGTCTGAGTCCTGACTTCAACCCGGTTGAAATTCTGTAGCATGACCTAAAGAGAGCAATTCATTCCAGACATCCCAATAACATTGCTACACTGAAACAGTTTTGTCAAGGTTTTTTTGGACTAACAGTTTTGCAGTTCAAAATTACTTCAGATTTATGTGCAGGTTTAGTGCATTAAGTGCAAAGGTTCACATATTTTTTCCACCGTTCACTGTGAAGCGTCAATAAAAGCATGAACATATAACATGTTTGTGTATTATTATTTGAAGCATACTTTCTATTTGTTTAAAGAACTTTGTTTGATGAAGACACATAATTTTCCTTACACCTGTACATCGATGTTACATAAATACACACCTTGGGGGATCTCTTAAGACACTCTCCATAAGCTTGCTAGGTGCAACAGTGTAGAAGGACATTTAAGGCACCATTCATTTGTCCAATGACGGAATCAAAGGTGGCAGGAAGGCGATTTTGTGTGCTACTGTTCTCTGCTAGATAAACCAATAAAATCTCTAAATCTGACTCCATTAAAACTAATAATTCATGGGCTTGTTATTTTCCTTCCTTCTCTTGTTATTTTGCCTTTTATGGTTAATTCTATTAATTTAGAAAGACATAGTGGTTCTTAACATTTGCCTCTCATCAATATTTAAAATTTCTCAAGGTTAAGAACACTGTCGCTTTCCAGAAGTCTTAATTTACTTAAGCTCTGATGATCTATAGCCGGTCACAGACGTGCACTTTAACCTCTTAAAGGATTATAATAAGAATCACTTCAATTAATATTCTGCCGGCACAAACTGTTAATAACTGTGAACAATAAATACTCAAGGCTTAGAATATGGTTCTTACAAGGATCGCAGGGATCACTGTCAGAACATTTTTTAATTTTTTAATTTTTTATTTTTTATTTTTTTTTAACCTGTTTTTTAACCTACTTCAAAGCAGCCCCATGAGAAGGGAGGTGCTTCGTATGAGTTGGTCAGTTTTACTCTTTCCAGAGAATTGAAGTTATTATATATTGATTATTCCTCTGGATAGAAGCTTTTAATTTATTTCATTCGCATTCATCACAATAATTACATTAATCAATCATATAAACGTACATCAGGACAGGACGGTGTTAATTAAAAAAAAAGGGGGAAAGAGGAGAGAAGTAATTGAGGGGGAAACAGAGGTAGAGAAGTTTTGGAGGGGGAAAGAGAAGGTGAGAGGTAATTGTGGGGGAAGGAGTCAAGATTGAGTTGAAAATGAGAATAAGTAAAATAAATAATATTAGATACCTACCTTAGTACATCCAAGTAGTTCGCATCTTTCTACAGATATGCATACAAATATAAATATACATACATACATACATGCAGATAAACATGCAGAATAATAATAATAAATAGAATTAGTAATCATATATGTATATATGTACATACTGTCAGAACATTTCAATTCAAAGAAAGTAAAAACAATATTGAACATCTGTGCAAGACACTTCAGGAACAGATGATACAACAGAGATTATGATAAATAATAATTTCTGGACAAACTTCAAAACAAACAATTATGTCAGTTTATTAATCAGATAAATCATAAACAAATTCACTTCTATTTAAAATACAATCATCAAATACATTTAAATCAGTACAGTTTAAAATCCAAACCAATCATAAGAAAAATAACTATCTAACTAAATGTGTTCTAATTAACCCAATAACAAAGAGAAAATGTAATCATGGTGCGCACCACATGACTCAGTTCGGGAATTCTGATTACAGAGTTCCTCGATTTTAGGGATAATTCCCTTTAATTGCTTGAAATATCAATATAAAATGACATCATTACACTGATTGGTTCTTTAACTTTGGAAGGCTGTCCTTTGGTGAAAACCCTTTATTTCAAAAGATGCTTTTGTGTATGATTGGTTCTCAGAATAGATGCAGATTCAGTGCACAGTATGATGCATATCATCTTGACACTTAGCATAGACTTTTCGGCTATAGGGTTCTTGAAATTTAAATATTTGGCTTTCCTGGCTTGGCATCAAAATAAGCTTTTATTTGCACATACATGTTATCAGTTATCATGTTATACAGAATGTTATTAAATCATTAAAATGCTAACTGAAACTTAGCACTAACTTGTTTCTAATAAAAAAAGAGATTTGGGGGTTCGATCTTCGCCTGCCATTGTAGCGTTGGGTGGGCCAATTCACCCGCAATACCCTGTATAGATGTGTGTGACTGGTGGGGGGTGTTTGGTGGTGGTCAGGAGGCTGTTAGCAAATGGCAACCAATTATTATTAAGCAAATTAATGAATTAACCAATCAAACAACCAACCAATTAATTAAATACTTCTCAATAATTACTCAAACTAAATCAAGTACCAAATACAACATAAAACCACTCAGTTCAGGTCTTGTTTGGAAAAAGCGCATAACTGTTTTTACTTTGACATTTTATTTAAACATATACAATTAATTACCCATGCTATCTTAATCATTTATACTCTTAAATGTAAACACTTTCTCGATGTTGCATGAATTAATTTAAACTGAACAGTAATCTTTGGATTCTGTTTATGAAATTATTATATGTGTAATCTTCCAGTTGACTACACCTTAAAAACACAAACATTATAGTTGACGATATAAACTGCCGGATAACTGAAACTTTGGAAATTATTTCTCCATAGTGTCTAATCAAGCAAAACGTGTTGTTTTCTTAAAAACCTAATCTGTGACAACATCTCTAAACCAGCTACAAGCATTGCGCTTATGAACTTCAGTTTATCTTTTAATCTCAGAATTTAAACATCTGTAATGTCTTATCCCTTTTTTATCTCTGACTGTTTTATTGTTTGTTTTATCTCTTATTTATTTTTATTCTTCTGTAAATCACTTGGAATTGCCAATGTATATGAAAATGTGCTATACAAATAAAACTGCATTGCCTTACACACCAGTGAAAGTCAAATAGGAAGTCAGCTTCTGACAAAACAACTTCAGAATCATGGGCATGATTTCACAGAAGGTATTTAAGAAACCATTCTGTATTCTCAGATCATAACGTCATTGATTGTTATTCAACAAACATTTAGTAAAAGTATAAAGTCTGTATCTACCAATAAATGTATTATTAATCACATATTACTTTTTTCTTAACATATACACTATGGAATATAATATAAGTCTTGTTCCAGAAATAAAATAAAATAAACTGTACAAAAATTACAAAATGGCACAGCCAATCAATAAACCTTTAATAATAATATAAATATGTATTATTCTGAAAAAAAAAAATCAGTTTTCCAAGTATATCCGCAACTATTGCACTAGGTATCACACATAAAACTAAATTCCAGCTAAAAAAATGAAGAATGTGTGAACCAAAATATTATATGTAACTAATTATTATACATGTAATTAATTACTCATTGAATATAAATTAACGAATGGTCCTCTTTAAAAGGATTAGAAACCTTACATATATTCAGGACCTCATCAATCTGCAACATATGAGTGAATTAAATTGGGCCTAAAATAGAGTCCTGGGGATAAATATACCTTAATAACCTGAAATAAAAACGAAACAAAATTTAACTAGCAACAACAACAAAAAATCTAATTAGGAAATGAATATAATGTGATGCATGTAAAAGAATAAGAATCTAATTATTACAATAAAATACATTTTCAAAAAATAAAATCTTTTAAAGGAGAAATAATTGTTTACAGTTAATTGTTAATGAAGTAAAGTATAATTATATGAATTACACTCAATCATTGTGATGTTATCGACATCTGAACGAACCCTGTTTAAAGGTGCCGTATCTTGTGGCGCAGTGGGTAGCACGGTCATCTCACAGTAAGAAGGTCGCTGGTTCTAGGCTCGGCTGGGGCAGGTGGCATTTCTGTGTGGAGTTTGCATGTTCTCCCCGTGATCGCGTGGGTTTTCTCCGGGTGCTCCGGTTTCCCCACAAGTCCAAAGACATGCGGTATAAGTGAAATGAGTAAGAACTGTTGGGGTGTTAAAGTGTGAATGAGTGTGTGTGAATGTTTCCCAGTGATGGGTTGTGGCTGGAAGGGCATCCGCTGCGTAAAACACATGCCAGAGAGTTCCCCGAAAGGGAAGAAAGCAGACATGAAGATGAATGAATGACTCTTCAGACATTTCTAGCATGTTTATGTATTATGTATTTATGTATTATTCCCTCATCAAGTCTCAAGTCATATTCATATTAACCTATTCATATTAATTCATGTTGGTTGAATCCTATTTCCTTTTTCTTGGAGCTCGAATGCCGCAGGAACACCCATTAGCCATACTATATACCACTAACCGGCGCATTGCGCATACCTTCTTCATTGTATGCATTAGTATGCAGCAATGAACTAATCGCAATGAAGAAGGTATGCGCTGACTGACCCGGATGTGGAAGCGTAGCAGAACCACGAAGATAAACAATGAAGAGAAAGTGTGTAGCCATTTTTCGTAATTGTCATACTCCATATAAAAAACTGAAAGCATCATTGAATGTTTTGTCAAAGAAAGACTGACAGGTAAGTGTTGTTCATTCAGGAATACTAATTTTTCAGCGCACAACCATTTGAGATCATGCCAATATTTTGTTTACAATAAATACTGCCTTTTGAAGGTTGTTAAAGGTGCCGTGATATGCTTAGAGGGGTCAAATATTTAATATAAATGATTTAATATGGCTTTCCCGGTGGTGGGTTGTAGCTGGAAGGTCTTCCGTTGTGTTAAACACATGCCAGAAGAGTCCGCTGTGGCGACCCCGAAAGGGACAAAGCCGACAAGAAGATGGATAGACTTAAGATAATAAGTTTGTGGTCTAAAACCAATTCATTTTGTCATTATACTTGAAATTCAGTGTCTTAGTTTCTTATTTTTCATCATGCTGCACCTTTTCGCTTGTTACTTTCAGGATGAGCATGTCAGTACTGAACTGGCTCGAATTGCTGGAGAATTTGATACAGACGTACACCAGAAAGAGGAACCCGGAAACAAGGGTGATGATCTGCTTGCAATGATGGGTGAGCTGTGAAGGTCAGTCATTAACATCCAAGGTTAAATTAAACAATTGTTTTGTAATTAAATATTGCAAAATTGCAAAAATTGTCAGGTTTTGTCACATAGGCTATTATACAGATTTTATGAGCACAGCAAAATACAATAATAAACTGTTACTGTCAATAGAACAAAAAGTTTAATTGTATGTTTTTTTCTGATGGATGGTTAGAGACAACACTTGATTATATAAATAAGTCTATATTACTGAAATATAGAGCTTATATAAACAATAGGCTGCTTTTCACAATAGTCCCAAATTTAGATGAAGTGAAAGTGACCAGTTCGCCAGATATTTAGTGGCCCATACCTGGAATTTATGCTCTGCATTTAACCCATCCAGTGTACACACACAGCAGTGAACAAACACACCGTGAACACACACTCGTAGCAGTGGGCAGCCATGGCTGCGGCGCCCGGGGAGCAGTTGGAGAACTGGTGCCTTGCTCAAGGGCACCACAGTTGTGGTTTTTGATGATGGGAGAGCAAGTATTTCATCACTCACACCAACTTCAACTCGGTGGATCTGGGGATCGAACCCAGGACCTTCAGGTCACAAGTTGATCTCCTAATCCACCGGACCACAACTGCTCCAAACTAACACAAATAGATGGTATAAATTAAGACAGTCTTGCAATGAGAGGTTACAATAATGGCGCCCACAAATGGGTCCACAGAGACTTAGTTGTAGCAAAGAAGTCTGATTGGCTGAATGTCTGAATCTTAATATCTTAAACAAACAAATTTAAAAACACTTCACCCGTCAGAGTGTTCATGAAGGTAACAACTAGCAATCTGAATCAAAAACATTGAAGCACAAGATGTGTAAACATTTATTCAATGTTTTATTTAATGGATTTTGTTTCTGTCGTAAGCTAATGCATGCTGTTAAAATATCCATCTTTTTCTGTGCAGACCATTTGCTATTCCACAGTTAATGGCATAGCCAGGTGCTGAATGAACTGGACACAAGCTACACCCCACATAACCAAACATAGCCAGAGCTTTTTTGGGAAATGTTGCCAGACAGATAAAAAGTCATGAACATGGGGGAGGTGTTGTTCTTCAGCCTGAATCCCTAGAGTCAAAATAGAGCCTCACTGTTGACATCAATGGCAACAATGTTGGAGATGCAAAATTTTGTAAATGTATTATTCATCTGTACTTAAGTAAAAAATAATGGGAATCAAATGCCTTGTCTGTCTTTCTATAAAATTGCTATTTAAAACGCTATACTTCCAGAGGTTCGCACTTGCATCATGCAAGCAACGATGTCATGCATGTGACTATGTCATGCACTTGCTTATGCTTAAGTTTACATGTACGACGCCTGCACATTTAAAGTGGATTTATTCGCATGAGTGTTCTGTAAAACATTATTATTTAGATGAAAAATATTTTTATGGCAATGTTCAGACTGCAGATCATAATCTTCTCCTTAATCTGACTCCTGAGTTTGGACACAATCCAACTCGCTGTGAGGCTTGCATGCGCAGAAAATGTAGACCTTCTTGTAGCTTGTAATTTGTTTTGTTCAACAAAAGAACAACAAGTCTATCCGCTCCCTATTCTTGAAATTTTTTTTATTTCCAGCTCTGTTTCAAATTGGTCCAGATTCAACATTAGAGTTAAACGGGAAGATGTTTGGTTACTGCAGCATAAGCTTTGTTGAGAAGATGAGATAAGTTGCATTTTATTTGCCGATTTAAAAAAGATGAGATGAGAACTGCTTGTTTTGTGGCTAATTTGTGGAGACCGTCACTCACATTTTTTGACACTGTAATAATGTAAAAAGTTCTGGAATGAAAATTCTGTGTTTCTTGGGTAAAGTTCTAGGAGAATTCAAGTTTCATTATACAAATAAAATCTTTGGTTCTTTGTCTGCCGATGTGTTAAAAAAGAAGAGTTTGTCATCAACCTGATAATCCTGTTGGATCCATCCACAAATGTAAGTTTTCTAACAAGTTTTATTACATTTTCTAAAGACATATATCACATATATGCCCAATCTGTACAGCAATGCTTACGTAAAAAAAAACTCTTATGACTATCCATTTGTTCAATGCTTTTTACATTCTTTCTAAATCTAAGACCTAATTGTATTCTTTTCTTTTTATATATATATATTTGTTTTCTTTTTATTTCTTTATTTTATGTTTGTGTATACTTCTCCCCCTGGCTGTATGCATTGCAAACCATTTTTGCATCTCATACCGTACTTTATTGTTTTCTTCAAATAAAGATTGAAAAATAGATAAAAATGGACATAGCCAGCCATCGCCTACATGGAAGCGGATCACTTCCTGGTATCCAGAGGGTTTGGAGAGGCAGGCATGGGCATTGTTGATTTAATGTTTAAATGTAATATATCACAAACAAAGACATTTAGAAATAATTCACCCCCCTCAGAGTGTTCAGGAAGGTCAAAACTATTGATCTGAATAAAAAAAACTTTCCAGCACCAGGGGTGTAAACATGGGTTTTTCACTTTTAACATTGGAATGAATGAAAACCTGCTCACTTCTGACTTCTGGCCGGTCAAGGTACTACAGTTCCTATTGATTTAACACTAATTACTAATAACATTTAACAGATTCCAAGTGGGCGTCACGGTGGCGCAGCGGGTAGCACGGTCGTCTCACAGCAAGAAGGTCGCTGGTTTGAGCCTCGGCTGGGTCGGTTGGCATTTCTGTGTGGAGTTTGCATGTTCTCCCCGTGATCACGTGGGTTTTCTCCGGGTGCTCCGGTTTCCCCACAAGTTCAAAGACATGCAGTATAAGTGAATTGAGTAAGAACGATTGTCCATAGTGTTAAAGTGGGAATGAGTGTGTGTGTGTGAATGTTTCCCAGTGATTGGTTGCGGCTGGAAGGGCATCCGCCGCGTAAAACATTCTGCTGTGGTGACCCCAAAAGGGAAGAAAGCTGACATGAAGATGAATTAATGAATGATTCCAAGAGGGAAAACAAAAACTTAAATAACTATGGGCAGCAACTATTTTAATATAAATTATAACAAAGTTAGTGTTAAGGAATAATGAGAAAAAAGAAACGGTAAAAAGGTTATGGATGTTATGGAAATAGGTCATGAAATAGAGAAAGAAATACATAGTAAGTAAAACATTTACAAAAAAAAAAACATAAAAAATTCTGAAGAAGTTATACCAAAAAGTTAAAATAGAGTAGGAAAAAAAGTTTTACCATGATGGAATGAGCAATGTCCAAAATGAATTAAACAGAGAAAAAAGGATTTTAAAGAAATTAAGAAAAACATACTCTAGAATTATTAATAAACTATAAAAGAAGTCAAGCAAAAGTTAGCAATATTATTAGCAAAAAGTTACTGGCAAAAGATTTGCAATAAAATAGGTAGAGAAACAAATATAGACCAAATTTGGAGAGTAATTAGGAAAATGAGAGGGATAAATAATAATAAAAGTATGGCAACTTTAAAATGGAAAGATAAAATAATAAAATAAATAATAAAAAATAATATTTTTTAAAGACATTCATAGTACAAGTAATTTAAAAGAGGAATAATTAGAGAGAGGAAGAACAATAGAAAAAATAAGGTCGAGATACAAATTCATGAAAAGGAAAATAAGCACTTTAAACAACCATTAACAAAACAAGAATTAGAAAAGGTACTTCTAAATAAAAGAAAAATATTACACCAGGTAAGGATGGAATATATAAAATAATGTAAAAAAATCTAGGGCAAGTGCATTGGACAAAATAAAACATTCATTCATCTTCATGTCGGCTTTATTCCCTTTCGGGGTTGCCACAGCAGAATAAACCGCCAACACACTGGCATATGTTTTACGCAGCGGATGCCCTTCCCTGCCGCAACCCATCGCTGGGAAACATTCACACACACTCATTCTCACTTTAACACTATGGGCAATTGTTCTTATTCAATTCACTTATTCCGCATGTCTTTGGACTTGTGGGGAAACCGGAGCACCCGGAGAAAACCCACACGATCACCGGGAGAACATGCAAACTCCAGACAGATATGCCACCTGCCCCAGCCGAGCCTAGAACCAGCGACCTTCTTGCTGTGAGACGACCGTGCTACCCACTGCGCCACCGTGACGCTGCTTTAACTTCCCAACTAGGAAAAATGATGGAAAATTAGTTACAGAAAGATTAGAATATTATGTAGATAATAAACCTAGTAACTGTGGAGGAAATCATATAGCATACAGAGGATGTGAAATAAGCAAAAGGGCAGAAAAACTGCAACAAGTGAAAGTGACAAAAACTAAAAAATAACCCAGAATTTGTTTGTATTTAAGAAACCTGGTTAAAAACAAAGTTGAAATTTGTAATGGAGGGTTATAAAATTATTAGAAGAGATAGGAAAGAAGGTAATGTTGGGGGTATCGCTATTTGTATAGAGGAAATGTATTATTTTAATATAGTAGAAATGAATGAAAATCACCAATCAATCAATATTGTTTTATATAGCACATTTTTAGCAGATGCTTCAAAGCAGCTTCACAAAGTCCTCATGTGGATCAGGTAGAGTATATAGGAGATCCCTCTGTGAGGTCCCTGGGAGCTTCGCTGACTGAGGCAGGTGCTAGTCACCTCCCCAGCATAAACATTTTATACAAGCTTAAGGTCAATCGATGAACAGCTCACCAGATAGCACCTGAAAAAAAAATAGATTTAACTTTAGTTCCCCATCAGTCAGTCACTACGCTACTGACTATTGAAACTCCGCTAGGAGTGCTCTACTCTCTCTACACTCTTTTTAAAACACCAATCAACGGCCGAGCTGATGGTCATGTGACCACGGGATGATGCGTAAAGCAGATGAAAGCGTGACATTATTTCTGTCTGCTCATTGGAGTCAATATTCTCAGACACAAGCGACTGGTGAAAGATTTTACGTCTAATTATATATTCCCCTTTTGTGGATTACAAGGGATCTGGTGAATTACGGCAACTAGCGTGATTCTTCGGCTGTTCACGATAGACTTGGAGTCGCTGACAGTCCCAGACTCTCTTTTTTCACTGCTTTTTATCAAACCAGTAAGACTTTTCTTTGTTAGTAGAGCACTTGTTGCTGGTCAACTGTTTGTAGTGTTTTTCCGCACATGCCAACTGCAGACTGCAACTCTGTAAAACGGTGGATCGATTGCATTGACAGATAGCTCGATAGCTCGCATCAGTCCTAGGATCACACTGTGTAGAGGCGTGCTCTGTTCATCTCCACCATTCAAGCATCGAGCTGGGCTGCACACACAGTTTCACAGTGAGTTATCGGAACATTTGCTGCTGGGATCTTCTGACGACTCCTGTGTACCTGATAATGTGATCTCCTCTGCTGCATCAAAGAGAGACGTTGCATCTCCTGAAGGAGACAGTACACTCAGATCGATCCCCTCCAGCTTCTTGGCTCCTCTCACCCAACAGGCGTAGTAGAGTAAGCGGAGTATTCCTTCATTCTGTCCATGTGTGTGCCCTCTATGAGGGACTACCGGCTGAATCTTTTATGACCCTGGGCACGGGAGGGCCGAGCAGTTCCCCGAAAGGCTAACTCTCGAAAAATATTGCTTTAGCTAGTTCCATCTATGCTATCTTCCCTCTGAAAGACCTTTCACCAGTGGTTCAAGGCGTTTTTCCGTAGGTCCCTCAATGAAACCTTGCGTGTATTAGACTGCCTGAAGTTCTAAGTCCAGCCTTCGAGGTGGGAGTACAGTCTCTGCGCGTTTCCCTTCAGCTCTGGGATTGATGCTCCTTCCTCTGGTATGAGTCGGTATGAGAGAAATTTGCCAATTGCTCATTAAAAATTAAGTCTATACTTAAGGCCAGGGTGGAAGAGGGCCTGCTTGGTGCCGAACTACTGATGTGCCCGGCTTGCCTGGCCGTTGACCGATGCGGAAGGACCTTGGTTGTGGTGTTTTGCAGGGTGTTCCCATAGTTGTCACTGACATAAGTCATAGTGACCGACTGATGAGGAACGTAATGGTTACTTTCGTAACCCCCATTCCCTGGCTGTACGGCTCCAGATTCACAACAGGAAGAATATCATGCTTGCATCCGCTTTATGCGTGACGGCGTGATCACATGACCATCAGCAATTTCGCTGATTGGCATTTTGAGAAAGTATGGAGAGAGTAGAGCACTCCTAGCGGACCTTTGCAAAGTTGTCACCGACATAAGTCTCTGTTCTCTATTCAGGACCATTACATAACCATTTCGATCTTGTATGCAATATAGTTTCTTTTGATGAAATAAATTAAATAATTGTTGGGAAAATGAAATTGTATAGCCTTGTATCAAAATGTATGTTTTTATATACATTTTGAAATGTTATATACATTTATAATGTTATGACGTTGTTGTTTTTATTTTAATGGAATTAATTATTTGTGTATACACTATTTTGTTCAAAATAAATCTTTACCTTTTGACCATTCATGTCTAATTATTGTTAATATGATTTTGAATATGATCATTATTGTTATTTTTGAAACTATTTTATCTTATGACACATGTCAGTGTGTTTGTATATAAATCTACACATATAAGTTTTTTTCATATATTCCTTAATTATATGTAAAAACTTATTTGCAAACTGCCATAAAACACCGTTAGAAGAAGAAGAAGAAGAAAAAGGAAAACTGGTCGGGATGACGCAATCATCCGCGTGCGACTGCAATGCGCGATCAAGGGGCTCTTCCTCCTCTCCCGCTTGAAGCTCGATAGGAAGTGGATGAAATGCAATACCCAGAGCGCCCGCTCAAGGCTGACTCCATTGCAGGGCAAGTTCTAATTCACTTGAACGTTAAAACTGGTCATCTTTGGGGATGAAAAAGGCACATGTCCACCCCTGGCTCCATTATGTTTTTGATACAAATCGCTAGTTTGGATCTTCATGAACACTCTGTGGGAAGTGAATTATTTTTACATTTGTTTGTTTAAGGTATATACAATTTAAACCTTATAGCCAATCATACGCCTTCACTACGGCCATGTCCCGCCTCTGAGAACGCGTTTTTCATGTTAGGCTTCACCCACTCTGAGCTTCATTTGACTTTGCCAGAACCCTATGGCAGACGTCACGAACATTCTATCTATGTTATATACGGTCAATGTGCGCGACGCTTGAAAACTCGGCGTGGGTTTACGAAACATTTATAAAGGTAATACTTTATGTTTTCTTGTGCTACTTCATTAAGGAGGGACAAGTAAACAGTCACAATATAGGTTCTTGTAAAAAGACCAAAGCTTATCCACATAAAACTGCAAATTCTTGTACATCACTAACTGCTCCCTGAAGATGTTAAGGTTGCTTTTACTTTATTAAGCAGCTGTGATATATTAAATTTTAATGACAAGTTTGGTAATCTTAAGCCTGGAATAATTATTTGCTAAGAAAAAAACAATCCGGGGTGAAAATGTTCTTAAATGTTCAGATTAAAGGTCATTTGAAGTAAGTACATGTTAAGTAATCGTTACTTAGCTTTTATAAATAGTATAGTTTGAGTAAGAAACTGGTACAACATGATGCATTTTAATGCATCATGTTGTACCAGTTTCTTACTCAAACTATACTTTTTTTTTAAAGCTAAGTAACGATTATATATATATATATATATATATATATATATATATATATATATATATATATATATATATATATATATATATATATATATATATATATATATATGTGTGTGTCTGTCTGTCTGTGTGTATATAAAATTCTTGGTTGGTCTAAAAAAACAATACAAAAAATCTCGATAAGAACAGAAAATATTTTACAATTTGCACAGTATACAAGGATGAAAGCGAAATGTGTGTGCTTACATTGTTGTTACTCTGTGTGCTCTTAAATGCAAGTCCATCAAAAATTTGACTATCACTAAATAGCCCTCTATTTTTGGCTTAATAGACAAATTTACAATTGGTAATTAGTTTAAGAGATTAAAAACCATAAATTAGTTTTAAAAGGACGGTTTACTGTTTTCCATTTGTTACAACGAATACGAAATTTTTCCAGTAGAATTAACAACATTAGAAATTCAGTGTTATTCATGTAGATTAAGTAAAAAAAAAAGAATCAGAAAAGAAATCCAATCCAATTCTTTAATTCTACCGAATACAATTAGGGCTACTGGAAAAAAATATTTGAATTTCTAACTTTTTTCTTTTTTTTTTTTTTTTTTTCAGAATTCACACTTTTATCTCAGAAGTCTGACTTTTAGCTGAGAATTAAGGGGACCCCTAAGGACATTTTTCATCTATGTTATGTTTTACATTCACTGCATTTAAAATCACTGTAAATCACTGTAATTAAAATCTTATGTGCTAAAACAACTTTTTACTGAAACAAAGTTTCAGTAAACATTTTTCATCTATGTTATGTTTTACATTCACTGCATTTAAAATCACTGTAAATCACTGTAATTAAAATCTTATGTGCTAAAACAACTTTTTACTGAAACAAAGTTTCAGTAAACATTTTTCATCTATGTTATGTTTTACATTCACTGCATTTAAAATCACTGTAAATCACTGTAATTAAAATCTTATGTGGTAAAACAACTTTTTACTGAAACAAAGTTTGAAATAAAGCTCGATTTATTCATCCAAACTTGGTATTGAAGACATTGTTCTGAGTAAAAAAAGGATGTTGCTTTTGAAGGAAATCTATTCAGTTTCTGTAAAGGGTTGTGACTTCAACATAAACTTTATAACGTCATTGTTAATCTGTACAAATAGACAGAAATTAAAAAAAGTCAGATTTACATTTAGAAAGTGGGGAAAAAATAAAACAGTAAAATTAGAAGTGGTGGAAAGACTACTGGAAATTTGTACTCAATTACATGTACCATTACATGGCTGAAAATGTACTCAATTACAAGTAAAAGTACAAATTACTCTTCATAAAAAGTACTCAGTACTAGTTTTTCGCTGGTGGTATTTATTGAATTATCCGTAAGCGCTGAATCACACAAGAGCCAGGCAATAAAACAGATTTTACTAAATGCTTTTAGAATCCGTAAACAGTATTAACTGAACTGTCACATATGTTTTATATAACAATCACAGAACATCTATTATTTTATAAGTATGTGAAATAATAATGTAAAAGAATTGAACAAAAACAAAGTTGTAGGTTTAATTTGTTCTTACCTTAATGTGTTTTTTTAGATTAGATGCGAAATTCTTATAAGCTAAAATCACATCAGATGGTGCACAGTGTTTAAACCCCATCAGCAAGCTGCCCCCGTTTCTCCCTCTGTAGGTGAATAGCTCCTCCAGGTGTGGCCATGGGCTCTCATCCTCGGCTATTTCGTAAATTTGTTATCACTGTCTTTATTCTGCATGTTGATAACGTCTTTGCAAAATTTTACTATGGTGGAAGCTTGCGTAGCTTTTCTGAGGTAATCGGAACTGGTTTTCATTGGTCCATTAAGATTAGACATTTTTATTGGCTTACAGTGCTCTGTATCGGAGTAAAATGTTAAAAATAACAACGCAAATTAAAGCTGCAAGTGGCGATGGGCGGGGCCTCACACGATGTGTCCACAGGGGCCAAATGCATCACCGCCTGGCCTTCAAATTTTTTCACTTGTTGTTGTCAAGAGCAATACAACAATTTATGGATTTTGATAACATCTTTTTGAGAACAGTTTATGTTAAATGTGTCTGTAAAATTATATTCTATAAATTTTTTATGTAATGCCCTTATCAAACGAATCTTTATCAAATACTGTTTTACTATTATTAGTGAAGACTCTACATCCAATGAGAAATCCTGAATTTTTTTATGACCACTTTGAGACTCTGTTTAACGTCTCATCTGACAAATAGCAACTGTTAGAGAAATCTCCAAAAGAAGGACACCGACAACACGAAGCCAATTAAAGATAAATTTAATCCCCTATTTTAACATACTAAGTTTTGTAACTATTTTTAATAAAGGAGATTGAGAGCATATGGAGATGTCATAGAAAGAGAGGAGAGAAGACCTAAACAAATTCAAAAAGTTTCTCTGTTAAAGACTTGTCTTAAAGCAAACATGGGCTGCTTAAAGGGACTTAGTGAAAATAATGGAAAGGTAGGAGTGGGCGCTATACTGGTATGAAAGTAAATACCGATATTATGTTGTTCCCTAATATGGATTTTGCATTACTGTGGATACAGTCACATAAATATAAATACTTACCGAGAGTTCATGATAAAAATATTCTAGCAGGCTCTAGGTAGCAGACTTCACATCTAATCTAAGTGAGAACACCTCAGAATTAAACGTTAACAAGTAAACCTGGTAGAAATGAACAAAACTATTTGTCACATTTAACAATGGCAAAAACTGTTTTCGGTTCACTGCCTAATCTTGCACGTTAAATAAGGTTGAAATGCAAAGTTTGCCTCTGTTATTAAGGTCTACTAAAATGTGATGTCCCAGTTTTTTCCGTTAGATCGCGATTTAATACCAATACAGTTGGACAGTGAAAATATTGTAATGCATTTTAACTAATATTGCCCACCTCTATGGAAAGGAGAACAAGACAATACAAAATGCAAATGACTAAGCAAAAAGTCAGTGTCTCAGCTAAAGGTAAGAACACCACAATCTTGTCTCAGTTATCAAAATCTTAAACAGCTGATCAGTAAGGAATGCGAATTAACAGTTACACAGAGTGTGAACAGACACAGCCATACATGAATTTGATAGATCTGACATTTATTATCTACATCACATGGAATAATGAAATCACATTTCCATCCATTTTCTTTTCGACTTAGTCCTTTTATCTGGGGTTGCCACAGCGGAATGAATGGCGGATTTATCTCATGCCTTTTTTATGTGCAGGTGAAAATGGACGTGAGCCATTCAATTCGTGAGCGCACTATCGCGGAGAACAGTCTAGTAATTCTCCTTCAGGGTTTGCATGGATATGTGAGCACTGTGGACCTGCGAGATGAAAGCACAGCCAGGGGACGGATCATAAATGTAGACGCTTTCATGAACATCCGTCTGGAACAGGTGCTCTACAGGGATAGACATGGCCGCTTATCCACACTGGACGATCTGTTCATCACAGGAAGAAATGTGCGATACATCCACATCCCTGACAATGTTAAGATTATTGATACCATAGAGGCACAGCTTGCAAAAATTCACCGGGTACGAAACTTTGGAGCACAAGGTGGACGAAGGGAGTACTCCAAGAAGAAGTGATAACAAATGTATTTTATTATGCAAATGAGCTACTGAAAAATACATTTCATCATTGCACGGTTAATTTCTTTGTATTTAAGTGATACTTTAGTTTACTTAAAGCTGATGTAGTTGTTTGAAAATAAAATTATGTGATGAATGTCTTAAAGAGTCACACTTAAACAAAATGCCAATTTTTAATCAGTTTTAATGCAGATATTGAAGTAACAATGCTTATCGTTAATGACTGCATGTGAGTTCTTATCAATACAGTGCAAATTTTGGGTTTTCCACTTGCAATGCATTAATTCTCCTGCAGCAACACATCGATATATCTAGAACAGTCGTTGTTCGCTGTCAATAATGTGGATATTATCTGCTCGATACAGGACTAATGCGTATACATGAAGGGTAATGCAGTATAATTGCAAAGATAAAAATAAAGGTTACAAATAATCTGGATTTCGGTTATCTAATTAACCCAAATTTTTCCATATTCAAGAAGTTCTAGCAGTAAGAACATTTTGCCCAAAACTGGTACTGCAATAATATAATAAATACGGTGGATCATTCATTCACTTTACTCTCAAGACTAATGGTTAGTACAGTACCTACAGGCTTTCTATGTTGACTGGAAGACGACTTGTTTCACTGAAAGGTAAGAGATAGCACCAAACGAACTTGTAACTTGTTTTATTTTGTTAATTTCCAGTTTAGTTAATGTCAACATGTGCATTTTTTCAAAAATGTGTTCATTGTTTTCAGTATTTAATTTGGTCAAAGTATCTCTAACGGTTGCAGAACACAGTGAGTTCTTTTAAGGTGTCAGGTTCAGCCCTCCATAAACTCGATATGCCCCTCCTGGGCCTCCTCAAGCAGCACACATACAAAAAGATGCTGTATTTACAGTAACTCTCATGGAGTGTTCAAACAAAAACATGCAGCCAGAAGTAAGAGATCATGGTTTCTAAATTATTGTCAATAACAACCCCTCTCTTAGTCTTATGTTCTAAAAAGATATTTAATTTCTCAAACTTTTCTCAAGAAAAATGTTCTAAAGAATACATAAAAGGTTTAAAGCGTTGTTATTTTGACCATATAAAGAATACTTGTACTATATAGATTAATAGAGCAGCTCTGTTACATTTAGGGTTGTTTTGTATTTTGAATAGTCTACCTTTTATTCAATGGTAATTTAATCTAAAAGAGCAGACAGTATTTTGGTTCAAAAATACAATTTCTTGGTTAATTTGTTCCATGTGGTTTCCACAAATGCTGTTTCAGATACAGTGTCCTTTTTTAAAATCCTTGTTTTTTAAATGTTTTAAATACTTTTATACTGGTGGGTTTATGCTGACATTTAAAATAGCAAGGTGTTTGTTCTCTTGAAGTTTTCAAACCTACACAGTACACTCAAAAGAGAGAGTATGATTGGACTGGAAGAAGCGGTTTGTGTGATTCAGTGGTCAATGGCAGTGAAACTTGTTCTGACTTTCCCTGCCAGCCTGAGAGACAACTCATGTGGTTGTCTCCTTGACTATTTGCCCCTACAACAGGAAACACCTCCCTTTAGCCAGACTGCTTTTTTATGTTCTGGAGGAGAGGGTTGGTCAATGAATGTGAGGAGTTCCAGTAGCTCTCTGAGCGTTAGCATTGCTTGATGTTCACAGTGCCTCTGGTAATGACAGTCATCTTTTTAATACCGGGACAATCTGGATAGTAATGGGTCATTTGTAAAGGTAAGAAAATAGTATTTGTTATAAAACAGAATTGACTCATATTAATATGTGATATGGCTTTGAAAGAACTTACTGTGACTGCTTCATCTTTTTTCTTTGTGTATTATGTTTTTACTCTGTAAAATTACAAGTAAAAAAAATTATTTTTTTCAAAATTCATAGCAACATTGCTTACAGCACTCTGCTGGCCTGAAGCATCTTTGTAATTAGGCTTACCCTAGTCTCACCTTGGGGAAGGTCTGTCGTCAATTGCAGTTGTCTGGCTAAGACCTGACCAGGAAGCTTTTTGACTGACATTACAAACAACCAATCACATCAACTGACCAGCATGCAAAAACATACAAAATGTCACTCAGAACATGAGAGATAACACAAAGTTAGAATAGAACTACAATCTTGAGTGTGACATTTGGGACAGGGCCACAGCCTAGAAAGTATACGACATCAAAGTGGCTGTCGAACAAACTCATATTAATGTTAGTATTTTGAACAGCTGTGACTGATCATGTTGTGAGCTATTGTCTTCAGTGTTTTTGTATTTGGTAATGGGCTGTTATTTATTGATTTATTTTTTTTACCACACACTATTGCCCTCATATAGCACCTTTGTGCTTATTTTTACCTCAAATAACTATTGATATATAATTTATAAGGAGGCATTTTCTCATGTACTCTTGTTTTGTCTTGCAATTAAAAAAAATATTTCCCTGATGAGTAAATGTGACAGTGAATCAAATGAGGCCCTGTAATTAACTGGTTACGTTTCCAAAGAGTTCTCTACCATTGTGATCAGAATGGAAGAATGGTTTAAATCAACATGTATACCATTCAACCCCAAAAAGGTTACATAAAATTTGCATTTTGTTTTTCATGTATAACTGATGTAAACTAAAATCCATCCAACAATTTACTCCTAAGATGTAATAGTTGACAGAATTAATTTTTGTTTGATGCTTCCACTTCAATTGAAACTCTTAATGTCACTTTTACAGTTTGCTGTAATCACAGCCTCTGACAGGAAACAAACAGGAAGTCATTAACATGGCCGCCCTGGTGTGATCTCAGCAGGGCCTTGGCTTTTGTTGGTTTACAGCGTTGAAGCATACGGATCTTCTAGGAATGCCTGGCACATTTCATTGCTTTTTTAGCTTGGGCCAGAGATGCCAGCTAACTTTCTCATGTGACTACTTTACTTCTATTTATTTAAGTTTTCTCTTTACGTAATATGTGTTTTCTTGGTTTCACATCATATAAATGTCTGATAATGATGGATGTAAGGGCTAAATTGCTCACCAAGTTTAGATAAGACTTTCCTATATAAAATTTACTAGAAAATAAAAAAACATCCATTTTTTGGGGAGTGCACTCCAAAATACAGAATGATTAAATATCGGGCCATAAAATTCCCTTGGCTGCTTTTTATTAGTTTGGTCAGTTTTGGTTATGAAATAAAAATGTAAGTTGTGACAAGATGAACATGGGTATTTACTTTGAAAAATGTCTTCAGGATGTCTAATGAAGTACATTTCTCAAGTGTCTTTCTGGTGTAGCAATTCACTGAGAAATTCTTAATAGCCCCCATTGCCCCCTCAAGAATAAACAAGGTATGGCATATTTGTGTAATTGTGCATAGCATGAAATGTTGCTCTAGATGTCTTTGCTTTCTAAGATAATGCTAAATCATTATCCTGATGACAGACAAAATTGATGAAAAACAAACTTTTAACTTAGAATTGGAGGGATTAAAGAAAAAAACATTTATTAAAAACAAATCTATATTCAATAATAACTGAATATTGATGGGCTGACAAATAAATGAAAAAATTTACTTTTTTAGATCTATCATTAAGATAGACATTGAAAGTGTCTGGGTTACTTTGAAACAACGAATTGAGAGAGAAATACTCCAATGTGGACTCGATTAGAAGGTTGAAGTCAAAATGTATATTAATTTCATGTCATTTTAAAAGTAAATGTTAAGCAGAAACATGTCTAAGTCTTGTGTACCAAAAGAAGAGAGGGACCGTGTTGATGCTCCACTTTTAAACATCCTGCTTGATTGAGCGTAGCATCAGTGTGATTAAAACTCTTAATGTCACAGTGAAAGCTTGCTGTAATCACAGCCTCTGACAGGAAGCAAGCAGGAAGTCATTTTCATGGCCCTGTTGTGTGTGTGTGTGTATTTGTGTGCAGGGTGTGTGTGTGGGGGGGGGGTAATTTCTGATACAACAAATGATCTTTTTTTTTGCATATTTTGCTAATGCTTTATTGAGGAGGAAGTGGTTGATTTACCCAAACTGTGAGCCTCGTTTGCCTTTGGCTAAAGCCTATGGGTGACATCCCACACATTACCTTATTCTTTCAATTCATTCATTTTAAATTATTCTAATAACATATATCACCTCTAGATTGCAATCTAGAATTTATGTGCTTCTTTAAAAATGAGAGACATTACATGGAAGGCTCACCTGATTGGGCCAAAAAGAAAAGTCAGCTGCACTAGTGGATTGTGGGTCATATCTTGATCACATCTTGACTCTGACTGGTTGAGCGTCCATACAGTACTGCGGTTTGGGACGTACTAATTCTCATTTCATTAATTATTTTTAAGATGAAGCCTTCAGTGAGTTAAACGCTCAGAACAGTTTACACAAACACTTTCGTACACATTTAAAATAAAACACCACTATTCATACCCTGAATTGTGACATCATTTTATTACATCCAAAGGGATGAGGTGAGAGGAGTGTGGGCTTGTGTCGTGTATCTTGTAGGTGTTCACTGGGCACCTGTTAAACATTGGGTCAATCAATCATTTTTTACACATGTCCCCTCCAATCTATCTAGCACCAAATGTATACAGGATGAAAAGAGCTTTCGAATAGAGCGTGACAATGTTAAATCAGTAGTACAAAAAAGCTGTGTTTAAGTTGTCAAAAGAAATAAGCTGCAATAAATCAATTGTTTTCCAATCCTATTCAGGCGTACTGTGTACTAGTAACTGTGTACTGTAAAGTACTGCCTACATTTGGAGTGCTTTCCATTTTCTTTTCTGCTTTCAACTATCTCTGTCTTTCAAAAGCATCTCCTACTTACATCCTGGATTTGTGTAATCAAAAACTATTTTTTTTTTTTTTTCGAATTGTATGGAAGTTTTGTGCCTCTCAACGATAATGGTTGCGCCCAGAATTTGGGGTCCCGCCGTCATCACACAAAGAACTGATTTCAAGATGAGATCAAATGTCGATATGAGTTTGAGTTTTTTGTTATTAGAAGAAGCTTTTCCCTTGC
Source organism: Danionella dracula (assembly GCA_900490495.1). Lineage (NCBI taxonomy): Eukaryota > Metazoa > Chordata > Actinopteri > Cypriniformes > Danionidae > Danionella > Danionella dracula. The sequence continues at coordinate 18,663,781 of UELW01000012.1, forward strand.
TGATTCTGACAATTAGCAGCAGCTGGCGGCTATAAAAGAATATTTTAGGTTTTGAAACATTCATTTATTCTGTCTTCATTTGTCAAACAAACTTCAGAATTCCAATCAATAAGTACCCCATATTTCTTCTGTCAAACATCTTTATCTTCTACATAAAAACTGTAAATGTATCATTTCCATATCAATTCAAGTCATGAGTACCCAGCAGTCTGGACACAGCCAGGCAAGTTCAGTACACTGACAAACACAAAATCACAAAGCAAGACAACAAAATGACCCACCAAATCCGTTTCACTCCAGCAACCACACAGTAATTTCAGAGTACAACCTTGCAACAAACAATGTTACTGTGCACAAGTTTGAATTTAACTCGTTATTCTGAATTTTTTCTACCACAGGGGCTGAATCGACAACCTACAACAGCTTCCAGCACAACCCAAGATGAACCCTATACGGAAAGACATGGAGCTGCTGAGTAACAGTATGGCGACTTATGCGTATATAAAAGGTAAGCTCACATCACAAATAACTGATGAACTGAGGGCGCGTTTCATCTGAATAACCAGGTTTTGTTGGGTTAACTCTGACCCAAAGATTATTCAAAAATCCACCCATTTCAAAGTTCTGCTTGATTTGTGTTAATGCTTTTGACTTAGCAAGAAATAGCTTAAATAAGGAGGATTATCAAACACATTAAAAAGACTTAACAGTTTATCACACTGGATGTTTTAAGGCTTGATTGTAATCAAGGACTATCCTATTTTCTCATAATTTATCTACAGATTTGAGGGGAGGGGGGATCGGAAAATGATACAAAAAATGGTTTCTCTTTTTCTATACATTTTGAAATATGGATGTATGTTTTACATGAACATTTTAGAATGGCTTTATTTCAACAGAGATACAAACTCAAGCACTGCCAAGTAATGTTTCATTGGTTTGCACCTCAAGGATCAGCAAAACGCTCTGCTCCCACTATAGTTCTAGTAATAACTAGGGTAGATTACAGTAATAATTAAGAACTCATAAGTAAGATATATTTGCTCAAGAATGAACATGTAACCCATCACTTCTAGGTGGGGTGTTTCATTTGAAGCTGGTTGCATGAAACCTAACATTTCCTTGAGCGTAACATTTCCTGACTTAGCAACACAGGTTGTTGAAAAGAACTTCTAGCAGCATCTTTATTCAAATTAATTGGGGTTCAGACATCTGTCTCGTAACAGTTGCTGGAACAAGCGCTGGAAACCCTGCTACCAGTATTTTGCAATACAATGACAGAAAAGTAGAATTTGTAAACTGTTAAAAAACAGCTAACTGGTGGAAATCCTACTGGCTGTAATTTACCATTAAATAACAGGATCATTCTTAGTGTTGACATTCCAGTTGGGTGAATATGTATTCAAACTGTTGTAACACACAAACATTTGTCCATTAAAATGTAATCAAAACCATCATAGCTATAGTTATTCCCTGGACTCTTTTGTGAAGGACATAATCTTTAGGTCAAATCAACTCTGATTTAGACTTTGAGCCTAATTTGGACCTTACAATAGCAAAACAATGTGAAAATCTACATTCCTTTATATATTTTCCCTTGACAATGTTTTTTTCACAGGCAACTACAAAAGAATGGAAACTAATGATGTTATGTGATTGAACAACTGTCATGTGGCCTGCCTTTCAGAAGCTGTTATTACATCAAAGCTCACAATAAAAAGAAATAATGACAATTTTGACTATTTTTCATAAATTTTTTCTTCGCAGAGAACATGGAGAGCTTTGCACTGAACTTCATGTTTGGCATATGTTCAGGTCTTCTCTTGGCACTGGTCCTTCTCATTCTAGGCATCGCCTGTCGACCCCAGTCAAAGTCAAATGCATCCTCCTCCCTGGACAAGAGGCAATTAAGAAACTCAAATGAGGAGGATAAGCTAGAGGATGAAATGGATGAGGACCTCGAAGTGCCTGTGTTAACTATGAGTGGCTTGAGCGAACGGAGCCAGCTGAATAGGACCATCAGTAGCATTAATGTGTTTACCTCAGCAGAGGAGCTGGAGAGAGCCAGGAGGCTAGAGGAGAGGGAGCGCATTGTGAGGGAAATCTGGAGGAATGGGCAACCAGATGTACTTGCCATGGGTACGAGAACTGAGTGTACGAGTGCACTGTCCCTAAGAGGTTACCAAATCTCGAAATCCTGAAGTCTGAGAGGTGTTTGCGTATTTTCTGTCGTAATAATTTCAGCAGTAAAAACTCCAACTAACAACAAAATCACACTGGAGCTAGGTTCAGAAGCAGTGGATTTATCTTACTTCTAATCTCATGAAGTTTTGTTTAACCACTAGAATCGAAATTTGTCAATACTTGCTCACCAAATTCTCAAGCAATGTTCATTTTAATAGTTGTATCTCAGGGTCCAATTTGCATTCAGTTGTTTGATCTTTGCAAGTTACCCCCCAAAAAACTTGCATTCTGTAGCAAAGTAATGATAGCGTAGAAAGTTTATAGGTAACATTAAAGCTTAGAGGCCAACTTTTGGGTGTCCCTTGATGGTACTGTGTATATTTGAGTGCCAAATCTTTTTGATGAATAAATTGATGACTATTTGCATTCAGACCTATTAACATCATTTTTATATACTGTATAGCATACATCTTTTTTGCAATCACATGCAATTGTTTGTCTGCGATGGCTAGTGGCTGATTTAATACAAAAGTTGATAATTTTTGTATTCAAAAAGTGCATATGAAAATTAATAAATTTATTATGGTTCAATGAACCACATTCAGCATGGGTCAATGTGAATTCCTGTTTTAATCCTAACCATTTAAAACACTGTGCAAGATATTTGGCCATCAAGTTGTACTGCAATAACATAACTATTTTTGTGCAATATTCAAGTAATAGAAAATGTTTTACACCAGAACAGTCTTGTAAGTCCTGCGAGAGCAGAAGCAAGTCTGCTCCCTTTGCATACCTCTGACTTCAAGCAAGCCAAGAGAATAATCAGTATGATCAAGTGTTTCATGATGGTTTAACTTTACCAGAATTGGTAGACTATTGTAATTGACACAGCTAAAGTTGCGATCAGCTTGAAATCCTAAAAAAACATTCTCCTATACTTAGATCAACTAAATAAATAGAATCAATAGTCTCTACAGTTAACCGCACCAAGGTAAGAATATATATTGTCTTGAGGAATGCTATAAATGACCTTTTGTAGAATGCCTGGGACTAAATCAAACAGGGGCATAAATAACATTGAAATCTACAAGACCATTATTAAAACCACAACACTACTATATGACAGTACAAACACAATACCAAGTGGGTGCTAGAAACCATGCAGGCAAAAGCAGAAATCTGTAACAGCATTTGAACACTTTCATACTAACCCTAGGAATAATGAAAAAACATGCTTGTTTAAAGAACCAGTTTTATTTCAAACTAAAAGCACTGTAAGCAGATTGTACAGATTAATAGCCATCACCAAACAGGATATCTAGAGGAACAGAAAGCAGCCAAATCCTCACTGAAAATTCAAAAACACAGAGATGATGGAAGAGAAACCACTTTATCAACACATGCAAAAAAACAGTTTAGTTGAGAATTTAAAGATCAATACAACAAATGCATGCTTATTTCACACACTATATTCTACAATGAATTATAATCTACAATTGAGTATGCAAGGATTTTTCTTAACTATTGAAATAAAAAAAACGTCAGTGTTGAATCATTACATGGACAAATCGATTCGTATACCATGAGCAAACACTTCATGACAAGATGTTGCAAAACAGTTTTGTTTTTAAAGAGAAGCTATAAAAAAAAAAAAAACTTTGCCCCAATTGACATCAATTAACCCTTCAAGAAATCCAAGCTGGACCCCATACATAAAAAAAATCTATTGTAGTCAAACTTTAACAGTGTAAGCAATACACACAGCTTCTTTACATTTTAAAACATTTTTCTAGCTTCCTTCAATCATTTTCCCATCAAGATTACAAACAAATGAGAGAAAATAGTACAGATTAAGCACATAACCATGAGAAAAAAACACATGAAATAAAAAAAAAACATAAGAATTGAAAAAAGGAAAACATGTTAAATCTAAGGCACAAGTGCATGGACAATTATTGCACTTTCTAAAGGAACTTTAGCCCCTAGCTAACAATTTCCATCAGTACCTGGTACCACAAGAAACCCCCATAAAATACAGAAACTAAAAAAAACAGTAGCTGATGAATTGATGGCTATACGCAACACACAGAACCATAAAAAGGAGCATGTATATTTCATGCTGTAATGAATAACCAAAAGCACACATCACTAATCTATGGCTTGGAAGCAGAGTTATCCCCTGACTTGTCTTCATCTTTGTGCTCTGAATCACCATCACCCATCTCTCCCATCTCGGAGGTGCCTTGGAACATGTCGTGGGCCCATTTTGGACTGCCGCCACCACCTCCGCCCTTTCGAACCATAAAGGCTCCCCTATTGCGCATGTAATTCCCTCTTCCGCGCCCCCGAGTGTCCACCCACTTCATCTCCCCTTCTTTCTCCCGATCGTCATGCTGCAGTTGGATGAGAGAGAAGGACATTGAGACTCTCCAACTGGCCAGAAGGCTTCTTATTCAGTCCCAAATATGATCATTACTATAGCAAGACAAGCGGAGCAACCAAGCACCAGTTTTGTGTCTTAACATGCAGTTTAGAGGGGAGATGAGTGTTAGCACACCTGGAAGTATTTTCGACTCTTGGGGGTGTACTCGGGGTCCCACTCCTCCTCTGGGGGGCGCGAGGGGCCACTCATGTTCTGAGGGTTGTTAATCGGGTTGTTGCTGAGATAATTGCCACGGTTCCATCCCCTTCCTCTCATTCTGGGCTGAGAATTTTTAAAAAGGCACAAATGTAAGTCATAGATATCATAATAAATAGAGACCATCAAAATAATTGAAGAACATGGCAAATCAAGTGTTCAATAACAACCAGTAAGCATAATCTAATCTTCCAGTGACTTTTTAAAAAAATTTTTATTTGTTAACTAAATTTTTTTGTAGAAATGAAATGTCCATGAGACGCCAACTAATAACCCAACTTACATTGAAACCACCTGCAAAAAAAAGTCACTTCCATCAAACTGAATTAGTGATTTCATTCATCAACAGTTGCATGGCTAAAACTAAACTTGACAAGTGATAATGGGTAAATAGTTTTCATTTCATGTCAATTAAATTTGAAATATGTGAGCATTATCTACTTTATTTCATATTTAAATACTTGGTAGGGAGCTTCTGGATCATCAGTGATGGTGACTTCACCAGCTTTGCATCAACAATTCTTTAAAAAAGTTAAAAATTTTTTACAAGCCAAAATTAAATAAATAAATGAACAATGATTTCCAACAACGTTAACGGGAAAAACAGAAAATCAAGTCCACATACACATTTTCTCATAGTTAAAAACTTACAAAGCCACGGTCGTAACCCCCACGCCCCCGGTCATATCCTCCTCTCTCCCTCTCGTAACCTCGATCCATGTAGCCTTCATAGTCCCGAGGGCCACGATCTACAGGCCCAGGATACTCCCTTGACCCCAGACGAGACTTGTTAAAACCTCCTGCCCCATCCAAGTGCTCCTCAGGGTACTCTTTCCCTTTATACGGACGAGGGGAGGGTGAAGAAGAGGAGGAAGAGGATGAGGAAGGAGAGGGCTCTCGTTTCTTCTTGCTTTTCCTTTAAAAGGAAAAAAAAAAAAAATAATAATGTCTAAGATTTCGTTGCCCTGAAAAATAACGTGCACCGTCTCAAAATAAATTCTGGCAAAGAGATTTACCATTTACAAAAAAAAACTTTTTGTTTGCTAAGCTTGTGTATATTAACTTTTTTTCGTCTAAGGACAATAACTGACAAACATGTGCCAGGTTAAATAGTTTAACCCCTGTATACCTTCACGTGGTAGTCAGGTCTTTCATTACAATCATTAGGAGTCACTGGCAGAGTTTACGTCAATGGTTAATAAAAATATGGGGTTTTATTAGAGTCACAATTCTGAGCGCAAAAAGCCTGTAGAGCACAGAAAGTTAATTTGAACTTTGTGAATGAAATATTCTTCTCATGTAGAAAAACATATTTTGAGGGAAAAAAAATAAATTTTGAGTTTTGGACATTTTCTGGTTTCCATGGCCACACCCTTTGCCATAACCAAATAAAATATTTGCCATTTAACATTGGATATACTGTAAGATTTTTCTGGCTGAGTTTAACAAATTATGGATTTTACCTCTTCATTTTAAAGTATGAGGCCTATATTTTTCATGAAAGTGTAAAACCACCAGTTTTCTGTCCAGTTTCCAAACTCTACCGAATATACTTTTTGTTGATCTTGGTGTTCTCCACGTGTGACAAAATGTATGCGTGTCCATTATACACTTCCTAAAATGGAGGCAGAAAAGTAATACAACATGCTGTAAAAGCTCGCCACCAGGTGGCTCTATGACAGTGTTTGTTGTCTTATGAACACGCTCAAACAGTGATGAGAATGAGATGAGAGTTGTATGCAAAAATCTGTGGGTGGACTTATTTCCTGTAACAAAAAAAGTTAGCACTTTAGCTAATGTTACATTTCACCAGACTTCTTGTCATCCTCATAATAATAAATAACAACTCTAATAACTACAATAGTTCCCACATCACTGGGGTACTAGCCCTAAAAATACGGAATAATTTTCCCAATTATAATAGGGTTCTCGCACCGCTGGTGCTTGAGCCCTTATAAATAATAATCCTAAGAATTACAAAAGGGTTCTCACACTACCCATAGTAAGTGTTCACAAAGCTCTTTCAAAATTCCAATATTATAGAACAAACAAACGTGTGTTCACGAAAATGCGAAGTCCATAACTATTCACCTTCGCTTCCTTTGTAGTTTTATGTTTAATGTGTTCTGAGTTTTTTCCCCACCAAACATCCAGTAACTGAGAACATATGAGATGGGTGATGGAAAAACTTAACCATTACAATTAATATCAGTAATATAGATATTAATATCTCCTACAAGACTGAGTTTATGTATTGACAAGAAACGTGTGTGTGCGCGTGTGTTGGAGATGGTCGAGCGACAGACAGAAATTATGTGGAAGGGTGAGAGTAAAATGTTGGTGGAGTAAAAGCCCAAGGGACCTTTCCAACAGCCCCTCTTCTGTCTTCTTCCTACCTCTCAGAAGTCCTTGTCAACTTCGCACATGCGTTAAGCGCCATGTTAACCCTTCATGGCACTAAAGTATGATTTATCATATTTTGGCTTGATTAAATAAAATCTAAAATTTGTATTTTATGTCTCTTGAGTAATTATTTCCATAACAGATGCAAAATCGATAATAAAATACTAGGCAGGTTGAAATTCATGTGCTCCTTGATTTGCAATTAGAGTTTATCAGCATTAATTTTAATGGGATCTATTCCACATGAACAGAATTGGCACTCTCTTTGGTAGAAAAAGCCTTTTGAGTATAAAAGATCAGTGTGTGCCAAAACTTTCAGAAGAACGTGTATATGGGGCTGGTGAAAGCACTATTCTCATGAAATGTTACAACAACATTTTAATAACAAGCCCAGCTTACTTTGACTTCTTGTGTTTAGAAGATCTTTCAGTGGAAAGCTCACGGCTGGGTGTAGGTGAACCAGCAGAACCCTTTCCTTTTGGTTCCTTTTTACGACGCTCAATATCCAACCGTAGGTCCATTGAGTCACCCCCATGCCTTTTAGAATGTTCCTACAAAGATTATGTTACAAAAATTGATGACCTTCCAAACATAGAAACAATCATAAAAACCTTATGTCTTGTTAACTTAGTCTTTTATTCTTTAGCACATTATCATTAACCATAACCTACTGCAAAAGTACCTGTTTATTTGAGGGCCAATGACATTTAAGTACTGACAACGAGTTGCTTTGAACTGCAGTCAAGCAATTACTTTAGTTAAATATGACTCCTAGGGATGACCTTTTCACAGTACATGTTTTTGGCTTAACAATTCTCTGTGATTAAAGCAAAGTTAATCAAACAATTGACCTTAGGCATTTGGTGTTGAAACTCACCATTTGACAAAGGCTCAAACACACCATCTATCGGTCATCAGTGGAAATTGCATCAACACATTCTTCCTGTGACAACGGTCTCAAAGCAAATTCATGGAGGACAGCAGAACAGGCTGGATTTTGAACCAAACCTGTATCAAGAGGTACACCAGTAGATTCAAACAAGCTAAGAGGAGTTTAACTTGTGGAATCAGACATAAAGCAAGGAGGTTGAAGAAAAGTATACAGGGCTCCAGCCCTCTATGAATCTACTTTGAGACCCCTGCTCTAGAACTTTGGTTCTGTTGAACAAGGAAAGTGATAGGATAATATATTGGCCATCCAGCAAAAATTAGACAGAAATGCATGACAATAAAAAATAAAAAAATAAATAAAAAAAGACAAAAAATACCCAAATTTCATTGGAAAGCAGCATGCTTCATGCTTTCGAAAAAGAAATAGTACTGAGCCTCATTTTTAATGTTTTTACATATACATATTTTTGAGGAGATATACTTACTATGGCACTGGTAAGCGCTCCTGCCTTGGACACATGGTCAATTGTCACTTCCTTTTGCTTAGCCATTTTTTGGCCAAATATGTACCCACGATTAATCATACGGGTGAGCACGTAATGCTCAATAATACAAGAATGAGATGACTGTTCTTGTGCATTTGCACTACACATCTCATAGCACATGTTTCAGCTGGAACACATTTGAGCAGGATTTTCAGATTACAAAACACTTGGTCACCTTGTAGCTGCTCTCTTCGAAATCCTCAAACAGGTGAGAGTGCTTCTTAAACGCACTTGGGGACACATCAATTCGCCTATGGAAAATGGAGAAAGCGGAAAAAAGGAAGATAACCAAAACCTGAATAATAATCATGCTAATGTATAAGGAATGCAAGAAAAATAACACACCTGTGGATCTCAGGACTCTTCTTCGGCTTCATCTTTTCCTGCTCTGCTGCTTTTCTTTGGTATATTCCAAACCGCTCATTCATAGTCAACCCAGAGGACTTGAAATGTTGAGCTACATAAAAAAAAAAAACACAAAGGAATTAAAGGAAAAGGAAGTTCCAACTTTCACTGAGAAAAAAAATCTTGATTTACCTTTAATGTGGTGTACTATGTTGACTATGTGTTGAGCAAAAAGCTCTGATGGGCTCCTTTGAAGCTGAGCTGACTGAATATGTTGAAAAATGGAGCGAAACTCTTCATGAGCTTTTTTATCAGCGTGCAAAAGATCCCGAGGCAGACTCCTCTCTTTAGCTAAAGCAGTACATGAACTGAGAAAATAGAATTTGTCAAGCAGTAATAAAGGAATATATATATATATTTAATAGTAAAATAGAAAGGAGGTAAAATCAAAGTATAGCAAGCACCAAACGTTACGCATGAAAGCATTGTAAAACTTTAAACCCTGCTGAAGTAAACTAGAACTAAACTTAAAACTTGGACAATAAGATGGCGATATTTACAAAATGAATGTGGTAGGTAAGGTGAATATGGGAAATAATTATTTGATTAACTTCGGGGAAAAAAAAATCTAACATATACAAGTATTCATAATTGACTAAATCCATCTAATAAAATAATGTGCGGGATAAAACAGGTTTATTTTAAAATCGGGTCAGCAAATATAATTTGACTTCTGGCAACCTTAGAAGACCTTTTTCAAGGACTACCGAATTTTTCTCTATCTTAAAAAAAGCAGGTCTGTATTGCATATCACAAAACTAAGCAGACTCACTAAACTTTGTTTACTTTTACAGTAGTTCTTGTCGAGTGTGCAAACAAAAATATGGTATTGTGGGATCTGCTCACAACTCCCAATATATGAGTGATTGTTTGAGGACTAGGCTAAAACAAACATTTTACAAAATTCCAACCATGCAGATTACAGTGAACAAACATAAAAAAGAAAGGTAAAATGCGTTTCTAGGTCTAGTAGCTGAAAATGATAATATATTTGAAAAACCACATGAGACTGCATAAGCAATGATGCTAAAGGTTTAGTTAGAAAGTTTCAGTTTTGTCTGGTTATTGATCAAACTTTGTTGCACCAGCATAACAAATTTATTAACTTTCCTAAAATAAAAACACGGAGTGGCCATAGAATACCAGCTAAGAGAAAGGAGAGGAATGGTAATAAACACTAAAAATGAGCTAAAACTAAATATTTACCTATCCCCGTCATCAGTAAACTCCTTTATACTGTACTTAAGCTGTGGATCTTTCTTGGCAGCTGGTTTTGCTAGAGGTGAAGCCTCTCGAGCAGCTGGAAACAAAGGCCTGCCTCGATTCTCCAAAGCTCTAGATGGCGAGGGTGATGATGGACTGACTCGACTTTTCTTCTTTTCTTTCTTCTTAGCTGCCTTCTCTTCTTTTTTTGAATGTTTCCTGCTGCGATACAGTTCGGCATCCAGCTCCTCTTCTACTTCTTCATCCCTCCTGGATGAGTCCTTGCTAGACAGATATGCAGAGTCATCCCATTTACCAAATCGCTCTTCAGTCAAATTGCGCATGGTGATGAGGGTTTTCTCTTTGTATTTGGACTCTTCTTCAGCCTTCCGTTCTTTAATTTCCAGACGATACTCATCTTCAAGATCCAGAAAGGGGAGTCCTTTTTCATTTTTTGAACCATCGTAGTCTGAGTCAGATGCATTGAACATGCTCCTTGACTTACTATTGCTCTTCTCGCTGTCAGCTTCACCCACGCTTGCAGAGTCACCCCTGCCATTATCTCTGTCTGACACAGGCTTTTTCTTTTCTGCCAAAAACCTGTGGTGGATGATCATAGTCAGTTTTCTATTTGCAACAAAAAAGATAGCTTTTTTTTTTGTTCAATGGCATGAATAAAAACACTGAAATTAAGACATGCGCAGACAAATGGCTCAACTGTTCAGCAATTGAGAACCAACCAGGTGATTTTTTTTCCATACTTACATCTTTACCCTGTTATCTCATAAGGTATGGATTGCAAACAACTTCATAGCACTGGGAAAATGCCCATTTGACATTTGAATTTGAAATTAGTTGGCTTCCATTAAAACCTCTATTCTTCCAAGGATCTTTGCTGCTGTACAAGGACTAAACACATTTGAGAGAATGATGATTGATTAAAAATGACCTACAGGAGAAAAGAATGAGGGAAAACATAAAAAGGTAAAGTTAAAACAAACATACTTTTTGAAAGCGGACGAGATGGAGGCAGACTTGTCTTCAGTCTTCACATCTTCCTTCGAGAAGAAACCAAATCCAGTGGAGCTTGATGTCTTTGGCGGGGAGCTTTTACTAGCTGTCCCAATGCTCCGCCACATGGAGCCTTCATTACCAGGATCTCCAGCAAGAGAGATTTTTATCTCCGTTTGACCACCAGCAGATGCATTGCTGCGTTTGGGACTTGTATCATAGTCACTCAGGCCTTCCCACTTACTGGAGGATTCCTCTTTGTTGCTTCCAGTAGGTTTGGATCCTTCTCTGCTTTCCCCTGGAGATCTCTTTTCTTTACCATCTTTAGAATGGGGACGCCCTGTGCCTGAGTTGCACCGTTGAGAAGATGAGTGTCGGGAGGAAGAGCTTGACTGTCGAGTGTGTCCAGAAGACGATCTGTCAGAATGGCGTGAGCGGCTTCGGCTACCTGATCTTTTTCTTGGAGTGTGTGAACGTGAGCGGCCCCTCTTAGGGCTGTGGGAGTGGTCATATGACTGCTGTTGATCCCTATTGCCATGCCAATTGTTGGACCGGTACCCATAGTAACCACCCCCCCTGTGGTAGTTACCACGTGGAAAGTATCCACGGCCTCTGCCCCTGTTGTACTGAAAGGGCCTCCGGTAGCCTCTATATCCACGATTGTAGCCACGATTGCTTTGATAATCCCTAGATGGATAGTTCTTCTCACGACTGTGAGAACGGGATCTTGATCTAGAACTAAAAAAAAAAGAGCAAAGGAAAGAAATTAAAAAAATGAGAAGAAAGATCAAATTCATAACAATTTTAAACGTGGCACTAAATAAACTATTCATAATAATAATGCTTTCCATTTATATAAAGCTTTTCCAGAGCACCAAAATTAAACAATAACTTAAGTTTTACAATGCAAACTCCTAAATTTATTTTCTATTTACATTGGCATAGAGCTGAGCGAATTAGTGAAAACCTAAAAATATAATCCTTTTTGTTGACAATTGTGTTTAGAATTTAAACCCATAAAATGTATCTTGAAATGTGAAGCAACAATAACACAACCAGACACAGTGTGCTTACATGAGTAAAACATATTTCCCAATACATATGTTAAATGACTTGTACCCCTGTAAGGTAGCTCAATTAGGGTTTTTCTACTTTTGCAGATGGCCAGGTACCTACTTCAAAGTAAAAAAAACTGAGTAAAAGCCATCCTGTATCCTAGGAACAAAGTCAGACTTAATTGTCTTTAGGGTATTGTTTTTCATCAATACCTGCCTGTTCACAGAGTGTATAATCAGGGTGATGCATGGTTGCCCGTCATGTAAGCGTATTAGTAGAGGTCTAGAAATCTTAATATGCTATGTATATGGTGGAGACCACTGTAAGACTAGTCAAAAGCATGCTCTGGTGAGAGATGTGCTGGAACAGAATTGTATAGCCATACAGGAGCTATAGATATATGTCTGGAAGTTTTCATTGAAAACACAATGAAGGCAGGGCCTGGAACCCCCTACTACTGCAAACCAATCTCATTTACTAGAGAAAAAAAAATTGGTTCCGCACTGCACAGCAACCCTTCCAGTTGAAACACAAATTAGGTTCAACAAGAACTTCTATGCATATCCCCAGGCTGCTGCAGTGCAAGGTGAGCAGAGAAGATGAAGCGGTTACCTTTTTAATTAACTGGGTCCCTAGGTTTGGGTTTAAAATGTCTTGAAAGGTGTTCTGAAAATGAACTAAAGAAAATGCTAGTTATGAATTTCATCAAAGCTATACATCAACGACAAAATATGCAACACTGAGCAAACATTTAGTTTGCTAGATCTACGCATCCTTGGTTTATTAAATAAATTGATTTGATTGTAGAGAGGAAAACACCCAAGTATAGTTATGGAAGAAAGACACGCATATATAGTGAAAAAAGGTGTTTACCTGTAACGTCGCTTTCTAGACCTTGAGCGGGAATGACTCCTTGAGTGTGATCGGGAGTAGGATCGAGACCTAGACCTAGACCTTGATCGGGACCGAGAAGGAGAATTTGGAGGCTTGGACATCTTTATCTATCTTTCAATGCTGAAAATAAAATAAATATATATCAAATGTATGCACTTAATTAACAATTTTAAAAATATCTGTAATTAAAAAGACTAATATTGTTTCTAGAGCTTAGAAAACTACTATTTGAGTAAAAAGAACCCAGTTTAGATTTAAGTCCACCAACTTAACAGGTATTTTTTTTATTGAACAAATACTGATGTGATAAGTACAGATTAGGTCAGCTGCATATTTGTTTTGAACACATGTGACCTTTGCATTGTAACCATGAACCTTGCTTTTACGCATGATCAATATTTAACAAGTGGATCATGTGAAATATTTAACAGAAAACAACCCATTTAAAAGCATACAAGATCAGAGCAAAACTGCTTTGACGGGCCAGAAAGCAGCTTTGAAGCTTCGATCCACTTTTAGCTTCTTACAGAACTAACTAAACTTTACGTAACTGAATGATGCAGTGTTGCTCCTACCATTGTACTTAGGGGACTTTGTTTTCCTGGTAATTTTTTTTTTTTTTCTTAAATCCCTTTACTTGTAGTAGAATACAGACAGAGACACAAATACTAGTAAAACAGGATATAAAAATCATCTCGAAAGACCAGTATTCCTCTTTAGCACAAACGCAGTCAAAGCAGGAAACCAAACCGCTGCCAAGTAATAGTCAATCAATCATTAAAAGTTATGAGTCTTGTCTATCGCGCAAAGCTTGTTTCTAAAGAAATCTGGTAACACTTAAGATTGTTGGTGGAAAGCTTGAGACAAATCCTCACTGGTGAATGCGCTAATCCCTTTCATATGATTTCATATATTTTTTATGATGTTACGTTTAAGTAAATTCACACAATATGATGAATTGTTATGTTAGCCATTGTCATGTTAATTATTACATTTTACAGTAAAATTCATGGATGAAGAGAAGAATAAATATCTGACTGAATGTTGCATCATTTGTTTTTAAAATCAAACAACAATAAAGTAGCCCAACCCAGCATGGAAATGGGTGGTGACGTTAATTGTCAAATGCCTTTAGTTATCGTGTAGCTTTCTGTCTACTTAAAAATACCTGCCCTTAAAAAGATAATGCCTAATTGGTATCAATTGATTGTCACCCCAAAGTAATATTGGCCAACGAGCTTTCAAAAACTTAAGATTCAGTTTTATTGAATAGTTGTTGTTAAATGGCCCATGACATAGTTGTCTCTATAGCGAAAACATCCTATATTTAGGACAATAAACGAAACCTTCTATAAAAACAGAGACTGTATGGTGGTGAAAATCTTAAATAAAATGCAGGATTTCAATTTTCGCATCTTTGCCTTTTTTATAATTACAAGATAAATTTGTTAATCACCATACATATTACAGAACTCCAAACGAAATACACAAACTATATTTACTGTTTAAAAAAAAAAAAAAAAAAAGACATCGAACAAATATTTTAATTACATAAACTACAACAAAAATGTATTTTGGACTTAACATAATGAACAAGCTTTAAACAAAAAAACACAAATTATAAACATTTTAGTCTTTCAGTGAAAATAACATGTTCACCTTTTCTGGGTTTAATAAGCTCAAAGTAGAGTAATTACCAGCTGTGAAACACATGCTTAGAGCACTAGTAGCACCTATCATTTAAAGATTTAAGAGCGATGTTGGACATAAGAGGAATCCTCTAAGAGAGGAGGCGGAGGAATCAGATTCTGTTACCGCGCCTCACTTGCACAGGGCCAGATGATCATCATATGTGTGTTGCCACCATTTCAACAGGTTTACCAAATGACTTCAAGCGATCTCCTCTGTATCTTGGGCCAAGAAAGGCTGCTTTGTGCATCATTGCCTTGTTTGGCTTCGATCTGCTCTAAGATGACGCGCTTCAGTTCGACTCTTCATTCAATCTTCAGCCAAAGCATTACCAGATGAGTTTTCACCATTATATGATTACATTTTAACGACACAGATAACGGTTGATGTATAATTAATTCAAAACCAATGAATTATTTAAACCTGCCTCCATGGTCTTAGTTTTACCCATTAAAAAAAAAACAAAATAAAGAAATATAATTTACAAATAAATTGCCAGTCCCTTTTTCCGCAGGACTAGGGCATGAACTGGCAGAGTGATCTGTGACATTTTAATTGCGTGGCATTATAATAGTAAAAAAGGACATTCACCTATCTAGTAATAGTCTGGCTTTAGACTGAATGAAAAAGCACAGCCACGTGACACGTCTGAAGTGAAACTCACAGCTGACCTGGAGCAGGTCATCTCGGAACAGATCGAAAACAAATATAGCAATGTTGCCATCTTGAGTATGATACAGAGGGGATCACATGAAACCACCTGAGCCAAGTGCCACAAAAAATAAAATTAAACTAGTTGCTGAAAAGCACAAAAAGTGTAAGTCCATCATCCAACCCTGTGTGAGAGAAGAGGTGGAGGAGTCAGGGTCCATTACCAGATTCCTTATTTGTCCAACATCGCGTGTAAATATTTGTTCATATGTGCTAGCAGTGTGCCATCTGAACTTGTGTTCAACACAGCGGTAATTTTGTTACTCCATTTCACACTTAATAAAACCATAAAGGTGAACATGTTAGTATTTCTGTCCTGAAATATTCATATTTAACATGATTTTTTCAAGCTCGTTTGTTGTTTTAAAACAAAAGTTTTTTTGGTGTAGTTTATTAAATGTAATTTTAAAAATCCCCCTGCTGTTTTTCAATGCAATTTTTTTAAGGTAAACTAAGTTTGTACAAATAGTTTGGAGCTCACTATAATATGTATGATGATCGTTAACAACTTTGTTGTCTTGAAATTATTTCCTCATAATAATAAAATAAGAAATTGAAAGCATGCATTTTATTTGCCTTTTTTATATTGTTTTATTAAGTGTTTTTCACAAGTAGGCCAGGGAGAACGCATACCAGCTCAGCAATGCAATGACCTTCTGCCATTGGCAATGGACGATGGCATCGTATTTTCCTTCAGTTTGAAAACTGCATCTGGCTTTAGTGTTAGTTTAAGAGTGTTTATGTTTATTTGCTTAAAAAATTATTTCAAAAAGTTAAACATACAGTGAATAAACCCTTGTATTTTTTTTGGTGACTAAAACTAAAATCATTTCCGTCAAAAAGACTAGGGCTAAATCTTAAAATAGCTGCCAAAATCAACACCGCTGCAAGTTAATCGTTCACCAACAGAGAAAATGCCTGAAACACACCGCTCACCTCTCTCTTTTTGTGCGTTTTTGAGTTACATTAAATGGCTAAGGTACATTATTTTCAGTGAATGAGTGCTTCAAAAAGTGCTGTTGTGATTGTGGCAATTGAGTGATTTAACTTAACATTTGTTTAATTCATAAATTGGTCTTAATTACATGAAAATATCAGTCTGGCTCCCAAGACCAGTCCTTTATCTAAAAAGGCTCTTTCATTTCAGAGATTAGATATAATTATATAAATGGGTATCTAGAAGTTGATCTCACTGAAGCTCTTATTTATCTGTTTCTTCAGTGTTACTATATCTGAGGTATGAGATCTCGCCCCCCCTCCAAACATCTATATCAGCCTATTTTCAGAGGAGCAGGACCTGTCTTTACAGCACAGAGAAATAATTTTTCCTACAGGTGAAATAATGAGTAAAAATGTAAATAGATGGTTTGCTTGCCAAATAACAGTTTAACGCTATATTTACAGTTCGCTCTTCTGAATTCACATGTATTACACACAAAGTTAGGTGCAGCTGCCGAATTCACTTGCAGTTTACCGAAGCACCATTTAGTGTTCAAGAGGTTTGTGCACTCGTTTTTGATCGATTTTCTAGTGGAGGAAGTGGAAGCTTCCTGCTAAAACCTATGGGTGACGCCACGCATGGTACGTCCACGTTATACATAGTCAATGGTTCAAGAGAGAATAATGTTAACCACCCCGATGTTGCTTTCAAATGTTACTGTCTTACTTTGTCACAGGCCTTTAAATAACCTGGAAATATAATGCAGCTTTATTTATGACATTTGATAAAAAACTTTGGAAAATAATGCGCCATCTTGGTATACACCCTTAAAATTAGGTACTGTAACTTACCTCTCGATCTACAATTCACTATAAAGATTTCAGGAATAAATAGTAAGTTAGTGCTAAACAACAGTAAGAGGGACGAGCGGCCATTTCAGAGACCCGATCAGGACCTTTCGATTTCTCTTAAGTAACGATACCAGCTTAAGCGAGAAAATAAAAGTGTTAAACGTTAACCTAGCTCAGTAGGCAACAAATCAACGTTCATCAACGTTACGTCTCAAACTAGTAAACAGTTTGCAATTTTAATAAGTTAACGTTATAGTTCGTTTTAACTAACGGAGTTAACACCTTAAAAATTCATTACGTTAACGTTACACAGCATATAATAATGACACACTTTCAAATCAATAAGCGTTTAGTCGTTGTTAAAGTATATATATATATATATAGTAAGTTAGCCTACATTTAACTTTACGTTAAAGCGCTAGCATTTCTGCTAGCGGCTATGCTAACACCAAGCTAGCCTTTGTTAAACGTATGAAACTGCGACAATATAGCAAAGTAATACTCAAACGCTAACACAGCAAAATAAATGTTTATTTTATTAGAAGCACCTAACGGTATGCAAAAGGAAATATCTAAAGGCCTTTCTAAGTCTGATTAGCGCAAGCTCACGAGTCGAGTCGTAGCGTGCACGCGTCGGTTGAACGACGGCAAATGTAACGTAAGGTTTAAGCTAAAATATATTTGTCAGAGTTCATCCTATCACGAAGAAAGCCGCCTTTCTAACCCTTGTGATATTAGAAAAGTAAGAGTTTGAGAAGAAAAGCCTACGAAAGGCCATTTACCGAGACTCGAGTGGTTTCCATTGACCGTAAAAACAGGGAGGCTTCTATGGCTTCCGTCTCCGAAATCAATCAGCGCTTCCTGCTCAGATTCAACACATATGCGCGCGCATTGACTGTATGATTACGACACAAGGGGCAACCTCCTCCTTTCCCTCTTGAAGCTTGATAAGAAGTGACTAAACTAAACCGTAGCTCCCGAGCGGCCGCTTGAGGCTGACTGCAAAAGGGAGCAAGTGCTTCTTCTTCGGGTTTGTTTATTGGCAGTGTGTAAACCTGCTTTTTGGTGCATTACCAGGATGGTGATCGCTGCCAATGTTACATTCTTTCACCTTCCAATTTTGTATATCTTCTACATTATTTGTTATAAATGTTAAGTCAATCGTTGAGATTTTGTTTTTAGTTATAATCATATCTTGTCCCTTTTCCATTATTTAAACATATCGTTTGTTTTTCTTTTATGAAATCTTCTATTTCACCATCTTTATTTGTTTTTGTTTTTGTTTTTTTACAACCCAAAGTGTGATATGTACATTAAAATCTCCACACCATATTGTTTTTTTCTTTTGTTAGTCTGCTAATTTAATTGAAATTATTTATGTGTATTTGTTTTCCTGCATTGTTATAGTATCTATTATTAATTTATGTGCCATTTATCCATACTTGAACAACCATTTCCCTCTCTTCTATCTCTTCTTATTATTATATATCCAACAATGACAAAGTTTAATTTAGGTTTAAGCCATGTTTCTTGTATACAGATTATCTTTGGTTTATTTTTTTGTTTTTGTATACATTTTTAAATTCTAATCCATTTGTAATGAGGCTTCTGGCGTTCCACTGAATGTTTTTTATTGTCATTGTTTACTTCCTCCTCCCTCTGCTTGTCCTTCATTTTCTCCTCTCAGTTTTTCCCTCGCCTCTTCCCATTTGATCTCTTTTATTCCTAGAAACTTTTCTCATGTTTTTTCTTTTTTTTTGGAGGGGGGGGGGGACTTTGTTGTTCTATCTTTTTTACTATTGTTTTTGGCATCTCATTTACATATTTTACCGCTTCTGCATAAGTGATACCTTTTGTTGCTTTTATTAGTTGTACTTTCCTGCTTTTAGGCTTGCTTCACAACCCCTGTATGCTGCACGGTGATTTCCTCCAGAATTAACATTTTCAGCATCTTTTTTTACATTTACCATATTCATGGTCTCCAGCACACCTTCCACATTTAATCTTACCTCTGCAGTTGTTTGCAATATGTCCAAATTTCTGGCACTTGAAGCATCTGAGCGGTGGTGGAATAAATAAGTAAATCATTCATTTATTAGTAGTATCTGGATAGTTCTCTACACATTTTATGAGACTGGAAGAATATTTACATTATTATATAAATGTCACAATTGTGAGCTATAATGCAGGCTTTGACACAATTTAATCTTTGCATTTTAAAAAAGTCACAGAGTAAACAGAAACATAGCAGAAAAGTAATTTGCAAGAACGCTTTAACAATATTGTTTCCAGCATTAAGTACAATATGATTTACTGTATGAAGAGAGATGCATGCTAGATAGAAGGCCTCATGTAGAACAAGGGGCAAACCCCTGCTCATGAACATTCTGAGGGGGGGGATGAATTATTTTTACATTTCGTTTTGCTTTTTGTTTGTTTAGAATATATAAAATGTAAACATTCAGCTAATCAGACATCTGTGGTATGCCTATGTCCCGCCTCTCTGGACCCGTATTTCGTTACCGGAAAGTGATGCACTTGCACAACGGCAGGTCAGCCCTTTCATTTAGGCCATATGGGTAAATGCTAAGAGGACCAACTATCTAGGAGACGCACAAGGGGAAATAATATTTTTTTAAATAATATTTGTATTAATGTAGTCATGACAGCAAATGACAATCCATATGATGTGGTGAAATAAAACCCTCTTTAAATTGTGTTAGCAAACTATTTTCTACAGACTATTTCCGAAGAATCTCTCTGCCAACACGTAGCACGAGCTTCAGATAGCAGTCAAATATTGATTCATTCCCACCTCGAAAAACAGAAACGATAAAAATACACACACACACACACGCACACACACACACGCACACACACACACACGCACACACACACACACACATAACACAGAGGTTGCACTAATAGGGTGTAGTGAAAAGGAGATTTCTGAAATAACAGATTTTTTCCTAAGGATATTCTGATCAGTTATCAACTATAATTTTTAATAGAATAACCTATTAAATTAAGGAATTTCATAATTTCTCCTCTCCTAGGGTACAAGCACCTGTCAAGTTTCTTTGAGTGACAGCTGTAATCACAGGGAAAGTTGCCCAGAACGGGCTAATAATTCACATAGACTTAAGAAACACTTTTTCATTGCAGCAATGGTAACTTGATAATCAACAACTTTTTAATTATTGTGAGACACTTAGTCATTCTTAGATATATGAAACACATATTATTAAACTGTGGCTTCCAATATAATAACTATATTAAAAATAGATGGATTTAGGTGCTTCTCTTTAGCCACTTGTAGCTGTGATCTCAAAAATAGCTGTCACCAAAAGACTAGGGAAAACATGAAGGTCAAATTGTTATTGTGCAAGCATGTTACAGAAAACTGAGAGAATCACAAATATAACTTTCAGCTATGTGATTAACAAGTGAAGGACGAAATAAAAAATGAAGGCAAGACAAGTTTATTAGTAGAGCACATTTTCATATAAAATGGCAATTCAAAGTGCTTTGCAGAAAAATAAACCAGATTTTAAAAGCAAATATTAAACGTTAAAAAGAAGTTCATAAGTTCAGTGCTGTGCTTACTATACTGCATCAGCAGATCCAGCGGAGATGTATTGGTTTTGAGCTTTCATAAACAGCTCACTGGTGTTTTCATTTATGAGTCTGGATTTAATTTAATTGACAGGAGAGACCTGTGTGTAATAGTTTATGAAGAAATGATCGGATAATGCTTTATTAACAGTAGACGTAGTGTTTAGACACTTGCTTAACACTTTGTTCACAATTATGTGTGGTGGACTGTATACACTGTGTGCAGAATTATTAGGCAAACGAGTATTTTGACCACATCATCCTCATTATGCATGTTGTCTAACTCCAAGCTGTATAGGCTCGAAAGCCTACTACCAATTAAGCAGATTAGGTGATGTGCATCTCTGTAATGAGAAGGGGTGTGCTCTAATGACATCAACACCCTATATCAGGTGTGCATAATTATTAGGCAACTTCCTTTACTTTGGCAAAATGGGTCAAAAGAAAGATTTGACAGGTTCCAAAAAGTAAAAAAAAAAAAAAAAAAAAGGGAGATATTTTGCAGAGGGATGCAGCACTCAAAATTGCCACGCGAACAATCAAGCAGTTCATTCAAAATAGTCAACAGGGTCACAAGAAGCATGTGGAAAAACCAAAGCGCAATATCACTGCTCATGAACTGAGAAAAGTCAAGCGTGCAGCTGCCAAGATGCCACTTGCCACCAGTTTTGCCATATTTCAGAGCTGCAACATCACAGGAGTGCCCAAAAGTACAAGGTGTGCAATACTCAGAGACATGGCCAAGGTAAGAAAGGCTGAAAAACGACCACCACTGAACAAGACACACAAGCTGAAGCGTCAAGACTGGGCCAAGAAACAGCTGAAGACAAAATTTTCTAAGGTTTTATGGACTGATGAAATGAGAGTGAGTCTTGATGGGTCAGATGGATGGGCTCGTTAAATCCAGATGGATCGGTAAAGGGCAGAGAGCTCCAGTCCGACTCCAGCAAGGTGGAGGTGGAGTACTGATTTGGGCTGGTATCATCAAAGATGAGCTTGTGGGGCCTTTTCGGGTTGAGGATGGAGTCAAACTCAACTCCCAGTCCTACTGCCAGTTCCTGGAAGACACCTTCTTCAAGCAGTGGTACAAGAAGAACTCTGTATCTTTCAAGAAAAACATGACTTTCATGTAAGACAATGCTCTATCACATGCCTCCAAATACTCCACAGCGTGGCTGGCAAGAAAGGGTCTAAAAGAAGAAAAACCAATGACATGGCCCCCTTGTTCACCTGATCTGAATCCCATAGAGAACCTGTGGTCCATCATCAAATGGGAGATTTACAAGGAGGGAAAACGGTACACCTCTCTGAACAGTGTCTGGGAGGCTGTGGTTGCTGCTGCACACAATGTTGATGGTGAACAGATCAAAACACAGACAGAATCCATGGATGGCAGGCTTTTGAGTGTCCTTACAAAGAAAAGTGGCTATATTGGTCACTGATTGGTTTTTGTTTTGTTTTTGAATGTCAGAAATGTATATTTGTGAATTTTGAGATGTTATATTGGTTTCACTGGTGAAAATAAATAATTGCAATGGGCATATATTTGTTTTTTGTTAAGTTGCCTAATAATCATGCACAGTAATAGTCACCTGCACACACAGATATCCTCCTAAAATAGCTAAAACTAAAAACAAACTAAAAACTACTTAAAAAAATATTCAGCTTTGATATTAATGAATTTTTTGGGTTCATTGAGAACATGGTTGTTGATCCATAATACAATTAATCCTCAGAAATAAAACTTGCCTAATAATTCTGCACTCCCTGTATGCTGTGTCAGGTTATTTTTATTTTTTGAATTACTTAACAGAATTGTTAATAGTATTGTCCACGTGAATAATAAAATCCACTAAAATAACAAAAGACATATACTCAATAATGACTGCTAATAGATGCTCCGTGAAATAAAAAATCGAATGAGTATTTTGAGAGGCCATTTCAGAGAAACCCTATCCCAGACATTTGAATAAGGTGTAATCAGCAAGGCTGACCTGTTTTCACTCATAAACATCTCTTAAGAGAGCCAGTGCACTCTCCATTATTGTGTTTTCAACAAAAACTCAAGAAACTAAAATTTGGATCTGCTTTATTGAGTACTGTTATACCACATCAATTATCGAGCCATGTTTTATTTAGAAAGATACAATCCAGCTTATTTTTTGTGCTAAAACCATTTACAAGGTGTTATTTGTTTTTAAATGATCTGGAATCTGGAAAAAATTAACATCAACGTCATCGCTCAGGGCATTGGAAGCACTGAAGAATGGATCCTTGTTCACTTTATGCTGTGTCGGGAGATACACCAGCTGTATTTCAATCAATCAATCAAACAAGCTTTTATATAGCATTTTTTTTAGCAGTTGCTTTCAAAACAGCAGAGCAAATAGGATCAGGCAGAGCAAATAGGAATTCCCTCTCTGAGGTTTCTGGGACCTCTCGCTGACAGAGGCAGGTGCTAGTGTCGTCCGCAGCATAAAGAATATACAAACTTAAGAACCATCGACGAACAGCTCACCAGATAGCACCTGAAAAAAACCTAACAAAAAAAAAACAAACAAAGACAAAACAGAAACTAACAAATGAAAAACAATAGTTAGAAAATTGTAACAGACAACAAACAGGTGATCAGAATCAGCTGCAGGATGAGTGATAAATGATGGGGATAGGTTAGAAAGGAACATTGAACCACATTGTTTTTTCAACAATTTGTATGTTTATAGTGCTCAGACACAATATCGTTTTGGACAAATCCCAAGAGTCAATTATTGGAATGCTAGATTAAACAGGTATGTTTTTAATTTAGTTTAGCTGAGCTCCGGACAACATCCGAGAGTTTGTTCCAGAGCTTCAGGGCCCTATATGAGAACGCTCTTCTCCCTCTGGTGGATTTACTAATCTGGAGAATAATCAATAGTCCTGCTTCTTGTGATCGAAGAGAGCGAGCTGGAATATATCGTGATAAGAAACTGCTCAGGTAGAACGGAGCCGAGCCATTCAACACCTTAAAGGCAGGGAGCAGTATCTTATAGTTAATGCTATATTTTACAGGAAGCCAATGAAGAGAGCACAGAACCAGTGTAATGTGATCCTATTTCGTTCTAGTGAGAACTCTAGCTGCTGCGTTCTAGACTACCTGTACTTTATGTAGCATGGTGGCTAAGCAGCCAGCTAACAGAGCAATACAATAATCCATTCTGGAGATCATGCAAGCATCCACTATTTTTTTGCATCTACAATAGACAGCATGTTTTGTACTGTAGCAATGTTCCTGAGGTGAAAGAAGGCGGTCTTAGTAACATAAGAGATACGGTTCTTAAATTTCACTTCACTATCTATAATAACCCCAAGATTTTTAACTGTAGTGGAGAAATGAACAGTGTGTCCCCTCAACTCCATATTTAAAACTGAGAGATTCTGTAATTGCTTTTTAGAGCAAATAAGTAATATTTCAGTTTTATCAGCATTTAGCATTAGGAAATTTTCATTCATCCAATCATTGATATCAGCAACACATTCTGAGATCTTATTTAGCTTTAAAGGGTCTTTAGGTTTTGCTGAGATATAGAGCTGGGTGTCATCTGCATAACAATAGAAACTAATAGAAACTAGAAACAGATCCTTAAGGAACTCCATACTCTACTGTTATTGTGTCTGACGAGACTTCAATGGTCAACATCAGTCGACAAATAACTGGCCCTAGTAGAGGAAGCACAAGCAAGACACAGCGTCTGAAGCAGAAAGTAGCATAAACCAGGGGTCAACAGCGGCCCAGTGCGTCTATCCCAAGAGGAGCATCTAATACAGCTGGCATTGAGCTTCCTCTGAAGTGGTTTACCTATGCCTCACCAAAGTGATTCCAGATCAGCTGAATCACCAGGGGACAGAGTCGCCACTCTCCCACCCAAGTTTGATTCAACAACATGTGAGTCTGAAAATTACACACTAGAACAAACGTGGTGAATTCCCTCCTCATCAGTTGACATACGTTACCATCATCGTATGCGCGTCGTCACCAACAAAACATGTCCCTGCAGTAAACATCATATATAACCACCATGGAAGCGTGTCAAGGAAATGTATGCTACTAAAGACAATGAAGGAACACAATGAAGATACTAGAGCAAGAAAAATAATGCACAAAGTATCGATAGAATAAAAGACTCAAGGTAAACACTAAAAGAAACACAATAACCATAATAACTAGGAACTGTGATAAATCGAATTAAGTGAAAATAGGACTGTGCTAAAAAAAAATGAACAAAACTATAGAATAAATAAATTACCATAAACAAAACAATACCAATTTGGAAAATCCCAGGGGGAAACTCACAAAAATTACTATCATGATACACCCTCTAGAAGGAAGTTCCTTTTCTCTCACACATTTAAACAACTCAATCTGTTCCATGTCATCCATATATGTGTCTTTGTATATTTAGCTAAGGAACTGTCCCTATTATCTGTATTCTTCAGTGTTCCTCACTTGGAGATCCTGTGGCCTACATTCTCATTTTACTATTCAACATTTTACTATTCCAAATCACCGCTTACAAACAGCTTTTAAGAACTTTTCAATCTTTAAGTACACAGACAAACAGTCCCTTTCATAAAGTTTATTCCACAGGTCAGTTATAACTTGGCAAATATACATTAACATACAGATTATCTGCCTCCTCTGATGCTGCACATGTTAAATAACGCAATAATTCAGGACACACAAATACATTCTAATTAAAAGAACAATAACAATACATCACAACAACAGTACTTCATGAAGATAAAGAAGTTCTAAAATCCATTATATAGCAACTCTTTTAAAGTGCACCACATAATTGGCAGCTGACTTTTTACATTTTTTAATGAAACTCAACATTTTTGCACCATGACACACAGTGAAACAGACTCTTGCAAATGCATCATATGTATGTAAAAGTCTCTTTAAGGTTGTCTACGATTTCATCTGGCTGTGACTGGAGTGAAAGCAGTTTGGGTTTCAGTTTGGCACATGTCAAGATGAAAGCAGTGCTTGGGTAAGGCTTATCTTCTTTCCCCCTTTACTCTCTTCACAGGACCTCTGTGGGAAAAACACAAACACAGTTTGACATATTGTGCTTTTAAATGCTTTCGTAATTACTGTGTGCATGTGTGATAAATTAAAAAATTATCGCTATGGGTATCTGAGACATTAATCAGGGACCATTGGTTGATTTTTTTTAATGAAATCACAGGCCCCTCCCTCCAGCCTCTTGGTAAATCCACTGTTTGACCCTCCGGAGTAACGAGTTTGATCATGTTTGATAACAGAGCAATGCTGCTCCTGCAGCTCAGGGAGCGCACTTCGCCTCAGTCTAATCTCTCTTCAAGTTTCAAATTTTAAACAGGAGAAATTGAAGTAATTATAGTTAAAATACTTCATTTCCAAGCCTGTTGCCCTTTTTCTCTAGGTAAATCAGATAATGTTACTTTGCATTCTGCCCCTCTGTGTGGGGGGTGCACCTGTCATCACAGAAGGAAGAAAGTCACTTTAAAGTGAATCAAAACCGTAAAACTTAATTTATCGTTAATGTCTGCAGCTGCAACGAAGAAAGATGATTTATCCCAAAATCAACTGAATTTAATCCAGAAATTCGCAATATAAATGATATTTTCACAATGATTATAGCTCGGGTTTATGCTATGCTCCGCTAAAATACAGTAACAGTGATGCTTATCTGAAGAAAACAAACATCCGGGACGAGTATCTGAAGGGTCAGAGTTCTTATAAACACATCATCTCTCATAACAATATTAAAGCGCTTGAAAGATATTATGAGTATATTGAGAGCACCTGAAAGCAGTGCTAATATAAAATTATGAAACAAATATTATAATGTTTACATGTACCTAATTCAAAAAGAGAAAGAGAGGAGGGAGAGAGAGAGAACGAAGGGGAGAGAGAAAGATGATTTAAAAAAACAGATATTTTGCTATCAAACTCGATACTTTTAAAAATGGTTATCATTAAATTTCTAATGTTTAGGCTGTATACTGCTGATAAAATGAATAAATATTTATATTAGCAATAATACTGCACTATATATAATTTGAACTGTACTTAACTATAGCTGAACAAGAGGGCCTACAAACTGTGGCTATACAGGAGTCGTGTATTTTAATGTTGTTCATTATGGTGGTACTTGGTGAAAAAAGTCACTGATCTATTGTATTAGGTTAAAGTGTATTTTTCTGTTATTTATTTTTTAAATGGTAATAAAATATAGCTCCAATAAGCTCATCATATTCTTGAGGTGTGTCGATCAATAGAAAGCCTCGTCATGGCAACACCATCTCCAATATCAGTTTCAAAGGCTGTATACTGGCGAGGTGATTAGCACAAGACCAGCTAAGCCTGACATCTGTTGTAAACTCACATATGTATGTTTGGGGTCAATATCATGTACAGAATAACAGCGCGGTGGTTTTAAAACTTAGTTTTAAAACTATGGTTTTATTGTGTTATATCGCCTTTGCGTGACTTAAACAGTACCTGCGTGGGGTTTATTGTAATAGGATAAACCAATTAATTTACAAACAAGTTAATATTAAAACATTTTAAACACGCTTATTGATAAATAACCTATATCTAATTGTATAACAAGTAGAATTGTTAAATTACATTTCATATAATTTTTTCAGAAGGAAAAGTAAACTGTCTTGGCCCACTATACTCCCTTCTAATTATTAAGATTTTGTTATGATGTCTGTTGTCTACATAACCTTTGTCTGCCTTGGCCGTCCTATCAGCTTTTTCTGGTTAAAGTCCTTATTTTTATATTTATAGTTGACACCCTTTTTCGAGCATGTTAAGCCACTGAAAAATGCTATTTAGATGGAAAAAAGATAGAATAAATATAATAATAATAATTAAAAACAATAGAGCTTACAACATGTTTTTACTGCAAGCTCTAAAATGCTGCAACATTTGACTAATCAACTTTTAAATTGTACAATGAACCTATACTGCACAGGCTCATGGCCCTCCCTACTCCTGGTTTCACAGAATAATAAAATACTTTTACCTGCCACATGTTGAGGTTTCATCATAAATTGTTCCCCTGCTTCAAAGGTCAATATTGGTTCAGGCTGACCTTGCACACTGTTACCACTCCCACTGTGATTGGACAGTTTAATGAGCTCCTCGAAGTCTGTGGCATTTCCGTTGGAGGACAGTCCATTCTGATGCTTGGAGGCCTGGATGCCATTACTGACATGAGCTGCATCCCATGACCCAGAGCTAAGAAAGATGACAAATATAATTTTTTGCAAAAGTATTTTATGCATATTATTCCCTCATCTGTACCTCGTATCCCCCGCTCCTTCTGATTGGCTTGTTACACCACTATGGAGAGAATCTGAGGTGCTCTGTTTGACTACAACACATTAAGAAATACATGATTTTTTTAATATGACTTTTTTGAATGCGGCATGTCTAAAATGACGCCACATTTAAAAGTCACCATCGTCGCTACCGTTCCCTTGAGCTGGAATCTTAATGTCTTTCTGCAAACAAAAAATAAACCAAATTAATAACAACACTGTAGATGCGATGCATTTAATCTCAGATAGAGTCTCTCACCTGTGACCCTGCATCACTCTTACGAGTCCTCTTCATGATTTCTTCCAAACGCTGAAAAAATAACACAGATCGTTGCTAAAACAACAGGAAAAAAAGCTCTTACACTTGAACTCTATAAAAAAGGCGCCAAACATTTTCTCTTCATCTTTGGCACCTTTGCACTTCATGGCATAGATTACAAGTGTTTAGCTTTCATGGAGAAAGCCTTTGTGTCTATGTTGTTGAGAGATATTACAAAAATCTTAAAAAATGTTATGGAAAGCTTTGACTTAAACCTTCTTTCTCTCCAGTCGTTCCTGTTCCTCCTTCTGGAAATGTTTTTCTCTTTCAACCCTCTGTCTCTCTGCCTCTTCCCGGGCTTTGGATTCAGCCTCTTCACGCTGAAAGAGACAAAAAATGCAAGAGTAAAATATATGTTAGAAAACCTCACAAAATGCAGAACTCCTCTCAGTGTTTCCCCATCATACACAATCTGTTTTTAACACAGATATTTTTGAATGAACACATTTGATTGTATATATATATTAACCTGACTTGCTCAATGTGAGCAGTAGTTTGAAGATGCGTTTTTGCTGGGGAAAAGGTTTTAAATATGACTTTTAAACAAACATGACCTTGTTTTAATCTTCCCTGTGTATGCAACAATTTAAATGCTGTTTTACTGATATCGCTGAAACATATTACAGACATACAGCAGTAATGGGTGACAGGACAGTGAACTGTGGTCAACTGAACTGCCATTATAAGGAAAGGGCAGAATTTCGTAGAGGGAAATGTAGTTGTATGCAGTACAAAACAGAATGTGGCAGAGAAACAAAATGCAATGTACATTCTAAAACTACAACTGTAAATGGCAAATATAGATTATAAATGTTCAATTTAAATTTGCATCACACTTCCCACACACCTAATAGGAAAATGCCAATTTAGATACTAATTGAATTGCTTTTTCATTTGACAAAGCGATGACATTTTATTTTACATATTGCATTTTACATTTCCAAGATGAAACTCTCTATTCAAATGCCTCCATATATAACACAATGTTCTTAAATTACTGTATTCTGTGAATCCTAAAAGCACAAGAGTTACAAATACACTGACATCGAGAATGGTAAATCCTAATTTCTACTGCACTTTAATCATTCTGACTGATCTTCAGTAGTCCTGAAGTAGCCCGCATGTCCCAAAAAAATGTACTGCATCACCAGTCTCTGCAGGCGCTGGTTCTCCTCTTGCTGGGCACGGGCTCGGTCCTGCTCCTCTCTCTCCTCCTGCAGTTGCTGCTGCTCTGCCATGGCTCTTGCTTCCTCATCCCTCCGCCTCTGCTCCTGTTCTTCCCTACGGACATGTTTTTCACGTTCAGCCCTGTGACCACACATACAGAGCACCAGTCTCAATACATTTTTTATAGCTACACATCAATACCCAGCATAGAATTTTCAAATTCTATTGTATTTTAAAATCTTTGTATACGGAGTCTCTAAAAATCCAGAACTAGTTAGAAAATGTTATGGGGTACTGAGATACTCGACCTTCCAAGTCAAACATCTGGAGACTCCAGAGGACAGTTTGGACTGCTGATAAGATCATTGGAGCTCCTCTACCCTCCCTTCAAGAACTGTTCACATCCAGAATGAGAAAGAGGGCTCTCAAAATCACTCTGGATGCTGCCCACCCAGGCAACCACCTCTACCAGCTCTTACCCACCAGCTGGCGCTTCAGAGCCACAAACACCAAAACAGCCCGGCATAAAGTTTCTTCCCTCAGGCCATTCAGCTCCTGAACCCATCATTTCCCCCACCAACGCTCTCATATATCTAATCTAAATATTGCATGAAGCAACAAGACTCTGATGTGTCGCTCCACATTCTGTTGTTCTGTTGCTACCTTTATTTTTACTTTACGCTTTGGTCTGCACATTACCTCCAAAGCACATCTCTTAAGCACCTTACACTTCTATAGTTATATTTCTATTATTATTATTTATATTTTACTACCTCTATTGCTAGAATATTACTATATTATATTTACTTTCAACATGTGCAATTTACTTATATAATCTGTGTCACTGTGTTACTGTGTAACGGGTGTTACGGTACTTGCATGACTGTGCAACCATATTGTGGCGTTCTAACACCGATCTTAACTGGATTTTATTGAGTTTAACGTTTAATAACTTATATAAAAAAACGTTAAAAAAAAGGTGAAGCAGAATGTCCACGTGGGAGGAGCCACTTTCACCAGCAGAGCTAATATTTATATAATACACCAAACAATACCAGCACATCACTTAAAAATACTAAGATATGCTTTGACTCTGATGTTCTATGGCAGGTCTTGAAAAAATAAAGACAAACTAGTAGATCTTTCAGACAGAATCTTTCTGGTTTGTAGCTGACCAAATATATTTTCAAGCACTAAAATTGTTTTTTAATTATTTAAAACGCATACAGTGTAGTTTTAGGAATTACTTTTTATGTTGCCTTTGATTGACTAAAGTAATCGCAACTACTTAAAGTTTAGAGTGTAAAGTGGGAGCAAGTCACCTGTTCCTCTGCTCCTGCTCCAGTCTCTCCTGCTCTTCTCTCTCTCTCTGTTCTCTCGCCTGCCTCCTTTTCTCAGCCAGGACCCTGGAAGCCTCTTCAGGATCACTGGTTCCTGCTGTCGGCTTTGAAGCTGAAGCACTGGGCTCAGGAGAGAGTGATCGTGGAGCTACGGGGGTCACATTCAGCACCTCTGCAGTCTGAGGGGCCACAACACTTGGTGCATCAAGAGTGAAGGGCAAGGCCACAGCTGACGAAACAGTGATGTCAGGAACATTCTGAGCCACTTAATAAATAAACACATGAAAGCCCATTATTTACATTACCTGAATAGAATAAAACTGTGTTGAGTACATTGCAGTTTTTCAAAGAGAGTGAGAGTTATTGAGTCTACTCACCCTTCCGAGACTCAGGTTGACGGGCCTCCTGGCTTTTCACTGCAGGCATATGAGAACGTGTTGGGGTTTCCATGGAAACCACACCAACTGCAGGAGTTTGTACACGAGCAGGTGTTTGGGCCCGTCTCGGCCTAGTTTTGGCAGAAGAGGAGGGTTTAGGCATCACACTAAGATTTGGTGACAGCGGACGACTCCTGGGTGTCGCAGGAGAAGAGGTTCGGTTTTTAGCTTTGACGTTGGAGCTAAAAAGAAAAGAAAGAAAGATGTAAGCCTGATTTATTCATTGTTCACTCTTACTCCATAAAATTCCCACCAGTTTCAGATCTTTGTTTAAATAACCTAAAGATGATTTCTTCTGAACTCTGTCTTTTAGCTGAAATATATAATACTTTTTTACATGAAAGACACATAGGTAAAAAGGGGGGAAATATACCACATTCTTACTAATCTGATGTGGTTTTAGAGCCAACTAGCTGTCAAACCAATTTTTTTAATTAAATCCCTGACCCCACTATACTAGTACTGCACCATTAATAAATGAAATAACAATGTTTTTGAAACTCCTCAGATTGTTGGGCTTTTCAAAATGCACCGTTATTCCTCCCTCTGGCATGCTTCTGCCACCCCACTGTTGAGCCAATAAAACAAGTCTGAGTTAACTGAAACATCAACATTGAGTAATGCTTTCAAAACTACTTAAATGATGAGTACATTATATAATCGAAAGAAAATGGCTAAGCGTGACGCAAGACCTTCAGGATGTCTCAACCTGGTAGATAAGATGTTTTTAATCTTTAACACCCCATGCTGTCTAGTAAGTGAAAAGCATCTATTTTCAGCCTCAATTTAATTCTGCCAGTTTAATAAAGCCAGTCCAATGTCATTATCATTTTTTGCTACTCTTACAACTCCTAGTCAGACAGCGGGTCCACTCTGCATTGAGATGAGGTACATTAGCAGTTCATCTGATTTGTCAGTGGGAAAAGCTATAACAATGGACAACACTATGATCATAGAGCCGTTTTGAGCTCCAAGAAAGTAGAAATATAATTGCCGAAACATGCATAAACAAATCGAAATACAACTTAAAAAATGTAATAGGGAAAAACATTAAACATGTTATAAATGTCAGAAAAGTTGAGTTTATATAAATAGGCACCTTTAAGTAAAAGCTAATAAAAAAAACATGTGGCTTCAAGCTTTCAGCAAATACGAAGGGATAACACATTTAATAAAACACTGAAGAAACAAAGGTTTAGGTTAGGGTATCGATGCTGTAGATAAACATAACACAGCACTGGGGAGTGACAATGATGACAACAACATCAAGAGATGAAAGAAACCAAAAGCTGAGAGTTTGGAAATTGGAACAGATAAGATCGTTCAATTATATTGGTAGAACTCAGGTGACGTATAAGTTACCAGTCTCATTGGATGATGATGGTAGATCTCTGACACAGTAACTTAGTAATAATGAGAGCAAACAATAATAATTCAATGTTGAAGCAGTCTTAGTTGGGAAGTTTCAAATCGGGACTCAACCGGTGCTCTTCACACACAATATGAAAATATTAAAAAAACACAATTGAAAGTTTTTTAGTTGATATTTACAACTCAACATGCTGAATTGTTTCAATAGTTTCTTTCTCTCACTGCGAGTGAATAGTCAAGACCAATTGTCTTTGCAGTTTCTGAGTAAATTTTAATGAGTGAGTGAGTGAGTGAGTGTAAAAGAGGCACCTGGCATCAGTCTTTGTTCTGGGTATAGATTGAGATTGTCTCTTCTTCTCAACTTTTTCTTTAGACAGCGCACTCTTCTCCTTTTCATTCTCTCGCTCTTTGTCTTTCTTTTCTTTCTTCTTCTTCTCAAACTAGAATAAAACACAATGTTGAAAAAAACATGTACAAAAGCTGAAAAAAAAAACATTTTTAATCAATCACATTGTTTCATTTCGTAATGTTGATTTTAAAGCTAACAACTGATATAACATTAAGAAACATAATGCAGCTTTACTTCTGAGACAATTTGCTGCTTCTCTGTGTAGCTTTGCTTTTCAGGTAATACCCCACATTTCCAGAAGTGGATTATATGAAATAAAATTTAGTCATTATCATTCATAGATCACGTGTGTGTGTTGTCACCTGTGTAGAGTTGCGTCTCTGCTGGCGCTGGGTGATGTCTGGAGTGCTGGCTGACACTCTCCAGCGTTCAGCGCTGTGTGTGTGATTGTGAGGATGATGAAGGTGACTGCAGGGTGTCAGAGGAGACACAGAGGGCGAGCGCGAACACTGATCTAAATTCAGATGCAGATTACACAGATTAGTGTAAATTTGAGTGGATTTATTCTACACTACTCTAGAACAAACGAACATTGTATGAATACATTTTTATTAAAAAAAAATTCAGTAACACTCTAAAACGCAAATGTAGATTTCTATTGTATCGTCAATTATGAGCACTTAACATACACACAATTTTTAAAATATGTATTAACATCATTTAACGCATGTTGTAAGCTCTTATTCATAAACAATGTCTCGTTTTGGAGTTTCCCTCCTCTTCCAGGTACGCACTAATTTTCCAGCCCCTGAACAGCCGACTCCCTACAATTAAAGCTAAAAACTAACAGGGGACAAATTTAACTACAAGAAATTAGATCATAACATATTTCACAATCATGAGTGTTAACACCAGTATACTGCATATATATATATATATATATATATATATATATATATATATATATATATATATATATATATATATATATATATATATATAATCATCCTTGACAATTTTAAGGTGCTGTGTACAATTTTTATAAAATGCTGCTGGGGCTGGTATTGTCAGAAAAAAACATTCACTATTGGTCTAGGGATGCCTTTGTTTTAGTGATATCAAGTATTAACACATGCTCACAGAAATTCTATACCACACCCTTAACAGCAGTGTAGGAATATTATAATGAAACAACATCATGCAAACAACTGAAATCAGAAAATTTAAGACAATATTAATAAAAAATTTTAATTAAAAAATGTATGACGATAAATATCAATATCTTGAGACCTATAATAATAACCCTTTGACAAAAATGTTTTCATAAGCAAAAAAAAAAAAGGAAAAAAAAAAAGAGAAAGCTAAATCAAGAACATGTACAGATAATAGTAAAAGCAAGTTTATTTCACTTGTGTGATTTTTCTCTCAGTTGGGGTTGTTTATGAAGTACTTTATTTCAGCTGGGATATAGTTACAGTATAATAAATAATAAAAAACGATTCCTGTTAGAGAGACTCACGTTGGTCGCTTGAGCTCTGCAGAGTGGTGACGCTGCGGCTCCGGGCCAGGAAGGAGAGTGTCGGGGTCATCAGTCGCTCCACGATGCGACTCTCCCATGGGCTCAGGCGCAAGCTACGGGCTGACACATGAGGGCGATATTAGCACACAAACATTAGAGGCTTTGTAGAGGCTTAAACGAAACAACTTTTTGGACTGACATAAATAATCAGAATAATTCTAACAATATGAATTCACAAAGCATTCTTGTTACTTACCTCCATCTCGTTTAAAAGTTTAGCATTCTGTGTCTTAGTTTATTGTGTTATAAAAGAAAACAACTAGTTCTGTGATTGTTCCCCAGAATCAACACACTGAAATAAACAGTCTACTGCACTCTGCAGATGTCAAAGGAAACAAATTGCACAATAAGCTGTTCAAGGGTTCAAATTGAGGTTAACTATTTTAAATCTGAGAATTATGGAATGCTGCTGTTACTACAGTGTGCAAAGCATGAAATGGGCTGTTGAGTGGCACAGAGATGATACAAAGACAATTAAATAAATAAGCAACACCTTAACACACATTCAAAACTGGGCGGAAAGATGGCGCAGTGGTGGAGTTGGTTATCCTGTAACTGGAAGGTTGGCAGTTCAATCCCTGCTAGGACTATTCTCCTGTTATGGCCCTGGGCAAGCCATTTCACCCCTGTAAGGATGTGTGTGACTGGTGGGGTGTGTTTGGTAGTGGGCAGGAGGCCGTAGGGGCAGAATGGCAGCCTCGTCCTATCAGACTGCCATAGAGCAGCTGAGGGCTACCAAGGTAGCTTATCATTCACATTCATGTGAATGTGGAGTGAATGAATAAATGCTCTGATAATTGTAAAGCTTCTTTGAGTGTCTAGAAATTATATATTTTATTTATATAATTATAAATTATTATATTATTAGTAAAAATATTATTTATATTATTATTATAAAAAAAAGTCAATATGGTTCATAACACTCTAACACTTTCATTCCCGTTGTGGAAAAGCAGTGCTGCTTTCAAGTATACACAAGATAATTTACAACACTTCATGATGCTGGTCACTGTTTGTTGCTAGGCTACAGCTGCCTTTTTTTTCTCCCCCACTGCGGCAAACCTTGCTGTTGCTTGAACTACAGTAACAAAAGATTTGATCACCCACCAGGATATAATGTGTTACCAAATAGTGTACATTCTACAATCTAAAGGCATACACAGATTTGTTTTATACTATATGCAGCAACAACAAACCTACAAAGCCTTTTAACCTTTTTAACCTACACAATGTTATTTTGTCAGTAAAATCATCTCATAATGACAGGTAAATAAAAACAGCACATCTGTGGTAATTGTCTTTACTCATACACAACTGCTGAGTAAATTTACTGACTTATCAGTGCTGCGTTCTGCAGTGAGTGCATGTGGCCATTTATAAAATCTGTTATTGATTTACTGTGGACACTTAGGATGAGAATATGTGCTAAACACTAAGTTACTGTATAGCATGGTGTGAAATATTGGTTCTAATTTGAGAATTTATGACAAATTCTAATTTAAGCAAAAACTAACAAAAGCAAATAATACTTTAAAATAGATAAAATGCTTATTATTTAACATGGAAATTGAAATTCACTTAAATGAGAAACACTTATTATTACCTAAATGTATTTTCATATTTTCTTTCTTTTTTTTGCTTTCATGCCTTGTTAATATTAAAATAAATCCTTCAAGTACAAAGTCTAGCATACATGTCTAAATAAAATGGGTAGCCAGATTTCATCAAGTTGTGATCCATACGAGACTATGCTGTAGTTCTGAATCCTGTTTAGATGTTTACCAGGTTTTATATGAAAATGCACATCATAAACATGTATAAATCAAAACAAAAACTTGTTTTATATATTTCATAAATTGATTACTTTGTATGGAAACACCCAGTACATTCTTTAAAATCGCTGAACAATAAAAACACATTCGTATTACACAAACAGTGTGATAATACATTAACACAAGACACTGAGTGATCGAAAAACACAATAAAAATCAATACTTCCACCATCCACCAAAGCTAAAAAAACACTATCACAGACCCTGATGCAAACACTGATCAGAAAAAGCAGTTTCCCCATGATGCAACACAGAACGAGGTTGGGGGGGGAGTGAATAAAAAAGGGTGTATAAATGACCAATCACCAGGCACAGGCAAGCAGGCCACCAGAAATGAGCAAATCAAGAGTAGTTGATGAGAAGACGCAACTGACAGGGATTGTTAGGCTCAGAAAGTACTCATTTTAATTTCTCACCCTTGTGTTGTTACAAGCAAAGTCGTTTATTGTTAAAGAATTCTTGGGAAGCTGTGATGTTTCAACTGGTTGTCACAGTGTTTAGAAGATACAAAAACAGCGTATAGAATCAAGCTTAGTTTTGTTTTCATTCCTTTAATAAACTCATGTGGGGTTGAAAAAGAGTACACAAGTTTGTGCTTCAGTTAGAGTACCATTTTTAAATAAAAAGTACTCACTCAAGTACTAGTAAAAAATAAAATAACCAACCAAGTCATAAAAAACTTTCTTGATTAACTTGAGGGGATTTTTCAGCTCTGCTGTTTCGATTAAGTTTATAGTGCTTAAAAGTTATATTTTTTCATATATTGAACGGAATAATTAGATTTTTATTTTATTGTCTTAAGATCTATACACACCTATGGATCTCATGCATGCTTTTTGTGTGCATGAAAACATTAATTTTTTGTTATTAGCTCAAAGATTTTTAAATTAATTTTAATTCAACTTAACTTTCTTTGCCACAGATGTAATAATTATTTTTTTTCTATTTAGTACTCTTAAATATTGTTTACCATTGTCAGTCATTAATTTATAATTAAATATTTGATAAAAATTGAAATAATTTCTGTGGTTTTAGGTAAGACAATTTTACTGAACTACAGTTTTATTTGTTAAAACTATTAAAAGTATAAATTCAATAAAGCATATACTAAACTCTTTACTAGATCCTAGTTAATCTTCCAGAAATATTCCCTTTATTCAGCTTTATGTTTCATTAGGAATTACACATTGACTCAAGATACTTAATGTAACATCATTGGAACAACACAAGGGAGATTCACTAATGAGAGTACGAATTTCTGAGAGCATCATCCCTTGAAGAACCAAAAAAAGTATGTCGTTGAAAGGAGGGATTTCTGGGGTGACAGGCAGGTGCTGCTCTATTCTTACTTCTGCAGGGTGAGTTCCAGAGAGTGGCTGAGGACTTGGACAGCCTGTTGCTAATGACAGGCTCTGTCTGCCGTGGAAGGTTGACCGTGGAGGCTGAGCATCTGCCTGCAGCGCAACACACAGAGCAGAGAGGAGCGTTTTTCTTTCATACAGGCCCCGTGGAACCCACGTCAGGGCGCGGGTGCAAAGCTGAGGGACCATGCGATCTTTTAAAAGGAGAGGCTGTATTGTACATGTAAGATGTACAGACTACCCTCTACACAGCTTTCAGATGATGACTGACTCTTAGAGGTGCATTAGTGTTGACGAAAGCCATGCCAATTAAAAATATAAGGTTCATAAAATTCTTCAAATTTGAAAAACTTTCTGAAATAAAAGTATACACAATGTCCTTTTCAATAATGTGAGGTCATGTTAAGAACTTGCTTCAGAAAGTTACAATGCAAAAAAAAAAAAAGATTTTTACTTTAAGTTTGGAAAGATGTGACATTTTGTTATATGCTTTATTTGTTTGTGTTTTTTAGCATCTGCACTCCTCTTCCTTTTATCTGAACAGAAATTTGTCAGAAACTATCCAATATCATCCTGTAAATAATGTAGGTAATGAGTTTGATCTTTCATCTTTTTCTCAGTATTTTTCCGTAGAGGTGACCTATACCTAATGCAAAGGCTTTTAACTGCAAGTATCGCTTACCATTAAAATGAACCTCTCAATCTCCTTCATATAAAGCAAAGATTGCCTTTTCACTCACAAGATATGATAATTTGTCGGTGTTCCACCAGGATGCCCAGAAGGTAGAACATTTGTCCCTTAACACCTCAGTGACATTTACTGGAGGACACCCATGCTTCACCTGGCTCTGAACACCCTGGTAGCAGACGAACTCTCTCACTGGCCCAAGGAATGTTCTGGTGGCTGAACATGAAACAGGAGGTAGCCAAACATGTCCAGAGCTGTTCCACCTGTGCCATTGCAAAGACTCTACGAAGATTCCCATCTGGTAAACTTACTTATTCCACACTAGTTATACTATAGGTATACCATAGTTACATCAGATTTCCAAGGTTTGCAAATTCATTCCTTTATCCAAACTTCCCACAGCATTTGAAACAGCCAAGATACCTTTCCTATCAGTCTTCTTCATTTTGTTGTACCAGAAGAAAGTGTTTCGGACAGAGGACAACATTTTATTTCCCCAAGTTTGGAAAGCATTCTTCGCTAAGCTAAGGGTTTGTGCAAGTCTCTCATCTGTTTATCATCCACAAACCAACAGGCAAATACAATGGTAAATCAAAGAACTCGGAAAATTTCTCTGTTCATACCGTCACCAAGACCAGTGGTCTGAGTACTTACCTTGGGCCGAGTATGCACAAAACTTCATCCACCAAGAGACAACAGGCATGTTCGAGTTTTTTTTCAAAATATACTTGTTATAAACAGTGTGTTGAGTCTGTCCCTCTAGTACACCTGCACATTTCTGCTGATCTCAACAATAACAAAAACAATAAAGAGAACGCTATAGAATAATGTAAATAAAAAATGTCTTCCATTATTATGGCATGTTCCAGTGCCTACTCTACCAAGCCCTATCCTTGGACCAAAGAACCTTCCAACGTCCCGTCAGGCGACCATGAGAGGGTATGGGGTTCATTAATGAATCGTTGGGGGTCAAATCAATCATTGACTCTCTACGTCGTAGGAACGGTCTCGAGTATATTATAGATTGGGAAGGCTATGGACCGGATGAAAGAGCTTGGAACCCAAAAGATAATATCATTAACCCCAATCTACTACAATCTTTTAATGGGGCTAACCCGGAACTCAGAGCTTGAGGCTGTCCTAGACATCGAGAGTGGGTATCAGGAGCCGTCCGTGGAGGAGGAGTAGTGTCAGGTCTGAGAGCCAGGCACCTGATGAGTAAGGTAACATTGCCCAAATTTAATAGCTCATCAGAAGCTCCATGTGCAGCCAATCACCTGCATACTAACTAAGCGCTTTTACGATAAAAGTCTCCACAACTCACTGTGTCCTGTGCCACGTCGTCACATCATTATTGTGATCGACCCTGCACTCCATTTCCAAACTGGATTACGAACCTGTGTTCTCCTGTCATCTCCAGTTCCCATTATAACCCCCACAGGTCATTTTCATCCTTATGATCCCGGAAGCATACCTGACCTGAGACTACCATTACACAGAATGAGATAAGCCTGCTAAAGCTTTAAAGGGATGTTTGTGTTTTGTAACTGTGGATTTAATAAAAGGTTGAAAGATACTGACAGGTCTCGGTCTGTGGTCCCGGTCACATACCAAATTAGCTGTAAATGTAAAATCATCAGCAGACTAAGAGATGTAATTTGGGCTTTAAAACTTGTTACTTTTTAAGACCGCAGAGAAACCCTGATAGTAGTACCCATGTCATATTACAGCAAATCCACAACATTTTTAAAAATTCTTATTCTAGCACATTTATTAAGCAAAATATAGTTACTACCTTAGTACTACCTTACAGTTACTACCTATATTTTTTCATGATAAAAGTGTCACTTCCAAATCAATGTTTTTACCTAAAAAGCATACTAATAAGAGTGATCCTTGCAGTCCAGTTTTATAAACTGAGAAAGTTTATATTTTCCTCACTTAAATCATTAAAAATGACTATAGAAATAGTGTATTTTCCAGAAGTTGCTAAATCGAGTAACTACAAAATGTATATTCTAGGGTTGACATTAACATCAAAAAGGGACAAAAGGCTTTAAAAACTGACCCCGAACATTTTAAAAGGTTTGAATTCTATAAAGCACCAGATACTGACAATCCTCTCTATTTGGCTGAAATACCATCTTGAGAATTGTTTCCAAGGGTTCACATGAACCAGAAACAACAAAGGAAAAATCCTAATTAACCAGCATATTCTAAATTTCACACAGGATAGCACAGTTCACATCACTGCCACATAACTTCAATGTTCAGTATACTGATGGTAAATCCCAATGACATTAAATAATTCTACACAATAACTTTCAAATAACTTTAAATAACTTTCAGCACAGATCTAGTGCAGCAGCAACCTGAAGCATTTACACTAGAAGTTTCTCTAATAGAATACACTAGAAGAACATTCCAAACATTGCAAAATAAAATGAGGGTCGGGAATGACTGTCCTAGAGCTGCAAAGAAAGATTCCATACAGTGTCTGTTTCAAGTAGACTCACTCTCTCTGCGTGAGGTCTGGTTCAGGCCACCGGCCCATGACCATCTCTGCTGACGAATCTCTGCCCAAGTTTTTTTAGTTGACCTCTTTATGGCAGATTCATACCTCTCCTGTGGAGAAAGATAAAAAAAATGCTAGTAAGATCTGTGAAGCAATCTTTAGCCAACAGGTGTTAACTGAGACTACAATTAATGGTTTTGTCTCCTTTTTATTTGTTAAGAAAAATGGCAGTTAATTATTACTTTCGTTTTTGTCATGATCAAAATGCGAGGTGTTATAAAATAGATTTTTTGTCAGTTGAATAAATTTTTCATCAACATATTTTCTCAGTTGTCATCAACTCTAGTCTATAGCATGCAAATAATCAATTTATTATTCTGTCTTAATCATAGTATTCTCTCTTCAGTCTGCTCCCTTACATGATAAGCGTAACACTTTGAAACAAGCCAGAAGCTGGCTTTACGTTTTTGTGTCTCT
Organism: Danionella dracula; assembly: GCA_900490495.1. Taxonomy (NCBI): domain Eukaryota; kingdom Metazoa; phylum Chordata; class Actinopteri; order Cypriniformes; family Danionidae; genus Danionella; species Danionella dracula. The sequence continues at coordinate 18,705,611 of UELW01000012.1, forward strand.
ATTTAGAAGACAATAGAAACAAGGGAAAATGTTAGCAGAAGAAATCTGTTAACATAATAAACTAGCACACTTTCAGATAATGCACAGAACGTGCTCCTGTTAAACTAATTTCACATTTGAAATGAGTAAATGCATTTTCTGCAGGCTACTTCAAAGATGCAAAAAAAAGTTTCTCTAAATATCTTAGTCGAAGTAATCATGTATTGTGCACTTTGACCCAGAGATGTCATTATGTGATGCCATCATAAAGAAAGACATTTTTACTTACATTATTCTATAGCGTTTTATGTTTTGTCTTCATTATTGTTGCTTTATTATTTCTCATTTACTATTCTGAAAAATGGTTTACATGTGTCAAATTGCAAAACAGCAAAAAGAATAGGTGTTTGTATTGTAATTTAACAGTTAAAATGCAACAGATTTTATTATTAATCATTGTGTTTGGTGTTTTTTGGTGTAATAAAGGAAATATGTGTCATGAAATTTAAGTGTAGAAATATACTCAGGCTGCACCCTCTGTGAGGACTCCTAGAAACTTTCACAGATGTCTGCAAGTGAATACAGAAAATATTGTTCAAAAATAAAATATATAGATTTTTGTTATATTCTGTATTATGATGCCCATATCTGTAAAAATACAAAGCATTTTATTTGTAATTATATATTTTGTGTAATCTTTTTATAAATATAGAGTATTCAAACTTTGGGATGGAGGAGAACTCTTGCGTGGGAGGCCAATTGAGCTTTGAGAGGGCCACATCGCCCTGATTTTAATCATTTGTGTTTTCCCTTCAATCAGCGAGTGTTGTGAAATGTGTTTTACTGATTTTGGACATAAAATGACTGATAGACATGCAATGCAAAGTATTCAAAATCGAATCTAGAAGGCACATTTACAGCTGTACAAATTAAACTTTAGTAATGAAAAACTCTACATAAGCCAAAAAGCCAAGTCAAAGCACAACAAAGATTAGAAAGGATGGTTATTTACTTTATTGCAAGTTTGACTATACTCCAGTGTTTAACATTTGACACAAGCCAAGAGAGTTGCTCTGCTCTGCCCAATCACAGAGCTTGTGCTCTGTAAAGCCTTGAATCGAAGTTAGACATTTTGGGAGGATCATGGCAGTCTTTAGAAGGTGGTCAGCAGATGGTTATATAAATGCACAGCCTTTGCAAAAGGCAATCTGTAGGCTCAACGTTCAAGTCCAGAATGGCCTTCAGAAAGACTCCAAGAAAACCAAGATTTTCTCTTCCTTCTGATGTTCATGGGCTCTGATAAAGCAATGAACATCTGAAATGTTGTCGAAGTTGCAATTTTTAATGTTGATGTTTTTCCCTGAATCAACGAATGCTTTTTTTGTAATAAAAAAAAAAGTTTTGTAATAAAAACATTTTTCGAAACTTGTCCATGCTGTTTATGTGGGTTATGTAGGAAGAATCATTTTACAATTAACTCCTGCAAAAGTATTAAGAATGAACAAATTAAAGAGTAAATCCTTAACAGTTCTGGATTATTCAAGAGAAATTTTACATTTTCTGGATGAACAGGGTGAAATTTCTTGCTTCGTCATGCACCTCAAATGTTTATTTATTAAATGCAATTAATACATTTTTCATATATATTTTAATTTAGGTCCTGTATGAAAAGGCTGTATCTCATGCTTGGAAATATACACACCTTGTTCTTGTCTAGTTTTTGCCTTTGTTTTTCCTCCAGCAGAGTTCTTCGCTTCTCAGCTTTCAGTCTCTGTTCCTCGAGTTTCCTCCTGCGTTCCTCCAGCTGACTTTCACGGAGCCGTCGAGCTTTCTCCTCCTTCTCCAGCCATTGAGCTTTTTTTGCAGCTGATTGAAGAGATAAGAATGATGCAATTCATTTACACAAACATTATGAACCATATGTTCTTGTTTAGAGCGTTTTTACAAAAGAATCAGGTAAATATGCATTGCTAGAAGCAGTATACTTTGCTCTTAAGCAGAGCATATTATTAAAACTCTTTTGGAAAACTACTTTTGGAAAGTGTTTGGTCATAGTATTGTAGATGAATGGCAAGAACCCTCATGTTAAGAGTGATTTAAATCATATTTTTTGACCAAACTACCTATGGGCTGATAAACCTCTCTTCCCTTTCCAAGCCTTACCACCATTAATGATTGATATGTCCATTTTTTCTCTAAACAATGCTAAATAATGTTAATTGCATGCATAAAACAGACAGACAGCTTGCTGAAAGCTTAATATTTCAACAACTTTTTAATGCAAGCATTGTGACGGAATATGACACAATTGCCTGCATCTCTCACTCATGTGAGGAAGAACTGGTAAGCAAGTTCCAAAAACTTTAAAACTTAACTTGGCACATCAAGGAGACATGATGTATAAAAGCCTATTTAGGTGTCCTTTAAGTAGTTTGGTTGTGACAATGATCAAATGCAAAGGTCTTCACACATCTATCCAAATATATGGTGCTAAGTTACGTGTGTTAACATACCTAGGACGGAAAAGAACGGGTGCCGATTGCGCATCACATCTGTCCGAGCGATTGGTGTGAACAAACAAGAGTTCAGCTCTGCCATAACGGATGGGTCTTTCGCAAGACAACAACCAATGAAAGCTGGCTGTTTTGATGACGTGAATAAAACATGAAAGAACCACTACATGGCACTCAATCCTCCCTTTGACCTCACGATGAAAAATAAAACTATGAGATGAACATCCGAGGAAGAAACCGGGAAAGAGGAGAATATAAACATTCAGAAGATTGTATTGTTGGTATCCGACCATCAAGAGTTGTTCAATAAAGCCCACCAAGATTATAAAACAGCCAGGGGTGTGGCTGTTGTCCCTGAGCAGTGATGGGAGCTTCATTCTCTGGACTGTTGTTCATTTAAAATAATGATTCATTTGTATCGTTCATAACGGGAAAAATTTTATCTAATTGCAAAACGTTACGACAACGACCCAAAAATAGAGCAAAATACACTAATCTGAGTAAATAAATGTGTTTACCTGTATCATTTGATTAGTATGAGTGAAATCCACATGCATAAAAGAAAACGTTTCACTCCATATAAAGAGTTTATTATTGACAAGTCAGAATCGTCCTTTTCACAAAAGACTCATCACTACCCACGAGAGCGCCAACCAATGGCAAGGAGCGTTACTGCTTCTCCTTTTAACACCATCTTGCAAAATGCACCCCACAGAGAAGCATCCGAGGATTAGTTTGGATAAATATGTATCAGCCTTAATATTGGATATTGGATCTGAATAATGGATAGCCATTCAGCAAATGTTGGTCTGACTTTAACGTGGAGAGAGTGTCCAGATTTGTTTGGAACCGGATGGTCCCTGCGAGTCCAAATCCACCAAGTTCGAAAACTGTATTTAAAATACAGTAATTTATATGCGTGTCTAGGGTTGCAGTGTTTTCAGAATTCAGCTGCTCATGTCCTGACCAGGACCAGAAAACACAAACACACATTCATACTCGCAATAAAACTATGGGAAACAGGGCCTTTTCTGTCTCTGCACCAACACTGTGGAACTCTCTCCCAGGTGAGCTCTGGGATGCACAAAGCTACATAATTTTTAGTTCTCATCTTAAAACTCACTTATTTAAACTGGCTTATGATTATTGACATTTTATACTTTACATAGCTTTTAACTAGCCCTGGATTTTAATGTCCTTCTCTGACTATCTATTTAGTTTTTATCTTGTTTTTCTTCATTTTATCTCTGTTGCTAATGTGCTTTTTTGTATGGTTTTACTGTTGTTCTCTGTACAGCGCTTTGGAAAGTCAGCTTTAAAGGTGCTTTATAAAATAAAGACTATTATTATTATTATTATTATAATAAATAGCTGTTTTGTTGTTTTACAGTTGAATTTCAATGCGCATATCTTAACACGCAAAATAAAATTTTTCTTATATAAAACAAGAAGAAAGGAGGTAATTTTGTAATGCTTCAATTTAACAATTATATTAATTTTAACTATATATTACCCTTTATTTATAAATATCCCTTTTAATATTTTATTGGACATAAACATTTGTAAGTCGTGCAATAAGACAAGTTTGAATCTTCTTGAATTGCTTGAATCTTCATTCCTCATGGATTCTGCTCCTTTAGGTCCTGAAAATCCAACCAGATCACTTTCCGTCGTACAAATTCTGAACCTCCTCTGCAGTTCTAATCGGGTACTGAGCCTCTGCCTGGGTCTCCTCTTGGTCCTGATCATTCGGCCGGGTCTCCTATGAGTCCTGTACATCTTCCCGTGTTTCCTCCGAGTCTCCTCCAGGTTCTGAACATCTGCTGGGGTCTCCTCCAGGTCCTGAACCTCAATCCGGGTTTCCTCTGGCTCCTAAACAGCTTCTCAGGTCTCTTCTAGATTCTGAATGTGTGCCCAGATCTCCTCCAGAACAAGAAACTCCATTAGGTCTCCTGAACCTCCACCTGAGTGCCCTCCGGTCATGAACATCTGCCTGGGTCTTCTCTGAGTCTTGAATCTCCACTCAGGTCCACCTACATGTTATAAATGTTGTCTGGGCCTCCTCCGGGTTCTGAACCAGGGTCTTCTTTAGGTTATGAATGGCCATTCTTTATCTTCTAACTCCTGAATGTCTGCCTTATAATACCTTATACGTTTTGCCTACAATTTATCCTAACCATATCTAACCTCTAGAGAAGAAAAGTCTCTATTGTGGTTGCGTGAGCAGCATTTTTTAAAAATATATTTAAATATTTGAATCTGAATCACATAATATAGAGAATAATAAATATGGGAACAGCCTTTTCCTTACAATTCATTAGCAATTAAAAAGCAATCAATGTCTTTATTTAAAATCTAGAGCACATTGTGTGACCGCTGGTTGCACGCCGCACATAGGCACACCAGACATCACACACAAAAGAATTTCCTGTTTCCTCTCCCTCAACCATAACTAAATATACACACACACTGAGACATCCAGATGGGATCGGAGTAAAGGAACACAAGCACACGGGAAGCTGCTTCCATTCACAAAAAGGTATTTTGTAACCTTTCAGCCTGGTTTCCTGCTATCCTGATGGACTGCAGATAGCATCCTGATATTAGAAGAGTTTAATTTACCATCAACCTTTATGTCTTGTCTACTGTAAGAGTTCAGTTTTATGTCTCTAACTCTGAGCGTCTGTCCTTATCTTCTTACTTGTTATATTTACTTGTTACCCTGCTTAGTTTAACACATTCTCCACATGTTTTTCATTAGTTTACTCTGAAAGTCCACCATTTGCTTTTGCTGGGTTAGCGCAATGACATGAATGATCGATGAAGCCAGAATATGCTCCAAAACAATCACATAAGGAGTTTGATGTGCCTCAGCATCATAGTTTTCCCAGTTTTGTCCACTACATATAGAACTGTCAGAAAATCTTTGACCTATACAGAAACCTTTCACCAGAGAGCAAAAGAAATCCCTCTGGCATCAATCAGATGCATGTGTGAGACCCATCCAGGCCAATATTTGTACTATTACAGATGCCTAACTTTTATATAAACTTGCAATCTTATATTTTGATATTTCAGCTCTGTAGTAGAGCTTTAACTTTTTTAACTATCTGTAAGTTATTTCTTGCTAAATCTTCTACATCCAATTACATACCCCTAAAGCCCTTCCTAAATTACATAACACATCTATTTCCATATCCTTCAAAGCAAGATTACCCCAGTCTCTACTTTAAAGCACTGGTATTAGCTACAGTGAGGAGTTAGCTATAAAAGACTCTAATCCTATTAGTTTTATACAATGTGACACAACATCAGAGAACTAGCATTCTAACTCAGTGATATTCAGTATGGCAGAAATTCATTCTAACGGCTGGCTAGGTTTAAGTCTTTGTAAACACAGATGTTGTTCCAAGCCACAAATGCTTTATATAAAGCATTTACATAAGGTGCATAACTTGACTTGTTAATTGAAAATTGCTTGTTTTAAAAAACATGGTTTATCTGTAACTCTGAAGCGGAAAGCAAACTTATCATGATGTGCAAATTACAGTTAATCAGAGTGTAACGCTTGGGTAAATGAACTGTAATGATGACATAATTTTCACCCTGTGCCTGCCAGCACTTTCAGATGCTTCAAATGAGAATATGAGGCATGCACCGACGAAGACTGGTGCAGAGATTTCTTTTTTCATCACATTATAAATCACACATCATGCATTCCGTTTAAAATCAAGTAATCCAGACAACTGATGTTTTGGGTGACTGCATGAAGAACATTTACCTATTTAGAGGATGAAAAGTGTCATTTAGGCCCTGTCCACATACCCAATTATTTTGTAACCACACATTTTAAATGCCACTACAATATGCATCCACATGTATCTGGAGCAGCATTTCACCTTAACCATTTTAATATAAAAATGCAGGTCACATTGATTGTTTTAAAACACTACTGATAAGTTTCTTTGTAGACAGGGAAAGGCCGTTAATTCTGGTTACAGGAGAAGTTTAGAGGAGCGATGAGCTTTTTTTACTGACGCAGCAGCTTTTGCTAACAGTGCTTCAAAGCTAATGGGGACATAGAAAGGGATTGTGCTGCTGTTCTCGGTGTTAAAGCAAATCTTCTGAAATGTACAGGACTACACATCACACAGCATATTTAATAACGTATGTAATCACAAAACAAACTCACTAAACCCCAACAATAAGCTGTTAATGTTTATGATGCACTCACCTGAAACAGATGTAAAAAGCCCCAGTTTTAAACCAATTAAGCCTCAGATAAATGAGGAAATGTTGAGAGCCAAACAGTTGTTGGTAAAGACTGATGAGAGAATTTTGTTTATAAAAGACTTTCTTCTCATCTTTGTGTGCACTGTATCCCCCAGCCATTGAGACAGGAAGCACAAATGTGCCTCGGAGCTGAAAGCAGCTTTCCGATTGGTCAGGGTGGAGGAGTCGGAGTTGTGTGGACACGATTTTATTTCGTAAAATGGGTAAGAAATTCTCTATTATCTCTTAAAAAATAACCATGAATGTGTAGACATGGCCTTACTCTGTTGAGCATGCCAGGGTTTTTATTTTAGCATCTCTGCAGTAGCTTACAGTCAGGGCCAGAGTGGGGCACATTTTCATCCTTGGAGTCTAGGCCATAGACTGTATATAACATGGATGTAGCATGTTTAGTATTATCAGTGAAACAAGCTAAAAATGGACATAGCCATAGTCAGGACATAGGTGTAGCACATATGTCTGATTGGCTGAATATTTACATTTATTTATTTACATTTATTTATCCTAAACAAACAAATTTAAACATAATTCAACCCCCTCAGAGTGTCCATGAAGGTCAAAATTATCGATCTAAAAAAAAAACAAAAAACTATACAGCACCAGGGGTGTAAACATGTTTTTTTTTCAGCTACAAAGTTGGGTATTTTTAACATTGGAGTGAATGAGAGCTTGCAAAAATAGGCAAATCCACCTCCCTAATATATGGTCAGGGCAAGGTTGCCCATCGGATGCTAAAACTGGTCGTCTTCTGCTGTTTTAAGGAAAATTGTGGATAAAGAACGGTTAAGATCCGAGAAGTTCAGAAGAAAAACAGATGCCCTGACCTAGTTTTCAAAACCATTTCAGCCTAAAACTTTTTTTAGCCCTTTTCACATTGCAGATCTGAAGAATTCAATTTTTTTTTACTTAATCATTTTTAGATTACCATAAATTTTTTTAAAAAAAGTTATTTTGAAATTAATCATCAGCTCTAATTCCAATAGTAACCCCCCACTTCACCCTCTAAAACCAAAATTAAAACTCTTACCACTCAACTAAGCAAAAAATAAATCTGTAAAAATTTCTAAAATATATTAGACAAAAAAATAACAGCTGTCAAGACACACAGACATGTATATTGTTTTTAAAAACATGATGTTCAAACTGAGGTGAATAAATTATGAACAAAAGTGTAAATGAACAAACACGTTATGAACAAATTGGATGAAAACCAAGTAGAGCAGTGGGTAAGAGTGAAGTAAAAGATAATAAAATTTTTCTTAATTGAATGATAGATTTTGTGACACATCTTACCTTGTTCCTGGGTTTTCTGTTCTGCAGCCATAAACAAATCACAAGCACATCTGTCAGTCACAGCAGTCTAAATCCTCAACACATCCCTCCGTGTGTCTCTTTCGAAACCCACCAGCCTTGCTCAAACGGCTAATGTTTGTGCACTTACTTTCAAGCTGTTTCACGTGGAAACAGTCTGTAACTGACTGTGCTATAGAGATTATAATCTTTTGTGTAGTAAAGTCCATCATTATCTCTACTCTACAAGTCTGAACACATTTAAGAGAACAGCTGTGTTAAGTACAACTCACCCAGATATTTGGATCGTTCTTCTCGCCGCTTCTTGGCCTGTCTTTGTCGCTGTTCTGAACTTATGCCATCTATTGAAATAAAAAGATATTTAGTATTGTTATCGGTTGTCTGTAATAACTAAATGGCCACTAGGCATTTACTACACCTTTTTTCTACAAAGAATTTCAGTAATTTTAATTAAGTTTTATATGTAATAGGGCTGGGAGACGTGGCCAAATTATTTCCTAATAATAGGTTTAAGGGTGTTTAGTCTGATTAGAGCTATACAAGTGGAGTTCCTCTTCTCAAGATTATCCCTGAACACCTACTCCTTACTACTAAATGGCAAAGTTGTTGCATTGTTTAACTACATCCTCTAGATTCTGCTTCAGTTGTATTGTATAGTAACATAGTCATTGACTGCATCAACTGCTGCCATCCATGTAATCAAGTTGTTGATATAGCAACCAGTTAGTCATGTTCTCATCATCAAAAGAGCTGGATTGAGAATTATACTCTTGAGATGTTTCAAGAACGCTTTCAATAATAAACACAGAGCATTTCTGAGCTTTGATGCTTGGATATGCTGGATAGCTACGTTTCACCCCTTCACAAATCCTTGAAGCCATGACAGTATGATTAACACTATTATTAAGACTGCAAAATGTCTTTTTTTTAAAGTCGACTAATAACACAGATGTTCAGAGTGTTTTAATAATTAAATAGTGTGTTCAATTTCTAAGCAGAAACAATGTTCTGTACCTTTCTTTGTAGACTGGTTTGGGCTGGACCCAGGTGTGCTGGGCCTTGCTTCAGATGTGATTGGCTCTGATTTGGAGGGCGGGTCTGTGATGAGGGAGGAGTCTGTGACTGTAGTGTCGTCAGCTTTCAGAATCCCACTGTCCAGTTCAGACTCTTTCGGACGCGTACCACTTGTCTCCAGAGTGGATGTAAGAACTGCAGGAGAGAAGCAAGGAAGAAAGATATTTTTTTATAATGATGAGCTGAACCTTGATCAATGTGCACAAAGAAAAGGAATGTAAAGAAATAAAACTCAAAGTAGGATCAATGTAGGATATGTCCAAAGCATAACCTTTATTCCCTCTGAAATCATAATAGAAATGATTGATTAAAAGCATATTGCTAGACTGAGGCTGGTATAAGAGTTGAGTAGACAGGGTTAGTGACACCGGGTCGAGAGAAAACAGAACTCACGTTCTATTTTGCTGATGAAATGTAAACAATAAGCATCAAAGAAACCTGATAATATGTGTCTTGGTCTCAATACTAAGCAAACAAATGGACCCATAGGTCAAATTTCATTTTTCATTCCATATTTCATACTAAACAACAGAAAAGTTACTTGAGTAACTTTATTAAAATAAACTTTATTAAATGTAGTAAAGTTTATTGGTTTTCCAGACTAATCTGTTGGTTACGTCTGCTTGATATAACACAACAACACTGTAGCATCATATCATCTGCTTAAGGATTTTCACATTACATAAATGAAATAGAGATTGGCTGTTTGTGAAAATTGATCCAAAGTAATTAAATTATAACAAGAATATCTTCAATTTATATAAGGCTTTTCTAGACACTCAAAGATGCTTTACAATTCTCAGCATTCAAAGCATTATTCATTTACTCCACATTCACATGCTGGTGGTGATAAGCTACCTTGGAAGGCCTCAGCTGTCCTGGGACAGTCTGACTGTACTTGCCTACAGTCTCATGCCCACCACCAAACACACCCCACCAGTCACACACATCATTACATGGATAGATGGACATAGCGGAGACCAAACCAACCCCAATTTATGTCTACAAACCAAACACCGCAGAAACAATGAGTAAGGCAGATTAATCGATCAGTTAAAAACTTATCTGTTCAATACTAATTTACCGTAGAAAAGCCTGCATCACAATCTTAAGGGTGAATAACACGTTAGGAAGTGTTTCATGCTTTTATCAATTTGTGATAAAAATATAGCTTTTTACATAATTAAACTACATAATTGCAGTTACACTACAATTGTGGCCCAGTACTTTATTATGCATAAATGTAAAGTTTAACACAATCCAGCATGGCATCCACCAGTTAGGTGAATAGGACTACGAAAGACAAAAATAAATTACATTTTAAATTAAAAAAATAATAAAAGGATAAGAGTAAAAAGCAGAAATGAGACAGTAAACCATTTTAGTTAAAATTGACAAGTACGGTTGTGAGTACTGATGTCACAAGAATGTCAGAACTCATTCAAAGATTTTGAAATAAACAGGAAAAGAGCTAAGAGTCCAGACAGGATGTGAGGTAGAATGTTAAAAACCTGTAAGATCTGATCAGTGGAACAGCTCTTCCAAAGGGGAGATAATGAGAAAGGTGTCCAAGCTAGGATTTAAGTGGAAGGAAGTTGCATGCATAAGACAAAAGCAGGGACATTGGCCTAGTATTGGTATAGTGCTGGAATCAATGTGTCAATTTGAAAATGTTACAAAATGTAATGCTTGCAGAAATGCCTTTTAATCTTAAACTGCTATCTTTATGTTCCATTCTAAAATTAAATCAGGAAAATTAGGATTCATCTTATTATGATATTGATTGTCTTATCACCCTGAGTTACATGTTACACATCAACATGATTGTATGCACTCTTGACAGAATATTTCAGGAATTTTAATATGGTTAAAGTTGGTTTCTTAACTCTGCAGAAAACATCTCTCTCTACTATTCCACAACAGACTCTTCAAATCCACTACCAGCGGCATTAACAGCATGTCCATGTAATTAGCCAATAGAATCAGTAGTGATGCTCATTTAACGGCTGACTAAATATGTTTATTCTCTCTACATGGGGTTCAAAACAGAGCTTCAGACATGCGGCTTTTATTATTTAACAAATAAACTGTTGAGTAAAGAATAATTTTCACTACCAACTTCTGTTTCACTTCCTGCACCTGCATCTTTTTCATCAGAACCAGCCTTTCCCCTCTATCAAATCTTGACTTGTTGCATATTGTCAGAATTTTTCACCAACAGGCGCATGTGTACTTCTAGCTGTAGCTATCGTGGATCACAACAGAGATCCTTCACTCAGAACCTTTTTCTACCACTGTTTTAAAATCAGGTTGTTACTTGTCTATTTTGTTTAAGGTTTATTTCATTACCAGAATTCTTGATTACTCTCAATTGCTATTTTTTTTTTTACACAATTGCGTAATAACAATTGTGTAAAAAAGCACAGACAGTGCATAAAAAATAAGTTTGTGTGTCAAAAATGAATTCTAAGCAAAGCTGAAAATGCTTAAAGTTAGACTGAAAATCTTCATTTTCTTATTTTAGGAAGAATTTTCTAATTTAAACCTTTTTGGTATTGATTACTTAGCTTATTTTTAGAAAATAACACTAATATTTTCTTGAGGAGAAAAAAAATCTTATTCTGGTCATTTATTTTCTTGAATTAAGAAACTATGTGAAACAAGTTGCTGATTTTGCCACTGATCTTAAAACAAGAATCTTAAAACAAGAACTTTGACTCAACATATTTTTAAATCAAGAATGTTATTGATATTTTATTTAAAAAATCAATATTACTGGTAAAAACATGAATCTTGGAACAAGAAAAAAAATCTTAAATCTAGTTCTACTCTAGATCAAGTAAAATATCTGACAATGGGGTAAGAACATTTGATTTCTTGAAATAAGAATCAAATGTTTGTGAAAAGAAAAGAAGCAAAAAGGATTTACACCATAAATAAATCATCAATACTCCAAACCATAATACCCCATCCAGTTGTGTACTAACTTTGATGGAAGAGATCTGTACTTCAAGAAAGCACTCTTGAAACAAGAAAAAAACTTCCTAGATCAAGCAAAAGAATATGCTAATGGGGATAGCAAATTTAACTTGGCAAGAATTCTTAAAATGAGCAAAAACTTCTATCTGGTAACATATGCTGTTGGATCTTAAACAAATACAAAAACTCTCAAAAAAGTCTTTCCAAGCTATAACAACGTATTGGAACTAGAATATTCCAACTTGTATCTAGTCACTAGTTGTCTTAAAGCTAGACAATCTGTCTTAAAACTAGAGTGTTTTCTCTTTTAGTTTTATATAGCTTATCAGAAACAAAATACCTTGTCAGCACTGATAGCTTAGTGGTCAGAGCACCAACATGTAAAACTGAAGCCTCTGGTGATGGGGGTTTGAATCCAGCTCTGGTCCTTTAGCGATCTTCTCTCTGTGATCTCTACCACGTGTTCTTCCTGTCTCTTATTGGAACTGTACTATCTAAAACTGCATCAATAGGCCTAAATAATATAATTATTTAATTTTTAAGCTAGAATATCTAGTTTTAAGAACCCATATTCTTAAATTAGTCTTAAACAAAAGATAAAAAATCCTAGTTTTAAGACCACTACAAGTTGAAATATTCTAGTTTCAATGCAGTTTTACAGCTTGTAAAGAGTTGTTTTGAGAGTTTTTGTCTATTTTAAGATCTAACAGCATTTGTTATCACCTGAAAAAAATTCTAATTTTAAGAATTGTTTCCAAGTCAAATTTGCTTACCCCATTGCCAGATTTTTTTGCTTGATATAGGAAGAGTTTAACTTTATTTGAGGTTTTTTTTTCTATTACAGTGAGTGCATTTTTTGCAGTGTGTACACTAGACAATTTGACTGATTTTTCACAGACTCACTTTAAAAGTATTATAAAATGATGCGACCCAGCAAAAAAATGTGGGTGTTTTTAAAAAGGATAACAATTACCCTCCTCATTGTGTTTTAATTTAACTATAGCAACACACAATGTTTAAAGCAGACAGGATATCTCTCTTTTGCCAAAGTAATGTTATGAGAACACAATGTGAACACTAGTTAAGAGAATACAAAATCATCTCTGCTGAAAGATAAAATAATTCATATATGTATAGAATATTGATATATAAATAATGTACCACTAAATATACTAACATTTTATGAATAATAACACTATTGAAATAAAGTTTTAAAAGAAAGCAAAAAAAGATGGTGCGTTAAATATCAGTTAAAATATGTACAGTTTCTATTAAGGCGATCTGTGGTTTTACTGCATAGTAATGTTTAAAAAGTGAAGTTTAATACATGAATACAATATTTCAATACATTTACAGGATAAACTCATACATTTCATAGTAATTTAATTATTTTATCTATTGCTAATTGACTATAAATTAACAAGAACTCTTTAGCATCTTTGGTGGCAAACAGTGTGTGTACTATACTGATAAACGTCAGAAATACTCATAACACTCATCAGAGCTACACAATATAGAATACCTCAAAATCCCTTAGATGCACTAAGTCTTCTACTCCCAACTCCTTAAAGCCAACTTAAATCCTTCTCCCAGATTGTAAAGGGTTGTAAATATCATCTCAAACTGCCTGTGGTCTGCCATCTATGTAGGCACTGTCCCATCTTTCTTCTGTTTAGAAATAGACATGCTCCCACTAATAAGATTCTAAACTAATTTGATTTGGAGATGGAATTAATTAGTACTTCACAGACACAATTTGGCTGACACTGATTTGTTATCAGAACAACACGCCAGATTTAGCACCAACGTTTATCATTTCAGAAACTCTTTTGTGCCACTCACTGGTAGCAAAAGGTAGAATAACCATGAAAGACAATTTCTTTAAGTGTAAATGACAAACATAAAGAGCACAATTTCAAACCCAACTTACATAGTATTTGTACATATTAAATTACATTCAGCATTAAGGATTTTCGGAACTAACTGTGTTCCTGCTCTAAATGGGCGAATTTTATACAAGTATTATACAAACTCTGAAAACCCCGAAACTATGGAAATTGTTTAAACTGTGGATAGAGAGAACAGAAATGACGGAAGGAAATTGTATTGTTAAAAAAGTTTTCTGTCTGCATATGGTCTTAGAAACAAATACAAAACATATGAATTAAAAAAACTTTAGTTCTAAACTAATAAGTACAAAAATATGTCCAAATATATTCTGACTTTTATCCTTTGAAAGAGAACAAAAACTATATTGTTTGGTGTATGGTGTTTGGGCTAAGGAATAAAGAATGAAAAACCTCTGTAAGCCCTGGGACTAAACATAAAGAGAGCAGATCTGCAGACACCCAGCAATGAGATAACTACCCCACAAAGAATGACAGAGATAAACAGCATTCTTAAAGCATTAAAAGATCATTCACTCTTCATAAGGAATAGTTATTCTTTGTGTAAAAGCATTACAGAACCACTCTATCTGAGCTGAACACCCAGGCACCTGTGTTTCTCTCAAAACATTCACATGAGGTATGCTTGTCCACGGGTGCAAGATCCAGTTTCACCTCTAGCTCACAGTAAAAATAGATCCATGCACGTCTAATAAACAACACAAGGGTTATAATTCTTCAAAATTAGAGCAAAACTAAAAAAAATTTAATACTTTTAAATTGTTGTATTTACTGACATGCAAATCTTTTAATGATAAACTAGTATGAGTGGTAACCAGCTGTGTTTAGCCTTTAGAATGTTATTTAACAAAAAATTGCAGTTTAAGATAAATAAAAACTGAAATTACATAAAATTATCAAGTGGACCAATCAAATGCCACCTTTCAAAGGGTCAATGGGGTAGCACCAAGGGACAACCTCCGCTCTCCCTGCTCCAGCCCAATAGGAAGTGACTTAACTGTAATAGCTCAACTGGCAGCAAGGGGTGTGACCAAAAGTCTCTATTTTCATATGTTAAAACTGCCCAACTTTGAAACTGAAAAAAAAAAAACACGTATACACCCTGGTGCTGTGTTGTTGTTTTTTTATCTAGATCAATTGTTTTGACGTTCATGAACACTTTGAGGGGGTGAATTATTTTTAAATTAGTTTACTAGACTGTGCTACACTTATGTCTTGCCTCTCTGGACCCATATTTGTTTACTAAGAAGTGATGCACTTCCATGAAGGCGATGGTTGGGTACACCCTTTTTTAATCTTCACAATTTCACTGATCATACTAAACGTCGTGTCTCCAATGTCTATGTTATATACAGCATATGGGTAGCACCTCTAGTACAGTAAAGTCTACCAAAAGAGTCTATGATGTATTATTATTTCACCAAAGACTCCAACAATGCATCCAAATTAAACCCCAAATTTCTGGCAAATGCAGAGTGAATTCTTTTGATGCTGATTCTGAAAGCTCAACAATATAATTGGACCTTTTCACTATAATAATAAAAATGACTAAAACTAAATATTATATTTTCGGATAACTTTTTTACAGAGTGATTTACATTAACGTGTTAACAGATTGTATGTTGCAAAAAGACTCATTTATCTCTCTGCAACAAGAATAATTGTTTCATGTGTTACATATATTATTATTTGCTGCAATTAATAAGTATTAGAATATAAATTATTCATTTTTAAACTGTGAAATCACAAATAACTCTTTAAATTCAAATGTGCACAAAGAAATGTAATTATTGTAAAACAGCCTTTTAAAAGCATAATTTATAGGATGAGACGTAAGGAACCAAAAAGTGTCTGACATTTTAACATATAAGACTTGAAGCAATGATAGAAACACTGATTGTTTCTGCACTCAAAACGGTTAAACTTGGTCACCATGGTAACCTATATGGTTGCTAATAAGGAGTCAGTGACATACCATAAGGTTCCTTTTGTCAATATGAGTCTTATAACTCAACCCCCATGTCTTCACTCTTTTCCTAAGCCGAGATAATGAATGTTAAAAACGGTTGCTAAGGAGGGGTAAGTGGCATTCTATAAGGTTCCCCTTGTCAATATGAGTCATTTAAACCAACCCCCATGTCTTAGTTCCTCTCCTGAGCTGAGATAAAAACCTTTGAAATTGATTGCTAAGGAAAACAGTATGGTTGCTATGGAGGGTTTAATGACATAATTAAAATAAAAATTCTACTATGCCACTATTAGCAACATACCAAACCCCCTCTGTCCCTGGCTTGTTTCGTGTTGGTGATATTGTGGGGCCCTTTTCCAATTCATTGTTATTAGAAATGTTAAGTCAATGGTGACCTTTGACCACATCTACAGCCTAGGGGTCAAATACTTTTTAACCTTTTTTTAACATAGTATTGCTCAGACTGATAAGAGATGAGTAACATAACCCAATCCCTGTGTTTCTAGCTTGTTTAGTGTTTGAGATAAAGTTGGACCAATAAGCAATTCACTCTTAATGGTAATGTTAAGTCAAAGGTCAACATTGACCCCCTCTAGAGCCTAGGGGTCAGATACTTTTTCACCTTGCTCAGCATGATGTTGCTCAGACTGGTAGGTTCTCTAAGTGTTGTGAGTTTGAAGTTTCAATGACATTCTTAGACGGAGATACAACTCGACAAAGTATAGCCCCATGTTAAGTCAATGGAAAATGCCCCAAAATTCCAAGCAATTACCCAGAATCCTTTAGTGGTAGCAGTATGAGGAGATATAGCAACCCGAGTCAGACAAGTTGGAACAGTTTGAAAAAAGTCCAGGGAGAAAGTGTCAGAAATTTGGGCAGGAGACAACATAATAATAAGTTTAAGTCGAAGATCTTTTTCAAGCTAACATAACAAGCTTTGATGTGAAACATGAAAATTGGCTGTAAATACTATACACGGTTGTATAGTTTTAGCATTAGCATGAGGTATGTGCTCTTATGGGATTAACAGGAGCAAATGTGTGAAGTGGGTCAGTGGCTGGCTCATGGCAGAAGGCAGAAAGCGAGTGAGGCACTGACGATCTGGGTCAGTCACAACAGAGGCATGAATGGCATGCACTGATGCTGTCTGTGTGGATGGCAACACAGAAACAACATTGCAGCAGTGCCTGAGATCCGCTCAAAGGCATACACACAAAACCATAAGTAACCATAAAGCAGCAGATTTAGACAAGAATGACTAGAAACACAGAAAATTGGTCATTCAACTAAAAAAAAAAACCACACTATACTTAATTGCACCATATTTTCGAGGTGACATTGTGGCAACTGCCATTGCTAAAGGTACATTTATTTAAATTGGGTTATATTTAAAACATCGCTGAAAGGAAAATTCAATTTGTGTGTTTTGTGAGGCTTTATTGCTCACTAAAACGTTTGTGTAATGTCATTCAGTCAGAAATTTTGCGTGATACTAGCCCACCCCAAAACTTATTTTTCCATCTATACAAGGAGAGAGCATAGCGTTAATGCAGCATTAAATTGGACTAGGTTAAATAAATACTAAATGAGTGTGTTATGGATAGACAAGGTCTAAATATCATTACTCAGAATATAAATATGTGGGGACCGTCTATTAAACGCAAAAAGCTGATTACATATATCAACATTATAAAAGTTGGCATTGCTTTCCTGAGTTAGTTAAGCTATCCCCTTAATGGTCGGTAGACAAGTAACTAACATTAGCTAGACTGCAGAGCATTTGGACGATTATGGCAAACTTAAGATGTGAAACAATATTACAAACTAAATGCCAATCTCAATCTCTGGACTCCCTAACATAGAGAATCCTCAATAACAGGATACTAAGAGACTGAATCTTTGAGTACTAGAGCTGAACCCTGCAAACTTGTTAAAATAGAATCCAGACTATTTCAGCTGTCCATGAGATCCCCAGCAGAAGAATCTGTGTAGACATCCCATCACAAGTCTTGAAAAAAAACCTCTAACCTAACTGTTCTGATAGGTGTTGAGGGGGTGAACAGCTTCTCTGGATATGGGAGCAACCTGAAGATGAGAAAGGTCCAATCATCACGGTTTGGACTGTGGTACCCAGCATTACAGTTTGTATAGAAATGTGATCATTCAACTTTCCATTATCATCATAACTGTTCGAAAACAGCAGTGATTTCTATTTGATTCCTCTCCATGAGATGTTAAAGTGAGTTAGTACGTTGTTTTCAGCTTGTAGAGAGAACTGCTCTCCACATAAGCACTGTATTAAATAATATGGTTCTTGTCCTTGACATGATCAAAACTCAGCTCTGTACACTGTAACATGTTGTAAAAGCACCATGTTCAAGCTATTGCAGTAAAAACAGAACTCCTCTCCGTACCAGGGTGAGTTGGTTATGTCTCTAATTTTGATGTAATCTTAGCCGTTCACAAAACCTCCATAAAACATGCATGTAACTAATAAAAAATAAAGCACTTCACTGCGCTTTAAAAAAAAGCATTTGAAAGCTTACAAAAAAATAGAAATACAAGTTTTTGGTTTGGTTTATTCTTATTCTTAGAGCAATATATAAATAAAAAAATTAGAATGTCCAAGTTCAAAATCATGACCATTGAGGTTCTTAACATGCTTGATTAGGCCCAAGTAGTGACAGCAAAAAGACCCTTTGAATCAACGTTTGAAACACATACACCAAAGGGTAGAAAATGTTCCTTCAGCGCAGATAATTTGATGATCCTCATAAGAGCAGATCTAAAAATATACACACAAGTCTAACCAGACACAAGTGTTCTGCTGAAAGTATTTCTCTCAGGAGAGTTTCTGCCATTTTATTAATTCTCAAAAGCCCATGACCTTAGAGGTAACCAAATCCTATAATTTGAAAATGTACGTAATTTACAGTTGATTTGGGTCTGTTTTATCAAGCGCTATTATGCAAAAAGAAATTCACATGAAGAGTATAAAACAAATTAAATGTTAATACAACAATTATTAATATATGTTTAAACATACAATCTGTGAGTAAAAAAAAAAAACTCTGACAAGAAACCAGCACTCTTTAGTGGAAACTGACAGCAGAGAGTAGAAAAATTTATTTTATTGGTAATTGCAAATGTCACTGTTGGACCCAAAATAAAAAGAAATATATATGTGCGTGTGTGTGTGTGTGTGTGTGTGCAAGTACCTTATCCAAAAACAATGGCCACAGACAAAAGCTAACACATCTGGCAGAACATTGGGCACAGACAAAAAAGTTTGGCTCTGCCATATCGACTTGGTTTTTGAAAGATGTAGCAACCAATGCAGGCCTGTGCGCAGGTTGGGCTAAACGCCCTTTTTGTAATTAAGCGTGGAAGTGCCCTTTATTTTATTAATCAATTATATTTGTAACCCTGTTTGTTTTTTGTTTTGTTTGTTTGTTTTCAAATATTTAACTATTTAAAGGCATTAAAAAGTGTATCTCTAATGACAACTCAAATGGTCAGTGAAACTCCAACTCCAACACCTTTTTGAGCTCTTGCCCTCTGGGCGCTGCTTCAGATCCACTAACATTAGGACTGTACAGCACAAAGAGAGCTTCTTTCCCCAAGCTATCAGACTGCTGAATTCATAGCTCCCCACCATCCCAATCTGTTACATGCACCTGGACTCTCGCACATTTAATCACCTTGCACTTTGCACTTAAGCACACCACACTTTTTATATTTTTGTTAAACTGTTTACATATAGCCATTTTTTTTGTACAATATTCTACCTCATAGCCTATTTTAACTGTTTTGTTATTCATGTAGCACCTTACTTATTCTACTATTCTATTCTACTTGCATTGACTGCTCTATTGTACCTCAGAAAACGCACAAGATACAATGTGTGATTTATGCTATGGTCATTGTTCTCTTATTTTTCATTGTATTCGTTTTTTGCTCTCTGTAAAAAACCACACTGTAAAGTTTCTCACTACACACATGTACTTTTCACAGACAGGCATTAACATGTTTAATTTAGATAGAAAAATGTGACACTCAACATTCAAACTTCTGCCTTGGTATGACCAGAATTTAGATTTTTAGTACAATGGTCAGGATCTTCCTCTACCTTTTGGGTGCTACCGCAGGTGCAAACATATAGTACAGCACTTCAGTCACACTAACAGCAATACAAGGTTAATGTAAATTTGACAAGCTGAAGACATTTTGTTCTGTACAGGTGAAACATTGGAATATTCCCCATTTCAGATGCACAAGCATGTCCACTTGAGTAATATTTGAAATTAGTCATGAGAAACAATTGTTTTTAACAACCTTCCTCCACCACCTAAATCAGGAGCATGGAGCTCTCGCTTGAAAATCGGATGTCATTTGAAAGTTTTTTCTTTTATCCTTAAAACTAAGATATTCTAAGAAATTGAAAAGTCAAAATAGATTTCCCTTTCAACATAATTGTTGACATTGAAAGCCTGGTTATAAATTATGAATAGTTGCAAAACTGTTTGAAGATCAGTGTTATCGGGCGAAAATGTCAAGCAAGACATCCAAACCCACTGGTGCAGCTGTGCTGGTAATATTAGTAGGAAGGGTAAGTCCTGTGATCACCCTGAAGGGGCACAAAACACTCCCAAGCACATGCTTTTTAAGCCACAGAAAAACTGGTCCCTCAACAGACACACTGCAGCTGCTGGTAAGACAACTGAGATGACATGCGCACCCTACAATGCTCATATCAACAAATATCTAAGCCAACAAAAACTGTTGTTGGTACAGTATACAGCCATAACCCCTGATGAAAGATCTCAAGTACAGTGAGATGTCAAGATACAAAATGAATCCATTCCCGGGTGGCCTTTGTGAATTTTTTTGTATGCAAGCTTTCGTTAAGCAGATCTTTTACTCACAGATGCCTAAAGACAAACACTACTTGGTTATTTGTTTGTTCTGTCAGAGCAAGTGAACATATGTAACATCTCTAGTAAGAAATAATCACAGAGATTTAAGGGAGTGCGTTGCAATTCAAAAATGAGGTGCTGCGTTCATTGAAAACACACTGTGTTTTGAGAGATAGTTAGAGCAGTTAAGTTAGCGCTCTTTAATATTTTAAAGGGTCAGTGACATTGTGTTCTTTTCAATAATATGTTGTTTAATAATATGGGAGATGTGATTCTTTTACTTATAAAGTCTCTATTTTTAAATAAAAACGCATTCAACCGCCTCCTTTTCTAGCCCTGGCTTATTCCGTAAATGAGCTGAGATTTTCATTCTGCAAACTTCGTAACCACTCCCCAGTTAATCACCTATTGGTTTGTGATTTGCATATTCATGAAGTGTATGCAAAGTTACTTTAATGTCAACGTTAAAGTCAACGTAGATTCGAGAGATATTAGAGAGATTTATACCAGCAAAGTCACTAACCCTAACCTGTACAGCCCCTTCATTTCCAACCTGAACTGAGATTCGAACAAATCCTCAGACACCTTTCTCTGCAGGATGCATTTTGAAAGTTAGTGTTAAAAGTGGATGCAGTGATGCTCCTTGCCAATGGTTGGTGCTCATGTGTAATAATGTGTCGTTCATGAAATGAAGGGATCTGTAATAACTCGGTCAATGTGCAGATTACACTTTTAATAATCAAAAGACACCATTAAGCATGTTTATTTGCTCTATTTTTGTCATAATATTAGATCCAAATTTTTTCCTGTTATGAACAACACAAATGAATAATTCAAATGAATCATTATTTTAAATGATCAAGAATCAAAAGAATGAAGCACCACGTTGAACGAAACTTCCCATTTTCCTCTTTGGCAGTATCTTCCTCTGCTGTTCAACTCATAGTTCTTTGGTGCTAATTTCTGTTGTGAGATTGAAGGGGGAGTGTGTATCGAGCGGCTCTTTCATGTCCTATTAACGTCATCAAAATAACCGGTTTTCATTGGTCGTTCTCCTTGTGAAAGACCCATCCGTTATGGCATAGCTGAGCTTGTTCTATCTGACAGATGTGGGATGTGCCGTTGGCACCCATACATATCCTTCCGAGGTATGTTCACACACGTAACTTTGCATTATAAATTTGGTTAGATGTGAAACAGCCTTAACACACAAACACAGAGATAGCAACATTGTGCTATGTGTTTGGAGGGGACACTATTATACAACCTTACTTGTAGCCAGAGTCAGATGGATGTTTGGTTTCTGTACACCCTGGAATTGAGCATCTTCTTTTAATCCTTAAAAGTCCTTTTAATGACTTCCTTTCAATCATTTTGATATTACAAGTCCAATTTGTGTGCTTCTCTCCTGTTTCGCTCTGTTTGTTTCACCCATGTTTGTTTCCGGATATACCAAGAGAAAACATGCTTTGTTGTGCATCATTTTCAGGGGAAGGAAATCAGCAGTTTCATGTCTCGATGTGATGTTACAATAAGACTCATGTGACATCGTCAATGGTGTGAATAAAGCCCATTTTAAAAGAAAAAGTTAGTTTTTTTGCTTGGAATATACAATGGTTCGATTTTTTATTCAATCTACTCTTATAAATCCCTATAAAAGCAACAAAAAGGCTCACAATGTCATGACCCCTTTAAGATAAGGCTACTGCACAGGTGTGAACAGGCCTAAGGTCACATAACTGAGCAAGACATTGAATGTAAAAATTTTTGATCAATATTAGTGTAGAAATAACATTGGAAATACTTTTGTGTATACTCAGATGTCAGAGGCTTACAAAAGTTAAATTTTACAAGTGGCCCACACAAAAAAAACTATTCTTTACAAGGTCTTCTGATAATGAAACTTTTCAAGTTTCTTTTTGATTGAGTGAAATATTTGTTGCTCATGTAGGGTTCAAGTGATGTTTACAAGCAAAATTTCAGGAGTAGCATGCGCAATCAATTACTGCAGGGCAGTCTCTCTACTAAGCTTGTAGTTCCACCCTTAAAGCATCACCTCCACACCTTTAAAGCATCAGTTCTCCCAGTCTCATTGAACGAGCAACAGCAAAAAAAAAAACCCCTCCACCACCCCTTCACCTCAGGTCTTCAGGGGGGCTTCAGGCTTCAATTATGTCCCGAATAATTTCTCAATTCCCAATTTCTGCTTACACTACCAAGGCTAATTTCTGCAAGTGTGCCCTCGTGAATGATTGTTTGTTTGTTTATTTTTTTGTTTCTTAGTGCCATGTCATTAACAAAGGCTATCTTCATGGCGAAAAAAGTTTATCGATATCAAACAGAAATACAGGTCTTTATAAATATTTAAAAAGACATGAACATAAATTTTAAAGGATTTTTTAGTTTGAGATGTTATCAATTAAACTTTTATTCAAAAGTTATTTAAAGGCATCTCTATTATAAATGTATATCCTTCTTGAATTTAGATAAAAACAATCCAGTAAAATGTGCTTTACAGAGAGCGAGCGCTGGCAGTAAGGCCACAGTGGTGTTTCATCTCCTTTTATAGACTTTTTAGTCTTGTGTGTCCAATTCGATATATAGTTATAATAACTTGGTCCAATCTAGATTTAAACGGTATGATTTGCCAGTTTCTGACTTCAGATTGGATTTCATATAGTTTACATATACTATTCTTTTTACCACCTGTCCAGTTGTTGTTGGTGTTGACACGTTACCAAAGCTCCAGTTACTACTTCCTCTGTTTTGGACCCATCTGTAATAATAGGGATTTAGAAAAAGAAACAACTTCTTATGTTCAGGTATTCTTGTCTTTAAAGAAGGGGTTGTTGTGCAATGTAGTATAAAAACTACATCACTAACAATCCAAGCTGTTTCTTAGTAGTTCTTTACTCTGAAGATTTGTGTGGGTGGGAGAGCAACAAAATCAGACTCGGTGCACTAGAAACAAACATCTCACATACAAATAACATTCATCTTTCCCTCCTCTTTACTTCCTTTTCTTTTTCATCTTCCCACACTCTTATGACACATGCCAAAGACTCATCCAAAAATAAATGCCAATGTATTTAACGTGTTGTAAACTTGCCAGGATTCTTTCAAATGATGAAGTAAAATAGTTTACATAGGGGCATGTAGTGCTGCAGATTTAAAGAAAGTGTAGATCTCTCAGAATATAAGCTAATTCCTAAAATAAATTGTATTCCAAACTATTTTATTTCTTTCAATGAACAAAACAGAATAATTTTTTCATGTGAGGGAAAGGGGTGTCCCAATTATCTTTTGAACTAGCCCGGCATTCAACTTGCGTGGTTGGCGTTTGATTCATGTATTAAGTCAATGGCCATCCTCGGCAAAGGATTTCGGCGTCAATTGCATTGTGTAAATGACGGAAACGGCACTGCGGGAAGTGCACTGTGGCATTAACGTGAAAAGCGGAACTGCTGTTGATGCTGGGAAAGTTTAATTTTTTGACACCCATCACAGCGGATATTCATATCGGGATTTGCACCAGCCAACCAGGAGCTTCTTCTTTTGATGATGCACTTTTTGGCCAAGCTAAAAAAATTTTTTAAATAAAACATGGCGGACAAACTGGTCATAGAGGTGTGTCGGCATCTAGTATTGTATGACAGCTTGCAAAACTTTTTCCAAAACAGAAACATGAAGGATCTTGCTTGGAAGAAAGTTTTCTATACGATGAGACTACTGTAAACTTTAGTCTGTAGCCAGATAGCTTGTATTTCCTGCGGAGTTCATATATTTTGTAGAGGAAAAGTGCCAGAAAAAATGAAAATGCCAGAAGGACACTTATTTGAAAGAGAGGAGAAAGGAAATGGAGAAGAGGAGTGGGTCAGCAGCAGGGACAGGGGAAAAATTTAAATACGCTGTGGTGCGGTCTTTCCTTGACCCATTTGTTTCCCTGCGCAAGACATCATGGAACATGGCGAGGGAGCAGCCCACAGCGTTCATCTTTCCTGAGGACCAGGGAGAGACAGCAAAAGTTTGTAGAGACAGGTTTTTTGAATAATGGCAGATACCAGGGCATGTGGGTTGTTGTTTACTAAGTAGTGTTCAATGCGTTTTGATGTTAACGTTTTGATGTTAAAACTTTACTGCAAGAAACGACTTCTTTAACTGAGGGGACTAAAGAGCCAGTGTCCCAGCCACCAGATGCTGCTTTTGCTTCGCCCCCTTCAACCTCTGCTGCTGAACCCTAAGGTGTGCAAGATAACAGTGACCATGTGAAGAAGTATTTAATAGCTGTAAAGTACTTAAAATTACAAATATTCTGTAAATGCAAACTATGATAACGTTAGGCAAGGCAAGGCAAGGCAAGTTTATTTGTATAGCACATTTCATTTCGTTTAAAGCACTAAGTGTAACGTTAGGGTATATTAATATCAAAATATTTGAATTGATAATAAGAATTTATTAAATTTTTTTTTGTTTGCATAAAGCTATTTATATATATTTTATATGCATGTAATTTGCAGATGTTAAATCCAACATTTTTTTTACAGTGAGACCAAGAAAAAGCCCCCAAAACCCAGCAATAGAATGAGCCATCTAAAGTGGAGCAGGAGCTCCTTGCAGCTCTCTGTAAGCGACCTTCACCTCACTCAGATGAAGAGGAAATATTTTAAACTTGCCTAATTTTTTAATGTTTCACTTTCAGAACATAGAATTTAAAAATTCACTATTAATTTCAAATTCAGTGGTTAAATATAGACTAATATGTTGGTAATATGATACTAAGATTATGGTTTGGTTTGAAAGAAAATTACCCTTCAATTACCTTTTAAAAGTAGAGAACAACACTTATCGGTAATTATATCAAATTAATCAAGTGAAACATATTTTTGCAATGTAGTGTCTTGTCTGTACGGTGTTGGCACAAAGTGGAAACAATTGTATTTATAAATCAAGATGCAACAATTTATTAATTCACTAATCATTTGCACAGTATTGGTACAATGGTGAGGATTTACAGTAATATGCAGTATTTCTCACAGCAACATAAAAACAAAACCTATTTTTATTTCAATTTAAAGGTTGTATATGCTCGTAAGACAGTCTCAAAAG
Source organism: Danionella dracula (assembly GCA_900490495.1). Taxonomy (NCBI): domain Eukaryota; kingdom Metazoa; phylum Chordata; class Actinopteri; order Cypriniformes; family Danionidae; genus Danionella; species Danionella dracula. The sequence continues at coordinate 18,731,658 of UELW01000012.1, forward strand.
GACTCTTTCTCTTTTTCTATAAATTGTATTAAACACAAATGTTCTATAGAAACTGTAAACCAGCTCTCCTTTAAAACAAAACAGTTAAAATACAGTATACTTGTTCCAAAATGATGAACGCAGTGTAATATTTACAAAAGAAAGTAAATACAAAACTATGTGCATTCTCTATATTAGGGGCCAACTAAATAAACTATTTACAGGTTGACAAGAAACACATAGAACTAATTAAAAGCAACACTGAATGAGAAAAAAACCTGCAGAAACACACGTCGCCTTTACACACATCTCCACATCTTCAGGCTGAACCTCTATGGGGCGAAGGTACATCCTCCATTGTGCAGCTAGGATCACGAAGGTGTTCTCCACTAACAACCTGGCCCGTGAGAGATGGTAGTTAAAAATGGGTAGTGAACACCCTGGGAAAGGCCTCATAAGGTTCCTTCTGAGAGGAAAGGCCTCATACGCGACAAACACATGGGGCAGGGGTCCCCCGTGGTCAGCTCATCCCAACATTTATTTTGGGCTACCAAAAACTGAAGAGTGCCTGGTCGAAGGGCTACTGGTGATTTAAAAAATTTTGCGACCTGTGCACTGTTTGTGTTGCCGGTCATAAGTCAGTCAACTGAGCTGAACACTTTTGCTAGATCAACTTTTGTAAACCATGATTTACATTTCATTGCACACATCCTTGGTTAAAACAATTATCCCATCCCATAAGAAATTAAACTCCCTGATTTTCTCCATCTGGCTCAGTCTTTAAAACAGAAATGCTGTTGGATACTTATTGTAATAATTTTTTATATCTATACAAGTTTTTATATAGTGCTTTTATAGTAGTTGCTTTCAAAGCCGCTTCACAAAGTCCTAGTGTGGATCAGGTAGAGTAAATAGTAGTTCCCTCTGTGAGACCCCTGGGAGCCTCGCTAGTCACCTCCTCAGCATTGAGAATACACAAACTTAAGATCCATCAATGAAAAGTTCGATAGACAGCACCGGAAAAATATAACTTAACAAAACAAAAAAACAAACAAAGAAACAAAGACAAAACAAAATCTAACAAATTGAAAAACAATGGTTAGAAAAATGTAACAGACAACAAACAGGGGATCAACATCAGCTTCTGGATGAGAGGTAAATGATGGGGATAGGTTAGAGAGGAACATTGAACCACATCGTTTTTTAAACAGTTTGTATGTTTATAGTGCTCAGACATCATATCTGTTTGGACAAATAGCAGGAGCCAATTATTCGAATGCTAGATTAAATAGATATGTTTTTAATTAGTTTTGAACTCTGTGAGCGTAGCTGAGCTTCAGACAACATCAAGGAGCTTGTTCCATAGCATCGGGGCTCTATATGAGAACTCTCTTCCCCCTCTGGTGGATTTACTAATCTGTGGAATAATCAATAGTCCTGCTTCTTGTGCTCGAAGAGAGCGAGCTGGAATATATCGTCATAGGAGACTGCTCAGGTAGGCCGGAGCCAAGCCATTCAGTCTTATAGTCAATATGATATTGTACAGGAAGCCAATGAAGAGAGCACAGAACCGGTGTAATGTGATCATATTTCTTTGTTCTTGTGAGAACTCTAGCTGCTGCGTTCTGGACATACTGCAATTTTTGTAGCGTGGTGGCTGAACAGCCAGCAAACAGAGTGTTACAACAATCCATTCTGGAGGTCATGAAAGCATGAACTAATTTTTCTGCATCTACAATAGACAGCATGTTCCGTACTTTAGTAATGATCCTGAGGTGAAAGAAGGCGGTCTTAATAACATAAGAGATATGGTTCTTAAATGTCCGTTCACTATCTATAATAACGCCAAGATTTTTAACTGTAGTGGAGAAATGAACAGTGAGAGAATCTGTAATTGCTTTTGAGAGCCAACAAGTAATATTTCTGTTTTCTCAGGATTTAGCATTAGGTAATTTTTATTCATCCAATCATTGATTTCTGCGACACATTCTGAGATTTTATTTAGCTTTAAAGGGTTGTTAGGTTTTGCTGAGATATAGAGCTGGGTGTCGTCTGCAAAGCAATGGAAATTATCCCCATGTCTTCTAATAATTTTGTCTGATGAGTCTCTTTTTATATGAACAATCTGATTATGGTCAGAGAGGTAAGAGGTAAACCATCTTAGAGCCTGGCCCTGGATGCCCGCATCGTTCTCTTGTCTCGAGGAGAATACTATGATATATCGTATCGAAGGCTGCACTGAGATCTAGCAGAACTAGAAGAGAGATATTCCCTTGATCCCAGTAACAGGTCGTTTGAAATTGTGCTGTGATGTGCTCTGAATCCAGATTAAAGATCTTCCTAAAAGCTGCTCTTCTGTAAGAAGGAGCTGAACTGTGCTATTACAACTTTCTCTAATATTTTTGACACGAACAGAAGGTTAGAGATTGGCCTATAGTTGGATAACTCAGTAGGATCCAGGTGCATTTTCTTGATTAGTGGTTTAACCCTTTCACGCCGGCAACACAAAAGTGACTTGCGCACTTCACACTACCGTAGGTCTGGTTATTTTCTCACTATAGAAAAAAATTCAACATATTCTGAAAGCTAAGAAGCGACTCTTTTGACTGTTATGACATTCATTACGGTACTGGCAACATTCCTATTGATCCAGAGGCAGGAATTTTGTTGAGTGTAGGAAACGTCTGTACATATGTATAAAAAAAAAGCAACTTTTCAAACAAAACGTTTGAGGTTAATTTCTGTAAATCTCAAAAGTCTTGTTGATCTACATTTATAGCTGTTTATAAAGAGAAACTTTATGAAAATGAAAACCATTTTTTTTACTTTTCTTGTTATTACACACTGTTCTGAGCATTTATAACATAATTTCAACAAATATCAACAAATTTCATCTTAAAAAAACATGCAGAAAAATTATACAAAAAACATTTTACGACAAAAAGATTAAAAACAAGACAAGAATACCAGGCAAACTGTTATAATTACAGTACCATTAGAGGGATTAAAGGGTTAATTATTGCAGCTAATTAATTTTAGCTGTTTAAGAACATAACCAAACATTAAAGATGAGTTTATAATATTCAGAAATGGTTCTTGAGCTATTTGTAGCAATTCTTTCAGCAATTTTGTTGGTACAGGATCAAGAGAGCATGTCATTGCTTTAGATGCTTTGATTATTTTCAGCAGTTCTTTCAGATCAATATTTGAAAAATTTTGCAACAAGTGAGACAAAGGCATAGAATTTGAGTTAAGCTGCTTAGATTGAATATGAGTTTTAGCAATTTTGCATCTAATAGATGTAATTTTACTTGAAAAATAATTCATAAAATCATTGCTGCTAAATTTTATAGCTGCATTTGAATCTGTTGATGTTTGACTGTTTAGTAGATTAGCCATTTTTTCAAATAGAAGGTGTGGGTTATTTTGATTTGTTTCTATTCATTTGTGATAGTAGTTGGTTCTTGCAGTTTTTAATGCTAGTCTATATTTAGACATGCTCTCTTTCCAGGCAATTTTGAATACTTTTTCCCATTTACACTCATGTTTGTTTCTGGTTTGTCTTTATAGCACCTTTTTAGCTCTATCATCAGACCACAGAGTAATCTGTCTATCTCTGACTTGTTTTAATTTAAGTGGGGCTACAGTGTCTAGGATGCTAGCGAGAATATTTTTCATACTGTAGGTGATTGGTTCAAGTTCATTTTCATCTGCAGGTACGCTAGGAAGGTGAGTAATATCAAGTAGGCTTCTGATAAATGCTTCTTTAGTATTTTGGCTTATATTTCTCCCTAGCTTGTAGTGTTGAATGCTATTGCTAATGTTTACAGTATGCATAGCACAAGATACAAAATAGTGGTCTGAGATGTCCTCACTTTGAGGTGATAAAACAATGCCACTGAGGTCAATGCCATGAGATAGAATCAAATCTAGAGTGTGATTTAGGCGGTGAGTTGCTACAGCCACATTTTCCTTAAACTCACATTAATTTAGGTCTGTAAAAACAATACCCAACGAGTCTTTTTTGTCATCCATATGGATGTTAAAGTCTCAAAAAAAAATAAGTATTTAATCTTTTTCAACCAAAATATGTGCGCCAAAATCAGCAAATCTTGAAGAAAGATAGAATTGTGTTTTGGGGGCCAGTAGACAACAGCTAATGTTATAGAGAATGCACATCTTTGTTTTGAAACTGCCGGTGTAATATGGAGCACAAGTAAGTACTTCAAAAGATTTCATTTTATGTTCTGGATTTTTTTTAGTTGTGTTTAGGGTATTTCTATATATTGTGGCAAGACCCCCACCACGACCAGTTGAGCGCGGTTCATGATTATAACAGTAATTTCTGGGTGTCGCTTCATTTAATCCAAAATAGCTGTTTGGAGTGAGCCAAGTTTCAGTTAAGCATAGTAAAGTTAATTTCTGAGATTAATTCATGTATGATTACAGCCTTTGGTGTAAAAGATCTGATGTTTATGAGTCCAAATTTTAGAGAGTATGTTTGCGAGTTGCATAATTTGTAGTCTAATTTTATAATGATCAGATTATTGATCAATTAGAAGATTTCGCGTCAAGCTTCACTGAGGAGTCAGCGTGAGGTTACGTAAGTACACAATCTTCACAGAGGGCAATTCATCGAGTTGACGCAGAAGTATAAATCAGGCTTAAGCATTATGGGTTCTGTAGTACTTATAATGACACGTTATTAAGGAATATGCCTGCTAAACAAAAATAACGAATACAACCATAAAATATTAACACTTAATATCTTTGTAGCAATATTGTTAGTTATTTTCACTAAAACCCAAACACACAGATAGAAAAATATATATAGTTTCTTTGGGAAGATAATGGTTTGATATTTAACTGAATATTTGAGTGAATCTTTGCTTTAATTCTGTTACTACGTTCTGTTCTATAAGGTGCAATGTGTGTGTGTGTGTGTTGTATGCAAATAAATTAACAACTCTTATTGTGTACAGTTGTATTTTCTTGTATTTTAGTGAACATTTTGCCATCCAAAGTATTATCTCATAAAGTTATCGCCATAATTCCCAAAAATATCATGATTTTATTTAAGGGCCATATAACTTACCCCTAATTCAAAGTGTGTCCTCATTAATTCCTGTTAATTCCCTTATATTACTGTTAATTTCCATGGAAATTAGAACCAGCTTTGAGAACTCCCGGAATTTTGCAACCCTAAATACTACCATAAAAAGATCTAATTAATGAATCTGGAAAACTTTTGCAAAAAGAAAAAAATTACACTTAACCCTATAGTAAGCAACCAAAACAATACAAAAAACTTTTTCTATTTTTCTATTAAAAGTTCTTCCTATGAGAGTGAGAGAGAAAACCTGATAGCCTTTGATAGAGTAAAATGACTCATTTCATCTGTGAAAAGGAAACAGTGTCCTGTTGAACAAGTTCAGTCTTGGTCCTTTGCCCAAAACACTACAAAGCAAGCAACGTAGCTGCAGAGGACTGACCTGTGAATCGCTCTAGGTTTCTAAGCCTCGTGCCCCCATCAGAACTTATATTAATGCAACACCGGTGTCCATAGCTTAGTTTGCCCAAGGTGTCAGACATTAATCTGCTCCTGATCAGCTTCACATTTATAGAGTATGAATAAGTGATTCCATAAAGATAAAATAGAAACCTGAATATGTTCCTTACAAAGAATGAGGGAGGAGTAAAAAACAAATGGAATTTTAATCTTTCACAAGAAAAGATTTGCTAGGTTTTCACTTACAAAATCTCTGAAAAGTGAAGAGACCTGTGTTTTTAAAAGAAAATAATGAATATAATAAGTATTTTGACTCCCTCAAAGGGAAGTATAACCGCTAAACTCGAAAACTAAACAATATAAAATAATACCGTTCTCTAACAGTGATGACTTTACACTCCCTGTACTCTTTTGGATGTTATTCATTCATTTTTGTTGACCTCTGCAGAGTGTAAACAAGACTCTATACAAAAGGTTATACAAAAAATGGCCAAAAAGAATACAATTAGGTTATAAAACACCCAAAAAAACAAATGTTGTTAGCCGTAGGTTTTGTTGTATGTATCTGATGTATCACAGTATGCCCTGATACTAATTAACTAATGCATAGTGGTGATATCAGAAAATAACAAGAGATCGTTGTAATGAAAGAGTACATGCACAAAATCTTGCATTATTTTGGATTCTCTTGAGCTGATCTTCTGATCTGACGACAACATTTTTAGCATAGCTTGCCATAGATAGTTTAATCGATTAAATCAGTACCTTTCAAACCTTCTCAAGGGGAGTGGAAGAATGAGCTTTTGAATTTCTTGTGTATCGTTAAATGTGGTTTTACAAGACTTTTTAAAAATGTTTATGGAAAGCTCTAAACTAAACAAACTTGTAGCCAATCAGCAGTAGCTATCACAATACAAACAAAGTGCTACAGTGGGCTGTACCATGAATGTGGCTGAACAAACTCAGTTTTACAGGATAGGTTTTGACTCGATAAAACCTAACCGTGTCAATCATGCTTCATTTGTCAAGTCAGTCTTTGATCCTGAAGCTCTGATTAGTTTACACTTCAGGCACATGCACATTAAAGACTGATGTAGGCACCAAATTATCAATCATGACGAACATGAATATAGCAAGATAATTGTATTTTTCTGCAGAGGAGGAGCAAGAGATTATAGTTTGAAAATACAATTAATTTAAACATAAATTGTTGTGTTGCAGTAATACTGTGCCGTTTATTTGTCTACATACTAAATGCATGTTTAAATCAAAAGGGCCATGGTACAGGCCCCGGCGAAGGGCTTGTTTGGGTCCCTGAGAATACACAAAGCACCTTTATATGCACCACGCCTCTCAGCATGTTGCATTGAATTTTAGTCAAAAAAGGGCAACATTACTTTATTGCATTGTCTGCTAACAGCTGACCCTAAAGCTCAAACAAGACTTCAAAATAGAAATCCAAAGAAGAGACAAGGCCCAAGACATGAAAAATGAACGAATCTGGAAGTGAGGAATTGTGCAAATAGTTGCAGCAATATGAAGTGCAATGGACGTGAACCAACGGCATTAACACTGTTGGATATCACAAAAGATAGCCATGTTAATAACCTCAAAATGTATTCATCTAATTTTCTTTATGGTCCTGTGAGGTGTGTTAACTATTAAACATTGTAAAAGTTCTCATCAATATATTTATGGATACGAAGTAAAGACAGTGATACACATTAAGAATCTTTATTTAACTCCCATATTGTTAAATGAAATGGTGCTCTGTGCAGATTACAATGTTAATGTTTAAAATTCCCAAAACAAATCTGCCCCCTAGACCAACAGCACCTTCTTTTGATAGCTTCTACTGATTGGCAATTTCGGTGCTAATTTAACACAGTACATTTTAATGTGTGTCGTTTACAAAAACAATAGCTGAAAATAAAACAACTTTAAAATTGTACAACGACAATTAAATATCTACAATTCACAACTTACTTCACGTTGCCTAAACAGAGTGGGGCCGTTATCCAGGTCATGCAGAACGGGCAGCTAACGGTAACGTTACTTTTACGGTTTGATAATGACAGGTAACGTTAACGGAACACCAGTTTACAGTGGATGCAATGTTAAACATGATGAAATTATTGATTTAACGTTTCACGAATAATTTGAAGTTCTGGTGAAACTGTCAGCGCCATTTAAGGTTTACGACTGCACCAATTCTAACATATAACGTTAACGTTACCCCTATTATATCAGAAGTCGGACATACCTTTGTCTGACAGCGTGAGTTTTTCTTCAAAACTGTTCTCTAGAGATTTGATCTCCATTTTGTTCATGGTATGCGGTCAGTCATTCCTTTACATCCTCCAGAGAAGACGGAAAAAGAGGAACTCCCAGTTAGAAACACACCCGACCGCGATGGCCCTTTAAATCTCCACAACAACCGGCGGAGCTCAGATAACGGTTAAAGGCGAGTGGTTGCTGGTTAACGCGCTGTTTAAATGGAAACTAGAGGGCCAAAGTGACAAAACTAAAAGGTAATGAAATAGGAGGGCCTTAAACGGAGACCCTACCCAGCGCACAGCAGCCGCTTGACGAATACAGCCGCGGGATGCGGGACGCTTTCTGCCCAGCCACCGGACCGTACCATTTGTCCGCATAGGGGACAACGCCTTCAATCTACCAAAAAGAAACAATTGTTTTAAAGTATTTCAACAATTGAAAGCGTTTACTCTACAAAAGCACATATGTGTTTACTGATAAAAGAATAACATCATATCTCCCTTTGCGGTTTAAATATTTAGGGTTTTCGTATTTTTGTAGTTTCACTACCCCGCTTAGTTCGTAGATAGTAGTAGGATCTGTAGCGTTGTGATGGAGGTACGTCCTTGCTGTGTCCCTCTTGAAATTGAAGTGTTGAATTCAATATTTGCTGCCAAACGTGACCTTGTGCATCTCTCAGTCTCCAATAAATATGAAATGTTCAAACGTAAAAGCGCCATCTGAAGTTCAATTGAGAACTGTGATTATTTTGTATAACCATTTGAAATTTTGATGTTATTGATCTTCAAATTTGAGAAACCAGCTGTTTATACTGTTGTGGTTTCTGATATAAAAGGGGATTCAGTCAAGAATTTTTTTAACTTTAGAGTAAAAATGTTTTAAGGCAGCTGTGCTGCTAATTTAGGACACAGTTGTGAGGCAAATGCAGAGTTGGGGAACTACCATTCTGAAATTTTGATGTTATTAATCTTCAACATTGAGAAATCAAAGTTGTTTTCAAAACTGTGTTTTTGAACACAACTGAGAATTAGACCTTTAGTTATTTAATAACTAGAAATGCTTCAAATCAACTGTGCAACTAGTATAAGAAATGCTGCTGATGGAAATGCTGAGTTTAGGGACTACCCATTTGAAAACTTGATGTTAATGACCTTCAAAGATGGAAAATCAGCTGTTTTCACTGTTGTGATTTTCAGTCTTTTAAAGTGATTCAGTATATAAAATATATACAGTAAAAAAAAATCAGCTGTGCTGCTATAGGATATGATTATGAGTGAAATGCTGAGTTGGGGGACTACCATTTTCACAGTTTTGATATTCTGTCTTATATGGTGATTAAATCATGAATTGTTAAAAAATATATAGTAAAAATGCTTCAAATAATCTTTGCTGCAAGTCTTGTACATGCAAATGATGGAATTGCTGAGTTAGTGGATTATATATTTGATGTTTAGATATATTTGACATTTTATGATCAGAGTCCCGTTACTTGTTAGAATTATTTGAGAGTTTTGGTGGGGAAAGTTATGGGTTCAGGAGCTGAATGGCCTAAGAGAAGAAGCTTTGTTTGAGCCAGACTGTCCTGGTGTTAAGGGGGGTTAGATGGGGCTTTTCCTGAAGTCCACCACCATCACTACTGTTTTGAGCATGTTAAACTCCAGGTTGTTCTTGCTACACCTGTTTATATGCAGACTCCTTGTCATCCTAGATGAGACCGATGACCATGGTGTTGTCAGCAAACTTCAGGGGCCTCTCTGTGGATTAGTGGGGTGGCTTCAGTTGTTAATGTTTGCTCTGGTGGATCAGAGTCATCAGAGCAGGTGGATGATGTCAGAATGTGGGTTTTAAATCTGCTGTAGAACTCATTCAGCTTGTTCACCTAAGTCTGATTTCTCAAAGAGGAGGGGGGAGGTGTCCTGTAGTTAGTGATGGTTTTTCAGCTTCCAGGAGTAGCTCCTTTTAGCTGCTCTGATCTCCTTATTCCTTGTGTTCCTGGTCTGATTATACAGAACACAATCTCCACTCTTGAAGGCATCCCTTCCAGAGAACCGTGATTTGTCATTAATAAAGACCAGGTGGGAATGCACATGCCATCACAGAGACTGATGTACTGATTTATGAGTCAGTGAGTTTAGATCTGAGGCAGCAGTTTCAAAAACACTCCAATCAGTGCAGTCGAAGCAGGCTTGTAAATCCTGCTCTGCTTTAATGGTCTATCTTTTACCAGTTCTCACTACAGATTTAGCTGCTATGAGCTGTTGCTTGTATGATGGAATAAGTTAGACCAGGCAGTGGTCACTGGTCCTATAGCTGCTCGGGGGACAGCGTGGTAGCCATCCTTTCTAGAGGTGTAACAGTGGTCAAGACTATTCCCCTCTGTGGGTGGGCACTTTTTGCTGCTTGGATGTAGGCAATTTGTGGATCAAATGTGCTTTATAGAAGTGCCAATGAAAAATAAAAACACAATCCGGTGCTGCTGCTCTTTGTTTGTAATCACTTAAGCAAGCTGTTGCAGCGCATCACCTTGTTTATATGAGTCAGCAGATTTATTTCATTTATTTTTTGGGGAGAGAGCGGAGATTTGCCAGATGCAAGCTGGGTAGTGGTGTTCTGAGACCACGCTGCTGGAGTTTGACTAGAGCTCCAGCACATTTTTGTCTGCCGCATCTACAGAGAAGCATAAACCATAATAGACCTAAAAAAACAACAGAGAAATTGTTCTGAGACTGCTGCCTGATGCTTAACAGTTCCTCTCCTTGGCAAAACAGGATACCGGACAAATCAACAAAAACACTGGAGAGCATCTGACATTTGTTAGTAATACAACCAAAAAAGAAAGACAAAAGGCTTAATTTCGGCAATGTATATAACATTTTAATAGCCTGTGTGTTTTTGTTTGTGGTTTTGGGCTTTTTCCGACACTTGTCAGTCTTCCACCTCATCTCGCACCTCTCCCTACTTGTTGTACTAATTTCTATAAGTCACCCAATAAAGCAGGGATCCCCAAATGGCAGGTACGGGTCAGATGCGGCCCGCGAAGGGGTTCTGACTGGCCCCCTCACATTTGCTGGACTGTAGGGTGCTAAATTTAAAGACGACAATTTAACGTCACGTAAAAGTCTGGTCTCCCTCCTCGCCCCTTTCTGGTCTCTTGGCCGTCCACCCTTTTTCCCGGCGGGTCCATGTGTATGTATGTAAATGAGTATATGAATTATATGTGTATATATGGGTATGTATGTATATATATATATATATATATATATATATATATATATATATATATATATATATATATATATATATATATATATTGTTATAATAATTATTTTTTGTCCATAGATCATTAACTGTGTGTATGTATGTATATTTATATTTGTTTACATATGTGTAGATAGATGCGAACTGTGCAAACTGCTTGGATGTTCTAAGGTAGGTATCTAATCTTATTTATTTATTTTATTTTTTCAACTCAATCCTGACTCTTCCCTCCACAATTACCTCTCACCTTCTCGTTCCCCCTCAATAATTTTTTCCTCTTTCCCCTTTTTTATTAACACCATCCTGTCCTGTTGTATGTTTATATGATTGATTAATGTAATTATTGTGATGAATGCAAAATAAATCAATAATCAATCAAATAAATTAATAGCTTCTAGCCAGAGGAATACTCACTATATAATATCTTCATTTCCCTGGAAAAAGCAAAACTGACAAAGCACTTTGAAGTAGGACAGGACAGGTTTAAAAAAATGTTAGATATAAAAAAGTAAATATAAATGAAATTGTAACTCATCCATTTATTGAATTACTTTACTTTTTTATTTACTTTACTGTTGTTAATTTATTAATTAACAATCTGCATCCCACCAAAAAATTACTTTCATGCCTGTTTTTAAGTAACAACAAAAACATAAATGGTCGAAAAAAATATTTATACACAACATTTCCCTATAATAAGTTAATTATAAGGTAACTAAATTAACTCAGTGTTTCATAAATTGCCATCGGGTCTGAATTTTTTTTTTTTTAATTCACATTGGGTTTCACAGAATGCTTGAGTAGCTCACATTTGTTTGAGCACTCATTTATAAAACATGTTTTCACATATTTAAAACGCCAATATTGGTAGTTTACTCTCTCTCTCTACAGAAACACACTGACAAAGTCTACAAACATTATGCATATATGATAATTTTTTTATTTGACACTGAGTGCTTATGAAACCAGCTATTAAACAGTCAAATAAACCCCTACTTGTCTATATTACCACATACCAAACCCTGTTATGGAGGGAAAACATGTTTAAGTGCCTTAATACTGCAATCAAGCAAAATGTGTCTCCCATCTCAGAATAAATGGTGAAAAAAAAGCCAAACACTAAAAAAATAATGTAGAGATCAGAAATCTCATGCTGCTTAGTCAGGCGGAGAATTTTCTCAGACTGCTTTTACTTCATCCTCGAGGGTATTTTGAAAGAAATGCTGATTCAATTAGTCATGAGTTAAACAAGTGAGATCTGTTTGGCACAGAAGCCTGAGGTTGTGTTTCGGGCATGATGTCGCAATCATTGCACATCCATCCTCTTTTCTGTGTCTTGCTGCTACAGAAAGCAATGCTGATGTTATAAAGGCACTGACCAATCTCTGGGGTGGCGAACAGGTCTAGCTTCACTATATCAAAGCGTTCTCAGATCTGTTGGACTGTCAGGGGATGGAGTCACCATTCTCTTGACCAGGGTTTCCACCGACACAGTGCATCCGCTGTCTGATTCAACCTGCCGGGGATGTGGACTTCAACTAGGGACAGACCCCAATGCTGACTCTAGAGGAGCAGTCTGAGAGCGAGAGCCGGCAAACGGGGTGAGCATATCCCTCCTTGTTGATTGATATACACCACCGCCATCTTGTTGTCCATCCTGACTAACACATCATGTCCCTGCAGCATTTTCCTGAAGTGCTCTACAGCAAGGAACATTGCACATAGCTCTAGGCGATTTATGCTCCAGGAAGAGTGTTTCTTGGTCCAAAACCTTGAGATTTTGTGCTTGCGGCATACAGCACCCCACCTGGTTTTTGAAGCATCAGTTTTTACTACTGCGTGCCTGGCAGTCTGCATGTTCAATGAGTTTAGCTCCATACCCAGAAAAGATATGCTCTGGCCAGGAGTTAGATGGCTCTTTTTTGAGTTGATTCAAAGCCCCAGATCACTGAGGTGGCATAAGATCCTGTCTCTGTGGCGAATCAACTGGGACCCCTCCCCGTATTAACGGTACTAAAGCTGCCGCAATCACCTTTGTGAAGGTGCGAGGGGACAGAGACAAGCCGAAGGGGAGGATGCAGTACCGACATTTGAGGCCTAACGGAAGACGGAGTCTGTGCCGAGGGAGTATACTCACGTGAAAATATGCATCCTTCAGATATAATGTGGCGAACCAATCCCCTGGACGAACTGAGTGGACCGTGCGTCTGAGAGGTATCATCCTGAACGGAAGTCTCAAAAGATGAGCATTCAGACGCAGGTCGAGGATTGGACGCAACCTATCTGTGAGTTTGGAAACTAGAAAGTATGGGCTGTAAACCCTCTTTCCCTGTCGGCAGGAGGGACAGCCAAGGGGAAATATTTTCAGGCTTGGAACACCTGAAAGGCTGCCATGACATGCAGGGCAGTGGCAGTGTAAGCCCTCGAAGTCAGGCATAACAACAGGCTTAGTTGGTGGGATGGAGCCACCTGCAACCCAATTTCTCTGGCAGCCAGGGTAAGCAACTCGGTCATCTCCTCCGCAGCACAATCTGTCATCACCGATGTACTATCTCCTTCGAGAGATGTGCCATCTCTCTTCGATGCAGTAGTGGAGATCGCATCATCAGGCACACAGGAGTCCTCAGAAGATACAAGCAGCGCATCATCAGATAACTCACTGTTGCAGATAGCGGATGGCTGGGGGAGCGGGAAGCGCCCTGCTCGACTCCTCTGGAAGCCAGAGACATGCACTCATGGACTCTTGTGGGGGGGCGGGAGCTACAAAACCTCAAGTGGTGGCCTGAAACCTCACCTTAAATGCATTGCTTGACAGAACTGTGAAATTCACAGTCTGACCCCTTAATCCACTGAGGCAATGATCGTGTCTATCCATCAATGTGATCGATTCACTGCATCCAACAGACTTGCACAGTAGCGACATGTTTGGAACACACTACAAACAGGCGACCGGCAAAACAAGTGCTCTGCTAATTAAAGGAGTCTTACTTGTTGGTGGAAGGCAGCAGTGAAAGAGCTGAAGTCTGGGGCGTGCAGCAGCATCCGCTGAAGGTTTCTGAGAAAACCCGCTTTATGCGGGACAATATGATCATTTGACCATCAGCGTGTTCGCTGATTGTCATTTTGAAATAGTGTAGAGAGCGTAGAGTGCTCCTATCCGAGCTTCCCATAGCCATCACCGACATAAGTGGTAGTGACTGACTGATGGGGAACTTTCCAGATTAGAACTGTTGTAGGACGCGCTGTCAGTGCACGAGAGCTGCATCGTCTATCATTTTTTCTCTTCACAAATCAAACTCTTCACAGACACAATGTCAAGAAACAGAGGCAGAAGCAGAAACAGAAATCAGTGACTCATCTGAAACTCCATGAGGCACCACAAAGAGAGGTAAATTAAGATCATGCAGTTATTGTTTACATTCATACAGTTAATGGTTAAGATAAATCTGAGAGCTGACGCTATCGTAAACATAATAGCATTCATCACTCATGTTTTAGAAGAATACCATGCTTAAGAGTATAAGTTAGTGCAAGAAAGTGGTGGCAAAATTCTTACATGCCCCGTCAGATTCTAAATTTCCCCAGTGAATTTCTTCAATAATGAGTTAATAATGAACGTTAGGTATTAGTAGTTCAGTTCAAACAACTTTTTAAATATATTTGACTATAAATTCAAGGTCAAATCAAAAGACAAGGTTATCTTCAACACAGAGTTAACATTAAACAGATTTTGGTGGTAACTTAACTGGAATAATGTTGCACAAACTGATGATAAATCAATCAATATATTTTAAAACGTATTCATATGAAAGACTTTCATTTTCAAATCGTTTAATATTTTAATGCTACATTTTAAACTATTCAAACATGTAAACAATTTGTCAGTACTTTTAGTAAATTGATGAGCTATATGACTGAAGATCCACTTTTACAGCATTAACAAATTATAGCAATAGCAGACTATGGCACATTATTAATTGCAAATTATTTGATTGGGTTTCAGATGTCTAGATGGGAAGCTGTATTAGCTATGGAGCTACCTCAAAAGTCACTATATTACACAAAACATGATATTATAAAATGTTCTATGAAGTAGTAAAGTATTTTTCATATGAACATAATAAACACTTGATGCTATTAAGATCAGAATCCAGTATGATGAAACTTTCTCAATTGAATTTATTGAATTACTCCTGTCATGGAGATCAATTAGAAAAGCTAATAGTCTGTGATGGAGGAATAACAGTTTAGGTATTTTCTATTAGGCTTCAGACTGGACTCGGACTTGGCTCGAACTCTTACAGCATTGGACTCCGTCTCGACTGTTCTGGACTTGGACTCGACAATGGCAGACTTGACTACAGCCTTACTACTTACACATTACGTTTGTAAGTGTGCTTGAATTCTCGTGTAGAAGGAAACAAAGAATAAAATAAAAGACATAACGCCATTCTTCCCCCCCGCTCAACCAACAACCAATCAGGATACAGAGAAGTTCAGCCCAACCCCCCCTGAGTGTCAGATATTGGTGCCAGAATTGAAACTGAAAAAAAAGAAAACTGAACCTGAAAAAAGAAAACTGAATTTTGTTTAATTTAATTGTATCTAATATAAAACAGTTTAATTTCATTCCATACCAGAGTATCTCACCTCAAAAGCATTCAGACACGGGCACCAGTGTTCTATCGTAATTTTTTGCTGATGCAGCAAAAATTTATGGACTCATCTGTTGGTTTTCCCTACCCCATCAAAAAAAAATTCCGCATTTTGCTGCATATATCGCTGTATGATGATGAAAAATCCTCTTAAGGAATTCTCTGCTTCTCCTGCAGCCGCAGTATCCAATCTGCTAGACAGATTTCCAGTGTATTCACATACTTACTTTGACTTTACCTATAAAACTTCAGTCAATTCTGCTTTTCAGTATGATGCCTCAAAGGTTTACATTATCTGCTAGACTTTCTTCAAATGGATATGCGACTTAACATGAAAATGGCTCTGAAATCACACAACTCTTTGTGTAAACATGGCATGAAGGTCTGGCTTCATGCCAAGGGAATATGGCTCACCCTCCATTTGGAGAGTGTCAATGATTGGCCACTTGACAACTGCCAGATCAGCCATCTTGTCCATAATTTTGTAGCCTGAGAAGGCATTTTGAAAGATGTAAACATCGTGTTCTTTTTTGCCCAATCTTTCTGCTGTATAAACATTTAGACCCTGAGTACATACAGTTCTGTTTATTGCCAACATTTAGTGACATTATACTCTGCAAGTTTAAAGTACTGTGTTTACCAGTGTAACTTATGAGAGATGGTATGTAGACAATCTAGGAGATATAATAGTCCACGTTACGCCTGCTTTGAATCCTTTTTTATTCTCCTTGTGCGCCTCGTGCTAATATGTTTTACATAGTTTTATTAACTTCTCTTTCACTGTTTAATGTTTAAGTTAAAATAATAATAATAAAAAGTTTTCATTATTGTGTGTGTTAAACCTGTTAACAGTGTTTGTATATTCTCAAAGTAAGGACTTTTGTTTTAATCTTAGGTTTTGGGTTCAGCCAACTTCACATCCTGTGACATTTTTCAGGTCAACACACAGATTATGGGTGTTAAACACCAAAGTACACAAGAAACAAGTCACATAATGATTTGTATATTTATCAAGATTTTTCTTCCTCCACTCTCTTCGATTTAATGTAATCTATATCAAAGAAATTAAGAAAATAATCTTTCTGAGACAACAAGAACACTTTGGAACAAATTCTTTTAACCATCACTCATTTACATTGGTACCCACAGCTTGTCCAGGTTGTACAAAAACGAGGGCTTTGAAAACTCTGGTGGGTCATAGAAACCTGAAAAAGAAGAATGTGAAATATTATAATCTAAGATGATCAAATATAAGCTCTTTGTAAAATGATATTCAGTTTTTTTATTTTTAAATCAGTGTACCATTCTATGACTAACATAACTTTTCTTGATTGCTCGCGAATAAAAGGATAAATATCTTTCTGAGGCTTTTTTAATGACAAGAGGAATGGAGGGATTAAAGAGTAACCTAGTTTTATTGCTTTATCTGGAGGAACTCAAAACAACTGTTAAATGGCAAGTGTCCTGAACACAGGGATAACAGTGTTCCTACACATAGTTGTCTCAGAAGTGTTGACGTTGGATCAATTCCACACATTTCTGAATAAAACTTCATTGTATATTGCTGCTGTTTGCTTTCATCATATCTGAGTCTGTAAGCATACAAGTCAGATTCAAGTCAGAGTCCAGACTTCGAAAAACCTAGTGGCACCCCTCATTTTAACTGCTATTGCATGTGTGCTCAGCTTAGAGGGAACATTGCTTAAGAGATGTTAACAGTTTCTGCTGTTTTGTAATGATTTAGAAGGTTTCATTTTATACATCCACCATTCATGCAAAAAAAGATCCTATGGTAAAATCAATATTTTTAACATGGACCATTTATTCATTACTTTGTCACCTGGACCAGGCAGATCTTGTCTTTTACTCTCCTGCATCCATCTCTTTGTCCCTGACAGGAAGACGGCACTGGACACTGGCTGTTTCACCTCACGATTATGATTTTCTATGTCATAGTGTCCTGGGCCGGGGAATGGAGGGTCTTTGCACGGTATCAGAGGTGGTGCAGATAATACCAAACAGTGTTTTCTTCTGCACAGAGATCAACTGTTAATGCTTTTAATTGTATGACTAATGAACAATATTGTACAACCCGATGTAATCAAATTGTAATCTGACTTACTAAATAAGATTAGAAAATGGTGAAGTTTCAATTAGGCTTATACTTATTCAAAATCCCCAACGTTACATATATTATATAATCAAAATACAAATTGCAGTCAGAATCATTCCTGCACAAAAAAAACTAGTGGAAAAAAACACTGGAGAAAATCAACAAACGTTAAAAGTATGAAAAGACTTTCAGCAGGAAAGCTGAAAGAGATGGAGAAAATCAAAACTTGTCATCCACTACGACCTTTATAAAGAGAGTCTCAAACTTAATCAATAACAACCTCAACAATGCTCGAACTCTCTTTGCAACGGTAGAGGTTTAACCAACCCACCAAATCAGACTCCAAGTGAGCCTCTGTTTAAGGATAAATGCAATGAATTTGCTTCATTTATCATCAATAAAATCAGTAACATCAGAAAAAGCATTTCTGCTTAACCTTGCAGGGCTGGGGATAGACATCCTCAGTCTCCACTCTCATTGGGCACCTTTAATCTAATCCACAGGTGTCAAACTCAATTCTTGGAGAGCCACAGCCCTGCATAGTTTTGAGCTAACCTTAACTTTAAAGAAACAACCAATAATAAATTATTACTCACATGCAACTAGTTTTCTTCACAGGCTCTGGAGGTTGGTGAGGATTGTAGGTGCCAGGGCCGGGTACCATGTTGTTTCTAAGCTGTGGCTGGATCCTAACTGTAGTGGACTTAAAACAGGAGACAGGGGCAAGAGATGTTCTCTGGACCATATCAGCACTCACATTGTAGTGGCCTTAAGAGAAAAGACAACTATGAAATTGTTCTTATTGACCAAAACATGTATTCTATCTATTATAGATTCAAGAGATGGACTACTTGTTCTCAGAACTTCTGATTCTCAGTCTTCACATCTTTTGGTAAGGCATGCTCTTTTTTTGAATTTGACGCTGTAACTATAACACCTCTTCCATACAAACAATCTCACTATATAACAACCAACTGGAGATCCTCTCACCTCATTTAATGAGGAGCTGGAAAGCCTGGTTTTCTCTTTCCCAAGAGAATTATGTCAGCCTGCTCATTGTGTTTTGTGACATTAACATTCAAATACATAAACCCTACTGTATGCTAAAAATGTTCACTCACTCATGCACTTCTTTGACATAACCCATGTCCCCACGACACACAAATCAGATCTTAGTTACACATGCAACTGATCCTCATAACATCAACACTTCCATAACATCATCAATACCCTAACACCTTCATGGTAGGTAGAGTGAAACTACTTTTCAAAAAACACTCAGCAACCCAGATCACTAGTTAAAAAGTGCAGAACTGTCTCCCTGCTGCCCCAAACGGCTAAACTTATAGAATGGGTCATCTTCAATCAAGTGTCCTTCCTGACACAAAACAACAAGCTGGATGACAACCAATCAGTGCTTTTGTGTCAGTGCTTTCATGGTAGTTACCAGGAGGATTTTTAATAGATCTATATTTATCTATTCCTTTATCTAATTCCTGTTTCCTATCTATTCCTATCTATGGTCTCCTATGTTCCACAGGTAGAGCGAGAAAAAAGCAAAAAAAAAAAAAAAAAAAAAAAACATTTTAACGGAGAAGGCTGTTATTGGTTAACCTCGCAACTAGCACTGCTTAAAATTAGTAGCTAACCCACGCTGGGGTAGTGGCTAACCCTGTGGGGGTTGTTTACAGGTTAACAGAGAAGGTTTTTTTTTTACCTGGCAACTAGCACTGCTTAAAATTGCCTTTTGGGGAGTTAGGGTGGTGAATGTTAGTAGATGGCCTTAGGGAACCCTGGTAACATGCACCTTGCCTGGACCGCTTGATCGAAGGGAGGGAAAATTCTATCAGAACCAAGCAAGGGGGTTGTGCAAGAACAAATAGAAACCAGGGCCCTTCTGGCTGATTTAAGATGCGGTGCAGTCCCCTCCGTCTTCCCCGTACATCCGGTCACTCCGACTTATGTCGGTGCTGACTATGGGAACACCCTATAAAATGCCACAACCTAGATATTTCCGCATCGACCAATGGCCAGGCAAGCCGCCACAGAGCAGGCCCTCCTCCACCCTGACTTTAAGTATAGACTTAATTTTAATGGGCAGTCAGGCAATAAATTCTCTCATACCGACTCACACTAAAGGAGGGAGCATCAATCCCAGAGCTGAAGGGAGACGTGTGGAGGCCTTACTAAAAGGATAGACTCTTGGAATTCCACATTCGCCGATCTGGGCTGTACATATTTCAGGGGTTTGGGGCTGAGAACCTGGTGTCATCTTTGGATGAAGAACTCTGTATCCATTAGGCCGGGTTCTTATTTAAAGAGTAGGAAAGTGTCGATAGAAATTGGTGGATGTTATTGTTTTCCTCAATGCAATGGCATATATGCAGAGATTGTTTCCTTTTGGACTGACTCTAAGTCAGTTAACTTAGCCAGCAGCGACTTCTGTTCTACCGACGCATCTTCCACCTCGGAGATCCTGTTGTCAGCCTCGTTCACTTTGACTGTTTAAATCAGCTGCAATGTTGTCTAACTTTCGATGGGTTCCTTGACCGATGTCAGTTAATTCGTTTCTCAAGTTATTTCTGATTTTATCAAGGAGGTTGTTCATCTTAGACCTAATCTCTGAGACTAGCAATTTCATGTTGGCACGAATGCCAGCAACTTTCTCCTCCATATGGTTCTATATTAATTGCAACAGTCAGTGTTCAAGATTATTGCTCAGTCTATCTAGCTCTCAACTCACAGTAACATTCCTCTCTGCTTCCCAAGTCAAGAGTTTGTACTACTCTGTTTCACAGAAATTGTGGTGTTATATCCTGTGTTGTGGGCTTAGCTCAGCAGCCAGTTCAAATCCGCTTCTCCCTTTCAGCAGGAACCTTTAGTTTGTGGATCTTTTTCCCCGGTGGGGCACTTATCTTTTGAACTCTTTTCTGAAGTTTCTCTTCTGAGTCTACTTTGTTTTTCTGATCGAACAATAAAAGGGGTTCTGGTTGTATTCTCGCATCTGTATCATATCTCTACTACATACCTGACATCACAGGACCTTTGCAGCATTTGACACCGTCAACCACCAGATCCTTCTCTCCAGGCATAGAGCTCTAGTCCAGTCAAGATGCCGCACTACTGCAATCCTTTTTAGCAGGACTTCCAACAAATCTGCCTAGACCTCTGTAGATGTTCCAGAACTGTTTAGATGTATTGTCTTTAAAGGATCCTTTTAGCCCATTATCATCCAATCTTGATTTCTCTTCACAGCTCTTGTTTACTTCAAATCACTGATGCTTGCTTACAAAACCATCTCTGGATCATGCCTGGTCAACCTTCACAAAAGTCATACATTCCTAAATGTCCTCCAGAACTTGTGTTTCTGAAATCTCTCACCTGAACTTTCTCTCTCACTGTACCTGGTTGGTGGAACAAGCTTCCTGATCCAGTAAAAAAGCATTAACTTCCAAAAAGCAACTAAACACTATCTTCTAGCAGCAATTACTGGTGTTATTTCCTTCCTTCTATGTTTGTTTCATCAACTGAAATGACCCCTGTTCTGAACTACCAGAGTCAGATTTTGCTTTCGTTACAAAGTGCATATTGTCCCTCCCTCTACTGATAGTTGCTTTGGATAACTCAATTTCAGGAGGGGCGTCACGGTGGCGCAGTGGGTAGCACAGTCGTCTCACAGCAAGAAGGTCGCTGGTTCTAGGCTCGGCTAGGGCTGGTGGCATTTCTGTGTGGAGTTTGCATGTTCTCCCCGTGATCACGTGGGTTTTCTCCGGGTGCTCCGGTTTCCCCACAAGTCCAAAGACATGCAATATAAGTGAATTGAGTAAGAACAATTGTGTTAACGTGTGAATGTGTGTGTGAATGTTTCCCAGCAATGGGTTGCGGCTGCGAAGGGCATCCGCTGCGTAAAACAAAAATGCCAGAGAGTTGGCGGTTCATTCCGCTGTGGCGGAAGATGAATGAATTTCAGGAGGAGTGATCATATGATAAGCAAACCAAAAAGGCTTGCCCAGTCATCATATTCAAATATCTACAGATGGCTCAGAAGTATTCCAAAGCTATATCAGAATACCAGTTTGGGGCAAAAAAATTTAATGAAATTCTCTCTCTATTCTGTTCCCTCGCCCAGCTTGTCTGGCCAGGCTTGCTATCAGCTAGTCAACCCTTATCAGCGAGATTTGGTTCCAGTATTGGGCAAAATAAACCCTCTTTCTGCTGTTCCCTGGCCTAGCATCACATCATCATTGTTATGATAAAATATATCTTTAAAATGGCTCAAATTAGCGAGTTACTCACAGGGTGACGGTCCTTTAAATTTATCCAAGACAATGGTACTGCGTTCGGTTTTGGAGCAAAAAGCACTTTCAGCTGAAATGGTTGAATTTTTCTCCACAACACTATAAGACACCTGAAAGAAGACAACAATCAATTAAATGCATAATAAATACTTTTTTATATAAAAAATATCATGTTTTATACAATGCAAGAGTTTATGTGTTTTATAATAGATATGTGTCTAACCAATTCTGACCGCTGCGCTCCGAGTGTTTTTCTTATTTCTTGCTCTGAAATCACTTGGCCCTTTTATGGTGGCTCAAAAAATGCGTAGGTAAATTGTTCTGATTTATTGCTTTATTATTTCAAACTGTATTATCAGTTTGAAATATTACCAAACACACAGAAACGCAATACTATGAAAATAAAATCACACTTAAATACTTAAAGTTACACTTAAAGTGAAGAAAAGAAAAGATATTTTTTACCAGAAAGATATTTTTGCAGAGCTCATCTACAGAGGTTTGAGCGTGTTTGCTGGAAGTCCTGCTAGAACAGTGTTGTAGTAGTCCAGACGTGAGAGGATCAGAGCCTGAACCAGGAGTTGAGTTGCATGCCCAGTAAGAAGGTGCTGATCTTTCAAATGTTGTGCAGTGTAAACCTACACGCTCGATTTATGTTGGTGATGTGGTCTTTGAAGGACAGCTGTTTATACAAAATTATTCCAAGATTCTTGATTGAAGGGGAAGAAGTGGTCGGGTCATCAGCTTAGCAGTGATATGAGAATATGTGTCTGTGGATGATGGGGCCCAGGGAGGTGATGTAGGTGGAGAAGAGAAGGGGACCAAGGACTGAACCCGGTAAGCAGCCGATGAGTGTTGGAGACTTCACCCCTTCACCTGACACTGAGAGATCTACCAGTGAGATAGGACTCAAGCCAGTTAAGTGCAGAGCCAGTAATGCCCATTGCAGAGAGAGTGGTTGGTAAATCTGGTGGTTGAATGTGTCCAACTCAGCAGAAAGGTATAATCGGATGAGGATCTGGAGTTTTCCCTGGCATCTTTCAGCACTTCAGTCACAGACAATAAAGTCAGGAAGGAACAGAATTGTTTGAAGATGACCGCTCATTGAGTTTAGCAGTGTAGGGCGGCAGAGAGACAGGTCTGTAATTGTCCACCAGTGATGTGTTGAGTGTATGTTTCTTGAGAAGCTGGGTGACTCTGGCCACCTTAAAGGTGTTAGGGAAAATGCCAGTAAGGACTGAGGAGTTGATGATGTGAATAAGGGCAGTTGGGTGAGATGAATCGTAAAATGTGAGAGGGGATGGGATCTAGGGGGCAGGTGGTTGTATGTGCTGAGTGAAGGAGTTTGGACACTTGATCTTCTGTGACTGGAGTGAATGAAGACATGCAAGGTGTGGAAGATTGTGGATGAGTTTGGGTGCAGGGTGATGCAAACTGTCCGCTGATGGTGAGGGTTTTTCTGTGAAGTGATCAGCAAAGTCATCTTCATTGAGAGAGGTCACTGGAGGACTTTGGGTGGGCAGAGAAGTGAGTTGAAAGTCCTGAAGAGCTTTCGGCTGTCCTTGGCATGTTCAATCTTGTCGCACAAGAGAAAAAAGTTTTCCCGATGAAAAGGACAATGGTCTTTTTAAGTAACAGGACCTGTCTTTTGAAATGTGTGCCGAATCAGATAAGAGAAAGAACTTAATATTTAAACATATTACCACAGATTAAAAGTTACAACTTTTGGAGAATACTTTTGTTGTGTTGAATAGTTCTGACATTTCAGGAGGTGGCGTGGAGTGTGAGCAGGTAGGCAGTGTGAGTTTGAATGTGATGAAGAAGTGATTGATATGTGCAGAGGAGTAACTGTGAGAAAATGAAGAAAGCAGTTGCATGTGTAAATGAGATGAAGCTGGTTTCCTGATTTGATGTGGCTGTGATGGGAACAAGAGTCATGTCAAAAGAGGACATGAGTGAATGGAAGTCACTAGCGTATGGGTTTGATTTTGCCAAGTGGTTGTTGTCCTGAGGTCATCATTCTGAACAAAGTCCTCATGACAACATTTTCTTCAGACAATCAGAGATTGTGATGTAATCAGCAGGAGTCGATCGTGCAAGTTCAATTTCAGCCAGTCAAACCAACAGCTCTGCAGAAGAAGAGGCAGTTTTTAGGTGAGTAACATATTTCAAGTGGGTTTAAAAGAATTAATATCTGATGGTTAAACATAACTTTACAAGGTGTTTAGCAGTACACAACATGGATCGGTATGGAGCTGACAGTGGTAAACTTGCATTTATTCTAACGTTACAGGATGTATCCTCTAATATATTGTTTAAATAGTTATTTAGGCATACTCATGCATTCATTCATATAACATAACTGTTAAATTATTTTAGCTTTGTTCTTGTCAATCGGACTCCAGACTTTCTTAACTTGTTGGTGGAAATGCGATGGGAAATGTGAAGATATCGTATCATTAATAGCTAACATAATGTAAAATTAATGCAAAAACCATGTCCACTTCTCCATCTCCTGTACAAGTTATAGTTCCATGGAAGAATATAAGATATTAACATTTTAAAATAAAAATGCCCTCAGATTATCATTTCCATGTTGTCCTCAGGTCATTATAATATAATATCATAATATATATTTTTAAATAATGTTGCCCTCAGACCATCATTTCATCAAAGATATTCCGATTATCATAGCATATAGGTTTTTTAAATAGGTCAGTAATCTAGGATTTGGGTGTGATACATTCATTCATTCATCTTCATGTCGGCTTTATTCCTTTTTGGGGTCGCCACAGCGGAATGAACCGCCAACTCTCTGGCATATGTTTTACGCAGCGGATGCCCTTCTCTGCCGCAACCCATTGCTGGGAAACATTCACACACACATTCACACTTTAACACTATGGGCAATCGTTCTTATTCAATTCACTTATTCCGCATGTCTTTGGACTTGTGGGGAAACCGGAGCACCCGGAGAAAACCCACGCGATCACGGGGAGAACATGCAAACTCCACACAGAAATGCCACCTGCCCCAGCCGAGCCTAGAACCAGCTCCCTTCTTGCTGTGAGACGACCGTGCTACCCACTGCGCCACCGTGACGCCGGGCGTGATACAATTGTTCATTTAAATGGCACAATTACATTAAAGGCATACATCATATTGTATATTCATTTTTGTTAGTACATCTACTTTTATATCTATATCAGGAAAGTTAATGTCTTGTATGATATTTGTTTCATATCATTGTTTAACTTTGTGCATTTTGTTTTAAAACTAATTTCTAAACCAATTACTATTCCTTTATTGCTATTTCACAGATGTTAAATCATCAATGTGTCTTCAAAACAAGAGGCCAACTTTCCCAATAAGAAAAGTGGGGTCACATAATCTACATAATTTTAGGTGATGACACTGACCCTTCCATAGCCACCAAAGGTCACTATTGCCTTAACATTGCCACTGGAAAGTCCTATTCTTTCGTAAATGACATTAAAATGTATTGAATCCTTGAGGCTTCCATTGAAAAAACAAAAAAACAATTGGCATTATTTAGCATGGACAGTCATACAGAGAATAGGGATGGGTCAGCTTACTTAACCAACCAATACATACTTAATTATTATTAATTAATTAAGTCACGCCCACATTCATACAGTAACTTCAAAGTCAAATATCTTAAAAATGAAAGAACATATAGGTCCAGTTGTTGTTTTATCTCATGCTTAGTGGAGATTGGAAGGTAACAAGTCATACATTTGCATACATTAATTAAGTCACACCCACATTCATACAGAAACTTCAAAGATGTGGTGGTTGTTTTATCTTAACCCTAGTGGACATTAGAGTTAAGTTTCAAGCTTAAAACCAAATGTTTGAGGAACTTTAAAAACTTTAAAAGACAGGACTTACATAAAACATAAACATAATAACATAAACTGCTAACATAAAGTTTTCCTGTTTACAAACTTTCAAATCCAATTCGAAATTCAAAACTGCAGTGTGAGATGCATTCACAACGTCTCTGATCTGAATCCACTAGTATGTGTTGGAATAAAAACATTTTAAACTGAAAATATTTGAAGATTATATTTGATCTTAAAGTATGAAAAGGGAGCTAAGAAACTGCACTAAACGTTTTTGTAATGACCAAAGAACTACAAATTTGAAGACTCCTACAAGTATTTCAAGAAATAATGGGAAGCAATTGGTGATATGTGGTCGGAACATCATATTATGAACATTCTGACACAAACAATCTGGTCAAGCAGTAAATAGTCTCTTTAAACTACTATATATTTCTTATATTTTTTGCTCCTCCATCTCTTACCACCTCAGAATAAATAACTGTACCTTCAATATACTATTTCGTGTAAAAATCATTCAATCCAAATAATTAGGATTTTTAATATGAACTCAAACTTACTGATTTCTGTCCCGCCAATTACCTCCATCGATTGAAGTACCGGTTTCTTTGCAGAATCCGAGAATTGGATCAATTGATTGAGGTTCTACTGACAAACGCTGACATTTACTTTGATATACTATACACGCTCCACCATCATACCCATCCCGAAGAAGCCTAAAATCTCAGGTCTCAATGACTACAGACCAGTCCTGACATCTGTGATCATGAAGTCCTTCGAAAGACTGGTACTGGGCCACCTGAAGAACATCACTGGACCCCCTGCAGTTTGCCTACTGATCTAATGGGTCTGTGGAGGATGCAGTTAACACGGGGCTGCACTACATCCTGCAACATCTGGAAAAGCCAGGACGTATGTGAGGATCCTGTTTGTGGACTTCAGCTCAGCATTTAATACCATCATCACATCACTCCTTTCGAAACTAACTCTCCCAGCTCTCCGTCCCTGACTCCACCTATCAGTGGATCACAAGCTTCTCTACCCTCCATCCAGGATCTATAAACCACCAGAGTGGGAAAGAGGGCTGACAAAATCATTCTGAACAGAGCTTCTTTCCCCAGACAATCAGTATGCTGAACTCTTAACTTCTGCCATTTGTTACCCTCACCTTGACTAAGCACACTACACTTTATAGACCATTGTTCAACAGTTTGCATTTCATAAGTCCTTCAAAACACTACCTTATGTTAATTTCTTGTTAGTTGTGTTGCTCACACACATACGCACACACACGCGCTGTTAGGCGCAGGAGGCCAAAAGAGGAATGCGGAACCCAAATGCATGACAGTCTATCTCTTTAAGTGGTAATTTATTTACAAAATTAATAACAAAAGCAGGGCAACCTAAGCAAAACCCACAAGGGGGGGAAAAACCCAACGAATAACATACAATTGAAAACTTCGCTGAACAGAAATACAAAACTGCCGCACAAGAGCAACCACAAATCAACCCACACACAGATAAGGGGTATAATGAACCGACACCAAACGCAAACTGAGGGAAGCTTATGAAGGGAAACCAATAAAACATAACGAGGGAAACTACAGGTGTACCAACTGAAAACTCTAACTAGAAAATGAGAAGGGTGGGGAAAGGGAGGAACAAAACTAGACCATGTGCAAAAACAAATCAAAGACGGCCACCGTCAGTCACATGACCCGAGCCATGTGACTGGAGGTGGCAAAACAAAATAAGAGAGATAACTGAAAACAAGGTGAAACCAAAACTGAGGGAAGGACTGTCAGGCATCTGACCCCTGGCGACACGGCTCTACAAACAAGATACTGGGCAGATCCTGACACACGCACACACACACGCGCACACACACACAGCAATAAAGCTGATTCTGATCTAAATTAAAAAATCTGCTCAGAGAATGATAGACAAGGGGTAGGATAAAATGACAGTTGTGTCAAGAGTCATATATTTTATGTGTTCCATCTGAAAATACTCCAGCAGACTTTTACTCTGAATGTCCAGCAGGGCAGTTCTGCAGTATGTGTAAATGGAGGTGTACACATCTGATTCTGGTAAGTAACCTCAATTTGGTTGATGCTAAAAAGTTACCAGATATGGACATACAGCTGCTATCTCAGCTGAAATCCTGAGATGGAAAAACAGGTATTCCATTTTATGTGAAACCTCAAGTAAAATACACCTGGGCACCTACTATGAAAATAGTTTTAAAACGGTTAAAAACTGACAATAGTTGTAATTCAGAGGGGCTTACTTACAATACGTACATTTGAAAACATTCTGTGGACTTTAAAATCTTGAAAAATTATAAATTGTTAAAGCCATTGCAACCAATGTTACTGACTTTGATGCACATGTTAGGGCAGAAATGTTGAACAAAGGATGTAAGAAGTTCTGATGAGAAAATATGCCCATTGTTCAATTCATTTTTCATTGTTCGTAACAGAGACAGTACTTCACAGCCCCTGACAGAAATTGCATCTGGTTTTCCAATTAAATCAAAGAAGAATTCTGAACAGATCAAACAGATTCTGAAAATGCTTCATTAATATTTTTTTCGTAATATGTTTAATTTATATACATTTTTAAAATGCGTTCTGGAAATGTGTATATATTTTCTAAAATAAAAATCAATTTACTGTATTTGTTTTTCTTAGCTGTACTCCTTTATTGACATCAAATTTAATGAAGACATGCCTGTAAAAAGGAAAAGCAATAGCTGTGTCCATAGCTGTGGGATCAAATCTGTGCTTAACCAAATCCAGTTTTGATTCAGGTCCAAGCTTGTGCATGTTAAGCTTAAAAAACTGAAAATAACTTGAATCATTCATTCATTCATCTTCATGTCGGCTTTATTCCCTTTCGGGGTCGCCACAGCGGAATGAACCGCCAACTCTCTGGCATATGTTTTACGCAGCGGATGGCCTTCCAGCCGCAACCCATCGCTGGGAAACATTCACACACACATTCACTCTTTTAACACTATGGGCAATCGTTCTTACTCAATTCACTTATACTGCATGTCTTTGGACTTGTGGGGAAACCGGAGCACCCGGAGAAAACCCACGCGATCATGGGGAGAACATGCAAACTCCACACAGAAATGCCAACTGACCCAGCCTAGCCTAGTACCAGCGACCTTCTTGCTGTGAGACGACCGTGCTACCCACTGCGCCACCGTGACGCTAACTTGAATCAATTAACTGCCATCAACCTGTAACATCCCCGGCTCGTTCCTACTCTCCCAATCACAGTGCACCACCTCACACCAGTCCCAATCAATTCCGGCAACCTTCCCCTGAGTACTAACGACCCACACCTGTTTCACCTCCATCAAGCATACTATATAAACTCACCTTCTCCATTCACTTTCCAGTCGATAGTGAAGTAAGATGGTTATCAGCTTCCAAACTCTCACGGTGTCTCCTCTTCCATGGATGGTCCTTCTGAGTCTTCGAATGCCATGCACTGACAAAGGGAAGTGTCTTTATTCATCTTAAAGTCATCACGGATCTGTGTTCACTCTTACAAGCTCTTTGCCTTATCACCACCCACGGAGGTTAGGAGGCTAACCACTTCCACCCCTCTCTCCATGTCAACCAGGCAAATACTAGTGTGGAGTTTTCCCGGAAACCCTCCATGAACTGTGCTTGAGAAAGCAATCCTCTGCTAGAGCGTTTACGTTATTGATTGTTGTAAATAAACCTTGTGAAACAATATCACCTCAGTCTTCCTTGTCTCCAGCGTGACAAACTAATAACCATTTGAAGTTGTGTATTGAATTAATTATAACTTAAATCTCAACATTCTAGAGTGATGTAGGTTTCGTTTCTGGCTAAAAGCTTAACCTAGATTTTTTTTTTTTTTTCTAAAAAAAAATGCAGCACTTAACCTAATTTTCATTGTACACAGACTGATCATAATCTGAATGTATTTTATGCTGTACCAAATACTTAAAGTTACAGTTTTCAGAACAATTATTTAAAAAGCATACAATTTCATAGTCAACATTATTGATTAGACAGATGTTCTGCTATATTAAAAGAACCAAAAGTTAGCAAACTGATAGAGCATTATCATGTAATATTAATATTATTTTTGCTATTATTATTTATAATGACCTAATGTTAATGATGAAATGATGATCTGAGGGCATTATCATGTGATATTCATATAATTGTTATTTATAAGGACCTGAGGGCAACATTGAAATGATCTGAGGGCATTATCATGTGATCTTAATATTATTTTAATTATTATTGTTATTTATAATGACCTGAGGGCACCATCATGTGATATTAATATTATATTATTTATTATTATTATTTATAATGACCTGAGGGCAACACTGAAATCATGTTTTGAGGGTATCATTATGTGATATTAATCTTATTTTAATTAGTATTATTATTTATAATGACCTGAGGACAACATTAAAATGATGGTCTGAGTGCATCATCGTGTGATATTAATAATAATTTAATTATTATTATTTATAATGACCTGAGGGCAACATTGAAAGGATGATCTGAGTGCATCATCATGTGATATTAATATTATTTGAGTTATTATTATTTATAATGACCTGAGGGCAACATTCAAATGGTGATCTGAGGGCATCATAATGTGATATTAATATTAAATTAATTATTATTTATAATGACCTAATAATAATACTATTTTATCATTATTATTCATAATGATCTGAGGGCAACGTTATTTAAAATATATATATATATATATTATTATTAGAATTTATAATGACCTGAGAACAACACGCAAATGATAATCTGAAAGCATAGTTATTATAAAATGAAACGAAAGCTAAAATATTTTAACAGTTATGTTATCTGAATGAACTCGCGAGTGTGCCTAAATAATTATTTAAACAATATATTGGAGAAATAATGTCTCTCGGGCGATCGTAAAAAACAAAAGCAACGTTAAGCACGACCTAAATGCAAGTTCACCAGTGTGTCAGCTGTAAACCAATCCGTGTTGTGTATTGCTAAACACGTTGTATGGTTATGTTAAAATATCAGATATTCATACTTTTAAACCCACTTGAAATATATTACTCACCTAAAACTCTTACTTCTTCTGTAGAGCCGTTGGTATGACTGGCTCAAATTGAACTTGAACAGTCGACTTGTGCTGATGATGTCACAGTCTCTGATTGGCTGGAGAAAATGTTATCCTGAAGACGTCCTTCAGAATGATGACCACAGGACAACAAACACTTGACAAAATCAGGATGCGCAGCGTATGGTTTATGTAGGCATATGTTGAAATCACCAAACACAATGAGTGGGCTGACATTATCCTCAGGAAAAGAGGAGAGCAGACAAATAAGCTCCTCCAGAAATGTGGGTGGTATATAGTGAGGATGTGTATTACTAGAGGGGACATTTTAGTGACAGTATGGAATTCAAATGAGCATGTACAAAAAATGTGAAGGTAGAGTATCTGAAGGTCTGAGAGATGAGAAGTCCAGCAGTTCCACCTTGTCCCACCTCACAGGTAGTGTGGGAGAGGAGAGAGTTATTCGAGAGGGCTGCAGGATTTGTGGTGTCCTCTGGACAGATCCATGTCTCAGTCAGACAAACGATGTTCAGTGAAGACTGGAGAGCAAAAGCAGGGATGAAGTCTGCCTTGTTGACAGCAGACCGAATGTTCCAAAGTCCCACAGAGAGGGAGCATGGTTTTGGTGATGCAAGAGGAAGTGAGCGAAGGTTTGAAGGGTTGGAGTGCGTTCTTACGAGGACGGGTGGAGCGGCATGCAACTGAGGATGACAGGAATGAACTGAAAGCACATGTTAGCAGATGTGTGCAGAAAAGAAGTAGAGAAAACAAAGGCAAATGTAAAAAACAATTTTAAATAGATAAAAATATACAGCTTACTGTGCGTCAACTCTGTGGCGTTGCTCGGTGGAAACATGGAGGTAGAGTCAATCGACTTTACTCGAGTAGTCACGCAGCTAGAGTTGATCGTCTTTACTTGACTAGTCGCACAGGTAGAGTAGATCATCTTGACTCGAGTAGTCGGGCAGTTAGAGTCAATCGTCTTTACACGAGTTGTCGTGCAGGCTAAGTAGATCGTCTTTACTGAAGCAGTCATGCAGGTTGAGTCGATTGTCTTTATTCGAGTACTCGTGCAGGTAGAGTCGATTGAATGAATGCTTCCACTGATGCTTCCGCAACAGCAACACTGCCCTACATTTATATGCTCCTGATTATTGGTAAGGTACTGCAGCTGAGTGATCACTACAGGGTTCTGCCTGTCCACATGAGACCGAAACCAGGCTAAATCACTCTGAAACTCGTGCTAAATGCCCTGAGATTTTCGCTTAGCAGTGTGACTCAGCAGCAAACTTAAAAGCTTTCACTCCAAAGAAGCTACAACGTTCTATGTCATGGCTTCTAACTCTTTCACAGACAAATAAATACACTTATGAATGCCCTAAGACAACGATTAGTTGTGTGGAAAAGTCTTACTATCTATCTGACGTGTCTGCTGGCTGATGCTAGCGATACACAATCAATCTGACGTCTCTGCTGTATCGAGGTATAATTGAGTCACTATGACAAATACGTTTAAGATCTACAAATAAATGTAAAGAGATGCACAAAAAGAAATCCAATACACAAACAAATAAACACAGTTATAAATTAATTAGTCACAAGTTCCTTTTGATTTATTTGTGGATCTGTTTTCTACATATGTGCATCTCTTCAGCATTTGTGAATCTTGACCTGTGAGTAGTGAACACATTTTTACACCCTGACTCCCGTTTTTTACTCCCGTCAGGAGAGCTAGATCCACAAATACGCAAGCCCCGCCCACCACCTGGTAAGCCAATCAGAATACCTGATAACCTGTTGTTGGGGTTTCCCAAAAAAACAAAATAGTGAATTTTTCTAAATCACAATAGGGGTACTTTAAAAATCCATGAGCTTCCACTTTAAAGGTGCAGGAGCCACCACTGACAGAGACATATAAAAGTCATCGTCTTGTGATAGCCATGAAAAACATGCCTCATTGAAAACATTTGGTCATCATTCAACTCGTAATCGTAATTCAATTCTATGTAAGTTTAATTTACATTTTTAAAGTGCTATTGAAATTAATTATCTTTTTGTTTGAACTGAATTAAAAAACTGAGGACGTTCACAGACACAATATTTTTGTGTTTGTCTATAAGTACAATGTCAAAATGCACAATTCTGACTGTTTACTGACACAACACTTGGTTTTACCACAGCTCTATCGCACACACATTTGTAGTCATTAATATGAAGGCAGATGAGTTGATTCCCTGCTAATGCACAAAGAAAAATTATACAAATTCTAGGCAAACCCAGAGACTCTGCATCATCTCTGAACAGTTTGTAATGGAAAATGTAATCATTATAATTAATATCAGTAATATAGATCTGGAGTACGATGAACAAACAATCCTAAATTGAGCAGTCGGGAAACTGATGTCTTGCTCAAGGGCACCACAGCGGTGGTTGTTAAAGATGGGAAAGCAAGTGTTTCATCACTCACACCACCTACAACTTGGTGGATCTGGGGATCGAACCGGCGACCTTCTGATCACAAGTCGATCTCCTTATCCACCAGATCACAACTGCCCCACTTGAGAGCACACCGAGTAAACTTTAAAGCAAAGGGATGCACAAAAACCAATCAAGTTGTGTAAAAAAAATATATCCGTTACTGTGGTAATTCCACACATTTGTATAAACATTTGAGAAGCTTGAAAAAGAGAACCCTGAGCATCAAAAGAAACGGAGTGAGGAGGAAACCTGTATTGACAGAGCACCAGTGTTATCAGCAGTGAGGCAGCGATCATTGACTCTTCCATGGCAGTGAATATCCAGGTATACATCAATTATTATTTGTGTATTCAGGAGCTCTAACAAAAGTAATAATACAATTGAAATGTGACTAATACTCCAACCTAAATTTGGTATTTATTAATTAAATATCTGTATTTAAAAGGAAAGTCACAACCATCATCACTTAAAAATACATTTTGGTTATCAGTTTTAAATATCTGCCATTACAATTTTGTAGTTACATGGTTTTAAAATAAAAGTAAGCAAATGTATAAACCCATTAACTATACTCACTCTGAGAGCAGTACTGAAATTATGAATTGGTATTAACATTAATTTGTGAAAATCCAAGACTTTTTAAAAAGAATTGGTATCTGTATTAGTATCAGGGATACTGACCCTGTAATTACTTGATCAATCAACCCCAATTTCTACAGTATCGCCCAGCCCTGACCACAGCCTCAATCATAGCGATCGCAAAAATGAGTCCACTGACGACAGCAGCAGCCTTTCCACAAAGACTTAAATTACTAATAAGCTGATGTAACTGCAAAATGTAAATCTTGCATTCATGCTGATCAATGATCAAAAGTGGTTCATTTGTTTTTGTTTTGTTGTTGTGTTTTCTATTCACTTGTATATTCATATATGATTTAAACTTTTAATATATTGTTTAATTGGTGAGCTACACAATTGTTTAGTTAAAATAACAGAAGTGCAAGTTGCTGAACACAAAATGTACTTAGCCCTGGTGAAAAATGATCTCGAAAAAAGGTATTTCTACATACCTTATATTGATTTGGTGCAGGATTCTCATTTTTTGCTTTTTCCCTCTTTACAGCATATGGCAGGCGGAATGTTCTACCCTCTCCTTTGTTAAAATCATGCTTGTGAAGCAGAGACGCCTGCAGGTTATAAGAGCCAGGTCCTGGGTTTGATCTCTGGAAGTTTCGGGGTACAAGGCCAGTCTTTTTGTCCAGAAAGAAATTGCAAGACAATAAATATAAGAATAGTAAAAGCACACCTCTTAATATTATTTTAAAACATTTCTTTCTGTTTATTCATGGAAATTAACTACTGTTTTTAGCAAGAGCATTACATGAAAAACACAAACACTGGTGAAGTTACTCAACATTTAATTTTGAATACATTTAAACAAAACTCTTTAGTGAATGACCTTTGAAGCAAAGGAACCGGTCCCTCTCTTAGAGAATGAAGGACTGCTGCCTTCATAGGAAGAGTGCGAGAGATATGAGCCAGGCCCTGGATTCCCTATCTAAAGAGGAGAGAAGAAATGTACAAGATTAGAATGAAATATTAAGTCAATACAGCAAGTCAAGTAGTATATCAGGATCCATATTAGGAGCAGCTGAAAACACACCTACAGCAGACAGAAAATTGACGTTACAATAAACTACAGAGGAGTATAAATAAGACAAAAAAATTTACTACTAAAAAGTTGTAATATATATATATATATATCGCAAAGGAATACCTCTTACATTAAACTCCATGTTTAAGTCATATAACAAAAGCATATAACAAAACACCAGGATGACAAAATTTTGGGCCAAGATTCTAAACGGTGGTTGTATACTATGATTACTTTTCAATGCCCCTCAAAACCCAGTCAGAATTTATCATCAGGATCTTGTGAATGGGTGGATCACAAATAATAATCATCAGGAATACAAGCAAAGAAACAGGATACAAAAAAAAGATTATGATGTTTCACAAAAGTTGAGTTTCAGTATTAATGTCAAACTAAAAGGTAGATAATTGTGTGCAACACTGAACATAAATAAAATGTATTCAAAATACATAATAAAAATGCCTTTGATGCCAAACTAGCTTGATTCTTCTGGGAATGGGAAAGTGCCATTTTGTTTGCTCATTTCTTCATTGTTATGGTTATTTGAGCAGAAAGCAGAAAGCTCTGGCTATTTGAGCAGAAAGATCCTTCTTTGGCAATGGCTAAAATCTATTGGCATCAATGCCCAATCAACTGAGAGGAGACGAGGGAGCCAAGGGAGTGTCTGCAAACAGCCAACCCAAAAAACACTGCAAAAAACAACATAAAATCACTAAAAGATTCACTCTAAAACACAAACATTCACTCTTTTGACACCAAACTTAACTCATCCTTCACTGGTTTCGTTCTGGTTCTGCTACAAAACTCATTTTGAGAAAATTCAAAAAAAATATTTTTCTATTATTTTAAAAAATCTATAATAATAGATTATACTATTTTAATTGTAATACTATAATAATTTTATCTATAATTATGATAAAATATGATAAAATGACTAATAGCCTCTGTCCAAAACATTTTACCATCACCTAATTTGGTGAGAAGTCACTGTTCACTGTTCAATTTAAAGAAAATTAAGATTAAAACTGAATCTTTGAATCTGCGACTAACATTACTGAAATGCAACAGATAAATATGGTGATTGGCTCATCTACTTAGGATGTAGTCCACCTGCGTACTCCTACCACCACTCTTGTAGGTAACTCTATGTTAAGGATTCATCATGCTTATTACAAAAGGAGTAATCTTTTCCAACATCTTTAAACTAATCTAAAGAAATAATTTAGTGGGGAATATCTTGTGTATCTTGTCTTTTTTTCAATATATGTCTTCTAAAATAGAATTCCATTCAAATTTTCCTTCTGGAAAAACTTTCTTTTTTCCCATTAAAATGTTGCCTAATATCTTTGTTTGTGCATTTTTGTATCTATCTATCTATCTATCTATCTATCTATCTATCTATCTATCTATCTATCTATCTATCTATCTATCTATCTATCTATCTATCTATCTATCTATCTATCTATCTATCTATCATATATATATATATATATATATATATATATATATATATATATATATATATATATATATATATACTTTTTTTTAACCATTAATTGTGTCATTGTAATCTTTATTTTCAACTGCACCATGTGAAAAATTACATTGCACCAACACAGAAGAGAACTATTTAAATTTAATGTGAAAATAACATTTGAATAAAAAGGCATCATAAAGAAGAATTTTTAAGGATGAGTCAAAGAGGTTACTCAAATACTCACATCCATAAGTTTTCCAGTTCTCAAAAAATAAACGTTTGCCCTTTTTGTTATTAACTCAATATTCCATGTTTTTGATCGATGGGGAGAGAAATTATGCACAAAATATATTTTCCAAGCCAGTAACTCTATAAAGGTTCTTGCATAGGCCTGTGACGTCATCTCTTACAGCATTTGTTTAACTCACTCACCAAGTATTCCCGAAACCTCTTGGACTGTGAGGAGAAGCCTTTCTTCTCTTCATTGCTGATGGCCGCTGTCTGGTACTTTGTACGAGCACACTGAACTAATGTAAAAATATAGTAAATGAGTAAGACTGAACGTGCACTTTAGCATTTAACAAACATTAAGTCATAACATTAGCCTATAAACGTTAAAAGAACCTACTCTCGTTCAGTCCTTGGCGTTCAGTCACTTTAGCCATTCCTTCAGAGAGAGAGAGAGACATGAAGATTTATTATTTTCCCTTTAAAACGAGAGATTACTGAAACACTTCTCGAGTTGTTCGTGAAGGACAGCTTGCTCCGTTTTGGTAACTCGAGTTTCCATGGCAACGCTGCGATTGCAGAAGGTTTTTTTTGTGGTAAAAACGTTTAACGTTAAACAATTTATAAACCATTAACTCTAATTTTAGCAAGTTTGAAATGAAAACAATACGGTTGTGATAACACTCAGTTAATACTATTTTCTTGTTAATCTAGCTACAGTTACTGGTCTATTTTTTCAGCAGTTTTTCCAGTAAATGTACGGTAACGTTGGCTATGCAATTATTTTACAATTTATGCTATTTTGTTTTATTGTTATTTGTTTATTATGTTTTTTTAACACACTCGAGCTCTCTTCATTTCCATCACTCTGCCGCCACCTAGTGCAAACGTTCGTTGCTTTAAGCACATTTTATTTAACAAAAAGTGATTTTAACAGTCAGGTAGAGCGTTATCCCAAGCTTTTGCTAAATAGAAATCAAAAGAGAGGGGTAGAGAAGAGAAAGAATTAATTACACAACTCAACCCAATATTCAAATGACACTTGCCTTTGAGTTTGTACAATGTTTCAAATATTGCAAATAGGTTTTATTTATGTGGTGAAAACAATAGCATTTGGTTGCTGTTGGGCACATTTATTGCTGTGGATATGGTATTTGGCTAATATTAATATTAGTTAATTATGTACCTATGTTTACTGGACACTCAACATCATGTATACCAAACAAAAAAAGGATTCCGTTGTGTTCCCATTTGTCTGTTAATCAATTTTTTTATATCCTTCCAAAAATATTTACATTATCACATTCCCCCAAACAAGATTCTTTAAGTTTTCATTAAAATTGTGACAAAGTACATAGAGGGTCGATATTATCCTTGTATGTGTTGATCTAATTTATATGACTGGCAATTACTATTATCACTGTTTCCACTGTTACCCAGTTTGGGCGACGTGCACCTGTAGGCGGAACTTGCGCCACACGTCACGTCAGTGTTGACAATTTAGCGACTTTTTAGACCGTCTAGCGACTTTTTGTTTGTATCTTATAGCGACTAGCGACTTTTCCTGCAGTTCCTGGCGACTTTTATCGTTCTGGCTGAAGGGACAATTAACCTTTCCTGTTATTATTAATTTATATTCTAAAATTATTCTAAGTCTATTTAGGAAATAAAAGGACTGCCTTACACGTTTTTGTTTCCTTTAGGATTTTGATAATTGTTATAGGCTCTGTTATTATTTCCCTAATCTTTTTCATAATTTCTTTTCTTTACATTTTATATGTTTTACATTTAAGTATTACATCTTCTATTGTTTCCTCTATTCCACAATTATCACAATTATCACAAGTACTATCAAACGTTTTGGTTACATATTTGCACAAGAATAGAAGCCTATGCCCATGTGAGGTTTTCCTCCCTCACGCAACATCCATCATCATCATCATCATCATCATCATCATCATCATCATCATCACATATAATACAAAGTAACCCAACCTTTTAAAACTATGAATCGACTTTTTTAGATATTAATTTATTGACACATTCATTCATTCATTTTCATGTCAGCTTTCTTCCCTTTCGGGATCGCCACAGCGGAATGAACCGCCAACTCTCTGGCATGTGTTTTACGCGGCGGATGCCCTTCTCTGCCGCAATTCCTTGACACAAACCGTGAAATCAAAATTGATCTAAAGACATCCTTAACGTTTAAATCATAGAGCTTACCTTTCATTTTCAAGCAACAGCAAAACGTCATTCATTTCTCATTGTATGTATTATTATTTAATTTTTATTTAGCATTACATGTTTGTTTTATAACGCCGCATGTGTTAATTTAATGCACGTCATGACGTCACGTGATATTATGCTAATTTGACTGTGACGTCATCTAATGACTTTTGGCCCAGCCTATAAGGACTATTCTTACTGAGGAGTTGGCAACAGTGCGTTACATGCACACGAGTGTGCAAATGGCCAGTCTTCCTATTACACCTGTCTGTAGACTGCAACCTGCACTCCAAATTCTCTTTGTTCTGGGAAAATGTGTTATTTGGCTTTGTGTCAGTAGACCAATCCACTTGCTCTAGCCTATACCTGATTAACTTAATGATTTTTCTAACTACATTTTATGTCCATAAATCGAGAGTTGTAAATAGACCACCACGTTTTATTGAACTCCTCATTTACATAAAAGAGTATGTTAATTCAATTGATTCTTGTACTAATAAGAAGGCTTTGAAAACTGTTCAATTGTTACAACATTTTTGTGAATTATTTTATTTTTTCTCCATCTTTTTCTTTTTGTTTTTTTTCTAATCCACTTGTCTTGTTCTCTCTGTTCTTGTACTGAATTGTGACTGTACTTAATTTGTTACTGACATTCTGTTAATAAAAAAAAAAAAAAACCTGTCCGTAGACTGCAGTCGGAACGTGCGGCCCCGCCCAAATGTTCTCAGGATATTAGGTTCAACCCCACCTTGATCTGCAGGCTGCAGACAGGGGCATCTCCTATCTTTTATTTATCGGTTATGCTCATTTGACTGTATATAACATTGGCGTAGCATGCGCGAAGTTTCGTGCGAACAGGGGAGGGGGACGAACCCATTGTATATATATATATATATATATATATATATATATATATATATATATATATATATATATATATATATATATATATATATATATATACCAGTGTATATAACATTTACAGAGTGTTTGTGACGTCACCCATAGGTTTCTGTCAAAGTTAAATGATAAAAAATTAAGCTCAAAATGGGCGTAGCAAGGGCTCTAAAATGCGTCCTCGGAGGAGGGAAATGGCCGTAGTGAAGTCGTCTGATTGGCTGATGGTTCCATTTTCATATATCTTAAACAAACAAATTAAAAAGTTATTCACCCCCTCAGAGGGTTTATGATGATCAAAACTAGCGACCTGAATCATCAAATCTAATGAAGCCAGGGGTTGAAACATGCTTATTTCAGCTCCAATGTTGGCTAGTTCTAACACTGGAGTGAATGAAAACTTGCTCCCTTTTGGAGTCAGCCTCAAGCGGTCGCTGAGGAACTGCAGTTCAGTCACATCCAATCACGCATCAATAGGGAAACGATTAAGTTTTCTTTTCAGCTCCAAAGTTGGTCAGTTTTAACATTGGAGTGAATGACACCCTGCTAAGTTTGAACTCCAACCCTTGCAGACAGCAGGAGTACTACCGTTCAGTCACTTCCTACATCAATAGGGAAACGATGAAGTTGCCCCCCTTGGTGCAAACATTTTTCTTTTCAGCTCCAAAGTTGGTCAGTTTTAACATT
The DNA here is from genome assembly GCA_900490495.1 of Danionella dracula. NCBI lineage: Eukaryota > Metazoa > Chordata > Actinopteri > Cypriniformes > Danionidae > Danionella > Danionella dracula. Next base: position 18,772,381 of record UELW01000012.1, read on the forward strand.
GGAGTGAATACCACCCTGCTAACTTCTAACCCTGCCCCTTCCGGCTGGCAGAGGTACTACAGTTCAGTCACTTCCTAATGCGCAGTAGCAGAGAGCGGGAGGTTCAGTCACTGCCAGTTTATGCTCACGGACTGTATGAGAAGCTCTGCTCCGGTCGACGTCCATTATGGCGATGCACGCCAAAGCAACGCCGCCTCAAATCCCAGACACTCGTCGCGAACTCTCCGAGCTGGTCAAGAGAAAACAAGAACTTGCGGTACATTTTATAATACTTCAGAAATCGTTCTAATCGTAACTGCACCACCATGTTATCAACATACGTTCTGAGACGTCAGTATGTTTGCTAGCGTGCTAACACTGTTTTAAACATAAGCAGCCACACAACGACAGTTTAATATTGAACGTCATCTATAATAAGTAGTGACAAAACACAGTAAATATAATTCCATACGCAACGCGTAATTGTTTTAGTTTCAGTTTCACCCTGTCGTTACGTGCTAGCGTTAGCTAAGTTATGTTAGCTTCTTTGTTGTGGCGCGACCTAATGTTGATTACGATGCAATTACAAATACTTTAGAGGTTTAATTGATCTTCAAACAGTTCCACGGTGCAAATGTTTCAGGGGAAATAACTTTTATAATAATAACTGGAAATCATGCTGCACATACTGTAACAAGTAATGCATCACGAATAAAGTGAGCGAGGATCATTTTAAGATGGTTCACAATATAGTTACCCAACTAGTCAATTTCTTAAAATATATAAAAACAGTATATCTGAATTATGTGTTTTTTTTTGTAGATCTGTCTATCACGTCTTTTTTGTCTTTTTTACCTTGATTCTAACAATCACTTTAGGAAAGTATCATATACATAAATGCAAATGGTCTGAGCGAAAACCTAACATTGCCCTCTTCAAAATAGATTTAAGGATTTTTTTTTCAAACTCTTCAAGGATCACTGAACTGTAAAGCCATGCAATCTTTAGACATTTTAAAAGAACATTTCTGCTATGGATTGATCACTACAGTAACTCCTGCCTGTTTTTTTCTGTACTTATGGTTGAAGTTGCAACACTTAGTTTACTCAATGTTGTAATTGTTATTAATGCAATAAAAAATGCTGAATATGTTAAACAAAATTAAGCGAAATAAAAACCTCTCCATTTCCAATTGATGTAAACATTGCTTGAGTGGTTCCGATTTTTTTAAAAAGGTGATAGAAATTTTGAAGGAATCTACAGACTAGTTTCTATTTTGCCAGTAGCATCCAGCATTTTATAGAAAATTATTTATGATAAACTTTTTAAGTATTTAAGGGTAAATACACTTATTTATAATTTCCAGTCAGGATTTAGGCCATTACATTCTACTAATTTGGCATTGACCTACCTGTCTGACACAATACCTTGTAACATGGATGCAGATCTCTATACGGGTGTAGTATTTATTGACCTACTGAAGGCATTTGATACTGTTAACCATGAAACATTATCTTACTAATTAAAAGCAACTGGTTTAAATGAGTCTGCGGTCAAGTGCTTTGATTCTTATCTTTCGCAGAGACAGCCTTTTGATGAGGTTGAAGGGGCTCAGTCAAGGTACTGTCAGGTCACATGTGGAGTTCCTCAGGGCTCAATTTTTTGGGAGTCAGTTAATTGTGACCTGTACCTATATGCAAATGACTCTGCACTGCTAGTTAAGGGAAAAGATCATAAATTCATTGAGAGCAAGTTATCTTCTAATTTGGAGTCTTTAGTATTTGGCATGAGGAAAATCTTGGCTAAACAGAAAGTATTTTGTTTAATTTCCAAAAAAAGGCTAAGACAGTGCAGTAATTTATCCATCACTTGCCATGATGTTTTAATATCACCAAAAGATAAAGTTAAATACTTGGACACAATTTTAGGTCAAGATATATCTGGTTTTAGTATTGGTACTGATGTGATTAAAAATGTTAATACAAAACTTAAATTTCTGTACAGAATGAGAACATAGTTTCACATTAGTGATATAAAAAGGTTATGCTCATCATTTATTCTACCTTCTTTTAATTATGCCTGTAATTCTTTGTACAGAGGTCTTAGTTGTAACCTTAAAAGCAAGTTACAAATTTGTCTAAATCAAAATAAAGTGATTCAGTTTATATTGGGAAAGACTGCAGGTATCATATTCCGTCCTCTGATTATAGCAAGTTGGGCTGGCTGAATGTTAATGATAGAGTGGATTATTTCAGTCTAAACTCTATTGTCAACCAAAATGCACAAAGTTTTTTGTGTAATATTTAACTGATAAGTCACTCTTAATCCACTAGGTAGTAGGGATGCACCGGTACCACTTTTTTTGGAAAACGAGTTTTTGGATTTCAGTACTTGCCAATACTTAATAAAAACATGATTTAAATTTACAGGTAACAGCCTTAGTCATGTAATTAAAAACAAACAAGGGACTAGTTTGAAATTAAGACCATTTATTTACAATGAAAATCATGTTGTATGCAACATATTACAGAATAAATCATCATAAAAAAATATAATCTTAATTTTTATAAATTAAGCCTGGCTGGTGTTCGAGCCGCAAAATTGTTTTGCATGCTTAATGGCTCTTTGTGGCATGTAACTCTGGAAGGTTAGGCTAATTAGCAACATGGACTAACGCAGAGGAGGTTTACAGCAGGCTGTGGATAATTATGTTTGTAGGTGTAGTTTAGGCAGCTCCGTGTCAGTCATGTAAAGGTGGCTCAGAAAATATATATTTGCTACCTTTTGAGACTCCTCTGGACAATTTCGCTTAGCACAATTTGCAGTCTGCCTTTGTTTTGTCGTCTTCATTCACTTTGAAATAGTTCCAGACAGCTGGCATGTCTTGCCTCGTCTTCGCCTCTGCTCAGAATTGCAGCCCAGTGTGTATGTGGGGGCTGGGCGGGGCAGACACTCTGTGCCTGTGATTAACCCCTTACACACCGCTCAACCATAGACATTTCTCAGACGGTGGTATCGGTTCCTGGTATCGGGGGTCTTTTAACGAGTACGAGTACTATAGAAAATGTGGTATCTAGGCTGATACGCGATATGGGTATCCCTACTAGGTAGTAATTGTAACCCATCACCGTCCTTTCTGTTTACCTAGAATTAAAACTCTGGGACTGAACTCATTTAAATTCAATGCTGTGAAATAGAGGAATACATTACCATTCAGAATAAAGTGTTCTGAAAGTAGAGATCCTATTTAATATTATTTCCTATTAACCCTATTTAATATTTTGAGATTTAAAAATTCAACTCCTTTGTCTGATCCTTGCATTTGTTCTTCTTTACTCTACTGTAAATCTGACTGTTTGGCCACCTTCTTGATTACCTCACAAAGGTCAACTATGAAAATAAGTTTAAATAATGTCTTGCATTTTAGTTATCCTTTTTATTAAAGTGTTAGCATGTACCATTTACCTTCATTTATTTGTTTAATGTAATTGTACTTGTATGGCACTTTTAAAATATTTTCAATTAAAGTTTTTTTTCCTTCAGGAGACTCTGGTGAATCTGGAAAGGCAGATATATGCATTTGAAGGCAGTTATCTGGAGGACACTCAAATGTACGGAAACATTATTCGAGGATGGGACCGTTACCTGACCAATCAGAAGTGAGTACAGGGCTCTCTGTTTTCTTCTGAAATGGATATTAATCATTAACTGTATATAAAAAGGGTGTAGCATGCACAACGTTTAGTACGATCAGTGAAGCAAGCTAAAAATGGGCAAAGCCAACCTTTGCTTTTTTTCTGGGTAACCAAATATCGGTCCAGAGAGGTATTAAAAAAACAAATCTGTGGATCAGTTTACAACTTTATCGAAGTTAAAAAAAAATACAGTTTTCTAGTTCACTGCTGAAAGTCACGCTATTTTTTTTTGCATAAACGACATACATCGTTCACACTAATTTATGGAAATTCCTGCAGAGAGGGAGTGCAAAACTAAGCCGTTTAAACAAACGCACTTAAACGATACAAATATTACATGTAGAAGCAATAGTTTTTACTTACCCTACTGATGTTTTGGCATCCGAAATACCAACGCGTTTTCGTTTAAGGTGCTCGTGCATCACCGTTGTGCTTCCAAGCTATGAAAGCTCAGCGACATAGCATGCCGCTATTCGTCTTCTAAGGAGGGTTTAATGAGAAATGACTCCACGCTTTGGAAGATTTTGGGCATATGCTTTTTCCTGAAGACAACAATAATCGATTTTTATCGATTAGTTATTGCAGCGCTAATAAGAGTTAAAGAGAGCTAAAGAGTTTCAGTCTTTTTTGCGATTAATTGGTAAAAAAATGTAATCGATACACAACACACACACACACACACACACACACACACACACACATATATATATATATATATATATATATATATATATATATATATATATATATATATATAAAAATAAATCGGGAGGCACCTTCCAATACTGATCGAGTCTGAAATCACTTGCTCAAGCCCGGTTTCCAATCACGTGATCAGATCAGGCATCTCTAATTTCCACCAGACCTTTTGGTGAATGTTTTGTAACCACTGTGAGTGCTTGAGTGGAAGAAAACATTAGAGAGAGAGTTTAATTTGTCTATTATTTACCCATGTGTGTGTGTTAACATTACAAGGATGTTCAGGTGTAACCATATCTTCCTTATGCTTTAGGAATTCCAACAGCAAAACTGATCGAAGGAACAGGAAGTTCAAGGAAGCAGAACGCCTTTTCAGCAAGTCATCGGTCACATCAGTGGCGGTAATGAATTAAAACAGTCTGTTCAATTATCTAATGCTCTTTTTCCTGCCATAATATATAGTTTCCAGGAAGAGGATATAGCCCTTAAAAATGTTACTCGTCTCTAGTTTGAAAGCGCATATGACAGTGGTTCATATTTATTAGGGCTGCAACTAATGATTATTTTGATAATCAATTAGTTGGCCCATTATTTTTCGATTAATCAGATAAAACTAAGTACATCTTTTTATTTGATGTTTTACTTATAACTATATAAACCGTAAATCACAGTATTATTTATGTATAGAAGAAAACTTAAAAAAAGGCAAAAACCACAAATAGAGTTGAATAATATTTAATTCTGAAATTTTAAACCTTAAATGAAAAACAAAGTTAGTAAAACTTCTCAAAATATAAATAAATTAAGAGCAAAACACTTGTTAAACAATTAATTTTAAAAACAAATTTGGTAGTTAACAAGTTAACTTTGTTGTGGAGTATAAATAAAAATTCTAGAAAAGAAAAAAAAATGCAATAGTCTTTATTAAAATGAAAGGAAATAATATTTTTAATTGGCTTACAAATGAACTGTTACTTGTATTCACCGAAAACCACAATAATTACTAAATGTAATATTCTACTGTTATTTGCAGTGTTCAATTTAAGCTAATTTAAAGTAGCAGCATTTAACTAATCACTATTTCTCATAAGGCAATTGCACAGAGTAATGCTAGCGAGTTGCAAGTGAACTACTGAAATGAATGGGCTACTTGCACAACTACTGCATTCTGTCTATCTGCGTTCTGCAAATCTTAATATCACATGTGCTTGATTATCAAAAAAATGCGCTCCATTTAAGGCAACGATTTTCCGCTATAGGATACGGTGGTGAGAATGTCTGCAAAGAACCCAACCCCAAAAACAAATTTCAACGATCTCTGCAGAGTTGTGAAAGTATTCCATAAATCTAGAGCGACTCTCGCAAAGTTAGCAAACAGTTTAAACAATACAAATATTACATGATAAAGCGATAGTTTTTACTTACCCTTCTGATGTTTAGGCATCCGGAATACCGAAAAAAATGTGCTTTCATTTAAGGTGCTCGTGCATCACCGTTGTGCTTCCATGAGATGAAAGCTCAGCTTGGTATAGCATGCAGCTCATTCTCTTCTAAAGAGTGTTTACTAAGATATGATTTCTCCATTGCGTTGGCAGCTGTGTATCTATGTTTGATCTGTGCGTCTTGGTGTCACACATCTTCATGACTTCAAGTGATCAGGCCAACTAATCGATAACGGCATTCTTTGACAATGAATTTCATTGTTGATTTTCAATTTTATCGATTATTTGTTGCAGCCTAATATTGATTATAGTTGACAAAAGTTGAGAAGCAACACACACAAAATGTAAAGCACATCTCATTTCAAATCAGCGGTTCTTCAAATGTTGTGTGCTAAGAAAGCCATTTAAAATAAATGCATTATTTTTGTTTTCAACTGATCTTTTGGTGTTAAAAGGGTATTTTTTGTTAAAAGAGAGATTAGTCGAGCTGTGTAGGGACTGAAATCTTTTGAGAGCGTGTTCTGAAAGTCTCAAAAAGGACCTTAGAATTCCAGTGTATATCAGAGAGATAGAAAAAGTATCTAGTGACATGTATAAAACATGAACTCCATTTTGGGAAGAAAAACCTTAATTGTGTTATTTTTTATTTCTATAGGCTGTTTGTGCTCTTGGAGGAATTCCTGATCACATGAATGAAAAACGTGAGTATATCCTGATCCAGCATTCATATATATATATATATATATATATATATATATATATATATATATATATATATATATATATATATATATATATATATATATATATATACACACACACACACAATTGTTTTTTTGCCAATACTACAGTATTTTTTGAGCAAAAAACTAGACTAATGATCAAATCTTGCATGTTATGTCATGCAAATGCTTCTGCTAGTTGATGAATTAAATTTAAGAATACCTAATAGAAAAGTCTTCCTGATTCTTCTGCCTAGGCGAGCCAGGCAGTGGAACGGAGAGTGACACGTCGCCAGATCTTCAGAATCAAGAAAACGAGCCTAGTCAGGAAGACACAGAAGAGGGAGATGGAGCTCTACAGGACCTTAAACCTCAAAAAGCTGCATCCGCATCCTCTGGAAGCCATCACAGCAGCCACAAGAAGAGAAAGAACAAGAACAGACACAGGTACCTATTTACCTACTGCCCATTGAGGTCCTTATTATAGTTGGTTACTGAAGTTTGTATTTTTGGAAATAACCTGGTAGTACACGACTACATTTTTTCCAGACTATAAATCACTACTTTTCACCGATAAAAAAGCTAGAAAATTATGATGGATGACTCAAAAATACATTTTTATCAAACAAATAAAAAATGTAATGCTCAAAATATAATGATATATTAAAAGTTTAATTATAGGCTGCTGCTGTCGTCGCCATAATCAGTGGAGTACTTTTTGTGATCGGTATGAGGCTGGGTACATCCACACCGATAATGCCACCAGTTACCCTCAAGCTGCTGAACTTGGTGCATCCTTTTGCTTTAAGTTTACTCTGTGCTTTAAGTTTACCCTAAAATGTTTCATTAAATTTGACGTGCTTCCTCCTTTACATGTAACTGCTATCGATTTGCAGTTGGTGCGGTGTCAGACTCTTTTCGTTTGTAGTATAGCCACACTTTCAATTACTTTAGGCATTTAGGTTAATGCAAGTTGTTTAATTTAGCAAGCTAAGCTAATGATGGACAACCTGCTCACGTGCATTAGAGCAAGTGTATTTGTTCCTGCATTTGTGCACTTCTTGGTGGGTGTTAGTGCTGATTTGTGTAAAGGGGGAGATGAGGGGTAGTTACTTTCTGTGATGAGTGAAGAGGAGATACAAGAAAGCTTTTCTTCCTAATACTGGATAATGCGAGAGTGGATGGGGAACTTGATACAAACTCGAATGCACATTTAGTATTTGTTTTATTTATTCATTCCTTAATGTAATCAACACATCATAATTTCACCTGTAGAAACATTCTGTCCTCATTCCGTGCAAACAGCTCTAGCTTTTTTTTATGGAGAGACTGCTGTCAGATCAGAAGACAAAGCACATTCAAAGCACTCATTCACTGAAAATAACGCTCCTTTATTATTTAATGAAACGCAGAACCACACAAAATGAGAGAGGTGAGCTGTGGGTGTTATTTCACCTCTCATATAATGTTTTTACTCATTATATATACATTTTACTGGGTTGTTTTTACCTAAATTCAAGAAGGAACTTATTTTGATGAACAAACCATCAAATAACTTTTTTATAAAAAATTTAATGGATAACATTCTAAACTTTCACATCTCAAAAAATAGTTATAAAGACCTGTATTTATGATTGATGACAATTTTTTTTGTCATGAAGATGGCATTGTCATGGCACTAAGAAACACACACATAAACAAACAAACAAACTGATTCAGTTCACGTGGTAAAATCATAACCAATCTCTGATTTGATTTCCTTTCAGTCCTATTTGACTTCCTTTTAATCGACTGGAAGACAAATCAGAAGCTGGGCTTGCTGGAATGCTCAGCAACTCTTGTTTTCGATTAGCTCATTGAGAAAATTGCACTAACAACGAAGAAAAACATGCATATGGCACAGACATAAACAGTCAGTGCCATAGTTCATTTGAAGTGGCAACACGTGTAAGTTTATCACAGCAGCTTGTTCTCTTGAGCTCAGATACAGTTCTTTCACATCATGAAGATGCAGGAAACAAAACATAATGAGAGGATTGTCAGATCTAGTTTAGAAAGAGTTCATTTGAGCTGAAAGTGGGAAAAAGATTACTTTAATGATCTTTAAAGCTTTATTGCCAAGTGTGTGTGTGCACACAAGCAATTTCCGGTGGTACAATGCAGCAGTCAGTGCAAGCAATATAAGTACAGTAGAATAAGTAAAGTGCACCACGACTAACAAAATAGTTAACATAAGGCGATGAGGTAGAAAATTGTAAAGGACTGATTATATGTAAACAAGTGAACAAATATATATAAAGTGTGGTGTGCTTAGGTGTAAAAATGAATAATAGACAAAAACATAGCTCACATTTTTAAAATCTCATTAGTTTTATAAGCACATATATAATTGGTACAAATAATAATGGGTAATGACTAAATACAAATACATTTTTAGTTGATGTCTGAAATGTGTTCTATTTTTACAGGTTATGAGTTGGGGCTGAACAATTTAGCAATTTATTTCAACAAAGATTGTTATTTACAATGCATTATTTTTAATCCTTTCTCCCCGGTACAATTTCAGCAAGTGAAACCTGTCTCGTGGTGTTTCTGTTTTGACACTTTTATTGGCGGTGTATATTTTTTACGCGTCAAAGTACATTATAGTGTTTTTATATGCGGGAGGTTTTCTTTTCCTACATGTAGTATCTTCACTTTTAAAGACAAAATTATTCCAAACACAGATGTACTGCTTCTCTTTGGCACCAAACCCCACGTCAGGTTCTGAAGGGTCAGAATGGCTTTAACATACAAAGATTTAACAAACCCCACACAACTTTCTTCTACCATTTGTGAAACTTTCCAGTTCATGTAGTGTGACTGAGCGTAATCACGTGACCAATCATAATCTCAGTTTCTGCGATTCAGTAATCGCATTGTCATGACATTTTAATTGAAATGCAATTAGTCGTTCAGCCCTATTATAAATAAATTTTTAATAATAATTGACCTGAAACTGGCTCCACATCAAATAAAAGAAGAATTTCCCCTCATTTAAAAATATTTAAAGGTTCATTGAAATTGTGCTAGTTTTAATATGTCGTTCACATTGGTCTGTGAAATGTTCTTCTTTATCTTACAAAGATTTTTATTAAAATCACATTCAGTCTTTTCATTTTAAAGCTCAGCTTACTCTGGAAATGGGCTTTTTTTCCCAGAATATCTTTTCAGAGATTTTCAGCAAAGTTACTGATGACAACGTAGATGTGAAAGAAATTAGAGGGATTAATTTAGAGAAAATTCAACAAAGCTAGCAACAATTGATAGACACTGTAATGATGTTTGGAGGAAACGCTGTTATACAATCTCACCTACATTTACATTTATGCATTTGGCAGACGCTTTTGTCCAAAGCGACTTACAGTAGGGGAGAGACAATAAACAGTTGGTTGCAGTAAAAGTCCATCTCAGCTTGCTCATAATAGAAGTTGTATCAGCTGATCAATAAACCATAGCAGGAAGAAAATTAAGACAGGAGGAATAAAAAAGTTTTTTTATATATAGTAGGTGTTCCCTGAAGAGAAGCAAACCTCTATGGGCTAGCATCATATAGATGTTTCGTTTCTGTACATCCTGGAATTGAGCATCTTCTTTCACTCCTTACAAGTCCTTTTATTAACCTACTTTTAATCCTTTTAATAGCACAAGTCTAAGTTGTGTGCTGCTTGCTCTATCTTTCACTCTAATTCGCACATGTTTGTTTCCTGGATATCATGTTTGGCTCTGATGTTATGATGGGACTTGTGTGAAGTCGTCAATAAATAATAAAATCCATTTTTAAAAGAAACAGATTTGTTTTTTGTTTGGGAATGTCTATGGTTCGATTTTTGATTCAATCTATTCTAATAAGGCACTATTAAAAAGGCACTAAAATTATCAACATGGCATGAGTCCTGTAAACTGGCCCTCGTTAAAAACCTCCTACAATGATCAGGTTTGTACAACTTTAACTCCAGAGCAAAAACCTGCCTTTTTTCCCCTTTTCCAGAAAGATTTGTGATGGTATGAAGAAAAAAAATATAATGATTTTTTTTCATATCAGTCGATATCTATGATCAGTTAGATCTTTTCCCCATAATTGAGCAGATTTCTTGCACATAATTAGCTGTAGAAATGCAAGAAATAGTAAAATTAAACCATGAAAATGTGAACGTGAAGCTGTTTTGTTGGTCTTTCAAAATGTAAAAATCTGTCGTCTGTGTTCTCTTAAAATGTTGACTACTATTGACTAAACTCATCCCCCTAGTCCACCTGGCCAACCTTGTTTACTAACCTCCTATGCTCTCTTCCTTCCCAATGCTGCCCCCCTTCAGCCCTTCTGGCATGTTTGATTATGACTTTGAGTAAGTCTCCTTTTTACTTCCTGTCTCTGCCTCCAGTGTCTCCTGTCCAGTATCATAGGCCATTAAGCAGCGTTGCCTGGTGCTTGCTTGCAACTAAACGTTCTGTTTGCTTGGTTTGAATTAGATTTTATTTTATTTTTTTCAGCTGCATGCTCAAGATTTTTTTTCATGATCTTTGGGGACTTTTGAATGTTTGCATGAACAGATTTTAAGGCCCAACATGATTTTTGTTTAATTTATTCTTTGTTTTTCGACAGGTTTGATATGAAGATGAGTAAGAAACCCAGAGCTGTAAGTTAAAGGATTTGTGATTATTTGTTCATTTTAATTGGGTGGGAAAATTGTATAAAAAGTGTAAATGTAAAACACAGATATCTTTTACAAAGCAGATTGTTGGTTTGAAAAATGTGGGAATTGGGAAACTATTTTGGTGAAATGTCTTCATTAACATTCCAATATTAAGAAACCTTGGTGGCCGATGGCCAAGTCTTTATGTATAAAGACTATATATACATGCCGGCTTATTTCATGTCCATTTCACTTAAATGTTTATGTTTGAAGGACTAATCTCAGTATTTTACTACTAAATAGTTAGATGTGCGGTTAAACCAACCTTTTGATACTCATTCAGTAGAAATGAACAACTTTCAGGGATTAAAATTAACTTTTCAGGGGCACTGTTTCAGAAGTGAGGGGTACCGTCATTGAAAGCACTGTGGTAATTTATGTTAGCGCTGTTAATAGAATACAAAACAAAAACACCAAGATTAATTTTTCACTGATGCTAAGGCATCAGATGCCTCCAAAGAGAACTCTCAACAATGATCCTTTTTTGGTTGGAAAAAAATCTGGAAACTTTTATTATTTTTACAATAATATTGCAACTTGACAGATGAAACCTTTTAAAGATCACTTTATTCTCTCCTTGGCTGTTGAAGTTTTAAGCGCCGCTGCATCATATTAGGATGTGCTAAATAGAGAATGATTGACAGCTGTAAAATTCAATGAAAAACCCACAATAGAACTGATTAGAGCGTACAGAGCCAATCCTTTATGAATGATGTTCTATTTAGAAAATGCGTTGTCGCACTGTGATCTCTATTTACAGTTGCCCACACTCTCCTAAATATCACTTGAGCATAAACTAAAAATGAGGCTAACATGCGACCAAAACAGGTGCAATTTTGAGCCCTGACTTCTAAAATAGTAATTCAACTCTTAGCTTTTTTCAAGAAATGTACAGGCTGAAGGGGAGCCTGAATGGGGACTTCAGTCGTAGAGAGGGTGGGGATTGCAGGCTGAGGGAGAGAAGTTTCAGCAGAAGGGGTAGGGCGAATGAGTTTCAGTGCTTACGTGGTTCAAAAATGTGCATGCATTATCTTTCAAATATTCACATCAGGCAGCCGATACTCTACAAGTCAGTCAACCTCTAAAAATAATTTTGCTGATACATTTTCTGTAAAATGTAAAATAAATACCCTCAATATTGGCTTGATCAATTTCTTGACCACTTTTGATAAGTACAATCAGTAAATGACATTTCTTAGAAAATATTAATGTAGCAAATTTCATGTATGTTAAATTTCACACTACTCTAAATAACATCACTTATAATGACCAATAAGAGAAAGCTGTATTTGCATCTTATGTTTTAACTAATTTTTAAATTTTTGATTATTTACCTGGACGTGTAAAATATGTTTAGGCATATTGAAAAGCTTTAGATTAATTATATAAAGAAATATCTGTGCATGTATAGCACTTCTCAAGTGTTTTTTTTTTTTTGCAGGATTACTCAACGTAAGGGACTCCTTCAGCCTTATTCTCAGCATAAAATACTCCTGTTCTTCACTACTCCAGACCATTTCTACATCTCCACTTTTGTCAGCTAATGTCTGAACTATGATGACGCTCTCGTGGTTATTTTTTTTGTAATCTGGTAGATTAAGAGCCTTTTTTCTTGAGACTAGTCAAAATCGCCCAATCTGTTTGGTACATGCATGGAATGTCAAGTGTATTCAACCTTTTTTTTCCTTTATTCATTTGTGCACATCATTCAAATTGTTGCATTTGAGTAGCTATTATAAATAGTCGGTTGTAGTACATTTTCTACCATATTGTTTTGAATAAAAACTGTTAAAAATAAAAACTAAAAACTGTTTTATTCTTTTTATTTTGGTTGCAGTCATTAATTTAATTAAAAAAAACATTTGTTAATGCATGTTTAAGCATGCATTAAAGTTTTCTCTAAATGTTTTCTCAAGGTAGAAAGGGTTTGGTAAACAACATTACATTCAAAAGGGCTCAAAGAATAATCTTTCAAAGGATGTGCTTTATAACAAAACATTTGCCAGATGGTTGGACATAAAAGTGTGCATGAATGATGTGAATACAGCAATTTTAGTATTCTTTTTAATTTATTTTTAGATAACAATTCTGAAATTTGGGCCTGTCTACCACTAATGATTGATGGGCATAATGAAGTTCAGAGCAAAATTGTTCAAAACAAGCATGCTTTATGCTTAAAATGTATATAATTTAAAACTTTTAACGTGTATACATTCAAAATAGTAAACTATATTATTGTGCTTATAACAGGAGTTTTAAAAACAGGGCTTTTATTCAGGCATAGCTTTGGGCAGTTTTGGGTCTTTCAAGTCTTTGAAATAAATAGCATGTCCTGAGCTTAAAGATTCTATTTCTTTACAGTATTTTACTGTGTTGGTATTGTGAAGTTCATGCCCCATTGAATCAGCATGAATTGAACACTGACAAATTTCAGCTTTCAGCTAATGATAGATCATACCTTGATTTGTCCCAGAGACGCATACGGTTGAAGTCACAAAACAAAATGACCATGTGGGCCTGAATAAACTGTATACTGTAAACGGTATTTATTTGAATATTTAACCCTTGTATGGTGTTCAGGTCTCTGTAACCTGTTTTCATCTAAAGAAAAATGTCACAAGCAATTGTTATTTGAAACAGAGATTAACTGGAAATGGCTTATTTTATGTGAAAAACATATTTAAGAACACATTTTTATTTCCCCACACTGTATCCCCTACACATCTATATTACACACAAGGTGCTTGGGTCTAATGAACCTGGAGCATGTAAAAGAGAAAATTATAGATTCTGTTCCTTTATTCTGTATTCCCACACAAGCATTAACATATTAGATTAATTTTAGATTTCTGCTAACTGCCAAAGTAACAATAACCACACATGGTTAAAATTCTAAATGTGAAGAAATAAGGTTAAAAACTATAAATAAAGTATATTTGCTATTTAAATCACTTGTTCACTGGCAAAAGTAAATATCTTTTAATTATTATAACATAAAATGTCTTGATTGGGATTAAAAATCAATAGGTCCTTCAGACCCCTAAACACTTCTTGAGTAACAATAATATAAACACCTTACAAGTGTTAAGGTGCAAACATCTTGAATACAGGAGTGTTCTGCAAAAGTCACTTTCATACAAACATCTAATGTCAATACTGATTGATCATTTCCCTTCATTCATTAAATGTAGTGTCTCTGAATGCATGACTTCATGTCATTAGGGTCAGTGTAGTGTCAAAATGTAAACCTTATTTTGAGGAATGTTGCTGTCTGTGGAAATGCAAAGGATTGGAGTTTATATAAATAAATTGGGAATGATCGAGTTATACTGACAGAGATCTTTGGGAATTGAGTATTTTGCGGCCATAAAATTGTGGTGTAGATATAGAATAATTAAGTTTTCATCTACCAGTGCAGCATCTTAAATTCTTTTTCCGATTTTTGATGTTTAATGTATGCCATACAGCATAAGAGTGTATATAAATTAACTGTGTTTAAACAACAAAAATCTGTGTATGTGAAGAGATATAATAGTTTCATGTTATTTGGCATGGCATTTTTTGCAAAGAATCTTTGATCCATCGGGAAAGAATCCTGCTCCAACCAAAGATGCTGCACAGTCAGAGCAGTTGAAGCAGGGTTGATGCCATTGGGACTCCCCGAATGAGATGTATTTCCCTTCCCCAAAACCTGAGAAGCAGATAGACATGTTTAATGTAAAACTTTTCATCTAGCTTTGTTAACCTGCTTCATGTGGAACCTTAGACATAAATCACACTTTAAACTAGAATGTGTTAGTATGAAAAGAAATTGAAACCTTTACAGACAAGAAATGTTTCTTTGGATAACAAAACCCACTCAAATTGTGTGGTGGTGCAGAAACCACAACTATTACTGATCAGCGTGTGGTGTCAAAATGCTTCAAGAATTGACTTTACAAACAACTTAAGGTCATTACGCATCTAGCTGATCTTTTGATCCAAAGTTTAGTAAAACAATGAGTGCTACTGCGAGCGTACACATCTGGCTAAATGTTGGGCAAAAAAAAAGTTTGGATCTGTCATAGTTTTATGCCTTAGTTTTTTTTCCAGGTGAAAGCCTGCTCTTTTCATGACCTGTTCAGAGTGCTATTGGAGCAAAGGGGTGGCATTATTATTACCAGGTATTGTTTACATTTATGATGCATCTTATTTTGCATGTTTCTTAAAAAACTTTGAGGGAAAATAAACACTCTGTTTCCGCTGATCATTTATTCTAATGTATGACATTTTTATGGTAAGATGAAAGGTTGCATCCTTTAGGTAGAGATGACGGTTTCTCTTGTCCTCAAAATCAATCAATAAAAATTTGTGAAAGAAAGTTTGGAAGTTACAGTCCAAAATCCTTTCATCCTGTTAAACTTTACTTGAAAAAGATGTTTTGGGAATGCCATGTAACTAACATATTTTGGAAAGACTATTACTTTTGTATATAGGTTCTCTTTGCCGATGTTTACAGTATTTTATGAAAGTGCTTTAAGTGTCCAGAAGAAGACAAGGACACATTTTACTTTCATGCTAAATTCACAAATGTAAAAATACTATTGATAAGCCCTACTTATTTGCCTTCAATATGGAAACTCTTGGCAATTTCTTACCTCCAGCAACTCTAAAGCCCTTAAAACCAATTCGCTGTCTAAAGATTAGAGTTTAAGGAAATTTATTAATTTTAAACTTTAAAGGAAATTTATTCGTTTTAAATTCTAAAGCCCTTAAAAGGAATAAATTAATGTAATGTTTTTGGTAATTTTCTCTTTATATGCAATTTCCCCAGGCTTTAGTTTCCCCGCTTCATTGTATCTCCTAATGTTCATTCTCTCTTTCAAATAAAATGTTTTTAAAAAGTGCACACTCATTTGAAATGTACATACTTTTTAGTGTGCAAGACAAGAGTGCAAGATCTGGGACACTAAAACATCACGTGAGGAAAGTAGTTAATTGCCACCATTATCATGACATGTTATGCATCATTATGCATGACATGTGCGAGAACTTCATCTTTCCCGATCCTTCATAAAAAATATTCTAATAATAAATATAACACTGTGTATGTAAATAATATTTATTCATGTGCTTCTTTAAAATGAGTCGTGTTACAGAGAGCTGATTTGTTTGGGTCCAAGACAAAACTCTTTCTGCCTGAGCTGAATATATTGTAAACTTATGTGTCTGTGTTATATGAGTTGATTATGGTTTTGTATTCAACTTCATTAAAGGGCAAAAGTCCACTTGATTGGGGAAAAAATACCTAATTTAAATATTACTCTAAGCTTAAAATACTTTACTCTCGATGTAGAGAATGAGGTGTCATAGCAGATTTCTCATCTCCTCATGCCTTGTTCAATTTTAGTCACACAGAGCTGGTTGACTTTCGCACAGCAGTTTTCCTTTGAAAAGTAAAATACATTTTATTACTAAACTCACCTAGCTAATTAAAACACATATATGGGTTGCTCATTTGTTAAATTGATAGATTTACATGGCTTTCAATTGAGATTCAGACTAATACTCTATATCAATGAAAAAGATTAGGCAATCAGTGAGAGACAAAATTAAAAAAAAATTTGAGAAAAGTCACTTGAAAAGTAATGTACCAATGTACAAAATGTAAAACTATAATGTAAAACTAATGTACACTACTCTTGGTGAAAACCGTATTTAACATATCAATCAAGATAGTTTCCAAACACATGACCTTGTTTAAGTGACAAGCGTCCATTGTTGTTTCTGACAACAGTTCTTCTCTTCGACCCAGCACTGAAGAGAGGTTTTGTTTTAAAGGACACACTCACACACACTGACTGACCTGTGATGGGTTTGTTGCAGGCGGTGCACTTCTGAGCGTACATGTTGCTGAAGCACTTGACGCAGTACGGTTCTTCATCCTGAGTAGTGAAAGCCTGTCCAGCAAGCTGGACCTTACATCCCGAACACAGGAAACACTCTTTATGCCAGGGTTTGTCTCTATATGTAACACCTCCATGAACCAAAATCTGGATCAAAAAAGAGAACACTTATGTCACTAAAAGAAGTTATAAACGGAATGCGGGAAAATATTTGCACTTTAAATGCTTTATGCTAGTTAACGAAGCAGCCTGGTGGGTTGGCATAAATACTCGTTAACACTGACTTTTTACTTTGTGTTCTGACTACACAGCTGGTAAGTGTGTGTGGAAATATCCATAGATAAAACATGTATGCCACTAGCATAACCCATGCATTCCCCATCATATGTTTTATCCAGCGGATTTATTCCAGCTACAACCCACCACTAGGAAACATCCACATACACTATGGACAATTCTTTTTACCCAATTCACCAGTTCTTTTGTCTTTGCACTTGTGCGGGAAACCGGAGCACCCGAAGTGAACCTAATCACGGAGAGAGCATGCAAACTGACTTAACCGAGGCTCGAACCAGGACCTTTTTGCTGTGAGGCGACTGCTACCCACTGCGCCACTAAGATACCCTGTCTTAGGAGCCTTTGACAATATTTTAGATGAACTACTGTATTTTTGTAGACTGGACAGGCTGCCATCAGCTCTTTAAAGAGAGAGGCACTTGCATGCCCAGTGTGTTCGGCTGCAGACCTAGAAAAGATATTCTTTTAATCGAGACGAACTGTCTCTTTTCAAGGTTCACACAAAGCCCCTGATGGCTGAGACAGATGCACTGGTCCTGGGCCAGCAAGATTGCACCTTCAAAATGTAACCAATCTCTACTTGCACAACTAGAGTACCTGTTCTGGGTACAGGAGTCACAAGGATCTCTGCGAACCTAGGTGGCTTAATATTGAATTGAATGCACCTTTATTAAAATCTTCTACCACTGTACCAGTCTCTCCCTGGGACTAAAACCCACAACTGCTTTACCATATAGAAGCCTTCACATAATTTGTGTGGATTAAGAGTCAGCAAGTCTAAAGCATTCTGAGTTATGAAAGGATTTAATAAATATATGTAATGTACAACACACAATAAACATATGAAAGTGTGTTTTCTTAAGTGTAATATTTAATACACTATTTTATCCATAAAATATAGTCTGTTACTTAAAAGCTTTGGAGTTTAATTACTGAGGAATGAGCTTTGTTAAAACATATTTTCTTGGAACATACATGGAGGTTATTTTTCAAGCGATAGTTTAATATCACCTGTTTGCAGTGGGTGCAGCGCGGGGCAAATCGACCCTCATAGCAGGGCATGCAGTAATAGTCATCTTTATCTGGGATGAAAGACTGGGCACAAATTGGCTTCTCACAACCACAGCAGACAAAACACTCTTCATGCCATGCACAGCCTCCATACTCCAGCCTCTTAGAGCCTGATGGATAAAAGACAGTCTATGTTAAAACACACATTGATGACACTGTATATGCTAAGAGCAAGACAAAGTGTTTGTGAGCAGAGAAATCAAAAGTGTATTGTAAAAAACATTCCTGCTTCTGACCAACTTTATGGAGATTTTCCAACAGGACTTGTCAGATTGCCAAAAGCAACCTGTACTTGGTTTAAGTTTAAGGATCATGGTATCCCTGCTGGCCAGAAAACTCACCTGATCTTAACCCCAATGAAAATCTATACGTTATTGTGAAGCGGAGGATGTTATATGGAAGTTCCAGCAATGCAGAAGAGAACAAATAACAAAATAACCTATGCTCTCAGAACACATGAGCAGTGCCACAGACTAATTGACTCTATGCTGCAGTACTTTGCTACAGTAATTCAGGCCAAGGAAGCCTTAACTATTTTTAAGGGCTGGGGCTAGTTAACTACTGCTTATTGATTTTTCTCATAGAGCATCCACAGCTTTGTATAAAGTGTCAAAAAACGATTTAATAAATTATTACATTTTACATTAATATTTAAATAATTATAATAATAATAATAGTCTGGAAATCTAAGTTATTAAATAAAATTGAGAAATTGGAAACAAATTAAACAGACAACAGAATAACTGGACTAATTGAATCAATAAATGGTTCCCAAAGATAACAACGCTTAAGTTTGGACACATTAGTGAAGATGTTTCAAAACATAGTATTGTGTTCCATGATTCAGGACAGATTTGACAACTACACGCTAAAAAGAAAACATTTTGATGAACAACAACAAATCAAATATTTTACAACTTTACGAATTGTCTCATTTGTGTGTGAAAGGCCTGGATTAAAAAAAAAAACAAAGTGTGAACATTTTGCTGCATGATTTGACAAAGATGCACGTGGAATCTGGGAACAGACCTGTTAGATATGTCACATACAGGTTTGGTTGGAAACCGGCACACCTAATCAGAGTCTGAGAGTGGGTGTGAAAATGAGCCCAGACGGTGACAAAGTTTGACTGCGCACGCTAACATTTTCAGTCTGTAATTTAATCTGTTTGCAACCCTCTCAGTCACCTGCGTCACTCTGAAAAGACGAGTCCAAACACCAGTGTTGTTATGGGTAATATAATGCCAGAAAGTCTACAGGAGTATGTTCTGACAGTCACATCCCAGATGGCCAGGCAACACGTATTAGTATCACTCATTATTGTATTTCCACATACATTAACGAGTCATATATGTATTACAAATGTATTTCCAGCTAAACAAAATCTAAAGACATACAGATAGTTTGGTTTAGTTTCTACTGTGCTTGCTTTTTTTCTGAACACTATAGAAGAAAAGTTATTTTGGGTATGTTTTGATGGATAACCATGTACACCTGAACATATTACTGGTAATGAGCTTTTTGAGGAAGATTGAAGACAAATAATTTGGCTACTTCATAGTGGGCACCTTGTTTTAAATAAAAATATATAGATATATCCTCTTTTAAAGCAGTTATGAACAATAAACCTATATTTATGAAAACAAACTAGAGCACATATTCTTTTTATTTATCGAAGTCAGTGATGTTGAGAAAGACTTGGGCACAAAACATGACAATTCAAAAAAAAAAAAAAAAACTCATGCAGCGATCTCCAAAAACAGCAGTGACATGTCTGCAGGTTTTAACATGTATTTAATTAAAGAGTTTTTAGTTGTATACTTTAGTTTTATTATTGAAGATTACTATAGTTGTTCACACATTATAAAAAAAATTATTAACTATTTACTTTACTACCATTACAATTTAATTGCTGCATGTATAATGTATGTAGTTTTTAAATATTTAATGTGTAAAAAAAATACATCAAATACACATAAAAAAGTTTTACTGGTTGCATGTTGAGATACAAGAGAATTAGAAATATCTAACCCTAACCCGGCCAATCTCTCTGTGCATCATGACCTCACCCTCCAGTTGGAATCTTCTGCAATCACCTCTTCTCCTTCAGTCAGGAATCTCGGAGTGATTTTGGATGAACAGCTGTCTTTCAAAGACCACATCACCAAGACAACTCGAGCGTGAAGGTTTGCAATGCACAACATTTGAAAGATCAGGCCCTCCTTAACTGAGGATGCAACTCAACTCCTGATTCAGGCTCTGGTCCTCTCATGTCTGGACTACTGCAACGCTCTCCTAGCAGGACTTTCAGCAAATGCGCTCGACCCTCTGCAGATGATCCAGTAGGAACCAAGATATCTTCAAGGAGCCGAAGCGAGCTCATATTACTCCCCTCTTCATCACTCTTCACTGGTTCCTCATTGCAGCTCGAGTTAAATTCAAATCACTGATGCTAGCGCACAAAACTATCTCCAAATCAGCCTGTGCTTACCTCTGCAAGCTCATACACTCTTACATGCCTTCCAGAAGCCTGCGCTCAGAGAAGGTACAGCACATTTTGGTTCCGTCCCACAAAAGCAGAGAAGCTTCTCTCTCACTGTCCCTGGCTGGTGGAACAAACTCCCTGATCCAGTCAGGAAAGCAGCAATACTAACAGCTTTCAAAAAGCAGCTGACAACTCTTCTCTTTATAGAACACCTACTATTAAAACATAAATAAAAAATATAAAATCGTTTTTTCCTCCTCTGTCTTTATTTTCCTCCTGCTATGGTTTATTGATCAGTTTATACAACGTCTATTATGAGCAAGCTGAGATAGACTTTGACTGTGTAACAAATTGCATATTGTCTCTCCCCTAATGTAAGTCGCTTTGGACAAAAGCGTCTGCCAAATACATAAATGTAGTTGATAATGACAACAAACACTTACCATAAATAAAAAGCCAGCCAATGTACAGCGTAGATCAGTTTCCAGAAGTTTCTATTTTTCTTTGTTATAGATGGCACCTCTTTCTGATTGTCTATTGGCAAACTGACATTCTAAAATACTGCCGAAAAGTCATAATGCATTTTCAGCTCCTGTGCCAATGTGTCAAACTTTCCATTCTCTTGTCTTGTTGACAAATGGGATGTACCTAATATCGTTATCTTTTCCTTTAGTTTGTTGCAAAATGGCATGCAATTGCAAGTCAGGACCTGCTAGATCTGGATCCAGAGGCTTGCTTGCCAGATGTACAACTACATCGTCAAATATTGAAAACATTTCTTTGCTAAAAATCAACTATCAGGTGTCCTGTAGCTCTATATCACCAACATGTGGTCGGAGACTGACTACAGCTCCCTGGCACTATCATACAGCTGACCCTACCTGGAAGAACAACCCCTTCAGTTTAGGAATGCCAAGACATCTGCAAATATGATTTGTCCCAGTGTGGCCTTATTTTTACATTGCTATGACGACCACAGGAATCACAAATAGACTTTCTGGAACATTGAAGGATAATGTTGCATCAACGGTGTAATGGTGTGATAACATGTTTATGAAGTCATTAATAAGTACTGGTTTTGTCACGGAAGCATGCTCCTAAAAATGTTCTATGGTTTCATTGCTGTGACGACCACGGAGTCATAAATTAACCTTTTTAGCACATTTCAGAACAAGTTGCAGCAACAGTCCAATGACATCATCACAACGTGCTAATATGCTAGGTGGGTCATGGAGACATGCTCCTCAGCTATGTGGTATGGTACATCCCAGTAAAGAAAATGGTCTGGTCCAACAATGTTGTCATAATGTAACTCAGTTAGCTGGGACTACAAGCTTAAAAAAATTAATGATTTTGATCCTGTCAAAAACTAGCTCCCTTATAAGGGATAGCTGTGTTTTCAGCACCTTGATTCAAAAACATCTCATGAACCTTCAAAAATGATCACTGCTCAGTGGTTGAAAGAGAAACGTTTCATATGAACCATACCTGGTATCAAGGTTTTCTTGCAGGCCACACACTGAGAGGAAAACTCACAGCAGTAACAGTCGTTACACACAAGAGCTTCTTCTTGGAGAGTGAAGGGCTCTTCGGCCAGAGATCGATTGCAGCGAGAGCAAAGGAAACAATCCTCGTGATAGTGTCGCTCCTCATAAGACAGCTCCTGAACACAAGGAACATACTTATTTATGGCAGTTATAATTATTAATAATATATCTATATCAATACAGTGGTACATTGAGAAACGAATGACTCATGCTATGGAAAATTCAAGATACAATAGGCCACACAAAGAATATTTTGCTTCATGATACTAAAAACAATTTCAAGATATGAAAAACATTTGAAATTCAGGCAGAAGACAACACTGGACATCACATGACTGCATTCAATATGCCACCAAATATTCTGAGCACCTTTTGGTCAGTTCCAGCCCTGATGCTGTGTGTAGCATCCTACTCTCTAATTGGTCGCCTGATGCCCCATGACGTCTTCCCGGAAAAGCTCTGCCTCTCTTCATGTATGCTTTCGGATACATAAAAGTGTCTTAAATTAGTGAATATTTGCGTGTTGTTTTTTTGGCAAAGAATATTTTTATGTCCATGACTCTCCTCCTCTACCATCCATTGTCCTCCCCTACCACCTCCTCTGACACTTCAAAAGGTAAGGGTTAACATTATTATTTTAAATTTATTTTATTCCGTTTTCATTGTTTTATTATTATTTATTAGATTTATTATGTGCACTTTCAAGGATATATATATATATATATATATATATATATATATAAGTATTTTGACCACATCATCCTTTTTATGCATGTTGTCCTACTCCAAGCTGTATAGGCTCGAAAGCCTGTGACCAGATAAGTATATCAGCTTATGTGAGAAGCGGTGTGGTCTAATGACATCAACACCCTATATCAGGTGTGCATAATTGTTAGGCAACTTCCTTTCCTTTCCTTTGGCAAAATGGGTCAGAAAAGAGATTTGATGGACTCTGAAAAGTCTAAAATTGTGGGATGTCTTGCAGAGGGATGCAGCAGCCTTGAAATTACCAAGCTTTTGAAGCCGGATCACAGAACAATCAAGCCTTTCATGACAAATAGCCAACAGGGTCGCAAGAAGCGCGTTGAAAAAAGGTGCAAAGTAACTTCCCAAGAACTGAGGAAAATCAAGCATGAAGCTGACAAACATAATTTTCACATGCCTCCAAATATTCCACAGCGTGGCTGGCCAGTAAAGGTCTAAAAGATGAAAAAATAATGACATGGCCCCCTTGTTCACCTGATCTGAATCCCATAGAGAACCTGTGGTTCCTCATGAAACGTGAGATTTACAAGGAGGGAAAACAGTACACCTCTCTGAACAGTGTCTGGGAGGCTGTGGTTGCTGCTGCACGCAATGTTGATGGTGAACAGATCAAAACACTGACAGAATCCATGGATGTCAGGCTTTTGAGTGTCCTTGCAAAGAAAGGTGATTTTTGTTTTTGAATGTCAGACATGTGTATTTGTACATTTTGAGATGTTATATTGGTTTGCCTGGCAAAAATAAATAAGCGAGATGGGTATATATTTGGTTTTTATTAATTTGCCTTATAATTCTGCACAGATATCCTCCTAAGATAGCCAAAACTGAAAAAGCCTCACTCCAACTTACAAAAATATTCAGCTTCGATATTTATGTGTTTTTTGGGTTGATTGAGAATATAGTAGTAAAATTAAAAATCATAATATTACCTATACTGTGTTTCACCACATAAACTGTAATAAACATGTCAGACAAATGCCAAATTTGGCCCAAATGTGTCTGCTTAGTGGTCAATGTAGTTGAATTACGTTGCATCAATCCGACATTAGTGTGCTAAAAAAAAAAAAAATCATCCTCGAAACACATTGATTAATCCATGTTTACTATAGTTTAATTCCAGACTCAAAACAGAAACCACCTCAATGCTCATGAGAAACATCAAATTATCTGACAAACAGTTTGAACCACTGGGTAAGAGATCAAAGTAAGGTGACATGAGGTTACGCAGCTGGTTGTGCAGGAGGTTTGACGTATGAATACATGTCGAAGCAAAACAGATCTTGTTTGCCTCTGGTACTTCCACTTCCATGAAAGGCATGATCTGAGAGCATTACGCAACTAAAACAGGCTTTACTATCAGCCTCTCATACATGCTTTCAGAGATCAGACAGCTTTACACAGAACAGAAGCATCTGGTTAAACTTTGTGTATGTCTGCAACAAATGAAGTTGAGAGAGGTCAGAGGTTCTTCACTTTTGTTAATTTCGGAGTATAAAGTTTACAATACACAATATATCTCATTTGAATTTCAACTGATTTTAATTTCTTCAAAGCCTGTGCAACCAGGAATTTTTTTCAAGTTGACATAAACAACAACAAAAAAGGTTTATACTTGTTTTATACAGTTTCTAGATGTTTTGTTTGTTTTATATTTTAAGGTACAGTGATACCTCAAGATACAAAATTAATCAGTTCCAGGGTGGCAATCGTACACTGAGTTTTTCGTATGCCGAAACAAGTTTTACATGTAAAATGCCTAATCCGTTCCAAGCCACACAGAAACAACACTAAAATAACATGGTAAACCAGAGAAAAATAAAGTAGGATTCTTCGATTCTTAAAAGCACACATTATACATCTAATAAATAATAGTAAAACATGAAAACAGAATGAAATACATTAAAAATTATAACCTTACTTTCCGAGTGAGGCGATGTGGCGAAGTGTCAGAGGAACATGAAAATATTCACGAATTTAGGACACCAGCACAAAACCAAAAATGTGCGTGAAGAGAAAGAGTGCTTTTCCGAGAAGATGTCATGAGGCATCAGGTGACCAATAGAAGAGCAGGATACTACATACTAACACAATGCATGTTTTTCACATCTTCAATATTTTTCAGAAAGAAAATATTTTTTGTGTGGTCTTTCGGGTCTTGAATTTTCTGCAACGTGAAACATTGCTACCACTGTAGTTCTATACAGCACTTTTAAAGTGTAGGAAAGTACTAAATAAATAAAGTTTGTCACGACATGTTATAGTTAATTCCATCTAATTTAGGCAGGAAAAAACATTAAGTTAAGGCACAGGATGGAGTTGTTTCCTTCTGGTCCTCTCATGTCTGTACTATTGCAAGGCTCTCCTAGTAGGACTTCCAACTCTGCAAATGATCCAGAACTGTGCAGCTTGTCTGATCTTCAAGGAACCGAAACAAGCTCATGTTACTCCCCTCTTCATCAGTCTTCAATTGTTCCCCATTGCAGCTTGTGTTAAATTCAAATCAGAGAGGGAACAGTGACTTGTGGTTCCGTCTCACAAAGGCAGAAAATCTCTTAGCAGAACCTTCTATCTCACTGTCCCTGGCTGGTGGAACAAACTCCCGATCCAGTCAGGAAAGCAGCGACACTAACAGCTTTCAAAAAGCAACTTAATACTCTTCTCTTCAGGGGACATTTACTATGAATTTTTTTCTTCATTTTCTTCCTGCTATGGTTTATTAATCAGTTGATACAACTTCTATTATGAGCTGAGATAGACTTTGAGAAAGCTGAGAAATGCATCTATGTAAATGTAAGTGTAAACTTTAGTGTAAGGGGAAGGTCAATCGACTTGGCTGTAAAAGAAAGGTTAATCAACTTGGATGTAAGGGAAAGGTCCATTGACTTGGGTGTAAGGGGAAGATTGATCGACTACAGTGTAAGGGAAAAGTTGAATGACTTCAGTGTAAGGGGAAGATCGACTGATTGCGGTGTAAGGGGAACAGATAGACTGACTTGTGTGTAAGGGGAAGCTCAACCAACTAGGAGATGATCGAGGACTCCATGGACAGGAGTGTCTGATATGGATGTTTCAGTTTCACCTTGAATCATGGTTATTTTCACATTTGTAAGACCTCATTTCAGAGGTCCTCCTTGATTTAATTGTTAGTATTGTCTTATTTCATTATTCATTTTATTAACATTTTTGCCTAGTTGGCACTATTCTGCTCCAATTTGAAATTACAAGACCTTTATCTATGATTTAAGAGCTTATGATTTTATATCTAGAGAAATATAAAGAAAAAAGATGCTTGAAGACTCACTGGAGAGTTGTGCTGGATAAGTTGGTGACACTGGTGGCAGGTGTTGGCATATAGACGGTCGTAGCAGGGTACACAATGTGGCGCCTCCTCCACCTGGATGTACTTCTTACCATACAGAGACTCTTTGCAGCATTCACAGTCAAATGGCTCTGACATGATGTTCTGATCCTCTCTGTATCTTACAGAACACAAACAGAAAGGCTAAATGCATACTCAATTAAAGTGAAAACTATACAACAAAACAAAGCAAAAAGTTCATAATGCACAATTCTCAAAAATGTAGAGGTTGTTGTTTACTATCAGAAAGCAGAATGATTGTAAAATTAAATGAAATAACTTTACGAATGATCTTATTAAAATCTACTGTGGATTAAAATGAAGTAAAAATGAAATAAAAATAAATCTGTCAGTGGACAGTTAGAAAGTCCAGATGCAATCTCATAAATTCCCATGCAAAGTTTTTAACTCTTTGTAGGGTTGCGTATTCCAACGGAATAACAAAAGAAGACCTTTTGGAAGACAGCAGTAACTGATTTCCATGTAATTTGTTCAGCCACTTGAAGTTGTAAGTTTACCAAGGAAAGCAATTTTAACTGAAGAGTTAGATTTGCTAGTTTAATTATAATGTGGTGTTCAAAACAGAAGATAAATGAAGAACAGATCATGAAGTTCACACATGCGTAAATGCCAGAAACCTGAAAGTTTTAGGGCCTAATAACTAAAAAATCAGGTCAGGAATCTAGGGGTGATTCTGACTCTTATATTGAATAGCTACGTCAAAGCAATGACCAAATCAGCTTATTACCATCTTAGAAACATTGCAAGAATCAGATGCTTTGTTTCCAGACAAGATTTAGAGAAACTGATTCATGCTTTCATCTCCAGCAGGCTAAACCACTGAAACGCTCTTCTCACTGGTCTTCCCAAAAGCACATTAAACAGCTCCAGCTTGTTCAGAATGCAGCGGCTCGAATTCTAACCAAAACCACAAAGTCAGAACACAATTCTCCAGTTCTTAAGTCTCTACACTGGCTGCCGGTCTCCTTCAGAATAGATTTTAAAGTTCTGCTGCTCATATATATAAGTCCAAACATAATTTAGCAACTAAATACTGTCTTTTTTGTGAATATACATCAAACAGGGAACTGAGATTCCTCAGATCAAATAAATTAGATCTACCCTGGGTTAATTCCACACAGGGTAAATACTTCTTTAGTTACCATGCAGCCCACAGATGGAACCACCTTCCAGAGGAGATCAAGGGTGCCAACACTTTAGTCACATTTAAAACTAGGCTAAAGACACAACTGCTTAGTTGGACTTTTTTGACTGAGCACCAACATTACAAAAACTATTTTATCTCTGCAGTTCACTATTTTATTCTATGTCTTTCGTTTTTAATCATAATTTTTTTCATATGAATTTTTATGCTTGTTTTATAAGAAGCCAATAAAGATTATCTACTTTATTGAAGATTTTTGTGTTTTGTTTTTATTTATCACCTTTGTTGATGACTTTTAGTTTCAGTGTACTGTTGTGGAAAAAACATCTTGTTGTCTAAGTTATTGAGGAAGTCCTAGAGGAAAATAGAGAGTTCTCTATCTAAAACAAAGAAGAGATATAGAAAGCACATTAATTGGCTCTCCCATGCTTTTGGTTCTAGAGGTTTTTCTATGCCCAAAGAGAGGATGCTCAGTGCTTCATATTGGAGGATCCCTGGGGAGGACACAGTACTCAGAAAAAAAGCTTCTACAGACAAGTACATGGATTGAAAGTATTACTAGCTCAGTGTTTCACTAGGCCAAGTTTGCAGTTGTCAGCTCCAGTACACAACGGCTTACTCCAGATAAGTGATTTAAATTCATATAAAGTTAGCTTGACACTCTGTATTCAGTCTCTGAATATAATGTAATTGAGTTGTTTGTTATTGCTGCTTGAACTCTTATGTCAAGGAACGTTTTGGTTTCTTACATCACTACATATAAGATTAATTGACCTCATCTTTAATTATGGTTTCCATTCTTATTCCTGTGTCAGGAATTCAATAGAAAAACAAACAAACTGGATTTTGTTTAATTTTTTAAAGAATTTGACGTTTAAACAATGATTCAGTAACTTAATTGAATGAGCCAGTCTTAAGAGATTCTTAACAAGTTATGCAAAAGATCAACATAATTTAATATGTCTTTATTGATGCACTTTCATTTTTGAAGGAACTCATTTAACATAGCAGGGCTGGGGTCTTTTAATTATGTGATTGCAATAAACGAAGACCTCAGTATGAGTCAAGAGGGAAACAAAAACACAGACATAGAATGCCTGCCAAGGATACACTAGGGATCTGAGCAAAGGCTTTTATCTTTGATGGGGAACAAGCAGTCTGCATTGGTCTGCTATTTGTGTATCTATGACCATTGTCTACTGTGTTTTTTCTTGACAGAGCGTGAGAATAAATTGACCTCCAAACTGAATTTGAACTGAAAACGCTGTTAATTATCCAACATTTCACAAATCTTTAAAAAAAACATACCCATAGTTAAATCTCAACACCCCCAAAACACAATAAATATTTGGAACAGTATACGTACAAGGCCAGCCCTTTGCACACACAGTATACAGCATTTTTTTCTCCCTCTCTGGCATGCCTGTGGGAGTCTTTTTTTGGTTGCAGAACATGAAGTTCTGATGAGATGCTAAAATCCCAGAGGGTTAGAAACATCCTGGCTCCAATTTATGAGAGTAAAATCACAGTATCCCCCCACATCCTGTTCTCAACACTGGAGACAGCTATGCCCCACAGCTTCACTCAAGGATTTATATGAAATTAATAGAAAAAATTGCATGTGTCTTCTCTTGAATACTCAGATTTTTCCACACATTCAACACATTATCTTTAAGTTTTCACGAGTTAGAAAAGAAAATTAATTTAGACTATGGTGCGCTATACTAGGTAAGACATGGTAGTTGCTAGACCCTATAAGGGTCCCTGATTCACTGCTGGCACAGCTGACTTTCTTCTTGATGAATTTACTTTAAAAGTCAAGTCCGTTGTAGACGATATTGCACCTATAATGGTCAAGAAGAAATCTGAGAGCAAAGCTCCAATGCTGACTTTTCTTACTGAGGACCGGTTAACACTCGTAAAATCTCTCTTATCTCTCTTAAAAACTTAATTTGTAGCCTTTAAGGAATCTCTTTTTTTTTGCAAACCCAATCAAATAATGAACTCGATTGCCTACAGCTAGAAATAACAACACTATGACATATGAGCTATTATTTGGTGAATTTGCCAGTGAGACAAAAATGACAGAAAAACAATAATGGATTAATGAAGGCACAATATTGCGACATTAGACAAAGATGAAATCTGATCCGATGCTTTAGACTGAGACTCCAGTGAATTTAACATAACATTTTTTCTTTCAAACAATTATCTACACTAAAAAAACAAATTAAAAATGCTTTCAGCTGAAGATTGCTTCACATTTCCATTGAAAAGCAAGAAACTGGCAAAAAGCTAATAAAAAAAATGTACCCACATGAAGAAACCAGCTTCTAAAAGGTACTGCTAAATTAACTTTGCATAATACTAAACAGTTTTTAAACCAAACACATTTGATTCACAATAAAACATAAGAAGTTTGATGATGCCTATACAAAAATAACACAGACTCCAATAGGTCCAATGAAATGGCAAATCTAGGAAGTGCATTCGAGGTCTGTTTTTTCCAAAGTAAAAACTTTTTTTAAAAATTTCTTTAAAGAAATACGTTGCTAACTGCTCTGTAACAGGCAACATGAGATCAAACGTTAGTTTCACAGGTTTTCTAGATAATTGAAAACAATTATAGATTGAGTAAAAGTATTAGCAAAGTGTCTGTGATGTCATTCATAGGTATTTGCAGAATGTTGAAGGCACAAAGTGAGTTGAGCAGTTGTTTCCATCTTGGCATGTCATAGCTAGAAATTCAAAGATTTCTTTAATTTTATGACTAAGATTTGTTTAGTGAACATGTGTTGAATTGCTGGCTTTAATAAAAGTATCTGTGTATTTTTATCTGTGACATATCTCTAGCAATTCTCTCTGCAAGTTCTCTCACTCTGTAGGAATGCCACTGTGGTCACTGCTCAGGGTTGTGGTTGGCAAAAATCTGATGGTTTAAGAAAAAGCAAACAAGCCTTTCTTAGAAGAACAACATTTTTGCCTGTTACTCATGAAGAAAGACCGCACTTTACAGACCAGAGTTTAAAGGGATTTAGTGCATTAAACTTCAGCAAGATTGATGCTCGTTTTGTGCCTAAAAACAAATTCATTGCAGAGAAAGATCTGTTGTCTTTAACACTTTTGGAAAGTGAGTTGAAAATTAAGGAGGTTTTGTATATTTTAGAGGAGAGAGAAAGGATATGTTGTTGGATGAAACTACATTGAAAAGTCATAACATGTTATTTTATACGAGTAATATTTTATCTTAGTTCTTGACTTCTACAAGTCATGCTTGCTTTATAGAGGTGAAAGTGTGATTGTTTTTGGTATGCTGTATTATTGTAGATGTTTGTAGAAAATAGGGTTTTAAGTCCAAATACTGTCTACAAAGTCTGTAATACTACTTTGGTCAAACATTTTGCAGACACAACTGCTTAGTTGCGCTTTTGTCGACTGAGCACCAACGTCCGAACAACTATTTTATCTCTGCATTTTACTATCTTAATCTAGATCTTAATTTTCACTATGCTTTTATATGACTTGTTTATGCTTGATTTGATTAAATGTACTTTCTTTTTATTCATTGTTTCCAATGTAAAGCACTTTGAATTACCCTGTGCAGGAATTGTGTTATACAAATATACTTCCCTTGCCTTGCCTTAAGTTCTTAACCTCATTATCAGTCCCTGTCAATAACGATGTGCCCCAGGGTTCAATTCTGGGTCCCCTGCTTTATCATCTATCTTCATCCGCTTGGTTATATTTTCCGAACACACCAAATCCATTTATATTACTGTTGCAGAATATTATTATTACAGTACAATGTTTTCACACATTTTGTTTTAATTTAATGCTGGAAAAGCTTAATTTAAAGTTAACAGACGTAAAGGAACAATTTATATTTCCTTAATACTATACTTAAACAGTGGTAATATTGTTCCACACTTATTACTATTGCGATTTTCATATTTACCCCAGTTGCTCACCGATTCAGTCTGGAACTTTCTTCCATGGTCCAGACATCATGGTGCAGTACTTGCCCTTGCTGCTTCTTTTTGCAAGAAGATTGTTATTGACTTTCCCTAGGTGTAGTTTTCACATGAGCCAGTTATCCCAAAAGTGAATTCACCTATGCTTTCTTACATTAAATGTGTACATCATTACTAGAAGGAAAAATTGACCGGTGATCAGACCAAACATGACTTTACTCTCTCATCTCAAGCGTCCTTGCAACCTGTCAGATTTTTTTGCTATGATGAGTGGGCGATTGATTAGTGAGGCTGAATATTCAATTCTTTAGCACTGGGAGCACACCACTTACACAAGATTTCCATTAAAACTCTGTGATTCCATTTTGAAACACTAGATTTCATAAAAATTCAGAGTCTACTTTTCTTTTCACAAGTACATGATGAATAATGAACATAATGATTCATTTATTTAAATTTCCATCATAATGGTGTAGTTTTTGGTTTAGCTGTCTCTTTGCTAAGGAAGGAAAGACCTTATATGTATTTAATGATATTACATTTGTGAGCACCCAACACAGAGAAATACACAATACACAGAGAAAACATGGCGGATTGAAAAAGGGGTTTGCAATTTAAAAAAAAAGGTTGCATGAAGGGTTTTGAACATCCTGGCAGAGCTTGACCTAATCACACATTCTTTTTACAGTACAAATCATCTAAATGGATTGAGATTCATCAAACAATGTAAGGCAAAATAACTATTTATTTAAAATAAACATATGATTAAGAATAAAAAATGAAATCCTCTTTTGTGTAGTACAGTTGCAGTCTGAACAAAAATAACTCATGCTTTGTGGCCAAGACCATAGGGTGCTACACACAAAAACCCCTCATACAGTCTGCTTCAAAGAAAACTAAAATTCCATCACTTTCCATCAAAGCTAGAGACGACCTGAATGAACACATGACTGAAGCAAAACTACATAAGCTCTGTCAAACATTTCATTTAAATAATAAAGATAAAAAAGCTTGCTTCTAATAGATGGAATAAGAAGAAAATCAATATAATGTATAGACAGGAAAAATCATTAAATGCAAAAAAAAAAACCTAACATTTTACATAAACAAAATAGAGCAAAATTTCATAAGAAATTCTTATTTATTGAGTAAAGCACACATATTAACGTCCCTCATAATATATATCGATTCATTATCTATTTATCATCCCTCTTCTATTCATTTATCTTCTATAAACCATCCATCTATATATATATATATATATATATATATATATATATATATATATATATATATATATATATATATGTATAGTATCAATACAGCCATGTATGTAACAGATCAATTGAAAGAAATGATTGCCTATTTCAAGTGTAAACACCTCTAGTAGTATGGAAGTTCTTACCGTGCTTCTGAAGGGTTCAGCTGATGTGTGTCAGAGTGTGCTCCCAGTGTGAAGTCTGAGGGCAGTTTTTTCCCATGGAAGACATCAAACACAGCAGCTCCTCCCTGTTGACGGGTGTCAATGTGACCTGCCCACAAAATGTAACAGACATGCAGCAGTCTCGAGTAGAGGAGTTAATGGAAAAAAACAACCCCCAGAACAAATCTCATGATACTCCTTTAGGTCTTTTATACACACTCATGGCATACTTTTAACTCAAATGCAAATGTATAAAAGCTATTATTATGTTTATAACATTGCTCAACATTTTCTAAGATGTGGTTGTGCGACAGGCAAGAACCTCTTTGGGGGAGGAGGATAAATAGATTTGATAGCTCCTAGACCTTCACTTGTGCTTTAAGTAGGGCTGAATGATTCCATAAATTAATCTAACAGTT
Source organism: Danionella dracula (assembly GCA_900490495.1). Taxonomy (NCBI): domain Eukaryota; kingdom Metazoa; phylum Chordata; class Actinopteri; order Cypriniformes; family Danionidae; genus Danionella; species Danionella dracula. The sequence goes on from UELW01000012.1 coordinate 18,806,037, forward strand.
AATCAAATTTTTTTTCTTTCCCATTACTGTGATTGCTATTTACAACGTGAGTCTTCATTGTCAAAGAATGGGCATGCTACATGCACCATCAACAACCAAACCTAGATTTCCATGTTTCCACTGATGCATTTTTCTAAATTCTATTTTGCTAGAAGTGAGCAGCGAAGACCCTTGGCACATCCTGCCTGCTTTATGCTGCTGTAGTGGAGCTTTTCAAAGCTCAAGCTTGTAATGACATTTCTTAGGTCCACTGTCTCAGGAGATCCTCACAGGCCTTGCCATCTTCATCAACATGCAATTGCCGACACCACTTCATTAAATAAAGATATGGATGACTTTGCACCAGAGATGGTGAGATGGGTTCATTTGAATCATTTTCATAGCACTGGTTTGTGGCAAACATCATTGTTATTTCTTATTTTGACCCCTCTATGTGCTGTGCTTGCTTTAAGTAAAGTTTTTTCTTTATAAAGTATTGCTAGAAGGTATCTAGAGGAAAAAAAACACTAGGTCTAGGACATTTGGAGGAGTGGCATGTTTGCTCAGGGCACCAGCATATCAACCCCTGACAGTGTCGATAGCTAAGCTAGACTTTTTTTTTATTGTCCTGAGTGAAAACAAGTGACAGTTAATTGCTATGGAAATTAGCAATTTTGCAAATGCAATTAATAGTTCTGTCTTCTCTCTGGAATTTCATGAATGATCACATTTACCCCTGGTGAGTTTTACTTAGTTAAATGTGAAGTGACCCGTTGGCCAGAAACCCATACCCAAAATGTGTGCTCTGCATGTAACCCATCCCAGTGTACACACACACAGCAGTGAACAAACACACCGTAAACACACACCCGGAGCAGTGGGCAATCATGTCTGCAACCCCCCAGAGAGCAGTCGTGAAACTGGTGTCTTGCTCGAGGGCTCCACAGCTGTGGTTGTTGAAGACGGAGAGCAAGTGTTTCATCACTCACACCAACTTCAACTTGGTGGATCTGGGGTTTTAAAACCTGCAACCTTCTGATCTCCTTATCTTCCAGACCACAACTGCTTTTCTTATCTTTTTTTATAAGTGAAAGTCAAAATGGTAGCCCACTGTGGATTTATAATAATTTCACCGTTAAATCTAAAGCCCTGTAAGAAAAGGCTAGATTTCACAATTATAAACTAATATACGAATCCAATTAGAGATTTTCACACCAAGTTACAACTAAACTAATTTCCATGCAAGTATACAAATAAGGCTACTACTGAAAGTGCCCCATACTAAGAATTTTCATGAATTTCACTGTTTTACAAAACCCTTATTCTGACCAACTGTGCCATCCAGTGACAGCAAAATATAAAAGAGATGAAGAAAACACAAGACTACAAAACTCAAATCAATATATAGCTTTAATATTTCAGCGTGCTCTGAGACAAAATATATAAGTAAACAAATTTCATATTCTTGATATTTTACAAATAAGAATCTTCATGATTCATTCACAAAAAATCATCTCATTCATATTCACTTTATTAGAAACAAGAGAGGAAACACAAATGACAAACAGCATCAATCAACAATCATTCAATCATCTCACATGCACAGCCCTCCTTAGATCCTGGAGACGATTTTTGAACATGAAGAAAACATGAACTCGTTTAGGACAGGGGCTTTTCTGGACCTTTAAATATTACATCATCCTATTCATCAGCTTGAGGGCCTCTGGTATTCCACAAATGTCTTTGCTTTGAGATTTAACAGTAAACTTGTAACACATGAGAATGTGATTCTCATTCTTCAGTTTTCTCCCTTTAGTTTTGCTTTGTGGAGGTCAGACATAAACAACACAACAATCAAAAAACAAGCCCAGATTCATAGCTGGAGTGTGAGATTTATCTCAAGAACTAATCTGGAACCAAACCAGAAATCTGGTTATGGCTGAGTCAGTTTCCAAAATTATGACGAGAAATTTACATTTTTGGAACATTCCTATAAATAATAAAGATAGAGCTTCATCAAATTTGACTTTTTAGCTAAAACAAGCTTTGTGGCTAGGGTTAAACAAGTTAATGGTACTCGAGTCCCAATTGAATTTTTCAAGGCTAAATATACTTTTAATTATTACAATTACTAATAACCAATGCCATCATCATGTTTCACAGGACATTCAACAAAACAAAGAAATTAGATTGAAATCAGTTAAAAACATATATTATATGGCTCTTAATTTATGCAAGTTTCTTGTTACCTGCATTCATTTTTGAAAAGTAACACCAATGCTTTTTTATTTAAATTGCTCAAAACTTAACCCTCTAGTTTTCCAAATTGGACAAAATAACGTAGGAAAGTATACTGTAATAGATCGTTTAGATAATTGGCCATTTCGAGTGAGAAAATTAGAGAATGTTTTCAAAACACAGAATCTAATCTGATTTACTGAAAATTTCAAATTTTAAACTTTAATCTTAATGAAGGTTTCTCTTAATTTAAACAGCTTTAAATATATTGTTAATAAGTTAATGATTCACGTCTCTGAAAAAATTGGCATTCATCTAAAAAACTCACCGAGTGTTCAGCTGGAAGTTCAATGCATTGGTTCTACATTGAACCAATGGGTCACATTTGTTTGGCTAAGCAACAATATTCCATTTATTCCTATTACGCACTCACTCTCTTTCACACACCACAAAATACAAATAAAAGCAGCAGTGTAGTCTGTTCTGTACCTGTTTCCCACATGTTCTCTGAGCTCCAGGAGCAGAGAAGTGGCTTCCAATATTCTCTCCTGTATACATTAGCGCACTAGTGGAAAGGCCTGTGTTCCTTGTGGAACGAGTGTCCTGAGTTAAACCAGACTCCGGGGGGTCCCGTTCAGCACCTGGCCTTTGAGCCGGGCCAGTCCGTTCCCACTAGGAGGGCACTGCATTGCTGCTCCTGTCCTCTGAGTGCAGCTGCTCACCTCAAACACCTCATGGATGGCCTTTCGGAAGCAGTGAAAGTTGTAGTCTATTAAACCTGTGGAAAATAAAGAGCTATCAGAAACACTTCCCTGTAGCACTGATTTTAAGGAAGACTCAGGTCAGCAGACTTTATGACTTCTCACTCTATGCCTAGCTCCCCATCACTGCTATTGTGAAGTAGAAATCCCTGATACTTGCTCACAAGACAGTCTGAAGATCTACTCCAGCCTACGATCCCAAAACCTTCTCCTTCATGAGCATGTACGATATTAAAGTTTTTTTTTCCTTTCTGATAATTCCGTCCTCGTATCACTTCTAATTTTGGATGATCATCTGAGACAACCTCTATTGTGAACTACCAGAGTTTGACCATGTAGCCAATAAGAAGCTTCCTAGCCATTTTCATGTTTCACCTCTCCACACGTTCTTATTTCCACTGCCAGGCAAAGCAACTCACCTAATGATAATAGCCATGCCTTTTGTTGAACTAGAATTTTTCTTGCCAGGCTTGACCAGCAAACAAACTTCACTCTCATACCTACCAATTATTCTGAGGGTAAATCCGGTTGATTGAATCAGCTGAAACTGTCACTGTTGTGTCAAGTTATCAGTTTAAACATATTATTGTAATATAAGTGTGAAGGCAGAGCTGTACAAGTCATAATATTTGCTTTAGCACAGTGAAATAGCAAAACAATGCTTCATCCACTATTAGCTGTCCACACAAAAAATGTCTGTATGTTTTGGTTATTTTGAAAATGAAATGCAATACCATAGCCTTGCAATACATTAAGCTAAGCGTCATAATTTTCAAAGTCACTCAATAGTAATATGAAAGTTGTACAAAAAAGTGTGATCACCAATATGAACCATCTGTTACACATGTAACTTACACTTAGACAATGTGTGTAGTAACTGTCTTACTCTAATATAATAAAATGAGGTAATTTGGGCTGAAGGCTAACCAACTGCTATCGGGGAGCAGTGATCATGATAGTCCGCAGTTGTACCTTTCCTCTCAAAGCTCTCTTCTCTCAGGATGCAGACCAGAGCCAGGAACTTGGTGGGACCTCCTTCAGGTTAAAGCACTGTGGTGTTGTTCAACCTTGATGATGGCCAGAGACTCTTTATCATAGGCGTTTCCATTGCTGTCATCTTTAAGACTAAAAACATGAAACAAATCTTGTTAAGTCACATGAAACACCAGGTTAACCTAATATTTTGTGTTAACAACATAAAAAAGGTTTGTTTTTGAAAAACAAAAAACCAAGAGTTTCTAACTGGTTTAGGTTTTTTTTTGTTGCCAGGATTTTGAAAAGCTTAGCAAATAAATAAAACACCTGTTTAAAATGTTGCAATTAAAGTAATTAGCATATTACACCATCTTAATAAGCTTTTTTTAAATTACATTTTAAATTTTTACTGCAGTAAGAATTGCTTCCTAAGCAAACAAATGACCATATTAATACTTCAGGGTTCCTTTTCCGTACACCTTTTGAGCAAACAAATTCATGACATTTTCCAAGCACTGTAAACTCTATTTGTTTCACGGCAGTCCAAAAAAGGAAAAAATAAGTATGTATAAAATGCTAATGTTTTCTGAAATGTCATGATTGCTTTGTTTTTTTTTGTTAATCATTACTATGTTTGCTGTTCGATAAATACATATTATATTTGTATCCTATAAGCTTTGTGCTTCATGAATGAGAAGAACGGAGAATTTAATAAAGTATTTAATAAAAGAGTATCTAACAAAGTATTTAAACTGTTAAATATACAATCGGACTGAGATTTGACAGCAAAAAATGGACAATCTATCGGCTTATCAGAGATATTCTCGGTTGGTTGAAGTAGAAGCTGTGTTGCCCTGTCCAACAACATCTGGTATTTCTTATTTCTGGTAGAGACTGCTTGCGTAGCATTGTGCATGCAGAGACAGCACCACTCCAGGTTTACATCAAGGGGAAACCTCCTTCTTTCCTTTCGCTTGAAGCTCAATGCGAAAGGACTAAACTGTAGTTCCTGGAGCGGCCGCTTGAGGCCGACTCCAAAACAGAGCAAGTTCTCATTCACTCCAATGTTAAAACTGATCAACTTTGGGGCTGAAAAAACATGTTTCCACCCCTGGCTCCATTGAATTTGTTTATTTCAATCGTAGTTTTGATCTTCATAAATATTCTGAGAGGGGTGAATTATTTTTACATTTGTTAGTTTAAACTATATAAAAACTAAAATGTGTAACCTCACATTAGCGCTCATGTACTCAGATGAAAAATCCACTGCATCCACTGCAAAATCATATGCATGTAGTTCTATATATGAAACATGACTGATCGCATTATTGCACCATGCTTGCAATTTCCCCCACCCCTAAATATTGATTGACAGTTGCACATTAGCTTAAAATTAATCAGGTTTCCTGTTTACATGGATTTCATATCTGCCATTACCTGCCCTGGGTCAGTCTGACAGGACACAGAATGGATCTGGTGGGATCGAACCACCAATTCTTCTGGTTACAGGACGACCAACTTCACCACTGCGTCATCTTTCCAACCCAACTGATTCCAAATTTTTTAACTCATTCTATGTAACGAATCTGGATTGTTTTTAAACTAAAAGTATTTTTTTTTAAAGCTCAATACCATCTCTTATTTTATTCCAATAACATTGACCCATTAAAGTTAAAATATTATGGCCTAGGCTTTCAGAGGAGAAAAACTCACCCATAACTACAGGCGACATCAATAACAACATCGATCATGTCACAACAGAGCTCATATGATTGCATGTCCACTTGGAGAGAGCTGTCCGTCGCAATATAGATCTTGCTTACCACATCAAATAGGAAAGCTTTCTCAATCCCAGAATTCTGAAAAAAAGGGCATTAAAATACAAATACAATCCAATTAGTAGAAATAGACTTTCTATTTCCAAGTGCAATAACAATCAGCCCATTGCATTTTCAGATACTGTGAGGAAAAACATCACAATTAATCGAATGCTTTAGTGTTCACTGATTTGCTATTGATGAATTTAAAGAGAATTTATAAAAACACATAACATATTTTTGGGGTTAATTTAGATTTACACAGCTTTTAAAAATAGGAATGTTGCATCCTTTATAAAAAGTGAAATGTGTATACGTACAGAAATGAAAATGTTAAGAAGGTTTTCCAGCGTGGGGAGCTGAGGAATGAGTTTTTGAACCACCTTACTAAAAGCCTCAAATATGGAGTGATCGTAGATGCTGGTGAGATAGAAACTGAAAAACAAAGATAAGCAAACGTGTTAATAATGTGACTTTGGAATGTTATGTAATCAGAAGGCCCCTGGCTTTCCTTATAGATCTTTCTGGTGATTGGTTGGGTGTGTCATATGAGGCCATAGCCCAACCAGGGACTGAGATATGAACTGCGAGACTTGTTCAAGTTCAAGAATCAATCCATTAAAAAAATAAACAACAAACTAACATTAATACTACATTTTAAAGTGCATAACTGTTAGATTTAAAGTGCAGAACTGCTTATAGATTAAATTCAGAAAAGGTCACACTTTCACTTAAAAAAGCTCATTAAAAAACGTATAGCCACATAAAATGCATGAAAATGTATGTTTTCAAATGTAAAGTGCCTACTGTTAAAAAGAGCCCAAATCTGTGTTCTTCAGCTGATGTATCAGGGCAGTTTTTGTATTGGAGAAGACAAACATTTGAGGGTTAAAATTAGATTAAGGTTTAATTATTCAGTGTTTTTATTGCGTACTAAACTTTCATATGCGCACCAAACATAGATTTTTTTCAATTTTCAAAATTCAATTGTGCAAACCCATGCCACAACATTTTAAACAGTCCTTGATTAAACAGTGAATATGTTTTATATAATACTAAGCTGCACACCAAACAGAGATTCTTTAGTTTTCTTTTTTTAATTGAGGGCAGACCAACCTGCGGTGAAGCTTTTCCCAGACTGGCGTCGGCGAGATCGTCATTGGGCTCTCTGGTGAATGTCTCTCTGCGTCTCTATTCTTATGATCGTCCGATAAGCCATCCACCTTGTGTATGAACACCTCAAAAATTGATCTCAGGGTTTTACTCTGTATGCCCTGGAGACTGTCAGATGGAGGCGCCCCAGAGCCTCAACATAATCATCCTACATTAAGAGAGATATCCAAATGCTGTTAAAGGTGCAGTATGTCATTTCTCACAGCCAGTGTTGACAGTTTGAAACACTTAAAAAATGACACCCTTAATAGTGGTTCATTCCCAATTTTATACACCAAATGAGACCGTCTTAGCTAAAGTAGCATTTTTAAACACTCTATACCGTAGCTTTAAATGGATTGACCATCATAGTATTGTTCAAAAGCATTTTTAAGAATTTAACTAATTTTGTCAAACGACTTCCATAGTAGGCATAATTTTTTTTCAACATTTAAACAATGTACAACATTTTTCTTGGCTTAAGAAATGTAAACATTTCCATAAATTCTATTTGAAACAAAAATGCTTTTCTGTGTTATAAACCATTCAAATGAGTCAGTAAGTAACTCCTTCATCTATCTATCTATCAAATATGTGAGGTACAATTCATATTTGTCTTCATTCATTAATCTAATTAATGGTCAATGTGTTGTCTCAGATAAAAGTGGATAAGTACATACTTCGCTTCTAGTAGGTGGAGTAGCCTCTTATTTAATGTCCTCTACATGTTATGCACACTTTGGATTTTGGGTTATGGTATTATACCACACAATTATGGTAACTGAATGGCTTGAGGACTTCTGAAGCACCTCATACTCCTGAATCAATACTTAAGTACATCTGGTGAGCATGTAACTAATGCAATTGTAGGCGAGTCAGTTCCAATTTGTTCACCTGTGCATCAATGACGAAAATCAATGCCCCAGTTCCTCTGAAAATCATCTCATAATCAAAGGTGGGATCGAAAAAGTCCACCTGACCAGGGAAGTCCCATATGTGGAAGTTGACAAAAGAACTACCCGAGATGTCGTCTTTGTAGATCTTGTTGGTGCTCTCCAGAAAAAGAGTCTCATTGGGAGACATCTTGTGAAACACCACCTGAAATTAAATCATGGATCAGTTTGATGAAAAGCCCCCCCCAATGCATCTCCACATTTGCTTAGCTGTACAGCATGTAGCAGAAAGGATTAGGGCTGAACGCTTTCGAAAAAAAAAAAAAAAATCTAATTGCATATTGTTTTAACTAACATTGTGATTTACAATGTGATTAAAAAATCCCTTACTCTTCTCTATTTTTTAACAGTGATAAATAATAAATCACTAAAATATGAAAGAAAAATCTTTAGATTACACAAATGTAAAAATAGAAACTATATATCTTTTCTGTTTAATTAACTACAATCAACTAAATTGTTTAACCTCCAACAGTCTTATACTTATACATTATAGTCTCTACTTATACATTATACAACAAAAATAAACGAATATAACATTGCAGTAAACGTTAATATCAAAGTCAGTAAAAAAAAAATCACACAAACTTAAGTTGATAAATAATATCATTATTATTATTACAAAACTAATAAAAACAATTTATAAGCTATGGCCTTTATAAGACCCATGTCAAAGCATAAAAAAATATAGCAATGCTAGACATTGTCATCTTGCTGTTTAGTTAGTAGTTTTTATTTTGCAAGGAAAAACAATCCACTTTAGCTGACTTTAAAGAGTGAGTGCAAGTCACTAGCCTTCAGTGCTAAAAAGGCGAGATAAGCGTTTGAAGGTAGCGAGCCTTGAGCTCAAGCTCTTCCATGATTAAATGTTCAACGAGACTTTCGTAGGACTCCACTGTGCATTTTCCATTGTTTGTGGTAGCAGCAACAAACATGTGCCGTGCTGTTGTGAAGTGCGCTCATACTGAATAATGCATTCAAACACTTCAACAAGCGATCTCTGTTGCATGGTGTTTGGCTTATTGAACACTAGTATCAGTGGTATATATTTTATCATGTATGAGTCATACATCACATTTTATAAGTAAAAACATATTTAATAAGCGTTACTTTACATAATTAGGGTTAAAGGCTGACCTATTGAAATATGTCTTTGGGTTAAATGCAAGATTAAAATGAAGGATATTTAATTCATTTTGTTCACGTGAAACGACTGTAGCTAAAAACACATTTTCTTAACTGCTTTTCTACACCTTGAAGTACAGCTGAAAGGAAAAAAGTCACATGAGAGTGCTTCAAAGCAACAAAATGTCTTAAGCTCTGTCTATTTTTTCAAAATTCATGTACATGACCACTCACTCTTTGACTTTACTGCTTGGATAAAATAAGTAACAAACAGAGTCTTCGCTAGGACAAAAAAAATCTAGATTTTATAGGTTTGTTTAATGCTAAAAAGTTATGATTTTTTGGCTAAAATGTTTCTCTTCCCTTTCAACTAAAATCAGCTATGTAGTTTGGCCAAACTCAAGAAATATAATTTGCTGTTATGAAAATAATTACAAAATATTGCCACTATATGTAACTGTATTATATTAAATGAGAAATGTTTTATTCTAGAGGTATAATGACAACATATTTTCTATAAACACTACTAAACACTAAAAATGTCTTTTTATGAAGTTATGCAAATTTAACTCAAAATTGATCAATGTTTAGCTCAAAGATTTAATTACCCTTCTCAAACGTATATCTGTGACACAAAGACACCCTATAATTGTTACTTCTCATTAGTTGCAAACTGAATTTCTTTATTTTTTTTAAAAGCCTGAGGATACAAATACGTAAGGACTGGGTTTATTTATATTAACACATAATATAGTTAATTAGCATTGACACAGCACCTGCAACAAAATATTTATCCTCATGGAATCGACATATTGCTCAAAACTAAAGTTTTGAAATTGTAGTTTTGTTGCTAATACTTGTGATATTATAAATTATACATTATGAATACATAAATTTATACATTATAAATTATACCCTTATAAACTGCTAACGGTATATCCACAATTGAGGTATGGTACCATTGGGTTTTTGTTATGTAAAAGACACTTCCAAGTTAACCTACCGAAACCTAACCAGTTTCTACAATATAACTACAACAGTGCCAGGATATCGAGTACTGAGGAATACCGTGGTTGGGCCTTTATTTAATCAGTGGTCACCCATGAATTTGCAATGTTTATGTCATTGTTGTGCCCTGACCTTCTGGATTGAGGACTTCCCGCTCCGCCTCAGCCCCATCAGCAGGATTCTGGGTTTATTGTCCGCCGACGGAGAGTGTTCTAGGTTCTCCGGCATCATGTCCATGTTCTCCACGCCATAGCCGAAATCTTTAGGGAAAGAGTCCACCAGGCTTCCGGCTAGCTGGTCCTCGTACTCAATCGACATCGCAATCCTGTTTTTTAACAGCTTCGATCCCCTCTGAACGGTCGCCGTGGACTGCTTATGATGAGTTTGCCTTAATGTAGTGGACTCGATGTGGGTAAAGGATTAATTTGACTTCAGATAAAGAGGTTTCATAGTGGGAAAGGGTTAGCTTGCAGTGTGAACACAAACACATACGGGAAGCTGATCATATGACAAGCACAGTGAAAGAGCAGCTGCAGCCACGCGGATAGGTCTGTAGAGTGAGGCGGAGATGAGACGAGCGCCCTCTCGAGTGAGCAAGTAATAAACAACAGTAACAGTGTTTTACACAAGTTTACCGCAGTTAATTTAAGTTATTCAATTGTATATGGAAATTAGACATGTTTAATGACATATAATTATATGTTATTTTGAACATGAAAAAAGTATTTATTATTCGGTTTATTCTGTTACCGGTTACTGGTTTTATGTATTTATTCTGTTTCTGGTATTGGTTCGGCATATTAAATTATATGAATTATCGATATTAATATATTAGTGTTGTTATAAAATAAGTTTATACATTAAATAGATAAACTTATATATTAAACTTTTTCATAAAGTTTTAAAAAAGAAATTCGTATTCTTAATCTATTGATTTTAATTGAATGTGATAATAAAAAAGGTAAAGTTGAACATTTTCCAACAGGGGGAGCTTGTTGGCGCACTTGTGAGTCACACGCTTATCTTCATGGACAGGCAGTCGAAGAAGAACCCTAAGCAGCAACGGTGACAGGAAGAGCGTTTGTGAGTAAAGCGTTTAAATAGCAGTTTACGCACACATATTTGATCATTTAACTCAAAATGACTGTGTTTATGGTGGTGTTCCATGTTGTTTGTTGCAGTGTTATTTTCGTGCGATGCCCTCCTGAACTCGCCTGAATTTACAACTGAAAAGATGTTATTTCACTCAAACGCATTAGAAAGGAACGCTACTACAACAAAATTAATAATTTTCACTGATTGTATTTGATTTATACTGTGATTTAATATCAAATGCTTATTTAAATATTTGTGTCTGTTGCAAAACGTCATTTAAATCGTGCCAGTTTGGTTCAGAATGGTCTGTTCAGTGTTAACTCCTGTATATATTTATGCGATTCATTAACGTTACCCTTCGTTTACGTTGTAACGTTACCTATGGCTAACCTTAACGAATCTTATGAATAATTGGTTCTTTTTAGTCCCATCTATGGAATCCCATTTACTGCATGTTTTAGTTTCAAATGTTTCCAATAAATTAGAGTGTTTACAGTGAAGCTAAACGTTGCCTTGCTGTTGGCTGCCTGTCTCTTGTATCAGGGTTATTTAAGAGCTAGAATTAATTGAGCTTGCATGTTATATATTCAAGCTCACAGAAAGCTTGAAATTCAGAATATGTAATTCACCAAAGTGTTTAAATAGGAAGCTGCAGAAAAAGAAAAACTAACAGAGCAAATGTGTGACGTTGTGACACTTTTCATCTACTTTTAGAGGAGTTTAAAGTTATATTGTTGAGACTTAGCAATTGCTGTTTTTTTTATTTTGGTTTATGTAACTTTCAGCTTTTTGTTCAATTGTATTGACTTTCTAATTTTGTTGAAATGTATTTTATATTATTTAAACAATTTTTTTCATTTGATTTTATTTAAATACATCCTTAATACTTTATTTAATTGAGTTTAAGGTTTCAGATTTAATTTAATTTTTTCATTTGAAATTTTTATGTGATTTGTTTTTGTTTCTAATTTAATATACATTTTTTTATTTTTATTTTAAAACTTTATGTTAATCTTAAAATTGTTTAATTAGATTTATTTACAATTTATGAAATTGTGTTTTGTTTTCATTTTATTGCATTCAATGTTTGAACAGAGAAATTATACTTTTAGAAATTATATTATAAGTTTTTTTTTTTAGTAGTTAATTTAGCCTTTATTCAGACTAACCAGAAATAGAGGGAGCGGGTGAGATGAGCTGTGGGTGTAGTTGAGGATCACAAGCTAGGTATTCAATCTGGCTTGCTTTACATGCCTACTCCTTGACTGTAATACCATGGAGCTCTACGATTTAAACTCATTTAATGTAGTTTTGGATTTAGTTTTTAATTAGGGATGCACCAAAATTTCCCATTCCACATTGTACTTGTTCCAAGGCAGGAAAACACCAATAAAAACCAACTTTGTTTGTGCTGTTTTTAGCATCACTTCAGCTATGAGCCTCCCGGACTACATGCAGTGTGCTGAGGACCATCAGACAGTGCTGGTGGTGGTTCAGCCTGTGGGCATTGTCCCTGAAGACCAGTTCTTCCGGATATATAAGCGCATCACCAGTGTGTGCCAAGTCACTATTCGAGATTCCCAGCGGGTTCTGTTCATTCGTTACCGCCACCATTATCCCCCTGAGAACAATGAATGGGGCGACTTTCAGACCCATCGCAAAGTGGTCGGCCTCATTTCAGTTACCAGCTGTAACTCGGTTAAAGAGTGGCCTCAGACGTCTGAGCGTTTTCATGGGCAGAAAGAGGTCTTTGGCTCCACGCTGTACGACTCACGTCTGCTTGTTTTTGGCTTGGAGGGGGAAGTGGCTGAACAGCAGAGGACTGATGTGGCATTTTACTCCAGCTACGATGACTGTCCTGATGTGGAGAAGAGGGTGGAAGATTTTGTGGAGTCAATTTTTATCGTGCTGGAGTCGAAAAGGCTGGACAGGGCTACTGATAAATCTGGTGATAAGATACAACTGCTGTGTGTGCCATTCGAGAAGAAGGACTTTGTCGGGTTGGACACAGATAGTAGGTGAGTTTTGCGGTCCTGGGACTCAGCTAAACAAAATTGAAATGATTGAAAATATTTGTTAAAACTTATTTCAAGGGAGGAACATGTCCAATAAATAGTTTTCTTGTTTATTAAAGGTGTAGTTAAAGTATTAAAGTTGGTGTTTAGATTTTTATTCTGAGGCCATCTCTTGACTTGAATCCTACTGTTAGGTACAATCAAAGAAAGTTTTTAGAGATGGAACAAAAACAAATAATGTAGAAAAATGTGTTGCCGTGAACTTGTATGAGGAGAAATTAGTCCCCATTACTTGGTTCCATTACTCTTTCAGGTAACACGACAGCTCTGGTAGTTGGGCCACCAAGGTTGTATGCCTTTCAGAATCTATTCTGGCCTCAGTAGCTAAACTACTTCTTTACCTTAATTTTTGCACTTTTCATTTGGATCATATTTACTTTAGTGACAAGACCGTCGTAAATTCTTTGGACAAAGAAATATAGATTTTTTTTAGTTTTTACATTTCACTTAATAATATATTTTTGTAATATAAAGCCATTAAGATTTGGGATTGACAGCTACACTGAATGTGGATTAATAGAAATATAAATTGTTTTATGTGTAATAAAAAACTCATAAGAATGTGCAAGTTCAAATCACAAATAGTATGAGAATGTTTGCCTTGGGTTTCACCTCACTTTATCCACATGGAGACTGTGTAAAGCAGGTTATGAATATCAAAGCATCCACCAATGACGCCTGAGTGTTCCAGCAACAGCGCACAATTAATCAGATACAGTCATGACCAAAAAATATTAGTACTCTTGGAATTCTTTCAAACACTTCTCATAGAAAATTGTTCCAATTACAAATGTGTTGGTATTTATTAGTTCTGTTAAAGTTAAAACATGCATTTAATTTTTGGAAATATACACAAACATTTTTTGTTTGTAATACCTTTTACTTAAATGTATTGTTTGCACTTTCTGTAGTGCCCAAAGCCGAGCTACAGATGAGCCAAGGCAAGGCAGTGTTATTTATATAGCACATTTTCATACATAAGTGCTTGACAGAAGAGTAAAAACAGATCAGAGATAAAAAACAACAACAATGGATAAGACATTTAAAAGCATTAAAAGGAATAGAAAAAGATAAAAACTAAAGTTTAAAGGCCAGTGATGTTCCAACAGGATTGCTCAGTTAGTAAATACACATTTAAATAAATAAACAAGTTTATATTAAAATGTGATTAAAATTTTTGCCCCTCAGAGAGTCAAAACGGAGAGCAGATATTCAGTTCATGGATGTGTATAAATTATTAAAAAACAGGAGGTCAATGACCCTGAACTTCAAACAGTAAAAGCTAAATAACTAGTGACCGAACGAGGCAGTCTACCAAGTTGTGTGTCTAGTATGAATGCTTTTGATCATTTCATGCACTTTTTAAAAAGCCTGAAGAAAAGATACCTTGCGAGGAACCAATACTGTGACTGCTCTCTCAGGATAGGCCACACTGGAGGTGATTCCCATACTAATTTGTAGGTTCATGTATTGGATGAAGTTCTTCCGATCTTTATGTTAGATTGTCTGTTTATTAAAAAAAAAAGATGTTGTCTAAACAGCTCACTTTTTCAAGCGCAGGCTTCTTGAACAAATCTAATATGTGCATTTGATCCCATTAAATAATTCAAAGCTGAATTAGTGAAACACAGATTTTGGCACTGTTTTTGCATATATGACATTTATAAATAACATCCTTTGTAACATAAAATATCTTGGGTTAAGTTTCATTCCACTGCTCTCTTGACATTTGAATACTTTATCATCATTCTTAGCTCCGAATATATCTGGCCCATTTTATTTCATGACAATACTTAAATCTGATGCATAATAATAACAGAAAACCAATTAAATATTTTATTTTCTTCTGAAGTGGGCTTGATTTGGTTTTATCATTTGTCTTTCATGCCTGTTTTTTGTCCTCTTCTGTTGTTTCGCCTTGTTTTATTGGTCTTTCTTCTTTTCTTTCATACTGTCCTGTGAGTTTATTGTTGGGTGTGAAAAGGTGAGACTGTTGTTCTATTATCTGTTTCCGTTCATCGTTCCTAGCTGATCAGCCTATTCCCATTCCCTTAAATGACACAGTGGTTGGACCTCCATTCTCTTGAATCTGGCTTTAAAGGTCAAACTCATTTTCTAGGCCGGAAGTTGATGTGCAGGAAGCAGTAAAAAGAGCTGACTTCAGCCTGTAATCTTTGTGAGAGTGTAATTTTTTGACGCTGAAATATAGGTTCGATTATTACGGTCTTCGTGGCTCTCAGGGTTGAGTGTTTGACTGCACTGCCATTCTCACTTTTTATCGTCATATGCATGCTTCAGGAACAAAAATACATGGAAGTTATTCCAATTCATGACCTAGTTCCGAGAGCTTTTCACGCACATTCATGAAGATTACTCCAATTATGACTTCTGTCTAGAAATATTCTCTGTGCTGGGAGAATATTTAAGAATATATTTGGTTAAATATTCTGATAAAAATCACTCTCAAACATAATATTTTGCAAGGATTTTGACCCAGACAAAATTGTTCCTGAATTGCTGTTAAGATTATGTCAATAAGTTAGATGGCAATAGACCCTTAACCTTGTAGTTATACCATTCAATTAGAAGGTTCTGGCTCAGAAACTTCCTTCACTACCTGCCGGAAGTAGCTAACTCGAAGATAATAGCGACGACTTTGATAAACGTAAATTCTCTCCGGTCATTACCAACAGCTATTTTACCCTTAAAGCTTTCTTGTTTATCTGAGGGTCTATTGGTTCATGTCCAAAACTGGAGCTATTTGTGTCTGTGTTGAGCGAAAAAAATTATCATTATAATTATAATGAGTGCCTCAAGTTCAACAGCATGGAGATGCATATTGTTGAAAATTGGCACATATGTGTTGTGTTATAAATATGTTACGTGTACATGCAGTCCTGTACATGTCATAAGATATGCTTTAGCGCACTGAGCAGCAGCACAGTCCCTTGCTCCATCCACAATTAGCCTTGGGGCTTTGTGAACAAAAGCAGACAGATTATCGGCAAACCCTTCATATAAAGTCTAATAAACTTCTCCTTTACCTGTATTTTCAAAATACTCTGTTACGCTGACTTGATTGTCCCACAGACAGAGATTTTACGAGTGAAGGAAAGTTTAATTTAAGGGGCATGTCTCAAGGAGCAGGACTAACGTACTGTGCAGAAATAGAAGATTTTAAATTTGACTAAATTATTTTGATGTTGATTGGGTCATAAACAGAGGGCAGAACCTCTAAAACACTTGACCTTTTAACATTTTATCCAATGTGGTCCTTCCACCACAGTACCATCCCTAGTTTCAAAGTCCAAGTCCCTTTTTTTGATAGCTACTTCCCTGCTTACTTCATCCCTTTGTGTTGACGGTAAAGTAGGTGTTTGCTGCAAACCTTTTTTTAGTTGTGGCTGTGCATCCCCTCCTTCTAAATAGCTTTCCCTTCATTCACCTCCAGCTGTCCTTTTTCTTTTTTATGTGAAATCTGGCTTTTACAGGGTTCACTCACCCAACAATGGAGATGCTTTCATTAATACCATCTGCTGTTTAATTTAAAGTCTGGCGTTCATTCTCAAAATAATATTAATAATAAAATATGCTGCATTTTGACTCCTTGGTTGATGCAATAACTGTTGGTACAGAGCAATTTCGAGTAAACTAGTACAGATTAAATAACTGATAATGAGTAATTAATTTAATGCAATTCCACATAATTTTTTTCTATGAAATGACTCTATCCACTGCTGTTAAATTGACTTCCTATTTCATTTGTTTTCAGTCATCTGCACTTGGCTGAGAGCGTGGCTTGCATTGATTTAGATCTGGGCTATTTGAATAAATGTTGATTTGCCTTTTTCACACCACACCTTCTGCACCACCAGGCACTATAAGAAACGCTGCCAGGGCCGCATGAGGAAGCACGTGGGGGATCTGTGTTTGCAGGCGGGTATGCTACAAGATGCCCTCGTACACTATCACATGGCTGTGGAGCTGCTTCGCTCTGTCAATGACTTCCTGTGGCTGGGAGGTAAGATGCTGATCAAGGAAAGGTCATTGTCCAAAATGACGGACACATCAAATCACATCCATACAATAATGTTTGCAATCCATTGTTTGTTGAACCGGGTGGGTCTCACGAATCCTGCTGCTTGATTCCATGGCGCCGCCATCACCCCACCTGGGTGTAACAAACTGGTTATTACACATTTAATAATTAATAATAATTCGGTAAGGGGAAATCAACCGTATTATCTCGGAATCAGAACCACAGGGAACGGATCAACTGCATAGATTAAAACAAAGGAAATGTCTTTTAAAGGCTTTATTAACTCTATTCTAGACACACAAATTGATAAATGATTTCTAGCTAACTAACCTAACCATTCGCTCAAGCAAGCAGGCACTCATTCACACCGAGAGAGAGAGAGAGAGCAAGAGAGACAGAGAGAGAGAGAGAGAGAGAGAGCAAGAGAGACAGAGAGAGAGAGAGAGAGAGAGAGACACAAAGCTTCTGAAATAACAGCAAGAAGTTATCTTTACACATCAGTTTGGGCTCGTACTTAATTTAGCATTCCCACAGTCGCTCTGTTCCCGTTTTACCCGCGTTAAGTGATTGATTATCGCAGTCTACCGTTTAGATCTTTCGAGTCGATCCGGTCGAACGTGGTCCGTGGCAGGCCGAGTAGATTCCGGGAGTACAGCTGTGAGGCGTGCTCGATTTGGGAGGGTGATCTTAGTGTCCCAGCAGTTTCCGTGGGGGTCCGAAAGATTTCCCGTTGGATTCAACAGTCTTTATATCTGGGGTCAAAGTTCTGGGTTGAGGCTAACCGAGTTTTCTTCGTTGAGACGGCACCAAACGATAAGCATCCCTTTTGAGGGAGTAATTAGGGGAGCCCGGCTAACAGCCAGAGGAGAGAGCAGACGGAACAGAAAGTTAAAGAAAACGTGACGAAGAAGGCTCTAAGTGATGAAGTGAAGAAGTGAAGAAAGATGAAGTAAGAATGAGAAAAAGAAATAGAATGCAAGAGCGCCAGGAAGAGGGCCCCTTCTTGAATCGTGAGGCGGGTCTCTCCCACAGCTTAGCCAATGAGAGCATTCCTGAGATCGGATCGGTGATGACGTCACACTTCAGCCCCTAGCAGCTTTTCGGCGGGAGAGACGTCCGCTTCTTTAATTTGCATCCATTAATAGACAACGTCATATCTAATCGGAAAAGTACCGGATAATTTTTTACACAATTAAATCCTTTCCGCAACATTATCCGCATTCCAACGAGATCAAACATTAGGGGGCAGTTACAGAAATTCATTCATTCATTCATTCATTCGTTTTAACTGACTAAACTATTAACTGTACAGTACGAATTATTCCATAACATGAAAGTACATTTCAGGAGATATTTGTATGAGCACAAAAGTGTTCTTAAAGCAAGTTTTAGTCTTCTGAAAAGCAGTTTTTGGGTGAGCACGACTTTGAGTGGAGCCAGGCTTTGTCCACTCAGTGTCTGATCCTGGGGTCGTGGAGAGTTCGGAGCGTTCGCAGGCTTCAGGGGAGCAGAGAGGTGACGCGGGGGGTTATCTGATGACCCTCGTAATCTGTGGAGATGATTACGTTCTGATAGAATCAGACCGCTGGCGCCCTGAGATGGGGTGAGGGCCCCTAATTCTGGAATGTGGTTTTTCAGAATTAAAGGTGCAGTAACTGAATCTGGGTTGATAGTTCTTACATATCCCCCCTTTACGGTCGGGGAGGTCCCTTGATGGACATCGTCGAGCGTAAAAGCCGTAGGCCAGGGAAACAGGCGTTCCACTCGTGGATCGGAAGAGTCATTTATAAAGGCAGGCATCGGGATGGTCAAAGTGTTGTCCCCCCTTAGGAGGACTCAGCTGGGTCGCGTAAGGTTAGGGTGACTCTCCGTGGCGTTACTGGAGTGATTTCCAACAAGTTCGACTCATTGTCCAGTTCAGGTAGATGAACAGGTTGCTCCTGGCGGCGTCGGAAGATCCTCGGGGCATCTGGGAGGCAACGGTTTACTGATTCTCGGATGGCGCTAACTCTCTTGTGGAGTAGAAACGCGAGAATGAGAGTCATTAAGTAACCGATGGCTGTCGAGATGCACAGGGCGGTGTCCGCGGAGGACCATGACCGAAAGATCGGGCTAATCGCGAGTGGTTTTCGCGCGAGGGCTTTGAGAGCGGTCTCCACAGGGGTCAGGTCGATCGTTTGCGTGCCCTCCTCTTTGATCAGGTCTTCCAACTCGGGTTCGAGGGTGAAGGCATGATTTTTGAAGAAAGAGGGGATCTCCAACTCTGAGCGGTAGTCTTCCTCAGGCAGGTGATAGAGGGCCAAGTCTTCGATATGGAGTATGGAGCCCTTGGGGACGTTGATCCAAAGTGTACTATTAGGGAGGTTAATGCGTGTGGCGGTGTCGTGCTGATCGTACGTGAGGGTCGCAGACCGGGCAGGCGTGTTGACTAACCAGCGGTTTCCGACTATTTCAGCTTGTGTTAGCTCGACTTGGAAAAACGGCGTTGCTTCCGCGGGGCATCGCGTGTCTGGACGCATCGCTTCTAACCCACAAATGCCCTCGGTGTTGTCTCGTATGAACGGCTTGCTTGGGCACAGATAGTGAATGTCCTTGGTGCGGGTGCACATACGCAGATTGGGCGCCAGGTAAAGCTCTTCGTTGGCTTCGTGGTAGGCGACAACCTCTGGGGTTTGAATTTTCACGTGGGTACTGCCCTGCCAAAATCCGACGTTCACGACATCTTTTAGCCGATAAATATTGTTCGTCTCGACAATCGGTAGGCTAATTAGGAAGGCTAAGTCGCCGAGCGTAGGGTCCACGTAGAGTGGAATGGCGCTCCCGAGCGAGTAGGCCAGGTGAACTTGTATTGGGTTGGGAGTACCCACCGTGGACGAAGCGAGGACATTCTGTACGAGGCTGAGGGGCACCAGGTACGTGGGAATCCTTCCCATCGCCAAACTGTCGATTGAGGAGCTAACTTCGCGGAGCATATCTGCCATGAGGGTGTTTAGGAGCTGCATCTGGGCTAGGTCGCTCTGGACTACGCTAAAAAGTTTGTTAATCGATTTGATTGTTTGGTTCAACAGAGTAGAGTGTCGGTTTAGGACCACGATAGTGCCGTTGAGTGACTTCCCGATTGCCTGTAGGGACCGTGTTTGGACATCAAGGCGTCCTCTGATATCGGGGAGCTCGTCTTGGATTTCTCCAATGTGTCGTCTTACGGTTGCTAAGTTGACTGCGTTGAAACTACTCATTCCGATATTAAATAGAGTACCGACGGCCGCCGCGGCTCCCAGTAGGGTTCCTAAGAATCGTTTGGGACGACGGTTGGCTCCGCTTAGTTCTGCTTGAGTGACGGTCATCTTTTGCAACTGCTGTAGCATGTGGGCTACGTCAGCTTGGGCGTGTGCCAACGCCTCTTGGGTCCAACGGGATCCTGCCCAGGTTGTCTGGGGGGCCCTTGGAACGGAGTGAGACCGATACACTTCTGCAGGACTTAAGCGTACATATACTCTCTGTGAGTAAGTCTTGCAGTTAGTTATCAGTAAACCGGGCTGTTCCCGGAGTACAATTCCTGACGGTGGTCCGGGGGTTGCCACCTCGGGTTGGGGTTGAATCCCCACAACGCAGCTTAGCAAGACGGCGAGTCGGAGCATCTTCCTGGTAACAGAGTGTAAAGGAATGGCTATTAGTTGTATGGCCTGTTTAGTTTCGGTTTTCAAGTTATTGCAGAGTACTTGATTAAATTATGTGACCGAGAACACTGAAACGCCGATCGTTTATCGGTACGGTCAGTTAAACTCTGGGTCTGTTGATCAATCCTATTCTTAGTTTCCTGTTGTCTCAGTTCTTTTGTTTCACTAGGGCCAGTGTTGAGCGTTGTACCACTAAGTAACAGAATTGTTATTCTAACATTTCTAATGGATCTGAGAGGATAACTTAGACTGAGCTGGGGAGACAAGAGGAACCATCTTAAAATAAAGGGTTTGAAACAAACTTGACATATATGGGATTAACTACTTTGGTTAAATAAAAGTAAAACAAAATCAATATCTATTTGATTACTTAGAGCAAAGCTATTTGGGATGTCTTGGTATGCTTTGGCTACAGAGGAGAAAGGGAAGAAACAATAAAAAAAAAAATGAAAGCAACATCAGTATGTATTTGAATAGTTAGAGCAAAGCTATTTGGTCTATGGTCTGTCAGTCTTTCTCAACTCCCCCCTCTGGTGGGGTTCTTGGTGCTCTGGTGGGGCTTCATCTGGTTTCAGTGGACCCAGCGTGGACTTGGTTCATTTGTCTTCACTTTGGTGGTGCTCTTTGGTTTGGGTTTGCTGGTTCGACTTGGCCGCATGTTAGACATCCTTTGACATATTTGGCGACTTGTTGTTGCATTCCCGGCCTGTAGGCCACTTGTTTCAGGGACTCATGTGTTGCTTTGGCTCCGTGGTGTCCTGCGTGTGGTCCGTTATGGGCGTGCGTGAGCATCACCCCCCCTCTGGCACCGGGGAACCACGAGGCGATGTGGAGTGGTTGCGTCGGTGGCAAGAAGAAGGAGCCCATCATGCAGACGCAGGGAGTGCTTTGTTGCGTGAAGGAGCCTCAAGTTTGAGTCTGCAGCACGGTCGTCTGGACGACTGGGATGCAACACAGGGTCGATCAGGTGTTTGGTTATCGCCTGGATGGTGGAGTCAGATGTCTGGAGGCTGACCAGGTCAACGGTGGAAATTTGAGGCGAAAGCTTGACCAGGGTGGAGGCCGGGGTTGTGGAGGCCTTGTGTGCATGTCGCCAGGTCACAGCAGTCACCCGCAGGGTGGGTGGGTGGGAGGGTCAGAGGGTACCACGAGTCCGTTTGGTGCACCAGATTTTGCAAGAGCATCTGTTTTGTCGTTGTTGGAGACTTGGAGACTTTGTATTGACCTGCTTGCTGGAGTTTTCTTGAGTCTTTGTTCTGTGTTGATCAGCTCTGTTGAGAGAGTTTTGAATTTTGCAGCTCTGTGTTTGTCAGTTTCATGCAAGATGTTCTTGGATTTGAGAGTCAGGGAACGTTTGGCTGCATTCTGGGTTCTTGGTAGCTTGGCTCTTGGTTTCTTGACGAGCTGGGCTCTGTTTGATTACGTTTGTTTGAGGTTCTGGTGAGTCTTTAAGCTTTGTTCGCGATGTGCTTGAGTCTTCAGGCTTGGTCTTGATCAGCTCTGTTTGAGATTTATTTGAGTCTTGAGGCTTGGTCTTGATCAGCTCTGTTTTAGATTTATTTGAGTCTTGAGGCTTGGTCTTGATCAGCTCTATTTGAGATTTGTTTGAGTCTTGAGGCTTGGTCTTGATCAGCTCTATTTGAGATTTGTTTGGAACTGGAAGTGGTGTGTTTTCCAGTTCCACTTGAAATGTTCTTGGTTTTGAGAGAGTGAGAGCGGGTGATTGCGTCTTGAATCCTTGATGACTTGACTCGGGTTTTCTTGAAGAGTTTGACTCTTGGTGCTTTGGTGAGTCAGACGCTATTTGATCTTGCGACGAGCTGGACTCTGTTCGGTCTTTCGACGAGCTGGACTCTTTTCGGTCTTTCGACGAGCTGGACTCTTTTCGGTCTTTCGACGAGCTGGACTCTTTTCGGTCTTTCGACGAGCTGGACTCTTTTCGGTCTTTCGACGAGCTGGACTCTTTTCAATCGTTTGATGCACTTTCCTTGATTTGGTTTTGTATACTTGAAGCCACTGCATTTGTTAAGTGGGCTACCAGAACGCCTTTGTTCCGCTGCTCTCATTTTGGTCAGGAGTCTGCTTTGTCTTTCCTCCTGTCTTGTTCCTCATCTTTGGTTTTGAGAAACTCTTTCATCAGAAGCTGGACTATTTCTTGTACGTCCACCTTGGGTGCAGGTGCTTGGTAGTACACCGCTTCGCTTCTGGTTGACCTTGGCTGGTGACGGTCGTAGTATCGTCGCTGGTCTCCGTTACTGGACTGGGGGTTTTGCCTCTCCCTTGGGGTCCAGCTTGAGTTCCAGGAGTTGTTTCTCTTGCGTCTTCCGCTGTAATGTCGTTGGTTCCAGGGCTTGTCATGGCGCGGCTCATAGGGACGGTGTCGTGACTGGGTCTGGTCCCATGGCCTGCCCTGTTTTGGTTTCATGCTGTAGTTTGGACTCCAGTTTCCGTTGGATGGGGTTTCCTTCCATCCCTGTTTCCGTGGTTCAGACTGGGTTGACTGGTGGGCCCCTTCCAGAGGCAGTTCTGGCAGGTTCACCTCTAAGATCGTTGGATTTCGGTTTGTCTTTTCCAACACCATCTTTTGTTTGCTATAGGCTTTCTGTGCCAGCTCTCGCAGCTGGAGGGCCGTCATGGTTCGAGGGCATGCCATCACACCCAGGTGTTGACTGACTCCGGGATGGAGGTTTCTCAGGAACAGAGTTCTGAAGTTCGGGTCTTCCTCCATGTAGGGCTCATTGCGGCTTCCGAAGTAGGCTAGCCGGAGTCGTGTGTAGTACGCTTGAGGCGTTTCGTGTCGGCCTTGTCTGGTTTCTAAGGCAGCCATGAGTCCTTGTTCGGATACTGCGTTTCCAAACTCTTGAATGAGGCTTTCCTTGAGTAGGCGGTAGTCCGACGTGATCTGAGGAGGCTGTCGGTCTAGGAAGCTTTGTACTTCCGGACTAGAAGTTATTCTGATCAGATAGAGCATGTCCTGGTCGGTCGCAGAGGCTCTCATCTGTAGGTGGAAGTCCAAGTCCTTCAGGTAGGCTTGTATGTCCCTTCCACTTGCTTCGTTTGGTGTGAAGTGGGTAATGTTTCTGGCCAGCTTGCTTAGGTCGTTCAGCTCTCTGGTCGTCTGGACGACGGTTTGGCCATTTTCTCTTCTTCCCGAGGTTTGGTTGACTCTAGGAGGAGGTGAAGCGGGGAACCCATAATTTTGAGAGTAACTTGGCTTGTACTCTTGAATGGAGGGTTCCTCCGTGCATGGTCGGTGCCAGGACCCTTGAGGTTTGGGCTTGTTTTGATCAGCTCGTAATCCTTTTGCGTACTCCAATTCCGCCTTCATTACGGTCCGTTCCTTTTGGAGGTCGGTCAGCTGTTCATTTAAGCCGTGGATCTCTGCACATGTGGCCTCGAGATGTGTCCCGAGGGTTTTTATTCTGGAGCTCCGTGTTTTGAGCTCCTCTTCCGCAGCTTCCAGGAGTCTTTCGGTTCGTTTGCTCCTCTCCATTTCACTGCTCCGATGGTCTAACAGCTCCTCAATTTTTTGTTGGACAGCTGTTAAATCGCTTCTTAGCGCTTGCATCTCGTCTCTGGAGTCGCGGTCATCCTTTTCTGATTCCGCTTGTTGGCTCCGGACCTCTGCTTTCAAGTGGGCATTTTGCTCTTTTGCACGGGTCAGCTTCTTTTGCATGCGTGACTTTGTTCTTTCTTCCAGCTTTAAGGTGGCGATCAGGACGTGGCTGAGACTTCCCACAATTTTCGCTAGGTCTTTGGATCCATAGCTTTGAGTTGGATCTCTTGCCATAAGGTTCGTTAGGGCTTCGTCTAGCTGATCTTGGGAGTGACCTTGAAGGTTTATTGCTGCTTCCGGCAGTATGGTGCTTGTTAGCTCACCCAGCCAGTTCTCCAGGTCTTCCCAGTGGGTGATGGTTTCTCTTGTTGTAGCCATCGTTTGAGGTGGAAGGGAGACTTGAGCCAGACTGAGGGACTGCTAAAATTTAAATTACTAAAAATAATAGAGAGTGGGTTGCTATGGGAAAAACAAAGTGCTTATCACTGTAATAATGTGCTTCAAAACTCTGTTAAGTTTTCTTGAGGGAACAGAAAGGGAAAGCAAAATGAAACAAAACAAGCTTGAGAATTAATTACACTTAAAAGTGAAGTTATTAAAATAATTGTGATAAAATATAAAATAAAATAAAAATAGAAATTCTTGAATCTAACACCAGAAAGCAATATTCCTGAATTATTATAGCTACTGTCAAAACCAGAGATTAAGTTCAGCTATAACTGGGGTCGTTAAGAAGCTAAAGTTATCACCTGATTTAATCGTTAGCTGTCACAGGAAACAGTTTAAACAATGCTTGTTTCTTTTATGAATAGGATTGAGTACATACTCCAGAGTTGTTCGTACGGCCGGGTGATCGGTTGCTTCGTCGGATCACTCGAGGGCGTCGTTTCTGGAGGAGTTCACGCGTTCCTATTAGTTTGGGGAAGAAACGAAAAGCAATGTCAGGTGTCTGTACTGGCTTCAGGATCGCGTGGGGACCGTTTTCCGACTGAATCGTTCTGATATTATGTGTCTCGTAATACAGAACAGAACTTCTTGGGAATGCCAAATTTACTAATTTAGGGTTTTAAACCAATTAGATATGAGGCTTAAATCCTTTACCAGAATCAGAAGCAAGAGAGCAGTCCAAGAGATAGATAGGATAGGACTGTAGCTAGAGGTGGTGAAAATTCAAGAGATGAGTTGAGGGTTGGAAATTAAAAAGTGAAGGAACAAATAATAAACAAAAGAAATAAAATAAAATAAATGTAATTGGATCTCAAATTGAAAAATGATAAAATGGTTACAAAATAGGATAAATTTTGTACAGGTGACAGCAAGCCTTGTTAATTGACGTAAGTGATGTTTATGGATGAAAACACACCGTGATTGTCAATTAACTGGTAAAGTCTGTCACAGTCCGCAATAACAAAATCAAACCC
This sequence comes from Danionella dracula, assembly GCA_900490495.1. Classification (NCBI taxonomy): domain Eukaryota; kingdom Metazoa; phylum Chordata; class Actinopteri; order Cypriniformes; family Danionidae; genus Danionella; species Danionella dracula. Next base: position 18,831,908 of record UELW01000012.1, read on the forward strand.
AGGATTGAATAAAAATAAAATAAAAAAAAATTAAAATCAAATTAAAATTTGTCCAGGTGACAGTAAGCCTTGTTAATCGACGCAAGTGACGTTTTATGGATGAAAACACCTTGCTTGTCAGTTAACAGGTGAAGTCTGTCACAGTAAACACTAATAAAATCCAACCAAGGACTGAATTAAAATAACCAAAACTAAAATAAAATAAAATTAAATTAAAAAAAAAAATATTAAAACCCAAATTAAAATTTGTACATGTGACAGTGAGCCTGGTTAATCGACGTCAGTGAGGTTTATTGATGAAAACACACCGTGATTGTCAATTAACTGGTAAAATCTGTCACAGTAAGTAATAGTGAAAATGAAGGATACAATAATCAGGAGCTACAAATGAAAACCTTTTTTTTTTATATAATCAGTACTGAGACATAAGCATACATTGGGTATGAGAGAGAGAGGGCGAAAGGTCAGTGCAGCAGCGATTGTGGTCACAGGCACACGCTAAGCTGGGTTCCGGCTTCCCTGTGCACGCGCGTTAGGTCACACACTTGCCATAACATACACTCGCCACACGGTGGCTCTCGTGAGCTTCTCGCTGGACAGCTCGTATTCCTTGTACCTGTAAAAATAGCGTCTTTCGTTCTCCAATGTCGGGCCCGTTTACGGGATGACGTAAGACGTTTACTAAAATGGCCGCTCGCACCGATCTCACGGTGAAGAGGGCTTGAGCTTTCGGCCGAGATTAAAACTGTTTTCTAAACAGCTGCGAGATGACGGCGCATCTCCTAAAACAATGGATTTACCATAAAACGAGTTTCGTTCTCCTTAAAGCTTCGCGCTCGTTCGTACGAGCCAATTAATGTTTTGCGCTCCCAAAGGGCTGCGCATGCGCGTTTAGTGGCTTCCGCAGAATTGTTCTTCCAAACAAACTCCACTGGCCACGAGAGGGCGGCACCTCTCACGAAAACAGAACACGCTCCCGTGTTCCACTCATGAACAAATTCACCATTCTGCGTCCTCGCGCAGTTTCGTCACAAAATTGTCAATGTTGGACCACAACACGCAATATTGCCTTCAAAATTCAATCGGCATGCATTTTCTAGCAGCCTGGAACGAATCACGTTTCTCCTTTCACGTGATTTTTCAATAGAAAACTCCCCTGAATTAGCGCTTAGCTTAATTTTCCGCTAGGGTGTTCATTATTCCGCTGAAACTCATTACTGGGAACGCAGTCAACGAATTCAGACGAATCAGGCCTTTTTAAAATATATTCTGAGCTCGATATCCATAAAATTGCCTTTTGCAATTTCTGTCATTACTTCTTCCGGCGTCCCGGGCAAGCCATAACTCCTTAACATTTAACAAGCATTTAAAAGCATTCCTTATTGAGTCTGCGCAGTGAAACCGCTATTGCAGCGCTCGCATATTCTCCACCAATATATGTAACAAACTGGTTATTACACATTTAATAATTAATAATAATACGGTAAGGGGAAATCAACCGTATTATCTCGGAATCAGAACCACAGGGAACGGATCAACTGCATAGATTAAAACAAAGGAAATGTCTTTTAAAGGCTTTATTAACTCTATTCTAGACACACAAATTGATAAATGATTTCTAGCTAACTAACCTAACCATTCGCTCAAGCAAGCAGGCACTCATTCACACCGAGAGAGAGAGAGAGAGAGAGAGAGCAGAGAGAGAGAGAGAGAGAGAGCAAGAGAGACAGAGAGAGAGAGAGAGAGAGAGAGACACAAAGCTTCTGAAATAACAGCAAGAAGTTATCTTTACACATCAGTTTGGGCTCGTACTTAATTTAGCATTCCCACAGTCGCTCTGTTCCCGTTTTACCCGCGTTAAGTGATTGATTATCGCAGTCTACCGTTTAGATCTTTCGAGTCGATCCGGTCGAACGTGGTCCGTGGCAGGCCGAGTAGATTCCGGGAGTACAGCTGTGAGGCGTGCTCGATTTGGGAGGGTGATCTTAGTGTCCCAGCAGTTTCCGTGGGGGTCCGAAAGATTTCCCGTTGGATTCAACAGTCTTTATATCTGGGGTCAAAGTTCTGGGTTGAGGCTAACCGAGTTTTCTTCGTTGAGACGGCACCAAACGATAAGCATCCCTTTTGAGGGAGTAATTAGGGGAGCCCGGCTAACAGCCAGAGGAGAGAGCAGACGGAACAGAAAGTTAAAGAAAACGTGACGAAGAAGGCTCTAAGTGATGAAGTGAAGAAGTGAAGAAAGATGAAGTAAGAATGAGAAAAAGAAATAGAATGCAAGAGCGCCAGGAAGAGGGCCCCTTCTTGAATCGTGAGGCGGGTCTCTCCCGCAGCTTAGCCAATGAGAGCATTCCTGAGATCGGATCGGTGATGACGTCACACTTCAGCCCCTAGCAGCTTTTCGGCGGGAGAGACGTCCGCTTCTTTAATTTGCATCCATTAATAGACAACGTCATATCTAATCGGAAAAGTACCGGATAATTTTTTACACAATTAAATCCTTTCCGCAACATTATCCGCATTCCAACGAGATCAAACATTAGGGGGCAGTTACAGAAATTCATTCATTCATTCATTCATTCGTTTTAACTGACTAAACTATTAACTGTACAGTACGAATTATTCCATAACATGAAAGTACATTTCAGGAGATATTTGTATGAGCACAAAAGTGTTCTTAAAGCAAGTTTTAGTCTTCTGAAAAGCAGTTTTTGGGTGAGCACGACTTTGAGTGGAGCCAGGCTTTGTCCACTCAGTGTCTGATCCTGGGGTCGTGGAGAGTTCGGAGCGTTCGCAGGCTTCAGGGGAGCAGAGAGGTGACGCGGGGGGTTATCTGATGACCCTCGTAATCTGTGGAGATGATTACGTTCTGATAGAATCAGACCGCTGGCGCCCTGAGATGGGGTGAGGGCCCCTAATTCTGGAATGTGGTTTTTCAGAATTAAAGGTGCAGTAACTGAATCTGGGTTGATAGTTCTTACATGGGTATGGCTGCAGTATAATTTTTTAACTTCTCCCCTAATAGTAAGTAAATGAAATGAAGCAAACTTTTTTTTATTCTCATAAATTAAGTTGTTTAAATTAACAAATTAATTTATTGATTGATATCTATACATTATACAAACTTAACTTTAACTTTAAAATAACTTTGAAGTTTATTTTTGTATGGCTCATTTCTCCTAAAAAAACCAAGGTGTGGTTTTGTGATTGACAGCTACAGTGACACGCCTCTGTCTAGAGAGGTGTCGTGAGCAGTCAAAATCAGCAACAATATCAATGTTAAAAAAAAAAAGTGCTTACCTTGTTTAAAAAAAAAAACAAATAAGGAAGGAAAGCTATAAAACATTGCTTGTTGAGTCTCATTAAATTCAACTGGTACAAATCAGTTTTAGAGGCTACTATATTTAACTCTATTACCGTGTTGCTCAGTGAGATTATTCAGCCCTAGCTTGTTCTGCTTACATTTTAAACCTGGGCTTAAAATGGATCTCAGACAAATGTGAACCTGGTTAACCTAGAGCAGTGGTTCTTAAACTGTGGTACGTGTACCACTGGTGGAACTTGAACACTTCTAAGGGGTACATCGATGTCCTTTAGAGATACGTAAACGTCAATTTTGTATGGGGAAGTAATCGGATAAAACTAACTGCATTTTTGTTATTTGATGTTTTACTTGTAACTATATAAAACCATAAATCAGGGTATTATTTATGTGTAGAAGTCAACCTACAGAAGAAATGCAATAAACGTAAATAGATTTGAATGATATTTAATTCTGAAATGTTTTACTTTATATGAAAAACAGTTTGTTCTTGAACTGTAAAACTTCACAATATACATAAATAAATTAATAAAGAGCAAAAACTTGTTAAACAATTAATTTTGAAAACAAATTTGGTAGACTATAAATAAAAACTCTAGAAATGAAATAGTCTTAAGTGAAATGAAATAGAAAATACTAATAGTCATTATTAAAATGAAAGGAAATTGGTGTACAGATGAACTATTACTTGCATTCACTGAAACCACAACAATTACTAAATGTAATATTCTACTCTTATTTGCACCGTTTGCTAATGAGCTACGTGCACAACTACTACTGCTTTCTGTCTAGACCAGCGCAGGTCCTTCGGTTATTGCTAAATCAATGGCCGCGGCTTTGTTTTACACTTGCTCTCTGCAGGAATTTCCCAAAATTGGTGTGACAGCTCTTTGTTATTTGTTTATAACATAATCAACAAGATAAAAATCTGAGCAGAAATAATCCTTTTTAGAAATTGCAGAAATGTATTGCTTTCAATGTATGAGCAGCTGAGGTGCTGTGAGGTACGAGCGGTATGAGGTGATGCGACGTGTGCGTGGGTTGAGAAAAAGCGTGGGTTGTTTTTTGCCCGCACAAATCTGTTTCTGCTCGCGCAAATTTTAATATCGTGATTATCAAAAATTCACGCTCCATTTAAGGCACGGATTTGCCGCTATAGTAGGGTGCCAAGGAAGCCCCTGCAAAGAGCCCCCCAAAATCACCCCAAACACATTTCTACAATCTCTGAAGAAGGATTATTTCTGCTCAAACAGCTTTGTAGCTCGATCCTACACAAAGCACAAAGAGCTCTCACATGTTTCTCATCAGCGCTTATAGCTCGAGATATTGAGTTGGGAAAATAATCTGTGGATCAGTGTACAACTTTACTGAAGTAGAAAATACAGTATTGTAGTTCACTGCTGAAAGTCACGCAGCACGGAGAGTGTTGACATAGCTTATGATGTTAAGATATGCTGATTGAGCTAACTAAAAATGTGTGTAAAATGCAAGAATCAAACAGCAGATGTAAAAACTTGTTTCTCTCAGAGTGCGTTAGTGAGTTTCAGTGTCAGACACAGGTGCGCGCAAGCTCCGTACAATCCGCTCATCGGTTCTATCAGTCACTAATGAAACATGCTGCAAATAAAGAAGTCTGTGGTTCTTTGGTGTCAATGACATGACCAAAAAGTGAAGATTTACCAGACTATAGAGTCTAGTTTTAGCCGTCTCAGGCGCTCACTATCTAAAATCATAGCATTAATGCGACACAGTATTAGGAGTTATTCATAATATCTATTTTATTTTGAACAATGATAATTTAACGATTATAAAATAACACCAACACTATGTTAACAACAAATTGTGAATAAACAATGAATGCAGAAGCTACTTTAATGTTTTGTTTAAAAATCTATTATTTTACGCAAAACTTTTTACCCCGTAACCTCACTTGCCATACTTGCTCTTACTAGCAGAATTTTTTATTCTTCAGAGAAGAAGAAATATGTAAAAGAGAAAGACAAGCAAGACAAGCAAGAGATGTTTTAATGAATATTATAAAATATTATATTGAACTGCACTTAACTATAGCTGAACAATAGGGCCTGTACGCTGGTGCTATATTGTGTCTATTTTAATATTGGTGGTACTTGGAACTCCAAATGTTTTCTGAGGTGGTACTTGGTGAAAAAAGTTTGAGAGCCACTGACCTACAGCGATACTTCTCCCTCTCTCCTCTGCCTCTACAGGAAGGTTTCACTAGCTGCTATAACCATTTTTGTTTATTAATAACATTGCTACTTAGTACTTTTGTAATGGTTGTAACGGCCCGTTATATGGGTTACCATGAAGGTAACTGCCCCTTTAAGAGAGCTGCCCTCTTTGTGTGTGCCGTGTGAGATGTACCTTCTAATGCACGAATGAGACTGTGCTGCTCTTTCTGTTACCATAACTTAAAATTGTAATTATTATGCGTTAGCAACTGTAAATAATCTAAATGTATTCGCTGCTGTTGATAACTGAGCTGCTCATTAAACCATTTCCTGCATCCAGCTCTTGATACATTTGGGCACTCCTGGTTTGCAAAACATTATTACGGTCTCTCGTCTGGAGGTATTGCTTAGTTGAAAAATTCACTGACATAGCAATGCTCGGTAAAATTTTTGGAAAAAATAAGAGTTTTCAGAAGGAAACCATTAATCACTCAAATAGTCTTAGCACTGGGCGTTGTTGGCATAATTGCATTGCATGGCAGAATAATGTCTGATTTTCTGTTCCTCAGCTGCTTTGGAAGGTCTGTGTTCTGCATCTGTCATCTACCATTACCCAGGAGGCACGGCAGGAAAGAGCGGAGCACGAAAGTCAGGCATCTCCTCATCTGTTGCTGATGCTGGAAAGAGACACAGACCTGGTGAGTGACTTTTTATTTTGATCCAATTTCTTCAAATAGTTAACTTGATATATTTTCAATGTTATACATACATATACATGCATGCATACATACATACATATACATGCATAAATGCTGCCTTTATTAGGCAGACCTGTCCAACTGCTCGTTAACGCAAATTTCAAATCAGCCAATTGCAGCCAGCCACTTTATTTGTTACACCTTGTTAGTATCACGTTAAATAGTATCACACAGTTTTTGCAGATTTTTTGGATGCACATTTAAGATACAAATCCCACATTTCAAAGGTGCTTTATTGAATTGAGTGGATCTGGTGACCATGGAGGCCGTTTAAGTACAGTAATAATAAAAATAGTGCATTCAATTTATATAGGTCTCAGGGCTCAAAGATATTTACATTTCCAGAGAATTATTTTTTAATTACACATTCACACTCTAGTGGTGATAAGCTACTTTGGTCACCCTCAGCTGCCTTGGGGCATTCTGACAGAAAGTGGCTGCTATTTCTCCCCTATGACCTCCTCACCACCACCAAACACACGTCACTAGTCTAACACATCCATACAGGGCAGTGTGGGTGAAGTCGCTTGTCTAAGCTCACTGCAGCAGTAAAGTTTGTGGAGGGATTGGTAGAGGGATTCTGGAGCTGGTCATTTTTTAGCTAATTTAACTGTGGAGAACCCTTTGCAACACACAGTATTTGTAGATGCTATGAAATTGAAGGAACCCAATTAATTTCTAGGGGGCAGAATAGAAGAAGAGTTCCTGTTGGTCAAATGACATTTACAATAGGCTGGGTTTGGCAAAATGTGGCGCAAAACATATTGTTCTTACCATACGTAAGGCCATGCCATATTCCAAATCACTTATTTTTTTCATCTGGTGGAACTGCTTCATTAAAAGAAATTAAGAGAACAATTTAGATTAGATTGTTGGTGACCTTAGTATTCGCCTAGAATCACAATATTGACCCAAATATGTCCCTGTGTTTCTTATTTCTTTTTAATTTTTATTTTCTTTGTAATTCTCTTGCTAGGTAATGTCTATTTCCTGTTTTCTAATAACTTGTTTTCTGTTATGCTAAACTTTGTTTTATTTTCTTTCTATTTTGGAATGTGTTTTCTTGTGCATAGCTTAACCAAGGCAACATCGATTTAAAAGTTCCAATAATTTTAGCCTAAGGGTTCACTCAATGGCAATTCATTTTTATGATTTCCACTTAATGGAAGTGTTTTTAACATTGAACATTGTCATTTTTCTGACTTGCACCAAGTGAACATTTAAAATTATTATATAAAAAAAAACTATTAAACTACATGAATGAATACAGTTGTGATGTATTTGCGTGCTTTCCCAGGTTTTCCGACCCATGGTGCACTGGGTCTTTTCAGTAAATTGTTATCCGTTCTAGAATTGAGAAACGTTGTTGGTTTAATTATTTTGGATTAACCTCAATGTCACAACATTTTTGCCCTAAAATACACACTCTGGGAAAATATGTTTTGAGTATATCACAAATATTGCCATTCTACTGTCTGCTCTTTTAGATAAAATGTATTGAGTTTAACAAAGACCAAGTTACAGCACTCATCTTGTGATATTCTCTAAGCTTTTGGCCAAGAGTGTGTTTGCTGACTAACACTGCTCATCATGACCTGCAGAATCAACCTGGACCCATGTCTCTCTCCCATTCTCTGTCTGTCTGTTTGTATCTCTGTCTGTCTGTCTTCAGGAGCACAAGAAGTTCTGATTGATCCAGGTACAGTAATGCGTATGTGTAGCTTTAGAGAGAATGTTTGTGTAGAAATGTCTCTCTTGTGCATGTGTTTAAGTGTCTTTGTTTTGGGTGATAACATTTCTCTGCATGGATGTGAGTCATTCAAGGTTTGATCATTAGTTTCTGAGCATCTGATATGCTTGCTTAAATTATTGGTGTAAAATTAATCAGAGGGATAACATTTTTTATTTATTGGGAGGGTTAAAGTTTTGTTTTCATAAACTATTCTGTTGTATTTGTTCTTAAACCTTTCTCATTGCTCCACTTTATTTCTATTATGCTATTTAATGATGGATTGTTTTGGTTCCTTTTGGGGTGTTTATTTGATGTTAATGTCAAAACGTCCACTTTTGTGCTTTTTCATGTTGTGTTTTAATGTTTGTGAAATGTTTTTGTGAATGATTCATGAAGTCTACATACATACTACAAGGCAAAACATTTTAATAAATTTTTAAGTAATCTATGGCAGACTATTTTAACTATAAACATTGTTATTGCTTTTTACATGTCAAATTAGCAGCAACCTATTGATGAGAACTTTTTTTTTTCTTAATGGAGTTATTTAAAGCATATTAAGATTCAACCTGTGATTTTTTTTTTCTTTCTTTATAATTACATGGTTTTATCTTAATTTAGTTTCAAATATAACTTGCACTATAATGTCTGTCTGAGAAACAGGCCAGCCTCTAAATGATCATACTTTTATAGCAAAAATATATATATTTAAACATATTTGCACACTTGCCCCTCGAAAGGATTGGGTACGACCCTGACCTCAGCTGTGCTAAGGGTCAATTGCATCCATGCCATGCTGCCTTGATGCTATAGTTGGTGCTAAAGGAGAAGCAACGCTTTTCAAAAGACCAGAATGTTTTTTGTAAGATTCTTTTTAACGGTGACATGAAAAATTCAAGTTTGAGAAACTTTATTCCTTTTTATTCAAATAACAGTTAAAGTCCTTTTTAAACAAATCAAAGTTTGAAATTTTGTGAATTTATATTTATGTAATTTAACATTTTGAGCTATTGTTTTTTTCAGCATGCTGTTTCACACACCCATTTTTTTTGTCTCTCTCCATTTGTTCAAAATCTTTATATCTTCTTTCCAATGTATCAGAATCATACCTTGTTGTTTGTTGCCTCACTTGAAAAAGTTGTCCATTGCTGCCTCTAGAGGGCAGTGCATTATTATAATTTAATCAAATGATTAATTTCTAAAGATTTCGGATTTAACTGGTTTTAAAGTGGCTGAAACTATTAACATTTCTAAAACTACTTAATCTGTTTTATGTAGATATGGACATAATGATGGAAATAAATCTCTGTCTTCTAATAACTACAAACACAATCCACGATCACCTATACTTACTTTAGTTGCTTCCTCTTGCTCACTGTAGTCATCTCAAGTGTGTACATGTGTTTTAAATGTGTTAAAAAGGGTTTTATTAAAACTAATTATGGTTGAGCAGATAATATCGTATTCTATTGGGCAAAGTTGTACTTATATTTCTTCACATGAAGGGAACTCAAAATTAAAAACAGCCTTAGCCTGAAAGAAATATTGCCATGTTTTACCAAAAGAAGACAAACATTCTAATTTGTCTGAATTGAGAATTAACAAGAAGTGACCATTAAATGTTGTTTCATTTCGTTGAGTTAACTCTATTTTTTTTGTTGAATTTCTCAGGTGCTCTGACAGCCAACGGCATCAGTGCAGACACCAGCACGGAGATCGGCCGAGCCAAAAACTGTCTGAGTCAAGAAGACATCATTGAGAAATACAAGGAGGCCATCTCTTATTATGGAAAGGTAAGTGCTTGAGTTTGGAGAACAGACCTCTGTGAATAATGAGCCTAGAGTCAACTTTGTTTGTTTTTCAACTTTTTGTTCTTCAATTTTAATTATAATACATTTTTGGTCTAAGAAAAGAGGAGAATATCGCAGAATTTAAAAACTATTTTAGTTTGATGCCTTATTCTTTATTAAAGCCATGTTGTATCTAAGAATTTTAACACAAGTAAACGCCGGTACACATCTATCCGAACTGAGAATTGCAGAAATCTTCGGATGGCTTCTCTGCGGGGTGCATTTTGCAAGCTGCTGTTAAAAATGGATGCAGTGCAGTCCTTGCCGTTGGTGGGTGCTCATGGGAATTGATGAGTCATTCTTGTAAAGAATGAATCTGAATCTTCAGTAATAACTCTTCTCACAAAGTGAATCGTTTTCTTTGGTGAGAGCGGATAACACTTATAATAATCAGAATACATCGCTAAGTATTTTTATTAGTGTATTTTGCTTTATGTTTGTGTCTTTGTCGTAAAGGTTTGCAATTAGATAAGATTTTTTCTGATATGAATGAAATAAATGAATCGTTCAAAGAATAGTTCAAATGAATCATGAATCATCATTATGAATCATGAGCAAGGGTCAATAGAACAAAACACCAAGTTGAACAAAACTTCCCATGGACAACAGCCACGTGCCGGCAGTTTTATGGCCTTTGAGGGCTTTATTGAACAACTCTTGATGGTCAGACAACAGCAATACAAGCTTATGGATGTTTTTATTCTCATGTTTCCGGGTCTCTTCCTTTGCTGTTCATCTCGTAGTTTTTTGGTGCTACTTTCTGTCATGGGATTGAAGCGGGAGTGTATATTGAGCGCCATCCAGCAGCTCTTTCATGTTCCATTCACGTGATCATAACAGCAGCTTTCATTGGTTGTTATTTTGCGAAAACCTGATCCGTGATGGCAGATCTGAACTTTTCTTTGTTCGCAACAATCGCTCAGATAGATATGGGATGTGCTGTCGGCACTATTGCTTTTCAGGAAGGTTCACCCACGTAACTTCGCACTGCATATTTGGATAGATGTGTTTGACCTTAATGGAAAAAAAACAAAGCTAGATCAGGAGACATAAAACAATGAAGTTAATGTCAAGCACTGGTATCACTGATATTTAAGATCTGAAAAGTCAAACCTTTGCAATGTGTTAGGACATACAACTGTTCATTAAAATTGACAACAAACACCAATTAGAGTTGTTATAACCAGTTGTTACCCAGGTGTTTGATGATTTATTTAATGGCTGCCTTTGTTTACAGTTGACCAGTCAGATTGTCTTAGGTTGCCACAAGAGCCTACCGAATTGCCAAGTGTGGCAATGTGCTACCATTGTCGGTCGCCAGATGGCTCAAAGTTACAGATTTTCTCAGCACGAACTGTAAACGATGTAACAAAAATTTACATAATAATTAATAAACGATAATAAGCAATCTGTCATGTGAACAAATCAGCTTGTTACCTGTTGGGGGCGCCGCTCGGTTCACTGGGGGAATCGAACCAGAGAATCGGCTCTTAGGAGTCGACTCAGATGAGGTTGCGCCAGATCATAAATTCACAGCTCATAGTTAATCTGTCCACCAGAATAAACCATACCGTCATTAATAACGACCTTTACTCACATGAATCGCATTCCAAGATGTTACCCCAACCTCTAAATTGTATTTCGGGCTCTGATCCCAGGGAACGGTAAAACCGGCATAAACCACACACCAAAAAAATGCTTTATGATGTTTATTGAACTATTCTAAAACACATAGGATAAACGGTTTTAACTACACTGACTAACACATCCGCTCGCGCACGCACACGCGCACACACACACAAGAGGGAGAGGGGAGGGAGAGTCAGAGAGAGAGAGACCGAGAGAGAGATAATTATTAGAAACATTCATTCATTCATTCATTCATCTTCATGTCGGCTTTATTCCCTTTCGGGGTCGCCACAGCGGAATGAACCGCCAACTCTCTGGCATATGTTTTACGCACGGATGCCCTTCCAGGGAATCGCTGCGGTTCCTCGCGAGGCTCGGTGGCTGATGTTGACGAGTAATATTCGGTGCCGGGGTAGGGGAATCCAAGAGTTGGCTCCGTGGAGCAGAACAAGAGGATTCCGGGATAATAGCTGTGAAGATTTGCTTCGGCTTCGGAGAGTCCTTAAACGTTTTGCTTGAATTCAAAGTCCGTATATTCTGAAGTCACGACTCTGTGTTGGTGAGAGCCGGGGTTTTCCCTTGTTCAAACAGCGCCAAAAGGATGAGGGAAAAAAGACTGTAGATAGTTCAGAAGAAAGTTCAGAAGAGAGTTCTTAGGAAGAGCAGGAAATCAGAGAGAGAAGAACAGAACGCAGAACTGAGAACGCGTCAGGAGAGAGCGCGCCCTGTTTTGAACCGTGAGGCGGGTCTCCCTCCAGCTTAGCCAATGAGAGCACTCCTGAAATCGAAGCCGTGGTGACGTCACGATCCAGCAAGTAGAGCCTGTGGCTGCAGAGAAGTTCGCTCTTAATTTGCATTCATTAATAGACGAAGATAACTTTCTACACAATGAAATCATCTCAGGAACGTGATTTGGACTTGAACGAGATAAAACACTAGGGTTCAGCTACTGAAAACGCCATTCATCCACACATTCATTCATTTTACACTAACTGGTTAAACACGATACAAGTTCTCAGTGTACACAAAGCAGATTAAGACATGTTGTGACTATTAATCCGGGATATGGATGTGTACACGTAAACAGATTTGTCCCCTTTTCTCTGTACGTTAAGAAGAGCAGTTTTGTATTGTTGCGCAGGATTAACTCTCCTTGTATTCTTTCCGCGTAGCCAGCTCGGGGTAACTCGAGGGTGAATCTAAAGTCTTTTGATCTTGGGTCAGGCAGGGGTCGGCTCCCTTCACACGGTCCTGGAAATTAGCAGATGACACTTCTCCTGCGGAACTCAGGATAAGGTTATCTCTTCTGACCTCTCTTAGTCCGTGAGGGTAATTTCGTTTTGATGTGTTTAAAATGAGACTTGAGCGATGGTCACATTTGTCTTTACTAAGAGAAGGTTCGCAGAGATCAAAAGTATTCTAGGTTTCCCCGGAAAGTGTCCAAGTAATATGCAAGGGGAGCAGCATCTCTTACAACGAAGTCCCATGTTATGCCCTTGTTATATCACTTAGAATCAACATTTGAGCCCTCTAAACTCGGGCTGCACTGTTAATAACGTTCAAAATGCAAGGTTTTATAAACAACATCTTTGAATCACCTCATATTTTTGGCCTGGCAAAAAGGAGCTGTTTACACTGGTCCCTTCAACAAACAAACTCTTTCGACACGCCCCTACTGACAGGCACTCTCAAACTCGTCCGGGTTTCAGCAAAAAAAAGTAGTGACGCTTTGAACACGTGTTATTGTTTTAAGACATTATACTCGACAGGCAATGGCTATGCGGGATGTAACAGCACCTTATATGTTATGTGGCAACATGAGTTTGACAGGGAGTTTGAGTCACAGAATAAAACAGAAACAGGAGGAAAAAGGTTCCTCAGTGTTTACAGGTAAATCACACTCTACACTGTATGATTTCTAATGTCGGCCTAGTGTTTATGAATAATTTATTTTATTTTGTAGTTATTTTTGTAAAATGTTAATACAAGATCTGGTTGTGAACTTTACTTTTTTTACAAGTTTTGCACAATAGTGTGTAATGTTAGTATTATCCCTGTAGTGTGTGTTCCACACGATTGACTGTTGTAGTGAGAGGATATGTATGTATGTGTTGAGTGTGGTCATCTCGCTGTACAAAATGTTTTTGATTCGCTAAAATGAAACAGTTCATAAGAGTTGTTTGTTCAGACCACTGTAAACCAAAATTGTTTAAAGGTTCGAACAATATTGAAGCTACTTAACAACATACTTTTGAAAATAGTTAACAGTTAAGCTGTTAGTCATTAATATGGACAAAGATATAAAAAGAAACTGCTGCGGTTTGTTAAAAGACTGATTGAGTGTGTGTGCGCGTGTGTGTGAGATCTCGCTGGTTGCACTAAATGTCTTTCATGAACTGCTTTGTTGTAGTTGAATCAGAAACCTTTGTTCGAACTATGCTTTAATAAAAAGACAAGTTTTTGTTCTATTATGTTTTTACTATGGCACAGAGACTCCAGAATTGAGCCCACCACTCATTTCTCTCTTTTATGTTAACATTTGAGCGTCATTATTAAAAAAGAAAGGTAGTTTAAATAGAAAGAATTGGATTTTATAAAAAAAACTAGACCCTAGCAAGTAAAGCAGTTTGTTTAGTTCAAAAGCATATGAACATCTTGCTCTGTCGACATGGTACGGTGTATGTTGGCTTGCATTAGGATTAAAAATGTCCAGCTTAACAAAAAAATATATAATGTCTTTCAATGGAAAGTTTTGCACTTTGCCAAAAAACATGTGGCTCTACATTCAATGTATTCATTCTCTTTTATTTTGTCACGTCAGATGTTCTACTCGCATCCAGAGGGAGGCGTTGCAGACTATTTAATTGAGATTTGACTGGGCGCTCATTATAAGAGGCACATAACTTTTCTCTGACCTCCAAGCATACATTTTTCTTCATTTTTTTACAACCCTGCGGAGTTTAAATGTTCAAATGTATTCAGAACATGTTAACAACTGTTAGTCATATTAACAAGTAGCATTTAGGCAGCTCAAACTTGCATCATATTTGTTTCAGTATAAAAGTGCTGGAGTGATCGAGCTGGAGGCCTGCATAAAAGCTGTGCGAGTGTTGGCCATTCAGAAGCGAGCGATGGAGGCCTCAGAGTTTCTCCAGAATGCCGTTTACATTAACCTGGGTCAGGTGAGGTCTCACATTTGCTCAGAATTGGAAGTATTGTCATTTAGACTTATTTCTTGCTTCTGTCTGTATTTAGCTATCAGAGGAAGAGAAGATCCAGCGGTACAGTGTCCTGTCTGAGCTTTACGAGCTCATCAGCTTTCATCGGAAATCTGCTTTCTTCAAACGCGTTGCCGCCATGCAGTGTGTTGCTCCCACGATCCCTGAGCCAGGCTGGAAGGCTTGTTACAAACTACTGCTGGAGACCCTACCAGGTTACAGCCTCTCTCTCGACCCTAAAGACTTCAGTAAAGGTAAAGCAAAATATTTGGTTTAATGTAATAATATTTTAACAGTGAATATGACAGCCTAAAGTAAGCTATTCCTAAACATTAATGCATCATGGTTTATCAGAAAGATGATATGCCACACCTGTGAGGTGGGTAGGACTACTTGGGAAAATGAGGAGCTCTCCCTAACACAGATATAGATAGATTTGTGAACAATATCTGAGAGTAATGAGCCTTATGTGTAAAATTAGTGTATGTAGAAAATGTTTCAAATGTTTTCAAACGTATTTTTTCTATCTTGTTGATTACTAGTTTAGCCTCATGTGAATGCTCTCATTTTGATAAAAATAAAAGTCTATTAAATTTTTTTATTAGTTTTTTTTGCCCTCTGAGCCTAATTTGCAGGTATCCTTCACCACACAAGAGCAGGATATGAATATTTTAAATTGCTCACTTCTCTTTAAATACCTCTGAGTCATAAACCAGCTCTGGTTCATTTCTAATCCGACAAGGCTTCACTGAAAAAATGCCTGTCCTGTTTTTGCTCACAAAAATGCACTGCTTGTTTTAAAGGACTCTTCTCAAGGGTGATATAAATTCTTCTCTTTGTGATTGAAAACAGCTCAGAGAAGAGCTCTGACCCTGAGTTAAGATGTCAGACTCTCAAGTGCAACACTGTAGGGTGCTTAGCTGCATTCCGTTTAATTACAATACTCTCCCAACAGAGTTGTGGAATAATATAAACATGGAGTTATTATGATGCCTGAGGGTTTGAACAGCACAAAGAACTAACTTGTTAACCTGCTGTGGAACCCTGATCTTTCCAAACAGTGTAGCCAACACCATGGGTGTCTCCCACAAAGGTTCCTTTGATATCTTTCAGTTTAGTTCAGTTCTGACAAATAAATTGTATTTTAACTGAACTCACGATCTTAAAACTGCTGAAAGTTGAAGAGAATTGTTGGGAATACAAAACAAGATATTTAAAAGCAAGATATTCTTTAAGGCTATAGAGGCCAGTGGTGGTCCAGTTGAAGCCGAGATAACCTCAGCTTACTAAAGCTTTATCTGAAAGAGAAAAGTGCCTGGGTCAATAGATATGGCACAGAGTGCAGAGAGAGATGAGAAAATTCGTTTTTAATTGGCCTAGGAGTTCTCCTACTCAGCTCTCTTTACAGACAGAGAGATGATAGCTAATGAAGCCCCTGATTGATTGTGTTATGCTAGACCATTCTGCACAGGGCTTTAGAAAGTCCAGTAGATCCTGTAATGTAACACCTTTTAACATCCTTTGAGAGCTTTTAGAAGAAACTTCTTTGTTGTTGCACTGGAAGTGCAGAAGCTGCTACTGTTAAAAGCAGATGTTCGATTGATTTACAAATTGGGATGAATTCTAACCAATCAATCAAAATATTTGTATACAGAATGTTTATTTAGCAGTTACTAAGCAGCTTCATAAAGTCCTGGTGTGGATTTAAATTGAGTTAGGAAATGCTATTGGACAATTCTATGGGGTAGAAATAGAACTACCTTATACTGCCACCTTAGGGATTTTAAAGAATATAAATATGAGGAAAGGAATTTAACTGAGCAGGAATCTCTAATGTATTGTAAAAAAATTATTATAAAAGCTTGGCTTAAAATAAATCTTGTGATGAAAAACCAAAACAATAGTTTTTTATTTAAGTGGGAAAAATGGAGAAGCCAGAGTAAAAACCCACAGACGTACTTGCAGAAAAAAGATCTCTCCCAGTGAAGAACCCCTCTTTGAGGTCACAGGGTGCATTATTGTACGAGGCAGGTGCTAGTCACCCCCAGTATGAAGAATAATTGAACTTAAAGGTACAATGTGATAATGGCGTGACTTTTCTTACATTCCTGGCATCTTGAAATGTTGTTCCCTCATCAAAAACATGCCTCAAGTAGCATTCAGATTACTTCATGAGTAATCCTTTATTCCTTTTTTCTGAGCTGATAGCGGCATTTTCGTTATCCCCACCCACTTGTCAATCATATGAATCGCTAGTACAGCCCCTCGCTATGACGAACAGGAAATGTGGTTTGACCTGGAAGTGTGACAGCAGTAGACAAGCACTGGATAATCAATGCCAGAGAATTATGTCTTCTTATGTCCGGAGCCTAACCTTTTGTTTGGATTACCAAAGAATACGTTTATTTTTTGTCAGATTTTCATCAGAGAAAACTTGAAAAGAGATTTTTTGCCTGTTACTATCACTTCAAATTCACCTGGTTCATCAACAAGGAACAGTTTGATAAAGGATGACATTGGCTCTGTCACTGGGTACTTTTTCACCTGTCCTGTGTTTATTGATTTGGAGGTCCACACAGTAAATTTTAATACATTATATATTTAATACACTAAGCTTAAATACATGAAATATGCAATTTTATGTCTTCATACATCATGCCGAATACACACTACATAGCTTTTACAACCCTATAAGGAAATCTGGTTTCCGCACACACAGACACTGCATTTGATCTTCTTTAAAATCCTAAACATACGCACACTACAGGGTACAGGTATTACTAACGTTACACGCTATTGTGCAAAGCTCGCGCATCAAAAAGTAAAGTTTGCAACCAGATCTTCTATTGCCATTTTTCACTAGAACATATATAACAAAATAAATAAATCATAAAACAGTACGCCTACATTAGAAATCATACAGTGTGGAGTAAGCCCGTCTGATTTACCTGTAAACACGCCGCTGAGGAAAATTTTTTTCTCCGGTTTCTGTTTCATTCTGGGGTCTCAAATTCCATGATTCCATGTCAGACTCTGGTTCACACATATAAGGGGCTGTCGATTATAATGTTTATAACATGTGTTTAAAGCGTCGCTAGTTGTGTCTGTTTTTTAGCTTTAGACCACTGGTCAGTAAGGGTGTGCCGAAAACCCATCTGTGGGAGGGACCAGTGTAAACAGAGCGTTTTTGCCAGGCCAAAGATATGAGGTGATTGCATTTTGAATGTTATTATCAGTACAGCTCTAGTATAGAAGGCTCAACTATTGATTCTAAGTGCTATAACAAGGACAAAACATGGGACCTTTATGATCCATCGACGAACAGATTGTTGGACAGCAACTGAGAAAAAACTAAACAGTGGTTAGAACAGTGGAACATGCATAAAAACAGGTTATTGGCATCAGCTGCAGTTTGTGTGATAAATGATGGGGATAAGTATATTGAACCACTCTATTTTTTTCACCAAATTTTTCTGTATGATTATAGCGCCCAGACATCATTCCAGTTTGGTCATATACCAGGACAAATGAAATGTTTTTAATCTAGATATTAACTCTATGAGCGTTGCCGAGGAGCTAGGAATATACATGCACCAGGGGGATTTTAAAACCTGTTTAGTGATAAAGATGTGGGTTATAACCTAATCTCTCACTTAATCTTAGAAGTTAACTCAACGTGTACTACTAAAAGAATATTTTGTAAATTTGTTTGTCTGTGTTGAATTATGCGAGTGAAGTGTGTATTTGGAGTTTTTGAGATTTGCAGTATGAGGAAAAGACGTTATGTGTTATTTATTAATGAAACATTTATTTATGTTTTTGTATTATAAAGATTGCTTGCTGAAAAATGTAGTGTGGAAGGGAGTAAGACTGTAGAAGTCTCTACTCCTCTCTTGATTTTATATCTTCTTGATCCATTGAATCAAGAAGATATAAATAGACATTGTCAAATAAATGTGGAAACTATGTATTAATTAATTAAATAATTAATTAATTTGTTTATTTATTTATTTTTTTACTATTTCACCTAAAACAGGTGAATAATAATTAGATTTTGGTTATGCAGCAAGTTATAGAAAAGGGAGACATAGTGGTTGTTGGTGAAAAATTGTGTTTGTGGAGAATAAACCATACTGGAGTGTTTGAACAAATTAATAGCTTTGTTGTGGTCTCAGAGTCTAAGACTAAATGAACAGGTCAGTGTTTAAAAGCTTTCCATACTAATCATGCAGTTCTGATGAGGAAAGGTGTTGGAGAAATTTGTGAGGTAATGAATCGGTATTCAAGAGCTTCATAGATCAGCTAAATTCCTCTCTGGACTGTGAGTCACTTGATGGATGGATTTTGTTCAATAATGTCATTTAGGACTGTAAATCCAATAACGTCCACCTGACAGCTTGAGAAGAGGAAGGTGCTGTATATACAAATAAAGCCTGACTGACTGTGACCTTCCCATCACATAATATTTATTAATCTCAAATAAATCAATTCTTTTCTTAAGGTCAGAAATGTTGGAAGTGTGGGCCATCATCAAAAGTTGTTGTCTATCACCTAAAAAAAGGCTCTGGCATAAATCAAGCTAACGATGGTGTCATTTCAAAGAAATAATTAACACAAACAGTAAAGGAGTATGCTTAACCACAGGAACACAAGGTTGAAGGAGAATTTGAGCACCAGGCTATAGCAGCCAAGTTAAAATGATTTTGGTCATCACTAAAGTTCTGAGTTTGTGGTTTGTTGAAGGTTTCTTTAGTTGTGTATGTTAACTTTAAATAAAAATAAATGTCTAAAAGATGTAAAAAGCTAAAATGACTCTTATGATTTTAAAATGTTACTTATTTGTTTTTGAGCATCTCTAACAACAGGTTGAAATGCATACAACTTCAAAAAATATGATTACATTTTACTTGATTTGGCCGCCCTAAATGATTTGTTTAGTGACTCACTTGTTTTAAACCCCTTTACACAAAAGAACCCTGGTTCGCTGTGATCGATGCATTTTAAACATAAATGTATTCCAATAATGCATAATAAGAAATTCTTTTGTCCAAAGTGACTTACATTAGGTGAGAGACAATATGCAATCTGTTACACTGTCAAAGTCTATCTCAGCTTGCTCATAATAGAAATTGTTATGCTTTTTCGACATGACTCAGTTGGTGGAGAACAACCATTTGTAGTCACTCAGACATTGTTTATGAGAAGTACTTCCTTTTTAAAGTTATTAAGGGTGAAATGATTGTTTAGATGCATCAGGGTTCCCAAGTTGTTTGCGGGGCAGAACGAGAGGCTTCCTGTGTAGGGCTGTGAAGGTGTGCCCTGGTTGTGGGAAATGTCCGTAAAGTCCAAAAGACGTTTCACATTAGTTCGACAGTCTTTATATTTAAGATCACGACTCTGGGTTGATGAGAGCCGGGTTTTCCTTTGTTGAAACGGCGCCAAAAGATAAGAGAGTTCTGGAAAGGGTACTGAGAGAAAACTGGCTAACAGCCAGAGGAGAGAGAAGACTTTGGGTCAGAAGACTGAAAAGAAGAGGGGCCTGCAAGACCGGAAAAGAAGTGCAAACAGACTGCTAACTACGGAAGAAAAACTCTAGACTCTAGAAGTTTTTTAGGACGCGCGCGGATGTTCTCTGGAGGCGGGTCCTTTTCGCAGCTTAGCCAATGGGAGCACTTCTGGAATTGGAGCTGTGGTGGAGTTACACCTCCTCCCATGGCCGCCCCTGCGCAGCTAGCGGGGAGAGAATTTAGTTCTTAATTTGCCTTCATTAATAGACAAAGTCATATCTAATCGGAAAAGTACCGGATAATTTCCTACCGAATTAAATCCTTTCGGGAACGTGACAAGCGTTCTAACGAGATCAAACACTAGGGGTCAGTTACAGAAAAACTCACTCATCCGCACATTCATTCGTTTTAAACTAACTGGCTAACGATACAGGTCTTCCATGTATACAAGCAGATTAAGGCTTGCTATGACTATTAATCCAGTATATGGGCGTGTACACGTAAACAGATTTGTCCCTTTTCCTCTGTATGTTAAGAAAAGCAGTTTTGTGTTGAATATCCGCAAATCGCGAGGGTTCAGTCACAGGGTCCGTGAATTCCTGTACGCGGCGTGAGTCCTGGAGAGCATCAGGTGTCCAACAGCCTCTTTTGAAGCTCTTGACTGATAGTTCCCAGCCTAACCCTTGTGGCGTCAGTCACCATTTAGGGCTTGGAGTCAGACTGAACCGAGTATTTTATTTCCTGCATCTGGTCCTGAAGGATAAGTTAGGAATCTGCAGCTCCAGGTTCCCATGCTGTAAGTGTGCTTTGCTGAGGAGACGAACCTAATTCCCTACAAAATGACATGACATTGTTGGTGACAGAGATCCCATGATGTGAACCAACTTCCTGATGAAACAATGTACCATACCTACACAATGTTATGTGCACAATGAACCTATCTGTCTCATGCTTTTTTTGCCTATCTCTCTCATGAATCACACCTTCCAGACTAATCAATGTATCGTCTTCACACAGACCCTGTTTTTAGTTGCTTGATGTTGCAGTTCCTTTACTATGAGCACAGTAAGTAGGGGGATGACGAAACAGTTCTGGTTCAGATTGAGTAAGAGGGAACTGAACTGAACTTGAAATAATGTCATGGAAGTGGTCAACATACAGTTTGATGCAGACTCGGAGAACACTGATTAATCAACAGAGAGACAGGCAGAGACATCTGAAGAACAGACACCCGAGGAGACATTCCAGTATAAAAAGAAAATAATATCAAATGCGAAACCTTCTTCACATTCATATTTTCTTGTTCGGCAGCTGCTTAAAAGAAAACTCACCATGGCAGGGACAGTGAGGAAGAACTCTCCACTGCACTGATAGTGGACTGCACTTTGGTCTTCGGTTTTCCATAGTTTTTTGATATTACATGTTCATTTTCTAATACATTTTCATTGCAGTTATTTTTTTGTCTCTAATTTTATCAAATCATGTTGAACACTACTTTGACATATGGTTAGCAGCTAAAGAATTGTGAATAAAAAAATTGTTTGTGAAGAATGATTTTGACATGACGACTGAAACGTTATATTTTGATAAAATCTTTCTAGTTCCAGCAAATAAATCTGACTGTAGGGTAAGCAATTTTGACTTGGTAAAAAAATAAAAAAAAAACATTCTGATAAATCCGAATCTGATAAGGGCTGTTTCAAATCATGACATTTTTAGATGTTTGTCCTTATTTGAATATTTTTTTCTACAACCAGGTTTATCCTTTTTCAAGGTCACTTATAAAGTCTCATTTATTCACCACTTTGGCTGATTTTTTTTAACCAGAAAGATTACAACTACATATAAGTTTATCCTTTCTTGTTTTTGCCAAGTGTTTGTCAATTTGAAATATCCTGCTTTAAGGTTCTTATGTTAGTCTTCTTCCAAGCAATTAATTGTTCAGGTTAAGCGTTTTATTCTAAATCATCAAATAACAAAATGGATGAAAATATTGAGGGATTTAGCAAAGAATCCTGAATAAGTTTGGATAGACTGGTATATAGTGGTGGTGGTTTGTCAGAGGCATAAACAATAAAAAAAGATTTATACAGTAGTAGAAAATAATAATAAAAGCTGTTAAAGAAAATTATATTAATAAATTAAAAGTATGCAAAAAATATAAATGTATGCATATTTTCCAGTTGTGTTCTCACCAGAGAAAAGAGGAAAGCCACATGATCTTCATTGCAAATCCTGCTTTGCACTGACTCTCGTTAAAAAAATAACATTCTGAAGCAAAATGGCTAGCGCAAACTAATACACGCTTTGTTAGATCTGTGACTCCTCCATTTATAAAAGTTTTACATTGGCTTGTTCTCAGAGGGTATAAATCAATTGTTATTAAAATAAAACTTTTGGGTGTATTTGTGTCATTTTATTAGGGATTCTCATAAGCCACATTTCTGTCCAAAAAATTGGAATGTTTAGATTTTCAACTGAGGTCTCTAAACTGAAAGCTGACAAATGCAAGATTTTTTAATATACGTAGTGTTTTATACAGGATGCCCCTGGCCTGGACCGATGAAATTCAAAAGCAAGGTAAACTTGGTGTATTATTTAAAGTCTTATCTGTGTTCAGGGACTCATCGTGGATGGGCAGCAGTACAGTTGCGCTTGCTTCATGAGCTGGTTTATGCTTCTCGCCGCATGGGGAACCCAGGCCTGTCGGTCAGGCATCTCTCTTTCCTGCTCCAGACCATGCTGGATTTTCTCTCAGACCAGGGTAAGATTTTATCTAAGATGTTAATTACACTTTCTTTTTCACCAATTTGTAAATAAAAACACTTTCATCAGTGGAGCTGAGACTCCACAGTAAACGTTTGTAATGATTTAAACTTTGAAAACATCTAGAAGTCAACTGGAACTCAGAATTAGAGAAACCTGCAGGGATGAGAGACATTGTGTTTAGTTGATTCAATAAACTCATACTAATATGAAGCAACCTTGTGTGTGTTGAAATCCTCCATTAGTGTTTTCATTTCTTGTAGTTCATTCAGTGTTGCATTTCTTTACAAATTCTGTCCCACTTTAAATTCCACTATGTGATAATGACCGTTTTGTTAATTGTTATTTGTGTTGTTCTAGATTGCTAGTTACCTGGATTTTTATAAAGCCTGCACATCTTTTAAAAGAGGTTGATGTTTTATTGTTGTTTGGCCAGTGGTACACCTCACAGAATCATCTCCCCATAGAAGCATTCTGTAATCCTGTCTAACACGCACACACACAGCACACTCTACAGCTCTTGGGTATTGAGCTTATCATTTCCTTGCAGACAGAACAAATCCAGGGTTCCCTGGGCTGAGCTCAGGGATTGGTTGAGCTCTGTTTTCAGAGTAACAATGGCTCCCTATGTTCTGATAAAACCCATTTCTGACTCCCTCTGCCCTCTTAGAGCCAAACAATCTCTTCTATTCTGTTTAATGGGATACATTAACTTATTATTGGGTTATGCTTACCTAAACAAATGTAAAAAACCCGTTTTTAGAAAAACAGCAAATAGCTAAATAGGGCTATTATAGAGTGTTTGGACTAGGGCATTTTATGGTAATTACAGACAATAAGAATATGAACTTGAATTCCATAAGACATGCAAAATTGAATTTCATCAGAGAGCATAACTATGGAGCACTCAACAACAGTTCACTCTCTTTTGATGGAAAACCTGGAGTGATGCTCTTGACTTGAACACAAGGAACATGACTGTGGAAATCATCTCTTGCAAATATCTGTGCATGGTGGTTCTTGAAGCACTGACTCCAGCTACAGTTCACTCTTTGCAAATCTCCCTCACAGTTTTGACTGAATTCACTTCTTTTTGAGAACACTTTTTTTTTTTTTTTTACCACACGATGTCAGGGGCATCAGTCAATACGATGGGGGTGCCTACCTTCTGTGTACAGATATTCAATCACAAGTACTCAAGTAAGGCAAGGCAAGGCAAGGCAAGTTTATTTGTATAGCACATTTCGTACACAGGGTAATTAAAAGTGCTTTACATTGGAAATAAAGAGTAAAAAGAAAATGCATACATTAAAATCAAGCATAAAAAAGTAAATATAAATCAAACTGATTTAAAACACTGAAATTTAAAACATCGATTAAACAAAGATTAAGATTTGAAGTGCAGAGTAAAATAGTTGTTCGGACGTTGGTGCTCAGTTGACAAAAGCGCAACTAAACAGGAGAGTCTTTAGCCTGGATTTAAACGTGACTAAAGTGTTGGCAACCCTTGATCTCCTCTGGAAGTTGGTTCCATCTGTGGGCCCGCATGGTAACTAAAGGAGTATTTTCCCTGTTTGGAATTTACCCGGGGTAGATCTAATTTATTAGATCTGTGGGATCTCAGCTCTCTGTTTGGTGTGTATTCACTGATCATGTCTGTTAAGTATTTTGGTGCTAAGTTATGTTTGGACTTATATACGAGCAGCAGAACTTTAAAATCTATTCTGAAGGAGACCGGCAGCCAGTGTAGAGACTTAAGAACTGGAGAAATGTGTTCTGACTTTCTAGTTCTGGTTAGAATTCGAGCCGCTGCATTCTGAACAAGCTGGAGCTGTTTAATGGTCTTTTTGGGAAGACCGGTTTAAGAGGGCCGTTACAGTAGTCCAGCCTGCTGGAGATGAAAGCATGAATCAGTTTCTCTAAATCTCGTCTGGAAACAAACCATCTGATTCTTGTGATGTTTCTAAGATGGTAATAAGCGGATTTTGTCATTGCTTTTACATGGCTATTTAGACTAAGATCAGAGTCCAGAATAACTCCAAGATTCCTGACCTGATTTGTAGTTGTTAGGCCCTTTGCATTGAGATACGTGTTAACCTTAACAACCTCGCTTTTGCTTCCGAATGCAATGACTTCAGTTTTGTCCTTATTTAATTGAAGAAAGTTGTTTTCCATCCAGTTTTTAATCTCATCAAGACATTGGCAGAGAGAGTTTATGGGGTTGTAGTCATTTGGGGAGATAGCTAGATAAATTTGTGTGTCATCAGCATAACTATGGTATGATATCTGGTTCCTTCTCATAATTTGGCCCAGTGGAAGCATGTACAGGTTAAATAGTAAAGGAGCAAGGATTGAACCTTGAGGGACTCCACACGACACGGCAGTCCACTTCGACATGTAATCACCTATGTTTACAAAGAAGCCTCTTCCTTCTAAGTATGATCTGAACCATTTTATCACAGTTCCTGAAAGACCAACATAGTTTTCTAGTCTGTCAAGAAGGATTTTGTGATCAACTGTGTCGAAGGCAGCGCTCAGATCAAGTAGAACCAGGACAGTCACTTTTCCTGAATCGGTGTTTAACCGGATGTCATTGACTATCTTCAGTAGAGCTGTCTCTGTGCTGTGATGAGCTCTGAAACCAGACTGATAACAATCCATGTATTCATTTTGGGTCAGGAATTCAATCAGTTGTTTTGCCACAATCTTTTCCATAATTTTACTAATAAAAGGGAGATTTGAGATGGGCCTGTAGTTGCTCAGTACAGTATTATCTAAGTTTGTCTTTTTCAGTAGTGGCTTTACAACTGCGGTTTTAATGGATTTGGGGAAAAAGCCGGAGCACAAGGAGGTGTTTATAATTTCTAAGAGGTCCTTTTCTAGACTCTTAAGAACCAAGAACAAGTAGAGAATAAGAGTTATTTATTTTGTTAATACTCAATAAAATAAAAACGTATACCACGCCTAAATAAAGTAGCTGCAGCTGCCAGTGGTTTAGTAAAACCATTGTTTTTTACCTGTGAAATATTCTGCCAATTTTTAACAGTCGGATCTACTGTGCCTTTTTTTGCATAGCCACTCCACTGTTTAAGATATGTACAGGAAACAGAAATCAGGCTTAAGAACAGGCTGAAAGAGAAAGAAAGTGCTGGTTAATTAGTTCTTCATAAAGTTGCACTTGCAAGAGTTCACATGTCAGCAAAGGTTGAGTTGTCTTGCAGAGCTGTGGGAAACAGGCTATATATGGTTTTTGTTCGGCTTCTATTTTTATCATGTTTCGAAGAGAAATGGAGAAAGCCAAATAAAGAGGTTGATTTAGAGAGCTGGCAGGCACACTTGAGAAATTCTCACTGGATGAAAGGTGTAAATTGCAACACAGAAATTCATTTTCAGCTTCGCCAGGATGTCTCCACTGTTAATTTGGTTTTGTTTACATGTTGGTAGCACATTTTGTGAATGGAAGCATCCAAATACCATACTGCCTGCTTGAAACTTTCCATGACTGTTGGAATGATTTGTTTGTCAACTGACCTTCAATCACCCATCCAATCCATAACTCTGTGCATTTGAGAGCCGGAATATGTAAAAGTACACCTAGCTAAAAGATGAACAACTCTAAGATATTTAATGAAATCAAAATTGAATAGCTTTTCATATAAGGGTCACTGACATGAAGTAATTTTGCTGCATGACCAAAAATACAGATTTAGAAAACATATTAACCAGCTGAGACAGAATTATACAACTAATTCCAGTTTATCAAAAAACAACAACGAAATAATTAATCTCACAATATATTTGCTAAGTAAATATTTAACAAACAGCATGATGATTAAAGTAAAATTTTTGTTAAAAATATCTTTATGTACATAGAATAGGACCACACAATAAGATTACATTTGAATTGAAATAATTTGTGTTGAAATACTGTATATTTACAATAAATAAGCACAGTATTAATAGGCCATGTTTACACTGGTATGGTGAACATTCATGAACAGCAACTTTAAATAGAAATGACAGAACTTGGACATTCGTCAACATTTTACAAACTTCTGGTTCTTTCACCTGTCCCACACCAGGACACCCCCATGTGTCCCAGGGAAACATACCGAGAAGAGAAAGTCCTGGTCCTGTGTGCTAGCATTTATGCATTTTTAGTCCCACAGTGTACTTGTTAGGCAGAGTTTTAAATGATCCAGATTAGCTCCCAGATGTGTGTGTGCTACGTGTTTGATCTGACTCTTGAAATGGTTCTTGAAACCCCACAGTTGAATTAAGAATAATTTCTTGCCTTATTTTAAATCTTGCCGTTTTCTAAATCTTTAAAGAAACTGAGTCGACAGGCTAAGCTCTCGATTTACCACTCAATCTACGTTCCAACTCTCACCTATGGCCATGACCTCTGAGTCATGACTGAAAGAATAAGATCTCGACCAAAAGGACCTTCCTCCGCAGGGTGATGTGGCACTGTTTAGATCCTTATGATCGTTGCTTAGAATGCTGCCCCTATGACTCAGCCCCGGATAAGCGGATGAAGATGGATGGATGGATTGAGGCCTTATTTTAGAAAATAGTTATGATGTAATGAACAAATGAAATGCCCAACAATGGCAAACGCAATTTTATTTTTCTTGACTTAAAAGCCCTTCGATATCATTGTAGTAGCATGCCAGTTCAATAGGTGGGAATTGCATCCTATTACCAATGCTAGTGTCAGAACTTTAAATTTACTGAATTAGAACCTTTAATTTGACATTTTTTCAAGCACCTATTTTACTTCAATTCAGCATATCACCAAATAGGGTCAGCATATCTATGCAGTACTTTGGTGCTGAACTTTTGCTTGACTTATAAACATAAAATAGAAAAATATATTCTGTATGGCACTGGTAGCTAAAGACTGGCGTTATGTGCTCTGACTTTCTATTTTTGGCTTGAGTCCTTGCAGTTGCCTTCTGAACAAGCTGCAGCTACCTAAAGGTCTTTTTGCTGAGACCAGTTAGGAGACCGTTACAATGGTCCAGCCTTCTGATGATTAAAGCATGAACTAGTTTATCTGGATCCTGACTCCAGACAAAGCATCTAATCCTTGCAATGTTTCTAAGAGGGTAGTAAGCAGATTTAGTTATTGCCCGTACCTGACTGATTAAAGCTCAGAACAGGATATTATATCTAAAGATCACATTGCGTGATTCTGGGTTCTTAGAGCTACATAAAGAATCTGTTCACTTTGAGAATCTCCACTTTGTTCCCAAAAGCAATTACTTCAGTTTTCTCTTTATTTAATTGAAGGATGTTTGAGTCCATTCAGCTCTTCATCTCATCAAGGCATTTACAGAGAGAGTTTATGGGGCTGTAATCATTTGGAGAAATTAGATCTGAGTGTCTTCGGCACAACTATGATATCTGGTATCTTCTCCTTATTTGCTCCAGTGGTAGCATGCGCAAGCTGAACAAAAGGGTTCAAGAATTGAACCGTGATGGACCACACATGAAACTGGTGTCAAGACTGACATGCGATCACCTGTACTCGCATAGATGCTGCTCCCTTCTGAACTAATCTATCACTGACTCAAAAGAACTCCACGTTAAAGAGAATGCTTTCAAGCAACAAGGACAAACATTGACTAAAACAGATACATTTCTAAAAAGTTGAGTCAAGCAGTTAAATTGGTATACAGCCTAGCCAAGACATCTCTGCATGAAATGTTTTCAAGTTTAGGTAATAATTTCAATGGGATGCCCATTAGGCCCCCTTAAGTGAACTTGCATTTCATACAGATAGAATGTTTTTACTGTTTTCACATTCATGGAAATGTTACTACCGATTTTAAAATACAACTTTTTCTTTCATCAGAATTTCTCTTGATCGGTTACCTCTTGCATTGCTTTAAAAAGCAGCCCATTTATGAGAATCCTATAGTCTTGAGACATTCTGTTTTGTACTCGCTGAGTTTTCAGTTTGCCTCAGTAACTTGATTTTCTTTTTCTTTTTGATTACGTATATTGTTTACTAACATCGATGTACAAAACAAGAGCATTGAGATAAATTACTTCCTCATATGCCATGAACCATAGTGCGGACAAAAGATGCTAAGTCACATAAACATTGTTTAATATACCTCATTGTTTATACCTCATTGTACCAAGAAGTAAATGGGATCATTTAACCTAAATAATTGTTTATTTATTTGTCTAAATAGTTTATTTTTCTTCAATATAAATGCAATATTAAAATCCAATAAATGCAGTCCATCTCAATTTATTTTAAATATTAAAATAAAAAAATTAAAAGCAATATTTTGATGATGTTTATTTTCACTCTGTCAGCCATGTGTTATTGTGTGAGTGGAGGCGTGTTTTGAGCATTTGTACCGAATAAAGCACTTTGGCCTTGCTGGTCTCTGTGGCCCTGAGCTAATCTCACCCTCAGACAGCTTTACACAAACACACTTGCAAACCTCCCTGCCCCATCAACATCAACTTTCAAAAAACTACACACTTTTCAGGTCTCTCTCATGGTCACTGCACACATAAAAAACCTCACTAAACAAATGCTTTCTCACTTCCAGCCTCTTGCTAAAAGCACACTTGTACCTGAAAATATTAAGAGTAGGGAACAAGCTTGAGCTGAGATGTTTTTGACAGAAATGGAAGGGGAATCTGTAGTGCAGGTTTGGGATGACAAAACTGGTGCTTTCCTTCCTGATATCTCCAAACAAAAACCTGCCATTAGGATTCCTGAGAGTTACACAGTAATGAATGAAAACAATTAGTAAATGGTTGGAATGGTTCTCGCAATTTTTCATTATACTCACTGTAAAAAAAACACAGCATTGTTTTTAACTTCCAAGATTCCAAGTTCTATCCAAGATTCCAACTTCCAAGGATCTCTCCCTGTCACCTGCGCACACTTTAATGGCACCTCCACCTGAGCCACGCCCTAACTATGGAAAATGTA
This sequence comes from Danionella dracula, assembly GCA_900490495.1. Taxonomy (NCBI): domain Eukaryota; kingdom Metazoa; phylum Chordata; class Actinopteri; order Cypriniformes; family Danionidae; genus Danionella; species Danionella dracula. The sequence goes on from UELW01000012.1 coordinate 18,861,843, forward strand.
ACTAATCTTTGTAAGTCTTTTTTGCCATTTAGTGATTTTTCTGCTTTATAATTCTGTATTTCTTGTGTTTTGGTGAAATTAAATATGAAGACTCACATTCTGCCTTGATGCAGATAATATCTGCATTTATTGGATTACTAATTTTGGTAACTAGTGATAACAATTAGATAACTTTTTGAAATATTTTTTTACCGTCTATTAAATGTATATAGAATAATATTGTGCTCCAAAGTCTGTAGTTATACTGCAAACTTATTACTTGACATTTAGCTATATTACTCTTAAATATCCCCTCTTGACTTCTTAACTGTAATCAGCAGTAGACTAGAAAACCAGTACATAAACCCTCCTTTATAGCTCTATTCTAAATAATTTAGAGCGTCACTCTTTTCTCTCTTGGGTCCAGCATGTGGATGATTTTTACTGCATGGATGCGGATGGCGAATGGACCATAGAAACGTCCAATTTTTTCCCGCTCACTGGTCTGCTGTAAACAGCAATTTTCTGACTCGGTTATCAGTTTGCTCTCACCATTTTTCTCTCTTCCATCACATTTTCCCTCTGCATTTCTTCCTCTCTGTTTGAGAAGAGCTGCTGTTTTGTCAGCGCATTGTGTGTTTGTTGGAATTGGTTCCTTGACTGCAGTGGGTAATTTCATTGCGATGGACTCGATCGCCCTGTATTTATGAATTATTTATGGTTTCATCTAACAGTAGTCTGTGCTTGTTTATTGTCCGCAGCGTTTAGGTCAAGAGCTGCAGCTTTTGCCATTCAATTGTTTTTATACCGCTCAAAAAATACATTATGTAAATCGAAGTCAACAGTTTTTTTTAAACTGTAAATCAGTTTTTATTGCTAGAATTAGTAGACTGTTTGAATGTCAAGTTAACCTTGCGTATTTATCCCAATACAAATGTATTTTTAAATAACTATTAGGTTATACAGAAAAAAGCATAAAAAAAAAATTAGGCATTATCCTTAATGTTATGTGGAAAAAATCTGAGACGGCAGCTTGACCAGTAGGAGACATTAGGAAAAGGACATACCTCTAATCTTTAATTTTAATATTAAAAGCTTTTACTTAGATTTTTGATATTAAGATTAAAAAATAACACCAATATACAGATTGGCTAAAAATACCACAATGTATCTCAAAATGTTGTGTACTGTATAGCCAAATTCCTGGTAATACACAGTCCTCTTGTTTAATGCACTCAATTTAAAGGATTATTGGATTGTTTTGTGGGTGCGTCACTTAATTTTAAAAATCAATTCTCTTTTTGTGTAGGTTAATATTCTGGTCAATATTCCAACACAATGACATCGCTAATTACTTGCTATTGTTAGGTGTGTGTTTAACGTAGGGCACAAGCCATGACAAAGTGTGAAAACCCATCTCGACCAATCACAGAGCTCCAAATTGTGTTCTGCAAAATTTACAGATAGAAATTTTCAGAGGTGATCATCAAACTTTTTGCAAGTGGTTACTGTGTGTATATGTGCAGCCTTCACAAAAAGCATTCGTAGGTTTGCCACTCAAGACCTTTTAGCTTGATTGATTTACATATTGATTTGCAAGTTGGATCATGGAAAATGTTTCATGGATTATTTTTGCAGAGCAGTTCAATGAGCCATTTTTTTGATGACGGTATGATTTAAATATTTGATTGGTTAAGAATTATATTGATTGGTTGTGTGAACAGTTGAGCCATTGGTTGGTTAAAGATGTTTTTAGTTAAAAAAATAGGTTTATGAGCTGATTTGACCAGTTGATTGTTGGTTGGTTGGATAAATATTCAATAAATGTTTTATGTATTTATTTATTTTTTCAAATAATTTAGATGTTGATTGATTGTCCCCTTTTATTGTAAATTGGATTGATTTATGGGGGCCCTTGACAATTTATTGGCTTGACTGATTTATCAGATTATTGGTCAAATTGTTTGTTTGCTTGGTTGATAGTCAAGTGCTTTTTTTTTCTTAGATTTGCAAATGGGAAATAAAAATTCTAGTTGGGGTCATTGCTATACTGGTATCATGTTTTTTTTTCTTTTCATTTTGCAATACCTAGGGTGCTGACACATTCATACATTTCTTATGTGATGTGACACTAGCGATTGTTCCTAGAGCAAAGGGGGAACCTAGCTACAGAGATTGCATAAGAGCTACTCCATCTGAAATCCAGTTGGCCAGAACGACCTAATTTGCTAAAAGTGCCTAAGCAGTCTCTGCAACTATGTACACTAACTATGTCCATTAACTTTGTAATGTTATGTTATCTGCCCCAGCACCAGATTATAAATTTAACAGTGGTTTGTAGGAAAAGTTCAACACATTCTTTATAGTCATTTGTTGTTTCAAATAATTAACTTTTTTTTTATATATATATGTCTACATGCTTCTACAAAAATAAAGCTGTCAAGCAGAGGTGGTCCTCAGAGGAAAGCAGTGGCATACGTACAACCTAGTGGCATGACTGGTGTTTCAGTAAATTTAGTTTCCAATATTTCCTGTTCCATCCAGTGTTCAGAGTGGTGTTAACACCACAATTTGAAAAATTTTAGCACTCTCACCGCTTAAACCATTCCGCTAGCATTTGCATCTTCCTTTCTAGTTGTTTTCTAACGTTTCAAGTTCAAATTTTGCTAGGATTTAGGGCACTTTTCCAAAGAACTTCAATTAGTTTTAGATGCTCACAGGATCTATTAATTTACGAGGCATCCAGATTAACAGGCGTTGTTTAGGTTAATTAATAAATTGACTCCCTGTATGGTTAAAAAAAAAATAGTAAAGGAACTACGTGATTGGTAAAGAGGCATGTTTGTGTAGTGTATTTCACGGTCAAGAGGCATGTTTGTGTAGAGTATTTCACACTTTGACCAGGCCCTAAATATCGCATAAAGCACATTCATCATAAATGAGTATTGTTTGTTTTAAATGAGCGGATTTAAGGTTTTGTTTAAATATTATTTGTGTTTTTAAATTTTGCGTAATAATTTGACTTTTTTTTATGTTTTTTGAAATTTGGCACACCTGTTCACCCAAGACTGACGAACAAACACACCAACTTTCGGGCCTCTAACTAAAACCCTCTAGCGCCACCACTAGTCCAAACATTAAATTCTATTTGCACTAATAACTTAACAAATGTATGTTGTATAATTTTTTTTCTTCTGGTTCCTTGACCTTTGCAGATTTGATTTGACTATATGACCTCATTACCTGCCATTTTGATAATTAAACAATTTAGAATTTTCTGAAAAACATACTTTGTCAAACTCTTCCTAGATCATTAGTCCGATCTTCTCAAAATTTTTACCATATGCTCCTTAGACACTGTTGACTAAACAGTATGGATTTTATGTTGATTCGGCAGTTAAACAGTTTTGGATAGGTATACAAAAACCTTTGTTAAAAATGGTCCGATTTTTTTTTAATACTGCGATATCTTGACTACCCTTTGAGATATTAAAACCAAACTTGCTACTTGAGGTCCTTACCTTGGTCTAAGTTAGGCTTCATAGTTTCACCACATTGCCACCTAGTGGATGGGACAAGTTTGAGCAAAATTCATAAAATTGGTCTCAAAACGTTCCCACGGCCATGCTGAGTTAGAGGATGTCCAGTTTTCCCAGGTTAGCCATTTTGGATGTCAACCATCTTTAAAAAAAAAAAAACTCAAAAACTGCCCTAATTCGAAACTCAATACACATGTTCATCTCCTTGCTCTGGTGGTACTCAATTTTTTTTGTTGCAGCGCCACTTAAAACACAAGACTTCAGACTCAAAGATTGTAGGTACAAATCCCATGGTGGAACATGTGCATGAATGGTTAACTTCAATTTACTAATTTAACTTATTTTTCCTAATTTTAACTTCACTTTAACTTTATACTTCCTAAATTTAACTTACATTTTCTAATTTATCTTCAATTTAACTTACTATGCCTTAATTTCAGATGTCAGCCATCTTGAAAAAAACCCCTCATAAACAGCTTGCTGTGTTCAAACCCCAGATACATTATGTATGTTTTTAACGATTTAGTATGCTTCATGCCCAAAGTCTTTCATGCTTAACTTCAATTTCCGATTTTTTTTAAGGTTTATGCTTCACTCAATACATTGGAACTATTAAAATAATCTCCCTAAAACTTCAGTATTAAAGACTATGTGTAAGTGGTGCAGTACCTAAAACACAGGAATCTTTGCTTGTCGATCTTCTATTGAAAATATGAAACACTTGAATTTGCTCTTTCTTTAAATTGTTTATTGCTTCCAAAGTAACATCTTGGGGGTGAAACAGACAGTCTGTGCCGCAGTCCCACTGATGTTACTCTGCACATGCAAGTATTGTTGGTTCAAACGTGGAACCATGGTCATTTCTGCTTCTTCTTAAAGCTTTTTATGCTTTAGACCTTGACTTATGCCCCTGTGTCGATAGTCTGCGGATATAATGGTCAATGTATATGACGATTTCAGCTTGGCCCCGTTATTACTGCTTGCAGTAATATTTTTTTTTCTTGTTTTTGTATTCTCATTTGTTTAACTTAATTTACATTTCCATTTTGTATAGCTTTATTGCCTTTTAATTAATATTTTTATTTTTGTCTGTTCCATTTTGTTTCTTTTGGTTCATTTTCGTTTTTTATTTATTTATGTTAATTTAGTGTTTATGTTTTTCCCAGTGATGGGTTGCGGCTGGAAGGGCATCCGCTGCGTAAAACATATGCCAGAGAGTTGGCGGTTCATTCCGCTGTGGCGACCAAGAAAGGGAAGAAAGCCGACATGAAGATGAATGAATGAGTGTTTATGTTATTGCCATCAGTGCACATGTTTTTTTCAGATCTACTAATGGGTAATGTCTTTCTCACTCTCCAGAGAAGAAAGAAGTGACTCAAAGTTTGGAGAACTACACTTCAAAGTGTCCTGGAGGAATGGAGGTGATCAGCCTACCTGATGGACTCAAACTTCCTCCGGTTCCTTTCACCAAACTCCCAATCGTCAGGTAAGATTTCAATTACTGAATATTAAATAGAGTTGGGTTTAGTCTAGTCGCTAAAAAATCTTTATTTATCTGCTTTTTCCACAAGCAAAGCCGTTATAGCTTATATGCCATTTTTGTTGTTTTTTTTATTTCCCAGCTAAACTCTTCATTACTCCTGACTGGGAGGAAGGAATCTGACTAAGTTTAAATCTTTCAACGTTTGCATTGAATTGGTGTCTTTGAATAAGAAATTACATTTTCTGCACTGCTGGAACACAGTATTTGCTCAACGGAAATAGAAATATCCACGCTGTTTTCTCTGTGTGATTACAAGATTGTGTCGACTTGACATGTAAAACAAAAGCCAAAACGTTTTTGGTGGGAACATACAGCAAGATTCCATTCATGGCATTTTCCTGTCCTCCTGTAAAAGTAGATTTAACTCAGCATCGACAGGGTTTCTAGCCAGTGACTTCTGTGCCGGTCCCAAGCCCGGATAAATAGAGAGGGTTGTGTCAGGAAGGGCATCCGGCGTAAAACAAGCCAAAACCAAATATGCAAGTCATCAATTCATTTTCCATACCGGATCGGTCGAGGCCCGGGTTAACAACGACCGCCACCGGTGCTGTTGACCTACAGGGTGCCGGTGGAAATTGGACTACTGTTGGTCAAAGAAGGAGAGGAGGGAGAAGGATTCGTAGGCAGAGAGAGAAGAGGAAAGGCAAGAGTATAGGTCTGAGAATAGGGACTCTCAACGTTGGTACAATGACCGGGAAAGGTAGAGAGCTGGCGGACATTATGGAGAGAAGGAAGGTAGATATTCTATGTGTGCAGGAGACCAGGGGGAAGGGTAGCAAAGTGCGTAGTATTGGAGGGGGATACAAACTGTTTTACTATGGTGAGGATAGGAAGAGAAATGGGGTTGGAGTGATCCTGAAGGAGAAGTTTGTGAGGAATGTTTTAGAGGTGAAAAGAGTGTCCGACAAAGTGATCAGTTTGAAGTTAGAGATTGAAGGGGTGATGTTGAATGTAGTGAGTGGTTATGCTCCACAAGTAGGCTCTAAGCTGGAAGAAAAGGAGAGATTCTGGAGTGAGTTAGATGAGGTGACTGAGAGTATTCCCAGAGGGGAGAGAGTAGTGGTGGGAGCAGACTTCAACGGTTATGTGGGCGAGGGCAACAGAGGGGATGAGGAAGTGATGGGCAGGTTTGGTGTTAAGGAAAGGAACCCAGAAGGACAGATGGTGGTGGACTTTGCCAAGAGGATGGAAATGGCTGTAGTTAACACTTATTTCCAGAAGAGGGAGGAACATAGAGTTACCTACAAGAGTGGTGGTAGGAGTACGCAGGTGGACTACATCCTAAGTAGACGAGCCAATCTGAGAGAGATCACTGACTGCAAAGTAGTGGTAGGAGAGAGTGTAGCCGGACAGCATCGGATGGTGATTTGTAGGATGTTTCTGGTGGTCAGGAAGAAGAGGGGAGGAAAGATGGAAAAGAAGACCAAGTGGTGGAAGTTGAAAAAGGAAGACGGTTGTGAGGAATTCAGACAGAAGCTGAGTCAGGCTTTTGGTGGTCAGGAAGAGCTTCCAGAGGACTGGGAAACTACATCAGAAGTGATCAGGGAGACAGGTAGGAAGGTGCTAGGTGTGTCAGCAGGAAGAAGGAAAGAAGATAAGGAAACATGGTGGTGGAATGAGGAAGTACAGGACATCATCCAGAGGAAGAGGCTAGCTAAAAAGAAGTGGGACATCGAGAGGACTGAAGAAAGTAGGCAGGACTACAAGGAATCACATCGCAGGGTGAAGAGGGAGGTGGCAAAGGCCAAACAGAAGGCATATGATGAGTTGTATGCCAGGTTAGACACGAGGGAAGGTGAGAAGGAATTGTACAGATTAGCGAGACAGAGAGACAGAGATGGGAAGGATGTGCAACAGATAAGGGTGATTAAAGATAGAGATAGAAGGGTTCTAACAAGTGAGGAGAGTGTGCGGAGAAGATGGAAGGAGTATTTTGAGGACTTGATAAATGAGGAGAATGAGAGAGAAAAAAGGGGGGAAGAGGTGAACATTGTAGAGCAGGAAGTTGAAAAGATTAGAAAGGATGAGGTGAGGAAGGCTCTGAGGAGAATGAAGAGTGGAAAGGCTGTTGGTCCAGATGACATCCCTGTGGAGGTGTGGAAGTGTCTAGGAGAGACAGCAGTGGAGTTCCTATCTAGGTTATTCAACAGGATTCTAAAGAGTGAGAAGATGCCTGAGGAATGGAGGAGAAGTGTCCTAGTGCCAATCTTTAAGAACAAGGGTGATGTGCAGAGTTGTAACAACTACAGAGGTATAAAGTTGATGAGCCACACAATGAAACTCTGGGAAAGAGTAGTGGAAGCTAGGCTAAGTAGGGAAGTTGATATTTGCGAGCAGCAGTATAGCTTCATGCCCAGGAAGAGCACTACTGATGCAATTTTTGCTCTGAGAATGCTAATGGAAAAGTACAGAGATGGTCAGAAGGAGCTGCACTGCATCTTTGTGGACTTAGAGAAAGCGTATGACAGGGTGCCGAGAGAGGAGCTATGGTCCTGTATGAGGATGTCTGGAGTGGCAAAGAAGTACGTCAGAGTAGTTCAGGATATGTATGAGAGGAGTATGACAACAGTGAGATGTGCTGTAGGTCAGACGGAGGAGTTCAAGGTGGAGGTGGGGCTACATAAAGGATCGGCTTTGAGTCCCTTCTTGTTTGCTATGGTGATGGACAGGTTGACAGATGAGGTCAGACAGGAATCTCCATGGACAATGATGTTTGCAGATGACATTGTAATCTGTAGTGAGAGTAGAGAGCAGGTGGAGGGACACCTGGAAAGTTGGAGGTCTGCTCTAGAAAGAAGAGGAATGAAAGTCAGTCGTAGTAAGACAGAATACATGTGTTTGAACGAGAGGGAGGGAAGTAGAACAGTGAGGTTACAGGGGGCTGAGGTCAAGAAGGTGGAGGAGTTTAGATATTTGTGGTCAACAGTCCAGTGCGACGGGGAGTGTGGAAAAGAGGTGAAGAGGCGAGTGCAGGCAGGTTGGAGTGGGTGGAGAAAAGTGTCAAGGGTGTTGTGTGACAGAAAGTCAGAGAAGCCAGATTGAGATGGTTTGGACATGTGCAGAGAAGGGATAGTAGTTATATTGATAGAAGGATGTTGGAGATGGAGCTGCCAGGCAAGAGGAAGGCCAAAGACAAGTTATATGGGTGTGCTGAAGGAGGACATGAAGGTAATTGGTGCAAGAGTAGAGGATACTGAGGCCAGAGTTAGGTGGAAACAGATGATTTGCTGTGGCGACCCCTAAACTGGGAACAGCCGAAAGAAGAAGAAGAAGAAGAAGAAGATCGGCAGAACATGGTTAGGTGGAAATTGCTATAGTGTCGTATTGTTATTTTGAATGTATGAAACAAGTTAGAAAAATACATATTTTCTTTATTTGTAATCTGGTATCTTTTGTTTAACTGATCAAAGTCAATCCACACCCTTAAGCCAGATTTATACTGCTGCATCAAATCTATGATTTGGCCATTGCGGAAGCTACGCGCACACACATTTGTCAACAATGCATTTATAATTGTACGCTGTCTATGTTCTATGCGCTGTCTATGTTCTGATCAATACTGATTTGATAAGAATGCCAACTGCCAGCAAGCTAAAACACAACACAGATATATAAGAAAAATATTTTATTTACCTTTCATAAATTGTTTTAATTTAAAAAACAAACATCTGCTGCTGCTACAGAAACTCTGTCTCTAAACTGATCAATATCACAATGGGCGTAATGACCTTGTTAACTTTTAGCTAGCGAAAACTCAAACCAGATAACAAAGGAAGGTTATTTACTTTATCGGCAAAGTTTTACTTTATTATTCTGCGTTGACATGGAGAGAAAGCCAAGAAAGAAAGATGAAGAGCTTTTTCTGTGAAGCATTGCCGCACGGTTAGAAAATTTCAGAGGTGCACGTCGAGGTTACGTAAGCACGGAGACTTTGCAGATGACAACTAGTAGAGTTGATGCAGAGGTATAAATCAGGCTTTACATGTTTCTATAAATTGGTTAAATGTGGTAAAGCTTATTTAATCTACTCTTAAGTTCAAACATTTGTGTTTTGAAAAATAGAACAGAAAAGAATCATGTTGTATATCACAATCACAATATGGGTTAAAAAAAAAGTTATTCAACCGTTCTGATTATTCAAAACGTTAACAATTTACAGACACTGACATTTACAGGCTCTTTAAATCCCAGTGTTTCTAGCAGTATTAAATGAATGAAGATGAAGTGTAAAAATATCGTATAATTACTCAGCTCAGCTGCCTCTTAGCAAGCAGATTCTTGATTTGACTCCTGACCAAGGAATTTTATTAAGTAGATTTGGCACTGTAAGTTGATGAGCAACTTTAGTCTGCTTAAGGTGGGAGTTTACTTTGTGACCTTGACGAGACCATCATTATTTTGACCATCAACAGTCATTAGTAATAGCTTTTGTTAACATTAGCTTGATATGCCATAGATTGTGCAACCTTTTTTGTTTGTAATGGGAACAAGTGATGATAATAGGTGTGATATGGTCATGTTTACTTTTTCTGGTGACAAATTTAGCTATCATTTTCTGAACTAAACATAGTTCAATATAGTGGTGGAGCTTTTTAATGAACAAATTTTTCTCTGGAAAAAGGATGCTGTTTTAGTAATGGTTTCATGTGCATCATACAATTTTAGGTAACTTGGCCAATCAAAAACAGGATATTGAGAGCACTTTTAGTTTAAGGTCATCTTTGTTTTGGGAAATCTATATAAGTTTTAAAGTATTTATATTTATTTTGATATGTAATTTGCAAAATGACAATGGAAATGTTTTTTCTGTTTTTAGGTTTGCATTTTGTTTTTCTATATCTGCAATCAGCAACATGTTCTATACTTTAGCAATGCCCTTAAGTTGAAAGAATTCAGTCATGGGAACTTAGGAAAATATGGTCTATCTTAACACCAAGTTTTTTACCTTTTGGGGAAACGGTATGTCCCTGAGGTCCACTTTTAAGACAGTAAAATTCTGCAAATTATTGCTCATCCAATCATTAATATCAGAGGTTGTTCAGTCTGAGTAGCAGTGGAAGTTAACGCCATGTCTTCTAATAATATTGCCAATGGGCAGCATGTAGATTAGGAATACAATGAGTCCCAGAACAAATCCCGCACAGATCTTCACACTCTCCTGCTATTGTGTCGGATGAGTCTCCATATACATTAACAAACTGACTCCAGTGTCTTTAAGAGAATTCTGGGATATATTGTATCGAAGGCAGCACTGAGATCTAACAGAACTAAGAAAGAGATATTCTTTTGAACTCCAGATTGAAGATTTTCATAGAGGTTGTTGTTCTGTAAGAAGGAAGTCAGCAAAGTTATTACAACTTTCTATAATATTTTTGACCGTAACGACTCCTAACTGTCTTTATCATTGTCTTAAATGTGAAACTTGAAATGTTGTTTGTCTTGAATGCATTATCATTTTCAACATAATGTGGAATATTTTCCATGTAAAGGTATAGTATATACATATAAATTATTGTGGGGATTAAAACTGATCCTTGTGGTCCTTCATATTTCAGTGCTGGTAAATCTGAACAATCCCAACATTAACCAACTGAATCTGGTTAGACAAGTATGACTTAAACCACCGCATAGCCTGACCCTAAATGCCAGAGTAGTTCTCTAGGCTGTGATTGAGTGCTAATCGGTTAGAACTTTCCCCATGATCATATGCATGAAACAAATAAATTACAGCATGTACAAGTGTTGTGATCAGGTCTGAATCTAGCTTGAAACAAATGCAAGTGCTTTATTTTTTAGACTTAAACAGAAAGTTATAAACTGGCTTATAGGTGATTCGTTCACATCCAGATATTGTTGTTATTTAAGCTTTTCCTACTTGCAGCTATTTGGAGCAAGTCTATCAGAATATTTGCCAGCATGGGTTGTAACGTACATGTTGTAGGTGTACATTAGTTTTAAAGTAGTAATTATTTTTACTTTTTATAGCACAAGATGTAAAACTTGGCTAAATATTTTCTTTTCTTTCAGATCAGTATCACTGCTAAACTTACCAGTTGGTCTTCGTCCTCTCAAAGTGAAAGGTCTTCCGGGACAGGGAATCTCTACTGCCAGCCCATTCATTTACTCCCCTATTACTATTCACAACAGAGGAGATGAGGGCTCAAAGAAGATTGGTGAGTTTTCCTTTTTCTCTTTTATGTATTGTGATTTTTAAGCTTTAATTTAAGTGTTTATACATGATCTTGTTACTCTGATGACTGTAGTTATGACCTTTTTTATTGTTTAAATGTTTTTTTATCAAACACTCAGAATTATCTTCATATGGGGTGGGGGGTTTGATTCAGCACTCTCATTACATTGTCTCTTTGCCTGCTAAGAAGTTGGAAGGAGTAGAGGTGCATTTGGAGGTCTAAAAAAGCATCATACAAAGTCATTATGGGTACTCTGTTTACTCAATGGCAGGTTTAAAGCAAATTTGTTGAATTGCAAAGGATTTTAAAGAAATGTATAGAAAATATTTGCAAAAAGTGTGTATTTACAAAAAAATGTGTGTTTTGGATGAAGCTTTACATTTGTTTGGCAGATAAACTTGGTGGTCAAGTTTTTTTGTGTTTTATTTTTTCTATTTTTGCGTTTTATTAATCAGCTCTTTCCCGGGCTGCAGTTGGTCCAAAATGCTGCAGCCCGGTTTTTAACTGGAAAACTCAAGCAAGATCACATATCTCCATTGTATCACTTGCTTCTGAAATGCAGCAGAGTGGATTTTAAAGTATTAATGCTGGTCTTAAAGATCGCAGAAAGGTTTAGATTATACTCCTACCTGTTATATATGAAAGAAATGATGGCATACTTTTGCAAGGAATTAAGTAAATTGGAAATATGACAATTAAATCTACTATAAAATGACAAATAACAGATATTGTTTATACCCAGAATTTTTGCATAAAAAATGTAACAAATTTGGTTACCTGATGAAATTTGTTTAAAATTAAATGAAAGGATTCGGTGTCTGTCAGATTATAGTCCCTCTTTATTCATGCTAGGTATAAATGTGGACATAAGTAGTTTGTGTAGTTTATTAAAAACTGGTTTTATAGACTCATAATGTAAATAAAGCATAAAGTTAAAAATCAGCTCATCGAGCCATGGCTTCCAACAGGTCTCCTAAAGCAGTCAGGAACGCTCTGTTAAAACCTCCTAGAGTGTCGTTTTTATTAGCAGTTCTCCTACATGTGCCTACAATCGGTAATCCATGTTCCACTCTTCTATGCACTCACAAACTTCATCAAAAGAATGAAAGGTCTGCAACTTCTCATTTGTCTTTTTAACTTGACAAGTTTCTCTTGAAAATCCAGCGATTTGTGTTTGTGGCACTATGAGTAAAATCAAGCAGTTGTGTTTGTCTGCCGCAGGCAATGGCAGATCTGGCCAATCTGTGTTATTTGGGGATGTCACGCCTTTCTTTTCAATCAGCAAAAAAGTATTGCTCAGCTCTCTTTATAACCTTAGAATCTTTAGAACTTTAAAATCTTAACGGGTACTACAAAAGCCCACAGAGCGTGGTGGAAACACACTCAAAAGCATGCAGTAAGGCATTACTAAAAAGTGACATTAAACACTAGATAACAAAATTTGCTATTGTCATTAAGATTACATTTTAAATTTAATTTATGTTAATTTTATGTTTTTTGTGTGTTTAAATGGCATTTAAATATTTGCTTATGGATGGAAAATTTTTGTCTGCAGGATTAGTTTTAATGATGGAAAGTTTGTGTATGCATGTCCTGAAAAGGCTCCTCATGTAACATCTTATGGAGTCAGAATAGGTTTCGTACTAAAGTGAAACATTATTAATGTGAAGATGTTACATTATAATCAACAGTACGATTATGGTTTGATGTGAAAGAGGTAGATGTTTGTTTTTGGATAGGTGCTAGTAGCACTTTGCCTTTTAGTAATTGCTCCTATTTTAAATGCTCAATAAACCATTTTAAAGATCATGCATGCCCCCATATTTACTTAATGTTACCAACCAAGGATGGATTAATTTTATTTTTATTTGCCCCATTACTTATTAATGCTTTTAGCTTTAACGTGTAAGAATTTAACGTTTTCTTAAGTTCTTCAAGCTGCTCTTGTGTTACTTTCACTTTATCTGAAGTCTTGTTTTTTTTGTAAATATACATTCTTTGAGACTCATGGCTGGGAAAAATGCAGGAATCTGATTAAGACTATTCGAACTGTGGTTGTTCTTTTTTTCTAACAACCCTGTTGTGGAAGAGTCAGATGGCTCAGCATGTCCCATTTCCTTTGCCAAAATCCCACCAGGGTCTAATCTGAGCTCTCAGTATTTCAGAGTGTGCCATCCCATGATCATTTAGATGCTCCTGGTGGTCCTGATTTCACTCTCGATTACTCTCGAAAGGGTTATTGGTGTTTGGCACAGGTTGCGATTAGTCATGTGTGGGCACTGAGTCAACCACCAAGAATAAACACGCCCCTCGATCAGAAGAGAAACTTCCTGAGAAGATGAAAAAGCAATAGCATCAGATACAATCTTTTATGTTTACATAATTAAACCACAATTAGTCGAATATGTTGGAAATGTCAGATGAAAGGGACATTTTGGGTGTGTCCAATAGTATTCTGAGGATAGAGTGGAAGTGCTAGCCACACCGATTTTAAAGTTCTTTCACTTATTGTCCATATGCTGAAATAACAGCTAGAGTTAATTAAGCCAAACTACTTTTCCGACTATATTTTGCCAAACAGGAAATTTAGCCTCCACAAAAATGTGAGGTAGCACTCAAGACATTGATGATGATGAATTGTAGACATATTTTTAATGCGTCAAGGGGTTTACCCAGAGTGAGACAATACAAAATATCATAAAATAGCATATAGGATGTGAGTTATGATCTTGTTATACAAGATAAATTTGATCTTGTTCATTTTCATAAATTTTCAAGGTTTTGTTTGTTTTGTTAGATTTATGAATGCATATTGAATATGAATATTATGAATGGTGTGACTTGTGGATTTCAACAAGTTTAGATGTGAAGTAAATAAGATTAAACTAATTTTTATTCAAGTTTTTGACTGAAACTACTAACACCTCTAAAGCTATTTATTTGCTCATCAGGCCTGAGCGACACATTTGGTATTTGTGCCTAAGAACCCTTCCTTCTTTTTTGATTTGCACAGCAGTCTAGTAATCACCAAAGTCCTTCATCTCACAGTCGTGACGAGACATCCTTGCTCTGATTCCTTCAACACACTATAAAATCCTTGAAGGTGATGCTTTTATTCAAACATACCCTACTGTCATAACCCTACACATGTCCCTATAGTCTGTTTTTCTTTCTCGTTTCTCGTTTTTTGCTTTAAAAGCTCCCACGCATTTGTAAACAAGCCACATGATATGTTTTTTGACCGGTACTGGCTTACTTAATACCCTCCCAGAATGCCACAGGTGGGTGGTGATGTGTCATGCAAATCTCGGGTAAGCCCGTGACCTAAACTGAATGTCTCTGAGTCATATTTTTGCACTGACAGAACAAGTGTTTGTAGTCGTGACTTCAAAGCTCTATTGCTTTGAATATTTTATGTGTGGATTTATGTACATTACTACACTGACGTTTTAACAAACATCCATTGAGCAACTTTGTATTGAGTGTTTTGTTTATGTGTCTATCTGAGTTGGTGTCACGGTTTGTGATCTGGTTAGAGAGTGTCTGTTCTGAATCACCTCTAGATGGTATTTTCAGAGCAATTTTGTTGCTCTCATCTTGTCAGAAATCAGTCTGACTCACAAACACAAAGCAGATGTTTCTAAGGAGAGGACCTTTATCAAAGCAAACAGCCTCCACAAACAAGATTTGTGTGATGTACATTTAGTCAAAGCAACATACAGAAGGGGAGAGACAATCTGCAATTTGTTACACAGTCAAAGTCTGTGTCAGTTTTCTCATAGTAGAAGTTTTATCAGCTGATTAACTTTACTACGATGAAAATAAAGACAGCGGAGGAGAAAATTGATTTTTTTTATAGTAGGTTTTCCCTGAAGAAAAAAGCGCAGGCTTCTGGAGGGCACCTGGGAGTGTATGAGCTTGTGGAGGTAAACAGGGCTGATTTGGAGATAGTTTTGTACGCCAGTATCAGTGATATGAATTTCACACGAGCTGCAATAGAAAACCAGTGAAGATTGATGAAGAGGGGAATAAAATGAGCTTGCTTTGGTTCCTTGAAGATACGACGAGCGGCAGAGTTCTGGATCATCTGCAGAGGTTTCAGCGTGTTCGCTTGAAGTCCTGCTGGGAGCGCGTTGCTGTAGTACAGATGTGAGAAGACCAGAGCCTGAAGCAGAAGTTCTGTCTTGGCCATGTTGAGTTGTAGGTGAGGGTTCTTCATCCAAATAGAAATTTATGCAGATAGTTACTGATTGGTCATCTTGGGGAACAACAGATAGATTAGAGTGTCATCAACATAGCAGTGATACGCGAAGCCGTGTCTGCGGCTGATAGGGCTCAGGGAGATGGTGTTGATGGAGAAGAGAAAGGGACCAAGGACTGAATCCTGGGGAACCCCAGTGAGTATTCTATGATTGTTAGAGACCTCGACCCTCCAACCGACATTTAAAGATCTACCAGTGAGATAGAACTAAAGCCAGTTGAGGACAGTGCCAGTGATGCCCATCGCAGAAAGAGTGGAGAGAAGGATCTGATGGTTGATTGTGTCAAAAGCGGCAGAGTGGTCTAGTAGGATGATCTGTAGTTAGCCCTGGCATCTCGCAGTGCTTCCATCACAGACAGCAAAGCCGTCTCTGTTGAGAGTCCATTTTTGAAGCCTGACTTTTTTCCTGACTCAGAACAAGCTCGATGACAAGCAGAGATTTGATCGAACTTTTTCTGCATTCAGTATACTGCCTAGCCAAGGAAAAAGAGATGAACATGACATGAACTAAGCAAATGGGTACGAGATCTCTTATTGGATGATTACTGTATAGCCAGTGATCTTTTAGCCAACAAGTTATTTTATCCTAACTGCTGCTATGATTTGCTTATCATTTCTTAACCAACATTCAAGCAAAAATTTTTTGGTTTTGTTTTTAACACGTCAGTCTTTTATGTTAATTAGTTAAGATACGCCCACTTTGTTATAGAGGCTTCATGGCGGAAAAGCTCTGAAACATAGTGACAGTTGCGTCGGTTGCGTCTTTATCTTAACCCTAGTGGAGAGATTTTATCATGTCATTGTACAAAACGGTTTATAAAATAAACAAAACAAACCTCATTCATTTATCACTGAAACAATAGGGAATAAATATTTAAGTTGGAGACTAAAACATTTTTTTTTATTTGTGTGCGTATACCATTTGCTTGCATCATTGCTCTGTTAATTTTATGGCGGACACATCTAAAAACTTACTGGAATGTTGAAACTTACCATTTTACTAACCTTTATTTAGCTGAAGATATTAGAGGCATCCTGCTCCTCAGAACAATCAGTGTGGGTTTGTGAGGAAAAAGCGAACAGCCACCTCAGTTATAAAGCTTGTTATATTTAAAAAAAAAACTGAATCTATGTATGCAGTTAAAATACTTTTTGTTAACCCTTGTATGGTGTTCGGGTCTGTGGGACCCATTTTCAGTTTTCATCAAAAGAAATATTAAACAAGCATTTATTATTTGAAGTTGAGATTCACTGGGCGTGGCTCATTTCCTGTGAAAAACATATATCAGAACAGTTTTTTTATGACCCCACACGTACGCCCCCTACACATTTATATTACACACAAGGTGTTTGGGTCTACTGGACCCGGGGCATGTTAAAGTATGAAAAATGGTATATTCTTTACCTTAATTCTCTCTTCCCACACAAACATAAATCACACATAAACATAACATTTTACATTTTAGAATAAAATTGTGTGATTGTGTGAATTAAAAGCACCAAAATGTAATGGGTCCAGCAGCCCCACCAACCCAGCCAAAGTAACAGTAATGAGAACACCACACATGGTTCAAATTCTAAACGTCAGGTTAAAGAACAATAAATAAAGTATATTTGCTGTTTATATCACTTGTTTCTTGGCTAAAGGAAATATTGTTTAAGTTTTTAACATCAAATGTTTTGATTGGGTGAATTAAAATCTACAAAAGGCAATAAGTCCATGAGACCCGCAAACACCGCCTGAGTAACAATAATATAAACACCACACAAGGGTTAAAATAATATTTTTTTTACTTGAATATCTTGAATTGCATTTGACAGGTTTATTGACTTTATTTAAAAAAATACAAAAAACAAACAACACTTTTATTGCACTTTTGACCCATTTAAGTAGTTAAGATTTTTTTTACATAAATATAATTTTAGCTTTGAAAATTATCCACAGACAAACATCCTAGCATGTAAAAAAAGGTTTGCTCTGTTGTTTTAGGGCAGATTTTAATGGGTTAACATGAACTCCATATTAATAACTTTGATTGGATTGTTTCGTTACGTGCCCCTATTTCCTCAAATAATGATCTTTTGATTCCAAGTCTTTGCTTCTTTTAATCCTCGGTACTGACTGTTATCCTTACAAAATTCATCACGCTCCATTAGACAAAAAAATAAATAAAATCAATAGAATTCAAAACTACATTGCTAAGACCTTACTATGAACCCATGGATGACATTGCTCTTGTATTATGACTTAAGGAGAAACAGTGAGAACTCAAACAACCTCAATCTATTTGGCTCCTGGACAATTATTGGAAACCCATCTTCTGTTATGTAACTAGCCTTGATTAAAAGCAAACATCAATACAATACAAAGTGATATGGAAGACAAACACAAAAGAGAGTACCATTTGTCTTTTTGCAGTGGGTTATTAGAGATGAGTGTTAAAAAAATTTGATGGCAGGAAGAAATCGATTGAAACCTGAGTGAATATTATACTATGTCCAATGAAACTGCAGAGTTTGCTGATAAAACTGGTGGGAGTTTACTGAATTTAAGACAAAAATTTTAAATCACCCGGACTTCAACAGTTTCTGCCACATGGAACAAAGGAAGCCCTTGTATAGTGGTCTAACCAGTGCACATTCTGTACTTGGAAGTAAAATAAAACACTGGATAATAAAAATGAGGCAAAACTTTGCAGTAATGTTTCACAAGTTCCCATGGAAAAAAAACCATTAATTAATG
The DNA here is from genome assembly GCA_900490495.1 of Danionella dracula. NCBI lineage: Eukaryota > Metazoa > Chordata > Actinopteri > Cypriniformes > Danionidae > Danionella > Danionella dracula. Next base: position 18,880,099 of record UELW01000012.1, read on the forward strand.
CACGTATAAGCATTAGTTAATCAGTATTTCCCCTAAGTTTGTAAGGGTGGGGAGGTTTTAATTATGTTAGGTTTAATTAGGTTTTTTAAGGTTTAGATAATAAGATAATACTGGTTAAGAAATATAGCAATGGAAAGCTAAAATTGCTTTGTAGCATTTTACCTACATTCCACAGTATAAAAGAGCTCGTCTTCTCCCGCTTATCCGGGGCCGGGTCGCGGGGGCAGCAGTCTAAGCAGGGATGCCCAGACTTCCCTCTCCACGGACACTTCTTCCAGCTCCCTGGGAGGGATCCCCAGGCGTTCCCAGGCCAGCTGGGAGACATAGTCCCTCCAGCGCGTCCTGGGTCTTCCCCGGGGCCTCCTCCCAGTGGGACGTGCCCGGAACACCTCCCCTGGGAGGCGTCCAGGAGGCATCCGGAACAGATGCCCAAGCCATCTCAGCTGACTTCTCTCGATGTGGAGGAGCAGAGGCTCTACTCTGAGCTCCCCCAGGGTGACGGAGCTTCTCACCCTATCTCTAAGGGAGCGCCCAGCCACCCGGCGGAGGAAGCTAATTTCGGCCGTTTGTATCAGGATCTTGTCCTTTCGGTCATGACCCAGAGCTCATGACCATAGGTGAGAGTAGGGACGTAGATCGACCGGTAAATCGAGAGCTTTGCCTTTTGGCTCAGCTCCCTTTTCACCACAACAGATCGATACAGCGACCGCATCACTGCAGATGCTGCACCGATCCGTCTGTCGATCTCGCGCTCCATCATCCCCTCACTCGTGAACAGGACCCCGAGATACTTAAACTCATCCACCTGAGGCAGTAGCACTCCACTGACCTGGAGAGCGCAAGCCACCTTTTTCCGGTCGAGAACCATGGCCTCAGACTTGGAGGTGCTGATCCTCATCCCAGCCGCTTCACACTCGGCTGCAAATCGCCCCAACGCACGCTGCAGGTCAAGAGCTCTCGTTTCTTAATTAAGTGCAAGCTATTGAGCTGGAAAAATAAAAAAAGGCTTTTATTGTCATTTCAACCATATAAACTGATGCAGTACATAGTGAAATGAAACAACGTTCCTCCAGAACCCTGGTGCTACATAAAAAAAACATATAGTCCCTTACAACACGACAGACAGTGCATGGTATGCAGCCTAGTGCAAACAGTGCCGAACAACACAGTACAAAAACAGGGAGGTGTTAGATGGGGTTTCCTCAGCCTTCTCAGGAAGGCTTTTTTACTGATGGAGCTGGTTTTAAGAGATCAGGTGAGGTTCTCCGCCAGAGGAATTTGGTGTTCTTGATGATCTCCCCGGAGGATCCATTGATGATCAGTGGAGAAGTATCACTCTTTGCTCTTCTAAACTCAACAACCATCTCTTTTGTTTTTTTTTTAGATTGATATGAACCTAAAACTGTTCTGAATTAGTCCGTTTGGTGTCCATCTTTCACAAGTCTGAACCGAGTGCAAGGTTTGCAGTGCACCAGTAGCTGCATCGGAGTACCAGGGGCCTATTGTGAATGATATAGATTGCAAGAGCAGCATGGCATTTATTAATTTGTCAAGCAAATCTATATTTAGGCTTTTTGCTGTTCAATTATTGTTGAAAATGGTGATAAAACAGTTAGATTTTTTGGCTTAAGCACATTCACGGTGCACAAAATGAATTCAAGATTAGGATGAATCTCTGTGTCTGAAGGCGAGAGAGACAGTACGAGAGAGACGAAGAGTTTGCAGGAGAGGGTTGCAGCACGAGGGAACTGTTTAAGAAACATGTTTAATATGAATCATTAATTGTATGTTTTTTTGTCTTCTTCTCCCCGGATATTGAATGGCAGTGGAAACAGTGGTAACTATTTAATGAGTTATTGATTTGTGAAGTACAGCTTTGCTCACAGAAGATTAAGATATTTTTGGTTGTTGTTGTTGAAAACATCATAATCATGTGTAACAAATCATACATTTTGAAGAGGAGTCCAGCTTAGTTCATATATTAATTATTGTGCGGTTCATGTGTGATGTCATTATCAAAACATTTTACAACTTATTGTTGCTATTAACTCATGCTCTAGGAATTTATTTACTTAAGGTTGATTCTTAAGTAATTCTTTTAATGAAATGTGGCAAATTAGCATGAATCTGCAGAAAAGCACTGGGAAAATGAAGGTTAAATAACCACCAACTGTAGTTGCAAAGATGCTTTTAAGAGATGGGAAAAATTTGTTATTCATACCATTTATTACAAAATGCACATTGAAAAATGAAATTGAAATAGGTTTTAGTTTTTTTCCAGCTCAATACACTTGCTCTATTTGCACTTTTTTTTTTGATCTTTTTTTGCGAAAGAAAAGTAATTAAGCTTAGTGGAATGAACTGTTGTGATGAATCTAAACTATAACAATGTTTAGACTATGGAAGCTGTTATTAAAATGGTTTTACTACTGCACACTCAAACATGCCTTCTTATGTAGCTTGATGGGCTAATAAAATGTTCTAATCCAATCAGATGCAAATATGACACATTCAGGGTTTGATTTGTCTTTTAGCAGACATCATCTTGTCATCTTTAGAAATTCTCCAGACGGCTGACGTGAATAAAATATGAAGACGATAATAATGTATTATAGACTACCTGGTCAAAAAACCATAGCTAATATTTTGTTGGAATACCGTTCAGTGTTTCATTCATTGCTCACCAAGCATTGATCATGATTGCATTTGACTGCTGCACAACACCTTTTCCAGCACATCCCAAAGATCCTTTAAGGGGTTAAGCTCCGGGCTTTGCAGCCTCTGCGCTCTACTTAAATGCACTCTCGGTTTGATGATCTCCAATGGTTTGACTCGTCTCAAACAGAGGAACGTCTTAAGAAATGAGAAACAACTCATTGCACCATTTGGGGCTAAATAATTTGTTGCCAGCTAAAAGATAGCCACCCTTGTTGTAATCATAGGCTTGTACCTATTTACTTATATAAATCCAGATGATGACTTTTTTGCTCATGCAGTGTATAATTGTTAATTTCTTCATTTTTTTATATTGTAATGGCTTTCAATGATTTTAATAGATAGGAAAGCGACATGTGTGCTCCATGTGTCTGTTCACCGACCTCTTTGCTATCAGTGCCAACATAGTCATAATCATGTTTAGCTATTAAGTAAATTCAGAGATTAATACAAATTAATTTAGCTGAGATAATGTTATTAAATCGTTAAAATACATAATTAAAATGTAATGTTTATTTTAATAGCTGAAGAAGTAGAATATGAGGCATGCTCTAGTTATGTTGATTGGTAGAAGTAAAGCAAATAATTAGGGACCACAGTTTTAGTGTCTCAAAAAAAGAATGTTAAGATTGATTTCTGCTCTTGTTGAAGAACAGACTGATTAGAACAGCCTGTAGCCTTGCTGATTTTTTCTGCCGGATAATTATTATTATTTTTTTTAACTGAGTCATGTAGATGCAAGTCACAAAACATAATGGCTATATTTGTCAGCCTTTGAATTATTAGCATTTTAATAACGATACATTCCAATTTCCTTCACTCTAAAAAATTATGCTCTCCGGAGGTGCTTGAAATTAAACTCCTTTGCTTAACATTTTGAACGTTGTTTGATTTTAGGCTCATTAGATAAAGCCATCTGTTAACTACTTTGAAAGCATTGAAATATTAATTAATGCATCTGGAATGTAATGGATGTCTTCCCTTCAGACCAGAGCTATCTTACTTCAGAATGATCAACTTCAGAGTTATCGTAACAAACACCCCAGCAGGGCGATGGAATACCCAAACAATCTTCAAACTCTGGCCACTGATCCGCTCAGCCAAAACCCATTTTTTAAATGTATGGTTTGTTGTTGGGGATGAAGTGTCTGCCTTCAAGCTGCCTTTTTATACAGTGAATATATTTGCTCTTATTCCCAGAAAAGAGCCCAGAAGCCTTCAGATGTGAGCTTGTGTGTGATATACGAGCTCAAGCTATATTTAATACATTCTGGATATTTATGATTATATTGACTACTTCTCCCTGGTGGAGAGAATATTCACTCAGAGAGAAAGATAAGAAACTTTGATCAAAGTTTTGACTTCGCTTATGATTTCCAGGTCTATGATCTATGTGATATAGGTCTTATGGTGTTTTCCAAAATATTTAGATTTTGTCCAACATCAGTGTGTGCACGCTCCTGGGAGAATGGACAAAAATTCCTATGAACACAATTGAGTTGAAAAATTTGATTATTATTTAAAACCAATATAAAGAAAATATATATTTTTTTAATTGTTGGGCAACTGGCAAAAGTGTTAAGATAAAAGTATGAGTGTGTGCAGCATTGTATGGAGTGTGTCAGTTAGGCTGCAATGACCTTGAGCTCAGGAAACACAGTGAACCAACACCGACAGATGGCATGACGTCCCAAATCAACACTGTCTGTGGAAACTTTGTGCTGGATTTCAACCATGTGAATTCTGATGTGGTCTCTTGTTGAAGAGTGGCATGACACAAGGAATATGACCGCTTAAACCTTTCTTGCAAATGTCTGTGCATGGTGGTTCTTGAAGCACTGACTCTAGTTGTAGTCCTGTTTCACATATTTACAAATGGGCTTTTTCAGTACCCTCTCCAGGGTGGGTTTTTCTCTATTGCTTGTACATTTTTGCTACCAGATCTTTTCCTTCCCTTCTCTTCTATGTTAATGCAGAGTGTAAACAGCCAATCTGCATCACAGTGGCCTTTAATGTTTTGCCCTAATTGTGCGAGATGTTGATGTTTGTCCTTCAGACAACGGTCAAGTTGTCACACACACACACACACACACACACACACATATATATATATATATATATATATATATATATATATATATATATATATATATATATATATATATATATATATATATATATATATATATATAAATACACACACACACACACACAGACACATTCAGTGGGACCATCACCCAAAGTCCCAGAAGTCCCACTTATTAAACCTGTGAAGTGAAGACCATTTCAGCAGACTACCTCATGAAGGTCATCAAGAGAACTCCAAAAGTGTACAAAGCGTAATCAAAGCAATAGGTGGCTACTTTGAAGAAGCTAGAATTACATGTTTTCAGCTTTTATTTTTATTTTTTTTGGTAAATTCATAGTTTTGATGCCTTCAGTGTGAATCTACCATTTTCAAAAATGATTTCATTTATTTCAAAAATAAAGAAATCCTCTGAATGAGAGTGTCCAAACTTTTGGTCTCTGTCTGTCTGTCTGTCTGTCTGTCTGTCTGTCTGTCTGTTTGTCTGTCACACACACATACACACACGCACACAGACTAAAAGTTTGTATGTATATACGTACATATGGTCTATAAATAATATATGATATATAATATAAGATGCAAATATATCAGTCTGTGTGAAAAGAATAGATATAATATGAACATTATATAATGCGTAATGTACAAGTTTCCCCATCTCAATGTAATTTTTTAAATAAGTCAACATCTTTTAATATTAACAGACACATACTTGTATTATACTGCTCCGTACAAGGCATTTGTTTCCATATGCATTATTGACCAAAAGTTTCAGCCTAAAAATTTAATGTTTGAAAATGAAAAAGAAGGGTTTAAAATGTTAACAGAGAAGCTGCTGTCCTCAAGTAAGCTCAAACGAAGAGGCAGGCATCATGCTGACTGCCCTCCTACTCCCAACAACACTCCAGTCAGACATCTGCTGTATTAAGTTGGTGCACTAATCAGAGCAGAAATTGGTGTTTTAAACAACTGCTAAATGACTGTAAAATTCACAAGTGAGAATCCATCTAACATGGCAACCCATTGGTGACATCAATCCAGAGCTTCAATAACTGTAACACTATGAAATATATAAATGCATACACTACAGATGATTGCTGCAACATTTAGCCACAATTTTACAAAACTAATCACTGAGCCAATTGATTCATGTGTAACCACAGATTTGACACCTTTCATAGTAATATAAAATGTGGGTTTTAATAAAATGATGAAGACATTTGAGCCCTGGTACTTTGTCATTTTGTGCTGTTCAAAGAAAATGTAGCAAGATTTATTGCTCTTGAAAAAAATCTGGCAAATAGTCTGTTATTCCTTTTAGTACCACTAATTACTTCCACAATATAAAGTTCTATTTATTTAAATGAGGTCTATTTATTTAAATGAGGTTAAATTAAAGGTTTTGTTTGAGAGACACAACCAAGACATGAGATGAATCGAAACAGAGACTTCAGCTGCTTAGTTTAAATTAAATCAAAGAGCTTCACAAGCCCTCCTCACTACACCTAAAAAGTCTAAAAAAGGTACTCTTCCCCAAAAAGCGAAAAAGTAGTTATTAGTGCTTTGTTCCACCTATGAACACATTTTGAGATGTAATCCTGAAGGCTTGTCGCTGCCACATTTACCCTCACATTTCACTGGTTTTCATGCCTTAAAACGGCATTTAACACCATAAAATGTCTTCATCTGCCATGGAGAGTTTGATGAGAACTTATTACAGCAACAAGAACACTCATCCTCTTTGTCAGAAAACTTGTTCTCTGCACAGCATATGATGAGCATCAACGTGTCGACAGACTTGCCGCATATGTATAAACTTCAGCATGAGCCATGACCTGAGTGTTAACGGGTCAGTCACTAGCTTCTAGGACATTTCAGTTCAACATTTTTTATAAATGTGGGCTGAGGAGCAACGTAGCCTTTGTGGGTTTTGATTGACATGGTGGTAAGTGATTAAATACATTTTCATTTTTGGATCAGAGTATTGCTTTAGGCAAATCTTAGTACATTTTTAACAGAGCACTCAAATACTCATACAAAAAATAAAATCACTTTGTCCTAGTGTTTTCTTTTGGTAATTAATTGAAAGTACCAGTTACTTTTGGCATACTCAGTTATTCTTTGATTTCTGCCAAGACCTCTTGAACATTGAAACTAATCGCTGTCGGTGTCTTGACTCTCCCTGATTTTCACTCACTTAACATTAGTGTGCATTTTCAATCTGGTTACAAATGTGCTACTTTGATTAGTAAAGTGGGTGAGTAATTGACTTGTATATACAATGCCTGATTCGTAGCTGCTATGGTGTTTATTCCAAAATCTTGACAGACTGACCCAATTAGAAATTTAAAGTAAACCTCTATTTTATTTAGTTTACTAATGTTTGGTAAACCCTGAAAATATATTTTAGATTAAAAGGAAAAATTGAAATCAATCCAAATTCCTCTTCTTAAGTTTGCATTAAAAGCTTGATTGTCAACAACTAATCAAATATAACAGAGTATTTAATGATATGTCAGGGTAATATCTTATACGAAATTATATCTGAATGTAGTGTGAATAAAAGTCATGTGGTACAAAAACCTGACAAGATTATGTTAATGTTAGATATTTGTACAAAAGCAAGAACATTTGTATGCAAAGGGAGTAGAACTCTCTAGTGCTAATGAGTCAAACAGTTCTTCACTCACCTCAAGGCTGCTATTAACAAAACAGCCCCTACAATTTAAACCAGCGAATTCAGACATGAAATCCTGCCTGCTGTGTAATGAAATTCCCTGATGTTTTTCAAAGAATCCTGTTTCTTGTCCAAAGCCTCTCTGATTATCACAAATGTGAACTTTCCTTAAACTAGTTGTTTTGCAAAACGGAGGTACATTTTCCACATAAAGCTAGGGGCTTGAAAAAACTAATTCACATGACTCCATAGCTGGTAATTCCAGTTGCTGGTATCCACCAGCAGGTTATGAATGTCCATATCTTCCAATTTTAATGTAAACAGCTCAATAAATCCTGTGATTTCTTAATGTATTTGTGCTGTGCTAAAGCAGAGCCTGCTGGTAGAAGCAGGCAAAGCACTTTCTGCTGTTTGAATTGTTCGACAACAAATGAGCTGCCAATAATAAATGATTTACAGCTGGGATGTCAAACTCATTTCAACTCATGGGCCTCATGGTGCATAAATTGAGTTTCAGAGGGACAGGCAAGACAAATCATAGTAGAAGAGTCCATTGATTACTTGAATTGATTAATTCATTGATGTTTCACATGTTGTTTTTTCAGCAAAGAAGTAGAACCACATTCTGACCGTTAACATTTTAATGAACAATAATTTCCAATTAAAGCAACCGCAGTACAATTTGACCATTATTTTCAATTTCACCATCATTTATAATGTGCATTAGTATTCAGGAAGAAGATGATGGCTTCATCCTAAAAACCTGGGTCAGAAATGTAAATAGGACAAAATTGTCATACCACAGTAGTGATGATATCCTCGAAATAGTCACTTATTGGGGAAACATGGCTGAATTCTGAAACATTGATGACAGGGCTGCTAAAACAGTTAAACTTTGTAATCAGTAAACAGAGCCAACTGGAAGTATATATGTTTGGTTTGTAGATGTCATGGTTTCTTAACTTTAAAGGCTTCAAAGCTGTGTTGGATAGCATTCACTCACTCTCAAAGCACTGTGATCTACCATACTTCCTTCATTTACCAAGCCAAACTTTTTAAATAGTTTTTTTTTTCTTATGTTAGCTAAACTTGATCTTGTATTTTTTTTTTATCTTGGTCGTGTAGGTTTTACACTGATGAATGACTTTCTAGGGAAAGAAGGAGGAAAACAACACAGAATACAGGACAAGGAAGATAAACAGTTATAGCTTAGTTATAACTATAAGCAGTTAAAGTGATAGTATATGTTTAATGAGCTTGTGGCAAAATCATGGTCTCTGCATGTGCATCACTGGCAACAAATAACGAAAATAAATAAATAAACAGATTTTTTTTTGCAACCCACTAGTTTGCGGCTGAGTTCCATGAACGGGGCGTGGGCCTGTGGTTAAGAATGTCTGTACTAGACTTTTTCTGTTGCACACAGGTCCTTATCATATAGATCGGTGGTTCTCAAACTTTTTTCATCAAGTACCACCTCAGAAAATTCTGCAGCTCCAAGTACTGTCTTAATAAGCAACATCAAAATATATCAGTACAGTATAGCAATACAAAATTATGGTAACAATATTACACAAATAATTGTTAAGATGATGATGATGAGGCTTAAATTTTGTAGCTGAATCTACTTGAACTTATTGTGTAAAAAATTATTTAACTAGAAACATATTATTTTTAAGCATTTTATAAGTCTTGTTTTTTTTTCTAGCAGAATCTACTTAAACAAATCATGTAAAAAGTCCTGAATTAATTATCCAGGCACAATTTTTTTCAACATTATTAGTAAAATCACTTTATATTATTTTAGCATAATTCATTGATTTAAGTTTTTGTTTATGATTTAGAACAGTTCACTTGAATTTGTATTTTAATGTTTAACTTTTTACTCATGTTATACAGTTAATGTTGTCAAAGCAGTAAGCACTGTGAAATGGCATAAAATCAATAAGGCTTATGAGAGCTTTTGTCAAAGTTCTCAAATCAGACTTTCACATTGCTTATCAGGGTGATGAAGTCTTACAGGTTAATATGTATTTGCAGACAATAATTTTCATTATGTGTATTATTTCTTTAATGACACAAAAACGGTAGCTAAAAAGAAGTTCAAACAATAACCCAAAAAACAACATGCTAGTTCTCAAACTTATGTATAACACTAAACCACACTTAACAACACAAGCATAACAATATAAACAGACATATTACTGCAATAAACCCATACTCCCACAATGCACCTGTCTGACTATGAAGCTGTCTCAATCCAAAAAGAATAATTGAGCCAATTCTCTTAAAATAAACGAATTTGCTTAAAGAATGAAATGAAAATTAAAAGCCTCATGATTCATTTTTTACAGTGTTTGCCCTCTTGTTCAGCTACAGTTAAGTTCAGTTCAATATTATATTTATATAGTTGTTCATTTTAGCTATGTTAAACACTTTACATCCTGAGCATTAAGAATCTACTGGGTCCGAAGTGGGAGACATTTTCAGTCCTGGAATTTAGGCTAAAGAGCGACCTGACCCAGATGCTGTCTTAGTTTTTTAAATGTGTAACTATAGACACAAAGGAAAGCTATGTTTACTAGGCAAGTTTTATTAAAACAGTTCTTTATCTTGCTGTCTTTCTCTCTTTTTTACATATTACTTCTGCTCTGGAGAGATTTATTTTTCTACTAGAAAGAGTAGTAATATTAAAAATAAAATATTAAAGTTACTGCTACATTCATAATTTATTCACAATCTGATGTTATTACAATGTTTTTGGTGTTATTTTATAATAGTTATTCTTTCTTATTTTATTTTCACACTCTTTGAGTAAAATAAATATTTTAACAGATAAAGAGATTAACTTCATCATCAGGTTGAAGGTAAAAGAATTATGAATAACTGGAAATACTGTGTTGCGACTAAAGCTGAGATTTCAGTCAGGTTCCATCTGCATCAGATGTTAGCGAGTGAGCGAGCACCTGGATTGGCTGAAATTAGAAACTGATTGATTAGTCTGTTACGTTCTCAGTTTTTCTTATCATCGGATGCTATTTATGTCCCTTTCTCCTTCTTACTAAAGAATCACATACTTCTTCATTTACAGCATGTGTCGTCAGTCAGTGAGTGACTGAAATGAGCGCACTTGATTGTAAGGGGCTCGCGCGCACCTGCGTCTGACGTTGAAATACATGCAAGCTCTCTGAGAGAAACAGCTGCTTTTTACATCTGTTGCTTCATTCTTTTATTTCACATGTGTTTATAATGCGCTCAATCAGCATCTTTTAATGTCAGTCGCCATGTCAACACTCAGGGTCAAACAGTGTTTTAAAGCGCCATAGGTTTAACTCTTGCTGCTTTTTCTCCGCACATAATGTGCACCATCTCTTGGCTAATTGTAAACAGAGCTTTTCCGAAGAGTGTGATACTTTGGCATCATGAAGGCTCATGCAATATGATTTCATTTCTTCTACCTTTGACCCTTGCAGTCATTGCAGAGACACGATTGCTCTGCGCACTGCATGTGGGAGCTTCTCAGCTAGTTCCATACGCTTTGCACCTGTTATATACAGTCAACACTTTGCACACACCAGCGGCACAAGAACACCTTGTTTTATTCCACTAGGAGGTGTCCAAGTACCACCAGTGGTGCGCGTACCACAGTTTGAGAACCACTGATGTAGACAATTAAAGCTGGTTAATGATACAAAGTTGCTTATACCTAGTAAGAATGGCCTAGGCATTATGAGAACTGACAACAGCACTGATTGGATGAGACTTCTGTCAATCAAACTGCATGTTAGAAAAGAAAAACAGATTAGTGTTTATAAGACTGCTCTTCCTCAAAATAGTGTTTAATTCATTTAATTTCAGTCATTATAAACTTGTTTCTACAGAGATGCTTCAATGCCTAAGAGTAGTTGTCATGAGTGAAAGAAATCTTGTCCAGTCAGCTTGAAGGTTTCAGTTTTCAATTGGTACAATTAGTTTTTCGTTTCGCCAAAATGTTGTTGACCAATTTTTATTTTATTTTTTTTCTCATTTACTGAACTGTTTTTTTTATTGTTATTTAGTTTTTTATTTATACATGTATTTTAAAGCTTGCTAAGATAAATTTTTGTTTGTTGGGTGACTAGTTGTATTTAGTTCTTTAGAGTAGCCGACAACTCTGTCCCCAAATTAAAATACAAATTTAAAAAACTTTTACTAGTTTATCTAAACTTTCAATAGGAATCTAAACATAATTTTCTTATGGGAAACTTACTTCTTTTATTAGCTAGAAAAAGGGCAATAATGACTTATTTAATTTAAAAACTGACTTTAGCGCAAAGAATACCTTTGCTTGTATGTATTATGAATATTTTGATCTTGTATGTGTGAGTGGAGTACTGGTGTTTTTGTGTTGCATTTTAGCCAACAGCTGCTCACACTGAGAGCATTCTTATAATCACCAATTTCTAACGAGCCAATTCATCTCTGGTTAACCTTTGTTATGACTTGCAGGAACAAGTGTGTGTGGAACAGATGAAGGATTTTTTTTAAAGGGGTCCTGGCTCTACTCGCGCTCTAATATATATATATATATATATATATATATATATATATATATATATTCTATGAGAGAGAGAGAGTTTTTCTATCTGATTAGGAGTAGCTTCTTCTCTGCGAAGGACTGTGTTGGTATATGATTTACAGGCATACCTCCAGGATGCAGTTTGTAAAAAGAGGAATATAATGATTGAATTTACTAAAACCACATTGAAGGGGTATAACTTGTGTTGTCACCATCAATCCTGAAATCTTATTGTGTGCATTTAGAGGCTAACAAATTATATATTCACCAAACCAAGTTTACTGTATATATGGTTTACAGTTTTTTTAAACTCTGCTATGAAATAGATTCATATCGTAGCATCTTAAATGCATGGGCTTTTGTAACGAGGGGTCCTAGTTCCTACACATTCTTCAAGTATTAAAAAAAAAAAAGAGTTAGCAACATTTCTCTCATCATCTGATATCCCCTTTCTTATGAAAACAGAACTTTGGATGTTAATTCAACTTCTTCTTGAGCTACCTTCACAAATGTAAAATCTATTCACACCCCCTCTAGCACACATCAGACACTCAGTGTAGTTTTTTATAAACAGTGGTGTCTGCCGAAGTTCAGCTTGTAAGTGAATCATTCAGAGGACCCCCCCCCCCCTCCCCCATTATTTCTCACACACATGCACTCTCTGCAAAAGCTCCTGACGGCAAAAGGGAGGTGAGTCAGTTCCAGGCAAGTGGGGTTTTCTCTGTGACTCATCAGTGCTGAGTCGATTCAACTCCACGTAAAAACTAAAATGAATAGAATTGTAGCACACACATTGACTTCCTGGGTACTACAAGAACTTCTTTCTTATTTTTACTTTGGTGTGAGTCACCCTTTTTAGAAGTAATTACTCTTTGCTGCACATCACCATTTCTATTTAATATCAAAACATTTAATGTTGACTAGGTTTAGTCATTGCCTTAGCTTTATTACAACATTAACTTTATTTATTTAAAATTTAGTACAACAACCATTAATGAATGAAACAATTCCATATTCATGTATCTAAATGAAGACTGTTTGTTCTTGTGAAAACCAGATATTGAATATCAATTATACATGTCTTGAGGCTTCTATCAGATAATCCTTTCAATAATTAAATATAGCTTCATGGTTATTTGGTGCCCGTTTCTTTAAACGTAATAGTTTAGGCAAGTTTAGACATTGTCAAAGAGTTGATCAAGGTCACATCTTGTGGCTTTGGCTTCATTGTGTCCCTCTGTTTCCACAAACAGTCCATGATGCAATTCTTTACCCATTTCCCAGCATACCACAGGGCTTTCATTGCACCAACCGCATCAAATGAAATGCTTGAACCGCCCGCTGTCTTCTCCCTTCAGGGGAATATTAGATTTAATTGGCCTGTCTCATCCCCGTCTCATCATTTCTTCTGATGCATTCATCATCTCGAGAAGGAGAAGCATCTGGGTAAAGAAACCGCTTTAATTTCCCTCAGGAGCAGAGTCAGAGTTTACTCTGAGTCACCTCTGCTGTACCTTCAGTCACACAAGGTTTATAAAGCTGCTTGAATTGGATTATTACCTTCCTGACGGAAGATGATCTCAATTTGGAGAGACTTGCTGTCCAGTCTGAACTAACATATTTTATTTTTGCTGAGTTGTGACTTCATAGCCAGTTTTTATAAATACATTTAAAAGTCATGATATTGTTTTTTCTCTCCTTGAAACAAGATTCGTATATGAAGTGGATTCTATATGGTCATATGTAGCTGGTTGGCTGATCACCGTTTGTAAGATATAATTGGTATAATTGGTTGAAGGTTATATTTGATCATATAAACCACTGTATTGTTTCGTCTTTCTCAGGCTCAAGATCCCTATTTAAAGTGGCTTTTATCACAGTTAACATTGGCTTGTTGGTCATATGTAGCTGGTTGTCTGTTAAGAAGATGGTTAAACAACATTTTTTTAGTAGATTAGTTGTTGGATTAGTCTTTGGTTGTTTGGTTGATCATTACAGTTAGTAGCTCAACATTTGCTGGTTGGTAAGATTGTTCTCTATGGCTGGTTGGTTGGCATGCTGTCTTAAGTTGGTTGGACAACAATAATTAGTAGGTCATCATTGGTTGGTAGGTTTTTCATGATTGGTTAACTGTTTGCAAGGTCATTGTTAGTCAGTTGATCAACATTGGTTGGTAGATCGCTATTGTTTAGTTGGCTTTTTCTGTTAGTCTATTTTTATTGTTTAGTTAGTTTTACTCTGGTGTATGCAGTTCTTAGGGACTGTTTGGCAGGCCAATGACTGTAAAAGTCTGTAGTTATCTAGTACTGTTATTACAACTGTCTCAATGGCAAACATTGGAATGTTGTATTTTATTCGTTGAAAGACAATGGACAAAATGTACCACGGGTGCGATTTGGTCGTGCATTATGAAAGATGTGAGAAATTAGATGTCAGCATTCATAAAATCCATATATTTTTTTATATAGTACATATATACTCTTGAGCTGATTACAACATGTTAGCTATTACTCTAAATGTCCTTTCTATTACGAACTGGTTTCACAATTCTGTTAACTCTCTTTCTGAGTTCACCAATTTGATAAAAGGATACTTTCAACACACTTTTAGTATGAGCTGAAATTGAGCTAGTTGTTTATGGGATCAACCGTGTCTGAAACTGGTTAAAATCCTGGATGAATAAAACAAAAGATCTGTTAATGCTAAAAAAATTGTATCTTGAAAGTCATTCTAAGTTCAATTAAGTTTTAGTGTTTTTCCAAGTAAAGTCTATCAGTACTTTAATGATATGATGTTACAAAACTTAAATAACTAATTTATTTGGTCAAAATGACTATAATCTGACATTATCCAGTTTGTCTGCAGAGTGACTGAATTTATTAAAATGATACATACAATCATATTTTTAGTTGATGAAGTCAAAGGGAGACTGTAGTTTTTATTCTCATAAAATAACTCATCCATTCAGCTCCATATGGCCTTGAGCGGCGGATGATTATTAGTGTGAAACGAGCTGCGGTCAATTTGAGCATGAAATCTTCTGCATACTGTGAGTAATACAGAGAATATCTCTTCTCCTGAGGGGACGCGCGTCCATTGTTTGCAGACGCTTAACCGGTGATAGACTCCAGTTTTGTATTAATAGACAATTCAGCTCTGAAAAATGTTGGTCTTTCTGATGCCACAATATCAGTCTTTTTCTGTAATATTATGTTTTGTGTGTTGTCACAGATAGAAAGAGAGACAGACGTAGAGGGACAGACAAAGAATCTTGTGATTCTTTTTACAAATATTTACAATGTTTTTTTCTTTCAGATCTACCAAATGCATATTTAAATGTATTCTGACTACTCTGTTTAGCAATTCACAGGCTACTGTAATTCAGCTCAGAGAACCTTATAAAGAAGTCTTAAAGTATTTTACAATCCAAGGGCGTCTATCTTTGACCTTAAATCAATAAGACCTTGTCCTCCTTCATTTAACTGTAGACATATAACTGTCCCTCATGACAGAGTTCTCCAGACCAGAACAAAATGAAAAAGGGATATTTATAACCAACACACTACCTTAAATAATTGAGGGAAAACTCGGTATCACTCTGCAATTCTGCAATAAATTGCAGAATTATTGTATTGCAGATAAGTACAAAACAAGACAAACATTCCAGGTGACCTGCAATAAATCTAGGCCTTACAATTTGATTTGGAATTCAAGAGAACCAATATAAATACACTGTTTCAGTGTTGCAGATGAAGCTTTTTCAGAGACATCACTAAAGTTGCGTGCATTTACAAACATTGAGTCTTGATCGTTTTATGTATTTTATGCTGACATGCTTATTGTAAATTTTTTTACTCTAATGAGACATTGATTATGATTTGCATTCCACTGATTCAATCAGGATGTAATGGATGCACACCAAGACCCAGTTCCTTTACCCAGCAATCTCAGTTAGACAAATCTGAATAGATCTCCAGAGCTTGAAAGAGTAAGGGCTGAAGAGACTGAAGAATCTGGAGCCATGTAGACTTATTGATCAATTGAATTTTTCCTGCAAAGCTCTTGCATCATGCTTCATCACATTACCTTTTAGCCATCTGTTGGCCCCTTTAGTTTTTATGACACACTATTATAACATTAACTTGTTTGGTTCACAAAATTCTTACAAAACTTCATGAACAAATATCAAGCTCTCCAATAGTTATTTTTAAACATGCAGTTAATGTGTTTAATTCCCAGCCAATTGATAAATCTATGGCACCCGTGTGTTGTAAACGTCAATTGTAGGCGTTTATTGCTCCCCTGAGTATAATGAAAGATTTACAGTGGCCTAAAGCTATTTCACTTGATCAGATTTATAGAGCACAGCATGCAAACAAATCGATCTGTCCTGTCAACATCCATGAATCTGCTGAAGTGAATGCAATGCTGCTCTTCCGTTATACAATGAGACAGTGCATATATGTTTGTGTTTTTCAGATTTCCAGTGGGTTCAGGGGGATGTTTGTGAGGTGCAGTTAATGGTGTATAATCCCATGCCTTTTGAGCTGCGAGTGGAGAACATGGTGAGTGTCATTCTCTCATGAATCATGAATACTTCTACAACCCTGTAGTAGAAGTAGTAGAAGAAAATGAGTAGATGCTCATTTCCAGAAGAAAATATACATACTATTTAGTATATATGAAGTGAGTGTGCATGGTCTTTCTTCCCTATTCATTCTGTTAAACTTCAGTATTAGTCCAAGAGAAAACTCTGCTTGCAGAGGATTGTTGAGTGTCCTTCGATCTGCACAGATACGAATCGAAAAATGTATGCTTCTATGCACTGCTTCGATTAGGACTACTTTGTAACTATACTTAAGTTTACTGTGAAACTGGAACCTTGATTTTTTTTCTGACTGCTGAAGTTGTCATTTGAATTACATTTTAAACTGTCTCAAACAAAATTTACAGATTTCGACATTCCATGTAAATGGCAAATATATCATCAATGCTTGAAATTCTGTAATAGCTGCAGGTTTTAGTTTAGTGTAGCTTGTTTGAGGTTTAACTCTCATCCCAAAACCTGTGTGAGTATGAGCGAAGGAGATTTGAAGCACTGAGTGAGGGTTTTTTTTTCCAGCTCTTTCAACAGACTGTATCAGCGTGGTGCCCTGTCTTCACTGAGTCAGATGGTGTAGTGCCTGGTGCCAGGATCAGCCAGTGTAACCTTAATGTCAACCTTATACTGCCTGCACGGTGTAAATCAAATGTACCGCAGTGTCCTGTATAATAGCTGATGATGGCATGAGCACTACACTGGAAATAGACAGGGTGTCATACCCTTATGTGGAATGTTTTCCGTTTTTTTCAATGCATTGGGCACATGCTGTTTTTATTTTGTGTTCTACCCAAACTGCCATTATCAATAATAAATAATGAAACACACACACACACACACACACACACACACACATATATATATATATATATATATATATATATATATATATATATATATATATATATATATATATATATATATATATATATATGAGTTTTTGTGAGCAATGAAAACTACTGAGGCATCACAGCGCACTTTGTTGAAATTGCATTCGTTCTGTCTAACTGTGTCTAACACTGAGGAACGGTGGTACGTGGAGGCATGTGTGGATCACCGTCTCGAAGTGGCGAGAGAATGGAAAAATTGGAGACAAGTAAAAGCACACTTACGGTGCTCGTAACATGCTGACACGAGACTAACATTACTTCCACACCTGTCCTGCCTGCCCTCATGCGGCACCGAACGTTCATGTTTGCTTTCATGGCATGAGTTTTGAAAGTGCTAATTGTTGGGGGAGAATGTTGGGCACTTAAAGCACAGTGCGTGCGCGTGTGCGTGCCCACTTGTCCACTGTCAGAATATGCTGCATAAAATAAAAATAGATTCAGGGTAATGTAAAACAATATTAAAAACTTGAAGAAAAATAAATGTTGTTGAACAATATAATGTAAGTAAAATAAAGGTTCTTGTTACGATCAGTTTGAGGAAGGACCCAAATGCGAGGGAATAAACTAAAAGTCTTTATTAAGAGGAAACCCAAAACTGCTGTTCAATGGAACAGGGAGAACTCAGGCCTCTTCGGTGGGAGATAACTGGAACTGAGGTACACCTCTCCGGAGGGAGTAGGAAAAGTCAATCAGGGTCCGCTCCGGCAAGCAGGGAAAGTACCAGGCTTTGAATCCTCGTGATAGAGAGGTGAGGGATGACTGGCGCACTGAGGCGGTCTGGGTCGAGTCACTGCAGATCCTCACTGTAGGTTAGGCAGAGGTAGGAACACAGATCCAGACAGAGAAGAGACAGGTAGAAACGAAGGGAGAGAGCACGATAGGCCAGCACACTGAGAATGATGTTTAATAACTCACGGTGATAGAAGGCAGACAAGGTCCTTAAAACCCCTTAGTAATGAGTGAGCGAGAGCAGCCGCGGCTGGTAATCAATTAGCGAGAGCGACGCAGACAGGTAACAGCAGGAGAAGAGGAAAACAAGCTTAATGAGCAGATGAGACCAAGAAACAGTCCTAATAGTTCTCCTACTCAGTGCTATTTCCAGCGTGGTGCCACTTAAGAGTGAACAGAGGACGATCAGCCTATAGCTAAATTCAAACCTGATTTTACTTCAGACTATCTAAAAGGAAAGACAGTACTAATCTCACACAACTGAAGATTGCTACTGCAATTGTTCCCAGGTTTAAAGACCTAAAGTTTCTTCCCAAAGATGAAAGGAATGAGGCTTCACTAAGCGAGCTGTTAGTGGCAGACAGCCTTGGATAACAAGAGTCTAAAGAAACCACAAACTTACAGCCACCAAAGAAAAAAAAAGCAAAAAGTTAATTTGGAGGATATTGGTGGTTTATTAATTAAAATGGATTAATTTCAAAATTTGTGCAATTAATTAGTTATGTTTTTAAATTGCTCAACAGCACATATTTATACTTATTTGTTAAGTACTAAACCTTATGTACACAACCAATTTTTATATCTTTAAATAAAGCACAGAAAAATAAATCTGTGACATATTTTAGAGGCATGTTGAAGTTCAGGTTTAGATTAAGTAAACCTATCAGTTTAGGACAGGAACATGTAGATTTTATATAAAATATGAATAAAACATCATCAATTCTAAGCTTAAGAAAAATAACAATCACATTTAATTTAATATATTTATTAATTTTGCAGAAAAGTTTTATGCACATAGATATCAGCTCTGGGTGGACCGTAGTAAAGATTAATGTCTAGGGTTTTCATGTCTTTCCGCTCTCGGTTTAATTAAGCGCTTGTGATTATGCTACAGTGCATTCAAAACAGCTTGCTTAGTTTGTCATTTGGAACCAGGAAGTATGAACAAACAAAGAGCAAAGACTTCCCTAGTCTCATTGTAGCAGCAGATGAAAAGCTGCCGTTCCATATCCAGACTAAAGAACAGATCAGTAGCGTTAGCTGTCAAGCTCATTAACCTTTTCTTGGAGGTAATGCAAATGAGCTATTCACCGTTCAATACAAAGCATTTTGAAAATTCGAGCCATAGGATTCACACATTTGAGAATTTTACAGGTTAAACACTTTATAACCTTTAAATTGTCTTCGAACATTCCGAACTGATCACATCATTGCATTCTTTATAAAATAATATTAACTTCAGTGGACATGAAGTCCAAATACTTTTGCCTCTTGAAGTTAACCAACAAATCTCTTAACATCTTTGTTCCATGACAGATTTATTTATATTAGTAGTTTTTTTTTTATCCAAGCATTTAATCTCATGTAGTAAGATACAATAGACTGGTTTAATTTTAGTTTTTCTTTATTTTAATCATCTTTTTTTCAATCATTTCATTAAATAATTTATTTTGTTGTTTTTTGTTTTTAGATTTTTTTATGCGTTTTTGTGCAATTACCAGTTTTTAATTCATATATTATTTTGGTTCAACCCCTCATTGAACCGTTTTTACAGATTCCTGAAATTGCTTTTTGTTTTCTGTTGTGATATTTATTTATGTATACTTGTCTATTATGTTTTCTTTTAAGTTTTTGTGTTTTGCCTTGGTTTTGTGTCTTATTTGTTTTGCTTTGTTGAATTAGTTTACCTTAAGGCTATTTTAAAACAAATTGTATATATTGAGCAAGTAACTAGTCCTTCATAGTTTGTTGTAGACGCATGGGAAACTCGTACCGTGATGGATAGCAGAAAAAGGTTTTCAAAATGAAAAAATTACACTACCAAGTGTCGTTTTCAATTAATTGCCATTAACAATGCTTGTAGATCTTATCAGCTTGTGGAAGAACATACAATGTTCCGTGCCAAAATATTTTAACACTAACTAAAACAGTTAAAATGCATTTAAATTATTTAGTTATTTCTAATTGAATGCAACATATACTGTTTTTATAGTTATATTAATTTATTCTTGCATTATAGTTTCTTTGCTGTTAGACCATGTAGACTTGTATTTGTATAACCGTGTCCAGCAAAGATTGAAACACAGACATCCTGAGCAGCAGACTGAATATAAGGGGAAAGAGACAGAAGCTCCACTGTTTTCCCGTAGAGACCTGGTGTCATTCTGGCTAATAAGATGAAACTATTTAGAATCTAGACACCATTCAGCCTTTCAACAGAGTGAGCAGAGACACTCACAAATTTGAATATTCAGATGGTATTCGTGATTCTCATTCTACTTGAAGGTGTACTCGTCTGCTTTTCAATCTGTCTCTGTCTCTCACTGAACAAGAGCTATTTTCTCCTCTAGTAATAAGAGAGCATTCCGTCTCTTCATGCTGGATAGGAAGCACCATGATTGATCAGCTGAGAAAGATCAATGAGAAGGAAACACAAAAATCTCACATGTCCAGCTGTTTTTGCTTTTGTTTTTTTTTGTTGAGATATTACTTCGCCCTCTTTTTCTAGTTTTAGAGATGAAATGCTGAAAAACTTTTTGTATTTGTTCTTAAATTTGTATGCGCTATGATTCATATTTAAGCATTTTTCCTTCCTTTAGCATGGTTTTTTTGTACCATATTTTATTGGTTTGTTACCTTGTGCAGATTAAAAAAGCTCCATGATTTTTGTTTCTTCATCTTTTTGACCAATTTTTTAGTTGTTAATTTAGTTTAAACTATTTTGATGTTTGGGTAATAATGTTTATTGCCCTCAGTGCTCCACGGCTATATTTTTTACTTTTCCCTAGATCTACTGACATATTACTGCTAATTTTTTTTTGTTTAATCAGAAATACATTTCAGACTCTCTAGACTCAGACTGTCTACTAGAGCTGCCCAATTAATTGTTAAAAGATCGAAATCTTGATTTCACCCCCCTTGCGATCTTAATCCAGCATTTAAATGATTCTGCCAAACTCATCTGATCTTTTGATAGCACACAACTAGTCACAGCAAGTGTGTTGTCGCCTATCACACATTCACTAAAACAGTGGTTGTGATTCAGGCATCAGTCGAATTAAAAGTTAATAAAGTAAATAGAGAGAATGAGTGAGCCAGCACAATGTGCAAGTGTCTGTTAACAACCCGGAGATTTTAGTACCTGAAAAAGATCTTATTCTGAAAGGGTTGGTGTATTCAGGTTTAAACCAGATGATGATACTCAGCAAACCATATACTGCAAGGAATGTTAAACAAATCTTTCTGTACCAAAGGGGAACACCACAAGTTTATTTAATCACGTGAAATATAATCATATACAACAGTATGGCGTACGGTAAAACAAAGTTGCTTCATCTCAAAGTACCTACAGCCAGATAAAGAAGACGCAGCATTCAATGCAACAGCCTGCTCAACAACCTCCCCCAGAAATAAAGAAATAAGAACACCAAAGCTTTTCACTTGGCCAAACACACGGCTCCCGTGAACACTGCAAAAGACGGGTTTAAAGAAGCGCTATTGCGTGCCCTCTCGTAATTATTTTTCACACGTCGCACTCTCTGCTTTGTACAAAACTGTTGTGAAACAGAATCCTGAGACAAGCACAATTTTGCAACTTCAGAATTTTGGACCCAACTAGACTAGAATCTGTAACTTACTTTACTCTAATAAAATACCTTGGTTTTTCTTTACATCGTTACATTATTTTTCATTATTTATTTTTACATTTAAAGCAAGAGTATTATGCCTTATTTTACTTCTATTTTTTTCTGTTTGATACCCTAATGTACTGGGTTAAAATAAATATAATGTCTACAAGTTTTTGTGAAATTTTTGTGTGATTGTGAAATTCTTCATTATTTTTATCCAGTTGTGTCTTTTTGACTTTTGTTTGCTTTCTGTAGGGTCTTTTGACATCTGGGGTGGATTTTGAGTCTCTCCCTGCTGCCCTGTCGCTGCCAGCAGAGTCAGGTCTGTATCCGGTTACTCTTGTTGGAGTTCCTCAGACCGCAGGAAATGTCGTCATTAACGGTGAGATTGAGAAGCTTATGTTTCTCTACATCATATTTACAAATGCCGAAGACATTCAAAACAGTGCTGTCAAAAAAATCTTAGCAAAATATGTTTTGTAATTCAATACATGTATTCTTTTTTTACGTAAATGCCAAAGATGTGTTTTTTCCTTTCATGTTTTGCCTTGTTATGGAGCTTAAGACAGCATGCTGCAGCCATGTGTGTCAAGTTCATTTTCAGTGGTGGAGAGGCGGAAAGTGTTCTACAAACTGTGTTGATGGTGCTTCATGGGGAAAAAACTTTTTGATTTTGTTTTCACGCTCTGCACCAAGCCAATGTAAAAGGGTGTTTACAACCTAAAATGGTCACAGATGAGTGTCACTTACTGTACTGGAGAGACAGAAGCAACCAGTGATGGATTTATCAGTTTGGTGGCCAAAGGAAAATTGTGGCTGTAATTGGTTTAACCCAAACACAGAAAACACTGTGATTTGTTTAACTTTGTGACATTTTGTGGAAAACATGAACTAGCCCATATGGGGACTTGCTAAAAAGTACAGAGCAGTACTGCTCAACTTCGCAGAAGTTATGTAAAGCATTATGAAAAAAGTGGATGGTCATTGTTTTTTGCAATCAACTCCTATTTGTTTTGCTTTGTTTTTTTTTTTTCCTCTTCCTTAAATGCCACCAGTTTGTCTTTGTCTTTTGCTTGGACACTCAATGATCACAAATGCAGGTTTTTAAACAACCGTTGTTGTTTACATTGAACTGAAGAAAAAAAACACAAAAGAGTTTTCATATAGACTAATTAGTGAGAATACTTTTCCACTTTTCACAATTTCTAAAGAGTGGTTCATAGAGCCAGAAGGTTGGAGTCTTAAATGAAAACAGCTTTGTGACATGTCTGTGCTTGGCTAAACAAACAATTGATTAAAAATTCCAACAATTCCATGCTTTTTGCTAGGGGTTGTACTAACGACTAAATCAACAACAACAAAAAACATTTAGTTTTTTTTGTTGTTTTTTTTCTAAACAGAATAACAATATGTTTCTGGGCTTGATTTCAAGTGTTTTGATCTTTAATGTTAGTAAAACCAAATAATAAAATGAATAAAACAAACAAACATAGCAAGAACAACATTATTGTAATGCCACACTTCCCTCTCTGTCTTTGCCTGGATAAATAAAACACACTATGTCTGTCTCTCATACATCTCATTTTATCCAGCATGGCAGTGATCAGCTATTCACAGCCGTGTTTACTGAATATTTATTGAAGAACTCTATTTTTGACATGGAAGAGTATTACTACATTTCAGTTGAAATGTTCAAATATAACTTTAACCCTTAATCACAGTTCTTTATAATAACTCTTCAAAAAATAATATTAAAACATAAGCTTTTACATTTTTAAATCCTTTTTTAGAATTTGTCTTCTGTTTGTTCACCTATGTTTTCCCCACCATTTTTTTATGGATACATTTTCTTTGACAGAATTTTCTTCCTGCTACAAATTCAGACTGGTCTTTGAGTTGGTGGAGATAATTAAGGTTCATAGGTTCTGTTATAATGATTTTAAATTTGACAGAATGAAGAGGGGAAATTTTTTTCAAGAAATCTGATTAAGAGCATAATACAGTAAGGTGACATTGTTATTATGAGTTTAAATCTATGTTACGTTTCGGAGAATTCAGCTTAATATTATACGTTAAGTAGGTATCTCATTCTCAGGCATCAGTGATGGTTTTGGAAGTCCTTTAAATCTAACATGTTTTGCTATAGTAAAAGAATAGCGTAATATTAGAGTATTTCTGATTATTTTAAACTGGATTGTATCAGTGTTTAGTGTTGTGGGCAATATAAGACGAGAGGTTAGCTGTTCTGAACACTTGTTCTGATACTTTATTAATGCAGATATGTTCTCTGTTGACAGCTCTATAGTTTATCTGAATAGCAGCTCATTAAAACTGAATCAACTCATTGATCCCCGCTTTATAGCTGGTCCAGCAGTTTGCATAATCTACTAATCAAGTGCATGTTTCAGAGAACTATAACAAGCTCTAATTGCCTTCATCACGATTGTGGAGAGTTTCAGATGTAATTGTTTTGCTGATTTTTGTGGACATTTGCTTATTCCAACTCTTTTTTTTGTTTGTCTATGTTCAGCTGAGTCTGAAAGCATTCTAAATTACGAGTAATTGTTTTAATACATCTATTCCAAATACATGTTATCCTTCATTAGTGATATTTGTTTCTTCATGGCTGATTGGTGATAGAAAAAAAGGATATAGAAATTATATTTATTCAGGGATACACATAATGGACAAAAAGATGCATAGAATGATTTGAAAGATATAAAACGGTAAAGCTTAAATAAAACACTGTATAAATGGAGATCGATGGCTTCAGTTTTAGATGTGGATATATGTGGATATAGTTCTGTAGTCATTTCTGTATAATACATTTATAAAATTTCTCTCAGTTGAATGCTGAACGGTGGATGCCCTGTTGTTTTTGTCTCCAGGGTACCAGACGTGTGTGTTCGGGGTTAGCAGTGACTGTCTGCTGGAGACTCTGTCAGGGGTGAAGAGCAGCGGATGTACTCTAGAGGTGGTACCCTCTCTTCCACGGCTGCAGCTCGGCACCTCTCTTCCCAGGTCCGCATGTACTTTTAGAACTGGTGGCCAGTGTAAAGGGTTTAAATAAACCGAGGCAGTTCCCTGGTGCTTATATCATTTTTTTTTGTAAAAGCTGCAAAAATTCCTGTTGTTGACACTAAAAAGCATAATGAATTGTTTTCATAAACTGGCATTTAGCCGATATGAATATTAGGAGGCTATACCGATATGAAAGTGAATACCGGTATTGTGTTGTGCCGTTATATGGATTTTGTAATACCATGGATACCATCACACAAATTTCATGAATTCAGCTTGATGTTTCACTTGCACATGCTCAATTTTATTGATGTTAAGACGAGGAGATGCAGGAGCTTATATGACGTTACGCAACCACTTCCACTGAGAGCTGAGGGGGAAGCTAGCTACAGAGATTGTGTCAGCGCTGCTCCATCTGAAATAACAATAATAATCTGCGTTATTAAAAAAGTTGCTAAATCCAGTGACAAAGTCGCTAAATTGGCAACACTTGACGAGCAGTTAGGACAGCTGCCCCATGCGTTCCCTCAGCCCTCGCACTCCCTCTCTCTCTCTCTCTCTCTCTCTCTTTCTCTCAGCGCTCTCTCTCTCTCCCCCTCAAATTAAGGTTTGGGTTATTGGTGAAAATGTGTAAATAAAGACGCACAGTCTGTATTGCAAGTGTTTGGGTCCAATTCCAGCTAACTGAGAGAGTGAGAAATGAAGTAGAAAACAGCCTGTATTGGTGTGTAAAACTGCAGAGGGAAATTTATTTATAACAAGGTGGAGAAAGTGTTATGCAGTTACATAGCAGTTAAGAATAAAGTCTTACTGAGGGTTCATCTTGAAAATATTCTAGCAGGCTCCAGGTAGCAGACTTCACAAAAGAACACCTCACAATTAAACACCATGTGCAGTTTGAGGTGAAAAGTCAGCAAGAAACCTGGTAGAAATGAACAAAAAAAATTGTCATATTTAACAGTGGAAAAAACAGTTTTCTGTTCTGTGTCAAATCTTGCACATTAAAAAAGTTTAAGAGGCAAATTTAGCCTCTAAGGTTATTAATGTCTACTAAAATGTGACTTCCAATTTTTTCTGTCATATTGCAATATATTATCGATTCCGTCTGGACAGTGGAAAATATTGTGATAACCCATATCCTACAATAATACTGACATTATAGGGTGCTATAACAATCAAAATCTTATAAAACTTTGCACACAGCTTGGAAAACTTTAGATGATTACAATACAAATGCAGAAAACAAAAATCACAGTGTAAAAGTGCCTTGAAAGATGACACTTTGCTTGCTACAGTCAGGAAGCATTGGGCTGGTTGTTCTGAGTAGCAGACAGTACCCTTGATTGCGCCTGAAACACATGGACTGCCTGAAGCAATATTCTATAACACACTCTACAAGCACACCTCTGAGGGAGAGACTGAGATTCAGTTCGACTGCAGACCAAAATGACACAAACCAGATTTTTGGCTTGTTTATTACATGCATTGGATAATTTCATGACAGTCTGATCCTGGTTTCATATGATCCCCTGAATTTCTTACTGATTCATTTTTTTTTGCAGTACAACCTCAGTCTGAACGCTCATATCGCATGTTTCTGTTTGTGTCATTGAGACCAACTTCAAAACTTCACAGATAGGACACCCAGAGAGATGTTTTTAAACGTAAAGATATCGTGATTGTTGTCTCAACACTTTTAACTGTGCTTCCACTAATATTTCATAATTTTGCTCTCAATCTTTTTCTTCATACTAGTACTATAGGACTAATAAGTTGGCTCAGATCTGATGTTTACAAACTGTGCAGTGACCATTTGCTTCAATGTTTAAGTCTATTAGGAGGAACATAATGTTGGTCATATAAAAGAACACTCAAAAAATGTTTCACCTTAATAGCTAATAAGCAGCATTCATGGTACATGGAAACATAGCAACATGAACCTAATGCACTTCATCAGTTCTTTTTCTAAATGTTTTTTTAAGAGGTTTGGTTGGCTGAAAACACTGTGATATCCAACAGCATCCAGAACTAATTAGTGAAAATCCGTACTGGCCTACACACCTCCACACTGCATTCTTCTCCATTTGACAGGATTGTCAATCATGCTATAATTTTTAGCTGTGCACAGGCTCCAGTTAATGCGTTCATTTTCAAGTACGTTGAAATGTTATAATTCAAACTTAATTGAGTGAAATGACATTTAGAGTGGAATGAAATTGGTTAATTTAACATGGCTTTGCCAGAAGAATTGTTTGCTCAGGGATTTTAAAAAGAGAGCACACTGACCAACTGTGCAAAAATGAAGGGAGTACTTAATGTTACACTCTGTGGCTCTTGAGACGCAAACATTTTTTCAGGAAAAAACAAAAACAACACAAATTACTCTGCATAGT
The DNA here is from genome assembly GCA_900490495.1 of Danionella dracula. NCBI lineage: Eukaryota > Metazoa > Chordata > Actinopteri > Cypriniformes > Danionidae > Danionella > Danionella dracula. Next base: position 18,907,616 of record UELW01000012.1, read on the forward strand.
GTCACAGTGTCCTCAGCATTCCCTTAATTTACTGACATTTATGTTCAGATTTGATGTCCATGTCAATACCAAAAAACTAACTCTGAAGATTCGCTCCTTAACATGTGTAGTTCAACTAGAGAGAATCTTACAGTGGACATGTGCTAAAGCAGAGTTGGTTGAAAAGATGGGCCACTGGAGAAATCAGAAAGGCCAAACCGTAATATGGTGATTGACTCTTTTAATTGAAAAGCAGCAGTTAAAGTTAAAGGGTCCACCATTCAATTAAATCAGCCGTTTTCCTCATTGACATGACCATCAGCTCTTCCTTATGATCCTTCTCTAGGAGTCAGTGACACAGATACCATCAATCCGTCTGTTTACTTCACCCATCTTTTCATAATTCTTATGTATATATCTATCAGTCTATAAAATTGCAGAATGGGCTAGAAATAAACTGATAATCTGTCAATCTTTGTGAATGCATGGTAGTATGTCACTCTTTCTGTCTACTGTCTATCTGTCTAAACACCCATTGTTCAGTTCAATAGTTGGGCACGTATTATGTCTATTTGTCTGTCTGTTTGTGTCAGTCTTTTTAAATGTTTTTTGGTTTCTCTCATTGTCTTCACTTCACACTTAATTACTCAACAGCCAAAGATTAAAGTTAAAGGACTTTTTATTAACGACACTTCAAAACTAACAGAACATAAAATGCCCAACGTGTGAAAACCTAATTTATAATACTTTTTAAAAAACTTAAACTAAGTTAAACATAAACCAAAACAGAACACAGGAACTCTGTGGTTACGGTTCTGTTTTGGTTTACTTTTTTAGGTTTTTATTCTTGTTAAGTCTTCCTGTTTTCTGCCATTATGGAGATTGGCTTCTGTTTATTTCATTGTTGCATATGCACTCATGTCTTGTTAACTCTGTCACTGATTGATTTTCACCTGTGTCTATTTTTTTCCGGTTCAGTTGAGTTGTCACCTGTGTTAGATCTTGTTTAGGTGAATTGTCCTTCCTTTATAATGCTCTTATTTCCTTCTACTTCCTGCTCTGCTGCCGTTCCAGCGTACTTTGCTTGTGCTCCTCACTTCGCAGTATAAGTTTTTCTATTTTCTTTTTTTTTCTGTTTTTAACTGTCTACACTATTTTGACAACACTTTTTCTAATGCTCTGAAAGCAAAACCTGAACAGTTTGGATAAGCAGACTAGGGAAGACAAACAGACTGAATCAGCTGGAGACTAAATGCCTCTAAAGCACTACTGTGAAAAATGGTCCGAACACAGCATATCACTTCTTCAATCACTTCTTCAACGAACTGAAGTTTTGGAGACAGCTACAAGCGCTTCGTTCTCAAAGGACAGTGGATTCTAAAGTACCAGACCTGGACAAGAACCAACAACAAGCTGGTCAATTTCTCAGCATGGTATTCTGAACCCAGATCAGCAAGAAGAAAGTCCTGATCGAGCTGAAAACTGGCAATGTCAAAGAAGTAGACGTAAAGGCTCTCTGTTTGGACTGGGCTCATCGACACCAATTCATCAGGAAGTGCAGCTGCAAAACAGATTTGAAACTTTAATGTCTGTTGACTAACAGGCTGATATTGATCGGTATCCACATTCAGAACACACCCACATTTCAGAAAGCAAGGGGTCAAGCTGCTTAAGAAGGACTTTATGGAACTATTTGACACACTTGAAAGTCTCTAAATACAGTGTTTCATAAGTGGTCCACTTCCGGTAAATGGCACAAATATGTTCTCTCTGTTTGCTTGGGCTCAATACATGGCTAGAACACACCTGTTTGTCAAGAGATTTCCAGTATATTGATAATTTTAATGTGTTCTGGAATCAGACAGATTTTATCACATCAGATGGGAGGCAGCTGAACATATCTGGAACAAGAATGCTCATGGGCAATATAATTTTCTCCCTTTGCTTTCAATCTGAAAGACACAAGAGCAATCAAATTAACTGTGGAAACACATCACCAAGGCTTTCGTCACCCACCCTGTGGACGTCACCACTGAATGAGGATTATCTGACCTCTGCTAGATATGATGAGATTCAAAATTTGGATAACATGCGTAGCCACTAGGACATCACCAGCCACACCACCAGCGAATGAGGATAACCACACCATCTCAAAGACTACACCACCACCAAATAAGGACGAGGATATCCCCCTGGACAACAACTGGACAGAACAGAACAACTCCCTGGAGGACACTTCAACACTTTCCACATCTTCAGGTTCCCCCCATCTCGGTTTCCCAGAGCATCTTGAAAAACTACTCTCTGCAGGAACCAAGCTGTCCCTCTCGTTCACGGCAAGCCCTCGATCATGGCGCCAAAAAAGGTGGCCACCTCCTTCTGCTATAGCAGAAAGAGTTCTGCAATCAAACCCCCTGGGGAAAAATCACCTCAAACCCCCCTTACGCCACCAAATCAGCAGTGAGATAAACAGGACATTCTGCCTCAAAACGGTGACCTTGGGGAATGTTTTCAGAACAGGCAGATGTCCTCATCCCCTTTAGCTCTTACTTTATTAGCGATACAGAAAAGGCCTACTAAAAATAGAAACAAAAAGTGGAAGAAAAGGTCTGCTAGAAAACAGAAATCATGCAGACCAAACTTGATTAAAATAAACTGCAAGCCAGAGACGATCATATCTGAACCCACAGAAAACAGGGTAAAAATAGCATTTCTAAACATTATTAAAAAAAATAAATGATTTAACTTAGATTTTATGTTACTAACTGAAACATGGCTAGATGATAGTTGTAATGCAACCATACTAAACGAGGCTGCACCAGGAAATTTCCTATATAGTCATGCCTCTTGTTCTGATAAGAAAGGAGGCGGAGTCTCAAGTGTGTACAAGAACACACACTACAGGGTTTACCGATGATTTCACTGAACTGCTTTCAGTTGGACTCTTTTATCATCCCTGGGGATTTTAATATTCTCATAGACAAGCCAGGTAATAATGCTGCCAAAGAACTAAACAATATTTTAAACACCTTCGAGGTGACAACACATTCAGGGTGTCACACATTGTCACGGTCACACACTGGACTTAGTAAATAGTGAGGGCTTAAATATTTTATTCACCGTTGTGCATGATGTTACTCTGTCTAATCACTTTTGTGTTTTTGTTGATGCGTCAATCTCCCATGTGAAAATAGCAAAATCAATTTCTATTAGAAAGAGACACATAAAGGATAACACCAGCTGATGTTTATGCATGGCATATCTCAAACACCAAGCATCACTGCTGGAACAACGACTTCCTTCTTAATTGATTTACTTTAATAATCAAGTTCGCTATAGACGACATCGCACCTATAACTGTCAAGAAGAAACCTGGGGGACAAAAAAAACATCCTGGAGAAATTCAGCAAAAATTCAAAGTATGAAAAGACTTTGCAGGAAGGCTGAAAGAGGGTGGAGAAAATCCAAACTTGTCATCCACTACGACCTTTATAAAGTGTGTCTTCATGCTTTTATTTCGGAATTTTTCACAGCTAGGCTAGAGTTTTTCTCAAACTTAATTAATAACAACCTCAACAATACTCAAACTCTCTTTGCTACGGTAGAGATTAACCAACCCACCAAACCAGACTCCAAGTGAGCTTCTGTCTGAGGATAAATGGAATGAGTTTGCTTCATTTTTTGTCAATAAACTCAGTAACATCAGAAAAGGCATTAGTGCTTCCCCCTGCAGGGCTAGGGATAGACATCCTCAGCCTTCACTCTCAATGTGCACCGTTAATCTAATCGATAGCAAAACATTAATAGAGACGTTCAAAGCCTTAGAACATCAACATGTGGGCTCGAGACTTTTATAAATGGTTCTTAAAAGTCTAGAAAAGGACCTCTTAGAAGATATAAACACCTCCTAGTGCTGCGGCTCTTTCCAAAAACCCTAAAAACCATAGTGGTAAAGCCACTACTGAAAAAGACAAACTTGGATAACACTTTACAGAGCAACTACAGGCCCATCTAAAAATCTCCCTTTAATTGGTAAAATTAGGGAAAAGATTGTAACAAACCAACTAAATGACTTCCTGACCCAAAATGAACACTTGGTTTGTTGGAACACTGATTCAGGAAAAGTGACTGTCCTGGTTCTACTCGATCTGAGTGCTGCCTTTGACACAGTTGACCACAAAATCCTTCTCGATACACTAGAAAGCTATGTTGGTCTTTCAGGAACTGTGATAAAATGGTTCAGATCATACTTGCTAGTAAGAGGTTTCTATGTAAACATAGGTGATTACATTTTGAAGTGGACTGCAGTGTCTTGTGGCGTTCCTCAAGGCTCAACCCTTGCTCCTTTACTGTTTAACCTATACATGCTTCCACTGAGCCAAATTATGAGAAGGAACCAGATATCATACCATAGTTATGCTGATGATACACAAATTTATCTAGCTATCTCCCCGAATGACCACAACCCCATAAACTCTCTCTGCCAATGTCTTGATGAGATTAAAAACTTGATGGAAAACAACCTTCTTCAATTAAACAAGGACAAAACTGAAGTCATTGCATTCGGAAGCAAAAGCGAGGTTGCTAAGGTGAACATATATCTAATAACTACAAATCAGGTCAGGAATCTTGGGGTGATCCTGGACTCTAATCTTAGTTTGAATAGCCTCGTCAAAGCAATGACCAAATTAGTTTATTACCATCTTAGAAACATTGCAAGAATCAAAAGCTTTCTTTCCAGACAAGATTTAGAGAAACTGATTCATGCTTTCATCTCCAGCAGGCTGGACTACTGAAACAGCCTTCTCACCGGTCTTCCCAAAAAGACCATTAAATAGCTACAGCTCGTTCAGAATTCAGCGGCTCGAATTTTAACCAAAACTTAACAAGTCAGAACACATTTCTCCAGTTCTTAAGTCTCTACACTGGCTGCCGGTCTCCTTCAGAATAGATTTTAAAGTTCTAAATAGGGTAAATACCTATTTAGTTACCATGCAGCCCATAGATGGAACCAGTGTCCAGAGGAGATCAAAGGTGCCAACACTTTAGACACGTTTAAATCCAGGCTAAAGACTCACTTATTTTAGTTGTGCATTTGTCGACTGAGCACCAACGTTGAACAACTATTTTACCTCTGCACTTCACCATCTTAATCTGTTTTAATCAATGTTTTTATTTTTTCAGTTTTTAATCATTATAATTTTCAATTACCTTTTTTATTCTCGATTTTATTAAATTTACTTTATTTTTATTATTGTTTCAAATGTAAAGCACTTTGAATTACCCTGTGTACGAAATGTGCGATACAAATAAACTTGCCTTGCCTTGGCTTGCCTATGCTCAGTGTTGCTGCATGTCAAATGTCACACCTTTTGTCTCGTTGAATTCAGTTAGTCCTGTTGTAGTCAATTGTTTGGTTTTAGTCCTTAATCCTTCTCTTCTCTTGCTTACTATAGTTTTTGGAGGTTTTCCCCTCGTTGGCAATTTTATGTTGTCATTTTTTTGTATTAATAATAATGAGACTGACTAAACCTCTGGCTGTCGTAGGATTGTCCTTCTCTTATGAGAATCCTGACATCTTTAAAGCTGAATTATCTTACAGAACACTTACAGAACAAAGGGGTCAATATCAACTAATGCTGTGACACTGAACTAAAGGAAAGCGAGCATTATACAGGGAACCTGGTCTGGAGTTAGTGAACTGGTGCAAGTGAAAAGACTTCACTCTTGAACAGCAGCTGAAACTAACAAGACACAGATTAAGACACAGACCGATATTAAGAGACTGAAACCAAAGACAGGAATAAATTTTGTATTGGTGCAAGTGAAAATGAGAAAACTGGTGTTTCAGTCTGCAATCTGCCAAATAAATGTTTTCTCTTGTTTTTTGCACATTTGTTGGCACATTTTGTCATGGAGGAAGTGGCTGATAAGCTCAAATAGAAACTCAAATAGAAATTTCTGCTAAAACATCACACTTGCTTTTTATTTTATAGCTGCTGGGTTCAAAGTATGAGAAAAAAAGCTTTATGATACTAGCATTGTCGAGTTTCTGAAAGATTTTTGCCTTGGGCATTGTGTGTGAAATAATTTGAATTCCTATTCATTTGATTTGTTGACTAGATTTAAATTGGGAGAGCTTTATCTTTAATAGTTTTTTGTTCTCTGTTTCTTTTCTGTTCCTTGTCCAGGTCAGCTCATTTGTTGAGTGAGGAGCTTTCTACCAGTGTTTCCCTGCAGCTTTTTAATGGAGAAACTCAGCAGCTGATGATCACACTGGAGAATATTGGCACAGAGTCGATGAACACACTTGAGATGGCATCTAAAACTCTCAGCACTAAAGGTACACAGACAAAGTCCATCAGTACTAGACCTGCTTACTGCTAATCAGAGTCAACGTATCTGCTGATGACACTTCCACTTGTCGCCAGTAAACACAGTCTCCTTACATGACCAATGAAAGCCATTTGTGCTGCTTGGCCACTGGAGTTTAGTACTCACACGACTCACTATGGCTGGAGACCAACTAATAAACTGACCATTAAATATTGCTACTAGCTTAATGTAATGGAAACTTAAAGGGTCAATATTATAACAATAAAATAAGTTGTGATATTGATCTTCAGGGTCCCCTGAACATGTCTATCTAAATTTTAGTATAAAAAATTATACAGATTTGTTTATTAATGTGTTAAAAACTTCCAATTTGGAAGTGTCAATGATTCATGCTGTTTCAATGATTGAGACGTGTTACCGTATATTCAAATTTGCTGTGATGTCCTGTCTGTGATCAAGATACTGCCTGCACTGTTGGTGATATAATGAAAGGAGTTGAAACGTAATTCAACCAAACATCTTCAGTGCAGAGATGTACATCCTGAAACAGAGCAAGGGTGTTGGTTCTTTGGGGACACTAGTCATTCTACTTACGTGGGAAGATAAGGGCAAATGTGATACCCCCTGTGAACAGGAAACTAACTAATAGTGAGCTAATGAGCGACTGTCATGCAATATTTAGGGGTGGGAAAATTGCATTGTGATGTAATAGTCAGTTATCAGTTGAGAACAGCTCAAGATTTGCAACCCATTTAGTTTTTTACAAGTTTTCAAGACTCGATAAAATGAACCACTCTACTACATTACAGCACAAATTTGTCCGAACCCCTTCCAAAAGTTGTGTTTCAATAATATTGACTGTTTAAAATAAAATATTATAGCTTTATTTAAAGAACCACTTTTATAGAGAAGTGCCTTCATGTATTCACACTTCAGATTTAAAAACAGTGAAATTGTGAATTGAGGCTGTAATATGTAGTTATAATAAAAGGATGGGCAGTAGCGGAAGCTTGGCTGTGTGAGCAATGGGAGTGAACAAGAGCATTTTACAGAGCATTTAATGCATTCTCTTCAGCTGAACTTAAGCTCAGAGCTGTTGCAGACTGATGGTTACCCAGCCTTAAATCCCCATTGTTATTGAAGATGTTTGATGGTTTGGTAGTCTAGTGAGTTCTCCTCCCTTATGCAGTGACATTTGGTTCCTTTTATTGCTGTGCTAGTTTTTTTTTTTTTTTTGCAGTGTTCAGATTAAGCGAACACAGCCTTACTCCTGATGCCTCTTGTCTGGGTTAGTGCTTTGAGAGTTTGGTGCTCTAACATGGAGTTTTATAGTGCACAGTTCCTGAACATGAATCTGTTTTTTTATGTTTTTTTTGGGTTGTTTGTGGACAATCTTGAGTACAGGTTGTTTTGTGTTTCAAATCAGAACTCCTTGCTTCTATGCACTAAGGACTTGCTTTATATAAAGCCGCTAGGCATTAAGGTTGCACTGGAGTTAGTCACTACCTGGGGAGGGAGAAAGTCTGGCTCTGATCATAAAAAAGAAATATAAAAAAAATTAGAAATTAATTATCAGGGTTATTTTAATTAGGTTTTATTGATGTTTTTAAGAAAAAATGTTGATGTGTTCATCATCATTTTAAGCTAAAGCTGAACAATCTTGAAAAAGCAATGCCTTTGGAGAAATTATCTAAAATTAATTAATACAACTGTACAAAAAGCAAAATGAACCTTCTGAAGGCTAGATGTGCCACTTTTAAGACAGTTTGATTCCTTCGTAGTCCTTTTTGAGTTGATATTTCGTCAGTATTTTAGAAACAAGACACGTCCTGTAATAGGACACCGGTTCAAAGCTGATTGTTCCGAGTTGCTAATAGAGAGTGTGCATTAGTCTGATCACATCTGAGATTTTTTTCCCTCTGGCTCCCTGGTTTTGATGTGCTCTTGCTTTGAATAAAGATGTCTGCTCTTGCTCAACTCTGTTTGAGGATTGAAATATAAGACCTTGTGGTGCTCTTAGTTCTGTTCCACACATACACACTCACAAACATGAAAAGCCATGTGTCTGGATCTTTTTTTGTATGTGTGTTTTCTGTTTTTGCTACTGCATGTGCAGGTGGCCTCCACAAGCTCATATACTCTTCCTTTGATGTTTCCATAAGATTTGCAACAGTTTTAAACAAATTTCTAGTTAGCTGCTTTCCTAATTTAGGGAGTTTTATCTATATATGTATCTATATAAATATTGCATGGGAACAATGTCTTTAGCATGAATTGTAGCTTTTAAATTTTAAATTTAATGTACATGTGTTCAAACAAATATAATTAACCAAATATAAATGATTTAAAGCAAATGTTCTTTTCCCAAATATCGTTACGGTCTGATTGAATGTGAATTTTAACTACTGGACTTTAAGTGCTATAAATGTGGTATATTTTTAATCTGTAAATATTAAATGCTGCATATAACTACCAAATAAATGAATACAATTAATATACAGAAAGCTGTACCAATGTATCTAAAGTGGGATGTTTTTGAAAGATTAAAAGGCTTGTATTGACTGGACATGATATTAGAAAAGGATGTAAGCTAATTCCTTGTTAGAAATTTAATCTTCATGAGGAGGCATTTAGATTGTTTCTTAACACTGCAGAAAAATGTGGACAAATGACTTACAGTTGAAACACTTTAGTTTGTAGATAATTAATTCTAGTTTTTTTATATAGTTCCCTCAAGCTAATGCATTTGATCTCTTCTCACAAAATTCCTATAACATGCACCACTGTAATCAATCAGTCCAAACGTGGCAGTTCCACTGTGTTTTGTTGGTTATTAATGCTGAGAGCTATGTATTAGATACATCCCGGTAGAGGTCTATTCTCTCAGATGAATATTTCATGGCTTGAGTTTTTCCAAACAACCTAAGGGTGAGTGTTCATAGACAGTTGTTTGTATATCAGAATTCTCCTTAGGATTTAAAATGAGAGAGTAGAGAGAGATCCAAGAAACACATATACGTGAATCGTAACAGTAAAGATACCATTTTCAATAACAACTTTTTTTTTAAACATTTTTTGTCTCAATGTCTGTTATATTCATTTGTATTTTATTGTCAATGAGTTCTCTTTGTAAAAAATATTTTACTCTGATCATAGTTAAACAATTATGTGTCACGTTCATGATGATAACATATTTTAATTTACTGATTCATATCCAACTTTCAACTGAACACTGAAATGATTCAAACCATCACCTTGCTTTACTGGACTAAAACCTTACCGGATTAACTAACCCCGAAATTATTCAGGTTATACTGGTTTATTCTATATCTATATATGTATCGTATATATATATATATATATATATATATATATATATATATATATATATATATATATATATATATATATATATATATATATATATATATATATATATATGTATATATATTTATATATATATGTATATATATTTATATATGTATATATATGTATGACAAACAAATAGATTTGCCAAATAGTTGGCAAAAATAGGTCATTTTTTTAGCAACTGTAAAAATAAAATTGCTTTTAAAAAAACATTGTTGTTTATTTGTCATTCATTACTTTAGTATTGTTTTGTCTCTAGCACATTTTTAAATGTCCACTAGTGTTTCTGTTAGAACCTTGTGCTGTCACCTACAGTAGAATTTGTATTTCAGACTGCCTCCAGGAAAACAATTAACACACACAGTTTGTTCATTTTCAGGTAATGGAAATTTGCAATCGGTTGATTTGTCATGCTCTCTTTATTTATTGCACAGATTCAGTAAACTCTATATAATCTCCTACAAAGTGTGTACTACTGAAACTTTTTCCAACCAGTGAATTTAAAGGAACATTTTACGTTTCCATTCATTGTCTTGTTGGAAGAAATCTTGTTTGTAAGTGTTGCTTTTTCTTCAGTGTCTTCAGTAATTACATGTCTTTGTGTTTACATTGTTTATGTTTCTTGAAGTCAGTTCAGGGCCCAGACTTCAATCAATTCTTTAAAAATTCTATTTTGTCAGTGTAAGGATTTCTAAGTGAGCTGTTGACACAATTTCTACCACATGGATACTTTAACACAAATATTGAATTTATACAAAAAAAAATCTAAACATTTAGAAATAAAAGTTGAGTCATAATAAATAAAGTGAAATGACGCAATGAACAAGTATTGAACGCGCTTTATTTAATACTTAAAAAATAAAATAAATAAAGCCTTTGCAGTTTCTAGATGCCTCTTGTATGTAGTCTGCATTGCTCAGGAGTGTTTCTGGCCTATTCTTTCTCCCCAACACAATCTTGAAGGTTCCTCAATGAAGTTTAATCTTCAGTTCTCTCCATAGATCTACTATGGTATCTTCTTCTTCTTCTTCTTTCGGCTGTTCCCAGTTTAGGGGTCGCCACAGCAAATCATCTGTTTCCACCTACCTCTGCCCTCAGTATCCTCTACTCTTGCCCCAATTACCTTCATGTCCTCCTTCAGCACACCCATATAACTTTTTTTTGGCCTTCCTCTTGCCTGGGAACTCCATCTCCAACATCCTTCTACCAATATAACTACTATCCCTTCTCTGCACATGTCCAAACCATCTCAATCTCTAACTTTGTCTCCAAAACAACCAACCTGAGCTGTTCCTCTGATGTGCTCGTTCCTAATCTTGTCCATCCTTGTCACTCCTAAACTGAACCTCAACATCCTCATCTCTGCTACTTCCATCTCTGCCTCATGTCTCTTCCTCACTGCTACAGTCTATAACCCATACATCATAGCTGGTCTCACTACTGTTCTGTACACCTTTCCTTTGATTCTTGCTGACACTCTTCTGTCACACAACACCCCTGACACTTTTCTCCACCCACTCCAACCTGCCTGCACTCGCCTCTTCACCTCTTTTCCACACTCCCCGTCACACTGGACTGTTGACCCCAAATACCTAAACTCCTCCACATTCTTGACCTCAGCCCCCTGTAACCTCACTGTTCTACTTCCCTCCGTCTCGTTCAAACACATGTATTCTGTCTTACTACTGACTAATCTACTATGGTATCTACTGTAGGTAAAATGATTGACTCAAGCAACTATGTTTCTTTCTTTGAAAACTCTTCATAGTTTTCTTTGTTAGTTTTCATAGTTTGGTATCATAGTCCATCCCAAATGTTGGTATGGTATTCTTGAGGTGGTGATCTGTGCCTTGTCTTCTCTAAACTTATTACTTATTTGGATAACTTTTGTGACTAATCTTTAAATTAGTTTGGAATGATTTATTTACAATAATGTGTTAAGCTGCAAGTATTCTATTCTGTTTTTGCCATTTTTATTTCATGTCTTGTTGTTTCTTTCTTTATTTTTTGTTAAATTGTATTGCACTCTGGGCAACTCTGCGTTATAAGAAAGTTCATAAGTAAGTTTTACTTGTTGGAATTTTGGGATATTGACATCTGCTGGTAATTTTCCTAATAGCTACAATTTTCCTTAGTTAAACAAAGTATTAGCTGTGTTCAGAGTTTACATCTCAGAGTATCAAACCAGGTGATGACTTACGGGAGCCAGGCTAAAGGCACAAGCGGTCATTAACCACACCTGAGCCTGACAGTGTTTTGACAGCATGACTGCAAAATCACAACAGGGGTGGCAACAGCAGAGATAAAGTGGCTGACCTTGTGTCTCAATCCAAGTGAATTTAAGTCAAGGTGTATCACATCACTCAGAGATACTACCTTCCTAGTAAGACGAGCTTAAAAAGGACAAGTTGTCATGACCTCTTGTTATTGCGACCGGTTTGGTACATGTGAAGCAAAAAACATGGCATAGAAAAGGTGAATAATGTTTTTTTTAAAGATGTTATTTTATGAGGAAAACATTTAGCTAGTTTTAATGAATGACGTGGGATTTTAGACTATTAACAATAATGTTACACATGTTTGTTTAGTTTTTTTTATATATATATATATATATATATATATATATAAATAGGGCTTTACTGTTTTGTCCCAATTCATACAATTGTCAGCTCTCCTCGTAGCACTTTTTGCATTAGGGGAGGGACTCGAAACTCTAAGTGTTATGGCCAGGGGAGAGAAATGGAATGCACCCCAAGTATTTTAGTTCTGTCTGCTTCTACAGTAGTAGCTTTCATTATGAAATAGTTGCCAATGCAAGTGTTTTAAATTGAGCAAATATACCCTTTAAAATTTGATCCAGTGATGTATTTCCTTTGTTACTCCCAATTGATAATTTTATTTTCTTAACTTTATTTATGAGCGAATTGGATACTTGCTAATGAAAATGTGGAGATTGCAGGCTTAACGAAACATTTTCAATGGTCCGATTGTTACCATGAGGTAATTCATGTATACTTAAGTATAGTTTGTTTGAGATGATTTATTAAACGTTAGTCTTCTCATGTATAAGTCTATCATGCTCTCTCTCTCTTTTTTCTGGCATGTTCAGTCATAAGCTTGCTCAAGATAGAGTTTCTGCTGTTGGAAATAAGAAGAACGTTTTGGTATAGTTGGTAATAGTTTTTTTTAAACTCATAATTATCAATTTTTATATCTGACAAGTATGAATTTCACTATTGTCACGACTGGCTCAAGTCCTGACAAATAAATGGAGGACAGCGTGGTTTGAGAAGAATACAATTTAAGTTTATTAACAATAAATGAAGCTAAAGAAATAATAATAAAATACAGAAAACCCAGCACAATTTCTGTTGGATAAAAGGTGGCAAATCTATCCAGCAGAACTAGAATTAAACTCACAAGAAACTTAAACTACCCAAGATTGGCACTCAAACAAAGATAACAAAACAATAAGCGACATAGGGCAAAGCCAAACAGGACTGGTGAGCAGAGAGATCCAGCCCGATGGTGAGGTGCCACTTATAAAGGGAGAAAGGCAGGTGTCACTCGTTCTCCTGATTAGCCTGCGACCACGCCCCCATCTCCACTCTCATCAGGATGAGCAGGCAGACTCATGACACTATTAAATTGATTTAATGCTACAGCAAGAGTAAACATACTTAACATTGGAGACGTATATATGAAAATACCACAAGATCACATAAACACATCATTTTTACCACTTTACAACCATGAAACAAAACAACACAGTACAACTTCCATTCAGTTCTGAAAATTAGCACCAAATTAAAACATGGAGCCCACTAAACAACAACCTTCTTGATTTTGCTTTTGGATTGAAATGTATTGCACTGCTACACTAACACTACCTGTACCTGTAGTAGCTTAACAATGTGTACTGCAGTCTGAATGACTGTATGGCAAGGATTAAAATCACACAGATCTGAAAATATTTTAATGATGTAATTGTTTGGTCCTTTATCCTCAAGAACAGTTTTGTCTTTCGATTTGTATTCACAGACCTTGGAAATGAAACTTTTTTGCTTAGACAAAAAAAAAATGGGATTTTATCTCAAGCTGTTCACACAATTGTTTTAATTCACCTTAGGCTTGCCAAAGTAAAAAGCAGATTTCAGTTCTGCATCATTTTAGGTTATCTTATTCTATGTGTAATTTTTCTTTACATTTAGTTTTATCAGTTGTCATTAATTATTGCAAAATGCCTAGTTACACGTAATGTTTTGATTCAAGGCTAAAGTAATCCTCCTACTGCTCACAATAATCAACAGAAGAAGCCTGGGGAGTATTCTGTGGGCTCTTCATGCATGTGCGTTCTCTGATTTGCTTGTGCAGCAGCGTTTTCTTCAGGGGCTCAAGCAACATGTAACAGTGGCTAGTCCAATTAGGACTCTAATTACCAGGCAGGCCTTTAATTCATGCAAGAGTGGCCATAAAAAGCCCTGGTTACTCTTGCTGTTTCTTCACAGAGGTAAGCCATCAGTCACGACTCAGTCGGGATATTGTGTGCGGTTTAATTTGACTGTTTTCTAGGAATAAATCTTTTGTTGACATTGTTGTTTGACTCTGTTTCTAATTTGTTTTTTAACTATAGTTGTTCAGGCTATTTGTTTATTGAACGAAATGTTTGAAAAGGTTTTAATGCCCTTACTAACATCAGGAAATCAGTGAAAAAATTTTTTGCTCATGGTAAAGATGTTTTTCCAAACACTTCCAGCACAGACCTCTCCTTCCAGGCAGTATTGGTAGTTGGCTTGGTGTGTTTTTGATCCAGGATACAGATGTATACTTGATGACCTTTGCAGTTCTAGTCTGTCTTAAATCAGTTTGTGGTTGATGGCTGTCTTGTCTACCGCCTGTTTCTGAAAGAGATTGCTAGCTCTTGTAGTAGAATTCAAGTATGATATATTAAGTAGAACTATATACACTATCTGTTGTATTTTTCCATTTATTGGCAATCCTAAAAAATATACTACAACAAATAAGTAATTGTTGATTATGCCTATTGTGAAGTTAATGCTACATAAGTCTTCACACTTGGTCTAGCCATAAATAAACTATATCACTTTAACACCTATATATTTCTGACAGATGCTTTATTAATCTTCTCCAGTTATTTTAAGTATGATTACCAAATGGATGGTTTGTCACTTAATTTGGAAAATCAGATGTGTTCTGTTAAGGTCGGAAAATGAACAGCCCATAGGAGTTGAGGCGACTGATCTAACTGCGTGAGCACTACATCTGGGCTGCTGCATGGTGCGCGTGGAGCCGCTGGTAAACTGTTATTGTAAATGTATTCCCACACACACATGTCTCTATATGGAAAAGTCGGCCTGTTGTGGTCATCATGTCATAAGGGCTGTTTTGCGAGCAATCTGTGTCTCCAGCAGAGCAAGCTCAATTGTCTTTTAAATAATGTCTCTCCCACTGTTCTTCAAATATTTACCTCAACTAGCCGCAGTGTGTATTAAACATATTTAATGTAACAAAATGAATAGAAAAATGGATTATCTTCATAACACATAAGGTGACAAATGTTTCATATTGTTTGTTTTGGGGTTTTACTTATTCGTAATTCAAATATGCTGTTTAATTTATTCAGATAACTTAATCAGCAGATTTTTTTTATTTAATCGCAAGTGACAATAAAGGTAATCCCAATCCAATATTTTTCTTTTTGTATTTATATCTGTTCCGAAATTAACAGAGTATTTTGTGTTATGCAAGATTGAACGATTCTGCTAGATTTGTTCCATTTGTTTTATTTCTAGTTTAGGTTCCCCTCTAATGGCTTTTATTTTTTCTTTAATTGTCAAATTCCGTTTTTATAGAAAAGGCCACATTTTTATTTGAATTAGGGTCTAATGTCTTTATCCTTTGACATTCGAGACATCAATCTTCTTAGGATTCTTTAACTCTGTCTCCTAGCAACCACATTTGATGCCTGACTATACCATTATACACTACGGTGGAATTTTTTCTCCAACTGTGAAACAGTTTTATCAAATACTAAACTCTTAAGAAAATAAAAAAGTCACTTTTCTTATTTTTAATCAGTTTGGTAGAGAATTGGAGTAGAGGTATATTTGGTAGAGTAGGTGGGGTGTAGCTCAGTGGTAGAGCGCATGCTTTGCATGTAAGACATCCTGGGATCAATCCCCAGCATCTCAGCATCCAATTGGTGATTTCCCCTTGTGTAAGTCGCTTTGGACAAAAGTTTAGTTGTCAATAGGAAAATAGAAAAAAAAAGGCTGGTTCAGATTTAATTTATTTGAGAACGCTTTGCAACATGTGCAACTGAAGCTAACTGAATTCGTACCCCATCTCCAAACAACACAGTCAGAGTCATCAATAACCTTGTTGCCCCATTCCCACTTTTAATACATTCTATCTCTCCAACACATCCACATATACCTACATTACATGACAACTGGGAGAGGATGTTGGGGAATTGGTGGACGACTGCCTTTACCTCCCCTCCTGGGGTGTACGGGCCCACCATCGTGGGGGGGGGGGGGGGCTGTCAGGGTGGATGCAGGCCTGCGGGGAGCGGCTGGCTACTGTCCGGGAGTGGAAGACTGATTGGGTGGGTCGATGGATGATTTAGTGGGTTGGGGGGCTGCTGGTAGGGGTGTGCATGGGGTTAGGGTTGGGGGGCTGCTGGTAGGGGTGTGCGTGGGGTTGGACGACTGCTGGTTGATGTGTATATGGGGTCGGGGCGTGGTCTCCCTCCCCACCCCCTTCTGGTCTCTTGGCCATCCTCCCTTTTTCCCGGTGGGTCCATGGTGGCACCCGGGAGGACGGCCTACCGCAGGAAGATGTGACCATGGCGGTGTTTGTAGGTGGGGCCTCCCTGTCTCTGCCCGCACTGTCGGGGGCTGCCTCCCCGGCTATCTCTGGGCTGGTTGTCCTCCTGCTGCGGCGGGTCCACCGGGGTCCCAGGCTTTGCTGTCTGAGGTTGCCGACTCGACTTTCCCAGGGGAGATGGATTGGGTCCGGCTCCGGGGTCCGGGGCCCAAAACTTGTCATTCTGTTGTGGGGCGTGCTGGGTCTCTTGGTAGCTCCTGACCATTTATTAGCCTGGTCTGAGGCAGAACCCACATTTCACTTGGGACATAGAAGGTTAGAAGTCGCTGCGAGATGCTTGAGATTTAGGTCTCCTGTCCTGTAACACTCAATTACTTAATCCAGCTGTGTTTCTCCGTCGAGATCAGATCAAATATGACCCTTATGATTGTCCACTCTCCCAGTGTGATCGATAAATAAATAATCTATAAAGTGAATTAATAGCTTCTATACAGAGGAGTGGTCACTGTATAATATCTTTATTTCTGTAGGGAATTAGGTTCGTCTCCTCAGCAAAGCACACTTACAGCATGGGAACCTGGAGCTGCACATTCCTAACTTATCCTTCAGTACCAGATGCAGGAAATAAAACACTCGGTTCAGTCTGACTCCAAGCCCTAAATGGTGACCGACGCCACAAGGGTTAGGCTGGGAACTATCAGTCAAGAGCTTCAAAAGAGACTGTTGGACACCTGATGCTCTCCAGGACTCACGCCGCGCACAGGAATTCATGGACCCTGTGACTGAACCCTCGTGATTTGCGGATATTCGACACAAAACTGCTTTTCTTAACATACAGAGGAAAAGGGACAAATCTGTTTACGTGTACACGCCCATATACTGATTAATAGTCATAACAAGTCTTAATCTGCTTGTTTACAAGGAAGACCTGTATTGTTAGCCAGTTAGTTTAAAACGAATGAATGTGCGAATGAGTGAGTTTTTCCGTAACCGACCCCTAGTGTTTGATCTCGTTAGAACGCTTGTCACGTTCCGGAAAGGATTTAATTGTGTAAAAAATTATCCGGTACTCTCTTGATGAGGTTGTGGTTGTTTTCCCGCAATATAAAATACACTTTTGAAAATAAATTCAATAAAGACAGACTACGACTTTCAGTCCGATTTCTCTTTACTTTTCAGCACAAGATCTTTCAGGAAACAGCAATGTGATGGGTTACAGAACCTGGCTCGAAAACTGCACCTCCTTTGGTGTTTCATAGGCGCGGTATATATGCAGAAAGCTATCCTTGCAGATAAGTTTCACGTGGCAGATATTTTGTCTCTAGCTGCGTATCCCTATCAGAAAAGCGTCACTCCTTTTAAATCAGACTGTCTTTTTCATGGACTCTAGCTTTTAAGGTCAGACTGTCTTTTTCATGGAGTCAGGTCCAATTTATGAATTAAATAAATGTTAAATCAGGTCACCTAATTGCCAAAAACACCCACAAGGTATAGTGTCGTTTATTAATACGCCATTCAAAGAGAAAACTTCTCTTCAGATGAGAGCCTCCCTGGGCTGGACCATGGTGTGACTCCACCAATCCGATTCCCGGGGTACTCTCAGTGGCTAGAACTGCAAGAAAGACCCGCCTCCAATTCAAAGAAATCGAGGCGCGCTCCCCTGAACTATAGTCTTTAGTCTTTTTTCTTTGCTCTCTAGAGTCTTTTCCTTTACTAGTCTGATTCTTCTTTTCTTTGCTGTTTTTAAGTCTTCTTTTGTCTTCCGTATTTAGCAGTCTCTTCTTCTCCAGTTCCAGTCTGTTTCCTCCTCCGGCGGTTAGCCAGTTTTCGCTCAGAACCCCTTTTCAGAATTGTCTTATCGTTTGGCTTCTCAACGAAGAAAAACCCGGCTCTCATCAACCCAGAGTCGTGATCTTAAATATAAAGACTGTCGAACCAACGCGAAACGTCTTTGGACTTCACGGACACCTCAACGGAGCCAAGTCAAATCTCCCAGCTCGACTCTCAGCCAAGTCGCCTCCCCGGGCACACCTCCACAGCGGTCCTCCCGGAATCCGCTCGTCCTGCCACAAAACACGCGCGACCCTCCGCGACTCAAAGGATCCAAACGGTAGACCGCGATAATTAATTACTTTGGCAAGGGTAATACCGTCAGAACGACGCTTGGGAATGCTAAATTAATTACATGCTTAAATTGATAATTAAGGGTAACCTCAGACTTGGGATCTGAAACTTTGTCTCTCTCTCTCTCTCTCTCTCTCTCTCTCCCTCGCTTGCTCTAATCTACCTCACCCCCTCCCCCTCGGTATGCATGTGTTTGCGTGAGCGAATGCGTTAGGTTAGCTTAGCTAAAATCATTTATCCAATTTGTGTGTCTAGAATAGATTAATAAAGCATTATCAACATATCTACCTTATTTGTGGTTTATTTCAGTTAATCCGTTCCCTGGGGCTCTGATTCCTAGATAATACGGTTTATTGCCTCTTATCGTATTATTATTAATTATTATATATGTGATAACCCGTTTGTTACATTTCCCTGGAAAGAGCAAAACTGACCAACTCATACGAAGCACCTCCCTTCTCATGGGGTTGCTTTGAAGTAGGACAGGACCGGTAAAAAAAAAAAAAAAAAAAAAAACTTGTTGCCCCATCAAGCCAAGGTAGACTTTTGAAATGCGTTTATTTTATCTTGTTTTTGTAAATTGTTTGTTTGTGAGACATTATCCTTGCACCTTGACTCTAATTAGTCATTCCACTGATTTTTGACCCTAAAAAGACATTTTCTGTTCCTGCAACCCTTTTGCCAATTCTGTTACTAAATGCTTCTTTATTGTATTTGAGGACGTTTAGCACGAACTTTATCTTATTTACCTCTGTAAATGGATGAATTGAAAGAAGGAAGAAGTTGTTCTGTTTCTGTTTTCTGACGTCGAGGAAAAATTCTCACAGAACTAAATTTTATTTAGTTTTGACACTGAAAGCAGTTTCACACAAAGTAAATTAGAAAATGCGTTGAAAAAGTTCCTCTGTTTTAAACTAAAACATTTTCATGAATACTGAACATTTCTTAAATGCATTTTCCATATGAATTTCCTGTCTAAATATCCATATTATTGTTTTATTACTATAATATTTTCTTCTTAGTCTTAAAAAAATATGAGTTATTGAAGTACAGTTGTGGCCAAAAGTTTTATTAGTTTTGTATTATTACAAATATTAATTTCCAAAAAGTTTGCTGCTAAAATGCTTTTAGTTTTTAGTTTTCTTTTCAGTTTGTTTCAATTGTTTCTGTGCTGTACCTGCAGTATCTGTATCTGCAGTGTTAGCCCTTCTTTTTCAGGACCTCTACAATTCAATTGGGCATGCTCTCAATCAACTTATGGGCCAAATCCTGACTGATGGCAACCTAGTCTTTCATAATCACTTTTTTGAGTAATTTTGAGAATTCATGGGTTTTTGTACGTCCGCCTCTTGAGAATTGACAACATGATCTCTATGGGATTAAGATGGACCCCAAATGCCACCGTATTGGTCCCTGATTCAATTAGTTATCACTTTTGCCTTATAGCACGATTCTCCATTGTGCTGGAAAATGCATTGTTCTGCACCTCAACTGTTGCTGGAGTGTTGCTGTCAGAGGGTGTTTTGGTACCATTGTTTATTCATGGCTTTGTTTTTGGGAAAAATTGTGAGTGAGCCCACTCCCTTGTATGAGAAGCAACCCCACACATGAATGGTTTCAGGATGCTTTAGTGTTGGCATAACACAGGACTGATGGGAGTGCTCACCTTTTCTTCTCCGGGGTAGCCTATTTCCAGATGCCCCAATCAGGGGGGAGTGGCTTCTTTGCTGACCTTCTTGACACCAGACCATCTACAAAAATTCTTCGCAGTGCGTTTCTTTGCAGGTCACCATGGTTAACAATGGAAGAACAATGATTTCAAGCATCCCCCTCTTTTTAACATGTCAAGTCTGCCATTCTAACCCAATCAGCCTGACATAATAATCTCCAACCCTGTGCTCGTCAACATTCTCACCTGTGTTAACAAGATGATTACTGAAATCATCTCAACAGGGCCTTTTAATGACAGCTATCAAAATGCAGTGGAAATATTTTTTTTATGCATTAAGTTCATTTCTATGGCAAAGAAGGACTATACAAATTACCTGAGCTCTCTTCATAACATTCTGAAGTTTATGCAAGGGCTATTATAAAAAAAACTTAAGCAACAACTTTTCCAATTTCCAATATTTATGTAATTCTCAACTGTCGGCCACGACTGTACAGAGTGTCAAACACATGGTGTGTAATTTGATTTATTATAAGAATATTTTAATTTGAGAGAACCACTGTTTAAAATAGCAGACCTTATATGCATGCACATTCACTCTGTTTATGATGAGACATAGGTCTGTTTTTTTCTCCATCATTCTAACAGAATCAAGTGTTTGTGGGAGTCAGGCTTTTTATCTAAACTGTTATTTTTTTTCTTATGAATGTCACCACCATTGTAATCCCTGATCTCCTTTTTTAGTCGTCAGGTTTCTCATCAGAGAGGTGGTTCACAAAGTTCCAAAGCCTGGTTCTAAACATGCTGTGCTGCTGTTATTTGACTTTAGTGTTTGCCCACTGAGTAAAATCAATCCTCAATGAGGTTCGGGTGATTTTACTAGTATAGTAATACTTTGAACTGGGCTTTCTGTTATTACTACAAACACTTTACACTTTTACATAACATATAACCATATAGTGCTTACTCTTGGGAGTCCAAAGTCACTAGCCTGAATTAAAATTCTAAATAATGGAGAACTTGGCTTGCAACTTGTCTTTGTTTTTCAATGTTGTTAATACTCAAATTGAAGATAGTTATGATGCATTCAATTTTGTTGAATATCAGATCAAGACGCTGGGAATGTAGCTCATAGTTTGAAATGTTTAGATCACTGAGGGATGTAATTATTTATCCCACTAAGCATGGAATAAACAGCTACTATTTCTGATAAAAGTCACTTCTTGTCTGCTAGCTCTCAAAACCTGAACTGCTGATAAAACTCTAGCTGAAGAGACACAGATGTTCTTGTTCAAGCTTTGTACAACCAATTTTTTCCCTTGTGTGTTACACCACTGAGTTTCTATCTTTGACTATGATTTGCTAAGCAAGCTGATTTTATTATGTTAACATTTAATTAATTCCATGCACCCTTACTCAAGATGAAGCTGATGGTTTGCTGTGTGTTTTTCAGAAAAGCTGTTTGGCGATTTCTTGAGCTGGGATCTTCAGAATGCCCTATCCAAGCTTCCTCTTAAACCTGGTCAGTCCATCTCCATTCCCGTCAGCATCCAGGCAAAACTCGACTTTTCTGGTCAAGAGAGCCTGCTCTGTGACCTCAATGACGGTAAACAGAATCACACTATGTTATAACATGTTACTAAAGAGGATTAGAATTTTGGGGGCATGTTCATTTTGCTAAGAGTGCACATTACACTGTGACTTGTATCATATTTTTTTCCAAAATGCTGGCATTATGAAGATATTAAATGTAATACTTACAAGGTGGAGTAAAGCAGAATCCAAGAGTCCTAAATGCTTTGTCATTAAACTGTATTGATTCAAGCATGTTTTACTAAATCATTATTTATATTTAATCATGCTCTGTTGGCGTGTACTGTAAAGAAATAGTGTTTTTAAGTCCAGGAAATTTAATTTAATCCTGTGACATCCACTCTGGTGCTGATACAAGGTCCTGAGCTACTCGTTTTTCAACTGATTAAATAATAACAATAACTGAAGTCTATGAGTTTTGGCAAATGGACATGGTTTAAATGGGTAATCAATGGTTAGTTGTGCCTTTTACAGTTATATGTATGTGTATGCAAAGAACCGCCCAAAGCCCAGCAAAAGTTCATTAAAATTTAATGATGCATGCCTAACCATTTATTTTTCCATTTATGCCATGGTCTTTGCCAACATTCATATATTTAAGTTGTCATTGATATCTGGACTGTAGTAAATGAGTGTAACACTGTTACTGATGGTTGTTTTCATCAGATAGGATCTTGCTTTGACCCTACAGGATAAGTAGTGCCGGAGTTTGTAAAATCTGAACATTGAATTTGGATTGTGCCAGTATAATTAGCCAACATTACCATATTGCAAAAACAATTAAGATTTATTTTGCAGTACATAACTGAAAGGTTAGCGTGTGGTTGATTTTGTCTGTTTTCACAGTTTTGGCTACTGACAGAAAAGGACAACAATGTGTTTGTGTTTCCAAGATTGCAAGTCAACAAGTTTAGTGATCAGTGTTATTTAAAACACGCTGAACACGATGTTGTTTGTTGCATATTCAGATACATATGTGTCCATATACAGATTTTTATGAACACAGTAGCATATAGAACTGTCTAAACTGAGTGGCTTATTTGCATTTTTGAGAATAATTGTAGTTTATACACGATTTCTAAATCCGGTCTGAAGCATGTTGAGCTTACTATAACCCACAGAGCTTCCTTTGATACCAGTCAGTGCCATCTCTTTAAGATGGAGCTGGAGCTTGAGCTAGATTGGAGGCTCTGCAGGGAGTACCACTTAGCTTTCAAAATGAACTGAAAAAATGTCAAATTTACATACATGTCGCATTGCTGTTGCATTTTGTTCACATCGGAGGCAAATAGCAAGCCACTTCACCTTCATTGCCCTGTATGGATGTGTGTGACTGGTGGGGTATGTTTGGTGGTCAGGAGTATGTAGGCGCGGAATGGAAGCCAAGTTCTGTCAAGCTGCCCCAAGGCAACTGAGGGCTACCACGGTAGCTAATCACCACCAAGTGTGTGTATGTGGAGTGAAAGAATAATACTCTGATAGTAGTAAAGCATCTTTGAGCATCTGGAAATGCTCTATATAAATTGAAAGCATTGTTGTTATTATTGTCTTGGCATTTTTTGGCATGCAATTCACATTATTTGGCCAGTACAGACACATATGGACTTGTCTATCATTAGTGGTGGGTGAAAGGCACTGCAGGTGATATCTATCTATCTCTCCATCAGGAGGATACAGAAGTTTACACACATCACAAATTATTTTCTAACTAATCTGGGTTGTATACAGTATTTAGCATCAAACAAAAGCAATAGTTAGGGTTAGTTTTAATTTACTTTCTAACTTATTTGTTTTGAAAAGCAGATGACCTAGCTCTGGACATAAATGTGCACAAGCATAACCAGCATCGAATCAAGTTTGATTGATAAAATGGAGGAAATCACTGTTTTTGTGCTGGTGGATATGATCCTCGTAGGTGGTTTGATTGCTTCTGAGTAGCGTGTCTCATTCACATTCTGCTTGAGCATCAGTTTTACAGTCCTCTGCCCTCTATGGCCTTTCTAGATTCTCTTCTATTTGCTATTTCTACTGTTCCTGTTTCTTTCTTTCTTTCTTTCTTTCCCAATTATGTTATTTTTTTGTTTTGTCCTCACACACAAATATTTAATCACTGATCATATCAGATTTTTGCATTGGTCATTAAGGACAATTTTGTAGAATTAGAAGAGCAAACCTGCAAGTCTACTCATGTTAATTCTTATAATTCGTTTTAATTCTTAATAGTAATTTCTGGTAGACACATAGACAGGTTCTAGATGAGTGTCTGCTCAGCGTCTCTCTCACACACACACCCACAGATGCTTCTTTAATGGTTTCATTATTTTCGAATGAATCATTTCTCTGAATTGGGCAGATAATACAACGTGGTAGTGTGGTATATATAGAGAGTAATGAAAATTACTGAAGATATTGCTGGAGCTTATGCATTTGTGCTCTTATTTACTTAGGTTGAGGTTATTAGCAATGTTTCCCCACAAGTTGTTTATCGTAAAAGTTTGTATTCGCTGAAATAATTATAATATAATGGAAAAATTAGTTTCTGGTGCTTTTGTGATTGACTACTCAAATTTATTTCCATTTAAATTATATTAATTAGAAGAGAATGCTGCAATGGTGGAAAGTAAATAATAACATTGCTTGTAAGTGCTACTTTATTAGTTTAATAATAGTTTTTAAAACATTTAAGTTTACTTTAACTTATATTTTATTAGAAATTCTGTACTGCTCTACATTTGTAATGTAGATTTGAAATTATTTTAATATATACATTTTTCGCAATTACAAGACTGAACATTTTTTAAATTTATAAATATGAAATGTTAACAATTAATGTAAACTAAATGTGAACTAATTTGCAGGCTGTTAGTTTGTGGTCTCTTTAGACTCTTATTTTCCAGGACCCTTAACGACTTACTTAGTGAAGCCTTGTTCCTTTCATCTTTGAGAAGAAACTTTTGGTTTTTGAACCTTGGAACAATTGCAGTATTGATCTTCATCCGAGTGATATTAGTGCTGTCCATGCTTTTAGATAGTCTGAGGTAAAATCATGTTTGTATTTAAACATAGACTGATCATCCTCTGTTGTCTCCATAAATTTTGCAAGTAAGGATGGCAATACCACGGAGAAGGAGAAAATGTATTTCATTTACATTGCATTGTTTAACACCATTTCTTATTCATTCATTCATCTTCATGTCGGCTTTATTCCCTTTTGGGGTCGCCACAGCGGAATGAACAGTCAACTCTCTGGCATATGTTTTACGCAGCGGATGCCCTTCCCTGCCGCAACCCATCGCTGGGAAAACCGTTTCTTATTCAATATATAATATGTATAATAGATAAAAATGTATTTGTTTATTGCATTTATATTGAATAAAATTTATTCAAATTAAGTTAAATGAATTTTTAATGAATACACATGCATTTATATTTTAATTTTTGCTTTTGTGTCAGCTGTGCATTAACGTAGACTTTATTTGTATTGCTGAATGTTATATTAAACATAAATTTAAGCATTAGATTACTTTTCAGACTCAGTAAACACACCTGTCTCTCCTCATCTCCCACCGTAGACACAGTGAAGCCAAGCGCTACATACGTGTCATATTTCCTCTTTTTAGCTTTCGGGAGACATGTCCTTCTCTCTCTGCCTGTCTTATGTCTTTGTTACTGGTTAAGAGATTGATAAAAATATGATTATTCTTGCAAATAACAATAGCACTTTTGTAACAATATAGTAACAATAGTATTTGCTTATTGCATTTATTAAAACTAAAATTGTTCATAAAATGTTGAACAGCAGAAATTGATGAAGAAACTTGGAATGTTATTTGCGGTTGAGAATTGTTCAACTGCTAGCTTTACAGAATAAACTGGCTGAGTCTCATCTGTTTGGGATGTTCATCATTAAGTGACTGGTTGAGATATGCTACAACTACATGTAAAAATACTAAGATATGCTATGAGCTAGGGTTTAAAAAGTTAAAGGGATACTGCATCCCAAACAAAAAACTGTAGTCATTAATCTCTTAATGCATTCTGGTTCAAGCCTGTGAAGTCTTTGTTCCTGCTTGGAACACAATCAGAGATATTTGAATGTAAACCAGGAGTCTTGGGACTGCCCCATTTACACTCATATCACACGGATTGTAAAGTTTTGGTAAAGTGTCTAAAACAGCGGTTCCCAACCCCCGGGCCGCAGACCAGTACCTGTCCATGGGTCATTTGGTCCCGGGCCCCACGGAAAGAATTAATAACTTACATTACTTCTGTTTTATTTATTTCATAATCTGAATGAAGTTTTATTTTGAGAAAATTATCGGATTCTCTTAGTTACATCCATCTATGACAGTGTTTCCCAACCTGTGGTCTGCACCCCCCCTTTGGGGCGCCCCAGAGTTCACAAGGGGTGTGTGGGAGTGAAGGTAGAAAAATATGGAGTTATTTAGCATCACTATTCTGAGCGCATAAAGTTTAATTTATAGAGCGCTAAAAGTTAATTTACATGTGTGTCAGCTGCGTTTTGTGAATGAATTGTTATTATCGTGTAGAAAAACTTATTTTGAGAGTGTAAACTCTATGCGTGAGCGTGAACAATACCCTCATACCCACGCTCACTTGAAACGAACCACAGCTACAAACTGTTTTGCCAACTTAGCGACATATCTAGTGACTTTTCCTGCTGTTCCTGGTGACTTTTACTGACTTTTTTTTCGTTCTGGCTGATGGGCTCTTCAGACGGAGGAATGGTGCTACAATGTCTGTGCTGTGCCTTTGTCACTCACTGTCTCCCCTGTCAATGCTCCTGTTGCAAGGTTCTTCTTCTTCTTCTTCGTATGCTGTTTAATGGCAGTTTGCAAACCTTCTTAAAGGTGCATTACTGCCACTAACTGAAAAGTAGTATGAACTATATCTGAAGGGGGGAAATTTACATTTCCAATTCTTTACTGCACTAAAATTATTAAATAGTCTTTTTAAAAAGTAAAAGGATTGTCTTATATATTTTTGTTTTGGTCATTTTTATAGGCTCTGTTATTTTTTTTTTGTGTTATGATGGACTATAAAACTCTTGAGCTTTTCATGATGAATATTCATAAGTAATTTACAGCTGACTTATCCCTAATGCCTCTGTAAATCACTTCATTCATCCAACAGGAATCCATAATATTTCAAAACAATCCCACTTATTTACATAAGCCCTCATCAGTCTATGGTGGTCTTAAGTTGCGGTTAAATATGTGTGCACGCTGCTTGGCACACTCTATTGAAAAGGATAATAAGCTCTTTTTTGGAACTTTATGAACTTGTTGATGTTAGCTGATCTCTTGTTTTGTTCAGCTCTTATCTCTTGCTCTCTTAATCTACCTCACTGCTTGTGCATGTCTCTGCTGTCAGCGCAATTAAGACTGTTTGTGCGATGATGTCAGGGGTGTGATGCAATGCTCAAAGGGCGGATGGGTTCAGTCTGAAAGCTTGATTCATTTGTGTCCTCTGTAAAGAGCGAGTAAGAGGCAGACAGGAATCAAGCATTAGTTGCTGAATGCTAAAATGTCAGCAGGAACAGCGTGACGAGACAGAAGAGGGGCTCTATTAAAACACTCACCCCCTTGATAAGAGCTGGCTGGAGGTAAATGATTCCAAGTCGTGCTGGCCGATTGATCCTTGGTACTGATGCCACAAGTCTCAACTCAATCACTTCAGTATAAACCACCAGTTATTTTCAAATGATGAGCCACTACTGTCACTATTATTAAACGTGTTTCTTGAATGTAAAATCACACATAATTTGCTTGTTCATTAACTGGTTGTTTTGTTTGGGTTTCTTTTCATCTATCAGTTTGTTCTCACCTGTTCTTTTGTTCATGCAGGTGTTTCAGTTTTGTGCTAACATTAGACGTTACAGCATATCATGTCAGACAGTCTTGAAAGGAAGTGATGTCATTTTAGTAGCTGGAGGACCCATAATTGGTGCCATTATTTCTCTAGAGCACTCTGTCTGCTTCTCCTTCAGGACACAAAGACTGACCGGCTCTGTCTTGATGGGTGTATGACCCAGACAGTGTGTGCATGACGTTGGTAAAAGTCACAACAGGATTTACATTTCCCGGTTAGCATTCCGCTTTGTGTCAGTGGTTTGTAATATTCGTTTGACTGTTTAATGTTAACTGTAATTTGTTAAAACTTAATAAAGGTTACAATTAATAAAGGTTAAAAATTAATAAAGATTACAATTAAAATATTAAATATTAAAAACATTAGTAGTAGTAGTTGCATTCTTATTAGTTGTTATTATTAGTAATGCTTCTAATACTGTAGTACTAGTATTTTAGAAGTTGCTCTAAAATTTGTTTTTGAATGAGAGGCAGTAGTAGTTAAAATAGAAGCAGTTTGTAGTTGTTGTAGTAGTCGCAGTAGTAGTCGTAAAATCTGATGTAGAAGAAGTAGCAGTAATATTTGTTGTGGCTGTTGAAGGAGGAGCAGTGGTTGTAGTAGTAGTAGCAGCAGTTGTATTAGGAGTAGTTAGATGTTAGTGGTGGGCCGTTAAAGTGCAAGTTTATTTTCGCCGGTAATCTATTTTCAAAGTGAGGCACTAGGGTTTTAGTTAAGTGTCTGTTTGAAGCTCTCTCTCTCTCGCTCTCTCTCCCGAGCAGGCTCCACAAATAACACAAATAAGTTAATACATTTCTTAATTAAACACATTCAAATTATTGCTTTGTTTAAAGCTTAGATATACTTAATATTTTTTATGATTAATTGAAATTCTTATTTTGCATTAATTACTTATTATAGCATAATGTGGGCATTGTTGTAAAAACATGATGGGACACATAAAATCAATTATTTTTGTGCATAAAAAATGAAAATACTATTTCTAACGTTACTTTTGTTAAAACAAATCAGCATATAAAAATATAGATCCCTTTACATTTAACATGCAATGTTTTCAAAAGGGTTGGGATATAATTAAAAACACTAAATTCATCAATATCCACATATTAGAGAAGCAACATCTGTTCAAACTTTATGTAAAGTTATCTTGGAGTTTCCTCGAGCTCTCATTAACAGATAAAAACCACGAACAGCAACCTTCAGCACCGACTCGATCCCAAGCTCTGTCCCCCAGCTAATAAGTCTTAAAAAGTGTTTTGGTATCAAAATTACTTTTTATTTTGAGGATGAGGAGAGTTTCGTCCAATTGCTGCTGTTAGTAACATCTGTTTGGGGTCCTGCGTGTGAAGTCGCTTCAGGCACCAACATCATATATCTACAATTCACGTCTTTGTCTTTAAATGAACTAAAAGTACTTGCTTTTATCAACTTACTTATACACTCTTGCTTAACCATTTAAAATAGAAAGTTGTTATTTTGGATACATATTCTAAATGCCTATGAATTAATTTCAAAATTAATCTAAATTAAATGTTTGGTTTTTTTCTACGCACACCTATAACTATTCACAAATTTAAATATAAGTATATGTTTAAAAAACGCATACTAATATAGAGTGGTGTGTTTGCATGTGTGTGTGTACATTACAAACTCTTCCCACAAATTAGGCTGTTACAACATGATAATAACAAATCATTAATCTTAATCTTAATCTGGCCCCAATAATCAGGTTAATCAAGGATAACTATATTTCCTGATTTCAAAGAAACTCTGCCTTCCACATGTTGCCCCTAGTTTATTAAGCTACTGTGAATCAAATGCATTTATTTGATTGACTGACTGGTTGATTGGTTGATGTATTGCATAATTAGTTGATTGATAATAACAGTAATTGCAGTCTTAGTTGTAACGGTAGAAGAAGGTGCTGATGTAGTAGTAGTAGTAGTAATAGTAGTATCAGCAGCAGCCTTCGCTATCTATGCAAATGATAGCAATTTTTCATGGTAGAAAGTACAAGAGTTTACAAATGTTTTTTTATAAAGTTGAGTGTACTCTACCCCATAATGTGCATTTTAAGCCAGAGAAAAATTTTTTTTTAGCAAAGTTCTCGGGTGAATTGCCAATATTGTTCAGTTGTAGATGTCTCCCATTTTATATATTTCATAGTCATGCTAGACTCATCTCATCATTCAAATAAGTTAGTAAGATTTTTACTCTGACAAGATATTGCTTCATTTTAATAATTGTTGACCATCGTGTTTTTCTAAATGCAGCAAAATTGTTTCAAATATGTCTGAAGAATATCTTAAGTAACTCCCTCCTTTTCTTCACGAGTCCTTCAAAATGTGTTCTGTAGGTTAGTTTAGACTCTGCACTGTGGAGCGTTTAAAAAATGAGACTATCATTCCTCATATTTATGTCCTGTTTCTAAAAATAACCCATGCGTCCTGCCTGACTGAGTGTTGAGCTTTATTAGCACACTCTGTTATATGTATGTGTGGGAGAAGTAAAATAAGTCCGTCTGAGTCTGTTCCACTGCAACATACACACACCCCATAATCATATTTATAGCAGAAGTTTGCCACATCATCATTCACGGTGTCACATTATGGATTTAATGTTATTACACGAACTTAATGCTGCATAAACAGATGTGCTGAAAGAAAGAAAGAAAATGGAACTATATTTCCTTTTGAAATTTACCTTTTCCTGTGTGTTTTTATTGATTTAGTCATAAACAACCAAATAAATGTTTTTTACAGTGAAGACTATCCTCTCATCTTAAACTACTTAAAGAAAGCTGTTATTTTGTTTTTCAGACGGTATCAGTGTAACAGGTCTGCCTGTGTCCAGTCCGCTGCGCCAGGTCCTCAAGCCACGCCCTGAAAATAAATCCGTAGGAAGTGATGCTGCCAAGAATGAGTACACTCATGTCAAGGTACTAATACACAAGAACTCAATTTGCTGGTGTGGTTTAAGGTTCAGTTTTAAAATATTTAATTAAAATATTTATATATAATCAAACACTATTAGTGAGCTGCCAATACTTGACATGATGACTTTAGGCAAATTAATATTCCTTTTGACTGCTTTTCAAATCCACTTTCTTCCTAATCCTAATTCTCTGTTTGAACATCAGCAAATCTACACTTTCTTTGGTTGCTGTGAGAGAACAAAACCTTAGTAACACCTTTCCTCCACTGTGATTGTATTCTAATAAGATATATTGTACATGAGCGATGAACTGCTTGCCTCACTTGTAAAATATTGTATGGAATTGATTCATTTTTATTCATTGTGCTTTCAAAGTCACAAATGCCCATGCATTATCATTGACGTGTGAGGTACCAGTTATTCCTTCAGTTAGCTCAAGGCTTCAAGGAGGACTAGACAGCAAGATGTTCCTTCGGCCTGGCAGTGCAGGACATTCCTTTAGCTAGTATGAGGCTTTACATAGGGCTAGACAGCAGACTGAATTGCTTTTCACTGTAACTGATGTTCTTTCAGCTAGGGTGAGGCTTAAGACAAGGAGAAGTCCCGTTGCTCCCCGTCCCACCAGACATTGCTTTAAGTGACGTGTCCCCCAGGACTCGATGTCCCTTCGGTGGGTACAAAAACTTACTGAAGGGCTGAAGTTCATGCAGCATCTCATCCCGTATCCTACAATTTCACACCACGTCACTTATCTTAAGTACTAGTTATATCTTTACCACCAGATGTTGTACTGTTGAGCCTCCTTAATAACTCAAGGTTTGTTTTTATTTCACTAAATAAAACTTAAAAGTGAGCTTCATATAACTTCATATATAAAAATCCAAATTGACTCAGATCAGAGTCAATTTAACACTACGCTACTGAAAAGTATGTTGTATAATTGAGACCATACCTTAGCTGTGATCATGCCGGACGCACCTAACACCCGCATCGATGCAAGAGAAGGATGCAATATGTTTCAAAAGAGTCACCTAGTTTCTAGGTAGCATACTCCAGCTGAAGGGTAACTCTGTACAGGAGTAGGTCCACGGATATATAACTGTAAATGAGAACAGATAGTTTTTTTTTTATTTGACTTTTAGCAACTGAATTTGTCAAAAGTCATGAACACAGAGTATCTATTAATTGACATCCAGACTATTTTATAGCTGTATTTGTTTGCCTTTGTTTGTGTTTTTTTTTGTTGTTTTGCAAAGTACATAGTGTCCAGGACTCAAGTACTCTAAAGCTATGTTCAGACTACAGCCCAAAGTAAAACAAACAATTTTTTTTTCTCTGATGTTACATTTATTGGATGTTTTAATAACTGCCTCAACAGTTAAATTCTTAAAAAAAATGTATTTGACCCTGGTCATGTTTATATGAGCTTCTGATTCTGACTAATTTCACAGTTTTTGCAATGTGACCTCAGTCTTAACGCTCATGTCACATTTTCTGGGTTTAGTGTCATTAAGCCCAAATTAAATGCAGTTTTTCACTAATGGCTTTTACTTTTACTGGGCTTTTACTGAAATTGTTATAAGAAAAATGCCATCAAAATCTAAATTTAACAATAAGACCTTTAGTTTAATATGTCGCTAAAGGCTTGCTTTGAACTCTGTGCTTTCTCTTATTATTGTCATTATCAAAAAGTCATTTTGATATCTCAGCTCACCATCCCTTTAAATACACTCGTGCATTTGTTGTTTTAAGAGATTTTGCAATGTTTAATATGTAATTGCTATGTACTAGCCTTGTTAAGTCAACTGCAGTGAGCACAAAATAATTCCGACAATAAATTTTACATTTCTTCTTCTTTCGGCTGTTCAGCAAATCATCTGTTTCCACCTAACTCTGGCCTCAGTATCCTCTACTCTTGCACCAATTACCTTCATGTCCTCCTTCAGCACACCCATATAACTTGTCTTTGGCCTTCCTCTTGCCCTCTTGCCTGGCAGCTCCATCTCCAACATCCTTCTACCAATATAACTTCTCTGCACATGTCCAAACCATCTTAATCTGGCTTCTCTGACTTTGTTTCCAAAACAACCAACCTGAGCTGTTCCTCTGATATGCTCGTTCCTAATCTTGTCCATCCTTGTCACTCCTAAACTGAACCTCAACATCCTCATCTCTGCTACTTCCATCTCTGCCTTGTGTCTCTTCCTCACTGCTACAGTCTCTAACCCATACATCATAGCTAGTCTCACTACTGTTCTGTACACCTTTTCTTTGATTCTTGCTGACACTCTTCTGTCACACAGCACCCCTGACACTTTTCTCCACCCACTCCAACCTGCCTGCACTCGCCTCTTCACCTCTTTTCCACACTCCCTGTCGTACTGGACTATTGACCCCAAATACCTAAACTCCTCCACCTTCTTGACCTCAGCCACCTGTAACCTCACTGTTCTACTTCCCTCCGTCTCGTTCGAACACATGTATTCTGTCTTACTACGACTGACTTTCATTCCTTTTCTTTCTAGAGCAGACCTCCAACTTTCCAGGTGTCCCTTCACCTGCTCTCTACTCTCACTACAGATTAAAATGTCATCTGCAAACATCATTGTCCATGGAGATTCCTGTCTGACCTCATCTGTCAACCTGTCCATCACCATAGCAAACAAGAAGGGAACAAAGCCGATCCTTGATGTAGCCCCATCTCCACCTTGAACTCCTACGTCTGACCTACAGCACATCTCACTGTTGTCATACTCCTCTTATACATATCCTGAACTACTCTGACGTACTTCTCTGCCACTCCTGACATCCTCATACAGGACCATAGCTCCTCTCTCGGCACCCTGTCATACGCTTTCTCTAAGTCCACAAAGACGCATTGCAGCTCCTTTTGACCATCTCTGTACTTCTCCATTAGCATTCTCAGAGCAAAAATTGCATCAGTAGTGCTCTACCTGGGCATGAAGCCATATTGCTGCTCGCAAATATCCACTTCCCTTCTTAGCCTAGCTTCCACTACTCTTTCCCAGAGTTTCATTGTGTGGCGCATCAACTTTATACCTCTGTAGTTGTTACAACCCGGCACATCACCCTTGTTCTTAAAGATTGGCACTAGGGCACTTCTCCTCCATTCCTCAGGCATCTTCTCACTCTCTAGAATCCTGTTAAATAACCTAGATAGGAACTCCACTGCTGTCTCTCCTAGACACTTCCACACCTCCACAGGGATGTCTTCTGGACCAACAGCCTTTCCACTCTTCATTCTCCTCAGAGCCTTCCTCACCTCATCCTTTCTAATCTTTTCAACTTCCTGCTCTACAATGTTCACCTCTTCCTCCTTCTTTCCCTCTCATTCTCCTCATTCATCAACTCCTCAAAATACTCCTTCCATCTTCTCTGCACACTCTCCTCACTCGTTAGAACCTTTCCATCTCTATCTTTAATCACCCTTATCTGTTGCACATCCTTCCCATCTCTGTCTCTCTGTCTCGCTAATCTGTACAATTCCTTCTCACCTTCCCTCGTGTCTAACCTGGCATACAACTCATCATATGCCTTCTGTTTGGCCTTTGCCACCTCCCTCTTCACCCTGCGCTGTGATTCCTTGTAGTCTTGTCTACTTTCTTCAGTCCTTTCGATGTCCCACTTCTTTTTAGCTAGCCTCTTCCTCTGAATGATGTCCTGTACTTCCTCATTCCACCACCATGTTTCCTTATCTTCTTTCCTTCTTCCTGCTGACACACCTAGCACCTTCCTACCTGTCTCCCTGATCACTTCTGATGTAGTTTCCCAGTCCTCTGGAAGCTCTTCCTGGCCACACAAAGCCTGTCTCAGCTTCTGTCTGAATTCCTCACAACCGTCTTCCTTTTTCAACTTCCACCACTTGGTCTTCTTTTCCATCTTTCCTCCCCTCGTCTTCCTGACCACCAGAAACATCCTACACATCACCATCCGATGCGGTCTGGCTACACTCTCTCCTACCACTACTTTGCAGTCAGTGATCTCTCTCAGATTGGCTCATCTACTTAGGTTTTAGTCCACCTGCGTACTCCTACCACCACTCTTGTAGGTAACTCTATGTTCCTCCCTCTTCTGAAAATAAGTGTTAACTACAGCCATTTCCATCCTCTTGGCAAAGTCCACCACCATCTGTCCTTCTGGATTCCTTTCCTTAACACCAAACCTGCCCATCACTTCCTCATCACCTCTGTTGCCCTCGCCAACATGACCGTTGAAGTCTGCTTCCACCACTACTCTCTCCCCTCTGGGAATACTCTCCATCACCTTCATCTAACTCACTCCAGAATCTCTCCTTTTCTTCCAGCTTACAGCCTACTTGTGGAGCATAACCACTAACTACATTCAACATCACCCCTTCAATCTCTAACTTCAAACTGATCACCCTGTCAGACACTCTTTTCACCTCTAAAACATTCCTCACAAACTCCTCCTTCAGGATCACTCCTACCCCATTTCTCTTCCTATCCTCACCATAGTAAAACAGTTTGTATCCCCCTCCAATACTACGCGCTTTGCTACTCTTCCACCTGGTCTCCTGCACACACAGAATATCTACCTTCCTTCTCTCCATCATGTCCGCCAGCTCTCTACCTTTCCCGGTCATTGTACCAACGTTGAGAGTCCCTATTCTCAGACCTATACTCTTGCCTTTCCTCTTCTCTCTCTGCCTACAAATCCTTCTCCCTCCTCTCCTTCTTTGACCAACAGTAGTCCAATTTCCACCGGCACCCTGTAGGTCAACAGCACCGGTGGCGGTCATTGTTAACCCGGGCCTCGACCGATCCGGTATGGAAATCGAATTGATGACTTGCATATTTGGTTTTGGCATGTTTTACACCGGATGCCCTTCCTGATGCAACCTTCTCTATTTATCCGGGCTTGGGACAGGCACAGAAGTCACTGGCTTGAAACCCCTGTGGCTAGATTTAAATTTAAATAATTTTACATTTACTTTTGGTAATACAAATATTAAATCAAATATTTAATTGTTTTTATATTTAATGTAGCTTTTATGTTTTGAATAATGTCATGTTACTTTGATGAAAATTCAAGGGTCATTTATTTCCAAAGTCTCATAAGTGACCACAGGGATCTGTTTTTGACATTCAAATTGCCGTATTAGGATATGCTGAAACACATTTTGTGAAGTTAATGAGATTGATGTTTGTAATGCAGAAAGTAATTTCAATGAGAAAGTGTGTTTGTCTCATCCTATTAGCAAAGTTTTTAATGTTTCACGCACAGTCCAATTTCTGAATCATATCACTAATTAATAGAGGCAGAAATACGATCTGTTGTCAAAGCAATTTACACAGGATTTTAGCCAACAACACATCTATTTTTTAAGAAAAGTCTTTGCACTTCTGCAGCCCAACACAAGTGATTAAAAAGCATAGTGACTGAGAATGAGCCATGAGACTGACAATCTATCTCCATCCATCCCTTCTGCCTTCACTGCAAAATGATCTGCCATACTCAGCAGAAAGTAAAAAAGTGACGAATTCAGAGACTGCATCCTTCAAAGTCTCTGGAAAGAAATTTATGCAGGGAACTCTGAGACACTTGAGAAAAAATACGTAGAATAAAGAACAATAAAAGTTTAGTGTTACGACTCCAAAATGGTGGTGGTGTCTAGGGTCGGGGTGTAACAAAAAGGTGGAGCGGAAATCAAAACTGGGAACAACAGGACACAAACAATAATTAGACAAATCAAATGTGCTTTAATTCACAAAACTGTGTGAACAGTGTGTTAAACAAATCAAATACAAATACACACACTCCAGTGGCAGAGACTAAGGGACGCCAGTTAAAACAAAACATAAACTAACTAGAAAGTGCAGACAATTCTAAGCTAACTAAATAACACACACAAAGCTAGAAATAATCTACACTAACTAGAAAGTTATACAATAAACAAACCTGGCGCACACCGCTAAACTAGTGTGTATAACAAACAATCCTACGTGCAGAATGTATGTCACGTGACATGCTAAGCTGTCTCTGTGACCCTGGTAGTCAGATGACAACATTCGTGACACACCGGGTAGGAAACAGAATTCAACTCAAACGGAAACATAAGTGGAGGAAAACAAACAGGGAGCAAGAACGAACAAAACAGGCAGCAACCGAGTGGAGCTCCTCTCTCCACGCCATATGAGCCAATGACCCCGCAGAGCCCTCGCTGCCGAACAGGTGTCACCACTGATTCGCAGACGAGCTGAAGTGGCCCGCCTCCTCGATGGTGATCGGCATCCGAATTGGCGAATCGGGGGACAGCTGGAATCACCTGCGGAAATAATCAGAAGTGCGCACGGGCGCGCGCACAAACAGGTGACGCAAACAAAACAAGGAAACACTACAAAACGGCCAGGGCCGTAACATTTAGTAAAGATGAAAGAGTGGGAGAGATTCATGTTGGTCATGAGAATAGCCACTCAGAAAACAAAATTATTACTTTTAACAAAGAAACATAATAAAAGACTGTTTCAAATAAGTAAAAATAGAGCTGTAAGCAGTGATCAAATTCTCAAAGTACTTCGACTGCTAATATCATAATTGCAATCAAAATTCACATTAGAGGCACTAAAGCAAAATCAGGAGCAGAGCAAAGAGTGATGGAAGTTAAACAAATATGCAAAAATTAACTGTATGAAAATGAAAATTGATGACTATGAAAAAAACATGGGGATGCTAATCTTCTCCAGATCACTAAAGAAACAAATCGTTTTAATCTAGATATGTCATGAAGTTTGTAAAAACTTCTCCTCACTTCTGAGTTAATTTGTTTGGTCTGGCAGACACCCTATATAACATCCAAATTTCTGACCTTTAATAATGATTACAGTAATAACAGTAATTAACAGGAAAACTGAAGGAAAACTTTATTGTCTTAGGGAATTGGGCCTAAATTAAGAAACAACTAGGAGAAAAAAAACGAAACAAATAAACTTTCTGTTGGATTCAAAAGCTATACAGTTATGTCTCTTTCAGCAGCTTTCCCTCTCAGTGTATTTCCTTCATATGAGATCACCTGCTTCTGAGAAACTGAAGAGAACATTGTTTTATTGGTCATGTAGTTGGAGAATCATTTTAATAATTCTTGAGCTTGAACACAAAGGAATTGATACACACTAGATGCAGAGTTCACTAGAGGAGATTAATGGCTGTTCGTCATACACAGGCACTGACAGCTCAACTAACACATCTCTGATGGATCCTGCAG
This sequence comes from Danionella dracula, assembly GCA_900490495.1. Taxonomy (NCBI): domain Eukaryota; kingdom Metazoa; phylum Chordata; class Actinopteri; order Cypriniformes; family Danionidae; genus Danionella; species Danionella dracula. The sequence continues at coordinate 18,945,601 of UELW01000012.1, forward strand.
GCCACAGAGCCGCCAGTGAAACTGTTCACTTTTACATACTCTGCTGCCTTCCTGAATTTGACTTCACAAGCATATACAGGTATACTGTGTCTTAATTATGAGACTACAAGCTGTGATGGATGGATTCATGTTTGTGAACCTGTTCGAAAGATGAACTGTGTGGAATTGGAAGTATTGCTCTTTTTTAGAATTGAATGAGGAATCAAGAAGTACTTCAGTCAAGACCTTGAGGTTGACCTGAGTGACATGATAATGCGTCACCTCCTGTCACCGAACTAACAGCTATTCATTCTCTTGCCTTAACAGACTCTGTCACATGTGATCAATGAAGAAAAGATGCTTATAGCAACTTCACAACACCGAGCAATTCTTAACAAAACCTTACCAACTATAATGATTGGTGAGGATGTGCAGCTACACTATCATTGCATTCAATGCTGAAAAGGAGAGATTAATGCTCAATCATACTAGTCGAGTATGGTATTTTGTGTTGAGTCTTTAGTAGCAAAGTGGCAATATCACATAGATGATGTGATCTTTTCAAGTTGTCTCTGATGGGCAGACATAAAATCGAGCCATTTCTGGCAAATAAACTCATTATTCAGTAATCCAAACAAAACGTTAGGCTCCGGACATCCGAAACTGAACTTATCTGCCATTTTTTATCCATAGTGTGTCTGCTGCTCTCACATGTCCGGTTCAAACCCCTTGTCACAGAGAGGGACTGTACTAGCAATTAATCTGATTAGCCAGCCAGTGGGTGGGGATAGGAACTTGGGTGTGGTTAAAAACAACGAGCCGTTTTCAGCTCACAAAAAAGTAATAAAGAACTGTTCAAACATGCGGAAAAAAATCTGAATACTATTTGAGGCATGTTTTTGATGAGGGAACACTTCAAGCTGCCAGGAATTTCAGAAAATTCACATTTGCATAAAATGCCATAAATACTGGTTTATTTTACTAAAACTTATTTTTTTTAATAATATCGATTAAATTTAGCTGTTTCCATGAAGTTTTCAGTTGTTTCGGTTTTCTCAACTTGTTTTTAATCATTTAAATGAGAGCCTTCATTATGCAGAAATAAAAAAAAAACAGTGTTTAATCTGTATTTCATGTATTTAATTTAGTTACCAATAAGATGAACACCAACTGCATTCCATTCAAATTCCATTACATTCACATTACAGTCCAGCCCAGTCCATTTGCATTCTATTCCATTCTTTTCAGGTTACATTCCATTCTTACTACATATAAATAAGATGACGTACAGAAGTAATATGAAATAGTTTGACACCTAATTAAAATCAATGTAATCTCAAATTAATGGTGTAAATTCACCTGAAAATGTCATGCACTCCTCTCTTGAATAGACAGTAAGGTGATAAAATCAGTTATATTTAAAAGATGTCCGCAACAATTATTAGGCCATAACTAAACACTGTTCTTTTTGTTTCATTTGATTTTTACTAGAAACATCATTTGTTTCTGAACAATTAAGCATGCCTATCAGAGTGGATTCTCAGTTTTGGCAATAATTGTAGTTTCTACATTTCTAAATCAAATGTTCAAAATGAGAAACTCTGTTTTTTAAAGACATGGAAGAAGTTTTGTACTAGAGAGGAACTTTTTGCTCTCGCCTGGAGCTCTTGCTACTTGCCCTTGCTGCAACAAGTGACGGATATCCATTTGGCTTTCAACTCTAATTACTCAACACCTTTCAGTCACTAAAGTTCAAGTAATCTGACAGACCATGACTTGAATAGAAAAATAAATCATATTATATTTGTCATCCATATTCAAACAGGGCTGCAATTGACTCACTTTCATGAAACTAGTGCATGTATTGACCATCCCCTTTGTTCTTTTCCTTTCCAAAATTGAAGACCATACTGTACTTCAAACTAGTACTGTCTTAAAAATTGAAAGGACATGTTAAGTCAGTAAACTCCCAGTATCGTCTCGTGAGATTAGAGAGTGGTGGGCTAGCTTACACCACATCATCACATGTGGAGGAGTTGATTTTAAACCAGGAAACCAGAAATAGTAAAGAAAATGCTAAATAACCCCCTCCCCCACCCCAATACTAAACGTAAGAGTAAATAAAATTGTCTTTCAATAATTGGAGCATTGCAGAGTAGATTATCCAAAGGGAAGCACTCGCCTTAAATATATTCTCATAGGTGTGAGGATCCTAGACTTAAGTTTTGTGAGAGTTTTATATTTGTTCTTGTGTTATTTTTTGATAGAGAGCTACTTTAAGGTAACTAATGTTAGTTTTTATTGTTTTCTTTCATCCTTTCTTAAATGCTACTCTGATGTGGAGTGTCGATCGGCGTCATGGTTGAACGATGATGCAGAGACAAGCGGCTCATTTGTTGTTCTTCCCTTAAGGCCAAAATGTCTTCCATTTAAAGCTCTAAGAGTAAACACATTAGTGATGTGAGAATGGATTTCACCAAAGATGAGTCATGCTTCACCTGAAGCATCTCCACTGCAGTGTCTGTGTGTTTATAGAATATATCTTGGGTGTAGAGTTCTTCCCAGAAGTTAGTATTTAGTAATTTGACATGATAAACATCGATAATCCAGGTAAAATGATATTATAAGTAAGATGGTCAATTTTTATAACAATCTTGCCAGAATTACTGTTTTGACTAATAATCAACATATATACCAAAATTGCCTAACATTTTATAATATCTGCCTTTTGTTGCTAACTACAGTAGTTTAATAGCAGCGGTGGATAGTAGAGAAATACATTTACTATACTTTGAAATGCTGTTATTGAGTAGGGTTAATGTGTACTTCAAATATTTTAAGTCGTTTTTTTACTGTGTACTTTTTCTTGAATAGGAAATAAAGTTGTACTGAGAGTGAGCGGTTATAAACAACAGCTAAACATTCAATAACATTAAATAACTTGTTGCATTTCGGTTAACTTTAGTAGAAACATTTTCAACACTGGAAGTTTCATTCTGTGATGTGAAATGGGATTAGTTGTTTGACATTCTGGTCAAACGACTTCCTGGATTAGTCTTCCCTGAAGCTACGGCTATGCTAGAAATTGAAGTAAAAAATTTCACATACATCTATCTTTTTTTTACTGTGCACTACAACAACCATGTACATTTTACTATGACAAGTGTAAACACACATATGGGATATCTGTCACAAGTTGGCAAACGAGTCAACCCAAAGGTGATATCGGTATCAAATCAAATTGACCATCAAGATCTTCAGTGTAAACAAGGCATTCATGTCAGAGATAAAGTAGTAATTTAAAGGGAATGAAATGTATACATGTTGATTTATTTAAAACAAAGTTTTCTTGGGTTTTATTAAATTTTAAAAGTTGGATTAATGATGAAAAATGAACGGTTCTTTGATGAAGCATGCACTCAAACGCTCCTCTGAATGGTTAAAGTAAGAATTTAAGTTAAGGAAACGGTTAGTCCAAGTTTTTTTTTTTTTATTATCACTAGGAAACTAAAGTAGTAACTTTGGTAGACACCACCCTATGTCTATTTTTGTAAATGTATCATTACTAACTGCGCTTTTGAAAATGGTTGGAAGTATAGTCCATCTTGTGACAAGTTTTTAATTCCTTGCGGTTGGCTGCTGAAAGTGCTTACACAGTAGTCAGAGATCCAGAATAACCGCCATACATCATCTCACAGATGAGCTGCCAGAGTCTCTCTTCATGTCGTACACACACACACACACACACACAACTTGGCTTAGCTTCAGATACTGATGGGGATCTTCCACCCTTCTCTCTCTTCCTGTTGCGTGGCTGTTCAGTTTTGAGCGGTCCCTGCTGCCTTTCTTGAACTCTGATAGAGGACCTCATTGCATGCCCTATGCCTCCACAATAATTGGTTTAAACCGGTTTGGCTCCTGGTTCTTTGTGTTGGTCTTCCTTGTTAGGAAGATCATGTGATCGCTGGTGTAGGAAAATAATTCAGAATGCACTCTAAACATGCTTGTAGATTTATCAAGAGATTGATCACCTTCTCCTCTGTCTCAAAGCATATTTCCCCTTAATCTGGAGCTGCCGATGCAGGGTGTTTGCTTTTTTGGAAAACATCCCTCGAGGTCTGCTTGCCCCTATAGGCCCATGCTACAGGACTGAAACAACACAACACTGTGAAAACCATCTGGGTCTTCTTGGAAACAATGTTGTATAGATAACATAATTGTTGCTGCATTTTTTGTGCAATTTCTTCTTCTTCTGGTTTCATGTCTTAGAAAGCATATAAAGCATCGTTCTGTACCCAAGTGCTTGCTACAAAAAGAGCTTAAAGCATGCAGTTGTATCTTAGCAACTGTTGATGTGAAATTTACATGGGTTAATATTGGTCCATTCAGCCCTCAGAAAGCAAAGCGTTCTCATACATGGGCAATAAATAAAATCAACAAGTGAAAGTTTGTTTGTTTTTTTTTGCATTTGGCAGACGCTTTTGTCCAAAGCGACTTACATTAGGGGAGAGACAATATGCAATCTGTTACACCGTCAAAGTCTATCTCAGCTTCTCATAATAGAAATTGACTGATCAATCAACTGATCAATAAACGAAAGCAGTGAGGAAGTAGAGGAAGAAGATAAAGACAGAGGAGGAAAAAAGAAAGTAGGTTTTTTATATATATATATATATATATATATATATATATATATATATATATATATATATATATATATATATATATATATATATATATATATATATAGTAGGTGTTCCCTGAAGAGAAGAGTTTTCAGTTGCTTTTTGAAAGCTGTTAGTGTTGCTGCTTTCCTGACTGGATCAGGGAGTTTGTTCCACCATCCAGGGACAGTGAAAGAGAAGGTTCTGCTGAGAGATCTTCTCCCCTTGTGGGATGGAACCACAAGTCGATGTTCCTTCTCTGAGCGCAGGCTTCTGGAGGCATGTAGGAGCATATGAGCTCATGGAGGTAGACAGGGGCTGATCTGGAAATAGTTTTGTATGCCAGCGTTAGCGATTTGAATTTAACCCGAGCTGCAATGGGGAGCCAATGAAGAGTGATGAAGACTTTTAAATTATTAAAAGTTAAGTTAAAAGTTTTTCTATGTTTGCAGTGTTGTCAATAGCAAAGGTATTTACTGGTATACAGTAGGTGTCTGGGTTTTAATGTTAAGATTTTTCTGCTCCATACAATGGCCATCTTGGCTACCGCAGCAGCAACCAAATTCATAGCAAAAAATTATTAAAAGTTAAGTTTAAAAGTTACATCTATTGGAATAAAAATGTCTCAAAATAATAGAAAAACAAATGTGTTGGAATGCCGTTGCTACAGATGATTGAATCTCCTTAGTCTGCCTCTCAATCAATGTGTGTAATTTGGCCAGACAGAACAAGCAGGTTTCAGTATGTAAACAGACGCGGTCTTGATGATGCTTGTGTGATTTGATGGATATCTCAGTCTGGCTTTGTTGGTGTTGTACATTAAAGTCAGCGTATGTGAGTGCGTAAGCAGCTGGTTTCTTGGCTGAATGTGTGTTGAGAACACCTCTGTCATTGAATCATAGAGGTGTCAATCTGTTTGGTTTGTTTCTTCACATCATTGTTTATTATGATGGTGAAATTGGTGTAATGTTCTCCCACTTCAAATTTAAGTTAATGTCACAGTATGTAAATTGATTTGAAGGTAGTATGTTTTTAAAGTTATAGCATATAGATCTGTTTTCAACAACCTATTAGCCAAAAACAAATACACCGTAATGTAGAGACTCTGTATCTGGTGCGTGTGTGTGTGCACTTTTCTTGTAGACGCTTTCACTAGTTTTTCATCAGACAAGAGACATTGTTACGAAGATTGGGATTACTATTTGTGTAAATATTTGTTATTTTCGAGTGATTAAAATCATGTTTGTTGTCACAGGCAGATGTGGGTAGAGTATCCAAATATTTGTACTCTGTAATTATGAGAATACACTTAAATCCGCCTCTTAATGCAGTCTTGGGATGTGGCTCCTTTTAGTTTTTTGTGGAAGACAACAAGAAATTACACAAATTTCATCTGTTCAAAGAGCGTTTTGAATTTGCTTTTGCATGTTGTACTCAGGGCGTCACGGTGGCGCAGTGGGTAGCACGGTCGTCTCACAGCAAGAAGGTCGCTGGTTCTAGGCTCGGCTGGGGCAGGTGGCATTTCTGTGTGGAGTTTGCATGTTCTCCCCATGATCGCGTGGGTTTTCTCCGGGTGCTCCGGTTTCCCCACAAGTCCAAAGACATGCGGAATAAGTGAATTGCCCATAGTGTTAAAGTGTGAATGTGTGTGTGAATGTTTCCCAGCGATGGGTTGCGGCAGGGAAGGGCATCCGCTGCGTAAAACATATGCCAGAGAGTTGGCGGTTCATTCCGCTGTGGCGACCCCGAAAGGGAAGAAAGCCGACATGAAGATGAATGAATGAATGTTGTTCATGAATGTTGTACTCAATGCATTAAAACAAATGCAGCTTGCAAGTTTGCAAAAAGGCTCTACTTAAAAACGCTATGAAAAATTCAAACTAAGTTCTCTTTTTAACCCACTCAATGACCTTTAATTTTATTCACACTTGGTGTAAATATTCTTATTACCCCTTAAAAGTGTTTCAGTAAAAGAAGAATGACTGAAAAAGGTTCAAACATTTATTATCATTGAAACATATAAACAATGCATTAGATTATACAACTTATGAAATATGAACTAAGAATAAGGAGTTATTGTGTACACTTAATTTGGAATTGATCATTCTAAAAAAGGCATTACATTTTAACTTCATGTTTACTACATGATAAGGGTGCTCTCTTCCTTCATGGGCCAATTTGAGAGACGAAAAGGGGCAGGATTTGCGTCTGCTATCTGCCTTTGAAAGTTTCTTCAGACCAGTCTTCTCCTAGAGAAGAGTGGCCTAACCAGGAATACTCATCAGATAGCATCAGTCAAAGCTGTTGGGAGTTTTAGATATTTAAGGCATACATGATTGGCTCTCTCAGAGAAAAGGTGAGGCTCATCGAGAGACAAAGCTGGTGGGATTTAGGTGTAAATTTAGGGCTAGTCCCATGGGCTTTTGATACTCAAATACACTCGTATGCAGATTCAGTAAACACAGTGAGGCACATATTACTCTGACACCCAGAACAGGTTTTTGGCTCTATGCTTTGTCATTCCAATCGGCTCGTTTTGCCTGATATGCCTGTGAAAAGATAGCAGTACGTGTTGTTTCTGTGCTTCGTGTGGTCTTCTGAAGCGGATCATACAAAGGCACAATTCAGTTCCTTACACTGCATTTATGCATGTATGTTTGTGTAGTCAAAAGAAAGTCTTCTAGATCCCTAACCAATATTCCCTTACCATGAGCATTTGCGCACCTATCCCATGTCACACACACAGTAAAAATCACAATCCTTGGCCACTTGGCCTGATCGAGCCTTTTCTTCAAAGACTCTGATGCGTACTGTACAGATTAGCGATTGTACAGATTTGCGAGACATAGAGACAGAGATGGGAAGGATGTGCAACAGATAAGGGTGATTAAAGATAGAGATGGAAGGGTTCTTACAAGTGAGGAGAGTGTGCAGAGAAGATGGAAGGAGTATTTTGTGGAGTTGATGAATGAGGAGAATGAGAGGGAAAGAAGGGGGGAAGAGGTGAACATTGTAGAGCAAGAAGTTGAAAAGATTAGAAAGGATGAGGTTAGGAAGGCTCCGAGGAGAATGAAGAGTGGAAAGGCTGTTGGTCCAAATGACATCCCTGTGGAGGTGTGGAAGTGTCTTGGAGAGACAGCAGTGGAGTTCCTATCTAGGTTATTCAACAGGATTCTAGAGAGTGAGAAGATGCCTGAGGAATGTAGGAGAAGTGTCCTAGTGCCAATCTTTAAGAACAAGGGTGATGTGCAGAGTTGTAACAACTACAGAGGTATAAAGTTGATGAGCCACACAATGAAACTCTGGGAAAGAGTAGTGGAAGCTAGGCTAAGAAGGGAAGTGGATATTTGCGAGCAGCAGTATGGCTTCATGCCCAGGAAGAGCACTACTGATGCAATTTTTGCTCTGAGAATGCTAATGGAGAAGTACAGAGATGGTCAGAAGGAGCTGCACTGCGTCTTTGTGGACTTAGAGAAAGCGTATGACAGGGTGCCGAGAGAGGAGCTATGGTCCTGTATGAGGATGTCAGGAGTGGCAGAAAAGTACGTCAGAGTAGTTCAGGATATGTATGAGAGGAGTATGACAACAGTGAGATGTGCTGCAGGTCAGACGGAGGAGTTCAAGGTGGAGGTGGGGCTACATCAAGGATCGGCTTTGAGTCCCTTCTTGTTTGCTATGGTGATGGACAAGTTGACAGATGAGGTCAGACAGGAATCTCCATGGACAATGATGTTTGCAGATGACATTTTAATCTGTAGTGAGAGTAGAGAGCAGGTGGAGGGACACCTGGAAAGTTGGAGGTCTGTTCTAGAAAGAAGAGGAATGAAAGTCAGTCGTAGTAAGACAGAATACATGTGTTTGAACGAGACGGAGGGAAGTAGAACAGTGAGGTTACAGGGGGCTGAGGTCAAGAAGGTGGAGGAGTTTAGGTATTTGGGGTCAACAGTCCAGTGTGACGGGGAGTGTGGAAAAGAGGTGAAGAGGCGAGTGCAGGCAGGTTGGAGTGGGTGGAGAAAAGTGTCAGGGGTGTTGTGTGACAGAAGAGTGTCATCAAGAATCAAAGGAAAGGTGTACAGAACAGTAGTGAGACCAGCTAAGATGTATGGGTTAGAGACTGTAGCAGTGAGGAAGAGACATGAGGCAGAGATGGAAGTAGCAGAGATGAGGATGTTGAGGTTCAGTTTAGTAGTGACAAGGATGGACAAGATTAGGAACGAGCACATCAGAGGAGCAGCTCAGGTTGGTTGTTTTGGAGACAAAGTCAGAGAAGCCAGATTGAGATGGTTTGGACATGTGCAGAGAAGGGATAGTAGTTATATTGGTAGAATGATGTTGGAGATGGAGCTGCCAGGCAAGAGGGCAAGAGGAAGGCCAAAGACAAGTTATATGGGTGTGCTGAAGGAGGACATGAAGATAATTGGTGCAAGAGTAGAGGATACTGAGGCCAGAGTTAGGTGGAAACAGATGATTTGCTGTGGCGACCCGTAAACTGGGAACAGCCGAAAGAAGAAGAAGAAGAAGACTCTGATGCGTACTTGATCATTGAGCTCAATGGACCTCGACTATGTAATTACCCGCTTAAAATAAAGCATTGATGAGCGGTTTGTTCAGGAAAGGGTTCATTTTTCAACTCTTGATTGCATGTGTCTGAGACATTAGCTTCCCCTGATGAGCTCAGGCACGATGTCACCAAACGGTGGCTTAGTAAACTGATGTTTTATTCACATATTTCTGGAATTGCTCAGACATCAACCTGTGTGTGATTACAAGCACTACAAACTTGCAACACAGGCAAGTTCCCGGTGTTCTCTCATCGCCTCATCAGTCTTATAGTGTAGGAACACTGTTATTCCTGGGTTCAGGACACTCACAATTTAATGGTTATTTTTAGTTTTTCCCAGATAAAAAAAAAACATATTTACTTTTAATCCCTGATTCCTCTCATCTAAGCCTTAGAAAGATATTTGCTCCTTTCATTCAAGAGTGACCAAGAAACCCTTATTCAATTTCTTATGATTTTCATTAAGATAGGGCCATGTAAAAAGAGCTCTAACTAATTTGTTGTTGAATATCTTTACAAATAGTGTTTCTTCAGCTTGCGTATTTCTCTAAACCCATAGGAACACATGGTAACATGATCATAACCAGTCAGGTTTTCTAGAATGTCCTTAGTTAGCATCATTATTTTAATTTATAAACCTGTTTAGAACTCATGAGTTCTCAGTTGTTCTCAAATTATGGAGACATTCTCCCAGGGACAAGACTGAGTATTCTGGGCAAAAACTTTTTTTTTTTAAATTAAAAAATAGAGAAAAAAGTGCGTAATTTACTGTTATTTAAAGGAAATCCCTGCTGTAATTACATTTTTTAAAGTATATACCATGTTAATTGAAAGGTGGGATACTGTCGAGATGTTGCTCACAGTGGTCCAAGAGAGTTTGTGTGCTCAAAATTTAGAAGGAACATTGTCCCTAACTCTGCTTTACCTCCCAAAATGGTAAAATGTCTCCAAATCACCAATGTTTTACAACAAAAGAATCCATAAAACATGACTAACACAGACTACCCCTCTATACTCACTCACACACACGCACGCACATGCACACACACGCACACGCACACACACACACACACACTCTTTCATTTCGATCTTTTTCTATAACAATGCAGTTCATTTTCTGTTGAGTGATACCTTTTTTGTCTTGAATGCCAGAGTACAAAATTGTCAAGGTCTTTATCTCTTTTAAAGATCTTTCTGTGTGAGGATGTAAATGAAAATGTCAGAGATCTTTATGAAGTATATTGGATTTCTCCTCCTTGACTTGTAAGCCGTGTAACTCTGGGATCTTAATCAGCGAGAGGGTTCGACTAGACTCTCTGTGTTTTTAACATTGAATTTGGCATAGTTTTGGCATTGAAAAAATATAAATTAAAATATTTTAACTGAAAGCCAATGTATAGTACAGTAAAGTACATTATTCTGACACAAATATGACCATCTTGGCTCCATAGAAACAAACAAAAAAAAAACACACCTTGTAGAAATCTGTAACATAAAAAGATTTGGCTCAAAAGTTTTCATCTTTGAACTGTATCCACGCATCTTTTTGACAAGCCATATTTTTTTATAGGCGTGATTTGGTAAAATGATAAGCAAGTATAAATCAGTGCTTGTTAAAGGTACTGTAAAAGATTAATTTTAAATCTCTACTCTTATCTTTTATCCAAGCAGAGCCCAACAAGGTCTTGTAATAGATGAATGGGTTGGATCGATTCATCTTAATGTTTGTTTGTTCCCTCTCTGAATGATTCAGTGAGGAAATAGTTTGTAGGGATTCTAGCAATAGCTGTCTGTTCAGTACATGTACATGTCCCTCCCCTCTTGCTTGTCTGTCCTATTTTTAGTTATCTGGAAGGTGGAAATAGCCTTAGCAAACACTTTTATCCACTCATGCACTAAACGGGATGAGGTTTCATCACTCCAGTGGGACCAGCAGGAATACCCCCTAAACACACAGTAGTCTTTTTTTCTCTCACAAGAAAGGATTGCTCATGCACACACAGCCGAGTTATCGCTTTGAGTCAGAGGTGTGTGAGGGATTCTGTGAAAATAATTAGACCTGTGACATCTTTCTTACCTTTAGATCTCTCTCTTTCTCTAGTCTTCACAGTCTTTCACCCTCTCATCGAAAACTGTGATTTTATTGCATCCTCGTTTATGATAATTAGCATCAATAACCTCAAAGGGAGAACTGTTACAATGGCATCTGATGGATACTCAATTGCTTTTGATAGATAGAAAACTTCTGGAATCTAAATAAACCAGTTAAATGCCTTGAGTTTATTTATGAGCTCATTAAGATGTTGGGGTTTCTTCTGAATGGACTGTTTTATGTCTTTCCCTTGAGTATGTGTACAATTAGACTGTAAGGATCTAATTGGAGCCTTACCTTTAGATTTCACTTATAATAATGGTCAGAGTTTTAGACATTTAAGGCATTCAACCACAGCCAAACTGGTAACTGGCTGAGCAAAGCATATCTTGGGAATCCTTGTTTACAAGCAAAAAAAAATTCTTGTTATAACTAAGTAACTGGAACAAAAGAGAGCCACGTTAATGCACGAACACAAGGACCAAATTGCAATGGGATTTATGAGATTGTGACTGTTAAAAATATTGTGTAGGGGTCAACCAACATTGATTGGTGCCCTGTTCTTGAACACTATTGGCTTTGTGGTGATTATCAGAGTGTGCTACTGAATAATTTCTTCCACTCTTTCTGACGATAAGCAAAGTCCGAGAGAGAAGCTCCATCGCTCACTTCTGAAGGGGTGTTCTCCTGGCTCACTGATCATAGGAGCTAGGCTTATGAAGGTATTATGAAGATCACCTGCCTTACAAAGCTGCCTTACTCTGCCTCTACCACTTTGAAACAATTGGGTAAACAGTGAATGTCATGTTTATGGTCGTACAAAAGTAAGTTATACAAACAAGAGGTATTGCATCCACATATTTTTTTCATAACAAACTATTTATTTCAAGAATTTTAATCTAACATTTTTTGTTCCATCAATTTCTTGAACTTCTTCAGCTGTATATGCTGAAATAAAACATTCAGACTTGGCTAGAACAGAATAGATGTTGGAGCACTTTGTGCATGCTCGAAGTCTGAAATTAAATGGTGCTTAAGTAAAATTGCAATTAGTTTCAACCAGCAGGTGTCGCTTTTAAGTTTTAGACTTTTGAAGTTTATTTGCACAGAAAAGACAGCGTCATTTTCATTGTGAGGAATATGTGCAAGTTGAGATTATTTTATGCTTGGCAAACACCAAGCTTTGTGTTTCCTGGAGCTCCAGGCAAATACACTCAATTTTTCAGTCATTATTCTCATGTTAAAAAAAATCTAAATCTAATTCTAACAGAGCAAAACTCTTAATATATATATATATATATATATATATATATATATATATATATATATATATATATATATATATATATATATATATATATATATATATTATAGTAGGTGTTCCCAGAAGAGAAGAGTTTTCAGTTGATTTCTGAAAGCTGTTAGTGTTGCTGCTGTCCTGACTGGATCAGGGAGTTGGTTCCACCAGACAGGGACAGTGAAAGAGAGAGTTCTGCTGAGAGATTTTCTGCCTTTGAGGGACGGAACCACAAGTTGCTGTTACTCCTCTGAGCACAGGCTTCTGGAAGGCATGTAGGAGAGTATGAGCTTGTGGAGGTAAACAGGGGCTGATTTGGAGATAGTTTTGTACACCAGCATCAGTGATTTGAATTTAACACAAGCTGTAATGGGGAGCCTGTGAAGAGTGATGAAGAGAGGACTAACATGAGCTTGCTTTAGTTCCTTTAAAGTAAGACGAGCTGCAGAGTTCTGGATCATCTGCAGAGGTTTGAGCACTTTTGCTGGAAGTCCTGCTAGGAGAGCTTTGCAGTAGTTCAGACATGAGAGGACCAGAGCCTGAATCAGGAGTTGAGTTGCGTGCTCAGTTAAGAAAGGCCTGATCTTTCGAATGTTGTGTAGTGCAAACCTTCACGAGTTGTATTGATGTGGTGTTTTGAAGAAAAGCTGTTCATCCAAAATCACTGCAAGAAACCTGACTGAAGGTGAAGGGGTGATTGCAGAAGATTCCAACTGGAGGGTGAGGTCATGATGCACTGAGGGATTGGCCGGGATTACCAGAAGTTCTGTCTTCGCCATGGTGATGGTTCTTCTTCCAAGTAGAGATATAGTTCAGGCAGTCAGTTATGCAGGTTGTTACTATGTTCTCTTCGATTATTCTCTTCATTTGTTACCCTTAAATCAGATCAGATATTGGATTCGGCTGACCAGTACAATCTACTTTAAGCAAATAGTATTGTCTTGTTTGTCTGTAGTTTTGAGGTCTTTAGGATATTACTTAATTATACCTAAATAAACGATTTGTTATAACGAAACCTGAGTGTCTCAACATGTAATCTGGCACATTGTCCTGGGGAGGAGGGTTAACGGCTCTCCGCTCTATTTCTCTTTTTCTCTCTTTTTTGTTCATTCTAGGAGGTTTTTAAAGTAAAAAAAATGCAGGGGTTTTAGAAAATACAGTTTTTTAGATGTGACAGACTGGCTTTATCTTGTTCCTTGTGTAATCTCCATTGGTAATTGTTGTAATGATTCCCAAGTGTTAATGAATGTAGAGAATTGTACACTTGAATTGTTTAGCCACCATACACATTATACAATGTGCAAATAAAAAAAATTGGTTTGTTTTATTTTAGTGTTTAGGTTTATGGAGAAACCCTTGCATGATTGTCACTGTCACCAGTGACTTAAATTAACCCAATGTTGCTTTTCAATTTCATGCCAAGTATCTTCTAATTTATTCCATTTTCTTCTATGTGATGCACAGCTAACGAAACAGAGAGCCCGAACTCTGTGATATATAGTATAATACTAAGCAACATGTCAATACTCATCGCCATGAAGTAGAAGACATGCATTTTTTGAAATTCATTCTTGTTTGAAGAGGCTATGAACTGATAAACCAAAAATCAATGTTAAACAGCAATGGACGCTTCTGTACAGATGACTGACTTTGAGCACAACCAGCAGATACTCTGACATGTATTTTAACCATAACCAACAGCAATGTTACTTTGTTTGACAGAATCATGTGTCCGCCCTTATCATATGCTTTTATTTGTCCTGTATCCCATTATCATCTTATGACTCCAGTTTTTCCTTATGGGAACAATAAACTGGAAAAAAATATTTTCAAATTTTTCAAGGGTAGAATTCCACCAGTTTGGCTCTGAACCCAGCCATTAAAGAATACAAACTTTAAAAGGGGCATAATACACCTCCCTGGAATTATACTTCCCTACCTGACATTTTGGTCAAAATTTAGCTTTACAGATATTCTTATTTACATGCTGCGAGGTTGTAAAGCTATTCATTTGCATTTTCTCCATGAAATGTAAAAGCTTTGAAGTTCTGTGTCTCAAAACCTTTCTGAACGCAGGTAGAAACTTATAATGCCAAGATGATGATAAAGTTTATTTGTACAGTGGTACAATAGTTTATAATGTTTTATTAAAACTCAAAATCTTGTATATTATGTTCGATATAGTGAAATGTTTTTTTATTTTTTAAGGCACAGTTCTTTTAATTTAGTTCTTTAATTTAGTTCAGTTCTTTTTTTATATTTAGAACAGAAAGATGAGGAATTGATTGATGTAACAATAGTGCATCATAAAAACATCTTTCTGTTTGTTGCTTCAGTGAAATTTGTTTCTCAAACTATAAATTAGGTTTATTTTCAACAGTTTAAGAAAGTCGTGATAACATTGCCTCTTGTGTTTGGCCAGAGCTCTCCTGCATGTTGTAGTGCTTTTTTGTCTTTCCATCATCTACTTTTTAAACAAAGCCTTTAGTTTGAGTGGTGAAAGGCACCACGACACCACTCCTTCTGCACTCTTCATTGTTACTTGTTGTGTTTGATCAGCTTTTTGCATTTTTGTTATGGATTGTCTTTGGATACATTTTCATCACCTCATCAGTTTCAGCACACAGTGTTTTCTGAAAAGCTCTTGTGCCTTAAAAATAATATTATATAAAATGAATGTTTTATTTTGTTCTTGTTTAACTTGTGTTCTGTTAAACTAGAAGTGTATATAAATGAAAGCTCCATCATTTTCAAACACACTCTCATTTTTTGGGGAATACTACAAGTTTATAACAAGTATACAGATACTCTTATATCTAACCTCCCTATCAAAGAACAAAAGCTTCAAAGAACAAAAACAACCTCAAAGCTCTAATTACATTGATTTTGAGATTTTCTACAATTTCCTTTCATTTAAGGTCATTATATGTTGTTTTTTCTCTCGTTGGAAGCTATTAGCCGTTGATGATGGAAGAGAAGCAGGAATTGCTTGCAGAAGCTAGTTGTGCTGCTTTCAGTTGCTCTTAACTCAATTCTCATGCAACAGCCATTTATGTTTCTTGTAAGAAAATCACAGATGATGAACTTCAATTACTAGGAATGTTGTTCTTTTTGTAAAATGTCAATGAAACAGGACTCTATGACCCACAAGTACTTTTTTCATTAGAGAACAGCTTGATGTGTATCGTGGTCGCTTGATGCGTTTCATGTTTATTTTTTTCCTCCTTCAGACGCTGGAGGCTGTTTTAACCTTTAAGTACAGTGGAGGAGCGGGTCAAGTGGAGGGGTACTATCGGCAGCTCAACCTCGGCCTCAAGGTGGATGTGGAACCATCTGTGTTCTTCACCAGAGTCAGCACACTTCCTGCCACCAGGTAACTCCTCTAAGCTCGGTGGACCTGGGTCAGCCTGAGCTTTGCTGTTGCAGTCAGACTTTTCGACACACATTTATACATGGTCTTTTAAATAAATGCTCTCACTTTGAACTGAAATAGAGAGGGGGAATTGTAGTTCTTTCTGTGCATTAGGAGATTGTTAGGGATGGGAATCTCCAATATCAATGCACTTTTTAACTGATGCAAGGTTACAGAAATGCTTAAAAGAAACACTCCTCAGTCCTTGAAAAATTGAATCTCAATCATTTAAGCAAATCTATTTTACATATAAAAACAGTATTTTGTTATAGTTCATCAATTACATATTTGTCCACCATTTACAGAGAAAAAACTTTCATGACCACCTTAACTTAGTTTCCTGAGGCAAATGTAAATTCTTAAACAAATTATGAGCGAAAGTAGAAAAAATACTGAAATTAAATGGCAGCATTTATGTGTATAGAAACATAAAAAACACACTAGAAAACAAATCAAGGCAGTTGATTTATATCCTATTGTTGTCAACTTAGTTAGATGATCTAGACAGAGATGAATGAAGAAATGAACCATGGGAAGAACAGATACAGATGGACTCGAAGAGAGAGCCACAGATCAGACCTTTATAATGAACATTTGAAGTGAGCCATTAGGTAGCATAATATGAGCTGTCTCTCATCAGATCATCCATCATTTTCTGACACTCTCTGCCTCTGCTTCTCACTGCTCATAATGTTTGGTTGAACTTAACAATCAAGCCTTTACTGTTTAAAAAATCAAGCAATGTTTATTTTTTCTAAGATTATTCTTATAAATAAATAAGCATTTACTTATGTACTTAATGTTTTTTTCCTAAAATTGTATGCAAATTAAATAAATGTTTTGTATTTTCTATAACCTTTAATTTCTTTTATGTATCATTTGTTTTTATTATGTCTTTTTTTTTCATTTTGTTAAAATTTTCTTTGCTTTTATGAATACATAAAATTTGATAAATGCTAGTGTTTTATTAACTAATTTTATAGCTATTTTTATAAATATTACATATTAAGTTAACAGTGCCAGTGAAGCTATTCGGTATAATTGTGTAGATTTGGGTTTCAAAATGTGTGAGCAAATGTTATGATACTGTCTTTTTTTCTCTCTAACTGAGATTGATTTATCTTCGCCTAGTAAGTTTAATTAGGCTTACTGGAAACAACCCAAGAAAAGCAGCGTACTTGCTTGCGCGTGCATGTGTGTTCCTGTGTGTATGAGAGCAGATTTTGTTTATAGAAAACCCTTTATTGGTGAGGAGTACATTTTTCTGCATTTTCGACGCTAGAATTTTACGTGTTTGATTCTGTCATTTAAAGGAAACTTTCTAACCTCATATCTTGGACATGACAATGCTTTGTTAAAAAATTAACTTACTCAATTTAAGACACAATTACACCATCTTGCGACATAATAATTTTGAATTGCTAGCTACGATATCTGTTTTTTTAATCGCGACTTAAAAAGCACCGACTTGGAGCTTATTGTGAGAGGACATGCCACAATTCTGGCCTGGGTCATAAAATGCAGGTAACTTAATATTGTTTTGTTTATACATTTTCTTTATTTTGTTGTCTTTATTATTTAAGTTTATTAGCATGACCATAAACTGATAAACCAAAAAGTGCTAGAACATTTAAAGTGTTTAAGCTGAGCGAATACTAGAAAGCTGTCAACATTAGAAAAAAAATGGTAATGTCAGATCTAGCTGTTATCCCTTTTGGAACTATGTCAACATCTCCTTCCCCCACACTACATTTCAAATAGTCAATAAAATGTGGATGCATCTGATGGAAAGAAAATTTACTTTATAGTCAAGAGATATCTAGTGCTAGTTCATGAAAATAGCTGAAAAAAGAGAGAGTGCAACATTATAGCATTCTATTTGAATGTAAAATAAATATACATATGCAATGTACTCATAAATGTTGTACTTTAGCTTTCACCAGTGTTGTGCCTTGCTTTGAGAGATGACTGATATGCTCCAGCACTTTTCACATTTCGGATACCAGCAGTTGAAGGAACAGCATCAAGAAAAAGAAGTTTTGATGTAAATAAAATATTGCAAACGAATGTACATGAACAGTACAAAGTTTTTCTCCTAAAACTAGAATTGGCTAATGCAGTTCACCCCCACAGAGCTGATTGTACATAACCAAAGTTCAGTTTTATAGCGCAACATCAATGTCTTAATTACCTAGCTAAGACAGAATAAGCCAAACTTATACAGCACTTTTTTACATTATCCCTGACACTTAAATAATAGAGAGAGGGCAGGGCATTAAAAGGAAAACAAGCTGCCTTAAAAGCCTACATGTCTGTGGTGTGTGTATATATATATAGCGTTAAGCGTGTATATTTCAGGAATATTTTACCATAAAAAACAATCTTTATATATCTAACAAACACCAAAATTATCACATGAAAGAAAACTAAACATCCTTACCACACTTCAACAGGAAAGTTTTAATGTGTTTTAATGACAGAAGACAGATGCGTCTTAAAGTTATTTTTAGCCTCACATTCCTAGCTATCCCACCAAGATTCACTTTCCTCAGAATTAATCAAAGAATCAATAAACAAATGATTCTGAGTCAAACCAGTCGGCGAGAGAGGGAGTTGAGAGAAGACACACACGCACACGTGCACACGCACACACACACACACACACACACACACGCACACACATACACTAAATCCAATTTTTTCAGTTTACTCAAAAAAAAAAAAAACTGATTGCCGTAAGCAAACCTAAAGCAAGCTTGGGGAGAAAATCTAAATAAGTTTAATAAATAACTATAAGTAATTTGAATAGATTTTATTTGAGTTAATTTACTTAAGTTTTATTAGTACTCTCAAAAATGTATTCAAACATTTTACCAATACTTAACTATTTTAAGTAAACTCAAAATTTGAGTAAATTCAACTTCATGCCAACAAAAACCTCTGTCGATGGCTAGCATGAGCAAAAATGTTCCTGTTTAATATATTTCTAGGGTTAATAAATGTATTTCTGGTTTGATGCTTGTATTAGATGTAAAACCGACAAACAAATAAACTCGAGAAGCAAATTTTTGCTTGTGTTTGATGTCTATTAACACCTAAACATCATTCTCTGTAAATTTTAGTAGAAATCTCTACTACCTTAATCTATTGTGTTATATAGAGTTGATGTAACTATTATATCTGTAAATCAATACAATACTGGTCAATACTGGTACTTGCCCTTCAGCAGTTTTTAATCATATTCAGTTTTTAGGTGATAAAGTTATTATCTTGAGACATGTCATTTAATGCTGGTCATGCTCAATTTATTTAAATTTAACATTTTGACTGCCTAAAACAAAACAAAAAATCTATAGAATAAAGGGCTGTATATTGATTGTATCTTGATGTAACATCATTTGACAGCCGTAGGAAAACTTTCAGCATCTGCTCTTGAGTTTGAGAGATTGATGGAGAGGGAATGACTAAGTAAAAGAAAGATGGAGAGGAAGCTGAAGCTGGCACTCACTCTATCTCAGCTTCGTTTTCAGCTATTGAAAACTTGGCAGGGACTCCTGCGATGATTCACTCTCCACCAATGAGAGAGAGAGAGAGAGAGAGAGAAAACTTTATGCCATCAGATCAGTCACCAACTCTGCTATTTTTACTCTGCGAAAACTGATTCTTCCAGAGGCATTTTTGCTGGTCCTTTCTTGCCGGAATTAGTGTACGCTTTAATGTAGTGATGCTTCAAAGGAATAGATCCAAAAGAGAAATATAGTCCTCATTTAAGTTGGCTTCTGTGTTAAACAAAATTATTCAAGGTTTTTATTTTATTTGTATTGGTATGTAATGTACAAAAACTCTAATGTGATGAATGTTGCAAATTATGTTATTTCAAAGCAATTAATAGTGGTAAGGAAAGAAGAATTTGGGAGTGGTTTATTTGTTTATATTAATATGTCTCGGTTTTATCCAAATAGATAAAAGATTTATTTTAAAGTATGTTTTATTTGTCATCATAATGCAATTGTTAGTGTTTTCCTAGTGTATTTGATTAATTTGTGTAAGATTAGAAGCAAAAACACTACTTCTAAGTTACTTGGGCTACATTCAGAATGCTTGATTCCATTTTAAAAAAAAAATAAAATCAGATTTCTTTTGCGTTTGTTCGCATTACACACAACATGTTACTTGTATCCATTCTGTGTATGAACGCAACCCAGCTCGCTGTGAGCACATGCCCAGAAAATGGCTTTGAATAAAACAAAATTAAACATGTACGACAATGCAATTTGAGGCGATTGTGTGGCTTTTTTTAAGTTTATTTCTGATTACAGCATCGTCGTTTCAACCAAATTATATCAGAAAGAAGAAATATTTTTGTTAGTTCTATTACTTCACTTTCCTTTCACTGACTGGTTTCAGCTCTGTCGTCAGCCATGTAGTTGTGTTACTTCTTTCCCATTCCCATGAATGTGATGTCTGTCCCCAAACAATGATGTACAATTGGCCGACTGAGGTTGCAACCTGGGTCTTAGCAAACCTGGAGTTTAGCAAAGTTTCTTTAATATAGACTATTATTTTTTCAGGCTACACGCACTATTCCAACATTTCCTTTCTGTTTGTTATCAAGCCTTAATTATGTTTAACTTTAACTTTTAAGATTCTTCCATATTCTTGTCAAACCACATCCATTTCATACATTGCAAAGAAACCCAGCTTTTTACACTTTTGACATGCTTTCATCAAAAGCATTTAAATTCAAAATAAAAGTAAAATAATATCTGAAGATGTGTCTGAAGGATGCACCTTTTAAACTTCAGTCTTTTTTGTTCATTTCTCTCCATGTTCCTGTAGCACTCGTCAATGTCACCTCCTGCTGGACGTATTTAACTCCACTGAACATGAGCTCACTCTGTCTGCCAAAAACAACCAGGACCTAGTGCTTCACCCCAGCGAGTGTCAGAGGTACACACACACACGCATAGATAATTGGTATCACATGTATGTATAGTTTCCCAGCGATGGGTAGGGTTCCCAGCAGGAAGGGCATCCGCCGCGTAAAACAGATGCCAGAGAGTTGTCGGTTCATTCCGCTGTGGCGACCCCGAAAGGGAAGAAAGCCGACATGAAGATGAATGAATGAATGAATGTATTTATGGATGTATGTGAGCCTATTTTTAGCTTTAATAAATGCCTTTAAGAAACCCATACATCTTTAGTTATATTCTGTTTATAAGTATAACACAATTTCTGGTAACAAAGTAAGGATTTTCTGAAACTATGGTGTCGCCAAAAGAATTTAAATTTTTGAATGTTTTTTTATTCAGGATGGACACACTCACAGAATCAAGTTTCATTTTAGGAAAACAAGCTGTTCAGAAACATTTCTCCTTCACATAGATTATTGAAGTGTTTTATTGTTTGATCTTCAAAAGGAGTGGTTCTGTGCTGTTTAAGAATATTTAGATGTTTCATGTGGCAGTGCATACACAAAGCAGTGAACATAAACTTGGAGCTGCGTGCTTGTTTGAACTGGAGCCTGAATCAGTGACTTGCTGATGACTAGTCTATATTCTTATTCCTCTGAAGTTAGGTTTCGAGACTTAAGAAAATAAAACAATTCAGAATATCGAAAGCACTTGGTTCCAAAAACACCTTGAGTCCATTTTGATAAGTTTAAGTAAAATTGTGTTTTGTTTTAGCTAGAATTTGGTGTGATGGAGGCTGGCATTTTCTGATCCAATTGATAAAGCAACTTAAGGTTATACAAACATAAAACAAAAAAAATCAAGATTTGAATAATTAGATATATTTAAAGAAATGTATTTATATTTAAATATTTTTGAACAATAAGTAGTCTTCAATAAATTACAGCATCTGAACTAAGCCTAAAAAACTTGTCCTAAAAAAATCAAATCAATAAAAGCATTGTTTTGTCTTTTTTTGTGTATTCATAAGTGTGTTTACTAGTCTGTGACTGAATTAAAATGTATTATTTGAAAGACTGTAGCTTATTTGAAGTTTACATCTGAACTGTGCAGCTAAGCCGCAGTCTCAGGGCCATTAGAGTGAGTTTCAGAGTGATTTAGCCTGGTTCCGGTCTCATGTGGGTGGGGAGAACCCAATAGTGATTACTCAGCTGCAGTCGCTCACCCATAATCAGGGATGTATAACAGAAGTGCTGTGTTGCTATCGCGGAAGCATCAGCGGAAGCATTCAACCTTCTTGTGTAAAGACTACTCGAGCAAAGACGATCTACTCTACCTCCGAAACTACTCAAGTAAAGACAATCGACTCTACCTCTGCGACTACTCGAGTAAAGACAATCAACTCTACCTGTGCGACCCCACCAAGCAACTCCACACAGTCAACACACATACATTCCTGTCATACGCGTCGCTCCATCCCTTCTCGTACAAGACACACCAACCCTTCAAACCTTTACTCACTTCCTCCTGCATCACCAGAACCATTTTCCCTCTCTGTGGGACTTTGGAACTGTCAGTCTACTGTCAACAAGACAGATTTCATCCCTGCTTTTGTTCTCCAGTCTTCACTGGAAGACTTCACTTCCTCAGGGCTCAGTCCTTAGTCCCCTTCTCTTCTTTATCTATACCACCTCCCTGGGCCCCTATCATCCACAGACACGGATTCTCGTACCACTGCTATGTTGATGGCACTCAACTCTATCTGTCATTCCTCACTGATGACCAATCAGTAACTACCCTTATAACAGACTGCCTGAATGACATGGATGAAGAACCATCACCTACAGCTCAACATGGCCAAGACAAAATTTCTGGTAGTCCCAGTAAATCCCTCTGTTTATCACGACCTCAACATTCAGCTCTTCAACAATCACCCCTTCTCCTTCAGTCAGGTATCTTGGAGTAATTCTGAATGAACAGTTGTCCTTCAAAGACCACATCTACAGCGTGTGGGTTTGCGCTGCACAACATTAGAAAGATCAGGCCCTTCTTAGCGGAGGATGCAGCTCAACTCCTGGTTCAGGCTCTGGTCCTCTCACGTCTGAACTACTCCAACGCTCTCCTAGCAGAACTTCCAGCAAACGCGCTCAAACCGCTTCAGATTCTTATCTGCAGGTCTTATCTTTAAGGAAGCGAAGCGAGCTTATGTTACTCCCCTATTCATCACTCTTCACTGGCTCCCCATCGCAGCTCGTGTTAAGTCCAAATCACTGATGCTTGCTTACAAAACTATCCATGGATCAGCCACTTTCTACTTCTACAAGCTCATACAGTCCTACATGGCCTTCAGAAGCCTGCGCTCAGAGAAGGAACAGTTTTTTCTGGTTCCATCCCATGAAGACAGAAAACCTCTTCCAAAAGTTTTTTGGCTGTGTATGTGTATTTTTGTAAATTTACTGTGTAACCTAATGCAGCAGTATACTAAGGCAAAAAAATAAAACAAATCATACTTAATAATATTTTTGTCTGCTTACATTTTTACCCACATCAGAAATCAGCTAATGCTCATCAATGCTACCTTATGTTTCATTGCTAATTATAGTTAGATTTTTTTTGTGAAGTTGTCTCAGCACTGTACAATGCACTGCCGTGTTGTTTACAAAACATGAATGCTGCCCTATGATTGGTTTGTGCATATTTGTATGGTTTTGTGGGAGATGTGTGCTGCTGTTTGTTGCATGTTGGAGGAAAAAAAACAGTAAGAATGTATACATTTTGAAATAACTCTTTCATAAAATTTAATTTGGGATTATTGATAGTGAACAAAATATACTCTAGATTTGACTGCGCTTATTTTTTTTTTTTGGAATTATGCCTCTTATTGGGTTTTGGAACCAAACTTTTTAATAGTGGCTTCAGCTTGATTGTTTTAACATTAATTCTTTCATCTTAATGACTGTCTTGTTGCCAGAAAAGGACTCTGTTGGATTGGTATTAGATATTGGCTGATGCCCAAGAGCTTGAATCTGATCATGAAAGATTTCTATAGAACCATTACTATTTCAAACTATGTTTGTATGAGAAGTATGTTTATACAGAATAACTGTGCGCACAAACAATATAATAATAGAGGAACACTGTCTACTGATTTTTAAAGATTCTTGCTGCTGAACTTGATGACCTGAGTTTGGAGTCATGAAGAGATTCTAGCCGCTTATTGTATAATGACATGCACACTATTGCATATTAGAGGTAGTTGTCTGAAACTTTAACATTCAGGTATTTCATTGTATAAAATAATAGTATAAAATGGTTTATGGTTTATAAGTATAAACTAAACAAATATGGAAAACTTCAGCAAAGGCACACTTATTAAATATTAATATCATGTGGTTTCCAGTGCAACAGAGAGAGACATTTTGGCCATATAAAAGGCAGAATAATTATGAACATTTTTATACATAAAATTTGTATCAAAAAACATTTTCTAGATCAAATAAAATGATGACTTATTTATATGCTAGTTATAGTACATTGATTAAAAAAAAAAGTAAACAGATGAAAATAATTTTAAAAAATTATTTAAATATAGATATTCAACATACATACTATTAAAATATCTGATATAAGCACAATCTTTAGAATAATCCACCTGTAAATTTATTATCAAATAGCCTAATGGCTAAAACTGAATTCTAGTTGAGTAACTTCATGAATATGAACTTAACCTGGTGAGCCTGGTTAGTTACTAGATGGGAGACCTCGAGGTAAAAGCAGGTTGCTATGTGAATTGAGGCATGCAGGGGGTGTTCACACTATGGTGTCTGTGGCTCCCAGTGCAGTGACAAGGACATTATATTGTAAGGAGCACCGTCCTTCGGATGAGTTCTCAAACCAAAGTCCTGGCTCTCTGAGGTCATAAAAAATCCAGAATGTTTCTTCTGAAAAAGTAGAGGTGTAACTGATGTAGATAACCCCTAATAATCCCTCTTCTAATTGGCTACGTTTTATCTGATTGGCACCTTCTGTTCACCATTAGCATGGTTAGTGTTCTGGCGCAGAATGGCAGTTGACACATCATCCAGTTGAATGTTGCCAACTGGGGGTGGATTCAGATACAGTCCCCTTTAGATTTAAAGAGCTTTGAGTGTCTAGAAAAACACTATGTAAATGTAAGGAATTGTTAATTATTACTAAATCATGGACAATGTAAATTAGGTAAGAAAAAACAAATGAGCAAATTTGAAATTAAAAGGAGAATTCGAAACAAGCTGCATCTAAGTTTGATTAATGATTCTACTGTGAAACGTGCTTGGTGAGAGCTGGAATACAGAGCTGCACAAGCAGAAGGACTTTTGATTGAATCTGCTGAATAACAAATTTTACAAAGTTACAAGCATAACAGCCCACCGTCTTGTTTTGAAGAGGATGAAAATGGTATCTTTCAGTTGAAAACCCATTACAATGTTTTATAACTAATTGTGATATGAGGATTCTTATTAGGATCACTTGCAATACCAAACTAGTGGTTGTGTTTTTGCTCATGTAAAGCAAACGTGTATTACATATAAGTCTCTGTCTTTGGTCTTCCACCTTGATCTCAATGATGAATGCTTTGAGAGTGAGATTTTTAAAGGACAACAGTGTACACACTACATAGCAATCATGGCTGTCAATCATTTGCAGAGTGAAAAGGAATTTCGCAGCGATGCTACTTTCACCTTCACTTAACCATTATGCTTAGTCTCAGATCTCTCCCCCTCCCTTTTTATCATTTTCTTTCAGAGATTTTCTCTCATTTAAAATACACCTGTGACTAAATGGATTAAATGGACTAAATCTAAGCTAAAATATATATTTGCATTCAAAGGTTCCTTATGTACTGTCCATCAGTCAGTATGTCCTATAGTCCACTTTCAACTCATCTGTTCAACAGTTCATGTTTCTATCTGTCATTAGGTCCTTCATCTGTCCGTCTTGTTTGTTTTGCTGATTTCTGTTTAGTTTAGTCCGTTTAGTCCATTCTTTTGTTTATACGTCAGTCGGTCACTCTGGCCCCGTCTACACATACCTGGATATTTTTTTAAACCGTTTTTTTTTTTTCTTACCCCGTTTACAAAAAATTGCATCCACACGAGCACCGGTAGGAAAAAAACGGCATCCACATGAAACCGGGTGAAAAGATCTGATTGGAGTTGTCATTCAAAACTGGTAATTTTTGTGTTTGTACAAGGTGAACGCGCCTGTCGTAATAAAACACGCATTGCTGTGGTTTGACGTGTCTGTTCTGTGATTAAACACGTTATTAAATATTTGGTGTGCTTGTGTAGTCCTGAACATCTCAGAAGATCTGCTTTAACTCAGAGAGCCAAAATGCAAGCCCTCATTCTGTCCCCATTAACCATATGGAGCTCTGAGCAAATGCTGCCGCATCAGTTAAAGAACTCCTATAACTTCAAGCAAATTCTCAAAAAAAGAATTTGCACGGTTGTCGTGTCCACACGGAAAAGAATCAGTAGCGTTTCCAAAAAAAAAATGTACTTGGTTACAGTGAAGAAGTTGCTCCGGTTACATGTGGATGCACCCTGTAACCTCATTAAAAAAAGCGCAGTTACAAAATAACCGTGTATGTGTTGACAGGGCCTCTGTTTGTTTGTTTGTTAGCCCATCAGTTAGTTACTCTGTTCGTATGTTGGTACATCAGTCAGTAGGTTAATTTGTTTGTTCATTCATCAGTCAGTTCATTTTGTTCCGCCATCCATCAGTCAGTTCATTTTGTTTGTGCATCCATCATTGAGTTAATATTGTTTGTCCATCAATCTGTCAGTTTGTTAGCTTGTCTATCGGTCAGTCATTTTCTTTGTTTGTCCATCAGTCAGTCACTCTGTTTGTTTGTTAGCCCATCAGTAAGTCAGTTTGTTTGTTTGTTTCTCCATCAGTCAGTCACAGTATTTGTTTGTTTGTTTATTAGCCCGTCAGTTTGTTTGTTTGTTTCTCCATCAGTCAGTCACAGTATTTGTTTGTTTGTTTGTTAGCCCATCAGTAAGTCACTCTATTCCTTTGTGTGTTTGTATGTCAGTAATTCACTCTGTTTGTTTGTTTGTTATCTCATCAGTAAGTCACTCTGTGTGTTTGTTTGTACATCAGTCAGTTACTTTTTTGTTTGTTTGTTAGCCCATCAGTAAGTCACTGTTTTCATTTGTTTGTTAATCCGTCATTCAGTTCATCAGTAAGTCACTCTGTGTGTTTGTTTGTACACCAGTCAGTTAGTCTTTTTGTTTGTTTGTTTGTTTGTTAGCCCATCGGTAAGTCACTCTGTTCATTTGTTTGTTCATCAGTCGGTCAGTTCATTTGTTTTTCCACCAGTCTGTCAGTTTGTTTGCTTTGTCCATCAGTCAGTCACTGTAATTGTTTGTTTGTTTGTTAGCGCATCAGTAAGTCACTCTGTTTGTTTGTTTGTTTGTACATCCTTCAGTCTTTGTTTAATTGTTTGTTTGTTTGTTTGCCCATCAGAAAGTCACTCTGTTTGTTTGTTTGTTTATCAGTAAGTCACTCTATGTGTTTGTTTGTACATGAGTTTTCTTTTTTTGTTAGCCCCTTGGTTAGTCACTCTGTTCATTTGTTTGTCCATCAGTTCTTCTGCCTATCGGTCCTTAAGTCAGTCAGTTCATCATTGTATCTTATAATCCAGATTTCAGTCTGTTTTACAATCAATCAAATTTTCAATCTGGTTCAAGTAGTCCATCCATCCAGCCGTCCGTCCGTCAGTCAGACCATCTAACAAGCTAGCAGTGAGTTCACCAACAGTCCATCTGCCCATATGTCTGTCTGTTATTCTGTCTGTCAAACCATCATTCTGTCAGTTCATATAAACATTCAGTTCTTTCATTCATCAATCAGTCTGTTAGTCCGTTAGTTGGCCGTCTGTCATTCAGTTTAGATGATTTTCTAAAATGCACTTTGTTATGAAGTGCATTTGCCATAATGTACTTAACTTCAATATCCACATACTGTAATTAAAACAAAAGCCTGTTGCTGTAGCAACAAGGCTCTAAGTGCTTCTTCCATGATGAAGGGCACTTCTTTGTTTTTTTGTCTTTGTGTGTGCGTGTGTGTGTGCGCGGGTACGCGCTTGTGTGTGTGTGGGTGAGCGTGCGGGTGTGGTTGTGTGCTTGTTGTATGCATGTTGCGTATTATAATCGTTTGTGTTTCAGGCTTTGTACAAAACACATGAAAACATGGAAGTTAATTTAATTAAAGTATCCTGAAAGACCTGTAAAAAAAACTGTGAACAAATAGCTTACATGAAACCTGTTTAAAGCATCAACACAAAAATCAGCAGCAGAAGAATCATCCTGATAAAAGGTAGAATAGTACAGACACATAAGCACACACACCCATGTACACTTTCAAACATGACCACTCAGACTGTCACTCAGACTGTGTACTGTCTCAGACAGAGAGATGTAATAGCTTCATCTTTTCTCTAATCCTATCCAAAATTTCAGATTCTGTAGTGAACAAATACATCTGTTTGTATCTATAAATGTGTGTGGTTGAATGTGACAATATTGGGTGTGGTGATGCGATGTTGCCATGGTGCAGAGAAGCTGCTATGTGAGCCAGTACATTGCGGGTTACAGAGAGGCAGTCTATTATTAGCGCAGTGTTTCTGTCGCTGGAGTCACGGGAGAGAACACACACTCGCACGTGAGCTAAATATAACTCAACTGTAATCCCTCTCTAACCCTCTCTTTCTCTTTCTCTGTCTCTGAAGACAATGAAGCTTTACAGCTTCATCAGAAAAAAAAGGTATAAATGCTTTCTCTCGTTGAAAACGTTCAGCTCGTTGACCTTCTATTGATTTATTACTTATACATTAACCTATAGAACAATGTTACATTTTAAATGTATTCTTATATAACACCATGCGATGAAAAAAAGTACAAATAGGAGTGGGTTGATTTGCTGTTTTCTAAATACAAGCTGTTTAGGATTTTGACTTTATACTTCATGAATGGTTTGAACTGTTGTGTAAATCTAGGAACCATTTTAAATACACTAATCGTTTCTATAGAAGGTGAAAGGATGTATTTGAGGATGTGAAAACTAGTCGTGTAAAGATGACCAAATCTGCGCGACTCCAACGAGCAATGCCACAGAATCGGCGCCCAGTAAGCTATATACTTGTGCCTGTTTCTCTTTTATTATTTTCTTTTGTCCTTTGTTTTCCCTGCTAATTTCCTCACACATCTGCTAACATGTGCTTACAGTACATTCCTGTCATCCTGCACGACACTCCACCCGTCCCCGTAGAACACACTACAACCTTTCAAACCTTCAATCACTTCCTTTCGAATCACCAGAACCATGCTTCTCTCTGTAGGACTTTGGAACTGTCAGTCTGCTGTCAACAAGGCTGACTTAATCCCCGCTTTTGCATTCCAGTGTTCACTGGAAATAATTTGTCTAACTGTCCAGAGTTCATTAATGAGTCTTATAATCCGGATAGCAGTCTATTTTGCAATCAATCAAATTTTCAATCGGGTTCAGGTAGTCAAGCTGTCTGTCCATCCATTCATCTGCAAAGCCGGCAACCCTCTCCAATAACTTTCTCCTCTCCTACCCACCTTTTGAGGTGGGACGAGATGGAGGTGCTGGACTTCTCATCTCTCAGACCTTCAGATTCTCTGCCATCACATCTTTTGGTAAGACATGCTCATTTTAATATCATGCGGTCACCATCATTTCCCCTTCTGTAAAGCACATCCTCACTATATACATCCCAGCTGGAGAACAGCTCTCCATATTTCTGGAGGAGCTTGATAGTCTGCTCTCCTCTTGTCCTAAGGATGATGTCAGTCCACTCATTCTGTTTGGAGACTTCAATAAACATCTTCATAAACTATAAGCTACTGACTTCCACTCACTCATGTCTTTCTTTGACTTGACTGACAAATCACTAAATCAGCTAGATCTCATTTACACACATAGCTGCTCTCCTTATCATCTCACATTTACTCCTCTGCACACATCTAATCACATTTTCATCACATTTAACCTCACACTGCCTGTCTGTTCACACTCCTCACCACCTCCTGTCACCTTCCGATGTAACCTTAAGTCTCTTGATTCCTCTCTCTTCAGACTGTTTGCACCACTCTAAACCCAAACTTATCCACAATCTTCGACACCTTGCATGTCTTTATTCACTCCATTCACAGAAGATCAGATGCCCAAACTCCTTCTCTCAGGGCATCCAACCACATGCCCCCTCGAATTCAATCCCATCTCGCCTTCTAGAAACCATCTCACCTATCATCACACCTGCCCTCACTCACATCTTCAACTCCTCAATCACTACTGGGCATTTTCCCCAACACCTTCAAGGTGGGCAGAGTCACACCGTTACTCAAGAAACCTACACTGAACACATCAATGGTTGACAATTACGGACCCGTCTCTCTGCCCTACACTGCCAAACTCATCGAGCGGGTCTTCTTCAATCAACTCTCTTCTTTCCTGACTCGGAACAACAAGCTTGATGACAACCATTCAGGCTTCAAGAGATAGCTTTGTTATCTGTGACTGAAGTGCTATGAGATGCCAGGGCTAACTACAGATCACCTTTCCTCATCCTACT
The DNA here is from genome assembly GCA_900490495.1 of Danionella dracula. Taxonomy (NCBI): domain Eukaryota; kingdom Metazoa; phylum Chordata; class Actinopteri; order Cypriniformes; family Danionidae; genus Danionella; species Danionella dracula. The sequence continues at coordinate 18,976,162 of UELW01000012.1, forward strand.
AGACCTCTCTGCTGCGTTTGACACAGTAAACCATCCGATACTTCTCTCCACTTTCTCTGCGATGGGCATCCCTGGCACTGTACTCAACTGGTTTAAGTCTTCACTGGTAGATCTCACTGGTAGATCTTTCATTGTTGGGTGGAGGAGAACACTCATAGACTACTCACAGGGGTTCCCCAGGGTTCAGTCCTTGGTCCCCTTCTCTTCTCCATCTACACCACCTCCCTGATCTTTATCATCCATAGACACGGATTCTCATACCACTGCTATGCTGTTGTCACTCAACCCTATCTGTTGTTCCTTCCCAATGACCAATCCGTAACTTCCCGCATAACTCACTGCCTGAACAACATCTCTACTTGGATGAAGAACCATCACCTACAGCTCAACATGGCCAAGAAAGAACTGCTGGTAATCCCGGCTAGTCCCGGTCAATCCCTCTGTGCATTACGACCTCACCATCCAGTTTGAATCCTCTACAATCACCCTTTTCTCCTTCAGTCAGGATTCTTGGAGTTTACATTTTCTGTATTAAAAACCCATTAATCTAAACCCTCTTCTGGTAAATCTTATGTAATGCAAGGTACTAGGCCCACTGCTGTTCATCATTGACATTATTCAGTTCGCTGATATATTCAGAAAACCTGTAGTACAGTTCCACCAGTATGCGAATGACGCACAGCTTTACACCAGACTAGCTTTATAAATCAACTTTCAGGTTTTGACTTAACCAAATTGCTGCAGCAAGAATTTCCTGCGCTGTCCCAGATCACACCACATCTCCCCAGTTCATCAGGAATTACATTGACTCCCTGTGATTGGCATTGACGTCAAAGTGCTGCTCCATACTTTCAAAGCCCTCAATAACTTTTTATCGATACGTCATATTCTCCGCTCCTGGTCTATTCTGTCGCTGGAACCCACTCTTCTCAAAATACCAATGGGCGGTACGGCCTTTAGCTTTCCGGGTCACTTGCTCTGGAGTACGTTTCTGGACTGAATCTGTAGCTTTACATCACTGACAAACTTAAAAACTAATTTGAAGACCTATCTCTTCAAGACAGGCATTCTCTCAAAATGTTTTCATGTTTAAGCAACTAAGAAATGAGTCAGAATTTTTTGCCTATTAGTGTTCCTTTACCTGTATTGTTTGTTTTGCCTTCTGTATGGTCTCATTGAAATGGAGGTGGTTTCAAATGGCCTTACACGTATGAAAGATAATTTTCCAGGTTGGGTGCATAAGGTAGATGGATTGACTTGGAAAATGGAGTAACTTAGGTATAAAGACAAGATTGACGACTTGGGTTTAAGGGGAAATGTACTGACTTAGATTTAAGGAAATGATCGACCGATTTGGCTGTAAAGGGAAAATGTACTGCCTTAGATGTAAGGGTAAGAGGGACTGGCTTGGGTGTAAGGGGACGATCGACTGACTTGGGTGTAAGGGGACAATCGACTGACTTGGTTACATATTTGATACATTTATTTATTTATTTAGTCAGTTTTTTAAGTTTATGCATACAGGTGTGAGTAGTGGGGCTTCTCTGAGTGAAAGAAATAGAGTGAATGTTCGACACGTTCTTATGACATCAACAACCTCGCCAAAACCAGGCACAATGGTGAGAACTGGAAGATGCCATTTTCATTTTGTCAGGGGGAGGTGAGGTCAACATGAAGGTTCCTGTGGAACAGAAAAGAGAATCTGAATACAATAAGGTAATGTTTAATGATATAAAGTATTTTAATTATTACTTGAAATGAAAACCCTGTTCTATTATGAAGATAAACTGCAGGAATGTATAAAGATATGAATGTATAAAAAAATGTTACTTACCCATGAATGATCGAGTCCCAATGAAGGGAGGTGTTTGGTCTATAAAAAGGCAATGTCAACCTCAGTAGATTGTGAGTTGGGTGGAGAATGTCAGATAACTTGTTCATCAAGTGTTGGGAAGCTATTTTGTATATTGTGGATATAATTGTGGACTCTTTTTCAATTGGACACTGGGACTGACTTGGGTTTATGGAGAAAATCAATTGACTTGGGTTTAAGGAGAAGATCGACTAACTTGGGATTTAAGGAAAAGATCGTCTGACTTGGGTGTAAGTGGAAGATCAACTAACTTGGGTTTAAGTAGATCGACTGACTTGGGTGTAAGGGGAAGATCGACTGACTTGGGTTTAAGGAGAAGATCGACTGACTTTGGTTTAAGGAGAAGATTGACTGACTTGTGTGTAAGGAAAAGATAGACTGAATTGGGTGTAAGGGGAAGATCGACTGTTTTGGGGGTAAGGGTAAGGTCGATTGACTTGGGTGTAAGAGGAAGGTAGATTGAGACTGTTGCAGGCATGCCCACATGTAATTGAGAATGCATGTATATTTGCAGACCCTACTCTAACACCTTAAGGTGCTCAAACTTTTTATGTTTTGTAATGAAACATGCCATAGTGGAAGTGCTTAGTTAGTGCCCTCTGTTTGTTTGAGCGAAAACTGCACCCTTAACTCTTTTTGGAAAGCAAAAAGTGTGCAAAATGGCTGCCGAGGGCTACCAAGGTAGCCTATTACCACCAGTGTGTAAATGTGAAGTGAACGAATAATGCACTGGAATGAAAGATAATTATAGCATTTTTATTATTATAAGCTTAGACACATGAAAGCTGCTGGTATAAAATGTCATCACATAATGAACTATTACATGACCTACTCAAAGGATTCAAAACAACCAATCAATGCTTTGTTGTATCCTACCCCTTGTATTCTACCCTCTCATGCCATTTCTTTGTGAATTTTTTTTTTCCACAGAGGTATTTGTTTTTAGTAATCTAGCGTTTATCTGTGTTCTGATTCTATGTTTAACAACCACCTGGAAAGGCAGCCTGATATGGGAGTTTATTCAATGAAAGTACTATAGATGTAAAGGAAAGAATTAATTTAATTAGAGATAATTAAATGTGTCCAATTCATCAAAAGTCATCATTCATTTCATTATCATCCGTCTATCCATAGAAACAAACAGCCAACATTTAGCAACGCTCCAGTAAATATTTAAAGTCGCACAGAGCTGCATTGATTTCACTCATAAGATTTCAAGATAAGCAGCGCTCATGTTTCCTCAGTACACTCAACACATCTACAGGGTCTTTTGTGTTAGTGTCCATGAACTTTATCAATTCCACTGCCCACACAAGTGATGGTTTGCTCTTTTCCAAATCCACTGTGCATTTTTTTCAGTATGTTTGTGCTGATTTTCCACTTCAGTGTTGAAAACAGCTCCCAGTGGGTCTCATTTCCTTCATTAATCCCCTTCACTATCACACTCTCCATCTCACTTTCCATCTTTGTCTTTCCCTCTGTTCACTGATAAGCAAGATCATGGAAATGTCAAGGATGTTTTATTGCCATTTAGATGAAGCTGAAATGCTCTGAGAGCTGCCACATGTCCTTGGCATTTTTGGGAACACTTTCTGACAAGCTTTTAATGCAGATTTATTTTTATTGCTTTTTAAACATTGCTTGTTCAAATAAATCCAGGCAGACGTTTGACAGGTTTATTTCTCAGTGTGTTAACCTCTGCAAAGCTTTCTTTGCATTATCTATTCATGTAGTCCATTCAATTTTGGCCTCTCTCTTCACAAGTGTTTTAGTGAGGAAACCCAATTGAATTAATGTAGATGCAAGAAGCGATCAATGCCTTGAAAGTCTATACCACGCCACATGATGTCTTGAAGCTAGAACAATTTCATCAGAATCTACATCAGATTTTTTTTATGCTAAGATTTGCTTCTGCTTTTAATTCAGACCTTCAATACAGTTGCTGTGAAATAAACAAAATTAATTTTAAACAAACTTTTGTATTTCCAGGGTTTCACAATTACTCATATGGTAAATTCTTTCACATCAGTTCATGAAGGAGGTACCTTGTACTGTAAATCTATTCTGCTAAATCGGTCAAAAATAAGACAATTATTTTAATGAACTTAAATGTTTACATGTTGGGTGTATCAAAGACTCTCTTCAAAAAATATATATTTTGTGTGTTTACATAGGATGGCCATTCAGGTGGACAAATTTGATTTTGAAAACATACCATTGATGGAGCATGATGCTTTGCTTGGAACGGTACGGCAACAGGAGGAGAAACGGCAACAGGTCCAGGGAGGACTTATCAACAACACACTTGACATTCATTGGACCATCATATCCTTTTGTAAATAAGAGCTTGTAACTAATGGAAAGCCCACTCTGCTCAGTGTGTTAATCTGATGTTTGCTTTTTTTATTTATTTTTCCAATTAACTATTATTTTATTCCTTTTTATAAATGTACTTAAAAGCAATATCATATTAGGGAGCACAGGTGGTATGCTGGATGCTGCCTCAATTATCATAAAGTGAAAGGGTAATCATAGCTTACAAGGACCAAACAGAGATTTCTGGTGCAAACTTTTTTTTTATATAGAAGTCAAAAAGTAAATTAAAAACCTGCATTGTGTGTATATATATATATATATATATATATATATATATATATATATATATATATATATATATATATATATATATATATATATATATATATATATATATATATATATATACCTTTAGTATTTTTATTTATTTATTTTTTCTTTGGATTGTGTTATAACTTTAGCTTTAGTAATCCTTAGTTTTTATGTATAGCCGTTTTGAGAATTTTGACTTTTTTATTGTATTTAGTTTTCTTTGATTTGTTTAGTGTCGTCCTTCATCGATTTTGTGCTGGTTTTGTGCACACTCCCTTTTTTCCACATCTAAAGTGTAAGCGTATCTAAAAGTCAGTTTTAGAGTTAAACAGGGTTTTCTTGACTACAAATTTACTCATCTCTGGAGCGAGGTGGCGAGGCAAGTGTGGAAGGCATCTTGAACCAGCTTGTACTGGAACAACTTCAGCTGGCACCTCTACAGTGGGGTAAGAGCGTTCTCCTTTCATTCATAGAAATTCACTCTTTAGTACTGGATGTGAAGATGCTCTCTACTCATATTTCTTACTTGCATCTTGCATTTTAGGATACTGTTAAGAGGTTTTTGATGCTTCTTGGCTGGATTTGATGGTTGTAATTGTACTAGATTTTTTTTAAACGTGTGTAGGTAGTTCATTTGATTTAATTGGAGGCAAAGTTTAATTGAAAGTGAAATACTACATTTTCCATACATTCTTTTAAAGAATGTATTATTTTTATGATAACTTCATTTCATATATGTTCACAAATGTAATCAGTAAGCTTGTTGATTTGAGAGATTTACAAATGGGTTTTTCTTGCTATTATTTGCCTTGTACAGAAATTCTATCTACAACAAAAAGGCTGCAGCGATCGATTATTACCACTGTAATCGATCGATTAATAAGAGCTATTTCCATTTTTGAATTTCCTGGTGTTTTACAGAGATGACAAGTAAAATTGTATCGAATTCAATAATCAATATATTGGAGGTCCCTGCACTGTATCCAAAAACAACAGACTGCTCAAATATTCAAAATTCACCACAAACTGTATAGTCTAATTATTAAATATGTTTACTATATGCAGTAGATATTTCTTAAAAAGATAATATCTTTAAAAAAAAATCTGATCCAAGCCTTCAGGTAAACATTTTTATTTTTTACAAAAATAAAACAGAAAATGCAATTGGACAGCTAAAGAATTGTGGGATATTTAATTATTCACAATATAATGATATACAATTAGATTTCTTCATCTTTCTTATTTAACCTAAAATATTCAAAAGTACATTAATACTAACACTATAGTTAACAACGTAACAATAAAAAACTACAGCTGGGCACATCTGAAAAATAAAAAAAGATTATTATCTAAGGTTTAATTTACTCTTGACAGATTGTACTGTTTAGCTTTTAGATTGTACTGCTTTTAGATTGTACTGTTTAGCTTTTAAAGGTCCCTTCTGAATTCCCAGCGCTCTACTCAGGCACATGCGAGCTCAACTTCAGTATATGCAGGGGGCGTTCTTTGCATGTTTAAGCTGGAAATTATCCACTCTCCAGTCTTACATTTTTACTTCGCAAAAATGAAAGTACTTTTAATGTAGATTTTTATTAAACAGAGATTTGGTTTGCAATGATGTTAATTGACTATTTTTTGTAATCGATTAATTCGTTAACTGTTTCAGCCCTAAGCACAATGGTAGAAATCTATTAAATCGGTCGTTAAAAACAAAACTGTGCTAACATTTTTTTTCTATTATGACGTGAAGAGCACATTTCTTTGCTTCTTCAGTGGTGATGATGGATAAAAGTGAATTTCTTGCAAATGTTTGCAACTGAATGTTGAATTGAAAGCATTAGCTTTGTAACATTCTGGTTTGCTCTCAAAGCCCTGTGTTTTTCTTATTGTTATGATTACTTTTTTGTCTCCTAATGACAACAGTCTTTTAAGCAGATACTTTATTTTTCATTTTATAAGACCTATTTTTTTTATCAGCTAAAGAACAAAGCAGACATTCTCTCAGTGAATGAGTCTGGCTTTACCTATAGGTTCTGTGAGAGTGTGTGAGATGAATTCAACTCCCTCTTGCTCTGTCTCTCCAGGGCTCTCAGAGATCAAAGCTCAAACCTAAGGCTATATTTTTATTTATATACTGTATATATCATCCATCTTCTGTGCAGCTGTTTTCTTTACCTCTTTTTACCTCTCATGTCACATTGTCATGTTTATTCAAAGAAGTAGAACTGCAAAACTTTCATGCATATTCATGAATCATCTTAGATGACCAGAGCATGATTAACTATGTTCATATCATGAGCTTATCATCTTTCTCAGGGTTTAACATTCAAACATTACTGAATTTGGTCTGTTCTGACACCCCTGCCATGCCGAATAATAGAGAATTTGAAATGTTTCTCAGTCTCGTCTTGAAAAAAAATAGCAAAACATCTTCCACAGTGTTCTGTTCAGATCCAAGGGGATTCTTAGTCATTTAATGATGTTACTAGATGACTGATTTAGTATTTTTGTATCATCAGAAACAGGAAACTTTTAATTATATTATTAGCTTCTACTAGGAAATGTTGTTTTGCAAACAGGTTACAATCATTTCCCAAGTTTTTTTTACACCAATTTATTGTTTGCAATTTTTGTACCACATTATAATTAAATATAGAGGCTGTGCCTATCTCGCAGCTTGTTTTCTGTGTCATAATCCACACCACGCTAGAGAGTTACTTAACAAGAATTACTGAAACTGTGGAACATGTGAAGTGCACATGTTCCCTACAGAGCCCTGATCTTAACATTGTTAAGTGTGTTTGGGAAAATCTACTTCCAGAGTGTCTTGTTTAAAACAACCTACCGTACAAGTTTGTTTAGAAACTAAGTTCTATTGTACTTAGAAGAATCTGCTGTTTTGAAACAAAAGGGTGCTCACACCATATATTGGTTAGATTTAGATGTATCTTTTGCTCATTCACTGCACTTTATTCATTGCTGAAAATAAATTTTTAATTCTTCTATTTTTTTGTTTACAGCATTTTGGCACATCGGCGTAAAACATTTGCAGATTATTCTATATATAGTTATACACCATTATGCATTGTGTTATTTTATTATCTGCAATCTCTAATATCTAAAAGGTGTAAAGGTCTCCAAAAAATAGTATAAAGAAATTTCGAGTGATTTTATTGCAAACTGTTGCAAAGCTAACACACAATTTTTGTTTTTGATTTTAGTGCCGTATAAAAAGGAAAAGTGACCATGAACTGCAAAAAGAATTACATGCATCATCAATTATGTCTGATTTTAGAACAGACACACACAGAAGAACACGTAGTATAGTCAATCTGCCCAACTAACTCTTCTTACTTTATTAGGGAAGAAACAGAACAGTGCTATATCTCTGAGCATTTTTCCTGCTTTAGGCCAGCACCAAATTATTGAGTTTCAATTGTAAAGTGATCAAATCTACATGCAAACATTTTTTATTTTTTATTTTTTTTATTGTATATTTGCATTTTTGTGACTTGTTACTGTTTGATTGGGTTGCTGTGTGAACTTTAATATATATTTTACAGCTCACTATGTTTTGACCAACTATATATTTGTCTGATCTCTGTTTGACCCATTATAGATTTGATTTGTTGCTGTTGGACCCATCACACATTTTACTGGTTGCTCTATGACCCATCATATATTTGATTGGTTGCTGTTTGGCCCATCACTTATTTGATTAGTTGCTATCCGACCCAACATATATTCAATTGGTTGCTGTTTGACCCGTCATGTAATTGATTGGTTGTTGTGTGACCCATCATATATTAAATTAGTTGCTGTCTGACACGCATCATATATTTCATTCATTGCTGTTTGACCCATGATATATTTAATTGCTCAGCTCAGCATTACAATGTCTATCTGCCATCTGTCTATCTACCCAAACCCTATTAACTAATAATTTTTTGACATTTGAATTTAGTTGTACCTTTTTGAAATTGAAGTATGAGGGAAATTAGAAACCAGAACTGTTAGTTACTTTAGTTACTTTTGAATATAAGTGGTGTGTCCATGCATGAAGAGAATAACTAATTTGCTTTAACTTGCTCAGGAGCGTTTGATCCTTGCTGTGTATAGTTGTGGGAACACAAGAAAATATATTTTTTTCACACTTAATGTTTCTGAAAACAAAAAAAGTAAATTTTGTACAGAAAATGTTTCATTGTCATAGATGGCCATCCAGTATAAACTTAAGCAATTGTGGTTTGCAGGAATGCATTCTCCATTGTTTTGATTGTTAAATGGAGCAGTCTCCTGCTTTCGTTCTCAATATGTATGTGACTGAACTGCAGTACATCATCTGACCGCTTGAGGCTGACTCCAGAAGTAAGCAGGTTCTCTTTGAATACAATGTTAACAATTCCCAACTTTGAAGCTAAAACACATGCTCACACCCCAGGCTCAATCAACTTTTTCACTGTACATCTCTAGAATTAAACCTCTTAACCCTGAGGGGTGAATTATTTTATTAATCATTGGCTTAAAATCAGTCAGTGTTTACGTTCTTCATTGAAATGAGCCTTATTAGCAGTTCATCTGCTTGGTTAGTGTTTGAATATGAATTGAGGCATGTTTTTGGTCAGGGAACAATACGTAAACATGCAAGAAGTGTTTGAAAAGTCGAGTTTAAGATTTAAAGTTTTATATAAATTTGGTTGACGATATTAACCCTTTAAAACCGGATAAGTCGCCGGCGACACAAAAGTGATGTGCACACTTCAAACTACAGTAGCTCTGGTTATTTTCGCAAATAATCAAAATTTCAACAGATCCTGAAAGCTGAAAACCGCTCTTTCGACGGATATGACATTCATTACGGTAATGACAACATTGCTTTTGCTCCAGGGACAGAAAGTCTGTGGAGGGTATGGAGAGCAATGACAGATGAGTGGTTGTTTACTTGTGAGTGACTTAGCTGTGTTTTAGAGGCGGTTTAATTTTATTTATTATATTTTCATTTTAAATATTATATTTTTATTGTATATAGTAGCATGGTTTTCGCTGTAGTTATAGGTTTTTTAGCGTTAGATTGAACTTGTTTATTTACTGTGTTTGCTTTTGTGGTTATGTCGTGTCCATGATTCTACTGCATTCGCGCTAATATGCCTCTTTTTTTTCTTTTGTTACATGCTTTCGTCCACCATTTTTTGGCACACTTGTTGTTAGATTTTAGTGGCAAAACATTTGTAAATATTGTAGAAAGATGTCAAGACGATCTTGACATCAAAGATGCTTTTGTTTGTAAGTTTTCGTTGAAAGATCTTGAGGGGAGTCTTTGGGAGATTAGTGGACGTGGACAAACATCATCAGCAGCAGTCAGCAGGGGTGTGTGTCTTCATCTCAACCACAGTAAGGGATAAAGTTTTTATACTCAGGGTTTATTCACAGCTTTATAACAATGTTTTCCAATATATACTGTATTTTTTCTAATTGACTTTATATAATATTGCTTTATTACTGCTAATGCTCATGAATTTAACAACAAATTGCTTCATTCATTATTTTTATTTTATCTAATCACTATATATTTTTATTTATTTATATTTATATTTTAATTTTTTTTTTATTTATATTTTATCTTTTGCATGTCTTATCTAATCTTATGTGATGTCTTTATATTTAGAGAGATTCCTCTGATAAAGGGGTGGAGATGATTCTGTGGCAGAGGTTGAAACATTAGGGACACAAAAAACGTCTGTACATATGTAAATACAAACTACTTGTGAAATGAACACTGAAAGCCCTATCCAAACAAAATTTTTTGAGTTAATTTCTGTAATCTCAAAAGTCTTGTTGATCTATATTTATAGCTGTTTATAAATAGAAACTTTATGAAAATTCGAATCCGTATTTTTTTTTTCTTGTTATTACACCCTTTATAACATAATAATAAAATTTTTTTTGCCAGATTTTGAAAATTTTTTCATCTGAAAAAAATAATAATATAAAGAACATTTTATGACAAAAAAATAAAAAATCAAGACTAGAATACCAGGCGAACTGTTATAATGAAAGTATCATTATAGTGGTTAAAGGGTTAAAGTGAAAGTTCCACTAAATCATGTCTTTTTTTACATTTGTGATCCTTCGGTTGTGATGTTTTGCAAAGAAGAAAATGGCTGACTACCCAAACACCAGAACTCATTTTCTTTTTTCTAAAATCTATGGGTGATGCCATACTAACTGTGTTTATGTTCAATTCAATCAATTGTTTGTACGCAATACAGTCTTATTGCACACCTTATTGTCCTTAGGTTTCTGTTCATTGGATTATAAAACATTACACTGCCTGGCTTTAGCTATGTGATAATTACTTAGATAACCCTCTGTTGTATTTGATATCAGCAGAAATCCATCAATGCCTCTGCTGTGTAGCGAACACGGTCATGCAGAAAACATATGGATGTTGAGTATTCTTCGGAAGCTGGTCACCCTTCCAATTCAGCCCATTTTATTTTCAAAGCAACTTAAAAGGTGCCTGTTTATGGTTATGCAATTTTCATTTAATGTTGTGATCATTGTTGTTTTCTTTGGATGATGAAATTTTTCTTTTCAGTTTCTGGTCTATTTATTTTTCCACTTCTTTTGTTCTTGTTTTTTATCTATCTCTCATTTAGTTGTTGAGTGATTAACGTTAGTCACTCCTCCTTACTGACTCAAGATTAATAGTATCTTGTTTCTGGTTTAAGAGTAAAATATGATCAGCTTGAAGGAATACATATATCAATCCATTATCTTGTCTGCTTTTTCCCTTTTGGTTTCGCCACAGCGGAATGAACCGGCAACTATTCCAGCATATGTTTTACGTGACGGATGCCCTTCCAGCCACAACCCATTGCTGGGAAACATACACATACACACACACACGCACACACACACACACACACACACACATTCACACTTTAACACTATGGACAATCCTTCTTACTCAATTCACTTATACCGCATGTCTTTGGACTTGTGGGGGAAACTGGAGCACCCGGAGAAAACCCACGTGATCACAGGGAGAACATTCAAACTCCACACAGAAATGCCAACCGACCCAGCCGAGGCTCGAACCAGCGTCCTTCATGTTGCGAGACGACCGTGCTTACCACTGCACCATCGTTACGCCCTGGAATACAGATTAAATTAATGATTATACTCATTATTATAAACTCTCTGCATGACTGACAGGAGAGTGTGATCCCATCTGGCTATTCTCAAATATGTTTTCATCATAATTAGCCATGCTATTTCAGGCAGAAGACCATTTCAGAGACTTTTCCCTTTTCCACTTGAGTTGAATCTTTCATGAAGTAGTTCTTGCCAGACATGATAAGTAAGCAATTCCATTATATTAATTGTGTCCATGTGATGAGAATCTACCCTAAAGAAGAAGAGTTTGGAAATGCTGGAGACGGCAAGATCATGATTTAATGTATTAATTTGATGTGAAGAGCTATCATCTGAACACATCTGGAATAAAAACTTCCTTCAGAATCAATTAATCAATCAAGTTTTTATACAGCGCTAGTGTGGATCAGGTAGGGTAAATAGAAGTTCCCTTTGTGAGGTCCCTGGGAGATTCGTTGACTGAGACAGGTGCTAGTCACCTCCCCAGCATTAAGAATATACAAATACATTCGCCGGACAGCACCTGAAAAAATTGACAAAACAGAACAAAAAACGAACTAAAACGAAACAGAAACTAACAAACAAAAAACAATGGTTAGAAAATTGTAACAGACAACAAACAGGTGATCAGCATCAGCTGCAGGATGAGAGATAAATGATGGGGATAGGTTAGATAGGCACATTGAACCACATTGTTTTTTCAGCAGCTTGTAAGTTTATAGCAATCAGACACGATATCCTTTTAGACAAATAACAGGAGCCAATTCTTTAAATGCTAGATTAAACAGATATGTTTTTGTTTTAGCTTTGAACTCTAATGTAGCTGAGCTCCGGACAACATTCGGGAGTTTGTTCCAGAGCTTCGGGGCTCTATATGAGAACGCTCTTCCTCTGGTGGATTTATTAATCTTTCAAGAAAAAAAATGGAGGAGGATTAGCACTAGGGTGATGAAGAACACTGAGTAATATAATCGTGTCGCTGTTTTGTTTCTTCTTCTCAAGGTTTGCCATGGCTTTGTGTAGTTACAGTTCTGTTAGTTATTAATTTACATTTTAATGTTTTGACAACACGACTAACTCTAAGGTTTATGCACTTTTCTCAGACAAGCATTAGCATTTTCACACTTTTCTCTTTTGGTTTTATCACTCTCAACATTCAAATGTCTGCCTATGCATGAGTAGAAGTCCAGCTTTTTGTTGATAAACCCTCTGCTTACCTGCTGGTACACGTGATTTATGTCAGACTCCTCCCCATTTTAGATGCACATGGATATGCATACTTTTGTACTTTAGTCACAATAAATGATTGTCAAAAAAACATACATTAGCCCAGAATAATTCAAGTAGGCTCCTCCCATTTGGCTTTGCAGTGAGTACCATTTGGAACACAATGTGCTGTTAAAACAAGAAAGAAAAACGCATGTAAAATTGCACAAACAAAAATGTGTGAAACAATGAGGCTGTGAAAGTTGAACCATGTTGTAACAAAAGACAACTGGATGTGGAATCGGAGTTCATTATCCCTTTGCATCAAAGCATGGCCTCCAACCACACTGACACTGGTTATTTCTGTAAGTGAGCACCCTGCTTACTGTGAGAATATAAAAAAAACTGCTAATCACACATGCATGATGACTTTAATTTACACTAAATTCCTTAAATCTCTGTCTTTTCATCCTGCCTTTTTTTTACATCAATACATGCAATTAATGCATACAATCCACTGCCAGGTGCTCTTTACTTTCATCACAACCAAATACATATCACACATGTGTCTCTTTTTCTCTTTACCTCAAGTGTAGGGCAGTTGGGTTTCTTTGTGCCACTAAACATAGCTGACTGATGTTAGGTCGAAGGGGAGGTGTTACGTGTTCTGTAACATTAGTAGTGGTCAGGATAGTAATAGTCAGGATGCTCTTCCAGTAAAGAACCCCTATGTGAGAACACAGAGAGCCTCTGAGTGTGTCTGGTGATAATCACCTCTCCAGCATAAAGCCTATTGCCGGACAGCACCTGAAAAAACAAAGAGTGGTTAGAACAATGGAACTCAAACATCAAACATGTTGTATCAAAGTAATCTAAAATAATCTGATGTTAGATGAAAGGGAAGGTGTTATGTGTTTGTGTTCTGTAACATTAGTAGTGTTTTTTGGGCTAGGTTTATGTGAAGTTGATCATATTTGATTTTATTATTGACTTTCGATTAAAAAATGCTAGATTTAATTCATTCTGTTTGAGATTTGTCTATTTGTACTTAATTATTAGCACTCAGAATTTATTTTAGTTGGTAGTTTTATTTCTAGATATAATTTTAACCTGATGCTGAAATGAATAGTATGTTGTTTTTTCAACTTTGAACAGCCTGTATGTGTGTGTCTTCTTTCTATAAATAAGTTCCAGCTCTGGCTGAAAAGCTGAAATGAGCTCTTGTTGTCACATAGCAACAGTCAGACTCAGCACAGCGTGCATAACTATACCATAGTATTTCCTCTTCCTCTCTATCTCTCTCTGTCTCTCTCTCTCTCTCTCTCTCTCTCTCTCTCTCTCTCACATTAACCCAATAGCTTGTGAGTGAAAGACAGCTATCAGCACTAATCCAATGCCTTATGTCTCACTCTCAATAAAGATTCTGTCTTCAGAAGGGCATAAGGGGTTACTAAGATGTTTGACTTACACCTATAAACATGGCTGACTTTTTTTTTCTGATTTTGATTTGTTTGTACAGTATAACGTTGATGAGCCACACAATGAGACTTTGGGAAAGAGTAGTGGAAGCTAGGCTAAGAAGGGAAGTGGATATTTGCGAGCAGCAGTATGGCTTCATGCCCAGGAAGAGCACTACTGATGCAATTTTTGCTCTGAGAATGCTAATGGAGAAGTACAGAGATGGTCTGAAGGAGCTGCACTGCGTCTTTGTGGACTTAGAGAAAGCGTATGACACGGTGCTGAGAGAGGAGCTATGGTCCTGTATGAGGATGTCAGGAGTGGCAGAGACGTACGTCAGAGTAGTTCAGGATATGTATCTGTATGTCAGGAGATGTGCTGTATGTCAGACGGAGGAGTTCAAGGTGGGGGTGGGGCTACATCATGGATCGGCTTTGAGTCCCTTCTTGTTTGCTATGGTGATGGACAGGTTGACAGATGAGGTCAGACAGGAATCTCCATGGACAATGATGTTTGCAGATGACATTGTAATCTGTAGTGAGAGTAAGGAGCATGTGGAGGGACACCTGGAAAGTTGGAGGTCTGCTCTAGGAAGAAGAGGAATGAAAGTCAGTCGTAGTAAGACAGAATACATGTGTTTGAACGAGAGGGAGGGAAGTAGAACATTGAGGTTACAGGGGGCTGAGGTCAAGAAGGTGGAGGCGTTTAGGTATTTGGGGTCAACAGTCCAGTGCGACGTGGAGTGTGGAAAAGAGGTGAAGAGGCGAGTGCAGGCAGGTTGGAGTGGGTGGAGAAAGGTCTCAGGGGTGTTGTGTGACAGAAGAGTGTCACCAAGAATCAAAGGAAAGGTATGCAGAACAGTAGTGAGACCAGCTATGATGTTTGGGTTAGAGACTGTAGCAGTGAGGAAGAGACACGAGGCAGAGATGGAAGTAGCAGAGATGAGGATGTTGAGGTTCAGTTTAGGAGTGACAAGTATGGACAAGATTAGGAACGAGCACATCAGAGGAACAGCTCAGGTTGGTTGTTTTGGAGACAAAGTCAGAGAAGCCAGATTGAGATGGTTTGGACATGTGCAGAGAAGGGATAGTAGTTATATTGGTAGAAGGATGTTGGAGATGGAGCTGCCAGCCAAGAGGGCAAGAGGAAGGCCAAAGACAAGTTATATGGGTGTGCTGAAGGAGGACATGAAGGTAATTGGTGCAAGAGTAGAGGATACTGAGGCCAGAGTTAGGTGGAAACAGATGATTTGCTGTGGCGACGCCTAAACTGGGAACAGCCGAAAGAAGAAGAAGAAGATGAAGATTTGTTTGTACAGTATTTGTGTTTGCAGCTGAACTTATTCAGCTGCATCCCTGAAGTGTGAAAGCCGCAATAATTATACAAAAATTTTTTTTATAATTTTAAAACCCTTTTGACAGGGCATTTATGTGTTTAGATTGTAAGGGCAGTATGGAATCCACACATGGTTCAATATCTTTAGAAGATTAAATTCAGAGGCGTTCTTAAAAAGCTATTTTTAATCCTAATGTAGTACCTTATGTGTTCCTGTTATGTTTAACTTTGACATTTTGTGTTTATTTTTTTATGCCCAGTTATTTTTTTATGTTTCTTCAGCATGTAAACAATTCAATAAGAAAACAACATACTTTTAATACATTTGTAATGCTGTCTATGTTTTCATTTGTTTAGACAATAGCTTCTGCAAGACAGTTTCCTGGTTGTTATTGTAGGGATCTAAGTGTAGTGTTTACTCTGTTTAATGTTTTAATGTTAAGAAGTGAGTTTGGTTGCAATTATGTAACTCATGTAACATTTTAGAATTTTGTCACCTCCTGAGGTGAGCTCGAAGGTGCTAACTCGTCCTGGAATGTGAGATGGGTGGGCTGAGGTCTTCACATGGATGATCCTTGCATTATTAAAGTATTTGCTTTTTACTGAGGTGCAACATTTTAGTGCCATCTAAAAGGGGAAACAAGATATAAGAAGGAAGATATAAATCTGAGAAATGAAAAAACTAAAGTGTTATAAGAGATTAATCTATTTTTAACAGTTGCTTCAAAGCAGCTTTACAAAGGCATAATGTGGATGTTAAGTATATGATAGTATATAACCATCATATACTTCTACCTTGGGAATTGTAATGTTCCTTCTGAGAACAGGAAGTATAATTATTCCAGTTTAGTAAATAAAATAAATTTTAAAAATATGAAGAAAGGGTTAGTTTAAACCAGTGGTTCTCAAATAGTGGGTCGTGCCCCCTGGGGGACCCCGTCGACAGGCTCCGTCAAGGGGGACACGTTTGACCTCGGGGAACATGCTTTTTTCAATTTTTTTTTTTACTGTTCTAGAATAAAGTGCAATACCTCTCCACTACATTAGGGGACAGTGGCGCTCTCATTGCCAGAGTATGAAGTGTAGACACGAAATGTAGAAGACAGTCGGAGAACGAAGGAGATAAAGAGACAAGCTAAAGTCTCCCGAAAGCTAAGACGAGGAAACATGACAACACGTATGTAGCGCTTAGGTTCACTTTGACTACGTGGGAGACGAGGAGAGACAGATGTGCTTACTGAGTTTAAAAATGTTGGCAGCGGACAGCATGAAGCCAAATAAATTAAGGCATCACTTAGACATTACACCCCAATCATGCTGAAAAGCCGCTTGAGTCTTTTCAGCAAAAACGTGTCGAATATTGCCAGCAATCATGGTCAGTCAAGCAATGTTTAAAGTTTTACTAAGGATTTAATGTTTTGTTTACATTTCAGATGCACCTTAAATATGTTCTGCTACAGTTAATAAAGTTGGTCCATATTTCTTCCTTTTTTCTCTTATACATTAATAAGGATACTGTGTTATGCAGAGGTGTACTTGTAACAAATTTAAAGACAAATAATACTATTTGTAGTTGCGCGGGGAGGCGCGAGATATTTTTTTCTTCCTAGGGGGGCGCGACAGCAAATAATTGAGAAACACTACTTTAAACTGACCTGTAATCACAAACTTATTAAAAATTCCCAGTTTAACCCAACTTTGTAGTGAAATGAAGTAACCAATTGATTTATTTTTTTATTGATGTGGAGAAAATAACATAAAACCTGATGAAAAAAAAACTCTCACACGCATGTAGAGTCAGTAAAGAACCCCTATGTAAGAACACAGAGAGCCTCTCTGAGTTTGTCTGGTGATAATCACCTCTCCATAATAAAGACTATTGCTGGACAGCACCTGAAAAAAAACAAACATTGGTTAGAATAATTGAACTCTAACATCAACCCAGTTGTATCAAATTAATATCAAATTATCCACCCATGATTTTGCTCTGGACTGCTCCATTCATAATCGTTTGCCCAAAGACATTTTGAAGGTGTTGAAAAATGGTTGGTCACAGCTGTACTCTACAGGCCTGAATCCATCAGTGGGTGGTTCATGGGCAAGCCATTGAAGCTCCGACAGGCCATCATCAATCTCCCTCCACCTCACTAACAGCTTTAAACTGTACAATCATGGCCTTTAGTGTGTGGCAGGCTCCAGCTATGATCCTATTGATCTGTGGAAATAGCAGTTTAAAAGCTTTACAGTTATTACTGACCCAAACCATTGGCAGAGAAAGCTCCTTCAGGCGCAGATTTGGCCGTTTAGTATACTTTTGAATGTGAATCCAAAAGCTGTGCTTGTGTATGGGGCTGTATTTATGACCTGTATCATCAGCTTTCCTAAAACTGGGAGGTGATGGGAGCCAAGTCAGTCTGATCAGCCATGCAAATCAATATAAAACGTTAAACCTATATTTTAACTGACTAACAACTCAGGTGAAAATAAATGTACTAAGTGTACTTACATTTACCATACTTCTGTGTACTTGAAGATACACTAAAAATCACTATATTTCAAGTACAACCGGATTCCAAAAAAAGTTGGGACACTGTACAAATCATGAATAAAAACGGAAAGGAATGATGGGGAGGTTCCAACTTCTAATATTTTATTCAGAATAGAACATAAATCAGGGAACAAAAGTTGAAACTGATAAAATGTACCAATTTTTTAGTGTCTCATAACAGAATCCAAACCACTTAATTTGAAGATTATGTATTCATTAGAGATGGAGGTATTTTGTTTATTGCTATTGTCCAAACTCTCTGATTGGCCAGCAACTACTGAAGATATGGCGTATTGAAATGTAGGTGATTTATTTCTTGCCTTTAAAGCCTTAAGTGCATGAACATACCTCAATCAGTAAAGCACAGAGTTCAGCTCTGCCATAACGAATGTTTTTTTTTGGAAGAGTACAACCAATGAAAGCCTCTGTTACGATGACGTGAATGGTACATGAAAGAGCCGCTGTATGGCGCTCAATAATAAAAAATCTCGCTTCCATCTCACGACATAAAACGGCCGAGGAAAAGATAATAAAGCCCACAAAGATTATACAACAGCTGTTATGTGGCTGTTGTCCCCTTCATTCTTTTGACTCATGTTCATTTAAAGTAATGATTCATTTGAACGATTCATTTGTATCTGATCTAATTGCAAAACTTTACGATCAAGACAAAAAAATAGAGCAGAACACACTAATCTTAGTAGATAAACGTGCTAATCAGTGTTTTCTGATTTATTAACAGTGTAATCCGCATGCACCAAAGAAAGTGATTCACTGTGTTAAAAGATTTATTTCTAAAGATTCACTCTTTACATGAACGTCACATCAGTACACATGAATGCCAACCAATGGCTATAAGCGTCACTGCATCCACTTTTAGCACTAGCTTGCGAAATGGACCCCACAGAGAAGCCATTTGAGGAATCTTGAGAATCTAAATTTAGATTGATGTGTAGCGACCTTTAACCCATACAAAAGGTGAATGGATCATCATCCATGGTCAAGAACATGATCATGGTGTCCTTTCTTTAATTTTAGGGTCTGGGTGCAAACACACTTATAAACACATTAAAGCTTAAACAAATAAGAACACCACCACAGGCTTGTAAGCGCATGCACACAGAGCTCTGGTAAGTTTAGAAATGTCAGGTCATTTGTCTTTTAAGGATGAAAACGCAGCCTCGAGGGAGACTGTTGTTTCCTCCTAGGAAATCAATTGAATGGCTGTTTCATTTCCAATGCGAGAGGAGAAAGTGTTTTAATATGAGGATTAGAGATCTAGAGAAAGATGGAGAGCTTCAGAGAAGCGCATTATGCCTCAGAGCCTAAGCAGATAGAAGGCAGATAGATTCAGATGTAGTAAGGATTAGAAAAGAACTTTTTATCTAACTAATTTATCTAACGTTCTCCACCAGATTGGATGTTTGAGATTGGATGGTTCCAGCCACATATGATCAAAATATTAACAAAACCATAATTGTAGGTTAGCCCTGTAAAGAAATTCGGCCAAAAGGTAGAATTTTATGAATCTATATTTGCTAATTATCATTAATTATAATAGTTTAAAACCAAAATGACCAGGTAGCTTGGGTCAATCAATGAAGTGACTTAACTGAGCATTCAATCAGAGACTCTCAGAAGGCTATTTAGATATTTAGCAACATTATAGGCGTATTTAGAAGACAAGGAAAAGCCAGAAATCATTCATTTGTCAATCAAATATAGTTAGTTTTCTTGAATGGATGGAAGGTATGAGTCCGTTTGATGATGAGATGTTGTTAAAAAAAATCTATCATTTTGGTCTTTTACCATCTACTGCATCAGATGGGTCTATATCAGAGCATTATCTCTAAATCAGTTTCTGTGGTGACACAAAGACTCCAGAATTATTCTTTCTAGCACTCTGGGTCTGTTATGATGGACACCCCCTGCTTTACAGAACTGGAAAACAAGCAGATAAATCTGTCTAAGCTCCACCCACAGTGTCCATCCATCTCAATGATGGGTGGCTCCAGACACCACCACTGATTTGTGCATCAGCACAGGGCATAAACATGGTCACTGAGGCATTACAATATCTTGACTGCTTTAGCATGGCATGCTAATAATTAACCCACTCTCAGAATAGCTATAAATTGCCAGCACTGGAGAGTGAAGTGGCAATATCTAGTAGAAACTGACATTGGATACAGACAATAACTATTAAGCTCACTTATTGACTGAGCTTAAATTTAAGAGTTGTTTCAAGACCAAACATAATTATATCTATATACTTTTGGCTCACCCAAATTCCACAAAGAGACCGATAGATAGAAATATTTAAGTACATATAGATAGATTCCATATAGCTCTCCATCTCCATAGCTCCATAGCTTTCCATATTGCAGCTCACTCTCTTTGATCACAAGAAGCAGGACTATTGATTATTCCAAAAATTAGTAAATCCACCAGAGGGAGAAGAGCATTCTCATATAGAGCCCTGAAGCTCTGATCTAACCTATCCCCTTCATTTATCACTTATCCTGCTGCTGATGCTGATCACCTGTTTGTTACCAATGTTTTTCATTTGTTAGTTTCTGTTTTGTCTTTGTTTGTTTTTTGTTTTGTTTTTTTGTTTTTGTTTTTGAGGTGCTGTCCGGCGAACTTTTCATCTATGGATTTAAGTTTGTATATTCGCTATGCTGGGGGGTGTCTAGCACCTGCCTCTGTCAGTGAGGCTCCCAGGGGCCTCACAGAGGGAACTCCTGCACTGAAAAAAATGAATTCTAAGCAAAGCTGAAAATGCTTAAAATTACATTGAAAATCTTGATTTTCTTATTTTAGGAAGAATTTTCTCATTTAAACCTTTTGGGTATAGATTACTTTGCTTATTTTGAGAAAATAACACTTATATTTTCTTGAGGAGAAAAAAAATCTTATTCTGGTCATTTATGTTCTTGAATTAAGAAGCTATGTGAAACAAGTTGCCGATTTTGCCACAGATCTTAAAACAAGAATCTTAAAACAAGAATTTTTGACTCAACATATTCTTATTTCAAGAATTTTATTGATATTTTATTTTAAGAAATCAATTGTAAATATTGGTAAAAACATGCATCTTGGAACAAGAAAAAAAAATCTTAAATCTAGTTCTACTCTAGATCAAGTGACGGTAAGAACATTTGATTTCTTGAAATAAGATTCAAATGTTTGTGAAAAGAAAAGAAGAAAAAGGATCTAAACCATAAATAAATCATCACTACCCCAAACCTTAATACCCCTCCAGTTCTGATCTAACTTTGATGGAAGAGATCTGTACTTCAAAAAAGCACTCTTGAAACAAGAAAAAAAACCTCAAATATAGATAAACTCTTCCTAGATCAAGCAAAAGAATCTGCTAATGGGGTAAGCAAATTTGAGTTGGCAAGAATTCTTTAAATTAGCAAAAACTTTTGGATCTTAAAATCATACAAAATCTCTCAAAACAAGTCTTTCCAAGCTGTAAAAACGCATTGAAACTAGAATATTCCAACTTGTATCTAGTCACTATTGGTCTTAAAACTAGACAATATGTCTTAAAACTAGAATGTTTTCTCTTTTAGTTTTATATAGCTTATCAGAATGCAATTAATTTGTCAGCACTGATAGCGCAGCAGTTAGAGTGCTCACATGTGGAGCTGAAACCTCTGGTGACAGGGTTCAAATCCAGCTTGGGTCCTTCGCCGATCTTCTCCCCAGAGTTCTACTAAGTGTTCTACCTGTCTCCTATAGGAACTGTACTATCTAAGAATACATCAATAGGCTTAAATAATATATAAAATATTTATTTAAAATTAAATTTTTGAGCTAGAATTTCTAGTTTTAAGGACCCATACTCTACTTTAAGAACTAAAATTAAGCACAAACTTTCTTAATTCAAGGTCATATATACTTATTTTAATATTACATTTTCTAAGTTAGTCTTAAATAAAAGAGAAAACATCCTAGTTTTAAGACCACTAGAGACTAGATAAAAGTTGAAATATTCAAGTTTTTGTCTATTTATCAGCTAGAATTTTTTTCTAATTTTAAGAAATCTTGACAAGTCAAATTTGCTTACCCCATTGGCAGATTTTTTTGCTTGATATAGGAAGAGTTTAACTTTATTTGAGGTTTTTTTTTCTTGTTCCAAGAGTGCGTTTTTTCGAAGTGTGTTTACTCTACCTGTTCCACACTAGGACTTTGCGAAACTGCTTTGAAAGCAACTGGTATAAAAGCTGTATATAAAAACTTGATTGATTGATTGATTGATTTAATTGAAAATGGCCATATGCTGTGAGAATTTGAGAGAAATAAAAAAATGCTGACCTTCACCGAACTGAGAAAGAGAGGCTTTGCTTTTCTTTTTTATTGGCAGACAGATTGTTCTCAGAGTAATTTTTTTGTCTTTGATATTTACGAAACTATTCAATATGACTGCTATTATATTAAAGCTATATAGTAGCATTGAGTAGTTACATTGGCATTGAACTTGTAATAAAGAAGTGTTTGTTCGATCTGCCATCTGCCAGCCTGGGCATCTGACCCTGTGATGTGAGGCTCATTAAAAGCTCTCATCATCCCCTCGCTTCTATTCACCATCGCGCTCACATTCTCTGTGTGATCCCACTATAATTTTTTTTTATTTTCTCTGGAGAAGGTCTGATTAACAAGTGCTACAAGCAAAATTGCACCAAATTTCTGAAAGGCCTGGATATTACAAGCAGTCAATCAATTGAGATTCCATTCAGTTTGCTCTCCTCTAATTTCAGCTACACACACAGTAACTGTGATTTAAATCTAAGTTTTTCAGCTATCACCACCAGTCTTTGTTTACGTTAATTTCATAATGTATTAATCTTTAATGTAATTTTCTTGCTATGTAATGCTATGTAATGTAAGTTTCACTGAAATAGATATGTTTAGTTTGTTTATTCATAGAGTACATAGAATATGCATAGTCAAATAGAGTTTAAGTAGAGTACTATATAACTAACAAATGTGTTGGGTTGTGTTAATTTTTCTTATTTTTTCTTAATTTTTTCTTTTACGTTTTTGTTGAATTTCGTTTTTTTTCTTTTATATAATGTTATCTCTATTATACATGCTTTATTGTTCTATGTGTTTTTTATGATGTTATTGTTCTGTTGTTTGTTGTGCATTAAATTCCTCATATTCATACACTGGTGATGATAAGCTGCCCTGGGGCAGTTTGACAAAACATGGGTACAATTCTGTGCCTACGGCCTCCAGCACCACCAGACACCCCACCAGTCACACATGTTCTTACAAGGCAATGTTTGTGAAGTGGGTTGCCCATAAAAACAATGGCTAAATTTACCTGTCAGGGATCAAACCACCAACCCGACAGTTAGTTCAGGCTCTGGTCCTTTCTCGACTGGACTACTGCAAAGCTCTCCTATCAGGACTTTGCAAACACGCTCAAACCTCTGCAGATGATTCAGAACTCTGCAGCTCGTCTTATCTTCAAGGAACCGAACTCATGTTACTCCCCTCTTTATCACTGTTCGCTGGCTGGTGTACAAAACCATCTCTGGATCAGCCGCTTTCTACCTTCACAAGCTCATACACTCCTATGTGCCCCCCAGAAGCCTGCGCTCAGAGATGCCTTCTAGTTCCATTGCATAAAGACAGATTCTCTTAGCAGAACCTTCTCTCTCACTGTCCCTGGCTGGTGGAACAAACTCATTGATCCAGTCAGGAAAGCAGCAACACTAACACCTTTCAAAAATTAAAAACTCTTCTCTTCAGGGAACACAAATATTCCTTTTTTCCTCTTTTTCTCTCAATTTCTTTCCTTTTATGGTTGATCAGCTGTAGGTCACTTTGGACTTAAGTGTCTGCTAAATGCATAAATGTAAATGTAAATTCAACCCTCTGGTTAAAGGATGAGCAATTTCACCACCTTGAGTGTGTATATTTAATAGTAAATCAACTGTTGCCTTTCTTTAACTAAAAGGGTTCACCAGCCATAAAGATGCCTACAATGATTAACCTTAAGCTTAATTAATACTCTTCATTATTTAATTATATATAATATAATTATCAGCTGCTACTTTTAGTTTGAAATGCAAGCATCATTGCATAGCTGATGCCTCATTCTGACATGGCTGCTGAGAGTTTGCACTGTTTACTTGATCACAGAATGAATTACTGTAATTGGCCTCATTAGACAGTACCTGTTTCCTCAGTGGGAGTCCGTCTGTTCCCCAGACTCATGATCAAACACAAAGTTGCTCACAAACACTCAGTCAGGCCTTATTCTAAACTGAGCTCAGAACACTTCCACTAGTTACATGCACAACAGTGATTCAGAGTTTTTGACTGACAGATAGATTGATATCTGTAGCATGATCATCTTCATACTGCCACATATAATGTCTTGCTACAAAGAAAACAACCTTGTCTACCTTCCCCTGACATAATTAAACATTCCCACCTTCGTCAAGCTAAAGAGCTATGCTACATAGTCTGTTTCTATTGTTCTGAGACTTCTTTTGTGTGTAAGTGTATGTGCAATTAGGTTCTCTTAACCTATATTTAACCTAATTAATCAGATTATATTAATTTAGTGAAAAAAAGTCATGAGAATAACATTAAATAAAATGTCTATGTAGACTAAAACCAATTGTTCTCTCGAATCCCATAATCAATCTCACTCTGCCAAAAACAAAAGTCTTTTATTTAGTTTTTAAAAGTACAAAATACAAATGGATGCAAATGTTATGCTATCCTTATATTAAGATTTTTACTTATGCTTAGATTTTTTAACTGAGCTGTAGGATACACTGACCATGTGATCATTAGAGACAGCAGTTGATCATTCCGTTTGGCTGAAATATTGCTTTTCATTGATTACAGAGTGTAATTAAATCCAGCTGTCTGCACCCAGGGGTCTATTATCTGTTCTCTCTCGATCACAATCTGGCTTCTTGTTAATGCTTGGCCACGCAGGTCGATGGGCCGCTCTGATAAGCTTGCCTGTTGCATGTTCGTGAGGTCAACTCCTCTTGATTTAGACTTTCATTAGATATTCAATGCATTTGTTAGCCAAATTTGCTAGCATTTGACCCAAATTTAGATAACAGCTCACCATCTTTAAAGGGTATTATATGCAGTTCATCTTTAAATGGTATTATATGCAGAAGCTGAAGCATCTGGAAGTAGCATAGCTTAAGGCTAGCTAGACATCTTGAAAAGGGGTTATTAATATTTTTTTATTTGATTTCACTGTTTGTTTTTCATTTTTTTAATGGACTGGCCCCAAAATAGCACAAAGAAAGGTCAGAGGGTCAGACTTAAAACTAGAGGGATATGGCTTTTTAGTTGAGAGACTAAGACCTCCTCTTGTCAAAATATCTCCCAGAGTAGAAAGTCTCTCAGAAATTTTCCCAAAATGGAACGAATGCGGTACTGTACAGGAGATAATTTCCATTTCCCTGAAACCCATGTCAGTCAATCCTCAAGTGAGAGTAAACTCAAGTGAGCTTGGTAGCACTTAGAACACAATGCACTAAAAATAAACTAAATATAAAATTGCTCTTTAAAAATTAACAGTTTATGAACAGTGTGCTCTGTGCTTTCTTTCTTGTTGTAACACACAGGATTGTGGTTGGAACTGGCCAATAGGAGAGCAGGATACTACACACGAACACCCAGCGTCAGGGCTGGAACTGACCAATTGGAAAGCAGAACATTTGGTGGTGCGTTGAATGCAGTCACGTAACGCGCAGTGTTGTATTCCCCCTATATTTCAAATGTCGAATATGTATTTCTCGTGCGCGTTTTTCATATCTTGAATATTTTTTCCTATCATGAAGGAAAATATTGTTCGCATGGCCTTTTGTATTTGTACCACTGTACTATTTTTGCATCTTTGATGTAAATTCATTTTTTCCTGACTCTTAAGAAACATTATGCAAATCAATGATCTTATATTTTGCTTTTGGTCTCAATTTGTTTATAAAACAGGACACACAAGAAGGAGCAGCCTCTGTCTGTTTTAAAGGGTTTACAGTTTTAAGTTTAACCATCCCTGTGGAGGTGTGGAAGTGTCTAGGAGAGACAGCAGTGGAGTTCCTATCTAGGTTATTCAACAGGATTCTAGAGAGTGAGAAGATGCCTGAGGAATGGAGAAGTGTCCTAGTGCCAATCTTTAAGAACAAGGGTGATGTGCAGAGTTGTAACAACTACAGAGGTATAAAGTTGTTGAGCCACACAATGAAACTTTGGGAAAGAGTAGTGGAAGCTAGGCTAAGAAGGGAAGTGGATATTTGCGAGCAGCAGTATGGCTTCATGCCCAGGAAGAGCACTACTGATGCAATTTTTGCTCTGAGAATGCTAATGCAGAAGTACAGAGATGGTCAAAAGGAGCTGCACTGCGTCTTTGTGGACTTAGAGAAAGCGTATAATAGGGTGCCGAGAGAGGAGCTATGGTCCTGTATGAGGATGCCAGGAGTGGCAGAGAAGTACGTCAGAGTAGTTCAGGATATGTATCTGTATGTCAGGAGATGTGCTGTATGTCAGACGGAGGAGTTCAAGGTGGGGGTGGGGCTACATCAAGGATCGGCTTTGAGTCCCTTCTTGTTTGCTATGGTGATGGACAGGTTGACAGATTAGGTCAGACAGGAATCTCCATGGACAATGATGTTTGCAGATGACATTGTAATCTGTAGTGAGAGTAAGGAGCATGTGGAGGGACACCTGGAAAGTTGGAGGTCTGCTCTAGGAAGAAGAGGAATGAAAGTCAGTCGTAGTAAGACAGAATACATGTGTTTGAACGAGAGGGAGGGAAGTAGAACATTGAGGTTACAGGGGGCTGAGGTCAAGAAGGTGGAGGCGTTTAGGTATTTGGGGTCAACAGTCCAGTGCGACGTGGAGTGTGGAAAAGAGGTGAAGAGGCGAGTGCAGGCAGGTTGGAGTGGGTGGAGAAAGGTCTCAGGGGTGTTGTGTGACAGAAGAGTGTCACCAAGAATCAAAGGAAAGGTGTACAGAACAGTAGTGAGACCAGCTATGATGTATGGGTTAGAGACTGTAGCAGTGAGGAAGAGACACGAGGCAGAGATGGAAGTAGCAGAGATGAGGATGTTGAGGTTCAGTTTAGGAGTGACAAGGATGAACAAGATTAGGAACGAGCACATCAGAGGAACAGCTCAGGTTGGTTGTTTTGGAGACAACATCAGAGAAGCCAGATTGAGATGGTTTGGACATGTGCAGAGAAGGGATAGTAGTTATATTGGTAGAAGGATGTTGGAGATGGAGCTGCCAGGCAAGAGGGCAAGAGGAAGGCCAAAGACAAGTTATATGGGTGTGCTGAAGGAGGACATGAAGGTAATTGGTGCAAGAGTAGAGGATACTGAGGCCAGAGTTAGGTGGAAACAGATGATTTGCTGTGGCGACCCCTAAACTGGGAACAGCCGAAAGAAGAAGAAGACAGTTTTAAGTTTCAAAATCTAAATTTCTTACATCTTTTAGTTTTCTCTCATAAAAGCTTTAAAACAGATGGTGTACCAATCCTTTCAAAATATGTAAATTTTTATGGCATTTAAAATGTATAAGGTTTGTATGTTGTCTTGTTTGTAGAACATGATGTGGTCAGATTGAGTGAACAAGTGTCCTCCAGTGAGATTGTGTGACAGACTGAGTGCTTAACCTTTTGCAAAGAGGACATTATTTAGTGAAGCAAAGATCCCCTTGGGTGTGTGTGTGTGTGTGTGGGTGTGTGTGTGTGTGTGTGTGTGTGTATGGGGGGATTTGATCGATCAGGCTGCACACAGCGATTACCTCACCTACTGGATTCAATTAAACGCACACACACATACACAGCGCAGCTATAATGCATCTGATATCTATTTATAGAAGTGCATTAGTATTTCATTTACAGTCAATAACATCCAGGGCCATTAACTCACAACATGATGACAATAAAGAAAAAAACATTAATTACCCCTCCGTTCATTCCGTTCAAACAAAATTAATTATTGTGTCTGGTGGTTTGCAGGAGGAAACAATGTTCTGCAAAACTGAGCACTATAGATTTTTTGAAGTGCAGTAATGCAGCAGAAAAAAGAAGATGCATGTTGACTTGTATAATATTATTGCAAGTAAATGCAAAGCCTATAACACTGAAAGGAGGTGAGTGTTTTTACAAAAGATATCCAAAAAATATATTTTCATCTTGCTGAGAAATTGTGTAAACGACAAGGAACAAACCACTCCTCTGAATGAATTGTAACACAGAAATCATTCTACCTTCAGAAAGAATGGTTCATCAGCAACACCCTACTAATATTACTATGCTGCAAGACAAAATGTGACGTTAAGACTTAAGAATTTGGCTCAAAGAAGAACCTCAAATATCTCTCCAATCAGGAGATGAAGCATTTATAAGCAACATTTTTTTTTAATTACATGAAAATGTCTGGTGCAATTTTATGATATCATTACTATTAGTTATTGTAAATCAGTATTTTAATCATTTAGTAGCACTAATTCACAAATCAGGCATGTGAATGCATTTATATTTATTTTTTGTCTTTTATAATTTTCCCAGTTTTAAACATCCAAAGGGTAAACCTTTATTGATAATTATTTATCTAGAGAATGGCACAGCTGTGATGTGTTGGTGATTGAGTCAAAACTTTGGCCAAGTACACCAAAAGATTTCATAAGAAATGAGAATACAATGATTCTCGAATTTTATTGACTGATGTTGACCACTGATGTTGACAATAGTTCTGTAACTGATGAAATGGGAGGTGTCATTTTTTTTATATTGATCTGCACCTGTAGGTGACCATAATCCCCCTTTCATTGCCATTTTATTCAAGATGTCAAGTGCTGTGTTTCGCTTCTTAAATATTTGATGACTAAACAAATGTACAGAGCTGTTCTGCAAATGATTGCATTCTTTCTGGTTCTGAAATATTCATGGCTTCTGGACCTTTCACTGTAATAACACGTACCATTTTTGAATGTTGCAATTTGTTTCCTATTGTTTCATTTGTTTGTGTGTAGTCTTGACAATGAGATTACTTTTTTCTGGCAATATACATCTAAATTATAGACAGCTGGTTTTTAAAATTCTGAAGAATCGATAAGCCTGTTCTCATAAAGCAAAGAACATACCTGATTTTTTTTTAACACAAACAAGGTCTTTTCTGCGTACCTAATGTAGAGTTTTAAGACAACGAACATTAATCTTAAAAAGACACATAAACACATTTCTGATAGAGGCAGGTTAGAGCTAGAATCATGAGCAGAATACATGCTGGTAACAGTATTCTATAGACCAGAAGAAAGTGAAAATAGAAGTCTCGATGACTGGAGGGGATAAGAAAGACAGGTTCACCTGATTGTAAGTGTGAGAACAAGGTAAATCAACAATGCATTACCAACTACTTGGTTCGCTTGTGGTATATTTTTTTTTTAATTATGAGTAGTGTGACGTAAAACAAGTAGTGTGAAGAAATTATAATTAACAAAAAGGGGAAACTGCATGATTCAAATGTGATTTAAAATGTTATTCACTTTTTGAAAAAGTTGTATACATTTATTACTAAATTGGCGACACTTACAATATAAAGGCATACATATTAGTTAGTAGAAAAAATGCCTAAATATATAAATAATGATTTGGTACTTTATTATATTGAAATAAATTTTTGAATATAATGAAAATGAAAACATGAAGATTTGTTGAAACCGGTTAAAATAAATGCTGTTTATTTCTTAATTTTTGTGTTTATGTATTTTTTATTTTTATAAGCATGCATTTATTAATGAAAAGATCTTTTTTATTGGTTTGTGTATGCTAATATTCATTTATTTTTAGTATTTTTTATTTAAATTTAGTATTATTTACGTTTTTTTCTCCATATTAGAACCTATTTCAGAATCACATTCATTCTTCCCACAGCTTTAGTATTGCAGAACTTCTTATTTTTTAAGCTGAATTGCTGGAAATGGTGTTTGTGTGGACCTTAAGTGAAGCTGACAAAATAATTTGAGCTCTCAAAAATATAGCCTGAGGAGTATAAAGAAGAGGAAAGTTCAGTGATAAAGTACCTTTGGATGAGCATGTTTTCCTCCAATACATAGAGAACTAAAACGTTAGAGAACAGCTAAACATTCTTAAGCATATTTGTGCTTTAGCTGTTTCTTTAGAAGCTATTGGTTCTGTTTTGGTCTTTACCTTTTTTGTCAATCTCAGCAGATATGAGGGGCTTGTGTAGCTCTCAGTATGAGTGACTGTCTTAAGCAGAAGGCCTGTCTAAAAGCATGTCTGTTGCTTCTGAGAATTTGCCTGTGTTTCTGCTCGAGTGTCAAAGTTCCTCTTGCTTCACTGACTTAAACTGAACTCACCTGTGTGTGAAGGAAGCACTATTCATATTTTACTCTCACTAATTGTAAGAGTGTACTCCATTTCGTATCATTCCCCCGCATCTCCTCTAGCTAGTCAAAGGCTACATTTGAATATCTATACTTGCAAACTGAACAGTATGTTAAATGTAGTAAGGAAAAAATAAAGTAGGTTCAAATCCAAATTATGTGAAAGCATTAAAGGCAAGTACTGCTACAAGTCGTGTATGGTACATCAGGTGAGAATCTAGAGATTGCGAGAAGTCCACACTTTTTAATCCTTCAATGCAGCTCTATAAACACCACCATTAAAAATCACAGAACCGTTCATCATGTGCCATTTTAACATGAAATATGTTTTAAATTAATGTGTCCTTCTCATATCCAGACAATGCAGTAGGCGTGTTTGCTTGAACAAATGAGTCTTCTTACAAAGTACACTCAACCAGTTATCTCACTAAATTATTATTCTAGTCATTTTTATCAGCCATTACTTTTGGACCTTTTTCAGCCAAAAGTGCAGAACAGAAACAACAGCACACAGACATATCTGAAGGCCAATCTGTACTTGAGCGTCAAGCCTACGAATTGCCCTCTGTACATTATCACACCATGTTGTATTGTTGACCAGTGTGAAGACGATGCTTCTACACCAACAATATATGTGTGTGCAGAACAAATGCTAAACATGCTCTTGATGACAAATGGGTACATGAATAGCAACAGGAAATTTGGCAAACTTGACGCTGGAATAAAAAAAGCTTTGTATGTCTGCACAAGTTAAAACAAGAATCTGCTTTTCATCTGAGCTGTTCTTTATCAGCATTAAAAAGATCATTACTTGGATGTTGAAATGAAGCAGTGGACTCAAGAAATAATCCAGAATGCAATGGATCCAGGGTGATGAACATCAGAGAAATGCTGAAGGAGATCACAAGAAAACAGTAAGATAAAAGTCTTTCAGTGGTTAGGGCAGTAAATTAGGGGCATCTGCCACTATTTAGTAGCAGCTGCCACTGGTATCCACCAATTCCACTTGTTGTCTTCTCTTTTTCCTGCTTTTCCTCTTTCACATACATTTAATAATGCTAGTTGACTTAATACTCTCCGTGTTTCGCTTTCACCCTTGATTTCCTCTTTTTCGGTGCAAGTCTTAATATAAAATAACACATTTTATTAGTCAACTCCTTTCAGGTCACTCAAGAAAAACTTCCAGTGAGTAAAACAATACCCTGATGCTTTCCTGTACGGAAAGTATTTGAGATTTGTCTTAAAACTATTGATCCAGCATGGATTTTGGGTGGTCAGTGTAATAAATGAAGCAGATCCCAGAGTGCACGAGGGAAAGTGAGCAGGTCAATGGTCCAGAGTTGTTGAGTGCCTGGTTGGTTAACAGGGGAATTGAAGCCAATTTAGTTCTTTCAATACAAGAGGATGTGATCCCAGGTCAGTTAAAAAGTAAAATATGTCACAATCTGGAAGCAATGAGCAAAAGGAGGTAAAGAATTCACAATATTATTTTGGATACAAAATTTTGTTCGATCAGAGTATCGTTTTGAACATTTTCTTTCACTTAATGCCCACAATATCAATGAAGGATTGTACACCAAAACATCAAATCAATCAAGAATGAGAAATGATATGAACCAGTTTTTCTGCAGAACTAAATTTAAGAGACAATAAAATTCTGCTCAAAAGTCTTATAAAATACCTACACAAACTCATACTCAGATTATTTATTTATATAGTGATTACAGGTGAACCATTTCTTTCCTCTTTTCAGAGCAACAAATTGTAATTAATCGTCTTGAGAGTTTAGTTTGTTACTAATAAAGACAAATCGATTTAGGTTTTAAGATGTATAATATTACTTAAAGTGCTAATGTTAATTTAAAGAATTCTGCATGTTTGATGAGGGATTTGATTGGTGCTGGTGTTTAGTGTTGGTTAGTCACATAAACTTAAACTGAAACGTTTGTGCATTGTTTGTTTTGCACATGTGTGTGCGTGCGTGTGTGTGTTTGCATGTCCGTGCATGAGTACTTGGGTGTGTTTGGAGAAGTTGATGTCTGTCTGCCTGATAGCACTCCATACCCTGATATCAAACAGCTTGCTCTCCATTGTGTGTTAGGATGCCAATGTGTGGATGTCTCTCACATAGGGCTAAATAAAGAGGAAGCAATT
This sequence comes from Danionella dracula, assembly GCA_900490495.1. Classification (NCBI taxonomy): domain Eukaryota; kingdom Metazoa; phylum Chordata; class Actinopteri; order Cypriniformes; family Danionidae; genus Danionella; species Danionella dracula. The sequence continues at coordinate 19,008,930 of UELW01000012.1, forward strand.
TTTGCCTCAGGCCAAAACAAAGGGCACCTCACAATCCTTGTGCTTTCAACACATTGATCATATTGCTACCCACAGGATGTGGCTGAGTATGGAAATACTTGTGAAGGTAACAGTAGAGGACCTGAACCAGTGGTTCTTAGAAAGCTGGAGTGTTCAAAGCCTTGTCTGTTTAATAATCTGATTTTGCTGTGATCCCTCTCTTTAGGGGCTCTACTCTAAAGCGATTGTGTTCAAGTTTTCTAAAGCTTCCATGGGGTCGATCAGTGCAGTAATGTTGCCTGTAATGTCTAATTGTATCATCAGGATAATGATGATTACATCCACTGCTTGCAGTCATCACTGCTTTTATTCCAGGGGAAATATTTCTGTCTGAAACAACCAAGGCTGTAATTGTTGTCTCTAGCACCATTAATACATTCAGTCATTGAGTTCACTTGAGTAATCTCATCATTATTCCAATCGTCTTTTGAACAGACCCTTGTAGAGTTCTTTTTCAACTGCTTGCATCTCAGTTTATTCTAACCTTATTCTTCCGTCCTGGTCAGTAAATTCAATCAACGGACAAATGTCTGCTTTTAAAACTTTTCTGCCTGAATTTAATATGAAAAGATGTCATGGGAATCACTAAGCTAAACTAAGAGTTTATCATCAGAGAACAAAATAGACTGAATAGACACCAACACTTTTCAAGTCTGCCTGTAAGCGCATGGCAATATCCCTATTTATAAAATAAAAAGATTGTCCCCTTTAAGATGTTTTACTGGAAGAAATGGTAGGAATGATAAGTACATTTTAAAATACATATTAAATCATTTTGTTGTACATCACTTAAGGGGGTGGCACTTTTTTCCAGTCCACTCTTTCTATCCTAGGATGTTTGGTCATCATGAGAGTGTACTAAGATGGTTTATCCTTCGCTTGTGATTTCATAGACATGCCTCTGAAAGAAAACTAAAGTTAAACATTTGTTCAGGGAGTCAGAAATAAATGTTTTCTTACATTTTTCTGAGACTGTTGAGATTGGTTAAAAGACGCAGAGCCAACTTTCTATTTCTGAATATTGAATTTATGGATGTTCTCTGAGCTGCATTAAGCTTATGTTCATGTTGTTACTCAGTCTTTTACTTGACTTCTTTCTTTTGTCTTTCATCTCGGAACCTGCTGAGTAACTACCCTGAAAAAACAAACTGTAAAAACTATCCACCAAATACCATCTATCCCTTCATAATTTATCAAATAATGCAACCATGCATTCTCCCTGGCTTCATCCAGCTTTCCTTCCACCCACCTTCCATCAATTTATCTATTATTGGCTTTTATATTTATCTATTATTATATCCCTTCATGGTGGTTTCTTCATCTTTTCATTCTTTTTTTCATAAACGTTTTACAACATAATATTCTTCCATTTGTTGTTGTTTTTTATTTTTCAATGAATTTATAATTGTTTGTCCATTAATCCATACATCAATACATTTGTCATCTTTGAATCTGAGTTTATCTATATTCAATCCTGATGAAAAGAATCTTACATGGTTTGATGATTTTACACATTTATATATTTATTTATTTTTCACTATTTTTGCCGTATTTTTCAAAGCAGCTTCATAAACACGATGCTTAAAGTTTCTCAAATTAAAGCAAAAAAAATTCATGGGGAAGACTAGAATTTGGGAGCCATAGAGTTCGTTTTTTTTTTCCAACAAAGAACTCATCCTTAGTAGGATGACTACTGAACTGGACCAATGAAGCTCACTGGGACCTATACTTTTTTTCTCTTCTTACCTGGTGTTCAGCTAAACAGCATTGGTGCGTCTCAGTCTGAACAATCGGAGCATGATGCAAACCTGAGCCCAAGAGGCTCCCTCTCAGAGACATTCAAAATTCCCTGCATCACCTCAGCCCTCAACTCTCAAGCTCCTCAAATACGGAAAAGGCAGAGACTTAGTTATTTTAGAAGCTTCCAAGGCAGAACCAGTATATTTCAAATTCACCATGAACTTGCTAGAATGGTTGCAAAACAATAATTCAGAGTTGTGTGGTTTTTACAATATTTGATGTTTGAAAGATGACTTCTTTCTAAGCTAATTAGATGGTCACTGCTCATCTCCTTCATACCTCTTTGTGCATTTTCCCTTTTTTCTTCCAATTATTGCCATCTTTTGTCGATGCTTACTGATAGCTCTGTAGTTATCAAATGTATGATTTGTTTTACTTTAATCTAATACGATGGATTAGTGAAAGTCTGAGTCATCTGAGTTGAATCGCTTAAACTAAGAAATTTAGGAGGTAGGTATTGGGATTCTATTAATTGAATCACTTCATAAGAGTTGACTACTTATTTGATTCATTTTGATGTAAAGATCCTGCTATTAATCATTGATTTTACATGTAAAACTTATTCCCCATCACAACAAGCTCAACCAACATGTAAAAAAAGCCTGTCATGGTGGATATCACCTGCCGGATGATCCGCACATCTACCCATACTACCCATATATTAATAGGCATTCACACTGGCCACAGACACGTGGACAGAATGCTCCTCCCACACATATCTGACCGCTTTCAAACCGAGAACGGGGCGAGCTTGCCGGGGGAGGCACAGGAATGACAAGACTGGAGCATACATGCTGCTGACTCACTCTTTCTCTCCTATTCTTTTCTCCTCTCTTTCAAAAAGTGTCTCTCAACCTTCTCTACATCTTACTACACACTTCCTCTGATAAATACATTAACCTTTTAACACCGTAGGTGTCCCCGGCGACACAATAGTGACTTGCGCAGTTCAAAGTACTGTAGCTCTAACAAACCAATCAGCACCATCGAAAACATTTCAAAAGATTCTGAAAGCTGAGAAATGTCTCTTTCGACTGATATTCATTGCGGTAATGACATTGTTTGTGTTGCAGGGGCGAGAAGGTTGTGGAGCGTAAGAGAGCGTTGACGAATGAGTGATTGATTACGTGTGAATGGCTTTAGTAATACTTTAGCTGTGTGTTAGAGGCGGTTTCATTTTAAATATATTTTTATTATATATAGTAGTATAGACATTGTTTTTGTTGTAGTTGTAGGTTTATTAGTGTTAGATTGTACTGCTTTTTTATTGCGTTTGCGTTCGTGATTCTGTCGCATCCGCGATTCTTTTCTTCTTCTGTTCCACACATTCTTCTGCCGTTTTTGGCACTTTTTGTGTAAGATTTCAGTGCCTAAACACTTGTAAATAGTGAAGAAAGTTGTCTAGACGATCTTGACATCAAAGTTCTTTTTGTTTGTAAGTTTTCGTTCAAAGATCATGGGGCGTGTGTCTGCATCTCAACCACAGTAAAGGATAAAGTTTTTATACAAAGGGTTTATTCACAGCTTTATACTAATAATGTTCTCCAATATATACTGTAATTTTTCTAATTGAAATTATATAATATTGCTTTATTTTTGCTCATGCTCTTGAATTCAACATTTAGCATCATTCATTATTTAGATTTTATCTAATTATTATTATTTTTTGTTATCTTTTGGCAAACCATATCTAATCTTATGTGATGTCTTTATATTTAGAGAGATTCCTCTGATGAAGGGGTGGAGATGATTCTGTGGCAGAGGTCGAAACATTAGGGACACAAACAACTTCTGTACATATGTACATAGAACAACTTCTGAAATGGACACTGAAAGCCCTATCCAAACAAAACTGTTAGAGTTTATATAAAATAGTTTGAGGTTCATTTCTGTTAGCTCAAAAGTCTTGTTGATCTACATTTATAGCTGTTTATAAAGAGAAACTTGAAATAAAATTTACACACTGTTTTGAGCATTTGTAACATAATAATAACACATTTTGCCTGCTTTTGAAAGTTTTATTTCATCTGAAAAGAAAAACATGCAAAAAAAAAAAAGATTAAAAACAAGACATTAATACCAGACAAACTGTTATAATTTCAGAATCCTTAAAGTGGTTAAAGTGTGAACTAGCATGCTTAGCTTTAGCAAACATCAGCACAATATCAGTAAATATCAAGTTAATTATTGAAAAATGTATAACTTACCAGATTAAGCCACCTCCTCACCAACTAAATTCCAAGAAAGGTCCTTTTTGTTTTCACATGGGCAATAATACAAGTCATTCAGTTCTGGCTGGCAACAAACTGTGATATTTGTCTCCTCCAGTGTTGTTGTAAATGTTCCCGCTTTATCAAAGAATCACCTCACTACAAGGGCTTGACACTGGGTTGCCGTGCATGAAAACTTTGTCTGAATTGAACATTTCTCAACTCAAGCAATCAGTCCGTGTTTTCCACACCTTGTGTCTTTTGGCATTCTCGTCCCTTGCACCACGTGGTCTGGACCCTTCGCGGGGGCCTTAATAAGTCTCTTCATAGACTTTATACAGAAGCTTGCCGCTCTTCCTAGATCATTCCCACTTGGTGTGTAGGTACCTTGAGAGTTGCTTCATAAGAGTTGACTACTCATGTGATCCATTTTGACTTAAAGATCCCACTATCAAACTTTAGTTTCACATGTAAAATATATTCCCCATTAAAAGAAGTACAACAAAAATGTCAAACAAACTGATCATAGTGTATTTCACCTGTGGAAAAAGTGATTTTCTAGCTTCCATTTAGGGATGATTCACACGTCTACCCATACTTTTATTGAACAGTACCATAAGCTTTCAAAATCAACATCTCCCCCTCAATGTATTCTTCTAATAGATAATTTTATTATTTTTTTTTGTTTGTATATGTTTTATGGCTTCTTGCTGGCTAAACTGACACCTCTGTGCTCTGGAAGTCTTCCTACATCTGTGTAGTTCTAAAGGGATGTAGTGAAGATAACATAGCTCTATCAAGCCTGAGTGTGATGATAATAAGGAGTGACAGGGAGGGCCACAGTATCAGAAAGTTTTCGGCATACCTCAGCACTGCTCTCACTGCATGCTTCATCCTCTATCCTCTGGACCCAATCAAGCAGGAACTTATGCAGACTGACACTGTGCCAATGGAAGGAAAGCCATGTCCCTTTGCAAGGCCCACACCTATTCAGATATGCATACTATAATTTTAGCATTTGAATGAACTATTTATGGCCCTTTAGTTGTGTTACGCCCCAGTCTAGGGGGTGGACATAGCATAAAATATGTAGCAGTAAAATTATGTCAAAAATAAGATGAGAAATAAATACAAATTTAAATGCATTGTATTTCACACATGTTGATATTGCAGAAAACATACAGTTAGCTCTGAAGAATGGATTCAAAGGAAAATCAAAGAATCTAAAAAAAGTACTCAAGAAAAAAAACAGAAAAAATGTTCCCTATTATTGTACCACTATATACAATCAGCAGACAAAACCAAGCAATGAGAAATTTTAAAAAGCATAGTCAAAAAGGCAAAGTTTAGACCAAAAAAAGAATAGCAGTGTGAAGTAGATGACAAGAGAATGCCTATTTTAGGTGCTGTCTTTGAGTGAAAGCTTCTTGGTAGTGTTTATGTTATATCGGTGTACATCAGCAGTTAGATCAGTTCAAGTTATATTATTGTAAAATATTAACTTGTACTTGAAAAGTAATTGTTTCAAATTGATTATGAATTAAAGTAACTAATCAAAGCGAACATGTAAAAAAAGAATTTTATCAGTGCACGCTATTTTTTTATGTTACCTTTACAAAAGATATAAGAATATTTCAGTGTGTTTTCTGTGGTTGAGTGTCTGTTCACTGCTTCGAGTCACCAATTAACGTTGTGGCTGCATGATAAAACCCATGTTTAAAAAATTATAATAAATGTTCTGCAGTTGATGCCGGCTTTGCACAGAACAACTCTTAATAGTCATTAAGCTTGTAATGAACTCAGAACACTCAGCAAAATAATAATTCCTCCTTTAAAAATATCTGGCTTGCTGGATCAGAAACTCATTAGAAAAAATTACATTGTTTTTTTTGGTACAAATGTCGATACATGTAGTTATAAATCACATGCATGCGCTAGCTTCTGCAAGATTAACCATTCCGTCATTATCAATGTGCAAACTGGAACAGTGTTTATATTTGCAGTGTATTTGTGTGGAGGCAAATCTAGGAAATTTTCTAGGAATCTTTAAAACTATACTCCCCATTAAACACTTACCCCATTGTCGTTTCTGACATTCCATGGCCTCTCCCGCATTTTGAGATATTTGCCTAAATCTCTGAAGGCTTGTAAACTGCCCCATTGACACTCATGATTTTAAACAGCCTGTAAAACTGCATCAAATGTGTCCACCTGCCATCGGGCTCTGACAACTCAAGTAATGGTTATCATGTTTTGAACCTGCGTGAACCTGAGATGTGAATGCAGGCTTTACTGTGAGCACAAACATTCTGATAAAGATGAGGAGTCACTAATGGGGACTTTTCTCTTTAAACAAAGTAATACATCAATAAGGTTTGCATTTTTTCGTGTAGCAATGCTGTAAAAAAGCTTTCCAATTCAATCCTGATATGATAGTGGTTTAAAAGATACATTTGTTTAAGGAATGACAAGTGGCACCTTTTAAGCCCACTTCAGACTAAACGAGTCTAGTATAGACGTGCTCCTTTTTGATTAATTTATCGGCAACTCTGTAACGACAGATAAAGCAACTTTTGGCATCAGCATGTTTATTTTATCAGTGAATCTTTCAAATTGCACATAGATACCTTTCATTTCTGAGCGCTTCTGGAAAAATCGTCATGCTGTTTGTGAAATGACCTCAGCAGGAAGTTAAATTGATTTGAATAGGATATAATTATCTTTTGATTGTGCAGCACTTAGGTTTCTATATAAATCTTTGCAGAGTAGCTTGAAAACACTTTTTAACTAACTCAGAAAGTTTTTTTTCACTGCATGCACTTTCAGTTCTTATTCTTGTTTTTTTAAGAGAAGCTAAATAGATGTTTTAAACAACTGGATAATTAAATACTGTCTATTTGTGCCATTGATAGTTAAATATTGAATTAATTTTCTTTTTCGATATTTTTTAGAAACAATCATTAATACATAGAATAGTTTTATCTTTATAAAAATGTAACATTTTTTGTTTAACTTCATAAAACCACATGTTGTGCATTAATTGTGATTTATTTATTTCCTAATCTTGGTTTTATTAAATACATTTTTGGGGGTGTAATACATTTAATATCCAGTTTCTTTTATGGTCATTTTCTCCAAGTAAATACATTTCTTTGCTTGCCCTTACTACCAGAACAAGTCTGACCTAAAAGCATCCCATAATTCTCCATTGCTGCTCTTTCCTGCTGCGTGCAGTGAATAATGAACACTAGAGGACTATATTTAGAGCCTGTGTTCTCTTTTTAGAAGCCAGGGCTATTTCTGGAGCAGTGATGCTCACGTGCACAGTGGCAGAGATGAATTATTCATGATTGAAGCGATTGGCCGGGCAATGGGAGGTGAAGAAAATGCTGGAATCCACATCTTCCATATGTGAGAGTCTAATCCTTGCATTCATTTTCTCTCTGCTCTGGCATCTTTCTTTGCACAGCTTTCCATGCCCAGAGCGAAACCCTTCATCTCCAGCAAAATAATAATTTGTATTAATTAGTAGCATTAGATAGCAGCTGTTAGGGCTATCATTGGTTCAATTGATCCAGAGAAAGGTCACGGCTGCTGGATTGGTGATGGTTTTGAAAGACTGGAGAGATGAGTGGTGGGATTAACGAATTATGAACTGAGCAGAGGAGAAGTGACCACAGCAACTTAGTTTGGATAAGTAGATATTTTTGGTTTGTTGATTGTTATGGTTAGTTTTTGTGTTGGTTTGTTAATTGCTGAGTAATGATTGGTTACTATATTGGTCTGTTGGTTGGTTTGTTAGGTTATAGATTGTTTGTTTGTTCATTTGTTATAGATAGTTAGTTGTTTGGTTGGTTAGTTAGTATGTCAGTGGAGTGGTTTGTTGCTTTGTTATGGTTGATTAGTACTTTGGTTACTTAATTGTTTATCATTGATTGGTTAGTAGGTTTTTAGGTTGGAGGTTAATTAATTGGTTATGGTTAGCAGATTGGTTATGGTTGGTTAGTTGATTGGTGGGTTATGATTGGTTGGTTGGTTTGTTTATTTGTTAATTGGTTATGAATAGTTAGTTGTTTGGTTGGTTGGTTAGTATAATGATGAAGTGGTTTGTTGATTGCTTATGGTTGGTTAATATATTGGTTACTTGTTTGATTGGTTGTTTGGTTGGTCTGTTAGTTGTTCGTCATTGGTTGGTTAGTTTGTTGTTTAGGTTGTAGGTTAGTTCATTGGTTTTGGTTGGCTGATTGGTTTGTTGATTGGTGAGTTATGAGTTGTTTGTTTGTTAATTGGTTATAGATGGTTAGTTTTGGTTGGTTAGTTTATTGGTGGAGTGGTTTGTTGATTGGTCATGGTTGGTTAGTTCTTTGGTTGCTTGGTTGATTGATTGTTTGGTTGGTTTATTAGTTGTTTATGATTGGTTGGTTGGTTAGAAGGTTGCTTACATTGTAGTTCATTGGTTGTGGTTGGCTGATAGGTTTGTGGATTGCTTGGTTATGATTTGTTGGTTTTGTTGATTAGTTATGGATGGTTATGTGGTTGGTTGGTTTGTTGATTGTTGAGTTATGATTAGTTGGTATATTGGTTTGTTGATTGATAGGTTATGAATTGTTTTTTGTTAATTGGTTGTGAATCGTTAGTTGTTTGATTGGCTAGAGCATTGTTGGAGTGGTTTGATGTTTTTTTATGATTGATTGGTTAGTATGTTGTTTAGGTTGTAGGTTAGTTCATTGGTTATTGTTGGTTGTTGAATTAATTGGTTTTGGTTGATTGGGTATTTGGTTGGTTATGGTATAAGATTGAATAAGTTGAATGGAATGACTGTTTTTTTTTGTCTATGGATAGTCGGAATTATGAATGGATAGTAAGTTATGGTATATTTGTATGGCTGTATGAATGGATTGGGTAATTTTTAGATTGAGGGCAAGTCAGACAAATGCAAAAATGAATGGATGTTTGAATAGATAAATAGAGGAATGAATAGATGGGGAGACGGACAGACAAACAGCGGAATGCAAGAATGAATACAGTAAAATACAGTTTGAATGGATGGTCATATAGATTGCTTGATTGAGGGTTTGTGCAAATAAAAGATAAAATAAACTCAAGAACGAGTGGATGATAAGAAAACAGACATGATGAACAGATGAATACTTCCTTTTATGGCTGTTTGGGATGAATGAAAGATTTTTAAATGGCCGGACAGATGGATAGAGGGTTGGGATGTAGCAACACCATGAATAAGTTAGTTGAATAAAATGTGGTTAAAGCATTGTCGCTTCTAAAACTCATTGTTTCATCATTCCCATTATTCTTTTATCTCTGCTGAAGCACATGCACTAGTGGTTGGTAAAGTGGGTACAGTTGACAGGTAGGTTCAGTAGGAGGATGAATAGAGTTTATTCAGAGGAGCTTCACTTCACATTGCATCACCTGGCATATGTCACCTTGGTGATGATATCCCTGCCACCCTCACAGGGCAGGGTGTGTAATGACGAGGGCAGCTATTAACCCACAGAGCAGTGTGTTGCAATGGACACTTTTCACTGCACAGGTGATAATTTCACCCCGGAGAGACGTGTTTGGACTGAAAATGTGCTCCTGGGACAAATTACATATATTCAGATAATTTTTGGTACCTTGAAAGTGAAATGTCATTGATGTGGTTTCTAAGAAATACAAGAGGCCTGTTGTTGCTGCTGAAGAGGAAGCTATAGGCTACTGTGCCCTTCTAGGTTATCCAGATCATGTAGTCATGGAGAAAAGCAAGATTGGTAGTATGTTGTGATCATTTCCCTCTTAAATGAGTTTCTTGGACTGAGCAGAAGGCTCGCCATTCTAGGATACTAGGTTAAAAAGTGTTGCTCACATGCACGCCTCTGGGGAACTGAACTAGTGTATTCAAATCTGTTTCAAGAGGTCTGAGCTTCTGAGCTATTTTACACTTGAGATTAGAGGGGATCTGTCATTTAAATTCACAAAACCCTTTTTCTTTTACTTGATGATATGACATGTCATCCACAACCATAGAAGTAATGATGCTTGTAGGTGTGATGGGTCTAAATATCATCTAATATCAGCTGCATCATTGTTGTACATATATTTCTTTGAAACAACAAAGCATGTAGCCATTAGTTTGATTTAATTATTATGTCTCCTGTGTGGATCACCAACTCAATACAGGACAATGTGTTGCATTGCCTCCATGTCTAGAAGTGCCTCGTGCTGGATTCATAGCCATAGTAAAGACTTTATATACATACTTAGTATCATTTTTTTAAATATATATTACTTCTTGATAACTGTAATACGCATTTAGCTAATGTGAATTTTTTTTTTTACTTGCACTGGGTTTGAAAAAATATTGGGTGTTTGATTTATGTCAAAGTCAAAGGACCTAAAACGTTTGAGTTTAAATTTACAGAAACAGTGCTACCCTAGTGACTCATTCGTCTAGAATGAATAATTAGTTTGTGTTGTTTTGAAGCACTTTCTAAGAATGAGATCAGATTAGTCGTGGATGAGACAGAAACATGATTCATGCAGAACATATGAACAGAAAACAAAGGTAGTGGTCAATTCGGAAAAACAAGATTTGTTCCTCTTATCATTTCAGTTATTATTTGAGCCAATTGTTGTTTTTTAATAAAATACTACGTTTGTGCCCTGCCACATCAGCAAGCTGACTTTCCAAGAATTTTGTTTTTTAATTAAAGATCATTTACAGCTGCTTAAAATGTTTAAAAAACATTCCTCAATGATCTGTTACAATTAATACATCGATTTAACAAATTTTTATTGTCAATCTAGGGGTTAAATTTTGATCCATTATACCAATGGAGATGGTTTTTTTTATGTCATTCAAAGGGAATATACTTTGATACTTTGAGAAATAGCCCCAAGCAGCAATGGAGGGCCACTATATCTGAAGGGTGCAAAGTTAATAACATTATTAAAATAATTCCACTCATTTTCTGGATTCTTGATAGATCTAAGCATTGCATTAGTGTATATATGTTAAAAATATTGTCAGAATCATTTTTATTGATATGGATTATGGATATTGATGGAATGTTAAAAATGCCACCTAAGGACCATCTTCTCTATTTACTTTCTTTTACAAGTAATTAGAGTCTGTGATGCAGTCACAGCATCATATTATCTCAGCTCTTGACTTTGATCTGCTGTGTTTTTAAGCTCATTATCAGCTGATTTCATCTGAATTGTGTTCCTCTTTCCGCAATATCCTGCATCTGATCAAATAAAAGTAGAGACCTTTAATGTTGGGACATAATTCACTTATTCAAAACTCATTAAGGTCAAAACGTAGAGCCAAAACTGGAGAGCGGATAATGAAAGGACTCCGTGTACTCTACTTTCATCCTTTCAGTCTGCTGTTTTCTTTCTGGTAGTCTTGTAATTTCATCTTCATCCTTGCTTACGTCAGGGTGTTTGCAATGATAAGAACTGCTCTCGCTGGGAGAGTTTTAACAGCTGCTGAGTTTATGCGTCGGCGAAGTCTACATGTAGCTTAAGAGAAGGGGTATTGAATGGCTCAGTTTACCTGCTTTCTTTGCAATTCAAACCTACACGAGTAATATTGTTAAAAAAGTCTTCTAAACCACATCAATTACAAAAACAAATATGTATATATTTGCTTTTTAATTCTTTTTTATTATTCGTTTTTTATGTGTTGGTGTATACATGTATATGTGTAGATGCGTATATACATATGTTTATGTACTTGATGGACAGTTCACTGAAAGTTGGTATAGATATATGGGAGATTAGTAAGTGGCAGGTTTATAGAAAGTTTTGTAAGAGTTTTTACTGATATCAAAATAAGGTTATGGTAAGCATATATATGTCATTAACATATGTCTTTTTATTTTTGCGTTGACGCACAATAAAATTTTAAATGTGCAACACATGATCCCAAAATCCCTTAAAACAGCAGTGGTAAAGCCACTACTGAAAAAGACAAACTTCGATAACACTTTACTGAGCACCTACAGGTCCATCTCAAATATCCCTTTCATTAGTAAAATTATGGAAAAGATTGTGGCAAAACAACTAATTGAATTCCTGACCCAAAATGAACAGATGGATTGTTACCATTTGGGTTTCAGAGCTCATCACAGCACAGAGACAGCATTACTGAAGATAGTCAATGACTGAAGATAGAAGTGCCATCGACACAGTTGAAATCCTTTTCGATAGATTATAAAACTATGTTGGTCTTTCAGGAACTGTGATAAAATCGTTCATACTTAGAAGGAAGAGGTTTCTTTGTAAACATAGATGATTACATTTCAAAGTGGACTGCAGTGTCTTGTGGAGTCCCTCAAGACTCAATCCTTACTCCTTTACTATTTAACCTGTACTTGCTTCCACTGAGCCAAATTATGAGATGGAACCAGATATCATACCATAGTTATGCTGATGATACACAAATGTATCTAGCTATCTCCCCAAATGACTACAACCCCATAAACTGTCTCTGCCAATGTCTTGATGAGATTTAAAACTGGATGCAAAACAACTTTCTTCAATTAAACAAGAACAAAACTGAAGTCAATACATTCTGAAGTAAAAGTGAGGTTGCTAAGGTAAACATTTATCTCACTGCCAAAAGCCTAGTAACTACAAATCAGGTCAGGAATCTCGTGGTGAGTCTGGACTCTGATCTCAGTTTCAATAGCCATGTCAAAGAAATGACCAAATCAGCTTATTGCCATCTTACAAACATTACAAGAATCAGATGCTTTGTTTCCAGACAACATTTAGAGAAACTGATTCATGCTTTCATCTCCAGGTGGCTGGACTACAGCAATGGTCTTCTCACCGGTTTTCCCAAAAAGACCATTAAACAGCTACAGCTTTTTCAGAATGCTGCGGCTCGAATTTTAACCAAAACTAGAAAGTCAGAACACATTTCTCCAGTTCTTAAGTCTCTACACTGGCTGCCTGTCTCCTTCAGAATAGATTTTAAAGTTCTGCTGCTTGAATATAAGTCCAAACATAACTTAGCACCTAAACACCTAACAGACATTATCAGTGAAAACACACCAAACAAGGACCTGAGATCCCTCAGATTAAATAAATTAGATCTACCCTGGGTAAATTCCAAACAGGTTCAGTTCAAAACTTCAGTTCAGCAAACAATTCAATATGCTGTATTCAAACATTATTGAAACATCAGCCAGAAAGCATAGGAACTGAGAAAGAACCTGTGGTCACCACCTATAGAACCATTCAGAGCAGCATGTGAAATTGACGTCAGGCAGTGTTGCTTTTTGGTGTAAAAATTGTACCATAAATGTTTTTATGCCCCTGTAAAAATACAAGAAAATAAAAGACAATGTACAGGTTCAAGATAATCAAAGTTTGAACTAGTTTCTGACCCCTTAAAAACGAAGTTAATTTAGCGGTTGATGTAGAGCATGGTACTGTGACTACTTTGAGTAATGAAATACTGCAGCTTCCATGAGCTTGTCTTCAGTGATGCAAGGCAAATGCTTTCTCTGCTTCCTGTTGTGTTTGTGTAATTGTTAGTCCAGGGCAGCAAAGGGCAGCAATGACTCTAAACCCCACAGTTTCAGATAAGCTGGATTCCTGTGCTGATGAACGGAGACGTGCAATTAAAGCCAGAGCCAGAGCTGCAATCAGTGTCCTGTCCAGTGACTCATGTCTTATAATGAAGCAAACAAACACAAGTCTGTGTCTCTGTGTTTGGACTTGCTTCATTGCCTGATAGGCTGCTTTATCTATTATTTTCTCTTTCTGAAGTAGGATTTGAATTTGATGAGTCACCTTTTTTGAGATTTTATAATACTGTCATTTGAACATGCGATAACGAAATTGTTCAACTAGACATGCCCTGTCATTATTTAGATCCTTTCAAGTGGCAGGAAGGCTGGAAAAAATTGTGATATTGGGACTACCCTCCTCCAGTCTGACTTCACTTCCAAGCCATGCCCTCAGTCATTTTCTGTATGACTTCTTTTAAGGCTCGAGAGTAGACAGGCTTGATGATAATGATTATTATTATTATTGAGAATGTTCTGTCTTATGCACTGTGAAGGGCTCATGCTGGATGAAAGAAAGTAGTTTAACTTTGACTTGAAATTTTGTATTTGGGACATAATTCTGAATTGCAACACAAGCTGCGTTCTGAGACAGCAGCATGTGATCGATTTTTGTTTTGACTTTTTTAATACTCAAGGACAGAAAAACCATTTAAGCTATTGATGTCTTTAGCTTGTCAGAGCGATTGCATTGTTTTACGATTTGCCATTTTCTGCTCCTCCAAAACCGATTTTATATTTAATATAGTGCCATAATGCCATCTGTTTTCAATCTATAATCCTTTTTTTCATCTGAACTTCTGGTTTTAAGTTGCTTCGTATGGAAAGTCAAGGCAAACATTTTGCTAGTTTGCTCTCCCAAAACTAGCAAAGTTTCAGCAAGTGAACAAGGGTAGATTTTTTTTTCTTACTTTAATGGGCACCTATTATGAAAAGTCAGCTTTTGGAAGGTGTTGGAGTTGTTTAAATACATTGAGCAAATAAAATTGCTTGCTGCAGTCTAGGTTACTTGGTTACTTTTTTTAAGCAGTATAGGTTTTTGGTTCAGTATGTACCTAGTAGAATAGGTACAGTCCATTACCTTCACATATTCACAACATTTTTCTCATTAATTAACCCAAGCTTGATGGGATATTTAACTGTAGGGACTGCTCATTTAATAATTGTACATTACTATGTTCTCTGTACTTTGATGGTACTTTGACGTGACATTCTACCACATTCTCTGGAGGTAGGTGTATGGAAGTCTGGAATTAAGCCTCACTGACATGTGGAGTTCTTGCAATCATTTTCTGGAGTATTTCACTGCTTATTATACTTAACGCATTCATAGAGTAGTCACCCCTCAAAACCTAATCTCAAAAATTAGGTTTTGAAGACATTTATATTCATATTCCATATACTATTTTCAAATTTCTCATGTTTTTATATCATTTTTTTGTTAATGAGAACAGCATTTGTTGATGCTGTACCTGCTTTAACACTGCACCTTTCACTGCTTCGCGTTCAAATGTCTAAGACAGCGATGTCATTGAAAGAAGGGAATTTGTGATGAGTGGAATGTCATGCATCGTCTTGTTAAAAAGACTGTTATTACAGCATGTTGTGAACACAGCATTGATTTTCTCTCCGACAGATAATAGCAATGATGTTAACGAATTGAAAGAAAGCCAATCCACTGATCCAGAGCTGTCTGGAAAACTTCGAAAACATAGATAATTGCCTTGTGAAAGCAAGCCTATGATAGTTTCCAAAAGATGAAGGAACTTCTGGAAAGAGTCTTCCATCTCTTGATAGATTAAACCCTTTTTTTGTGAAATACCTTAAAGTAATCCCAATATTTAGAGCAAACTTTACAAATAAATTATATTGATCTTTCAAACTTCCTATCTCTTTATGTGCTCAAAATGCATGTTGTAATTGAACTGTGCCTTATAATTTAAACTCAATAAAAAATAAAAAAAATCCAAATGCGCTGTTAATTTCATAAAATCAATTTCTTTCCATCATTTAGTGGGCCTTACCGATTATTAAATTGATCAAACAAGTCCCTTATATGCCAAACACCAGCCAACCAACTGTTGTTAAAAACATGTCAGTAGGTCGCCAGAGAATGTTACTATTTAGGAAATATTTTAACCTTGCTTTATTATGATTATCAACATAGAAAAGCAGTACAAGTGGTTATATTTCTGTTCTTCAATCACTCATGTTTGTCCGTCTTTGTTGGTCAAGAAATTTTCGTATTGACACGGAAATATGGGCTTTATATTTGAAATAATAATGAAAACTGTATGTCTTCCATTACATAAAACTCAGTTACTCTCGGTTTCCAAAAGCTTATTTTGGGTTGTTGTGGAACATATTCACACTTTGGAGAATGGGAATATAAGGGAATTTTACATTTTGACTACAAGTTAACCTTCAATTGAAACTCTTTATCACTATGATTAATGGCATTGAGTTTGGTTTGAATTCTGAGTGTTTTCTCTTCTTACTGAATAACAATGTCAGATTTAAACCGACATGGATTATGAATGGATTTATGTCTGCACTTTTCATTTTAATCCAATCACATCAACCTGTCATCCATACACAATCATCAGGTATGTAGAAAACCCTCTTCATTCCATCAGTAAAGACGTGAGTTTTTGAGAGTGTATAATTAATCTCACTCTGCTTGGTGCACTACTGCTGACAGAGCAGAATACAGATGCTCCCTGCTTTTAGATAAAACCAAACTCATTCATTGCCATGCAATAACTCCTTTTAACAACGGACATTTTAGGATTCACCTGAAGTTTGAGTCAAAATTACATTGTTGCACATTTTTTTTTATTGTAAACAGAACCTTGAGAACTTGAGTTTAATTTCTAATTGACTTTATGTTGGTTTATCTGTTAGTTGTTTTAACAGCATCCTTTTGTAGTTTTATGATACACAGTGATACGGATTCTTGTAAAACATTTTCTCTCAAAATCCCTTTTAAGAGCAGTCGTTTCCCAGACGCAGCCTTGCATCCTACCCAGACTGGTAATAGCAGTAATGCTGATTAACATAATCAAGGTCATTAAAAGCATGCTGCGCTGCCTTAAGATTTTAAATGTGGCTTTGAGCTAAAATGGGGCATTTATGTAAAAAATGGACAGCCAGTTATTAAATAAATAATTCTGTGTGAATAATGGAATGAAAACAAAGAAAACACAGATGCTAAAGAGATGTCCCTATTATTTTGTGAATATTCCTTTATCGATCCTTACAATGTGTAGTGGCAGGTTTGTTTTAGTGATTTAGAATGTGAACATTAGCTCCCGAAAACTAAAAGAGCCACTTTTAAATAGATGCAACTCCCCCATGCTACACCAAAAATTAGACGAGCTTATCAATGAACAAATACTTTAACATACTTTAAAATTTGTAGAATGAAGATAACTTTTGATACTAAATATAAAATGATATTGCCAAACAAACTGACATCACACCCCCACAATGTTTGTACAATTCATCACACAAAATGTTTTTGTTGCCAGGTTTGAACGATCTCAGAAAAATTAAGTGAGTATTGTTTTGTAGTATTGTGAAGTAATACAGCCAAAATGTTGGCCCTTTCTACAGAGGATTAAATAATAAAAAAGGTTCCGACAAAGTCGTCCAGTTTTGAAGGTTGTCAGAATCCAAATGCAGTCAGGAAAAGAAACAAAAACAATTAAATTATTTTCAATTAAATTCAACTACCTCTTTAAACTTCTTATGACTCTAGGCACTCAGCGATCTAGCTTTCATGTAAATATTTAACCAAGTGGTCATTTAGATCAATTATTAAACCAAGTTTCTTTAGGTTATGTGTCATTACATAACAGCATAACATTACTTGGAAATGTATATAAAAGCTCCGAATCAGCAGACGACTGACCTCAAGAGAAAAGTTTATTCTCAGACCTCATTTCCTCTACATTATCACTCAGCACAGTCATCCAATGGTAGAAAAAGATGAAGGTGCCGAGTGGTTTCAGGACTTGAGAGCTATACCTGCTCAAGAGTTTCCTTCTACAAGGCTAAAGGAAACATCCCTCTTGCCTTTTTTAAGTGCTCTTCTCAATGCTGAAAGAAAAGCACTTGTGGGAGTTGAATCTAAGACACACAAAAGACTCTTTTCATTTGGATTCGCTCTGAATTGCAAAGCTAGAGAGCTGAGCAACGTCCTTCAGATACAGTTCAGCATGCTGGAGGATCCACTGTTAATCAACAGTGCGAGAACAAGTGGGATATCGAGTTGGGTGGGTCACGATTGAATCATCCGGTGCTTAAAATGTACGGCTTACTCTAAAGGGTTTTGAAAGATCAATTCATTACCATGAAGCTTCGAAGTGGCTTGTCATTGAAGGCCGTACAACTTCTTTTCCTTCATTCTCAATAAATTCCCCAATTAATGCAGCTCTGGTGGCCTAACCAATTTTTGTTATACCTTACACGTACAGTACATCAAAGTTAAAGATTCTCCTCTGAATTATCACAACTATAACATCAAACTAGCTTATTCCCAGATCAACATGTTGGAATTTGTTTGAATTTGATTGAAGGTGACATTTTCAGAGGCTATTACCAGATAACTTGCTGGTCTCCACATAAGTTGTGTACTTCTCAACCCAGGTATGGCATTATATACTAATTGAAATATTTACAAATTAACAGTATTAGGATGCTAACGTGACTTCAGTGGGTGACCAGTAAAAACTTCCCTTCCTGCTTTGGTGCCATTTACTGCATTCTTCTAGAATGTTACATGACCCTGGCTGACAAGGGGCACAAAGGGTTTTATTTTACCAGTGCATGTGGTTTAAAAACATGTAAACTAGTAATCAAAATATTTTAATGCTTGTAATCTGACAACAGAAGTATGTTTTAAACTTTAGTTTAATGACCGCAAAACCTGCAAACTAGAAGCTGCTACTAATATTGTGACGTCACTGTCTCTATGGTCTCAGTTTAACAAGCTAGAGCTGCATGTTTAAATCCCAGCTTCAGGTAGCTTTTTGTTATCAACTCAGAAAGCAGCCAATTACATTTCAAGCATGTTGAATTGCATGCTTTTTGCTGAATGTTTTTATTCAGAGACATATTTTTCTGCTGTAGTACAAGTTTTTTTGCATACTTTTAACTTTAATAGATATTTTCTTTGTTCTAACAAAACACATGCTTTCATGGTCTCAGTGTTTCTTTGCAAAACATTGCAAAGGTAGTAATCCTACCTTTAAAGAGCCAGTATGATGTACTTATGAAAGTGAGCTTTCATTAGTTGAGTAATATAGCTTTCAATTTCTCTGATATACTATGCCTCATTCATTTATTCAGAAAACCCAACTTTCAAACATCAAACCTCACCTCTTATTGTGGATTACAGTCAAGACATCTCAGTTCCTGACTCTATCTGGTACTTTTTACCATCGTCATGAACAGCATTGTGGCACCAGTGGAGTCATTCAGGTTTCTGGGAACCTAAATTTCACTGAACCTTAAGTGGAGCGCCCACATTGACTTCATTGCAAAGAAGGCCCAGTAAAGGCCTGTGCTAGGTGAATAAGTTCAACCACCCACAGATGCTGCTGATCCAGTTCTACTCAGAGCTCATCGAGTCTGTTCTGTGTACCACCATCACTGTTTGTTTTATCGCAGAATCCAAATCAGACATCCATAGACTTCAGAGGACATCTTTTAAGCACCTTGGATTTCTATAGTTATAGTTCTATTACTGCATTTTTAAAACCTCTCTTTCTAGAATATTACTATATTATATTCACTTTTCACTTGAGCAATTTACTTATAAAACCTGTGGTACTGTGCGAAGTTATATTGTTGTGTTTTTTCTGTACTAACACTGGAGAGTACCCCTGTACCACAACAAATTCCTTATGTGTGTTCACATGCACACTTGGCAATAAAGATGATTCTTATTCTGACGTTCTGGACAACTGGCAATATTGTGTGGAACCGGTTACTTCTTTCTCTTCTAACATGACTGTGCAGCAGTGCACAAAGGAGGGTCAATAAAGAATTGGATGAGAGAACCTTGTGTGGACTAACCTGACTGCCCTCACCTGGAGACAATATCTTGGGGATGAATTGGAGTGAGATTGAGAACATGTCATTTTTGTTCAACTTTCATGTGAGCATGGAAGAATGGTCAAAAATGTTCATAAACACAGTCAAAATCTTTAAGGACAGCCCTCCCAGAAAAGTGGTGGCAGCTGTGGTCTGTTGGATAAGGAGTTCGACTTGTGGGTCATCCCCAGATACCCAGTGTTGAAGGTGGTGCGAGTGATGAAACACTTGCACTCCCATCTTCAACAACCACAGCTGTGTTGCCCTTGAGCAAGGCACCAGTTTCCCGACTGCTCCCCGGACCTGCTCCAGGTATGTGTTCACTGCTGTGTGTACACTAGTATGAGTTAAATGCAGAGCACAAATTCCAGGTATGGGTCACTCCATATCTGGCCAACTGGTCACTTTCACTTCACTTTAAAATTTGAAGCTTTTATAAAAGGATGAGATGGAACAGGCATTTAACACAACTTCAAAACATGATGTTGGAGGAGTCCAGTAGGGAGTAGATTGTTGAAATATTGTAACAATTATTTTGTTCATTATTCTATATGTTTTCAGTGATAACATGTCCACTTCTGTGCAAGCGTGTCACATCAGAGCCACATTCATTCACATACAAGATGGACAGAATTCCCAATACTATTTTCAACAATCAGAGCATTACAACCAGTAGTCAGTCTCAACATGACCAAAGGAATTTAGAATAACTTGATTGAAGAGGGTGTTTTTATAATGGTTGGCCTATTGACTTGGAGGGTGGAGACTGTGACAAATACTGACATCAACATAGATCAGCAGAGCATGAAAAGCATACCTGATGACACTATGACCACCATAGTCATAATTGGCATCTGATTTTTGCTATTCATTATTATATTCTAACTGGCTCTTCAGAAGTTATATTGTCCATTGATCACACATTCAAGATCTCTCATGAGGTGCATTAATTAGTTATTTTAGGAATTAATTCAATATCAATAATTTAACAACTTCATGAAACCTCATTTCTCTGCTGCTCGGATGACACACAGACATTTTCCTTATCCTTGCTAATCAGCTGCCTGTGGAGGATAAAGATATGGAAGAGCCAAAATCATCTTCATTTAAACAGCACTGAGACCATCATCATCTATCATTACTACCATCACTTTCTCTGGAAAGCGTATTGCTCTCTCTCAAACTGTATCTTAAGACCATATAAAAGACTCTTGTTATGGGCAGCTGGCTGTTGTGTTCTGGGAGGTTGCAACATTTAAATATATTACAGTATGAAGCAGAGCCTAAATAATCAGTGTTAATTGGTGCTGTTCGACTTGCTCTTTTGTGAAAGTTGGGAGGCTTTTGCAGACCATTTTGAATACAGAGTTCATCAGTGAAGTTAAACATTAGTTAAGATTTGCATTGTAAATATTGTTGGTTAAACAATTAGTACTGTAGTACTTGAGTCTGACTCTTTAGTGTTTGGACTCAGACTTGGTCTCAATCGAGTCCATTAATGCAAGTTTCCCACTTCAAATAGACATTGATGGAGCGGGTTTGTTTATGAAGCGTTTTATAAAATTTGCTTTTAAAATCACCAAATATGGATCTGGAATGTTAAAGAATCTTGACAAAAACACATGGAAATGAAAAGCTTAAGGACAAAGAAGAGTTTATGAAACAACCAGTGAAATCAACAAGTGCAAAACTAGATGTTCAGGAAGTGATTCTGAGGGAGTCCAAATAGAGAAATTCACTGAACAGAACCTGACAATATTTTTTTTTCGTACCTTAACGTGATGCTAAAACTGAAAAACTCAATTTTTGCTAAAAGATTTATTTAAACTACTGCATATTTGCAACAAATGCAATCAATATATAACTATGTGTGTGTGTCTAACACAAATATATATGTCTGTGTATGAATATATATCTTTTTTTCTTTTATACATTCTCATATATATATATATATATATATATATATATATATATATATATATATATATATATATATATATAAGTAAAGTGTGTAAAAGGAAAGTACTGAGAGAGCTACAGACACTAAAATGTTGCAAGTAATGGCCATAGATAATGGGGAATAAAAATGTATCTTGTGCACTTCTCATAGATTTATTTTTAAGAGTGGTTAATTACACTCAGCGCAAAACATATATATTTTTTTTCACTGAATGTACAGTCAAGACAACCCACCGCTAAGTTATAAAAAGATATTTCTGCATGTCTGATGTGGAGGACTATTTCCTCTCGGCCAGAGCTAATTTAACTATCACTTTCTAATCTCCTAGCAACAGCTCGTTAAAACTAAATATAATCTTTGGATAAGGTGTCACGGCAGAGCTATCTTTGCGATTGCATATGGTATAGTTGTTCTATGCAGTGCTAAAGATTCAGTTGTCTGTATGGCCATGTAGAGATAAAGAGATCTGAATTTCAGTAAAATTCAAATAGGTAGTTTTTTTTTCTAAAAATATGTAAATGCCAAAATTGTTCAACTGTCCACGAGGGTGCACTTAGGTTCTATTTTGGTACAGACTGATGTCTTGCCTGAAGTAGCAAAAGCTCAGCTGGTTATTTACACTACAGCTGTAGTATGAAAAAATTGATTTCACAAAGTTTTTAGAAAATGGCTTGTATTGCAGAGGTCACAGTCATATACCATAGAAGAGATTCTTGTTGTTGTTTATTCATTGTTAATGAAATTGTTAATTTTTAAAAGATAGAAACTCAGTAACCCTTAAAATATATACAATAATATATGTTTTATAAGGACAATAGATTCTATTTTGGACTGTATGCTCACATTTTGTCATGGCGACTGCTCAAATCTAAATATATTAAATGACTAGGTAATTCATCTGTTAGGTGTCTACATGTCTTTTCAATGCTTTCTTGGCCATCATATCTCCTTTCTGTGTGACTTTCTCTCATTAATCTCCTCATTGGTCATTCTCAAGTAATTCTGGGTTATAGACACATTTTAGAGCATAAAATGAGCAGTCGGGACAGCCTACAAACTTTGTACAAAATACAGGCCTAATTCTTTCTCTGCTTGTCAGGATTTTGTAGGCTGATGTCCATTGGGACTTCCCCTGTATGCCATTCTTTAGGGAAAGCACTTACATGACTCTTCAAAATACACATCTCTGCTCCTCAGAATTGGTATATATTGAATTTGAGCCTGAGGCAGAAATCTCTCCCTGTATGGTTGTCAGTAGGGACTTTAAGCAGCAACGGCTGACAGGAAAGCTAATGCAGTCAGTTGTAAAATAGGCAGCGGACATTATTGTGACAAAAAAGTTACAGTGGAGTGCAATGGAACAAAACATATGTTTCTTCTACTGAAAAGTTTATGTATGTTTGTAGCAACTATAACCAAGGTGTTTCTGTCGTTAAGTATGAGTAAACACTTCATTCAAGTGAAAAAAGATGATGAGTCACACGTGCGCAACAGAACTCAACAACACTGTCAACAGTTGCTGTTAGAATAGACTTATTCTCATTAAGTAAACTTGATTCCTCTACTTAAGTAAGTTATGAGGTTTTCAACAACTTTCTAATTATCTCTTTGTGATTATTAATCAATAAACTTAAACTATTTGATTGTGCTTGAACAAGATGTTTTGAAAAGTAGTTTACCCTCGCCACTGGACAGATATCTGATAATTTTCTCTCCTAGCTAATGCAGTGTTTTATCTTTACAGAGATGCAGAAATTAAGTGAATAAATTGTTGACTCAAGCTCTTATCACACTGAAACATAAAAATATTCATATTTTTTAAACTGTGTTTGAGGCATATTCATTTAACATAAAGCATACACCTGTCTTTTATTTTGCTCTTTCTACATACTGTAGTCTGAATGAACTCATTTATCATTTTTAGAATCTCCTCGTTTGATTGATTCAACTCATCGCATGCCATCAGGAGATTAAAATAACATCCATCGTCATTATTGATGACATTTCGTTCTTTTTTATTTTTATTGTTGATACTGTGCCTTTTTTAATTTATTACATTTATTATGATCACAAAAACACTTTTTGAAAATTTGGTTGTTATTATTATTATTGTCATTGATGAAATTTAAGTCTTTATTTATTATGTCAGAACTGGAGTTTTGGGATCGAGATTAAGGTGAGATGGGCTCAAACTCCAGTTACAGGGCACAGGGCTATAATGGTACACATTAAGAACTGAATTTTAGAAAAGTTTCCCAACTGAAAAGAAGGAACATGAAAGTTATGAGCGTGTTCAGCAGTTAATACTTAGTTAGGGTTTGTTTTGCCCGAATAACTGTTGCCATGCGTTGTGGATCAGTCTGTGGAACTGCTCAGGTGTTCTGAAAGTCAACGCTAGCTCATAGATTTTCTTTGTCGTTTGTTCTGATGCAAGAAACATGACAGCTGAAACCGTATCTTGCATAATTCTATGCGTGGTGGTTCTTAAAGCACTGAAAAAAAACAAGAAGTTGAAAACTCTGAATGTTTGTTGAAAACTTGTGTTGCAGTTTTTATTACAGTATTTGAGCTAACATCTTTTACAATTTTCTGCATTCTCTCCAGATGTCCTGGTGAACGGTCAACCTTGTGACTGTGGGGGAGTGGCTGATTGCCAAGTGGGTGATGCTGTGCCATTAGAAGTTAAACTGACCAATCACAGTAGGAGTTCTGTCGGACCCTTCTCTCTGAGCATCATTCCCTTCCAGGATTATCAAAATGGTGTCCAGAACTTTGACCTGCAGGATGCAGTCACCTTCATTGGCTCCAACACTTTCTGCATCGGCTCGGTAAGTAAAATAAAATGACAAACAATAATAATAATAATAATAATAATAATAATGCCTTAAATGTATTTAGTGCTTTTCTAGACACTCTGCTTTACAACTGTCAGAGCATTATTTATTCACTCCACATTAGCACTCTGGTGGTGATAAGCTACCTTGGAAGCAGTCTGACAGGACGTGGCTGCCATTCTGCGCCTACGGCCTCCTGCCCACCACCAAACACACAAATCCATACAGGGCTATGTGGGTGAAGTGACTTGCCCAGGGGCACAACGGCAGAATGGCCATAGCGGGATCGAACCACCAACTTTTTAGTTACATAACGACCAACTCCCCCACTACGCCACTAATTTTACAAAAAGTTCTTTAACATTTTTATTATAACCAATGCTTGTAGGCTTTTCATTTCTCCATCTCTCCGGTGGAAACGCTTGGTTTCTCGATTGATCAAACTCGGGCAATTCCAGACTCTCAGTATAGTTTTTTTAACAACAGCTTTGATGAATTTATCATCAATCTGCATCTCTTGTCATCAGGGCAGGTTTTTACAATTAAAACAAGCTTTCAATGGAATGTTTTAGACCAAAAAATGTCATGGTTAAAACAAGGTATTTAACTTACCATCCTGATTGTCTTGTCAAACCCCTCATCCTCATTTTGCTGTTGATGCATAATAAAATCTCTCTTGTCGCTCTTAAATAGAAGGATCAGAAATCGTTCTGATTCTCATTTTGAAGAAAAACAGAGATATGCATAAAAAAGTACATGTTTTATTCTTGAACTGGGAGAATAGGTCATTTAAAATAATGACTGAAATGACAGGAACTGAAAACCAAAAATGTTGCAGATGTTTTAACATTTTTGAGAGCATCTATCAATTAAACATTTCAGAGTGTTTTAATGCATACTTTATTAGAGCCGGCTTCAACATGACTGGAATTACAGTGATGTCACAATCAGACATTGGCCCTCTATTGCCACTAATGGCAGCCTTTTAAATCTGGTTGATTGAGTTGCTAGCCAGTCTGCAGTTAAGTTGAACAAAGAGTTTAACTCGACACGTAAACAGACTGTATATTTAAATAAATAAAGCAAAACAAATTTTCATTGCTGGACTATAGACGAACATGTAAGTTTTGGGTAGGGGGTTGGTGAGAACAGAGCTCTTACACCAGGAGGATGCATCGAGTCAGGACCAAGATGAACAATATACACTAGTGTAAAAAAAAAAACGGAGTTCAAAAGTTGTCCAGATTAGGAGAAATGTATGGAATAACAAAT
Source organism: Danionella dracula (assembly GCA_900490495.1). Classification (NCBI taxonomy): domain Eukaryota; kingdom Metazoa; phylum Chordata; class Actinopteri; order Cypriniformes; family Danionidae; genus Danionella; species Danionella dracula. The sequence goes on from UELW01000012.1 coordinate 19,034,728, forward strand.
TCATTTGTGGCACTGCCAAGATATCGAACATCTTCAATAACTCTTCATGGCACCTGTATCAGACATTTGCTGGTGTGTTCTCTCCTCAAGTGCCTCAAGACAGCTGTGTCTGTTTTCTGGTCCTCAGGTGAAGCCTACAGAGGACTCTGTGTGTCTTGGAGCACTGCTTTTCCTCTACACCGGTGATTTCTATCTGAGCATCAAGTTTCAGGAGGAAAGTGCAGGAAAGGATTTGGCGCCCACAGGGTTCTCACTGCCCAGTGTCCACATCAGAGCACAGGAGCCCATTGAAGCAGCCGCCTGAGTGACAACTGAGCTTATCTAGTGTCTAGACTTTCTGTGTATTTATGTAAATGCTTGCCAAACTCTTCTCCTTCAGGAAAGATATTTAAGTGTGTTAGCAGAGAGGGAAATGTCAAAGGGGCTAAAATAACTTTATTGCGGGTCATCATCTGGAGGGGTAAGGACGGAGTGGAATCATACAATACATTCCCAGCCCTAAAATAAAAATAAAATACATTTTGTGTGTTTATATCTTGCTTTCCTGTCATTTGACATCTCTGTTATGACAGTTAAGCACATTTTAAAGTTTTAATACAATAATACTAAATAATTTTCATTTTTAAATATTAGTATTCCAGTGTATTGGAAAAACATTTTAATAATTAAAAAAGGGACATTTTGAATACATCATTAAATTCCTGGAATTTAAACTAAAACTTAAAAAGTTTATATTTCACTTGTGTCTGTTTTCTTTAAATGTAATTTTAATAAACGTATATAGCCAATTAAAGTAGACAAAGAGAAAGTGCGCTTCTGTAATCTGACTTCAATATTCTTTGGTATTAGGATTTACAGGAGTGTCACATGACAGTGCACATAAAGATTTAATATATATATATATATATATATATATATATATATATATATATATATATATATATATATATATATATATATATATATATATATATATACACATACATACATACACACATACACTAACCTAAAGAATTTTTTGGAGCCAATTTCTCATTAATGCATTTATTCAACCAATCACATGGCAGTTCCTTCAATGCATTTAGAGGTGTGGTCCTGGTCAAGACAATCTCCTAAACTCCAAACTGAATGTCAGAATGGGAAAGATAGGTGATTTAAGCAATTTTGAGTGAGGCATGGCTGTTGATGCCAGACGGGCCGGTCTGAGTATTTCACAATCTGCTCAGTTACCAGTATGCGGCAGTCCTGTTGATGAAAATGCCTTGTTGATGCTAGAAGTCAGAGGAGAATGGGCCGACTGATTCAAGCTGATAGAACCGCAACTTTGACTGAAATAACCACTTGTTACAACTGAGTTATGCAGCAAAGCATTTGTGAGGCCACAACACACACAACCTTGATGCAAATGGGCTACAACAGCAGAAGACCCCACCGGGTACCACTAATCTCCACTACAAATAGGAAAAAGAGGCTACAATTTGCACGAGCTCACCAAAATTGGACAGTTTAAGACTGGAAAAATGTTGCCTGGTCTGAGGAGTCTTGATTTCTTTTGAGACATTCAAATGGTAGACTCAGAATTTGGCGTAAACAGAAAGAGAACATGGATCTATCATGCCTTGTTACCACTGGCTGGTGGTGGTGTTGTAATGGTGTGGGGGATGTTTTTTTTGGCATACTTTAGGCCCCATTGTTTCAATGCCACGGCCTACCTGAGCATTGTTTCTGACCACGTCCATCCCTTTATGACCACCATGTACCCATCCTCTGATATTTATTACAGAGCGAAGTCTGATCTACTTGATATTTACTCTAACATTTGTAAATACCACGGCAACAACACGGGACACAGCATTGGGATATGAGGAAGTGGGAGATTCACCTTTTACAACTTGTGTTTTGGACATTAGGAATCTTACTTCCGTTTGGCAACAGAAATCAACACAAAATATTCTGCTTGAATTAATAATATAATTATTGCAGCTCCTTTCCCATTCATTTCTATCGGTGTTAACCCCTGGAAGTTGTGTGTGAGAAAATATGTGAGGTCCCCATATATTCTTTTTGAATTCTTACTACACTACCACTGTTCACTTTTTATGCCTCTTTTTGGCACTCCCTCTGTGCCACTTTCTTCATGCCTGTATCTCTCATCAGTCCTCCATTGTGTCTTTTTAGCCTTTTTCTCCTTCTCTGTGGCAATCCAAACCCCTCTGCTTTTTTTCCAACCTTTAGAGTCACTTTATTTCTCACAATCCCCATCTGTTCTTTGTTCCCCAATTTCCACTTCTCTGATCTTCTGCTCCCTTCGATTTCTCATTGTATGCTCTCACAAATGCAAAAAAACTTTAGATTTTATTTCTTTAAAATGTAATCTGTAGCAGTTTTTGTGGTACATGAGCCACAAGATCTCCATGTCGGTTTTGTCAATTAGTTGCACTGTTGGATAAGAATATTTGCAAATAAAATATAAAAGGTGGTGCTAAGTCTAGGGGCACAGTGTAGAAGATTTAAAAGCATAAAATGATTCCAGACAAAGGAATGTATTACAGAAAGTCATGCCATCAATTTAGCTTCTCATTATCCATATAATTTTGAAAAGGGAGAGATCTTGATTATTAGTCCGGACCACAGACATGTTGTGTGATTTAGATCTTTATTTTTTTTTGCATAGTTAAACATTGCATCCACTAAACTATAAACCAAATAAAGATTTTAAGACTTTAAAACTAGAAAAAATAGAGAAAAATAACTTCTGTTTCCTGAAAGGTTACTTACAAAACTGTGTGTATGAGGTCTTCTGAAACTAATCAAATCTCACATTGCCAATTTAACATTTAGAAGATTTTTGTATTTAAAGTTCTATTATCTATTTGTAGAACACGTTCCATGCTAAACAAATCTCAATTGATCTGTTTGTTTAATGAATTATAATGGTAAAGCTGTAGTATGCCTTAAAAAACACTGCAGAAGAGCTTCAGTCAAAACTGCAGCCAATTAACAAAAGCTATAAACATTTTTATTAGATGCTACTGCCATGTTTGTAAATATGTAAATTAAATTAAATGTAGAACACATAACACTACACTTCTAGAGTAGAAAAGAGAATAAAGAAATGAAAAGGAGAATAGGGAAAACAAGAAATTGTGACATGTATGAATGATTGTTGGGCTGGGTCAATCTAAACAAAAAACTTCACCTTCGAAGGATTTTTTTTTCAGGAACAGTACTTAGGGAAATATAAGACAATAGACAATAAGACAAACAATCTCAAAACGATTATATTCCACCTCAAAATCAGGACACAAAGGGAGCACTTCATCCAGTATTGTAAAAAAATACTATTCGGCAGAGGCAAAAGATAACAGTCATCATAAAGTAGATGTTAGTTGATATAGTTGTCTTATACCACTCATACATTCAATGAGAAACCAATGTCTTCTTAAATTTTTTAGCTGCACCTGACAGAATTAATTTTTGAACCAAAGATCCCTAACAGTAGCACTGAAAACCGTCAGTTAGAGGGTTGTTTAAAACAGAGAAAATTACTTTATGAATTTCTGCTCAGAAAGGTTTTATTTTATTACCGGGCCCTCATATGGTTAGCTTCCCAAGTTTCCTTGAATGTTTGCCCCAGTGTCTATAAAATGTGAGCCTTCTTTTTTGGAGTGAAAAAAATCGAATTTGACATTTTCAAGCAAACTCTGTGCAAATATTTGCAATGTGTTTAGACTCGGATTCACAAAATTAACTTCTATTCATCCTTTGAGATTGAGAAACTTCATTTTTTCACATTTTTCTTTATATATTCATGGACTGGGATTTTATTCCCCTTATGCTTTGTAAGTCTCCCTTATGGTTTATGGTTTTAGTATTGCGTTCTCAGGATTGTGTCTTGGTTTAGTGTTTTGATCATAGTTGCTATGGATTTTGAATTGGAAATTATTGGTTCTGAATGTTTCATATGTCACAGTTCACTATAAACAATACGTCTGTTGTTACTTTGTTGTAAACAAAACAAAAACAATCTGATTTCATTTGATTATTTTATGTTTCCTTTTAAAATCCCTGTAAAGTGTCCCTATTGGGATTTTGAAATATTCCTAAAATGATTTTGGTGGTCTCCAGCAACAAGTTGACATGCATGCAAGGTGCATATATTTTCTTATATTATGAATTTAATTTAAATTTTAGTGGATTTAGTCGCAGTTTATTCATTGATTGCATTTGTACTAAACTTTTTCATGTGATGCAATCTGAATTGCTTATGGAGTTGCAGAGTTAGCTCTATCTGGTTTTCATCATGTTTTATAATGAGAAATGGCAAACAACAATACAACACAAATAAGTACAATCTGCACAACATGAAGCAACAAATTGCCTTTTAAAGTCTAAAATATGGTTCCAGTTCCTTATAATGTTACTCCACAGAGAATAAATTTTGTCTCCATCTTTCAAATTCATCACTTAAATTCAGTCTCTAACTTTTAAGAATAGTGACTATAATCCACAATGGAGAGCCATTATGTCAATGTTTGAGAAAGGAGTTTATTTCCCGGCAACTAGGTGTGAGGGGTGTAGTTCAAACATATCATGGCATATTGGATAAAAGTTTCAGTTTCAGCAAATCCAAATCGACTCTTTCTAATAAAGATAATAACTTGATACACTAAGCACTGTCAGATTCTAATCTTTAGCTGTGTATTCCTCAAATGTACAGCTATGTTGCAGATCACATGAGAGGTAGTTTTCAAAAACCTGTAATAGCAGCACTTTAAAAAGACCATTGCAGGGCAACATTTATTCACATTCACTCTAAATGTCAAACATTTGAGGCATGGCTTTTGACAGCAGGGTGACATAATAGGCAAACTCTAAGCAAGTAAGAGTGGCCGGTGAACTTTTAAATAGGAGAACCATGTAGTAGATCATGTTGTACAGTCATTGTTAACAGTACTTGTTTAGCACCTTTTCAACCAATTTTACTAAAGCAGCTTTACAAAATATCTATTAAATCATCATTCGGAATTCAGATTGTATTGTTTTATAGACCAAAAACAGCTAAAAACTATTTATTGTTGTCAAACTAATTAATTTAGGAAAATAGTTTTGTTTAATTAAAGTTTAATAAATCATGAATGCTCTTTTTGTCAGCAGATATTAAATCATTTTGCCATTCCCAATGACAAGAGGATACATCACCTCATAGAAAAAACAGAATTAACCATTTACACAAAAAACAAAAATCCATTTTCTAGCATACATTTTCTTCATCGGGATTATAGAAACCTTTCTCACTTGAGGGATTCCACTTGTTCTCGAGTATGCAAAAATGCTCAGCAATAACATAACTTCAATTAATTTCTGTGTTTCTGAGTTCAGGATGTTTCCTAATCCATTTCCTTTTCTCACTCTTTCTCTCTCAGCTAAGTAAGTCAGATATGGAGAGGAGAAAAGGTCATAAAATAAAACCTCTGGCGGATCAGTGTGAGATTAGGCAAAGCTTTCACTTGCTGTTTCATAAATGCAAAGTAGAAAACTTGAGAGACAAGGTTTGACTTTTTTGTCATGTTTTACGTCATTCATTAATTTGGTTTTAAAAAGCAGGTCACGTTTGCTTCTTGTCAAAAAATATACACTATCTTGTTTACTTGTAAGACACATTGGCCTTATTTACTGAAACAGACTGTTTAGTGTCTGTTTAAATGTCTGGCATATTTCAGATAAGTTGAGTGTTTTCATTTAAAGGATTTATTAATTCTATAATTTCACTTAGAATAATTCTCCCCTATTCCAAATCCCACATTTCCCATATTTTTCTAATATACAATATTGGTGAAAACGATGTATGCTTTATCATTATTTTCTAGACTATGTACATTGTAAATTCTCTATTTATTTCTTAGTCTTCTTCTCCTGGGGCTATCCTCTTGCTGCCAATTGCTGCATATTAATTGATGTTGTTTGTAAAATGCGAATGTGTATTGGGTGGATTTGAATATAGAGCAGCAGTTCCCAACCCCCGTACCATGGACCGGTATATTACTTGCATTTTTTTTTTTTTTTTTGGAATCTGAAAGATGTTTTATTTTGAAAAAGTACCCGATTCTCTGAATTATATCCGTCTGAGTCACTCTTGACGGTGAAGGCGCTCTTAGGGGTCACGTGATACGTTATCGCTGAAAAGAAGGGCTGGAGCTAGAAAAATGAGTAATAAACACGTCTTTGCGAAGGGGAAATGGCTAACCTTGGAGAAGCCTACAATTTCCAAGAAAAAGAGAGCTGCATTTAATTTCAAGAGTCCTATTTTAAATACAAATGTATCTCGACAGGAGATTCCCACTGCTTCGCAACATGTTGTCGCAATTTTAAGAGGATGCTGTAGGGCCAACAGGTAGAGTGAATACAGAGATAAGTTCATTTTGTTACTGTGAACAAGGAATAAGCGAGTTGTGGAACTCCATTAAAATATATATATATTTTTAAATTCAAAAGATTTGATTTAATCTGTAATTTAACACGTTTAAAAACAAGACACTTTAAAGTTCTAAACAAACTTTGGCTTCACAGGAGCACACAGAGTGGAAACAGAGCAGACCTGCCACTGCTCTTGGTGAAGGCTTCAAACTGGGCTAAATTTACACTGCATACCTGTGAAAGCACACCCCAACCAAATCCACTGCAACCCACTCCTGCAGCTGACCTCCCCTGCTCCCCTCCACACACTCTTTCTTCTGGGGAAATGACAAAAACATTCCTATTGGCCAAGCCTATAGCAATTAATGAACATATCTGCTCTTGTGCAAAGGTCCAGCCCATTACTTCAGAAACAAGGTCTGTGAGTTGTGACAATCTGTACTCTTAGAAGGCAAATCTGTCATTTTGGGACAGACTTGTGTCTCCTCTGAGGCAGGAAAAGCTCTGTTGGCGGTTACTCTGCAGCTTTGACTAAGCTTGAATAAAGACCTTACCTGCCTTGTAGTCACCATGGTTTCTGCAAAATAAAACTTTAAATGCTACATAAGAGGTTTTTGTTGTTGTTTATGCATTGTTAAAGCACAAAGAATTAATACCTATAATTCTTAAAAGATTTGGGATAAATGGTGCTCTAGGATTGTGTTTTGTTACACAATCTATACTAGAACTGTATGATCACTTGTTGTCAAAATGACTGTTTAAATAGTAAAATGATATATCAGTAAGTAATTTCTCTGATAAAGGTTTATGAGATACTTCAGTGCTTTGTTCCCGTTATATCTCTGATCTGAGCAAGCTCCTCCCAACAATCATCTGATTGGTCATTTGCAAAGAATTCTGGGTTGTAAGTGTGCATGGAGCCTGCATCAATGCCGAAGATGGCAAAAAAGGAGCTAATGAGCACACTTCAAGGCCCAAAACTGACAGGTGGTACACCCTACAGACTCGTACATTTCGCAGGCATGTACAATTCAAGTCCATGAGTCACAAGTGCGTCATTTGGGACAAGGCCTTAAAACCTTTTGCTCCATTATTACCTTTTGGAAATAGTGCGAGTGTTAGAGAACATTAAAACTACATACAAGTTCACCCACAGCCTCATTTGTAGGGATACAAGAATTATTAAGTTTGTATTAAATAAATCATAACAACACCAAAATAAAATGCATTGCAGGATAACAAAACATCCATACAGTAGAGAAAAAGAGACGAAAATAGAATTCAAATATACATGACATTAACGTAACAAATCATAATACCCCTCCTCAACTGAAAAAGGGTCTGGCTGGTTTGTAATAGCTGCACGCGGTTGCCCCTACCCTCTTGATTAATAAAGCCATGCCTTCCAAGAAAAGGCGAGTTTGGCTAGCTGCTATGCTAAACCATGCTGCCAAGACACAGACAGGTGTTAAAGAGACACAACAACTAAATAACTCAAACAGAAATGTAGATTTTTTTTGAAGGCATGAGCCATAGAAGGGGAGAAAATATTGATTGAATATGTTCAAACATATGCTAGATGCTAAATCACTTGTGCGTGCTCAATGTATCAGCTGAACTGAGGAACTTTATTTTTTTATCTCTCTTGATCCTAAGATGTCTGTACCAGTGCTGTGCAACTTGGCAAAGAGGTCATGTTTTGAGATAACTTTCCTCGTCTCATCGTAATTTTAAATCTATTAAATAGATCTAGTTGAGCTGTGTTAGAGTAATAAGCAGATATGCAATTAAAAACTATTCATTAAGTTAATTTTGAGAAGGCAACTTTGACAATTTAAAATTTCTTTAAAAAGTGGACAACATTTAAAACTTGGTTACATTTATTAACTGATATGTTAGTAAATTCCTCTACACTCTCCTTGTCTTCTCTGATCAGGAGCCACTCTGCTAGGAATTGAACATACTCAGAATGTCCCCAATGGTGTCAAAAACATTTTCTAGAGTGTTCTCGGTACGATCTGGGAAAGTCACATTGTTGAGGTTAGGGTGGCTTCAATAACATGACCAATAGAGAACCATATGGAAACATTTTGTAAACATCCAAAATACTCTTTTTTTTTTATAACATTGCATATGTGATCACATTTCTCCTAGTAATACCTAGAACATTAAACAGCACTACTTTCATAACTAAAAGAGAACATGTCAATAACGTTATGAAACTTATTTGATGTTTAGGAACTTTTGTCACTTTTAGAGGACATTGCAAACATAGCAGGGACGTTCTCTTTTATGGGGCCGGAAATGCTAATGTTTGGTAAAGAAGTTCACATTTTTGCTGGTAAAAACTGACTTTTGCCATGGACTAAATGTGGCCACACCAATGTTTACTTCTTTCTCCTCACTTAAGTAACTGGTTCTTTAGAATTAAAATTCTAACGGTTGCCTAATAAAGGTTGTGAGCTATGTATCAATCAGCCTTACAACACAACTGAACATATACCAAAAATACACTTCAAATGTCATAAATGAACCTTGAAAAGGCATACATGTTAGGTGAATAACAATTAATGTAACTATTTTTTGGAACTAACTGAAAGAAGGAATGTTACAAAGCAGGTGTTAGGTATCAAAAAAAGAAAGGTTTTAATCAGCAGCAGTCTTTCTCTGCATTTAGTTTTATTTGTATATTTTGTGTAGAATGTGTAATCAGCTGGTCTTTTTAATTTAACAATAAATAAATGAAAAACTATCCTTTCTCTTCCAGTATTTTAGCTTACATGTGTAGACTACAGGTGTTCGCTGACCCACAGCTCTTCGCTTAGAAATACACCCATCATTTGACAGACTCTCTTAATTCTCATCTCTCTCTTCACAGTTCTAGAAATATCCTCTGTATGTGTGGGTGAGGGCTGAGGGGTGGAAATGTGAGAAAACGAGTCTAAAGTTAGACAGGCAGTTCATTAGAAGGAACATTTATCCTCTCTGTGTGTTCAAATGAGCGCCTGATGATATGTCATCATTTGCTTGCACCAAACGAGCATTCCCGTCTGTTTTCAGAATGATTAATCCTGTTTAATATCGATGGGTTTGGTGAAATCCTGAACATATGGTGTGAATGTTGATGTAAAGCTTCTCTGCTGACGCTGATATTTGCTTTGTCAAAAGGATTTATTAGGGCATATGTTGAATGTGACATGTCCAACCAAAAACAGAGCTTGTTGCTATACTCAATGCTGTTGAGAATATGCATGTTTGGCACCTCTTTTTTTGGTAACTCCTGAAGGCTTGTGGAGTAAAACAGTGGCATGATGTCAGGCAAAATCTTCACAACTAGAAGTGTTCAACAACCTAAGCCCACAAGACAGATAGTTCTTAACCAAAAGGCATCCTGTACACTTGATATGAAACAGCTAATGTTCTAGCAATACGCCTATGAAACATTTTGACATAACAAAAATATATTGAACTTAACAGACTATGAAATTGGCTAAATCTATATAGATAATAGGAAAATAGCTATCTATTTCTCCAGATAATCTGATGACGTTTCCCCTCGTCTTCTTAGAGCATCAAGGACAAGAAAAATTTAATTTATGGTGTCTTTTCCTGTACCTTACACAAAAAAAAATTTCACTGTTGAAAAATGTGGACTTTCAAAGCACTCCTTTAATGCAACATCAACTTTCGGAAGAAAAGGCCACAGAAATATGAATGAACATTTTTTTTTTGTAATAATTACATTTATTTAAATTCATATTACGATATAGTAAGGTGCTTGCCCTGCCCACCACTAATGATTGAGAGAGAGAGAGAGAGAGAGAGAGAGAGAGAGAGAGAGAGGCAGGCATTGAAATAGCCTTGTTAGGTGAAGTAATACACAAAACATGAAAATTGCTTTAACAAAACATCAAGAAATTTTAGTAGATATAAATAAGGTTAGTACATTAGCATAGAAATCAGTGAAACCAGATTTTCATCAAATCTGTGATGAGGCAGAAGATGTGGTGGCATTTAATAATGCATGGAATGGCACCTTTGGGACTCCAGGAAGCTTTAGGGAGAGTGTCAAAAGAAAAAAATGGTTCTGGAAGTTTACTGCTACCAGCAATAGCAGCAACCTTAGTCTTTTTTTGATCACTCTGCACCAACTGCATGTATCGACAACATGATTTTGTGTAGCTTTTTTTACTACTAATACCTAGAAGCTCTCACTCTCTGCTTGAATATAACATTTTCTATTTGAATTTTAGCCTTTCAAAAAGCGTGACAGGATTAATATTCTGCTGCAGCACACTCAACAGCCTCGACTTGTTAGCCTCTGTGGCAGCTCCTCAAATGTGAAATAACCTGGCAACTATAAGATGCAGCACAAGACATACATGTCTGGTTAGGAATTTGATGTTTGAGTCCCTTGTTTTGCAAGAATCTTTTTAGATTGTGTGTTACTTTTGCTTTGTTGCTTGTTTTAAAAAGTGAAAAAAGTGACCATTTGGCCAGATATGGAGTGACCTATACCTGGAATTTGTGCTGTGCATTTAACATTGAACCCATCCCAGTGTACACACACAGAAGTAAACAAACACACCTGGAGTAGTGGGCAGCCATGACGGGTAATGGGGAGCAGTCAGGAAAGTGGTACCTTGCTCAAGAGCACCCCAACTGTGGTTGTTGAAGATGGGAGAGCAAGCGTTTCATCACTCTCACCACCTTCAACTTGGTCGAACCTGCGATATTCTGATCACAAATCCATCGCCTTATCCACCAGACCACAACTGTCACACGTTATAATCTTTCTGTTTTATTTTAAATGTGGTAGTATTCATATAATCAACATTTCTTACATTTTTTAGAATGTTTTTGAAGATACCATTTAAGAGGTAATTTCATAGGTAGATTCATTGCCTATGAACAACAAGAAGGAGTAAAATATAAATAAGTAAACTGTGTGTATAAATATAGTGTGTGTGTCTGTATGTGTCTGAGTATGTTCGTATGTATGTAAACATACATGACAAAATAATGACGATCCATCTAAAAAGTTGTGAGTTCAAAGTGTAGCATAAGTTAATTTTTTAACATTTTTGAACTATTGCTAAATAAAATAGAAAAATTATTTAAAGAATTTTGATTAAGTTTTTGAATTAAACATAAAATGAAATTGAAGCTGTGTTTATACCGGGTTGTTCTGGTGTTTGGGGCTCTAAAGCGCCGGCCAGAGGCTAAGAGCTGGAAGAGGTGGTTGCCCGGGTGGGCTGCATCCAGAGTGATTTTGAGAGCCCTCGTTCTGGAGGTGTACAGTTCTTGAAGGGAGGGTAGAGGAGCTCCAATGATCTTGTCAGCAGTCCGAACTGTCCTCTGGAGTCTCTGGATGTCTGATTTGGATGCTGAGCTAAACCAAATTCAGTTGTTGATATTGGTTCTGATGGATCAGAGACGTCAGAGTGGGTGGAGGATGTCAGACTATGGGTTTTAAATCTGCTGTAGAACTCGTTAAGCCCATACACCAAAGTTTAATTGCCCAAAGAGGAGTGCGGAGGTGTCTTCTAGTTGGTGATGGTAGCCTCAAGGGGCTCAGCCAGGGTTAACTCTAGAGCCTTCTCTGCTAGAGCCACCTTCAGAGCTTCTCTCAGGGTTCCAGCCTTCTCCCGGTCCCACATCAGAGTCTTCTCTGACTTTCACGTCAGTACCTTTGTCAGGGCAGCCTCCAGGGTATTCGCCAGAGTTTTCTCCAGAGCCACCTTCAAAGGCTCCCTCGGGTTCCAGACCAAGTCTCCCCCCAATCCCACATCAGAATCTTCACTGACTCCCACGTTAGGGCCTTTACCAAGGTTACTTCCAGAGCCTTAGCCTGAGTTTCTACAACCAGCAGAGTCAGCACCTGTTCTAGTGACTCCGTCTGTCCAGCTCTGCTTTTTTATAGTTCAAACTAACAGTTTTGTTCTCTGAAAATGTGATTTTGAATACTAATCTATTCCACATTTAAAGAGTTTTCATTAGGATGTACGAGTCCAGGATTCTCTTATAAAGCCTACTTGAATATATAAAACATATTTACTTATTTATAATGTGGCATATAAAGTTAAGTAAAGATAGAAACGTTTTTCGTTTAAATGCTCTATGCTTACTATTCTATAACTCTAACTAATACATATTATTAGGATCTAAATGATCCATACGCTCTTGATCATTGCTTCTTTTGTGGATGAGATTTGTTCTGAGATCAAATTATGGATACCTATTAATTGTGTTATTTGACAGTAAAACTTAAACATCATTAATTTGCATTTTAAAAAGATTCAATTCATAAACAGTTTGCTGTTCAATCAATCAAAAAAATCTCATAGATCAAGACACATTTTATGTAAATATTTAAATGTATCAAATTTAACCTGAAAATCTTGAAAAAATAGGTGTCGTGTTTTTAAGGTCTCACCCGGGAGCCGTTGCTGTTGCAATTATTAGTATATTACTACTAAGCTAGTAACTTTAAGAAACTCCTTGGGCAGTGTATGTTGGTGGGTTTGGTGGAGCAAAATACCTTGCAGGGGATCCAAAATTGTCAGTGGGGCCCCTAGATTACATTTAATCCATACTGTCCCATATAAAGAAACTAAAGCTTTTCATAACTTTCATCAGGACACAGCTCAATTTATGGGACAAGACCTACATTTGTCTTCCAAAAAAAACTCCACAGTGTCCAGTGCAGTGCAGCTATTTTAGTCTTAGGCTCTGGAAATCTGAACTCCTTTCCAAAACCCCAAATGTTATTTAAAACACTCAGCTGACTTTTACAAGGCTTCCAGTTTCAACAGTTCCATTGTAAAATCATTCACCAATATACATTTTCCAGCCAATCATAATTACATATATTTTATGTAAAATGTTTGATTCACAAATGTTGAAGTAAAACAAAAAAAAATAGCTCAGACGTCCTCTCCTGTCTTTTCTATGAACACGCAAACTTAAAAGTTCAACACGAGAGCTTTGTGCAATGGATGACAAACAGCTTCATTGAAGCCATCCATCAACAAGTGCAATGCAAAGCTTCAGATTTAGTGTGTAAAGTACATCATCACTGAACTTGAGTGTTGGAGACAGATTCTAAGGAATGACATATCACACTTGTCCATTTGATGGAGAAGTCTAGGTTTGGCGGTTGCCAGGAGAATGAGACTTGTCTGAATGGATTGTGTTTAGTTTAATCAGGGGGTGAGTGGATGGAGTTTTCCTGACTCTGAGCTTGGCCACTTAGTTTCAGTGAAAAGAACTCCAAATGCTACAGCATGCCAAGAAATTTTGAATAAATCCATGCTCTCAACTTTGTGGAAACAGTGGTCCCTTTCTTTTCTAACATGACTGTGCAGCAGACCATAAAGACAGAGTCTGCTATGGATGAGCATGCCTTAAAAGAGTGCTGACCTCAACCTGATAGAACACCGTTGTGATAGATTATAATTTCTCCTAAAAGTTCTCCTAAAATTTAACTACATTCAGACACTTATAGGAAAAGTTCTCTCTCTACCTCATAAAAACATTTCTGCTTTAAAAAAAAGCAGCTCTCAACCTCACACCATCTTGGCTTCTATTTATGATGGATAAGGTCCTTCTTTTAAAGAACAAGTAACTGGCTGAATTTCTTAAAATGAATCCTAAACGTGACTGGAAGCCATTGCAAGGAGCCAACAATGGAGTGATGTGCGCCAATTTGTTTTTACTCTGGTCTGCAATCTTGCAGCCGCATTCTCAAACAGCTAGAATCTATAGATTGACTTTTGGGAAGTCCAGCATACACAGCCATATAGCAATTCAACTGGGACATTATAAAAGCAGGATTGATGCATTCAAGTTCAGCAGCAGATGAAAATGGGCTTCAGTCTGGCAATAATGCATAGTGATTTTTTTTATTTATTTTTTTTGGAAAATTCAGGTGAGATAATCTCCCTAATTCTGGCATGAGGAGAAAAAGTTCTGTAAGCATTTATATATATTTTGTTTATAATAACCCCCTCAAGAGTCTTGCTCTCCACACCTGCCCATGCATGAGGAAGTCTTTACAACCCTTTAAAATAGATTTTCATGTAAATTCAGCATCTATCAGTAACTTTACCAATAAATTCTTCACAGTTTCCATTTTGCTGATGTTTATTGTTCATGACAAACGTTATTATTTGTATCTTTTATTTTTTTATATTTTGTCAAGGGGAACTTATTCACAGTCGACTCTAGGTGTGACTGTTCCTGTCATTTTTTTAATAATCACGTGCAAGCACCCGTTTCACGCCGCCCCAGAGGTTTTGCCCTCAAATATAAATTTTAGCTGAATTTCCTTGAGTTTTTAGGTCTCCTGTTGAGTATGCTCAGATTGCCTTACGCACGCGCTCACTCTCGGTTTGCTTTAGTGTCTCCATCAGTGCGCGCGCGTTGGTTATACGTGGCTTTCTCTGCCTGTTACACTAAATGAGAGACCGGAGTGGACCCTACTGAGCAAGAGTCAAATCCCGGGGACACACTCGGCCAGGACCTCTTATCTATGAGGTCGTTTATCTCAAGGTTTTCGTAAACCTTTGGAATAAGTTAGTTTATTTGGGATCGAGTTTGAGTGACCAAATGCTGTTGCTGCTGCGCGCGCACGCTTCTTCCTTCGATGGCACCGGCATTACTCACGCGCCGGCGGAGTGACAGCAGCTTAAGATGTTTCTCACAGTAAGAGCGCGGGGAAACTTTTTTCTTCATGGAAAGACGCAGTAATCATTTGGATATCTAATGGCCACGAGGAGTTCACCTCGGAGGAAACTGACCAACAGGTGCGCAATTGTCACTCGAGCATGAATCGCTCTGGCTTCTGGTGCCTTCTCCAGTTCAGAAGCCCTTGGTAAGCAGGTACTAGTTGATGGCACTGCGCGTCGAGAGGACTCTGCTGTGGCTCAGGCAGGTTTTGCGCAGAGTTTCACGGCTGCAAGGCTTGTGGTCCCGCCGCTCCAGCAGTCTGCTGTGTCTCTCCAGCAGCCAGGAGCACGCGCACGGGACCGGTTACACGCGCAACCAGTGTCCGAAAGCTCATCCGCAGCACTGCCCCTATCCGCCCTTTCCAGACTGCTGCTGCGCCTTCCCGGAGAATACGAGGGGACATGCGCCCCTCAGTCACCGCGTCCTGGTGGCCATGAAGAGGCAGAACGTGCGGACGCTGTCCCTGATCGTCTGCACGTTCACCTATCTGTTGGTCGGTGCCGCGGTGTTCGACGCGCTCGAGTCGGACTTCGAGATGCGCGAGAAGGAGCAGCTGGAGGCGGAGGAGAAGCGGCTTCAGGGCAAGTACAACATCAGCGAGGAGGACTACCGGAAGCTCCAGACTATCATCATGGAGGCAGAGCCGCACAGAGCCGGGGTGCAGTGGAAGTTCGCGGGGTCCTTTTACTTCGCCATCACAGTCATCACAACTATCGGTGAGTTTCTCAAGTGAATGCTGGGGTCAGGGAGAAATGTACTCTTTATTGGAGCTTGAAGTACTTTGTCGGGTGAGGGACACATATGGGGTGCTTAGTTAATCATCTGAAATGAAGCCAAGGAACGCGCATACTGGATGGATATAGAGATGAAGGACTGTTATTAGTGCAGGACTCGTAGTGCGCGGGAAATCACTGTTATTACCACTCCACAGGTGTGCAGCGTGTTGCATAATTTCTGAAATGACCAGAAATTATTCTCGGCACGATGTGCGGGAGTTCTGTGCAGAATGCACACCTTACAGAAAGATCCAAACGATACAAAGTTTTGCTTACAAGTTCTACTTCTTTCTTCAATATTCATCTTCAACACAGCTAACTCAGAGTCAAATCAACACTCCACTCATTTACCCCAACAGTCATGCTAAAACTAATTCACAACAAGGTCTTGTCCAAATCACCCCGCGTTATTTCCACACACATAGAGTTAAAACAATCAGAGCGTTGATTTAATAATCTGAATGTTTCTTTGTGCAACTGTAAGTTGGCTATTGTTTGAAAGAAAAGCTCCTCGGCTTGTGTGAGCGGCTGAAGCGAGTCTCGAGCACTTTTCTGGTGCTGAAAGAACAGCTCCGCAAACCAGAGGTAGATCGCGCAGCGCACTTGAAACGCGTCTGTATGATCAGGCGTCACGACAATGCAGGCTCCAGAGTCTCTGATCACATTCACGAGAGGACGCACTGGGGTCAGGCGGAGGCCAGGTTTTGTGTGCTGTGTTTGGGACGGTTTTAGCCTGTCACTCATTGCGTTATCACTTTCTGCATCTTCTCTGCTGCTGGTGAACGCTTTGTTGTATAAACAAATGTGACGCAACAGGTGCAGCGCACGCTCCAGCGCTTCGCGATCCTCTATTTGGCAGCAGAATTTTAATGTTCTTCAAACACCACGCAGCTTAATGACTAAACCTGAGTATGGTTTAGTTATACCACATTCAAACCAGGAAGAAAGTAAAATCTATTCTGCGGATGGAGAGAATTGAGCTGTCATTCCCCTTCCCTTTACCCAATGTGTATACACCATCACCACAAGAAAATGTCATGGAGCTGCTGTCATCCAATCCCATTGTCTTAAGAAAAACGTTTGGTATACATTTAAAGGTAAAAATAGATGATAATAAAATCAGTTACTTATATAGGAAACACATTCAAAATCAAAAGATGCAGCACTTAACAACACCATTTTATAATTTTATAATGGCTGGTTATTTCTGAACAGCTGTTTCTAAATAGTATTTCTCTGGTGCTTTCACTAAATAGAAAAAAAGCAATTGCAACCATTTTCATTTTGACAATACACAGACTGCTTTTCCTTACAACACCAAATACAAGAGTGCGCTGCAAGTACACAGCAACGAAAGTAAATCATGAAATGATTTTACACTGATTTTGTTGCTCCAGATTTGTCATGGTATTACATTTACAATCGTATTCAAACTAAAAGATACATAGAATACAAAAACTATTATTGGTGCAATGATAAACTCACCTCGTGTTACATAATATATTTAACAAATTAAAACTGTTTCAGTATATACGTTGAACTTTTTAAAATGTTTGCAATTAGCAAGGAGTGTCTGAAGTTCTAATTTGAACGTCCTTGCCAGGTTCTGTTTTGGTTTGTAACAATGTGTGTACTGCATCCACAGACATTTGCAGAAGGGAGGAGTGGGACTTAAAAATTTGGTATTTATAATATTGGGTAGTGAGTTCTGTTGCAGGATCTAAGAGATTTGGACCAAATTCTCAGAGGACAAAGCCAAAATGAAGACAATTCAGACATGACTTTCTGACTCTTTTAGTTCTGAGTCAATTCTAGTGATCCAGGAATTGATCCACGTTACGAGCACGTGGATTGATTCCGGGGGCCGATTTATAGTTTTACCCCTTCTCCCTTCCCTCCTTTTTGTGCTTTCATCTCAGATGAACGGGACACACATAGATGTAACAGTAGAGTAAATGCTGCCTCAAACTTTGCCATCCTTTGGACCAATGCCTCAACCTGGCTTCCATCGTAGCCATCTATCAAAGATTAAAATAATTAAACCTCACTTAATTTTCAAGCCTTTGCACTTTATGTATAGACATTTATTAATCACTTTTGCACAACTGTCTCGAGCTGTTACTCTGCATTTACAGAGTGATGAGTTTATAAGGTGTTGTCTCTGCTGGAAAAGACTGCTCAAAGTCAATGAGATGAGGCGGAATCGATTCTCTGATCTCCATACCTATGTTTCTACAATTCTTACTTAAAACTTAAGAATTACAAACCTTACATTAACGGTAACATTATTGTTAGTGCCATGAAGTATATTTAATAAATCATTTAGGAATAATGTGGTTGATTTTGCCCACATGACCATTTGCCCAATAACACTTCATCATCTTACTTATGCTTTAATAACAAAAACATATTTTGTATTCTTGTCATATGATAGTGTATAAGCTAGTTTCATTTGTGTTAGCTTAAGAGAAACAGGTTGCATTCACACATGTTTATAGCAGTTAAGTAAAAGAAAATATCTTCTTACTTGTGCTAAAATAAATATTCCTTGTTCATTCGTTTTTATGTTAACGGCTAACCTTTTTAAGGTTAAACAAAACCTGGTTTAAGATGGCTGCCATATTGATGTCAATGATACAAGGCTCCTCCTTTCCCACTTGATGCTCAATAGGAAGGGACTGAACTGCAGCTCCCAGAGCGGTCGTTTGAGGCTGACTCCAAAACAGAGCAAGTTCTCATTCACTCCAATTTTAAATCTGACCAACTTTGGGGCTGAAAAAAAACATGTTTCCACCCCTGGCTCCATTAGGTTTGTTGATTCAGATCATTAGTTTTGATCTTGATGAACACTCTGAGGGGATGAATATTTTTTTTTATTTTTTGTCTAAAATATATAAAAATGAAACCTTCAGCCAATCAGATGCCTTCACTACGGTCATGTCCCACCTCTGAGGACTGTTATCGAGCACTGACTCCACCCATTTTGAGCTTCATTTGACTTTGCCAGAAACCTATGGCTGATTTCACGAACACTCTGTTCATGTTATATAAAGTCATTGGATAGGGTGGTAGGAGGCATCCACAGTATGTATACGTTCAAAAGCAATAAATCTAGGGCTACATATAGACTGTGTACTTTCACTGTTTACACACATGGCTTCTAATATGGGCAGGCACTCAGAAAAGGGTCATTTAAAAAAAAAAAAACACTCATCTTATGTGCAGACATTATTGGTCAGACATTTTTCAATAGTTTGATTCTCCATGCAGAGTGCAGGATCTATACGACTGTAAAACAATGATGCATTTACTATGTTATAAAGGTGCTAGTAACCCAGGCATCGTAGGTGCATCCCATTTCTTAGGTTTCAGCCCCACTTCTTATCATTGCTTTGAAGAGGCCGGGGGTTGGTGCAGATTAAGGAAGAAGTAGAATTAAGGGGAAGCAATGAAGATTGTCTTGAGTGTCGGTGACCATTTCGCACCATGTTGAGTAATTTTTTATGCTTGGTAACACAGTATACTGAAGCCCTATATGATCTTTCATACAAGACAAATAGGGACATTTCCGCATTAGTTTTTTTGCTTTGTTATTTAACAAATCCACAAGTGGTGATGTTTTGGGTAAACATGTTATGCTTCATACTGAATGTGCCTTCTTTGAGATCTATAGGAGATGATGTTCAATGGAATGCCTTCACAAGTAGGAATACTTTTCTTTATTAAAGAATGTGTTTTATAATTAATTAAAACAGGTTTTCTACTGTTTTTTTATTTTGCCCTCCCTTGATGGTAATGAAGTACACAGTTTGTTTGTTTTTAATGTGATGTTCAAAAGTGACTGTACATAATGTCCCTGTTCACTTTGAAATGCTGCACTTGGAGCATCGTAGATTGAGAACAGCAGTGAGTGTGTGTATAATGAATGAGCGTCAGGCTTTTGTGAAAGCTCACTAATGCACAATACGAGATTGGGGTGTGTTTCTATATTTGAGCAATGGGAATATACTTTTCAATTATAATTTCCTAGCATCTCACGCAAAGCAGTATGTTTGGGAAGCTGGGTAGTTTGCACCAATGTTTATGATTGCCAGTTGTTTTCTGCATATATAATGATATAATTTGTAGCACCTGATTATAGACTATTTATAAAACAAGCCCCGCTCAAATTTATATTAACTGAGTTTCTCATTTGATTATGCAAAATGAAGATAAGAGACAATTTTTGTGCTTTCTTTACCTGTTTAACCTTTCAGAGTGCAGTTATTTTCATTTTCAAGTTTACTTTACTCTCTTTGCTCCTGATCATTATGTCTGAAGGTGAGATCACAGCTGTCTTCAAGCTATTTGAAATGAACAATACTTTATTTAAATCAGACAAGTAGAATGCATCTAGCTGGCACATTCAGTTCCTAACTGCAGCATGAATCTGTACAGAGAGGGACAATGCTTGGCGGGGTCTCTTGAGCTTGGGTTTTGATCTCGAGTGACCAGGTGCCAGGCTGGCATCTATACAGGGGCATTAACAATGTAATGTTTTTAAATAATCCATGTTCTTTGTAAGTGATTCTGATAGCCTTAACTCTCTAGTCTCTGTTCTCTTTTAGAAGGTTCTTCAGCACAAATATCTATTTGCTGAGTTGTTTTTTGATTACATGAACTGATATCTGAGCTATATTTGAAATCACATTCTATTTACTAAATGTTGAATCTTAACATACTCATGTTAAGTGATAAATGCATTCAGAGTTCATCATGACACTCTGTCTATCATTATCTACACTTTGTGGGTGTGAAGTAAGAATTACTGTGTTCCAACTCATAGTATCCGAGCAGTGCCCTGATTTATACTTTTTCTAATTAGATTCTGAAGTGCAGATCGATGTATGACCAACCGACTTACTTACAATCCACTGCGCTTGGGAGGAAAGAGTTTTCTCTTGGAAAACAACTTGGAAAACAAGAAGTTTTTAAAAAGAAGCACAGAATTTAATAATAGCAATAAAGAGAGTGTTATATTTTATTTCGCCTCCACTAGCGTATGAAGCTTCGCAGATAGCGAACATTGATTTCAAAAACACCCGAAAGCGTTTTGCTGTTTTGATGTTTACTGTCGAATCAATGTTCGCTATCTGCGAGACTAGCTTCATACGTTAGTGAAGGCGGAATAGTACAAAACAGAACTTCATTTGAGTCTAAAGGAACTTAAAAAAGATGATAGACACCTTAGCCGTTCTGGGAACTCCCTTGAACTATGGCAAGCCTACAAACGGAAACTCAAAGCTTCGTAACACCACCTTGTGGCAGCACATATTTATTAATAAAATATTTTTTAATGAAACAATGGAAAAGAAGGCATTAAGTTCTCTCACAAGTCGTGTTTAATGTCGTAGTCAAAACTTCCATCACGTGACATTTTAGTGCATCCCAGACCATGCACACTTTCGTCTTACACACTAAAAAGTACATTCTCTTCTGACATTTAGTATCTAATTTAAGGGAGCAGCGTAAGTACTTAGTTTGGGAAGCAGGGCAGTGGTTGAGTTAACAAATTACAGCTACTCACATTAAAAGTTAAAACCCGAACCCTTCGGGTGCTTGTGTGGTGACAGAAGCTGTGCCCTTTACCATTTCATTCAAAACATTTGACTTTCTCTTATCAGCGTGTGATGTCTAACACCCATGATTGCCCCTTTGATTGGTGTTTAAATTAGTCTCTAGAAATTATTGTCTTCAACAAGTTACTTATCCTCTGCTATTTGAACCCTTCCCCTTACACCTATGCCACTCGACATAAACTGACTGGAAGAAGTCTGAAAAGTCAGTCAACCAAGTCTGGTGCTGACAAAACAAACTTACTGGAAGCAATCAAACCTCTAACACTGGTCACTGTGACCTTTACTTGGATAACAATTAATATTAAAATAAGATTAGAAATGCTTTTACCATCCTGGTGTTCATTGTGGAATGAGTCATTCAGATTTTATACATCAGCAATAAAAATAGCCATCAAATTTGTAACAGTTCCACTAGATTGCATGAACTCACACCACAACTCAGAGACAATGTTTCTCAAAAAGATTTCAGACAGACAATTCATGGCAACCTGCTTTTTTATTTCAGCCAGCTCATACAGTAGCACATGGCATCAAGTGTGGATTCATACAAAGAACTGATCTGGTAGCGTATGATGAGGAAATCATGGCTGAAACCTGGCTTTGATTCATCATCACAAGATCCCAACACACTTTTTTCCCAATTTTTATTTGTCCAATCTACTTTTCTTTCCTTTCCCTTGCACTGTACACTGATAAATTACTGGATAAATTTCTCATCATTTTATCTACATTTACAATCTTTTTTTTTTTTTTACAAAGGATTTATCTTTGCTAATGCCTGACCTTTTTTTTTTGCAACTGTTGGCACACTGCATGCTTTGGTTTATTAGCTGATTTATTGCAACTGATGAGGTGGAGAGCAGATTAGAGGCTACGCTGCTCTGTTTGTGGGGGAGGCTGCTGGAAATGTCCGAGCGGTCTCCAGCTTTGGTTTCCGTGGAGACTCTGTGTGTCTTGGTCATGTGTGCGGCGCTAACTTGTGGTGGAGTAGATTGAGCGGAGCTGCTTCCACTCACCGTGATTAATTGTAGAGAATGTTTCCATTATTCCAGTAAAGTAGTGTGTGTCTGAGTTTGTCCATCACACCTTGACCTTTGGTGCACTGCGAGAGCTGGAAAGAGCCAGTTTCAGAGCACTGTGAAGACGCTCGTCTTGAGTGAAACCACCTGAGACTTGCTGAATACTATAGCTGTAAATTTTGCTTGCTTGTTGATTTTGAGAGGTTTGATATGTGGATTTAGTTTTTTTCTCTTTTTGGTCGGTTGTAGTTTCGGATGGGATTTACGTGTCTGTAGACCTCTAAATCAGGATTTTTTCAGTTATTTCTTTTTCATTTGTTTCTGCTGAACTATGTGTCATGGCTCATGCAGTGTACCTGAGGCAACAAGTAGCGATTAACACCTTATGACCAGCACACGACCCACGATTGTATGGTTGCAAAAAAATAAAAGCACCTTCTTCTCAACACGCAATACATCTTCTCAGCAATTTCCTTATCCATACACATTTTTCCTTTTATTTTGAATAGTTTCTGCATTGAGAATTGCACAAATATCCATGGCAGTTCTACGGTTGCAGAGAGGTACAAAACAATTCACAATAAAGAACAGAAGAACAAATTAACAAACCAGAAAAATAAATTTATAATTTGGAAAACACAACGAGAAATTCAGAAAATACAACGACATTTCAGCCAAAAAAGAAAGAGTGAAGTGACATTACAGTCAGTTAGCGGTGAAAGTTTTTCGAAATTGAAGAGTTAGTGTTTAAGTTAAATTGTTTTTGGTGTTTGGCTGTGAAATATGTTTTGCCCCTTTTATGGGATACAATGTGACGAGTTCCCCACATTCTCTGTTCAGTTGTTTTTTTAAGCAACCAAATAACATCGTCGCGTTTAACAGCCCACTTGTGCTTCAGCAGCAGATCTTGTCACATTGTCTGGTATCCAAACAACTGCAAGGGGCCTGTACCATGAATGTGGCTGTTACGACCCGTTTTGCAGCGTTTCCATTTAGGTTACGTCACCTGTTTGAGCGCGCGCCCATGCGCGCTTCTGAATCCCGCAAGTGACTCCAGCTGTCCCCTGATCAACATCTAGGAGGCAGACAAATTCAGCTCGTCTGTGAATCAGCGGCGGCAGCTGGAATTGAAAAGGAACGCTTTGACACTTGTCCGGCATCAAGGGCTTTGTGGAGTCCTAAGCTCATGCGGCGTGGAGAGAGTGGCTTCACTCGGTTGCCGCCCGTTTTGATCGTTCAGTCTCCCTGTTCAGTGTTTGTTTGAGTTTGCCTCCGCTTATGTTTCTATTTGAGTTGAATTCTATCTCCTACCCAGTGAGTCACGTTTGTTGTCTTCGGACGTCCAGAGTAACAGAGACGGCTTAGCATGTCACGTGACATACATTCTGCACGTAGGATTGTTTCTGTTATACACACTAGAATAGCGGTGTGCGACAGGTTTGTTTATTGTAATAACTTTCTAGTTAGTGTAGATTAGTTCTAGCTTTGTGTGTTATTTAGTTAGTTTAGTGTCTGCCCTTTCTTGTTAGTTTATGTTTAGTTTTAGCTGACGTCCCTTAGTCTCTGCCCCTGGAGTGTGTGTATTTGTATTTTATTTGTTTTACTCATTGTTCATACTGTTTGAATAATTAAAGCACAGATGATTTGGCAAAAAGTTATTCTTTTTGTCCTGCTATTCGCATTTTTCATTTCTGTTGTTCCACCTTTTTGTTACACCCCGACCCTAGACACCATTATCAATTTTGGGGTCGTAACAGGGGCTTCACAAACTCAGTATTACAGGATAGGTTTTGACTAGATGACATCAAACCATTTCACCAACTTTCATTTGTTTTTGGTTCAGCAATCATGTGGTTACAAATAATTTTGATAAACCTGGGGAAACAGTTGATTTGACATTCCTCTACATGACCTGACAGCAAAACCAAGAGGAATATACATACCCTAATCTTGATCTCTGTGTGGAGGAAAACAGGAACACATGCTCAAATCACTGATAGAAAATCTGACTGTGAATGGGAAATTTTATGTACGTAAGGATTTTTTTATTACTCAACAATTGCCGCTTTTCCACTAAGCTGATTTGTAATTGATTGACTTGGTGTTCTAATGGGGCTTTTCCACCACATTCTAAACCCTCTACAGGAGCTTTGTAACCTTTGATTTGAGATTAATGATGTGGGTGGAGTCATCTCGAGTACTTTATAAGGTTGGAAAGCATAGTGTGAGATACATTCTGTTGATCCTTGATTTTTCAGTGGTATTTCTTCAACCTGTCTTTTATACAAAGCTTTTTATTTGATTGTTGAAAGTCTCCACATACACAGGAAATAAAACCTCTCCTCCATGCTCGCTATCCTTTCATGTGTTGTGCCATTAGACTTTTGTATTTTTATAGCAGTAGAATGACAACTCAAAAACAAGCCCAGTTGATGTTGAAACTCGATGGAAAGACAAGCGTGGGCTTTTGAAAGCGGCAATTCTGTGTTTGGTATAGGAAGGTTTTTTGTTTGTTGGTTTGTAAATCCACTCTGAAATAAAGGATACTTGAGGTGAGAACTTTTTTTTCAAACTACATATCAAGCTACCTTTTTTCTGATTGAAAACCATGGCATCAGATTTAGAGGTGGTAATCCTCTTCCCTACTGCTTCACATTCGGCTTCAAACCCAGTAGCACCTGTAAAGTAGGTCCTGGCTTGAGGTAGCCAACAGAACTACGTTATCCACAAAATAACAGGAATACAGTACTGGGGTACCCTTTCCAGACCGCCTTCCAGAATTGCTGACAGAGGACAGTCCTGTGGAAGTCCAAGATGGACTGAGATGTCATTGCCTTGTTTATGAGGGAAATGAAACATCTCGATTTAGCTGAAAAGCAAAATTTTATTTAAAATTCATATACATAATAAAAAACCTTTAGAATGTTTTTTGAATGCTTTTACTTTTTTGCTCTTTTCATTTCATTTGTGGCTAAAAACATTAAATGTTTTGTTTAATGTCACTTTGTCTTCTCTTGTTTGTACATTGAATCTCTAAATTCCTAGATCTTAATTTCAAGTGTGCTGTGCAAAAATAATTTATCAATCAACTAAAACAGAATTATGTTTTGATGAAGTATATTTAACAACATCAAGATAAAGGTGCAGTTTAAATGTTGAATGTGTCACCATTGGCATCTCGTGTTTTTCTCAAAGTGTATCGCACAGCTTTGCTTTAAGAAGCATATTTCTGTGGAAGCATGGCAGCACTCTCACGCTCTCTCCTTCTCTCAGCTGCTATTTTTAGCCCACAGTCACACTCGGCTGCTTATCCAATAAAGCCAGATTCATTTTCCACTCGTTTCCAGCATGCTTAGTGTATCAATAACTCAAACACACTCCATCACCTGATGGAGGATCCCCCTGTAGCAACCTCACCCATCCAGTTTTTATTATTCATTCCATTATTATTGCAGTTCATTATATCTTATTCCATTTCTACAATGTTTCTGCAGTGACCTGTTAGATTTATTGGAGTAAAAGAAATTACAGTTAAGCTGTAGTCCTTTTGTTTTTGCTCTTATAAGCACAAAAACCAGCAAAAGCATGAATAGGGATAGTGATTAACATGCTGTACAGGTTTAAAAAAATGGTCTGAATCCAAATCAGTTTCCAAAGCATATTACCCCCAAATAAAGAACTTGAGTAGTTCATTTGCAGATTGGCGTCAATTGAGTTGTGCTATATTTATTCAGTTTTGTGATGAGTTCTGTCTCTCGCAATTTCTTGTACTGTCAAATTTCAGTCTACCCCTAATGGAGAGCTGCGCAGCTAGTACTTGACTATTTTATGGTTGTTGTTGAATAAGTAAAAGTAAGCACTAATTTAGTTCCTCACTGGTTCATACGGTCTGTACAAACTGCTTAGAAGTTTATGTTTATGTTGCATCCTTCATTATCACTCAAAAAATGTATTAAGACATCTAAATATAACACAATTGTTGCTGTGATGGAAGCAGTTTGATCATCTAGAGGAGATTTATACACAAAATAAAGCCATTTTCTTTTTAACTCTGAAAAAAAGTAAGTATTGCTGCAAATTCACAATGTTTTTCAAGGAGGCCATGTTACAGTACCAGCTAATTTTACCTTTAAAGTGGCCAAAAAGTCTTACTTTAAAAGTCTCCAGAATCTACAATCTGTACCATTAGAATGCTGCAAATTTAGGAAGAACATTTCTTCAGTCATGTTCCATTTCTCTAATGTCTTTATCCCAAAGGTTAATATTTTGTGTATGTTGTGGTTTCATTAGGAGGTCACTTCTGACAAGCTGCGTGTGCCGGTAATTCCCGTGCCGACCTGTTTCCAGAGTAACTCTAATCATCTTGATCTCTGATCCACCAAAATTAAATCATTCTTTTGCAGACATTTAAAAAATATTACAAAATAAATTTGATCTGATTTTTGTATGTAATTTTTCTCATCCAGAGAGTTTGTATTTGAATAAGTGCAACGCAACACAACAATTCTGCATTTTCATTGTCACGGTTGATTGTCACATCAAAAATGCAGTGGTTTCTTTTAATCTTAACATTATAAATTTATTTCAGCACCATCTTAAGTACTTTATATAAACCTTATATTAATTCAGTAAACTGCCCAGATACTGTACAGAATGTTGCTTTTTCATATCAGGGATGTTGTAACTTTCATTAATTCATAAATTTGGGCTTGCATCATTCATTAATTTCTTTCTTGTTGAATTTTAAATAACCTTTGACACATCGTCAAAATACATTGAATCTATTTCTATTAAATCACACAAACATTCTGCCATGTTCACAAGTTTATATGTTTTATTGCACTGTGATCAAGGTTCAGCAGTTGATAAATAATCTAACAATAATAATTTTCAAAATGATTGATAAAACACGGACAGATGCACGCACGCACACACAGTTAATTAATTTTTAAATCATTTTTTAAATAATTGTTATCAAGGCTTAAATTTTGAGTTATTGAATATTGACAAATGATGAGAATGTGTTTATTTCGACAAATTCATCACTTACGTGTAATCACGTGCACGTCATTCACATAATTTTAGCAAATTAGGTTTAATGGATTTAATTTGTGAATTTCTTGACCATTACAATATAATTAGTTAAAAGCTCAACACTTTACTTTTTTATTTATGGCTGCTTTTTAAAATTATTAATTAATTAAAAAAAAAATTTCTTCCTGTTATGGGTTATTGATCAGTTGATACAACTTCTATTATGCAAACATGAGATAGACTTTGACTGTGTAACAAATTGCATATTGTCTCTTCCCTAATGTAAGTCGCTTTGGACAAAAGCGTCTGCCAAATGCATAAATATCTAAACGTCTAAACAGTGAAATAATCTGACAACAAATTATATGATTTATAATAATTCCTAATACAATTTGCAGCCCACACTGAACACTTTAAATTAACACAAACGTAGACTTAGGAATGCTTAACCTTTATTAAACATTCAATTACAACAAGCTTTCTAGAAGAGACCACAGGAATAAAATATATTTTTCAACCATTTTTTTATTTTAATGTTGACATGTGATAGCGAGAAACATAATTAAAAACAATTGCCAACAAATGGAAAACAACAATTATGTCCTTTGTCGTAATAGTTAATTGTAGCTAACTATAATACTTTAAAATGTTGAAACTTGCAATGTTTAAATTATGTATAGGTTCAATCACAAGCAATAACATCCCCTTCCAGTTCATGAATGGCAGAGATATTCTTTTGGAAGCATTAGCTAGATCTTTCATGTATGAAACGTTGCAGTGCATGCTGGTACATACTTTTAGGTATGAATAAAACATAGCATACTGCTCAGAGCTGTATTAAACATGTCTCCAGAATCTCATTGCAACAGAACAACATGAAACTGTTATGTGTGTGTCTAGAGAATACTTTCACATGATGTTCGAGAAGGAAATGTTGAATTTGTGGATCTGAAGACTGGTTGTGTGCTCGAGCAGTGTGGGATTAACTCTGAGCCGAGGTGGGCCCTCTCTCTCAGATCTGCTCAGACTCTGAGCTGTCTCTCTTTGTCTATCTCATTTTATTTTGCGAACAGAAAATTGGCAGCTTGATTTATAACGTATATAAGTATAAAGTATATAAGTCACCAATACCATACCATAGTAACCTATCAACTGGCTCCAACAATGTTAGGTCTGTGTAAATACTATTCAAATTAATCACTTGTCCCTTCCATAATAAGTTGTCTCTTCTAAAGAATTGTCTGTCAGGTATTCTGTTTAGCAAAGTTATTTTGGCTTACCTTACTTCTATATTGTGTTTGCATTAAAACAATATTAGAAGTTTTGATATTTTAAAAAGCAGAAAAAGGAAATCTCTTTTGTTAATCTGTTTTAATGGTTTCTAGTCATGTTCTTTATGGTTGATTATTTGCTTCTGTTATGAGCAACTTTTGTTGTCATGTTAATCATTTAAAATATTGTTGAAAATAATAAAGATTAACATGCTAAAATATACAGTGAGAAATTACATGTATTTTCAATTAAAATATAAAAATTTTTACAACTATTTTTTTCCCAAATATATGGAAGTTGATGTAATTAATGTATACAATAATGCATTCATGAAGCACATGTTATCATACTGTGCAGGACTTTAAAGCAACTTCCCAAACAAGAGACCTAATGTGTAAGGTTATTAAAATTCACAATCATAGAGAAGATCATTAACCAAACTTTCACAGATGCTGAGGAGGGAGAGAAAAATTTTTAATTTTCACCAGGACTACAGAGTAATAAGTTACAAAAATACAACAAAATTATTTTGCATTTGTTACCAAAACATTCAATGCAAGCCAAAATGTGAAATTCCCCTTAGCTGAAAATAACATTCTTTCTAAACACATTGCTACTGCAACAAGATGGACCAATCCATTCACTAATTTAAATTAATTTACATTTAATTACATTTACCCTTTTCTACTTTTAGCGTTATATTTAATGATTTGTGAAGTAAAATAATTTTAATAATTTTATGTTTAATAGGGTAGTTGTGTAATCATTTATCGAAAACTTGTGGTTGATAAAATACTGTTATTTTATTAATAACTTTCTATACTAGAACTTTTTTAAGTGTATTTTTTTCATACTTGAGCCTCAACCCCTGCTGTTTTAGTTCAAACTATCCCAAGATGCTTTGAAAAAAAAAAAAAAAAACTCCAGGTCAGAAGAACAGTGAGCAAGTGAGACAACCATCAAACTCATGATTGAATAGAGTCTGTTTGAAAGTTTTGGTTTTAGTAAAGCATGTCTTTTTGTTGAAAAAGAGTAAATGTGTAATCCATGCATAATGTTACAGACAGAATAACATGTTTGTTTTAACCAACATTTGTCTATGACTCTAATGTTGACGTGTCTAATTTCATCCAGTCATTTATGGGTGCTTCTCAAACTCATCCTAAATATAGTAAAGTCCTACAATGAACATTTTGGTATCCATGTAATAAATGTTAGCTTCTGATTTTACCTATTCAACTTACCTATTCCATTACCGATCATGCACTACAATAGTTTCTAAATGAAACCCAGCGCATCTTGCACAGTGAAATGGTAAAGCAGCTTCTTCAAACAGTCGTATTAATCCTGAAATGACAGGATATGTGTCCTCTGCATTGATCAAAGACACAACAAACAAATTGGTTTAGACATAAAAGCAGAGACTAGCAACCTGTATTCATGTTTATGTCACCTATTAGAGTGAGACAGTAATTTAGAAAGCCAATACAAAGAGAGAAAGCTGAGGATAATTTGGCTTTTATCTTAATATATCTCCTCCAGGAACATCCTCCCTCAGAGCAGATTCCTCTGCCGCAGACACAAATAGATACTTTTTCATATGCATTGCTGATTAGCTTTAATTTCCTTCTTTTTCCACCTGAATGAGAAGCGTGCTTGCCAGGAATAAATGTAGAAAAATCAGAACTGAATGTGTGACTACTAAAACTGTCACTGGAAGTAAATCTACTAAGGCTACATTTAAGACTGCAGCCAAAAGTGATGCATAACATTTTTTTCATCTTTTGACTTGCATCGGATATTTTCATGAAACTTTACACCGCACAAAATATTTTTCTACATCTGACCTAGCCCACTTGCATACAAGGTCCTGATTCTAATATGACCCTGGCCGTCCTGGAGAAGTGGGAAGGAGACAAAAAGAAGAAAGATTTCTGATTGAATTTGGGTCGAGATCTGTCAATTTCAGACCTCTAATGTCCATAACATCCATCACTGGCCTCCAAATTTGCTGCAGGACCATTAGCGTCATCCAGTTCTCACCCAACTTGTGGTTTATACCAACTGTCTGATTACTGACGGCATTTTCAATCCACCCGTTCAGCTTAGTGAGGTTTTAAGCTTCACTGACCGCTTTTAACAATAGCTGATACCCCAGGGCTCCGCTTAATCCCAACAGCAGAAACCCTGTCATCAGAGCTCCAAATAAGTAGATATCCTCAATGTCCTCCAGGAAAAGAGCGGCCAGGCCACTCCTCCCATCTGTTCATTGTGTGGCCAGCTGCAAACGTTCCCACAGGGCAGGTGGTTTCCCCCGAACCCGAGCTTCTCGTTGAGAAGATGGTGTAAATTGCATTCAGAGACCAGCTGATCAGATCCATAGTTCCTCACTTAGAGTTTAGAGAGCAGAGCTAGGAGAGTCTCAGACAGCACTAGACAGAGGGAGCCAGCAGGAGAAACACGGGCAAGGAGAGATAGATGCGACTCAGATATCCGACTCAGAGGGGGATAATTTTTTTAACTGTTCCTTTCTTTAGTTTATATTCAACTGTTATGTTTTGCACAATAAAGGGCTGAGCTACTTGAGTGAGAGCCACTTAATACGCGCTGCAGTTACGTTCTCATCATATCTGATCCACCAAGTAAAGTCTTTTTTGTCCATTTTTTGACACTTCTGTAGTAGTGCTTTGTCAAGGATGAAGTGGCTATTTTACTTAAACTCAGCTCCTCATTTGCTTTCTGGTGAAACCTAAAAGTTACTAAACACATACTACATCCATGTTATGCAAAGTGCTCAGTGTTTAGCAGAACGAGTGCCAACAACCGCACTTCAAAACATGAACATGGACACGAGCACTAGTTGAATACTACTATCAAGTAATTGACAAAGAGGGGGGTTGCATTCAATTACTGGTGAATTAAATGTATTTATTTATTAAGAAAACTAGTAAGATATTTATTTGTTTTCTCCCACTGGAATTATGTCATTTGATATAGTCTTATAAACTTAGTTTGTTTGTTTTTGGACGGGCCCTGATCTGTATGTCTCATTAGGAAACATTCAGTATGTACCTTGAAGAGCATCTAAACGTGCGTGTCAATAAACCAGTTCTATGAAGCAGTAATCTCCCATTAAGTTTGATCTGTTCCATCTGGAGGTGCAATAAGGAAGGTCAGCACATTTGATAAGCTTGTTTTCCATGAGTTTAGCAATGTGTGTCTGGGTGAGTTGGCTGAGTATTGTGTGATGAGAAATGAGGCTGTGGACTTCTTTATAATTCATAGCAGAAGTGGAATGTAAAATTGTGATTTAAAAGTTTCATATGGTGGGTTATTAAAGTATGATCTATTAATGATTTCATTACCCAGCACTGCTTTCATTTAAAAATGGAAAAAAGCAGCTAGTCCTATGCTCTATTGCTCTAAGGCCTTTGTTTGGGAATATATCAACATGTCATGATTTTTACATTCAGTTTTAATTTGAGGATTTTTCAATGCTGCTTTCAAGCAAACATCTGATAGAAAATCAAATGATTTCAAATGATGATAAAATAGCTTTGATATGTCAAAAGACATTTTGGAATCATGTTCATTTCAAACACTGATATTGCTGACATCGACATGCTCACACACACACACACATGCACGCGCACACACACACACGCATACGCGCACACATGCACGCACACACACACTAGTCCAGTCAGTTTTTATAGATGAGAAGCTCTGAAATAATGTTACCTGAATATTTAAATTTTATGTTTTAGTCTGATGTGCTACCTCTTCAGTCGAATGAGTCATCTTTCAGTGTTTTTCTTTCAAGCTTTTTCAATCATTTTTATCTCAATCGATGTCGGGCCTACCTTTTTTATTTTTCTATCTTAGGACAATAAATCTGAAGTTTGAAAACACACCTGTAAAAATTCTAGCTTAAAAACAATTAATGTTCAGTAAGTTATGCAATTCTAATTTAAATTAACAAATACAAAAATGTTTTAACAACATTTTAGGTGATTAAACAATATTAAGGTTTATTAAGTTACAATTGTCAATAATTAAAATGAACTCAATGCAGATTATTTGGTCATATCTTGAGCTCCATAGATACAAATCATTATTTGTTTTTGGGTAAATGCACCTCATTAATTCTTCTACTTCTACTTCCAAATAATTTGAACTTTATTTAGTTTGACATATGACAAAAAAAGATTTGTCATGTATTTAGAGATATTAAAAGTGGTTCTGCAAATAAAACCAACATTTTCAATTATCTTTATAAAAATTTAAATTTCAAGCTTCTCAAACTGCTTTGTAGAGAAAATCCTCTGCTCTTATTCCTTCATACTGATTTATTCTTCTGTTCATATGAGTCAGCAGATTTCATCTTTGGGTCAGTTTTTTGCTGCTGTCACTCGTTTTATTGTCTAGCATAAGGTCCGCTTGTTGACTGACATCCTGATGCTTCCCTGTTGAGTTAGAAAACAGAGTAGCAGGTGTTGATGATGTCATATCTTGGTGGGGGTGGTGTTTGATGGATCGTTCTGTGGCAGTATTGTTCCTAGAAATCATGACCCATATTTGCACATGCAGCATCAAAGCACTGTACTTGGTTAAAAGAGTATTGCTGGAAGGCTATTAGCATTGTGATGAAAGTTTTTGTTGTACAAAATTTTATTAAACCAATATATTTTCTAAAATATTTCAGAGGAAGAGATAAAGATCTTCTAGGTTGCTTGCAAGGCTAAGCAGCTTGGTTGGTCTTGTATGTTCAAGTATGTTACACAAAAATCTGTTTGACAAGATGAGTGATTTAAATAAAATAAAATAAAGGTCTTGCGTATTTGTCATCGTACTGCATAATAGTAAAAGATAAAAGTTTAAGAAAAACAAGAGCCAGATAAATCAACAGCTGTCTACATTTTTTTTTGTTGTAAAAGGTGGTTGAAAAGGATTTTGTTTTTCTACTTTGTATTGTTAATTGGGTTGCAAGTAGAGAGATTTTTTAGGCTATAGTGATTGTTTGTTTGTTGTTTTTTTTTATAAAAATAAAATTACATATTTTGCATTCAAACATTAAAAACACATATAACAGTTATCATATCAGAGCAAAACACCAAATAAACAGTTTTCTTGTTGAAGTTTTTCATGTTTTTTTCCAGGTTTAGATTCAAGTTCAAGCTTGATTCCACTTTACGCTTATGTTGCATTTTTGACGCAAACTGTCATTTCAAGAATAAAGTCTATAGATGACTTTAGTGTCAACAATTACATTTGAAACACTTTAAATACACACTTTGACTAAAAATTTACTAAATAACTAGATTAAAAAATGCACTTTCAAACAAGGCAACTTTGATCTTAATAAATGTCAGAAAATTAACAAATAATTAAAATGATCATTGACAAGATTAAACAGCATTAAAAACTGACCTGTTAGTAAAACACTCAGATACACTTTATATAATACATTTATGAATAACTTTTACAAAATGAAAATAAAAGTGAATGAGTCATACTTTTTATGGTTATTTCTGTGAACCACAATCACTGAAAAGCGAGCTAAGACACATGTTGACTAACAACTATCTGCAACGCGCATGTCCTGATTTTTCCAAGTGTTTTTTTAAATTATTATTTAAGCTCAGACATACACATATGATACGTAACATTAAATACAGATACACAAGATACATAAACTCTATACATTTGTTCAGTGAGGCAGTACAAGAGGAGAGATAATTCCCCACGACATCCCATCCACTTGTTATACTTTAACAAGAACGTTTTTTGTTCAACTAATTTGACAGAGGACATAAAACAGACAATGTCTGATAAAAAAATAATTAAAAGAGGGTTGAGACTTAGAGAACATTTGCTTGTGCATGAATTATTTACCATATAGAATATAAAAATGTACAATATAGTTATGCTCAATATAATAATTATTATAAAAGTGTCACACCTGTTTCCCCTCTCCTCGTTTTCTCTGGCTCTCAGCTGCTCCTCGTTTGCTCATTAGCCACACTGTTTATTTTCTCCTTTCCTTTATTCTTACTGGCGTATTAATTCATGTTGCTACCTGTTTTTGCTCTCCTGATTTAGTTGTTCCAGTTTTATCTCTTCCATTCCAGAAGATGGTGCTTCTGTATTTTTGTTTAATAAAGGTTTTCTCACGGCAATTGGGTCCTCTGTTATTCTCCTGACAGAATACACCAGTCTGTCATGGACCCAGCAGCTGGAAATGCCATGCAGGATACCATTCAGCATCAAGGCGTGCTTCTTAGCCAACACTTAGCTGAAATCACGGATTCCAAGCGAGTAGTTGAGTCTTCACTCGTTTCAAGAGTGAGCGAACTCAGCACTGCTTTTCGTTCCCTTCGTCCCTCCCGCTCCGGAGCAGACAGCTCACCCGAACCACGGGTAAACAACCCACCAATCTACTCCGGTGAACCCGATCAATGTCAGGCCTTCTTGACGCAGTATGAGATAACCTTTATCCTGCCACCCCGTACCTACTCCACGGACGAGGCACTTTTGTCCTTACGTTGCTAGCTGATCAGGCCCATAATTGGGGAACAGCATTGTGGCGCACCAAGGCGAGCTGCTGTCAGGCCTTCAAGTCCTTCCATGAGGAGATGGTACGGGCGTTTGATCGGTCTCCGGCTGCCCTCATCACCCGCTTCCTGGAAGGTCTCAACCCCGACATCATCGACAAGCTTCTGGTGCAGGATCTTCCAAGCAGTTTTGATGGTGTAGCGGAGCTTTCTCTGTCAATCTCCTTGTGTCTGGCAACCACCAGTAGAGACTTAGTTTTTATGTCTTTAGGCCCCTATTTTGGTCAGCAAAACCTTATTCTCTCCCTCCTGACTCTTCATCTGCAGAGGTCCCCGATCTAGCAGGCGTTCCTGAGTGCTACCACGATCTTGCTAGGGTTTTTAGCAGATCTCTCGCTTCCACACCCTCTCCTGATAGACAATTCATTGTCGAAGTCGATGCTTCCGAAGCTGGGGTAGATGCTGTATTGTCCCAGTGCATTGAGTCCGATGGCAAGGTTCACCCCTGTGCGTTTTATTCACATCGCCTCAACCCCACTGAACGCCAGTTGGTGATCGTGAGCTCCTCGCTATTCAGTTGGCGTTGGGAGAGTGACAGTGTGACATCACTGGCATCCGTTCCTTTCATTGTGTGGACCAACCACCGTAACCTTGCGTTTCTTCGTTCTTTGAAGACTATGAATGACCGACAGTCTTGGTGGTCTCTTTTTTGAGCACGTTTTGATTTTACCATCACATTTCGTCCCGGTTCATGCAACACTAAACCCGATGCACTCTCACATCAATTTTGCATCATTGGATCCCTTTCATGGGGAATAGAGCGCACAGTCAAGGAGTCACTTAGAGAGGTTTCCAGTAAGCTCACTTCCCGAATCGCCTTTTTGTTCGCAAGACTCTCCGTGGCACTGTACTCCACTGGGCGCACTCTTCCAAGATCTCCTGTCACCCTGGTGGAAGACACTTATTATAGTGAAAACATTATGGGGGATATAAAAGAAATAAATTGGGGTCTTTGAGGCATTTTATTATTCAGTTTATTTTAAGTGTGTTTACCATATCACCAAAGATGATATTAGATGATGATATTAGAAATACTTCTAATCCTCCTTCTTTGAGACTACCAGTTAAAACCTTTTTTTATTTTATGTGTCTTATTTTTCCAGATAAATCTGTAAAACATAGAATTAACTTCCTTAATAAAAGAGTAATTAGTGAATAAAGAGAGTGAGGGGTATACAACGTGGGATAAAACTCTCCCGTAAAGGGATAGATCGGGTAGGAGCAATAAGTTTAGTACACTTTGCGGTTTTTTTAATAGATTTGAGAAGTTACAATTTTGTCTGCTTGATATATGTTTTGCTAAATAAATCCCTATATACCTTACATTAAATAAACAGAAAAGGTGAGACAGGGCAATCTTGTTTCACACCGCGGTTCACATCAAATCTTTGAGAAGTGTTAAGATTGAGCAGCACTGAACTATTAACACCATGAATTATATTAATACAATTATTTCCAATCCAAATAACTCAAGCATCTGTAACAGAATTCCAGTGTGTCAAAGGCGTTATAAAAATCAAGAAAGAGACTCAAAACCAGATTGAGTTTCAGTGACAAATTGGCTCTGATTACTCTTCAATCTGTTTGCAAATATGAATGCAAATGTTTTGTAATCTAATTTTAGTAGTGTAACTGGGCACCAATTATCAATGAATCAGGTATCCTCTTCTGGTTTTGGGATAAGGCATATAAGTCCTTGTTTCATTGACACTAACATTTCATCTTTTTCAATGCATTCTCTATACATCTGAAGTGTTGGGTCCTTTATTAGCTCTCAGAAACGGAGATAAAATTCAACCATTAGCCCATCATTTCCTGAAAACTTACCTTTTATTATGGAAGTAAGAGCTATCCTCAGCTATCATGAGATGAACACTCTGGTGATGGGCAGTTCCATCGTTCGACCCGTCCAAGCGACTGTCGGTATGAACAAAGCACGTACGCACTGCTTTCCTGGTGCTAGGGTTCTTGACTTAGCTGCACGTTTATCTGCAATCCCGAAACCTAATGTGAACATCAAGGCTGTAGTACTGCACATCAGCTCTAATGATATGTCACATTGTCAGTCAGAGGTGCTAAAAGCGGATTACAGTAAACTGATCTGCACCGCTCGCCACCTGTCACACGTGACCCAAAATAACCTTGTCTCTTGTCTTCTGCCGATGAATCTAAGGGGAACCGATAAATTTGCGCTCAGAGAGTGGCTCACCACCTTCTGCCGAAAAGAGCAGTTATTGTTTGTTGACAACTGCAATCTCTTCTGGGAGTGCCCTAATCTCTTCCTTCCTGACAACCTCAATTCAAGCAAACTAGGCTCTAAACTTCTGTCAGATAAAATCTCCAGGGCCCTTATTAGCATCTGACTAAATAGTGCCAAATATAACACCGTAGAACACCGCCTCATAAATCTACCTAATAACTGTCAAAACCTAACATTTGCAATCGAAAGTGTCCATACCCCAAAAACATAAAAAAAAACCCTCCAATTTAGTTCACACCAATAATTTGAGCAATAAAAACATTCATTCATTCATCTTCATGTCGGCTTTTTCCCTTTCGGGGTCGCCACAGTGGAATGAACTGCCAACTCTCTGGCATATGATTTATGCGGCGGATGCCCTTCCAGCCGCAACCCATTGCTGGGAAACATTCACACACACACACACACACACACACACACACACACACTCATTCACACTTTAACACTATGGATAATCGTTCTTACTCAATTCACTTATACCACATGTCTTTGGACTTGGGGAAACTGGAGCACCCGGAGAAAACCCACGCGATCACGGGGAGAACATGCAAACTCCACACAGAAATGCCAACCGACCCAGCTGAGGCTCGAACCAGCGACCTTCTTGATGTGAGACGACCGTGCTACCCACTGCACCACCGTGACGCTTTTCATTAAAAAGATAAGACTACAAAATTTGGACTCATAAACATTAGATCTCTTACACCCAAAGCTGTAATCAAAAATGAATTAATCTCAGAACTTAACCTCGACATACTATGCTTAACTGAAACCTCGCTCACTCCAAACAACTATTTTGGATTAAATGAATCGACGCCCAGAAATGACTGTTTTAATCATGAACTTCGCTCAACTGGTCGTGGTGGGGGTGTTGCCACAATATATAAAAAACACCCTAAACACAACCAAAAAAACAACATAAATTTTAATCTTTTGAAGTACTTGTGCTCCATATGACACCGACAGTATCAAAACAAAGATGTGCATTCTCTAAAACATTAGCTGTTGTCTACAGGCCACCAAAACAAAATTCTAACTTTCTTCAAGAATTTGCTGATTTTGTTACACATCTTTCAATCAAAGCAGATAATATACTGATTTTTGGAGACTTTAACATCCATATCGATGACAAAATAGAATTGTGGAGTATTGCCTTTACAGACCTCCTCAATTCCTGTGGGTGTAAGCAAAGTGTTGCCTGGAGCAACTCACCGCCCAAATCCCACTCTAGATTTGGTTCATCTCATGACATTGACCTCAGTGACATTGTTCTATCGCCTCAAAGTGAGGAAATCTCAGACCACTATCTTATATCTTGTGCTTTGCATACCATAAACAATAGCAATACCATTCAACGCTACTGACTAGGGAGAAATATAAACCAAAACACTAAAGAGGCATTCATAAGAAACCTACCAGATATTACTCACCTTTCTAGGGTAGATGAAAATGAACTTGAAAAAAAATCATCTACAGTATGAATAATATTCTCACTAGCACCCTAGACACTGTAGCCCCGCTTAAATTAAAACAAGTCAGAGATAGATAGGCCACTCTGTGATCTAATGATAATACAAAGGTGCTAAAAAGACAAACCAGAAACTATGAGCCTAAATGAAAAAAAAAACTCGATTGGAAGTATTAAAAATTTTGTTGTAAGAGAGCATATCTAAATATAGACTAGCATTAAAAACTGCAAGAACTAACTACTATCACAAATTAATAGAAACAAATCAAAATAACCTACGTCTTCTATTTGAAACCATAGCTAATCTACTAACCATTCATACATTGACAGATTCAACTGCAGCTATAACATTTAGCAGCAATTATTTCTCAAATAAAATTTCATCTAATAGATCCAAAATCGCTAAAACTCATATTCAGTCTAAGCGGCTTAATTCAAATTTCATGACTTTGCCCCACTATGTGCAAAATTTTACAAATATTGACCTGAAAGAACTGCTGAAACTTATCACAGCATCTAAATCAACGACATGCTCTCTCGATCCTGTACCAAAAAATTACTGAAAGAATTGTTACAAATAGCTCATCATCATATTATAAACTCATCTATATTACTAGATTATGTTCCTAAACAGCTCAAAAATGCAATAATTAAACCACTGATCAAGAAAATGCACTTGGATCCTACTGATTTATTCAACTGTAGGCCAATCTCTAAACCTTCCGTTCTTATCAAAAATATTAGAGAAAGTTGTAATAGCGCATCTCAGCTTACAGAAGAGCAGTTTTTATGAAGCTCCTCAATCTGGATTCAGAGCACATCACAGCACATAGACTGCGCTGGTTAAACTTCAAATGATCCTTTACTTGAATTGGATCAAGGGAATATCTTTGGTCAACTGAGTTCTGCTAGATCTCAGTGCAACCTTCGATACGATAGATCACAGGATTCTCCTCGAGAGACTTTACAATGGTTTAATTCTTACCTCTCTGACCAAAGTCAGTTTGCTCATGTAAATGGGGACTCATTAGACACAATAGCAGTAGAGTATGGAGTTCCTCAAGGATCTGTTCTGGGACCCATCCTATTCTCAATCTACATGCTGCCCCTTGGCAAAATTATTAGAAGACACAGGGTTAGTTTCCATTGCTTTGCAGACGACACCCAGCTCTACATCTCAGCAAAACCTAACAACCTTTTAAAGCTAAATAAGATCTCCGAATGTGTAGCTGATATTAATGATTGGGTAAATGAAAATGTCCTTTTGCTAAATTCTGATAAAACAGAAATATTACTTATTTGCTCTTTAAAGCAATGACAGAATCTTTCAGTTTTAAGTATGGAGCTGGGGGGACATACGGTTCATTTCTCCACTACTGTGAAGAACTGACGTTTAAGAACCATATCTCTTATGTTACTAAGACAGCCTTCTTTCACCTCAGGAATATTGCAAAGTATGGAACATGCTGTCTATTGTAGGTGCAGAAAAATTAGTTCATGCTTTCAAGACCTTCAGAATGGATTATTGTAACGCTCTGTTAGCCGGCTGCTCAGTTGCCACGGTACATAAATTACAATTAGTCCAGAACGCAGCAGCTAGAGTTCTCACAAGAACAAAGAAATATGACCACATTACACAGGTTTTGTGCTCTCTCCATTGGCTTCCTGTATATAAAAAAAAAAATCGCATTGCCTATAAGATACTGCTCCTTGCCTTTAAGGTGCTGAATGGCTTGGCTCTGGCTAACTGGTCAGTCTCCTATCACAATATACTCCAGCTTGCTCTCTTCGATCACAAGAATCAGGACTACTGATTATTCAGAAGATTACGCTCACAGAGTTCAAAACGAAATTAAAAACATATCTGTTTAATCTAGCATTCCAATAATTGGCTCCTGGTATTTGTCAAAAGTGATATTGTGTCTGAGCGCTATAAACATAGAAACTGTTGAAAAAAACAATGTTGTTCTATATTCCTCTCTAACCTATCCCCATCATTTATCTCTCATCCTGCAGCTGTATGATATACTGGGTTTTTGATAATGCTCTACCACATATACTTTCAACCGGTATTTTTCCTGATGTTTCACATAAAATGTGATACTTAATTTTCCGTCTCAGATTTTCAGAGTGGAATAGCAGCTGTATGTCCATATTTGGTAACATTTTAGCATCAACCAAATTGAGATGAAAAATACTTATGTTTGCTTGAGAAGGCCTGTCTTTAAAGTTTTGTAAAGCTCCAGGCCGTTTTAAGTTTAAAACTTAAATCTAATTCCCACTAGGGTTAAGATAAAAAAACAACCACATCTTTGAAGGTTCTGTATGAATGTGGGTGTGGC
This sequence comes from Danionella dracula, assembly GCA_900490495.1. Lineage (NCBI taxonomy): Eukaryota > Metazoa > Chordata > Actinopteri > Cypriniformes > Danionidae > Danionella > Danionella dracula. The sequence goes on from UELW01000012.1 coordinate 19,076,278, forward strand.
TTACTTAATGTATGCAAATGTATGACTTGTTACCTTCCAATCTTCACTAAGCATTAGAAAAAATAACAACTGGACCTATATCTTCCTTCATTTTTAAGATATTTTAAGAGAAAGTGGGCGTGGCTTAAATATACATCTATCCATCCATCCATTATCTTGCCGGCTTTTTCCCTTTCGCAGTCGCCACATCGGAATGAACCGCCAACTATTCCGGCATATGGTTTATGTTGCGGATGCCCTTCCAGCCACAACCCATTGCTGGGAAACATTCACACATACACTATGGACAATTGTGTTCACTCAATTGACTTATAACGCATGTTTTTTGACTTTGTGGGGGAACCGGCGCACCCGGGGTAAACCCACGCAATCACGAGAAGAACATGCAAACCCCACACAGAAATCCCAAGCGAGGCTTGAACCAGCGATCTTCTTGCTGTAAGATGACCATGCTACCCACTGCACCACGTGGCTTAACTAATTAATGATAATTAAGTATGTATTGGCTGGTTAAGTAAACTCACCCATCCCTATTCTCTGTGTGACTGTCCATGCTAACTAATCCCAATTGATCTTTTTCAATGGAAGCCTCAAGGATTCAATACATTTTAATCCCATTTACGAAAGAATGGGACTCTTTCCCATTCATTTACAATGGCAATGTAAAGTCAATAGTGATCTTTGGTGGCTATTGAAGGATCAGTGTCATCATGTGGGCCCACTTTTCTTACTGGGAAAGTTGGCCTCTTGTTTTGAAGACCCAATAATGATTTAACATCTCTAAAATGAAGCAATAGTATTTGGTTTATAAGCAAAATTATTAATTTCACATTCAATTATACAGTGAATGCAGTTCACCTTCTATTTTCTGCACTTCCACTACCCTTAAAACAAAATGCATAAAATTAACAATAATATGAAAAAAAAACACATTAACTTTCCTCATATGGATATAAAAGTAGATGTATTAACAAAAATAAATATGATGTACCCCTTGAATGTAATTATGCCATTTAAATGAACAAATGTATCACAAAAAAGTATTAATAAATAACAATATATAAACAGAGTTCACGCTAATCAGAGCGGTCCACGACACGAGCGCAACACTTGCGGTGGAGCCAAATGGTTCTACATTAGTGCAGGATCACGTACAAATGTAAATGTGATAAAGAACATCTGCTGTCATGATCTGGAAGTGTTCTTTATTAACTCCAACCCCTTCTATTCACCTTGCGAGTTTTCCTGCGAGCTGGCTGACGAGATCACAAATGCAGAGCAGCGTTATCCGGACTCTGTCTGTGTTATTCTTGGAGACTTCAACAAAGCCAATTTGAGAAAAGAACTGTCAAACTTCCAGCAGCATATGAAGTGCCACACCAGAGAGGCCAATATTCTGGATCACTATTACACATTAATCCAGGGTGCCTATCACGCAGCCCCCGCGCAGCTTTTGGACTCTCCGACCCCTGCCTGGTCCACCTTATTCCATCATATAAGCAGCAGCTCAAAGCAGCTAAACCTGTAGTGAACACTATGAAAAGATGGACCACTGAAGCAGAGCGGGATTTACAAGCCTGCTTCGACTGCACGAACTGGAGTGTTTTTGAAACTGCTGCCTCAGACTTGGACAAGCTCACTGATTCTGTTACATCCTATATGAGTTTCTGTGAAGAGATGTGCATCCCCACCCAGACGTATGTGACATAAAACAACGACAAACCATGGTTCTCTGGAAAACTCAAACAGCTTCGTCAAGCCAAGGTGCCTACAAAAATGGAGACCATGCTTTGTACAAACAGGCCAAAGATACATTGAACAAGGAGATCAAAGCTACCAAAACAGCGTACTCTGAAAAGCTGCAACACCAGTTTGCTACCAACGATCCTGCTCCAGTATGGTCAGTCCTAAAGACCATCACAAACTACAAAGAAACAGTATCTTTATCAATGGGCAATCAAAACTTGGTGAATGAGCTCAACAAGTTTTACTATAGATTTGCGATACCCTCGAATTGTCTCCTTGAGCACCACCTCCAGCACACAACACCTTCAGCACAGAGCATTCTCCCACTCCTGCTGTACAGATCACAGAGGATGATGTTTGTCAGTTCTTCAGGAAGTAGAATAGGACCAAGTCACCAGGTCCTGATGGGGTCTCACCAACATGTCTAAGAACCTGTGCTGAACTGGCCCCCATCTTCTCTCTGATCTTCAACAGATCACTGGAGCTGTATGAATTCCCTGCATGCTTCAAACGCTCCACCATCATCCCCATCCCCAAGAAGCCTAAAATCTCAGGTCTCCATGACTACAGACCAGCAGCCCTGACATCAGTGGCCATGAAGTCCTTTGAAAGACTGAAGCTTGCAAGGAAAGGCAAGTTTATTTGTGTAACACATTTCATACACAGGATAATTCAAAGTTTTTACATTGGAAACAAAAAATAAAAAGAAAGTATATTTAATAAAATCAGGCATAAAAAACTGTGATGATTAAAAACTGAAAATGTAAAACATAGATTAAAACATAGGTTAAGACAGTGAAGTGCAGAGGTAAAATAGTTGTTCGGACGTTGGTGCTCAGTCAACAAAAGCACAACTAAACAGGTGAGTCTTTAGCCTGGATTTAAACATTACTAAAGTGTTAAATGTTAAATTAAACAAATGTTGAGTTAATTCAGTCAATTTCCAAAATAACTACAGTAGCACCATTTAACTAATCACTATTTTTCATGAGACAATTGTGCAGAGTAATGCTAGCGAGTTGCAAGTGAACTACTGAAGTGATTGAGCTACTCGCACAACTATTTCTGCGTTCTATCTAGACCAGCGCAGGTCCTTTGGTTATAGCAAAGGCAATGGCCGTGGCTTTGTTTTTCACTCGCTCTCTGCAGGAATTTTCAAAAATTGGTGTGACAGCTCTTTGTTATCTGTGTAACATAGTCAATGAGCTACAAAACAAAGCAGAAATAATCCTTCTTTAGAGATCGCAGAAATGTATTGTTGTCAATGTATGAGCAACTTAGAGGAGAGAGCTGACCTCAAGAACACATTTCTGCGATCTCTGAAAAAGGATTATTTCTGCTAAAACAGCTTTGTAACTCGCTGGCTATGTCACACAGATCGAGGAGCTCTCATATGTTTATTATCAGCGCTTATACCTCAAAATATTGAGCCTGGAAAATCTGTGGATTAGTGTACAAATTTACTGAAGTAAAAAAAATGTTCTAGTTCACTGCTAGCTTTTTTGCATAAACAACATACATCATTCACACTAATGTTTCGAAATTCCTGCAGAGAGGGAGTGCATAACAAAGCCGTGGCCATTGCCTTTACTATAATTGGAAGGAACTGCACTGTACTAGCCAGAATGCGGAGGTACCTTAGATCAACACCGACTGTCTCGAAGTTAGCAAACACCGTTGTGCTTCCATGCTATAAAAACTCAGCCAGCATAGTATGCAGCTCACCATCTTCAAAGGAGTGTTTAATGAGAAATTATTTCACATTTTGGAAGATTTTGGGTGCACCCTTTTTCCAGAAGATGACGCTTTCTCCATTTTGCCGACGGCTGTGTATCTATGTTTGTTTTGATCTGGGCGTCTTGGTATTACGTACCTACCTTGAAGTCTTATCCAAGGTGGTAAGGAGTCTGCTTGCAGACAGGATGTGGAGCAGCTTGCTCAATGGTGCAGTCTAAACAACGTTGAGCTTAACACCCTCAAAACAGTGGAGATGGTACTTCAGGAGAGGCCCCCCTCTGCACACCCTCCCTTTACCATCATGAACAGCACTGTGGCACCAGTGGTGCCATTCAGGTTCCTGGGCACCATCATCTCTTTGGATCTGAAGTGGAGCACACACATCGACTCCATTGTGAAGAAGACCCAGCAGAGGCTGTACTTCCTGCACCAGCTGAAGAAGTTCAAACTTTCACAGATACTGCTAACCCAGTTTTTCTCAAGTCTGTTCTCTGTCCCTCCATCGTTGTCTGGTTTAGCTCCGCCTCTAAAGCAGATATCTGTAGACTTCAGAAGACTATTCATATGGCTGAGAAGATCATTGGTGCTCACCTACCCTCCCTCCAGGACCTGAACTGCATCAGAGTGAGAAAGAGGGCTAACAAAATCCTTCCCCTTCAGAGCCACTAACCAGGACTGTACGGCACAAACAGAGCTTCTATCCCCAGAACTCAGAACTAAGTCTACTGAACTCATAGCAACCCACCATCCCACTCTGTTACCTGCACCTGGTCTCTCGCACATTTCATCTCTTTGCATTTTGCACTTAAGCACACTTTATGAACTTTAGTTCAACTGTTTACATTTCATCAATCCTTAAAAACATTTACTTTACTGTACTTATGTTGTTTGTACTAACGACTCCATTGTACCACAGGAAATTCCTTGTGTGTGTGCGCACACACACACACACACACACACACACACACACACACACACACATGGCAATAAAGCTGATTCTGATTCATTTCACTAGATTACTGACCTGTTTAAGAAAAAACACTATATGCTATCATAATGTAAATATCTTTGAAAAGCAATCTGAAATGTTGTGTAAATAAAGTGTCTACAACTTTCACTTAAATTTCAAGATATATCAACACAATCAAATGGTCTATCATCTTGGAAAATGTCTAACACTGTACCAGAATAAAGTATAGTAGAACACTGTAGTTTTTTTTAATTTAGTAAATATTACCTGAGGCCAAAATGAAAATGATGGTCTGACGGCATCATGTGATAACAATGTTATTTTAATTATTATTATTTATAATAACTTGAAGGCAACATTGAAATAATGGTGTTAGAGCATCATCATGTATTATAAAATTATTTTAATTATTATTTTTTTATAATGACCTAATGTCAGCATTGAAATGATGGTCTGAGGGCATCATCATGTAACGTCAATATTCTTGTCATTATTATTAATTATTATGACCTGATGGCAACGTTGAAATGATGGTCTGGGGGCATCATCATGTAATGTTGATATTATTGTAATCATTATTTTTAATTATAATGACCGATGGGCAACATTGAAATAATGGTTTTAAAGCATCATCATGTAATATTAATATTGTTTTAATTATTATTATTATTATTTACAATGAACTGAGGGCAACATTGAAATGATTGTCTGAGGTCATCATCATGTGATATTAATAATTTTTATATTATTTATAATGACCTAGTAATCAAAATATATTAACATTATTATACATAAGGATCTGAGGGCAACATTATTTAAAAATAAATAAATAAATAAGTAATTAACTATATATATAAGAAGAAGATATATATATATATATATATATATATATATATATATATATATATATATCTTCTTCTTACGGCTGTTCCCAGTTTAGGGGTCGCCACAGCAAATCATCTGTTTCCACCTAACTCTGGCCTCAGTATCCTCTACTCTTGCACCAATTACCTTCATGTCCTCCTTCAGCACACCCATATAACTTGTCTTTGGCCTTCCTCTTGCCCTCTTGGCTGGCAGCTCCATCTCCAACATCCTTCTACCAATATAACTACTATCCCTTCTCTGCACATGTCCAAACCATCTCAATCTGGCTTCTCTGACTTTGTCTCCAAAACAACCAACCTGAGCTGTTCCTCTGATGTGCTCGATCTTGTCCATCCTTGTCACTCCTAAACTGAACCTCAACATCCTCATCTCTGCTACTTCCATCTCTGCCTCGTGTCTTTTCCTCACTGCTACAGTCTCTAACCCATACATCATAGCTGGTCTCACTACTGTTCTGTACACCTTTCCTTTGATTCTTGCTGACACTCTTCTGTCACACAACACCCCTGACACTTTTCTCCACCCACTCCAACCTGCCAGCACTCACCTCTTCACCTCTTTTCCACACTCCCCGTCGCACTGGACTGTTGACCCCAAATATCTAAACTCCTCCACCTTCTTGACCTCAGCCCCCTGTAACCTCACTGTTCTACTTCTCTCCCTCTTGTTCAAACACATGTATTCTGTCTTACTACGACTGACTTTCATTCCTCTTCTTTCTAGAGCAGTCCTCCAACTTTCCAGGTGTCCCTCCACCTGCTCTCTACTCTCACTACAGATTACAATATCATCTGCAAACATCATTGTCCATGGAGATTCCTGTCTGACCTCATCTGTCAACCTGTTCATCACCATAGCAAACAAGAAGGGTCTCAGCCGATCCTTGATGTAGCCCCACCTCCACCTTGAACTCCTCCGTCTGACCTACAGCACATCTCACTCTTGTCATACTCCTCTCATACATATCCTGAACTACTCTGACGTACTTCTCTGCCACTCCTGACATCCTCATACAGGACCATAGCTCCTCTCTCGGCACCCTGTCATATGCTTTCTCTAAATCCACAAAGACGCAGTGCAGCTCCTTCTGACCATCTCTGTACTTCTCCATTAGCATTTTCAGAGCAAGAATTGCATCAGTAGTGCTCTTCCTGGGCATGAAGCCATACTGCTGCTCGCAAATATACACTTCCCTTCTTAGCCTAGCTTCCACTACTCTTTCCCAGAGTTTCATTGTGTGGCTCATCAACTTTATACCTCTGTAGTTGTTACAACTCTGCACATCACCCTTGTTCTTAAAGATTGGCACTAGGACACTTCTCCTCCATTCCTCAGGCATCTTCTCACTCTCTAGAATCCTGTTGAATAACCTAGATAGGAACTCCACTGCTGTCTCTCCTAGACACTTCCACACCTCCACAGGGATGTCATCTGGACCAACAGCATTTCCACTCTTCATTCTCCTCAGAGCCTTCCTCACCTCATCCTTTCTAATCTTTTCAACTTCCTGCTCTACAATGTTCACCTCTTCCCCCCTTCTTTCCCTCTCATTCTCCTCATTCATCAACTCCTCAAAATACTCCTTTCATCTTCACTGCACACTCTCTTCACTTGTTAGAACCCTTCCATCTCTATCTTTCCGTCCCTTATCTGTTGCACATCCTTCCCATCTCTGTCTCTCTGTCTCGCTAATCTGTACATTTCCTTCTCACCTTCCCTCGTGTCCAACCTGGCATACAACTCATCATATGCCTTCTGTTTGGCCTTTGCCACCTCCCTCTTCACCCTGCGCTGTGATTCCTTGTAGTCCTGTCTACTTTCTTCAGTCCTTTCGATGTCCCACTTCTTTTTAGCTAGCCTCTTCCTCTGGATGTTGTCCTGTACTTCTTCATTCCACCACCATGTTTCCTTATCTTCTTTCCTTCATCCTGCTGACACACCAAGCACCTTCCTACCTGTCTCCCTGATCACTTCTGCTGTAGTTTCCCAGTCCTATGGAAGCTCTTCCTGACCACCCCAAAGCCTGTCTCAGCTTTCTGTCTGAATTCCCTCACAACCGTCTTCCTTTTTCAACTTTCACCACTTGGTCTTCTTTTCCATCTGTCCTCCCCTCTTCTTCCTGACCACCAGAAACATTCTACACATCACCATCCGATGCTGTCTGGCTACACTCTCTCCTACCACTACTTTGCAGTCAGTGATCTCTCTCAGATTGGCTCGTCTACTTAGGATGTAGTCCACCTGCGTACTCCTACCACCACTCTTGTAGGTAACTCTATGTTCCTCTCCTCCCTCTTCTGAAAATAAGTGTTAACTACAGCCATTTCCATCCTCTTGGCAAAGTCCACCACCATCTGTCCTTCTGGATTCCTTTCCTTAACACCAAACCTGCCCATCACTTCCTCATCACCTCTGTTTCCCTCGCCAACATGACCATTGAAGTCTGCATCCACCACTACTCTCTCCCCTCTGGGAATACTCTCCATCACCTCATCTAACTCACTCCAAAATCTCTCCTTTTCTTCCAGCTTACAGCCTACTTGTGGAGCATAACCACTCACTACATTCAACATCACCCCTTCAATCTCTAACTTCAAACTGATCACTCACCTTTAGAGTTTCGACAAAGAAATGGCTGAGGATTCAATGGATCCCCATAACAAAAAACACAGAATGATTGTTTGCTCAGTTATCAATTAAAGCGCCAAACAGCAAAATGGATCAGGTTTGAGCTGTTTGAAAGTACAGCCATTTTAAAATTAAATTGATTAACTTTTCCCCTACAGAGTTACTTTTGCTCTTTAGACATCCCAATAGATGACCATCTCACTCAATATCAAGACGACATAAATTCCAGAGCGGAATTGTTTTGTTCTTATCTTAACAATATACAAAAATACATAAAAATGATTCTGAACACTTTTTTCTTTTGATAAATCTTTTTGATTACACAAGTTTAAACATTTGAAAACTTAATTTCCTATGAAATGCTGACTTTGTGTGTGATTTTTTTTAATAAGTTTTTGTTGATGTGCTATTCAAAGTAATGAAATGAACTCTGTGTTCAGATTCATACTTTGTGTACAATACGCACTGTGCTGAAGTGGTACAGTTGAAACGATTGAAGGTTACATGGATTTCTGTTTAAGCACAAACAAAAGTTTTTTGTAAAGGAGTATGTTTGAAACATTTTGAGTGTTTTAGTGGTCAAACAGAGTTTTGATTTTAATTAGATTTTTTAACCAATTTTTGATGTCAATGTTTGACATCAGTTTTATAATAATTTAAAGTGAAGGTGGCTGTTGGGATGAAAAATACTTTAGATAAGTTTATATTAATGTATATAATTCGATTATTATTTGTGTTTCTTGTGATTTGTTTGAGGAAATTTTTATATTTGGGTGAAAACTATGTAAGCACAGAGAAAATAGGACAAACTCATATCTGAAAGGGGCTTTTTGTAGAAAAATCGTTGTTAGTGTTCTCACTACTATCAATTTGGGGGTTAACAATATTTTTATGTTTTATTGATATAAATGTTCAGTTTTAATGAAGAGCTTTTGAGTGAACGCTAGCTGTAATCTGTTTTACTTTTAAGAAGTGAAGCATTTGAATCCTTAGCCAGGAGATGTTGTGTCGTTACTCCAAATTATAACACATTAATAGTCCCGAGGAGAGCAAAGTAATGACAAATAGTGTTTTTTCAGCCATTCTAATTACTGACCTTTGAGCCTTCGACATCTGGTGTCCACAGTATCTCAACTGAAAACCACAGCTGCCAGCAAAGGTCAACTGTTTGTGTCTGCAATCTCCCTATGTTGTCATTACCCATGACAAAAGATGAAAAATAGACAGGAATTAAATATATTAAAATGATCCAAATGAGTTATCTTCAAGATATTGTCTCTATGGGTTTAGTTAAATGAAATTAAACATCAAAAACATGCTCTTATCAGAGATTCACTAGCATCACCCGATGAGGTTGCTAATTCATATTTACCTTTAGTTTAACATCAAAGACCTGCATCACCTGAATTCTAGCGATCTCATCTAAGAGGCCATCTTGGATTTCCTTAGAAGACCTGGATTTCCCATCGCTCACCATCCAATAGTTATTTCTCTGGATGTTGTCTCTTTTGAACTCTGAACTCTCCTGCTCGTCTTTGTGTGAGTTCTCCAAAGTTGTCATCTCCTGTGTTCTTCTGTCATCTTCTTCCGTTTGACCAGCGACTATTATAATCTTCAATAAAAGTTTGTTGTTTCTATTGTTTGAATAAATCTGTGTGTACGTACCCCTTCGATTTACATCTGTCATCCTAGACAACTGTATAGTAAAATGGTCTAAAGATTTTGACTGAAAGTCTTAAACGTTTTCAAACAAAACTCCATCACAAAACAATGGTGGATTATTGATCCTAAGAGGGCTCAGTGTGCTACATGTTAAAGGAACACTACACTTAAAAATATTAATCTTAGCTTTCCCAGAGTGATGTTTAATCTTTTTTTTATTGTTTTTTTAAAACCATTTGAAATCGAACCCATTTTATTGCTATAAGTGATTCATGCATTCTGATTCTTCACAAATGTCTGCTAATTCTACTACAAAACGTTGCAATTCAGATGTCGGTGATGACTATGGGAAGCTCCGCTAGGGGCGCACTGCTCATTCCACACTGTTTCAAAATGCCAATTAGCGAACGCGCTGATCGTCATGTGATCACACCGTACCGCATAAACCAGACGTGAGCATGACACTCTTCTTGTTTTTCCTCTGGAGCTTTACTCTGACATGCAAGTGGCTAGTGAAAGACACCACAAAACAATTGGATTACCATGTTTGGATTTTGGGAATCGGGTGATTTAACAACAACCAGCGAGATTTTTCAGCCAGCCGGAAGGTTGAAATCGCTGCAACGCCCCAGACTCCAGTACTTTCACTGCCTTCCACCAACAAGTAAGACTCCTTTTTCTTAGTAGAGCACTTGTTTTGCCGGTTGACTGTTTGTAGCATGTTCCAAACATGTTGCGACCGTGCAAGTCTGTTGGATGCGGTGGATCGATTGCATTGACGGATAGCCACGATCATTGCCTCAGTTGTCTTGGGCGTAGACATGCTGAGGCAGCGGTTGAGGGGTCAGAATGTATGGATTGCACAGTTCTGTTCAACAGTGCACTTAAGGCAAGGTTGGAATACTTTCAGTCCACCACCGGAGGCTTTGTTGCTCGCGCTCGTAAGGGTCTACGAGTGCATGTCTCCTGCGCCCAGTGGATTTGAGCAGGCTTCCCGCTCCCCTGGTGCGTTCGCTATCCACCACAGTGAGTTATCGAATGATGTGCTGCTTGCGTCTTCTGAGGACTCCTGTGCACTTGATGATGCAATCTCCTCTGCTGCATCGGAGATAGACGGCGCATCTCCCAAAGGAGACGGTAAATCGCTCTCCCCCTCTGGGGTGACGGCAGATTGTGCTGCGGAGCAGATGGCCGAGCTGTTTACCCGGGCTACCACAGAATTGGGTTGCAGGTGGCTCCGCCCCTGGCACCCGAGATCTCCAGGCTGGATGCGTGGTTTGTCCTATCCTGTTCTTCCCGGAAGTGCATCGGAAACTGACCCAAACTTGAAAGGCACCTCTGAAAGCGAGGTTGGTAAGCGCTAGCGATGCACTTATGCCCGGGTAACCCTGCTGCCTGGCGTGAACAGCCAACGCCTCCATCCCACCAGCTAAGCCTGTCGAGAGCTTATGCTGCGGCGGGTCAAGCTGCCGCTGCCCTGCATGCCATGCCAGCCTTTCAGGTGTTGCAAACCAAGGCTCTTAAAGAGATCCAGGAGGAGAGTTGTGGCCCAGGTCTCTCAGAGGATCTGAGGGCGGCTACCGACTTTGCGCTCAAGGCGACAAAAGTTGCAGCTAGCTCGCTCGGCCACACGATGTCTACGTTAGTAGTCCACAGCTGCCATCTTTAGTTGACCCAGGCTGACATGCTCCCTCAAGACCGGAGGCGCTTACTCAACGCAGCTGTGGTCCCAGATGGCCTCTTCGGCGTCACCGTAGATGACCTTACGTCGCAGGTCTCTACGATCAGGAAGCAGGCGGAGGGTCTGGGAGAATTCATGACGCCGCATAAGAAGAGACGTGGCAGGTCCCCTTCTAAGATGGTGCCCCCACCGCCTGCTCGATGCTGAAGAAAAGACGTCGACCAAGAGCGCCTATAAGGAGTTGACAGAGGAGCAGTCCTGTCCAGGGGCCCCCCCAACATCATCAGGGAAAGAGGGTCCATCGTAAGCGGCCCTAGGACAGGCTGCCCAGGGTTACTTGCACGACTAGCGGATACTGGCCCAGACGTGGTCCCAGTTGATTCGCCACAGAGACAGGGTCTTATGCCACCTCAGCCATCTGGGGCTTCGGATCAACTCAGAAGAGAGACGTTTAACCCCTGGCCAGAGCATATCTTTTCTGGGAGCTAAACTCGATGAACATGCAAGCAGGCCTCTCTCTAGAGCACACCCTGAGCCTGCTGAAGGCAGCATGCAGAGTCTGCACAAGATTAGTGGTCCCTCTGAAGAACTTCCAGAGGCTCCTGGGGCATATGGCTTCCGCAGCAGCAGTTACTCCGCTCGGCTTATAACATATGAGACCACTCCACCTTTGGCTCAAGTTCCGAGTTCCGTTGCGAGCATGGTGTCCAGGGCGACTGAAGGTGAACGTGACACCTCATTGCCGCCTCCACCTGCATCTTTGGAAAGATGTTCGCTTCCTCCATGCCGGTGTCCCCCTGGGAGGACCTGCCAGGCGTGTAGTAGTAACTACTGATGCTTCAAGGACTGGGTGGGGGGCTGTAAGCTGGAAGCACAAAGTTTCAGGGTTTTGGACTGAGAAACACGCTTCCTTGAGCATAAATCGCCTACAGCTATGTGCAGTGTTCCTAGCAGTGAAGCACTTCAGAAGAATGCGGCAGGGACATCACATGTCTGTCAGGACGGACAACACGGTGGCGGTGGTCTATGTCAATCAACAAGGCGGGATACGCTCACCCCGTTTGTCGGCTCTCTCCTCTGGAGTCAGCATTGGGGCCTGTCCCTAGTTACAGTCCATATCCATGGGAGGTTAAATCAGACAGCGGATGCACTCTCTCGGTGGAAACCCCGGTCAGGAGAATGGTGACTCCATCCCCTGGCAGTTTAGCAGATCTGGGAACTCTTTGGTACCACGGAGGTAGACCTGTTCGCCGCCCTAGAGAATGCTCAGTGCCGGCTGTTCTATGCTCTGTCCCAGGCTCCTCTCAAGATAGATGCGCTGGCGCATTGCTGGCCCAGGAAGAAACGCTTATATGCATTTCCCCCAGTGAGCCTTCTTGCAACCGTCCTGTGCAAGATCAGGGAGGACGAGGCAGAGGTCCTAGTGGTGGCACCTTATTGGGCCAACCGACCTTGGTTCGTAGAACTCTGCTCCCTCATGACAGTCCCTCCCTGGCCAGTTCCCTTGCGGTCAGACCTTCTGACCCAAGGATGTGGGCACAAACACCCGCATCCAGACCTCTGGAATCTCCATGTCTAACACACTGAGGACCCCCGAGTAATGCCACAGTCTGTGATTCAAACTCTGTGTCTTGCCAGAGCTCCTTCTACCTGGGCCTGTTATGCTAGCAAGTGCGGTTGGTTCGTGGACTGGTGTCACTCTCGTCAAGTAGACCTGAGTAGCTGCCCCGTTGAACTCGTGCTAACCTTCCTGCAAGAGGGTCTGGATTGAGGACTGTCTCCGTCCACCCTGAAGGTTTACATCGCTGCGATTTCTGCCTATCACCTTCCGGTTGAAGGCGTTGAACATGTTGGGACGACATGAGTTAATGGTCAAATTCCTCAGAGGGGCAAGAAGAGTTAGACCATCTAGGCCGTCCTTAGTTCCCTCCTAGGACCTTTCCATTGTCCTTAGAGGACTTCAAGGTCCTCCATTCGAGCCGCTTGAATCAGTAGAGCTTAAATTTCTGTCAATTAAGACAGTGCTCCTGGTCGCGTTAGCCTCGATCAAGAGGGTGGTGGATCTGCAGGCACTCTCTGTCGATGAGACCTGCTTAAAGTTCGGACCTGGTGATACTCATGTGGTGATACTCAAAAGGTGGGGGTAAGGAAAATGAGCCGCTTTTAGCTCAATAACAAAGAAATAAAAGGATTGCTCAAACATGTGTGAACTAATCTGAATACTACTTGAATGATGTTTTTGATGAGGGAATGCCAGGATGTTAGGAATGCCAGGAATGTCATGACGTGGCACCTTTTAGTCCAGAGCAATGCTATCTAACTTACAGTTCATTTTCTGACATACTTCTGATAGCTCCTGTTTTAAAGTATTTACTGATTTGGCCGCTATGCTCTGTTATATCTGCTCTCATCTCCACGATACGTGTTTTCCCTTCCATTTTTTAAATTAGCTCTTCAAGTGGGGAAATGACCTCATACTGTAGTGAGAATAGGAGATTAGGCTGCAATGTGTCTCAGCATGCTACTGGAAACAGAACTAAAGATTGCTTTGTTATGGTACACTTCCATATGAAAAAAAATCTGGATATTTATGTAGACATTCAAATCTTTAGAGAAACTGAGTGAACAGATGTATTATAAAGTGAGAACTAACTTGAATGATAGGCGGACTACCCAGCTTTAATGAAACTTTGTTTTTAAATCATCCATCCATTATCTTAACGGCTTTTTCGCTTTTGAGGTCACTACAGCAGAATACAAAATACAAACAGGGATTTTTGGCATAACTTGTAAGTGTGTATTAACATGATATGGTCATACTGCGTGTGTGAGTGTGTGTGTGTGTGTGTTTGCGTGTGCGTGCGTGTGTGATTTCTGAATCTTTATCATTGTTTTCCCTCCATCTGTTGCTCTAAAAGTCTGAGTCAAACATTAAACCACTTACAGCCTGGTTTCTCTCTCAAACATTCACACGACTGTGCTTAAGGGAGCAGCTTTGACAACAAACAGATTGAGAAAGAAAACTATCTTGCTTCAACCACTCATCTATGACCCACATGGATCTAGCAGAAATGCCTCAACAGAAAAAAAAAATCCTTAAAAAGAATCTTAAAAGAAGCTAACTTGTGTTAGGTTTAGAACGCTTTTGCAATGCAGAGGAACTATGGGGCTTGCTGCTTGTGTGTCTAGGAAAGGGACATTTAGAGTCTCTAAAAGACTCAGCAGGTGCATTGACACAGCAGGAATCTGATGTGCAATGAGGTGCTCTGGTCCTTGGAGGGATTCAAACATACAGGGCGACTGAGTTCATTAAATCACATGGCATCAGGACATTAGCGCGGTAGAAAGTGAGTGTATGAGACTCACTCATGCAAGTGTCAGGAGGAGTGTGTTTGTGTCCACATGCATTCATGCATTTGTGTGAACGTTTGGGATGTTCCATTCTTGTATCAGAGATGTTTTTTATGCATGTGATAGAGGCCATCTGTAAGAATAGAGTACATTGATGTTTTTTCCCCAAAAAAAGTCTATAAAGGGACAGTTTGTTCCTTGTTTTTTTTTCTTGAGAGATGCTTCACTCACGTTATTGGAAACCCACAAAAAGCACCAATAGCTGATGGATGCATGTGAGAAGCCGTCGATCTTCAGAAATTGTGTTATAATAATCAATGCTTTTCAAAGCCTTCAATATATCCGGGGCCTATAGCATGAACGTGGCTAACCAAACTCAGTATTACCAGATCGGTTTAGACTTGACAAAACCTAACCGTTTCAATCAAGCTTTAATTGATACCATAAAGCAGCTCATCAACTTTCTTTTTTGAGTCCGACTTTGATCCTGAAGCTAAGGTTAGTTACGGGCACATACACGTAAAAGACTAACCAATCACAAAGAACATGGATAGAGCCAAATCCTTTTTTCACTGCGAAGGAGGAGCAAACGATTAAAGTTAGAAAATACGATGTGTATTTCACATTTTATATATATATATATATATATATATATATATATATATATATATATATATATATATTTGTGTCATAGTAATACTGTAGTTGCTGTCACAGCCAGCCATTTCATGAAAACAATGTTAAAGAAGCAACTTCTGTTTAATGTAAAATTGAGTATCATGCGTGATATGCGCTTGATAATTATAGCATATTTTTTGCTGTGTTAATTCAAATACATCTTAATTATTTATGTCATGTTAACATGCTTATGGTTGTATTACAATATAAATTAAATGATTATTTTTCTACAAGTGTATGTTTACATTTAAAAGGTCTACATAATTGTTTTTCGTTTTTTGAAAGATAACCCCAACGCAAAATGATCATAGCTACAGATAAAAATTAAGGTCTTGAGCAGGTTAACCATATAACACACCATCTGTAGTACAGTAAAGGGGGGACTTCTACATGTCACATTTTGTATGTGCAAAGAAGCTCGCAAATGTAAGCTGTCCCTTCTGTGGAGAACCTTTATCTTTTATGCAAATATGTGTCAGGAAATGCTTAGGGATTTTGTCTGACTTAAAATACTTGTCTCGAATGAAGTGCTTGTTAAACAATTTGCGCACAAATATACAATCCAGGATTGGTGCAAACAAATCCTAAACTGGCTAACCAGTTAATCCAGCTACATGGTACAAGCCCCTGGTCTTTATGAATCAAACTCTATTATCTACTTTCATAATTTATTAGTCTAATTCATTATCTTCAATGCATTCTCATTCCTCAGGCGCTGAAGAGACCTCTAGAAAGGATAAGTTACCCCTAATAATTTTGTTGACAGCATCTAATCAGTTCGTCCAATCACCTGCAAAAGTGATCTGCCCCCATCCTGCTAACTCGCGTTCTTCATTGGCCTCCACAGAAGCATCAACTTCAAAAAGTTGTTACGGTTTAGGGTTTGACCCACTGGAAATCTTCCTCAAGTCCTAGGTTTTTTAATCTAGTTAGCAAAGTAGAGCCTCCAAGGAAATCATAGAAAATGAGATCTTCCCTCACTTCAGCAGATGGTGCAAATGCAACAGTAACAAAGCATGAAGAACTGAGTTTCAACTGCAGAAACACATGCTCTTTAAAGATAATATGAATGACAAAGAACTTGCATTTCATTTTGATCAAGTTATTTACTACAATTTTAGGGGAAGCTCAGCTTGCCTTGTTTAATCACCCTAATGTTTGCAGGTTTGTCAACCCCTTCAAAGAGGAGGACTCTTCTGAAATCATTATCATTAAATTCTAACTTGAGGGCATTGAGCACCAAATAAGTCTTCTCCAGGTGAAACAGCTCATGCGCAATCAATAATGAGTGAAATCGAATCTCATCGAAATCTCATAACATTACCAAGCCTTGATTATTAAGCATTGCTTAAGCCTCATAGAAGAAATTAAAAACATGCCTCAAGCCATTTTCAGTTTGATTCATGCCTGTTTGTGCAATACTATTTTCTTTTTCTGGGAGCTCAAAATGGCTTGATGGCTGTAACCTCACACATTGGTAGAAAAACTGTATTTCAAACAATGAAGAACGTTCATGCTGACTGATAAACAATGAAAAGAAAATGTGTTTTTGGATGTTTAGGGCCATTTTTTAATTTATTTTATTTTTTTTTTACCAAAATATTAATTATTATTTATCGGAAATGGGTGGATTTTCTGTGTGCTAACAAGCAAAACCCAGCAGGGGGCGTGGAAGAAGCATGGCAGTGGGAAGAACAAGATATATGGCTCATTTTTCAAAGCGTAACCATGTGAGGGGATTCAAAACATTGTTTAAGTTAAATACTTAATAAAGGATATTAAGTGTGGAATGATACTAGGATAAAATAATACTGCAATGTTAGGTGGTTTAAATATTAATTTTAAAGGATCTAAAAGGCTCATGAGATGGCCCCTTTAAAGAATTGCACGTATTATGTGAAGAACTTACCAGCAATCTCTAACCTTCCCTTTCTGTCTGAAACACAGAAACAACATTTGTTAAAATCTTTAATTATCGGATTCTTGAATCTGATCAAGGAGACATCTCTCTACTTGTCCTGTTAGATCTTGGTGTTACCTTTGGTGAAATAACAGTCTTATAGAAGAAGGAACAAAAGATACATAAAGTATAGAGTAATCAACTATGGGAATGAATCATTAACAGATCAATCACTCTAATATTTTTTTAAAGAATCTCAATGTGAGCTGGCCAAAGATTGAAATTGACATTTTGTTTTGTGTCGAAGTCAACAGACTCTTTACTTCCTGAGTCAGTCCTCTGCTCGACTGCACAACAGGCTTTCTGGGTGACTCAGCCACTGCGCTTTAAGGGGATCATATTTACCACAAACAGTGAAGGCGAAAAGTATGAACTTGAAAGGAAGTATGAAAAATCATATGAACTGTAAACTATATTAAAGTCATTGAGCATTAGTTTCTTCAGAAGGCAGTCATGGTCATGATGCTATCCTTCTTTAAACTCATCTTCCTTTCAGGAACAACCTGTGACTTGCCTTAATCAGCCTTGGAACAAGCAATGATGGTACCTAGTCCTAATGCATATCTTCACCATGACAACGAGCCATGCCCTTCAGTTATTGGTTAATACGATGTCTAAATGGCAATGGAATTGGAAAGATTCTGTATGTGCTCAGTATCAGCACCTTATGACAAATAATCCACTATAATTTTCAAGTCATGTTTTGGTATAGAATGCTTTGCCGACTTTCAACAACATCATGCACATTTAAATAGCAATATTAGCATATTATTCCTGGTAATTAATTTACTATATGTGACTTTAAAATAGAAAATAGCTCCAAGTAAATTTATAGTAGGTTATTGTAAATGGCAATTTGTAGTGACTTAATAGATATTTCAATGCATTTTCACATGGTCTTCTTTTTTGGGGGTTTCTATTTTGATGCGTGGTGTGAAGGGTGTGGGGCTTTTGTTGGTTTATGCTGCTGGATTTTCATGTTAACTGGAGGAGTTACGTGTGTGTGCATGTGTGTATTACTAGAGCTTGGGGTAATTAATTAAAACGCACATGAACTGGTTTTATAGTCCAATTAAACTAATATAACAATGTTGATATTAAAAAGAATAATTTCATTTTGAACAACTTGAAGCTGTATTTTAAAGCACCCAGCTTTGATGTGGACTGGATTTAGGAATTGTAACTCTTTGGTGTTTAATATTCCATTGGTTTTTATATTTTCAATACTCAATAACCTTTTAGGGTTCTCTTAGTTCATGACACCTTTAATGTACGTTTAAATGTTTACTTTTTTTATATGTTTTAGCATCAAAGCCACAGAAATTTAAAGCTGATCTGATGTTAACCTGAGTATTCAGGTATGTAAGCAGTGACTCAGCAGCTATTGCTATGTGATCCAGATTATTACTTTATTAGTTAATCAAGTTGCCCAATGATGATTCATTTACAGAAATGATTACTCAGGTAATTAAACCGCCACAGTTTAATATTCATTCGCAGCTGCTTACTGTGAATAAAATATGAATGAGACTGATCACAGATGCTCAGGGTGAAATGTTTGACTGGATAATAAAAGTAATTTTACAGCCTAGACCACTTTGAAATGGTTTAAAATAGTCTGTTTTTTTTATCTCATGCATAAAAGATCATCATAATCAGCCAAAATGAAAAGTCATATTTTAATCAGCTGTTTTCAATTACATTAAATCTTGAATTAACTGACAAACAAAATTAGCTACCTTTTGTTAGATTTTTGTTAGACTTTTCGTGATTGGTTAGACTTCACAATCTTTTTTTTGTTAATGCACTTTTAACATTGTGCATAATAAATACAGACCTATATAAAAAATTGACTGCTAGTGAAACTAATGAATACGATGTTTACAAATGCAAAAGTAACAGACTGTGTTACTCAAAAGTAAATGTAGATTTGAACAATATTGTTCAATATTATTGAATGTTTCAGATATTATAATGGGTTACTAGTATGTTTTAAAATTATGTTGTATTAAAATCTAAAAAAGGCTGGGTTAAAATAACCCAATTTGGGGTATTTTGGTAACCCAACGCTGGGTTAAATAAGGAGCAAACTAGCATTGGGTTATTTTAACCCAGCACTGGGTTGAGTAATTTTTTCACCCAGCACTGGGTTAAAATACCCAAAGCTGGGTTGGTCCATAACTGACCCAGCGCTGGGTTACTTTAACCAAGACCATTAGGTTACATTTTTGACCCAATATGCTGAGTTATTAGATTTCCTTTTTACATTTCCTATTCAGAACTGTTATATCAGTTAGAAAATAGATTAAATAATGATTATATTCAAAATCATATTAACAATGATTAGACCCAAACGGTCAAAAGGTGAAGTAAATAATTCCATTACAATAAAAAAAACAATATAACATAACAATCATTCAATTTATTTAATGAAAAGAAACTAAATTGCGTACAAGAATCAATTTTATGGGATGCGTTCAGCTTGACAATACCCAGGCAGTTGGCGAACTGAGGATGATTCCATCCTTGGAAATTTATATCCCACAGTCTGAAAAATATCCCACGCTTGCCATGACAACTAATGTAAAGAATTTGTGTTAGCTGTGCCCAATGAATTAGCTCTTGAACAGTGATGTATTGATTGTATCTCTTAAAACAAATAATTAACTGTCTGAGTATTTGCCATGTTTTACTTTCTAGTCACGCTCTCATTTTATATGGTCTCAAACTATATTCTCCCATTAGCTCAGACTATGTTCAAGTAGGTGAGACACCACGGGCAAGTGTATGACTAACCACGGCTGGAATGAAACGTAAGCGTGTAAAGATCAACCCACTGGCACAGATAGTGATAAAAATGCTTTTAGATTCTGCTGGTATCTAAGCTGTGCAGTGTCAGTAAATAAACCACCTCCGTACATCACTGTTAATCTGTTCGCATCCTGCTTTTGAAGCAAACAAGGAGGATCACCTACAGAGGCCTGCAGAGAATCGCTGAAACTCAGTACTACTAGACATGTTTGTCACTTGCTGGATCTAATGCGACATTGAGCATACTTGCATCACAACGTTGGTAAAACTGCATTAAAAAGTGCGCTCTGCTATTTAATTTTTTTTTTCTGATGGACATATTAGTCAGCAATGAAAACAAATCAGTCAGCAGGAGCTTTAAACTATGTAGTTTTATTGTTCTTGGGTTCTGTGTGTTGTCAGGAATTCTCCAGTCATCTTCAGATACCAGCGATTGTGTAAAGCTTGTTTTAACCTAGAATATTAGTGTCAAAAAGTATTTACAGTAAATGTTTGAGCCAATGAGCAATTCTTTCAAGATGTTTCATTTAATTGTTTTGATTTGGGTGAAAATTAAGACTATCTGTGTGGTAACTTTCAAGCAAAGAATTGCAGGCTGTTAAGAATTGGGTGTTGGAGAGTATGCACGTTTGTCATTTTGTATTGTGGGTGGGATGCTTCGCTTTTTAAAGGAGGTGAAGCGTTTTGTGTAATTCTGGATTCAGACTGTGTCAAAGCACAGAGATTGCACTGGTTACAATTTCAAACGATCTGTTACTTGAATGGGATCAAGGGAATATCTCTCTTCTAGTTCTTCTAGATCTCAGTGCTGCCTTCAATATAATAGATTACAAGATTCTCCTCGAGTGACTAGAGAACGAAGCAGGCATCCGGGCCAGGCTCTAAGGTGGTTTAACTCTTACTTTTCTGACCGGAGTCAGTTTGTTCATGTAAATGGAGACTCAACAGACACAATAGCAGTAGAGTATGGTGTTCCTCAAAGATCTGTTCTGGGACCCATCCTAATCTCAATCTTCATGCTGCCCTTTGAAATTAATTATTATTATTAGTTATTATAATTATTAATTATTAGGAAACATGGGGTTAGTTTCCATTGCTATGCAGACAACACCCAGCTCTATATCTCAGCCTTCCAAAGCTAAATAAAATCTCAGAATGTGTTGCTGATATTAATGATTGGATGAAAAAAAAATGTCCTTAAGCTAAATCCTGATAAAACAAAAGTATTACTTATTGGCTCAAAAAAGCTATTACAGAATCTCTCAGTTTTAAATATGGAGCCGGACACCCACACACAGTTAATTTCCCCCCTACTGTTAAAAATGTTGGTGTCAATATAGATAGTGAACCGACGTTTAAGAACCATATTTCTTATGTTACTAAGACTTTTTCACCTCAGGAACATGGCTAAAGTATGGAACATACTGTCTAAAATTTGTTCATGCTTTCATTACCTCCAGAATGGATTATTGTAACGCTCCATTTGCTGGCTGCACTACATAAATTATAGTTATTCCAGAATGGAACAGCAGGAGTTCTCACAAGAACAAAAAAACATGATCTCATTACACTGGTTCTGTAATTTTTTCATTGGCTTCCTGTAAAATATTGCATCGACTATAAGATACTGATTCTGGCCTTTAATGTGCTAAATGTTAGTTATGTATCTTTCAATTGTGTCGGAGAGGGATTTGTTCAGTGGTGCATGTACAACATTCTTCTGGTTTTCCGAGTGTAACACCCGATCATCATTAATGACAATAGACCGAAAGTACCCAGAGGATTCGAAAAAGATCTAATCTTTTCTGTTTCTGGCTCAAACTGCATTGGTTAACATTAGGGAGCGGTCACGAACAGGAAACCTAAAAGATTAGTTCTCTTTGTTCGAGTCCTCTGGGTCCTTTAGTTCTTTTCTGTTTCCAGCTCATACTGTATTTGGTTAATATTAGGGAGCGTTGCGTGACAGAAGAACTAAAGGACCCGGTAAAAGAATGAATCCTTTAGGTTTCAGTTCATATTGTGTTGGTAAATATTAGGGAGTGGTCACGTGACAAAAGGTCACGTGACAAAAGGACCTGGGCCGGACTGTTCCGAATTCCGAATATTAGTTAATTCCCCAGAGGAAGACCGTTCTCATATAAAGATCCAAACTTTGGAACAAACTTTCTCAGCTACGCTCATAAACTTCATACCTAGATTAAAAACATATCTGTTTAATCTAGCGTTCTAATAGTCTCCTGGTATGTGACCAAACATCAATTTGGTTCATACTTATCTAACCTATCCCCATCATTTATCAGACAAACTGCGGCTGATTCAATCTATGGGACTTTAAATCTGACCTCCCCAAACAAATGGCCAGGTGGAGAGAATAAAACATCCGCAGAATTCTTTGTGTATGCTGCTCTCTCTGTCTTGTGTTGTCTGAGACTCTCCTTTTCCTGCTTTCTAATTGAGAAACTATGGATTTGATCCGCTGGTCTCTAAATGCAAGTGGCACCATCTTCTCAACGAGAAGCTCGGGTTCGGGGGAACCCGCCTGTCCTGCAGGAACATTCTCAGCTGGCTACACGATGGACGGATGGGAGAAGTGGCGCATCATGTACCTAGCCACTCTTTCCCTGGAAGAAATCTGAACACAGGGTTTCTGCTGATTATGATTATGCAGAGTCCTGGGTTAATAAGAATAGTAATAATAATACATTTTATTTCAAAGCGCCTTTTAGAGTGCACTCAAGGGCACCGTTTAGAGTCAAACTATTAAAAACAGGAACCATATAAGAAAAACAAGAATAAAAGACACTATAATACAAATAAAACAAATACAAGATTAAGTGGAGTATGCTATTTTGAAGAGATAGGTCTTAAGTCTGGATTTAAAACTTTATAAAGTTTCTAGGTTTCGAAGGTCAGGGGGGTGTAAGTTCCATAGATGGGGAGCAGAGCAACTGAAGGCCCTACTCCCCATGGTGCTGAGATGAGCAATAGGAACTGTGAGTGGATTGAAGAGGAAGAACTGAGTGAGCGGGCATGTGTGGTGACGTGAAGAAATTCAGTGAGATAAGTAGGAGCCAGGTTATGGATGGACTTGATTGTAATGAGTTGGAGTTTGTACTGAATACAATATTTAATGGGGAGTCAGTAAAGCTGCTGCAGGACCGGGGAGGTGTGGTGAATAGAGGGAGTTTTGGAGATGATCCAGGCAGCAGAGTTTTGGAAAAGTTGTAGTTTATGAGTAGTTTTTTGAGGAAGACCATGGCGTAGGGAATTGCAGTAGTCAAGACGTGGGGTGACCAGCATATTGACAAGAATGGCGGCTGTGTGAGGGGTGAGTGAAGGACCTAGACGGTTGATATTTCTGAGGTAAAAGTAAGCAGTGAGTGTGATATTTATGTGTGATTGGAATGAGAGAGTATTGTCCAGGATGACACCCAGGCTCTTTACCTGAGGTAAGAGTGTGATGGAAGAATTACCTACTGTGATTGAAAAGCTGTCAGTTTTTTTTTAATGTAGTTTTAGTGCCGATTAATAGGACCTCAGTTTTATTGCTGTTAAGTTTTAGAAAATTGAAGGAAAACCAGGATTGGATTTCCTGAAGACAATGGCTGAGGGAGGAAGGCAGGAGGATGACGGATGGTTTGGAGGAAATATAGAGCTGGGTGTCATCCGCTTGACAGTGGAATTGTATGTTATGTTTTCGGAAAATATGACCCAGGGGAAGGAGATAGATAATGAAAATAGGAGGGCCAAGGACAGAGCCTTTGGGAACACTTGAGGAAAGAGGGTAGAGCTGGCAAGAGTATGAAATAAGTTTGATGAACTGAGAGCGGGTATCGCAGATTGTTAAAGCAGTCAGTGAAGAATCCAACCAAGCTGACCGGCTGGATTGAAACAGCGGTAAGCAGACCTGTTAGAACTTAGACTATATTAACCGCAAAATGGATTGCACCATGGAGTACCACTACCAGCTGTGTAGCATAAAATTGCATCTTTTTACTTCTGTGCTTGCTGCAGGAGCAGGCTGATTTACATAATATGACCATTGACAATATCTTGCTAGTCGGCAGTCAGTGTTTACAGTCTCCAGATGATTCACAGCATGAGGTTTAGTCAGTTTGGCTGTTTTAGATGCATTGACAGTATGGGTGTGGGTTGTGAAAGATGATGCTCTGCAATCATTATAAATTATTAATTTTTTTTTTTTTATTTTTTTATTTTAACACTTGAAACTTGAAGTATATATATATATATATATATATATATATATATATATATATATATATATATATATACGTTTTTCGGCCTGACTGACACCTTCGTTTCTTAGAGTAATGATGGCCACTTGTTTTTCTTTACTTAGCTTTGTTTTTCTTGCCATAATACAATTCTAACTATCTATTCAGTGGGACTATCAGCTGTGTATCAACCTAACTTCTGCACAACTCAACTGATGGTACCGACCCTACTTATAAGGCAAGAAATCCCACTTATTAAACCCAACAGGGCACACCTGTGAATTGAAGACCATTTCATTAGACTACCTCTTGAAGATCATCAAGAGAACGTCAAAAGTGTGCAAAGTGTAATCATAGCGAAAGGTGGCTACTTTGAAGAAGCTAGAATGACATATTTTAACACTTTATTTTGTTATGTATACAATTCCACACATGTTAATTCATAGTTTTGATGCCTTCAGTGTGAATCTACCATTTTCAATTTTCATAGTCATGAAAATAAAGAAAACTTTTTGAGTGAGAAGGTGTGTCCATACTTTTGGTCTGTACTGTATATATATATATATATATATATACACACTTTAATTTTCTTTTTTATACTATTTTATATGTCTTTTAATTCCTATCTCATTCTTTGGTTGAAATTCCATTCTAGAGAACTAGAATTAAACTCACAAGAAACTTAAACTACCCAAGATTGGCACTCAAACAAAGATAACAAAACAATAAGCGACATAGGGCAAAGCCAAACAGGACTGGTGAGCAGAGAGATCCAGCCTGATAGTGAGGTGCCACTTTCAAAGGGAGAAAGGCAGGTGTCACTCGTTCTCCTGATTAGCCTGCGACCACGCCCCCATCTCCACTCTCATCAGGATGAGCAGGCAGACTCATGACACAGATTAGACCTTTTTAAGGTTTCTCTAAATCATAGTTTGTATTCCTCAATTTCAAAATAAGACCAAACAATGGGAAATTTTAATTCCAATAAATTTCACTTCAGCCTTCAGCTTTTCTACATTTTATTTTAGCAGTTTTAACAAACTTTTTCTGCTTTTTATTTAAACAATTTTAGCTAATCCTTTCAGCCTTCAGCTTTTATTGCATTGCAATTCAGCAAATGTTGCCAAATAATTTAATCTTGTTCATATATTATGTTGCATTGACAGAGCTCAGTAAAAATAATTTAAAATCATTCAAATGTGCTGTTAAAAATGAATGATCAACATCTCTTGAATATGTTCCATTGTTTTATGTGAAACCATATTGAATCAATTCCAACCTTCTAAAATCCATCATATGCCAATTTTGAGCAAGTGCACGCTGACCCTTCAACTTTCTGCCCCTACGATAGTTCTTTTCTTCAATAATCCAGTGAGTGATAACATGAAATTTACACACCATATTTTCAATAACTGCCTCTGCAAATGTGCAAGTATGTGTATATGAGGTTAAAAGAGCAACTCCAACGCAACAAGTATCCTAGCAAAAGTGTAAAAAATGAAAGAAAAGATAAATCTCTGGTGGTGTTTGAACAACACAATCGATAAGGCTAGGCTGCTATGAATAGAACCAGATGGGCATGCTTGAGTGGGCAGGAGGCCTTCAGGGAACGGCCCGATCAATCTTTACAAGTTCAAAAGATCAGTAAAAGACAGTTAAGTTGGCACAAGTGCTCAGCAGGACTTAGCTTCATAGCGATCAGTTCTGTGCTAATGAATGCATGTGTGTGTGTGTGGGGGTGTCGAGCGTAGTGTGTGGGATGTGCAGTGGGCATTCAAAAGGCTTTTAAAAGGTTAAATGTCAGTTTGATATATTCTCATTAAAGTTACTTACATTTCTTTTTGACTATGAATTAAATGTGCTACCAAAAATCATTTATTATTCTCTCATCCTGTAGTTTTTATCTTTTAGGGAGTCATAATCTGAGAAAGCAAAATGTACTTGTTTTTTTCATAACATCTGATAGAAAAACACAAAATGTTTCATATCTCAAAACATATAATTTTTGGTAGCCTTTCTCTGGAACAATTCAGGTCTAAAAAATGTTACATGTTACTAAAATATTTTTACATATAAAGTTCAATTTCAGATTCCAAATCACTAAAAATATGCTGACTAAAAAAGTAAACTGGTATAAAATTAAAATAATGAGGTTTAATATAAAATATAAAATGAATAAAATAAAATATAAACCTTCAGCTAGCATAACAAACATCTACTAGTGTTGCTAAAATACAAAAAATAAATACATAAAATGAATGCTTCCTCCTGAATGTATCACTCCTAGTGAAAAACTAAATGATGACTATTTGTCTTGGCAGCTTGAGCTGGGATGTAATGCACATTTACTAAAGTCATATGCTTTTCTTTCCTTCAAATCTGCAAAGCTCATTTTATAAATGCCAGCTTACTTTTATTCAGGTCAGCAAGTTTATCCTTTTAGTTTTAGATATTTCTAATTAAGCTAACAGCTCTGCTCTTCTTCCTTCTTTCTTTATATTTCAAACCTGCACTACCCACCTTCTGTTTTAGAAGTGTTCGTAAAGGGGGACACTATTTGCACTGCCCCCTTAGCTTTGAGCCTAGTATTTGATCAGACACCTGGGTCACTGACCTTTTTTTTGTTTTTTTGCTGAGACATGTGGGTGACTCAGATTTTCTGCCTGATTGTGTTGGCCATGAAGAGACAACATTTGGGAACATTTTACTTCTTGGAAATCTTCCGATTGGCTTCTTGGAATTTGGTGGCAATGATAGAGCTTTCTGAAATGTTCTCAAAATATTAGAGTGATTGAAGCACAAGACATTAAAGGTAGTGAAAGTTCACAGACGTGGTGCAATATTTCAAAGCTAACATTTCTATTTAAAATTTAAAAACAAATTTGGATAATAAAAACTTGATCAGATTTTAGTTATGGTTGATGTACGACCCGTGCTTCTTGAGTTTACAAATGTTTTTCACGATTGAGTTACAATGAACATCTCTATTGACTCAATGAACTTAATGAATTGTAATAGAAATATTTATTTGTCCCTTCTTAACCCAAAAAGTTATTTGTAAATTCAACAGAATTGTAATAGTTTTTTTCTCTCTGATATGTTTAATCTGATTTACCCTGTTTCCTCTTTTCTCTTCAGGCTATGGCCATGCAGCTCCAGGCACAGATGCAGGAAAGGCTTTCTGTATGTTCTACGCAGTGCTTGGGATCCCTCTAACGCTGGTGATGTTCCAAAGCCTTGGAGAGCGCATGAACACCTTTGTGAAATATCTACTGAAGCGTATCAAGAAGTGCTGCGGTATGCGCATTACTGAGGTTTCTATGGAGAACATGGTGACTGTTGGCTTCTTCTCGTGTATGGGTACGCTCTGCATTGGTGCCGCTGCCTTCTCCCACTATGAAGACTGGAGTTTCTTCCAATCCTACTACTACTGTTTTATAACTCTTACAACCATTGGTTTCGGAGACTTTGTGGCACTCCAGAAGAACAAAGCCTTACAGAGAAAGCCTCTTTATGTAGCTTTTAGTTTTATGTATATCCTAGTGGGGCTGACAGTCATTGGGGCTTTTCTCAACCTTGTGGTCCTTCGATTTTTGACAATGAACAGTGAGGATGAGCGAAGGGATGCCGAGGAGAGAGCGTCCCTTGCAGGGAATCGCAGTAGCATGATTATTCACATTCAGGAAGACACACTTCAAAGGAGTCGACGGAGACGTGAGCATCAGCGATACCGTGCTGAAGTCTCGGATCTGCAGTCCGTCTGCTCTTGCATGCATTATCAGGAGTTTGGCAGCTCACTTGGTTTGGGATTGGCTGGCAGAGGTGGATTTACTCAGCAAAACTCTTATGGCTCACAGCTGAGCCCTCATCAGTATCATGCATATCAGTCAACGGTGTCTTACCACATAGAGGAGATCTCTCCAAGTACGCTCAAGAACAGCTTCCTGCCATCACCCATTAGTTCCGTCTCACCCGGGCTACACAGCTTTAGCGAAAACCTCCGACTGATGAGACGACGCAAGTCTGTCTGACCTCAGAAGCTGCTGCCCCAAACAACCTCAATCCTGCACAGGAGGTATTGTTGACTCCTGGAAAATGCATGGAAGTGATGTGGGACCACATATTGACAACATCCACTGGATTTACGATAACTTTGTTTGAAAGCATGACGCATGAAAATCTATTTTTGTAGAAGACTTTACATGGATTTATTGACTTTCCAGCACACAAGTGACTTTGGATTTCATAATGTGACAAGTTTGTTGGCTTGCACAATGCATTCTTGCATTTTGAATAATAAAGAGGGAGCTATCTCTCTCTCTCCATATATATATATATATATATATATATATATATATATATATATATATATATATATATATATGGAAAAATTTGTTCCAACGAGCAACCTCTGGTTTATCCTGAGATTCAAGTGCCACACCAATGAAGACAAACAAACTATGAACTGATTTTAACAGGACTACAAAATATCAGGTATTGTTTTCTATAAGCAGTTTTATTCAAGGAAAATAACATGATTACATCATGCCAAAATAGTGACGCCAACCACAGCATGTGCATTCACTGTTCGTTATGCATCATTTCTGTTCATTTTTAAATTTGTTCTGATTACTTTGAATTATCTATGTGGTCACATATGTAGAGACTTTCCAAGCAGATTATATTTTGAGAAGACAGCAAAAATTGTCTTAGAGAGAGGAATATTTGCATGTGATGTGTTTATTCTCTAAATGCTAATTCTATCACAAGAATCAAATATATGTACTTTGTCACTGGATTTTACATGAAAGCAAATAATCCTTTAAATGTTTTCTCTAATTTAATCTAGGGTCAATCCTGACGTCAAAAACAGCAAAATGTTGCCCACAATGGGAAAAGAATGGAATCACCAATGATTGTAATTTATCATTACTTATAACCAAAAGCACGTTGAACTGAGGATTATTCCATTGTGGAAAATCAATGTGTAATGTATGCTAACTCCAGCAATGACTGCTTTTCTCTCAATAGCCATGGCATTAAGTTGAATGAGACTTCTTTAAATAAATCAATAAAAACTGTTATTTGTGTATTTCACACTTCTGTGATGGCTTGACGTTTTTCACGGGTAAGAAAATGCAGTACACCTCTTTTTAAAAGTGTCATTTTATTTCAATCAATCAATCAATCAGTTTTTATATAGCGCTTCTTTAGCAATTGGTTTCAAAGTAGCTTCACAAAGTCCCCATGAGGATCAGGCAGAGCAGACAGGAGTTCCCTCTGTGAGGGGACTCCCGCTGACTGAGGCAGGCGCTAATCACCTCCCCAGCATAAAGAACATACAAACTAAAAATCCATCGATGAACAGTTTGCCGGACAGGACCTGAAAAACAAAAAACAAACAAAACAAACAAAGACAAAACTGGAACTAAGAAATGGAGAAAACGGTTAGTAAACTGTAACATAGACAACAAACAAGTGATCAGCATCAGCTGCAGGAGGAGAGATAAATAATGAGGATAGGTTAGAGAGGAACATTGAACCACGTTGTTTTTTCAAACAGTTTGTATGTATATGGTGCTCAGGCACCATATCTGTTTAGACAAATACCAAGAGATAATTATTGGAATGCCAGTTTAAACAGATATGTTTTTAATTTAGTGAGCGTGAGCGTAGTTGAGCTGCGGACAACATCCAGTAGTTTATTCCAGAGCTTCGGGGCTCTATATGAGAACGCTCTTCCACCTCTTGTGGATTTACTAACCTTTGGTACAATCAATAGTCCTGCTTCTTTTGATCGGAGAGAGCGAGCTGGAATATATCGTGAGAGGAGACTGCTCAGGTAGGCCGGAGCCCAGCCATTCAGCGCCTTAAAGGCAAGGAGCAGAATCTGGTAGTCAATGCGATATTGTACAGGAAGCCAATGAAGAGAGCACAAAACCGGTGTAATGTGATCATATATCTTTGTTCTTGTGAGAACTCTAGCTGCTAGAACTCTGGACTAACTGTAATTTTTGTAGCGTGGTGGCTGGACAGCCGGCTAACAGAGCATTACAATAATCCATTCTGGAGGTCATGAAAGCATGCACTAATATTTCTGCATCTACGATAGACAGCATGTTCCGCACTTTAGCAATATTCCTGAGGTGAAAGAAAGCAGTCTTAGTAACATAAGAGATATGATTCTTAAACGTCAGTTCACTATCTATAATAACGCCAAGATTTTTAACTGTAGTGGAAAAATTAACAGTGTGTCCCCCCAGTTCCATATGTAAAGCAGAGAGATTCTGTAATTGATTTTTAGAGCCAATAAGTAATATTTCTGTTTTATCTGGATTTAGCATAAGAAAATTTTCATTCATCCAATCATTGATATCTGCGACACATTCTGAGATCTTATTTAGCTTTAAAGGGTCGTTAGGTTTTGCTGATATATAGAGCTGGGTGTCGTCTGCATAGCAATGGAAACTAACACCATGTCTTCTAATAATTTTGCCAAGGGACAGCATGTATATTGAGAATAGGATGGGTCCCAAAACGGATCCTTGAGGAACTCCATACTCTACTGCTATTGTGTCCGATGAGTCTCCATTTACATAAACAAACTGACTCCGGACAGAGAGGTAAGAGTTAAACCATCTTAGAGCCTGGCCCTGGATGCCTGCATCATTTTCTAGTCTCTCGAGGAGAATCCTGTGATCTATCGTATCGAAGGCTGCACTGAGATCTAGCAGAACTAGAAGAGAGATATTTCCTTGATCCCAATCAAGTAATAGATCATTTGAAATTTTAACCAGCGCAGTCTCTGTGCTGTGATGCGCTCTGAATCCAGATTGAAGTTCTTCATAACAGTTGCTCTTTTGTAAGAAGGAGCTGAGCTGTGCTATAACAACTTTCTCTAATATTTTTGACAAGAACGGAAGGTTAGAGATTGGCCTATAGTTGGATAACTCAGTAGGATCCAGGTGCGTTTTCTTGATTAGTGGTTTAATTACTGCATGTTTTAGCTGTTTGGGAACGTAACCTAGCGTTAGAGATGAGTTTATAATATTTAGAAATGGTTCTTGATCTATTTGTAGCAATTCTTTCAGTAATTTTGTTGGTACAGGATCTAGAGAGCATGTTGATGATTTAGATGCTGTGATTATTTTTAGCAGTTCTTTCAGGTCAATATTTGAAAAATTCTGCAGTGAGTGAGTCAAAGGTATAGGGTTTGAGTTAAACTGCTTTGATTGAATATGAGTTTTAGTAATTTTGCATCTGATAGAAGTAATTTTATTTGAAAATAATTCATAAAATCAATTTGAGAAATCATTTTCTTAGTAAAGAATTTAGAATAAATATTGACCTCTCTACACTAGAACTGCACCCTTAGAAAAACTCTAACCTTCAAAGTTCTGTATTCATCCTAAACAATGGTTTTGAATCACCTATTTGTTTTGGGCTCCACAAAACACACGTGACAGCTTAAGAGAAAAAAAGAATATTCACTGCTCTGACTTAAGGTTTCAGAAAATTATGCATTTTACGTTAAAGTTTCATTTTTAAAATTTATTTTTAAATAATATAATAATATATAATAATAACAATGAAAGAAATTATAAATAAAAATATAATATAATAATAATGTAATATTTTTAAATTCATGACCAAAATTACAGGAAATTAGTTAGCGTAAATTAACAGCCAGACCTTCCTGTATCAAAACATTGTGTTCTGTTCTGTGTAATGCAAGCACACGCAATTGATTACTGCTCTCTACTGAAAAGCATTGAAACTGAGATGTGGGGTGAGTTTGTCCTCATCTTTGACCCATCATTAATCTCTTCCTACTTCTATCATTAAACAATGTTCACAAGAAAGAGAACAGAGAAGGAAAGTGAAATGTTAACGTCTGCTTGCAGGTGTTGGTTTGTCTCATTGAAAGCTAATTCCATAGGATAAACGATGCAGCTCAAAGCTTGAGATTCTGCAGGTGTACCATTATCAGCAGATGAGGCGATTCACTGATTTGATCATCACTTTAAGGTTTTCAAAGACACTTTTATTGCGAAATCCATATTTTCTATTAACGTAAAACATCATGAAATTAAATTTGCAACACAGCACAATATAAACTATTGTTTATAAATATTTTAATATTGCAAAGTAATTTTAATCTATAATCTAAAACAAGTGTAACACAGGGATCTGGACAAAATGCATCACAGTCCATAGGAAGACACATTTAAACCCCTGTTAAAGATAAAAAATTATATCCCCTCAAACACGCATTCAGGGAAGTTGACAGGTCTAGTTTTACTTGACCTGAGTGCTACTTTTGACTCTGCATTATAGCATTCTCACCTATAGACTGAAAAAATGTGTTGGTCTTCCTGGGACAGTGGTAAGCGATAGTTTACCTCAAGGCTAAATTCTTTTACCCATTTTTTCAGCCTGTACACAAACAAACAGCAAATGTCCTGTCATTCCTTTTTGTGAAGAGTGAAGAACAGACGTATGACCTTGTTAGCTGACCTAAGACACCTTATTTATTAAAGAAGACATACGAGTTGGAATATTTCAGCAAACGTTTCAGCATTGAAAATACATCTTCTTACATAATCCAGCCTTTAGTTGCAGGAAAATTGAGAAGACATCATTGGTAGCTTTTGGTGTTCCAATCCAACTCGTTTTAGTATATCCTCAAATGTATATGTAGTCAACTGGAAATAGTGTTTTTGCCTTGTTTAAGTTGTTATTGATGATTTTTGAAAATAACTTCTGCCAAGCAGCAACTAAATCAGTGTTAAATGCCCAAAGAAGTGAAGTGAAGTTAAGTGAAAGTGACCAGTTGGCCAGATATGGAGTGACCCATATCTGGAATTTGTGCTCTGCATTTAACCCATCCCAGTGTACACACACAGCAGTGAACAAACACAACATGAACACACAACTGGAGCAGTAAGCAGCCATGGCTGCGACGCCCGGGGAGCAGTCGAGGAACTGGTACCTTGCTCAAGTGCTCCACAGTTGTGGTTGTCGAAGATGGGAGAGCAAGTGTTTCATCACTCACACCAACTTCAACTCGGTGGATCTGAGGTTCTTTAAAGAGACTGCAGTACATAACAAGTTGAGTTTTCCTACATTTTCTCTCATATTTACAGCACAAGCATTGTACGCTTATTGAGTTTCTTCAAAGTGCTTTCTCACAAGGACAGAGTCATCAATGACATACTTAACCTTTGAGTTCAACAAATCAAGAATATTATCAGTATATCCAGCTGAGATGCTTTCTGTTCTAGATATAACTACCTCAAACAGCTCACTAGTGTTTTCATTTGCGAGTCTCTCTGAAAGAGAAGGATTAAACTAAGAATATGCAGAACACTTTTAAGTTTTTTAACAAAATCAGGTTTGTCCGTATGAAGATTAAAATATAAAAATGATATTTGGACAATGAGCAATCTACAATCTGGTAAAAAATAGCAGAATAGAAAATAGAACCATAGATGCACCTTAAATATATTTTCCTAATAATGGAGATCAGCAACTGGTCCTTCTTCAACATTACTAGATCCTCCACCGACTACCTCGAGGTGAACAGATCCTCTGTGTGCCTCCCAAGAAAAACTCCCTGTTTTGTTAAATTAAGATTATTATCAAAAAATGTGTAAAGTTTTTAGAAGTCAGGATTTATTTTAAAAAAAAATCCATCTGCAGCTTGTGTATCTCAAGAGAGCAGAATTTCTTCTCTCATGCTCTACTCTTCTTCTGGTTGTCTGTTTATTTACAACATACATACATGTCCAATCAGATTCATTCAAGTGTGCTTTGGTGGAAGACCTTATCTACCACTTTCTTCTAGAGGAGTCATAATGAGGGGTCGTAAGCATAGCAGTTGGCGAATTTAAGATGAGGAAATCTCACCTAAACTACACTTAAAATTTCCAAAAGCTGAAGTCAAACATTAAAAAATCACACATGAAATCACCATATTTTGCCAATTTTTTGCAACTACACCAACTACAATTGCTAACCAAATGTGACTTTTTCACTGGAAACTAGGGCCATATGTGAGAGCAGAAGTACAGTCTTTTATTAACTATTCAACTATTCTATTCAATTCTAGCCACTTTCGGGTAATTAAGCTGTCAGGCTGTTGGTTGAGTTTGGAGAGGAGGGACAGCATAAAAGCAGTGGTGTAGCCAGGCTGGATCTCTGCATCGAGTGCCAGCCTGTAATTTGGGACTGAGTAGTGCAGCTTATCTCATGTGTTATCTATTACTGATATCAGCTGCCTTTTTGATACACATATGCTGAGGCAGAGGGCTTGAAACTAAAAGTTAATTGCATTGATGTACTGCATTATAAATAACCACACACTGTTTGGAAGAAAAAGATGCAAGGATCTCATTAGTTCCAAATGACCTGAAAGACAGTCCAGTATAGATCTGGAGCTTGATGGTTGCGTTTTGCTAACAAAACTGAAAAACGATTTAAAATAGTTTCAGGCATAGAGTATGATGTGAAGTGTCAAAACTAACTTGTCAAACTTGGTTTTTACGATGGGTTTGTGTTGCTATTCAGCCTCCAATCTTTCTAATCATTGAAGCTCTGAAGTTTTACTTTCATTGCCCGATGTCTTTTATACAGGTCTGTTAACGAAATAATTGTTGTGTGGTACCCAAATTTATTTAATTTTGTTAAAATGCCATAAATGTTTGACTTGGCATCAAATGCAATAGTTTCATAATCTTAGTAGCTACTAGTAAATTGCAATGGAAAATTCTGTTAATGTGCAAGGGCCAGATGAAAATGAATCCACCTTCATTAAATGTGACTGGTGTTAACGTTCTAGACAAGAGAACAGCCTGTTCTTTTCATCTCACAGAATTTCCTTTTTCAGCAGATTGCCTTTATGCCAAATAAATATATTATATTTTCATCTGAAAGCATGTTTATTCAAACACCAGTTGATTAAAACGTTTTTCATCGGTTCAAATAAAAAACTTTACCGGTTTATAAAATAGTCATACTAATTAAAAAAGCTGGATCATTTGTATGCAAACAATAACACTCTTTCATGTTTTTTAA
Source organism: Danionella dracula (assembly GCA_900490495.1). Taxonomy (NCBI): domain Eukaryota; kingdom Metazoa; phylum Chordata; class Actinopteri; order Cypriniformes; family Danionidae; genus Danionella; species Danionella dracula. The sequence goes on from UELW01000012.1 coordinate 19,111,701, forward strand.
CCCCATGTCATGTTTTGTATCATTTCATGGAGGCTACAATTGGGTTCTATTGTCCACTTGGTTTCAGAAGGAGTTTAGACCCTAAATATCTATAAGCAAGGCATGTTTATTTGTATAGCACATGTCATACAGAGGGTAGTACAAAGTGCTATACATTGGAAACAAAGAATAAAAAAGAAAGTACATTTAATAAAATAAAACAATAAAATTAAACAAGTCAAATTTGATTAAAAACTGAAAATTAAGACATAGATTAAGATAGTGAAGTGCAGAGATAAAATAGTTGTTTGGTTTGTTGATGCTCAGTCAACAAAAGTGCCACTAAACAGGTGAGTCTCTTGCCTGGATTTAAACATGACAAAAGTGTTAGTACCTTTGATCTCCTTTGTAAGCTGGTTCCATCTGTGGGCTGCATAGTAACTAAAGGAGTATTTACCCTTTTTTGAATTAACCCAGGGTAGATGTAATTTTTTTTTATCTGAAGGATCTCAGGTCCCTGTTTGGTGTGTATTCACTGATCTTGTATGTAAGGTATTTAGGTGCTAAGGTTTGAGCCTTGAGGGACTCCACATGACACTGTAGTCCACTTTGACATGTTATCACCTATGTTTACATAGAAACCTCTTCATTCTAAGTATGACCTGAACCATTTTATCACAGTTCCTGAAAGACCAGCATAGTTTTCTAGTCTATTGGGAAGAATTTTGAGGTCAACTGTGTCGAAGGCAGCACTCGCGTAGAACCAAGCAACCGAGAGAACAGATTTGTGCCATTTGCTGGAAGCAGAGCACTTATGAAACACTGCATTTTGAGACTTTCAAATGTATCAAATAGTTCCATAAAGTCTTTCTTAAGCTGTTTTGATTATCCTTTCTTTACATCGTTTTCCCCTACATGAATGATGATTTGTTTTGACTTATGCTTGCTCAAGATATCTCTTATCTACTTGTTGATGTCTGAAACTGTAGCATGAGGGAGACAGTAAGTCGGCATCGTTTTGTTCTGTAGATGCTGAATTATATCCCCAATAATCAGAGGCTTCGGCTTCACTGACACATGAGCTGGACCTTGCATACTTCTTGACCCCCTGCTTTCTGAAACGTGTGTGTGTGCTCTGATTGATGACTGACTGGCTGAGATTGATCAGTATCCAGTCATTAATGGTTCAAATCTGTTTTCCAGCAGCACTTCCTGATGAATGGATGTAGATAAGCCCAGTGCAGACAGAGAGCCTTTACGTCTATTTCCCTGAATTTGCAAGTTTTCCGCCCGATCAGGACTTTCTCCTTGCTGATTTGGGTTAGGAATAACATGCTGAGAAATTGTAGTGAGCTCACCAGCTTGTTGTTGGTTCTTGTCCAGGTCCGGTTCTTTAGAATCCACTGTATTTTGAGAACGAAGCGCATGTAGCTGTGTCTCCAGAACTGCAGTTCCTTGAAGAAGTGATTGAAGAAGTAATATACTGTATTCACAGCATTTTTCAGAGTTGTGGTATGGAGGCTGTAGGATTTCTTTTATTTTAGCCGAGTCGCTAGTGGATCCCCTCAACCCTTGGGAAGCCTTGAATGAAGTCAACTGCTTTTAGTATGAGTTTATTCAGAGAAAGACTTCCAGAAACACAGAGTTTAGTCTCCTTATATATTCCCACAAGGGAGGGGTAAACTGGACACACTGTTAACAGTTTTGGCCCACACCCAAAACACTTTACAATAACATCTCTATATATAGCAAGGGAAAAGTTCTTGAGGAAAGATAAGAGGATGTGTGAGCAGGAAAGATAAAACACAGGATGCTCTAATCATGTGCAGCAGAGAATATCAGTTTCAAACAGACCTAACACAGACAAGAGAATAACATGAATTTTAGCCTTATTCTCACGGAGGCATTTTCACTTGTCTGTATCTCCAGCTGAATCAGTCTGTTTGTCTTCCCGAGGAATTCGAGCCTGATAGAATCCCATTTCTTTTTAGCCAAGCTGTTCAGGTTTTGCTTTCAGAGCATTAGAAATAGCATTGTCAAAATAGTGTTAAATAATAGTGTTTAGAAGTTATTTAATTGTAAAAATTTAAATTGCCTCCACACTGCTTATTTCTAAAAGATGTAGATATGGACTCTAGTTGATTGTGCTGAAAAATAGGAAACCCCCTTTCCTCGTGGCACTTCCAGACCTTGTTACATGCAGATCAGGCCCAGGTTACATAATTTTATTTCAGGGAAATCTTAGATTTTTTAATCTAATTGCTAGTTATTTAACTGGAAGTAGTACTCTGAATGACCATCCAAATTCAGGGAATAACGGACAAGGTTGTATGACTAACAAATATGTAACTGGTTCACTGGATCAGCACAACCAAAGGGAATAAATAGCGGAGCTGGTGAGGAGTAAATGAGCAAAGACCGAAACAAATCAACTAACTGAATGAGAGAAACAATCAGGAGCACAAACAAACGAACATGTGGCTAATACAAACAAACCAACCAGATAGAACAAGCTGATCAGCCAGGAGTCCTGACAGTGACACTCCACTTGGTTGGGACTCAGCAGTTTGATTTTTTAAAGTTATTTAGTCCTGCTTCTTGCTTCTTCAGGAAAATGAGTTTCGAATTGGTTTGTGCTCTCTGGCTCTTTGCTGGTGTCAGCAGTTTTTTTGCAACATCCAAAGTAGGCCCATCTGAGATGACTGTAGGAGAATTGTGGGTTCTCACGTCTTCCTTGCATGGTTTCCAGGGCAGCCATCAGTGCTTGTTCCGATTCAGGGTTTCCGAATTCTTGGACAATGCTTTGCTTGAGCCACTGGTAGTTCGTATTGATGTGCTGAGGTTGTCTGTCCACAAAGCTTTGTACTTCTGGATTGCATGTGATTCAAGCAGGTAGATTTTGCATTCCCAGATGGAAATCCAGGTCCTGCAGGTAGGCTGGTATGCTTCTTTCTCCTGAGGTGTCTAGAGCGAACTTGGTGATGTTTCTGGCCAGCTTGTTGAGATCTCTCAGATCCATGACTCTCATCCTTCCATCGCAACTTTGTGGGCTTCCTCTTCCCTCTTCTCTGGTGGGTTCTCTTGACCTCACCGGAGGGTTGCCTTGAGAGTTCAGGTATTCCAGTATTGTCTGAGTATTTGCGTTCAGACTCGTGAATGGAGGGTTCTTCCTTCTGCAGCTCTGATGATGAGGCTCGATGCTATGGCCACATCGGTTCAGTTCGTAGATTGTAGGTGTGCCTCAATTCATGCATTGCTGAATCAGCTTAGTCCTTGAGGTAGCTCATCTGTCCCCTAAGAATGTGGATTTCGTCTAGGGCTGTCTTCAGGTGGCTTGCAAGGGCATCATTTTGGAGGCTTTAATTTCTGAGGTCTTCTTCATTTCTGAATCTTCTCCAGCTTCATCTGCTTCTTTTAGATTGGTCTTGAGCTTCTGATTCCAGATTCTTTAAATGATGCTTTGCATTAACCAGTTTCTTCTGCAGGTTGGCTGTGTTTTCATCACCTCTCTTCCGGGTGGCTATCAGGGTGTGACTCAGGTTCGCAGTCAGTTTTTCAAGCTCTTTGTGGTTATAGCTTTGCATCAGGTCGTTCATCATAAGGTTAGAGAGTTCTTCATCTAACTGGTCTTGGGATTGGTTTTGAAGGGTGTTTGCAGCTTCAGGTTGCATTTTGGTTGTTAGCGCACTTAGCCATCTGTTCAGATATTCTAAGTGGGTAGTCTTCTCTTTTGGAGTTGCCATTGCTTTCGTAGAAGGAAAATTTGAAATGGAGGAAAACCCTGATAAAGACCTATGGGGTCAAAGGAATAGAGTTGCTTAACTCTATTTAATGAGGGACTGTTGAAAAGGGTTCAAATTGTTAATTGGCTTGCTCTGCTTAGGAAAGAGAAAAACAAATAAGTGAAAGAAGGAAAAATTCGCTGTTAAAAACTGTTAAATATTTAAGACTGTGTACTTTCCTCAGCCCAGGCTGTATTGCTATTGCAGTTCTTAAATAATAGGTATTTAATTCAATGAATTATATGGCTATTATAAATGTCAAGTATTAAGATATGTTCTAGCTTTGCTAAGCTAAGATGTTAATGTGGTTTCTAAATCCAAGTTTCCTTCTCTATAATGAGAGAAGTGCCTAATCTTTTCAGGAATAGAATTGATACCAGCACCAGCAATGACTCTAACGGCAGCTTGTGTGACGTTCGGTCGCTATGCTCGGGAATCATGCTGTTTCTAGAATGCTGTAAAATCCTATTTAAACAAACACTTAACTTTTTCTCTTTTGCATACTTTGGTTCAGACATATGCCTGCATTCTCCACCAATTATATATGTAGGAACCTGGGGCTACATTTGGGGATTGTTGTTTCCTACATATTATAATAATTCTGGAAGGGAATTTTAGTAGCGATCAATACAGAAATGATATGCAATGATTTAGCATGGTTTACATTCATTACATTAAACCCATCTTGATTCCCATCCAGCGAGAATCAAAGTATAGCCCAAGTAGTCATACATCAAATATTTTGTATCAAAATATTAATTTTCATATAAACTAGGTAACAAGAACTAATTTAAGTGTCAGCAAGGATATGCAAGATGAGACAAAATCTGTGTTTGTGAGACAAGCAGCTTATTTACTATCAGACATAAAACACTTAACTAAAACACACTCACACACACATTCACACAAGAGCAAAAGGAAAAACAGTGTTTGAGTTGATGACTGTAACATCTCAAAGTCTAACTAGGCTTTAGCTTGTCTGTAATAGTAAAACTCATTGGGACTTAAGTCAGTTCTGAACTGCGGGGAGTCTGAAGTAAATTGAGAGTGCCTGCTTGTGGCGTTCCTTGCCAATGTCGCCACGTATTGAGATGATGCCAGATAAAGTCTGATAAAGGAATCTAAAGGTTTTAAAGAGCAGGCCAGGTGTCTGGCCTTGTTTGCATCAGAGCGGGGGTTTGTGCTCAGATCAGGATCATATAGTCTTTGATAAGAAAAACCAAAGATGCGCGTAGGTTCATCTTCAAGTTTTACAATTAAGAGCGCATGGTATATAGGCCTTATGGCCAAATGTTAGGAGTTCATTCCTTATAGACACGTATACAGAGGAATAAGACCACGAAGTCTTGAGGAACTGCACTTTCAACCTTCTGAGATGAGAGCAGTGAACAGAGCGAGAGACCTCTGAAAGAAGCATAGTGTTATATGTGCACACAGGAAGCATGAGACAGAGCACATTTGACCCTTCCAGATGGTTCTGGGCGAGAGAATGGCTGATTAACCATCATGTCTGAGTTTATTAAAGGATCCCAAAAGTTAAATAGTCTCAGAGGATGATATACCATTTAAACATTTGAATCAGGCTTGACCCAGGGAATAAGTAAAGACCAAACGTGACTAACTTAGTATGAAACATATATGAACAACCATCATTCATTTTAGGCTGCATTGCTTGGTAAAGGAGCAAGGTCACATGTTCTTGTGTCAGGAGAAACCTTACTGGTTTGTGTTTTCTTTGCACAATGTTTAATGGTACATTCAGCACCAAAATGTCGATCAAATAGTCCTTTATCCAGGAACATGATAGTAACAATATTCAGTCCACAGTCTTCCCTACGTCACTTTCTGGCTTGGAGGTAAAGATAATACAGCTTTTCTTGCTTTGAGAGAAAATGGTCTATCTGACATCTGTCTGGCTCAGAGATTTGCAAGCTTAACTTGAATAGGAGACTCGAAGCCTTGTCTAACTTGAATAAGGAGAGGGAGCTCCGAACCCTGTCTGACTTGGAGAGTGAGCTATCACTACGTCACTACCTTATGGCACCAAACATCTCATATTCTGTGCACCTGTACGCAGTAAAATCCTGAGAGTAAAATTAACTCTACGCATAGTAGGTTCAAATACACTTGGAATAGAATAAAACTGTAATACTCAAACTGGGTAAAATATCAATAAGGTTATTCTTCACTGAAAATTTGTATTTTGTGATAAACATTTGTATTTCACAATAAAAATATAAAAGCTCACAACTATTTGTCTTATCACTGTAATAATGAATGAGTTTAAACAAACGTTTTTATGGTTTCAGTTGAGGGGCTGGTAAGCTAAGGTTAGGATCAAAAATACCCAAGTAGTCAAAAGATTGAGAGAGAGTGAACAAAGAAGGGCCATAAAATCATAAAACTAAATTATTTAAAAAAGCAACTAATAACTTTTCTCTTCAGTGAACACTTACTATAATAGGTTTTCCTCTTTTCTCTTTATTTTTTTCCTGCTATGGTTGATTGATCAGCTGACACAACTTCTAGTTTGAGCAACCTGAGATGGAATTTTTGTAACAGATTGCGTATTGTCTCTCCCTTACTGTAAATTGCTTTGAACAAAAGCGTCTGCCAAATACAGAAATGTAAATGTATATGAAAATAACTATAATTGACTATTGAATTTATTATTTACTTAATGCGTGCGGTTGCACACTAACGCTGAAGTTGGTTTTCTCAGCTGGAGCACATCTCTAGTATGATGTAGCTGATTTTACGATTTCCACTTTCCATTTTACGTTTGTGGCAGCAGAAAGATGCATCTAGAATTCCCACTGTTCAATCATAGGCTACTGAACAGAGTGGCATGTAATACATTGCAGACATGGCAGTTCCATCAAGAAACAAACAAACCTTGTGCACTTTAAAGCTTTCTTTAATCAAAACAATTCTGAAGCAGTTTGCGATGTATGTTTCCTTGAGGATGATCAAACATCCTTTTGGCAAGATAACCTTTTCTCTGTATAATGCAAGCGTGTGCTGCCCAGTGACAGGCTAGCTCTAGTTGCTAACAATAGCATCTTCTGACTGTGAAAGAACCTAAACACTGCAACTAAGACAAGCTTGAAACTTAAAAGCTTAATTAATAATATACCATAAGAAAAAGTCTTCCCTAAGAGTAATCTTCATTCTTAAATTTCAAAATTCTATCATGAAATAGCTGTTTTTCTTAATTCTGTTTAGAAATGTACTTTTAAATGAAAACACTTATTCAACTACCTAAATATATTTTTGCTTAAAATACCATCTTCTTTTGTTCCTGTCATGTGTTATTAATATAGAAACATTCAAGTGGAAATGAGATCAAATTAGAACCTAAACAAACAAGCACATACATAAATAAATTAAAAGGTACAAGGACCAAGAATAATTATTTGTTGGTCAAAGAAGGAGAGGAGGGAGAAGGATTCGTAGGCAGAGAGAGAAGAGGAAAGGCAAGAGTACAGGTCTGAGAATAGGGACTCTCAACGTTGGTACAATGACCGGGAAAGGTAGAGAGCTGGCGGACATGATGGAGAGAAGGAAGGTAGATATTCTGTGTGTGCAGGAGACCAGGTGGAAGGGTAGCAAAGCGCGTAGTATTGGAGGGGGATACAAACTGTTTTACTATGGTGAGGATAGGAAGAGAAATGGGGTAGGAGGGATCCTGAAGGAGGAGTTTGTGAGGAATGTTTTAGAGGTGAAAAGAGTGTCTGACAGGGTTATCAGTTTGAAGTTAGAGATTGAAGGGGTGATGTTGAATGTAGTGAGTGGTTATGCTCCACAAGTAGGCTGTAAGCTGGAAGAAAAGGAGAGATTCTGGAGTGAGTTAGATGAGGTGAAGGAGAGTATTCCCAGAGGGGAGAGAGTAGTGGTGGGAGCAGACTTCAACGGTCATGTGGGCGAGGGCAACAGAGGTGATGAAGAAGTGATGGGCAGGTTTGGTGTTAAGGAAAGGAATCCAGAAGGACAGATGCTGGTGGACTTTGCCAAGAGGATGGAAATGGCTGTAGTTAACACTTATTTCCAGAAGAGGGAGGAACATAGAGTTACCTACAAGAGTGGTGGTAGGAGTACGCAGGTGGACTACATCCTAAGTAGACGAGCCAATCTGAGAGAGATCACTGACTGCAAAGTAGTGGTAGGAGAGAGAGAGAGCCAGACAGCATCGGATGGTGATGTGTAGGATGTTTTTGGTGGTCAGGAAGAAGAGGGGAGGAAAGATGGAAAAGAAGACCAAGTGGTGGAAGTTGAAAAAGGAAGACGGTTGTGAGGAATTCAGACAGAAGCTGAGACAGGCTTTGGGTGGCCAGGAAGAGCTTCCAGAGGACTGGGAAACTACAGCAGAAGTGATCAGGGAGACAGGTAGGAAGGTGCTAGGTGTGTCAGCAGGAAGAAGGAAAGAAGATAAGGAAACATGGTGGTGGAATGAGGAAGTACAGGACATCATCCAGAAGAAGAGGCGAGCTAAAAAGAAGTGGGACATCGAAAGGACTGAAGAAAGTAGACAGGACTACAAGGAATCACAGCGCAGGGTGAAGAGGGAGGTGGCAAAGGCCAAACAGAAGGCATATGATGAGTTGTATGCCAGGTTAGACATGAGGGAAGGTGAGAAGGAATTGTACAGATTAGCGAGACAGAGAGACAGAGATGGGAAGGATGTGCATCAGATAAGGGTGATTAAAGATAGAGATGGAAGGGTTCTAACGAGTGAGGAGAGTGTGCAGAGAAGATGGAAGGAGTATTTTGAGGAGTTGATGAATGAGGAGAATGAGAGGGAAAGAAGGGAGGAAGAGGTGAACATTGTAGAGCAGGAAGTTGAAAAGATTAGAAAGGATGAGGTGAGGAAGGCTCTGAGGAGAATGAAGAGTGGAAAGGCTGTTGGTCCAGATGACATCCCTGTGGAGGTGTGGAAGTGTCTAGGAGAGACAGCAGTGGAGTTCCTATCTAGGTTATTCAACAGGATTCTAGAGAGTGAGAAGATGCCTGAGGAATGGAGGAGAAGTGTCCTAGTGCCAATCTTTAAGAACAAGGGTGATGTGCAGAGTTGTAACAACTACAGAGGTATAAAGTTGATGAGCCACACAATGAAACTCTGGGAAAGAGTAGTGGAAGCTAGGCTAAGAAGGGAAGTGGATATTTGCGAGCAGCAGTATGGCTTCATGCCCAGGAAGAGCACTACTGATGCAATTTTTGCTCTGAGAATGCTAATGGAGAAGTACAGAGATGGTCAGAAGGAGCTGCACTGCGTCTTTGTGGACTTTGTGGAAGCATATGACAGGTGCCGAGAGAGGAGCTATGGTCCTGTATGAGGATGTCAGGAGTGGCAGAGAAGTACGTCAGAGTAGTTCAGGATATGTATGAGAGGAGTATGACAACAGTGAGATGTGCTGCAGGTCAGACGGAGGAGTTCAAGGTGGAGGTGTGGCTACATCAAGGATCGACTTTGAGTCCCTTCTTGTTTGCTATGGTGATGGACAGGTTGACAGATGAGGTCAGACAGGAATCTCCATGGACAATGATGTTTGCAGATGACATTGTAATCTGTAGTGAGAGTAGAGAGCAGGTGGAGGGACAGCTGGAAAGTTGGAGGTCTGCTCTAGAAAGAAGAGGAATGAAAGTCAGTCGTAGTAAGACAGAATACATGTGTTTGAACGAGAGGGAGGGAAGTAGAACAGTGAGGTTACAGGGGGCTGAGGTCAAGAAGGTGGAAGAGTTTAAGTATTTGGGGTCAACAGTCCAGTGCGACGGGGAGTGTGGAAAAGAGGTGAAGAGGCGTGTGCAGGCAGGTTGGAGTGGGTGGAGAAAAGTGTCAGGGGTGTTGTGTGACAGAAGAGTGTCATCAAGAATCAAAGGAAAGGTGTACAGAACAGTAGTGAGACCAGCTATGATGTATGGGTTAGAGACTGTAGCAGTGAGGAAGAGACACGAGGCAGAGATGGAAGTAGCAGAGATGAGGATGTTGAGGTTCAGTTTAGGAGTGACAAGGATGGACAAGATTAGGAACGAGCACATCAGAGGAACAGCTCAGGTTGGTTGTTTTGGAGACAAAGTCAGAGAAGCCGGATTGAGATGGTTTGGACATGTGCAGAGAAGGGATAGTAGTTATATTGGTAGAAGGATGTTGGAGATGGAGCTGCCAGGCAAGAGGGCAAGAGGAAGGCCAAAGACAAGTTATATGGGTGTGCTGAAGGAGGACATGAAGGTAATTGGTGCAAGAGTAGAGGATACTGAGGCCAGAGTTAGGTGGAAACAGATGATTTGCTGTGGCGACCCCTAAACTGGGAACAGCCGAAAGAAGAAGAAGAAGAAGGACCAAGAATAATTATTTAAAAATAATTAAAACTAAATAAAAATATGAAATCAAAGAATAATTTAAAACCCATTATTTTAAACTCAAGTATTTAAAAAGCTGCATGCACATTTTGAAAGATGTGACTTTGCTTAATGTTTTCATGAGCCCTGACAGGCTCTTAAGTTCTCTCTGCTGTAAACGCTCGGTTTCTCAAATAAACACGTGTAATGCAAACTTTAAGATTTCTGGACACTCAGACCGTTCTCTTTTTGCAGCGGATGCCCTTCTAGCTGCAACCCACCAGAAATATCCAGACACACTCATGCCCTCTCATACACTACATACAATTGTTTTTACCCAATTCCCCTGTACTGGACTTGTGGGGAAACCGGAGCACCCGGAGTAAACGCACGCGATCTCGAGGAGAACATGCAAACTCCACACAGAAATGCCAACTAACCCAGCCGAGGCTCGAACCAGCAACCTTCTTGCTGTGAGACATCTGTGCTACCCACTGCGTTGCCGTGACGCCCAGGAACATATTAACATTTTAACGTTTGAATTATTAAAAAATATGAAACAAATAACAATAATAATAATATAACAAAACTGAAAACCACTCAAAGGTCAAAAACTGGCAATGCCATGTTTTTATCTTTCATCTCTACTGTTGTTGTCATTTTTATAATTATTTTATGTTTAGAAATTAAATAATCACTCTATGTACTGGCAATGTATGTTTTTTATAGCTTATTGGTTAATTTTTTAATAAAATATAGTAGCAAACTATAGGTCACCTCTTCTATTTTTTTATTTGCCTGGGAACTACATTAACTAGCTTAAAGTTACCATTAGCTTTCCCATTTTCATTTTCTGATTGGACGAGAGTTAAGAATCAATAATCCTTTCTAATCATCATTAGTATGAGTGTTAACCATAGAGAGCATAGTAATACCAAGTAATTTATCTTCCTATTAATTTGATTAAAGTGTGTTTGACAAGCAAATTTTTTATGAAAAAGAACATTTTGAACGGCTGGATTTGATAATGTAATAGTAATCAATTAGATTAAAGTTAATGGATATATATATATTTTTTTTTATGGAAATTTTGCCCTCAATTTAATTGAGTTTGTTCAATGAGTATTTTTTTAGTGCACCAACGCTTTTTGTTGTTAATTATGTTACTTAAAGGGGATTTTTTTACTCTTGATTTTTTTTATGTGAACTGTGAAACGATTTAGTTTTAAATTGAACTATAAAACTGTTTCCATACAGAATTGAGTCTGTAGTCTCCAGCTCCATCTAGCGGCAGGTTCCAGTATATAGAAAAAATATGTATTATAAAAATATTTTTAACACAACGGAAAAGTCCATGTGTCTGCCTGAGCACATGTGAGAGTAATCGTGTGTGTGGGGTGGGTTCTAGGTTTAGCACAGATCAGAGCACCTGCACACTGCCCTCAATCCTCTAAGGATCTTATTGTCAATCACCAGTGCAACTGTCAGTCTTTCTATCTCCTCTCTCTCTCTCTCTCTCTCTCTCTCTCTCTCTCTCTCTCTCTCTCTCTCTCTCTCCTCTCTCTCTCTCTCTCTCTTTCTCTTTCTCTGTCTCTGTCTCTCTCTCTCCCTCTCTCTCTCTTGCTGTCTGTGGAGTCATGGTCTCGTGCAGGACAGGATTAAATGAATACAAACAAGGTTGCTCAGCGCAGATGATCTGACAGCAACAAACAAGAAGTCATGGCATCAGTGGTGAGTATTTTTGCACCCTTTCTATTCAGATCTATTTAATGTATCTAACTTTTTTCAGTCACTAAAGTCTAATATTTAGAATTTCCAAGAAAATGTAATGAGTTTTTGAATGCTTATGCTTAATATGAGGTGCATAAATGGTTTAAATCAGTTATTCCTGTTGAATTGTGTTGTACTTTGAAAAAAGTTTTTAATAGCTTGAATCAAAAAATATTTGTCACATGAACAATATCTGTTATTTTGCAGTTTCTAAACATACTTAAATTGAATTGATTACACTTTATGTATTCATATATTTGCATTTTTCAGGCTGATATGTAAAATAATTGACACATAAATATTATTTATTTGTTTAACCTTTTTTTATTGCGATACTGCTCCAAGAAATTTATAGTTTTGTATATTAGCTAACCAGGAGCCATTGCAAACACAATCAATTTTAAGCAGCCATTTTACAACCCACTGACTCATTCAACATGCTTTTTGATACTGTAACTAGAACTAATGTAAAATATAATTTAAACAATGATCAACTTTTTATTTTTATTTTACAATACTATTCATAATTATAAACAAGAGCTAAATTCCTTCTGTTTTTTTTTCTTCAAAATAATGCTTACTTACTGTATATCCTATGAGACATTGCCCTAATTATTTTTTTATTGATCTATCTATTGTTTTGCTTGCTTTGGAGAGAAAAGGGGTAACATATTAAAAGGGTAAAAATACAACTTTCACAACTTAAATAGTTCATGTTGGTGATGAGCTTAAAATGAAGTCCTTTTAAAGCTGGTGAATAATAAAGTCGGAAAATATTTATTTGTTTTATATTCACAACTATAAAAAAGGCAATATATGGCTAAAGGAACATAACTGCTCTTTTCTGAGGATCTCCTGAATGGTAACATCATTTAGAAATGCTGTGATTAATATATTTAAGTCAATTGAATGTATGAAACTCCTATAAATATTTCATTGTAATGGCATTTAATCAATCAATCATTAAAACATCAATGAATTGATCTGTTTTGCTTTATATGTTCCAGATTCCGGAGGGTTTGACTTGCCAGGGGAAATGTGTCCTGCTCAACATGAGAGGTTGTGGCTTCCAGGCCTCTTCCAGGAAGGGCAGACTCTCCCGTACTCCTGCACTCCATCTCTTCCCCACACAGTCTTTATCTTCATCCTCTTCTTCCAGCTCTTCCACTTCATCCACCAGCCAGGATCTGCCCAGAGCTCCTGCTCACAATGCTCAGCCTCTAGAAAAAGAAAAAGAGGTTGAGAACTTAACCCCCCGACGGCCACTGAAGCTTGCTCCACTAAAACTCCCCTTGGAGGTCAGAGAGGCTCAGCGGCAGAAGATAAGAAGTGCACATGAAGCCTGGAAACCCGCCGCCATCAGTCCGAGGTGCCCACGAAAAGCTAAAGTTTGCTGGATGGAGACTCCAGGGAAGGCACCAGATCGTGTCATACTGAGCACCATTGCAGAACACCACAAACCCCTGCAACTTGCCAATCAAGTAAAGAAAGAGGGGCAAGTGGAAGGTAACTGGGAAAAAATGTAATGTAAAATAACATGAGAATGCCAAAATAATGTTTTTGAGTGAACATGAGAGGAACTGAACCAAAAAAGCATCATGTACATTTGGCAAAATAATGTTTTTGAAATGTAATCCAAATGATCTTCTATTGTGCGCAAAGTTATAACAGCAAAGAATACACATATTTGAAAGTTTTAAGATTTAATTGTTGAGGGACCTCTCCCTGTTAAAGTATGTTTGAATGTTTCTCTTCTAATCAAAGGCAGTCAGCCAATCCAATCAGCACCTGCTTCAAAGAACATCTGCCAATCAGGAGCTCTAGTTGAGCAGCAGGATGCAGTGAGGAGGCGTATGAGGCTCCGCAGGACTCAGCGGCTTGAAGAGGATCAGAGTAAATCAGGATCATCAGCTGGAGGGATGTCTGGTGAGGAGTGCACACCGCCTTCCACTGAGCCAGGAATGAGTCAAGCTGCTGCCCAGAATGCTCCCTGCGATGTCAACCACGTACTGATGAAGAAACCGCAGGAGCCGGTGGTGTGTAAGAAGGGGGCAATGGGCCAGATTGAAAGGGTGATGGCTGGTAATGACGTTCGGGAAGCTATTCTGTGACTTTTTGACCCTGAGAGGTAGTGCAACATGTAGTGTTAGAGATTGAGACTGAGAGATGGCGTGTTTACCAAGAATCCTTCTCCCCATAGAATAGAGCTCAGATGAAGTAATGTAGAAAACAGCAGCAGGTCTCATAGTTCCGAGGCACTGTATTTGTACTTCTTTTAAAGAATAATGTATTATAATATTGGCTGAATGTTGAATCATAAAACTTCAAAATATTTTGTAGTCTTTGTCTACACAAAATTTTTACGTTTTGATTTTAAAACATACTTTCCCTTAAATTGGAAGACTATGTGTTATCATTTATCATTGTGTGAAATAAAGTGTTATGAACCTTATAGTTGTGAATATTATTTGAAAACTTTTAAAGATTTGTATCACAGACATTGCACAACCACCCAATATGTTTAAAACCCATGTGATACATGAATCATCTAGAGTGTCTTTTAGCAAAATGATTTAAATTTGAGGAATTAGACTAAAATGTGCTTTCTTTACTAAGAGAGATTGAGAAAAAGCTGCTATTTTCTGTTCCGAAATGTCATAATCTAATTCTGTTATACCAACATTAATAATTCAAATCCTGATTTTAATATTAAAGGTAAATATAATAACAAATGGATAACTATAATAACAAACAGCAGAGTAAGATAATTTATGAGATATGTCAGTATCGGAATGTGAATACTAGGTGAAGATACTTTTAAATGTTATTGTTGGATGTTTTAGCCTGATTTAGAAAAAGTGAGATCACTTCAGATGCGCAGGGAATTACTAAAGTTAGATTAGATAGCAAGTTCATTGTTCAAAGTGGATGAGCTTCATATTAATCTGTGGAGTTATCTGCAGGAACATATTGTCAAGGTTAGTGAACAATATTTAACTCTGCAAATGCTGGAAACCGTAATCTCGGCAAGTTGTATAACATTACCGTTATGAGATTACTCTCGTTTTCCCGGTGAGTATTATCTTTTACACATATTTGTTGGACCTGAGAATGCTCTTCCTCCCTTGGTGGATTTACTAATATTCTAAACTATCAGTTATACTTGCTGAATTGTATTGTACATTGAAATAAGTTTTAATAGCTTGAATTTTTTTTCAGGCTCATATTAATTTTATTTTAATGGTTTTGTATATCAGCTTACCAAGAGCTGTTCCAAGCATTTTGATATTCTCTTGAATTCCTAATCTATTTTCAATGAATACTTACCAGACTTGTCAAAGGATACTCATTTTTGAACATCTCTGTCTTAAAAAAATAAATAAAAGAATGACACGAAAAACTGACAATCAATAGCAAAAAGCCATGTTACACCCCACTGACTCTTAACATGACTTTTGATACTGCTATTAATACTAATGTAAATATATAATTTAAGTAATAGTCAACTTTTTTTTTTTTTACAATAGCATTATTCATAATTATAAACCATAGCTAAATTCCTTCGGCTTTTTTTTTCAAAATACAAAACAATACTTACTGTATATCCCATAAGACATTCCCCTAATTATTTATTCATTGGTTTATCTATTGTTTTGCTTGGTTTGGAGAGGAAGGGGTAACAAATTAAAGGGGTAAAAATACAACTTATGAAACATGACTTTCATAGTTAATGTTGGTGATCAACTTTAAAAGTCCTTTTAAAGCAGGTGAATAATAAAGTCGGAAAACATTTATTTGTGTTATTTTCAGAGCAGTAAAAAGGCAATTTTTGGCTCAAGGAACATGTCTGTACTTTTTTGAGGATCTCCTGAAGAATAATATAATTTATAAATGCTGTGATTAATATAATGACGTTAATTTAATGCATGAAACTCCTATAAATATTTAATTTAAACCGCATTTAATTGTACCACATCACTGAATTTATCTGTTTTGCTTCTTTATGTTCAGATTCTAGAGGGTTTGACTTGCCAGTGGAAATGTCAATCTGTGTCAGTCTTGAGTCTTGATTGATGAACCCACGTCACCAAAAGTAAAAGTATATTTTACTTTATAGAGTGTCTATGCATTATTTTCGTCCTAAAAATTTTTAATCTTGCTAAAGTAAAAAAACCAACCCATTTTTTCTATTTATTATTTTATAAATTAGGTAATAACAAAAGGCCCACCCTGCGATTCAAAGTTGTAATGTAATTAAAACTAAGCATGGCTGAGTCTAGTTTAAACCTGTGAGGGAGAAATGGTGGCTGTGACAAGTGATCTGGGGTGATTTTACATACAGTATGAGGGAAGTGGGCAGTTGCTCAGGGCGTCATCGGGTGTTGGCTTTTGTTTGTGTTTGTGCGTGTGTGTGTGTGTGTGTGTGTCTGCGTGCGTGCGTGTGTGTATGCTGCCCTGACATCATGTATGGTCCTATTAAAAAAGGCTATTAAAGGATGCAGTGTACTAAAAAGATAGAAATATGCAACCACAAGTCTAATTGCAGCAGCGGGCACATGGCTTTAAACATCTAAGCACTGGTGGAAGAGAAGGAAAGGTGTCTAAGTTAACAGGTCATCTCAAAACACCATGAAAATGTTTCTTTTTAAAAATATACTATTGTATAATATAACATTTTATAAAAAAAAATTGGGAGTTGTCTCATTTAGAAGTAGACTGTATTACTTAATATAAAAGGACATCACATTTAAAAAAAAATTAATGTAGGGAATCTTAAACAAATCTGAATGGAATAATTAAAATTATTATTTTTTTAAATGCATATAATTCTCCCTCATTACATAGTTGTTTTCCAAAGTAAACTTGTCCTGCAATTAATTCTGAAAGAGCACGTTTTGAAAATCATCCTCACTCTAGCAAAAAGAAGTAATACCATTTACTGTTTCTGCTCCTTTTTGCAGATCTCCATCTGTGTGGAGGCATCAGTTGTTCTGTCGGACTCTTGCTAAAGTTAGTCTGACCCCGCCAAGCAAGGGCTTTCAAACCAAGGAGAATGGAAACAGATCTTGTTTCCTTTGCCCACCACAAAGCTCAAGCTGTTCCAGTTTCTTCTTGCAGAAAGAGTAACTGTTACGTTTACTCTCGGATGTTTACTGCTGTGTTCCTCAGTTGTTGAGATGTTTTACAGAGCATAACGTTGGTGATTTTAGGGGCTATGGAAAGTTCATGTGTGTTTGATGTCTGGTAAAGTACTCAGTGAAGACAAGACTCTTCAGAGACTCACTGAACACACAGGAAATCTTAGAAACAAGACCTTTGGTGGGTCAGACAGGAAGAAGTAAAACTAAAAACACGACTTGACATGAGCTCTATATGGGGAAGGCAATCATGTTTCATAGTATGAAAGTGGATTTCCCATTGGACATTATTCTGGGCTGTAGTTTAACATTACTGTTGTCCAAGAAGACTTTACACATGGAAAACTAGGAACTGCTGTTTGGACAGAAAAAAAACATGGATTTCTCCTCTTAAATCCACTTCTCATGTACAACTGTCCTTATAACTGAACATCCATCTGGCTATTTATTCTTTCAGTTTTATTCTCTCTCTCTCTCTCCTTCCCTACCCAACCATCCAACTTACTGTTGGTTTGTCAATTAACTATATCCATTTGGCAACTACAGATAGCCATTTTTCTCTATTTGCCTTTCAATTCATGAAAACAATAACCTACGTCATGATTCCTGCTCCTCTTGCTTTAACTATTATTTATAAGTTTGTTCATCCATTCATTGGTAAAGTTATCATTTTGTCCTTGCTTTGAGCTTATATTCATCCAGTCATCCATCCTATCCATTACCTATCCTACCCTAAAAATGTTTTGGAACTAATGTTAAGGTTCTGTCATGCATTTCTTAAACAGTAATGCATCATGTTTAGTCAACACAATGTTAGTTTATGCTATGCTAAAAAAATGTCAAAACCTTGATCTAAATGTGGAGATGCATAGAGAGTGCATGAAAGCTTATTAAAACATTTTTAAATCCAAAACCATATCTAAAAACAGATTTTCTTCTGTCTTCATAATCTAACATAAAAAGAGGAAACAAGCTGTAAACAGAGGTTGATGGCTTCTAGGAGACGATTGCGAGCTGGTGTCCTCACTGGTTTGATGGAGCAACAAGGCCTTATTCATCTAAAACGAAAATCTAAAATCTTACAGAATATAAATATACCAGGCATCAGATCTAGAACACATCAGATAACCATTTCTCTTATGTCTCTTATGACAGACTGACAGCAAAGATTTCTTTCTGCTGATTGGCTTGGCTTGTCCTGTGAGGTTGAGATATAATCTGTGACCTGTATGAGTTGTAGTCAATGGATACAGTTGACAGTTAACCATTGAATAGCATAAAACTGCTCTTTTCCTCTGTATAATAATAAATGTGTAAAAAAAACATGTTATGCTCTATTTATTCTCATCTTAAATGTTAAACCATTTCAAACAACCAAACCTGTAAAAGCAATTGATTACAGGTAAAGTAACAGGTTTTTAATTATTTCATCACATACATATTTGATGTATTTTGCAGGTATGTGTTTACAGAAAAAATACAATATTTATATACAATAATATGTACAATGTTTATCTGTGTTGTTTTTTACAGTGTATTTGTTGAGCCTATCTGAAGTTTATTATGCAAATAAAAAGATAATAAATGATTTTTAAAACAATTATTTACACATTCTCTTATTTATAATGTAACAAAAATATCTCTGGTTTTATATTTTCCTCGCCTTTCAGATTTTCCCCTAAAATGTTTCATCTTACCCAATTTAAACAGTTCTTAAACTGAGAACTCTAAACATAGACATTAACTTTGTGGCAAGAAATCAGCCTTCAGCCCCATGGCAACCTGTTTTAAGCACAGCTTGGTTTAAAGAGAAGACTCCATAAAGCCACAGAGAAGAGAGGGGAAAAAGAGATGACAAGAAAGAAAGTGACAAAAATATCCTGGAAAGTCACTCTATAATTGGCACAGTCTGTCAGAGCCTTCCTTTATGTGTATGTGAACAGGGCAGGGCAGGAATCGAAACCCAACACTTAGAGGAGCCGTCTGTCGTCCCTCCCACATCCCAGCACACACTGCACACCACACCACAGCGCTGCCTGCTGATCTCTGAGAGTCTATGGAAGCTGTGGATAGGCTTACCTGGAGCTTTACTGAAGAGAAGAGGATGCTTTGAGACTTTGAGGTTTTTCTGGAAGAGCTTGAAGAGAGTTATCTGACAGTGTCGGTAAGAGTAAAAATTCATTTTCATCCGATGATAACCGTTGATTTGTTTGGTGAAGGATGAATCTGATGTGCAGCTACCTAGTTACATGTTTTCCCACCTTGAGGAACTTGGGTTGAAAGGAAAAAGTTTTTTTTCTTTTGAGGCAATGCAGATATATGCTTTATTTATTGCAGGTTGGTCCTGGATGGCTCATTTTCAGCAGAGAGAAAGCTGAAAGCTGGGCCCTTGTGTGTCAGTGAAGATATGCTGATAGATTTCAGGGTGAAAATACACGCACAAATAGAGACCTTTAATATTAATCAACAAATCATCTTTCTTTTCTTATAGTACTTGTATGTATGACAAATTGCAAGTAGACAATGAAGTATTAGAAAACTAAAGAGGCTTGGGTAAAGACGTTATATTAAACTATGAAGTTAAAAAGGATAAAAAAAGATATTTGAACTTTTCATTCTAAAGTGCAAACAGTAAACTAAGATGAGATCTGCTGTAAAACCCTTTATAGGGCACTCATTGAGTGACTCCGGAAGTGTCACTGTGGGTTATTACAAGATTGAAAATTTAAGACTACAACAAACAGACATAAAGTATATGATTGAGTAGCCTGTAAAAAGTAAATTAAAGCTCATTTTTACTGTTAGTGATAAAGAGTTACGAGACAGGGTTTAGAGACGTCAGTAGATCTTTTTAAGACCTCCCCATGAGTGAGTAATACCAGCCCTGGCTGGACAAGGTACTAACGTCCAAATGTAGAGGACTAACTCCAGATGACGTAAATCACTGTTGTGCAGAACTAAAAACCAGTGTCAATCTCTGGGCTCCCTAACATCTCTAACAGTCCTCAATAACAGGACATTCACAAACTGAATACAGTTCAACTCAGCAACCACAATGCCAAGCTAACATTATAATAATTTACCTTACCTGGAGCGAGTCTTTGTGTACTCAAAACTACAAATTTCAAACTTGTTCAAAACTACAATCAAAATTGTGCTAGCTGTTCAAGAGATCCCCAGAATCACATTGTAGAAATCCCATTACTAGACTATCCCCGGCCCCTAATAAATCTTCAGAAACAGCTCAGAATCAAAACCTGCTGAAGTGCTGAGCCTCCCGGTTTGATAACTGAGGGTTATTAAGGAACTCTGCTTGATTAGTCTGGTGGAATCTGAAGCACCTGCTGGAGGGTTTGAGAGAAAACTGACTTTGTGCCGGGTGTCAGGAGTCCTTCAGAAAGCAGCATTTCTTCTGGCTGTGCTCAATGGCAGGAAGTGGAGTATGATCGGTTCGGTGGTTTTCACCAGCCTCTGCAGTGTCAGCAACAGCACAGCTTTCGTATTAAACTGTAATGTAGTTGGTTAAGATGCTCTCTATTGCACAGTGACAGAAGTTCACCAGGATGTTATATGACAGCTAGTTTATTGCTGTTGATCATCCACATACCTAAGGATTACGTTAGATTGGGCTTGCAGTTGTAGGTAAAGAGGGAAAAAAGGAAGGGGCTCAGCATGTAGCCCAGTGGTACTCCAGTGTTAAGTTTGATGGTGGTGGAGCAGATATGGCCCGACATGCCATTACAATGTCTTTCAGTCAGAAAGTATATAATCCAGTTGTATAATGTTCAAGTCTTTAAGTTTTTATAGCTTGGAGGGTATGATGGGAATGATTTCTGAGCTAAAGTAAACAAACAACATTCGTGTTTTTATTGTCCAAGTGTGAAATTGCAGAATGTGGTGCTATTGGAATTGCATCTTAAGCGCTCTTACTATGATGGCAGGCAAAAATGATGCGAGCCTACTTTGGATGTCTTTTACTTGTGCCAGAACCAGTTGATCGTGGCACTTCTTAATGATGGCTGTGAATATTACTGGAAAGTTGATTTACCATTGGTTAATTGAAATAGAATTTAGGAAAATTACAGGGAAAAGGAAATTAAAGGTTGCTAATGGAACCGATGCTAAATTGTTACCAGTTCCTAAAAAAATTCAGAATTTTTTATTTTGGCATTAAAGAGGAACTTTTTTTGCTCATTGTACTTTTTTTCATTCATCGTTTGTGGTTATGCCTTGATTTTATATATATATATATATATATATATATATATATATATATATATATATATATATATATATATATATATATATATATATATATATATATATATATATATATATATATATATATGTATATATATATAGACATTATAGATGAACATAATCATTCTAAACTCATATACACTCACAGGGCCCTTAGTGGTTGCATACTTATCCCTATCCTTTTAGTAAGCTCTGGATTCAATTCATTTTCATTATTCAGATATAGAGCGTCACGGTGGCGCAGTGGGTAGCACGGTCGTCTCACAGCAAGAAGATCGCTGGTTCTAGGCTCGGCTGGGGCAGGTGGCATTTCTGTGTGGAGTTCTCCCTGTGATCGCGTGGGTTTCCCCACAAGTCCAAAGACATGCGGTATAAATGAATTGAGTAAGAACAATTGCCCATAGTGTTAAAGTGTGAATGGGTGTGTGTGTGAATGTTTCCCAGCGATGAGTTGCAGCTGGAAGGGCATCTGCTGCGTAAAACATATGCCAGAGAGTTGGCGGTTCATTCTGCTGTGGCGACCCCGAAAGGGAAGAAAGTCTACATGAAGATGAATGAATATTCAAATATACAGGCAACACAAAGTCACTAAAACCACCATGTCCAAAACACTACAAAAGACTTTAAAAACTACAAAAGTGTTTTAGCGGGAACAATGCTAATTTTATCTGAAATCTGTGTGGCCTCACTGTCGGAGCAACTATATAAACAACTGTATGTAAAAACATACAATCTAAACAAAACGATATGATCTGAAGGGAAATGGAGAAGAACATTAATAACATACATTTGTATTTACCATATTTTGACATTTGCAGGATTTTTTAGTTTTTCTCTATGGTTTGAAAGCATGAAAGAACATTAGTTATGTGCTCAAATGAGCATCTTATGAAGAATAAATGAGAATTAATGTGGTTGGCACATCAGTCAGTCCATGACTGTGTAACACTTGTGTATCCATCATTCTATCTCAATGTATTATTATAAACTATATCTCAGTTCTAAATGTGGATAAGGAATCACCTCACATTTGTTCCTTTGGCTCCTCAGGAGGAACGACCAGATGATAATCTCACCATAGTGTCTGTATCATTACATAAGAGTGCAGTGGGGGATGGAGTTTCGATTTGGGCTCAGGATCACTTTGGTCCTAACTGTTCTGGCTTTAACTCTGAATGGAAGCCTTGTTGAAGGACAAAGGGCAGGTGAGATCACATATTAGTCTAAATTGAATCCTTTTATTAATCCTTTTATTGGTGGCTTTAGTTTTGACTTTTAATGAGACTGATGTCCAATGCAATAAAAGGTTCTACCCTTATCAAACTAAAAGCTTTAAATTATCCATAAAGTTCTTTTTATCATCTAAAGTTTTTTTTTGTAAAAAGTTGTCAGCATGCACAACTGAAAGCTTTTAATTAAGAGTGAGTGATATGTGTCTTAAATAATATCACAGTATTTCTATGAATCTTGGCGATAACAATATGAAGCCATATTTTCTCATAACAGTAAAAAAACAAAACAAACATGTAAAGTTTGTCTTTAAATGTTCAGTATAAAGCTAATAAAAATGTTTAGAATTTAAGTTATTAATTAAATATCCAAATACAGCAAAATCTATTCATTCAAAAACATTCATAATTTATTAAATATTCAAATACAGCAAAATCAGAAAAGTTTCACTCACTCAAATGTTGATTTTGCTATGTTCTCATTAAACACAAATTGTTTACTATTGTAGTTTCTTTTTGTTTCTCCTTATTGGTTGCTCATTTACCTATAGGTTCAGTGTGTTAGTGCCAAATCTTTTAACCTGTTGTGGTAATTAGATCATTGCATATTTAAGTTCCCTGTTTGCTTGTGATTGTTGTTTGATAATGCATTTAGATATCTCCTTCTTGTGTCATTCATTGGTTACTCTTCTCTTTAGTATTTAAAACTGTTGTTTCAGTGTCCGTATTGGTTTGGTTTCTGTTACTCCATGCCGAATCTACCCACTTGTTTCTAGCATTTCTAGCTGTAAGTCTAGCATTCATTATTGTACTTTTATGTAAAATACAACCTTATTTTTCAATTTAGATAATGAGTAACCTACATTTTTAACAAGGGTCACAATATTCAGCTTCAAACCATTTTCCCATTTTCCTCATTGCTGAAAGCTAATCCCACACAACAACATATTGCATATCGTTTGAGACGGATCACCTGGACTGTGTAAATGCCATAATAAGAAATTTAAGTTTCTTATTCTTTATAAATGTATTTTGTTCCAGGCTGCAAGAATGTCCACTATGATCTAGTGTTTATCTTGGATACCTCCTCCAGTGTTGGAAAAGAGAACTTTGAGAAGATCCGACAGTGGGTGGCAAACCTGGTGGAATCTTTCGATGTTGGTGTGGATAAAACTCGTGTGGCTGTAGTTAGATACAGTGACCGTCCAACCGCAGAATTCAACCTTGCCAGGTATAAAACTCTGGATGAGGTCAAGCGTGCGGCGGGAAACATTCGCTATTTGGGTGGAAACACCAAGACTGGAGATGCTATCAGCTTTACCACTAACAACATCTTCACAGAGAGCACAGGAGCGAGACCTGCTGCCAAGGGCTTTCAAAAAGTGGCCATCCTTCTGACAGATGGGCGAAGTCAGGATTTTGTTCTGGAGCCCTCGATAGCTGCAGCGGCCGCAGGAGTCAGGCTGTTTGCTGTAGGGATTGGAGAAGCTCTGAGGGAAGAGCTAGAGGAGATTGCAGCTGAGCCAAAAAATGCTCATGTTTTCCATGTGACTGACTTTGATGCCATTGACAAGATCAGGGGCCGACTGAGGAGGAGACTCTGTGAGAGTAAGTACTGGTTATTCTCACCAAATCTATCACTATCTTTTTTAACAAAGAAATCCAGTACTGGCTGTTTGATAGTGCTTCACACACAACCTGAAGGAATGTAAGTTTATTGTGTTCCATAGTTCGCTAGTCAAAGTCAAATTCAAAATCCCAGTGTTCAGCATACTTAAGTTTTCAGGCCAAAAATTAATGTGTTAAGAGCAATGTTCTTCCAGCTAAGGTTACCGATGAAGTGAAGAACATTTTAAAAAAGAAGTCTCTAAAAATGTGTGAAACTCCCTTTTTGCCAGACTGGAGGTCGTTCAGGTCTTCCTGCCTAATTTATGAAAGTTAAGAGGAACTGTCACTGAAGTCTGATCCTGTATTATCTGAATAGGCTTCCATTGAGTACCATGCTTCATACAAGGCACAAATTTAGTTGTTCCAGGTGCTGTGCTATCATTTGATGTGCCATAATGGGGTCCTGTTCTGCCTTTTCTAGACACTTTCACTGTTTACATGGTCAAAAACAAGCTCCTTTTAGACCCTTCCAACTTGTTTCTCTTTTCTTCTAGCTTTCCCAAAGTCAGGACTCTCTTCTGGGGAATGTTATCAAAAGCTAAAGAAATAACTTTCTTCAAATGTCTAAAGTTACGATAATCTGTAATTACCTATCGTGAATCTGTTTTGGGGTGCTAATCTCAGTTTTATGTTGTTTGTTTCATTATCTATTGAGCAGAAATTATAGTTGAATGCAGACTAATTGCACTACTGGATTAACTTCAGTTAGCTACCAGTCTACCCGGGGTTAGTGCTTACAGCTCTGCTTGCTCCTCACTCAGCTTGTGTTGTGAATTACACAACTTCATGGTTATCTGGTGCTTACTGGTGTAAAAGTTTGTTTAAGATTCTTCTGTAACAGGCTGCGTTTACACAAAGAGAGCTACAATTGGCGAATAAAATGGTAATTATCTGGTTGACATCTTTATAATAACTTCATTATCCAATTATGGCAACAGGTCTTGTTTTCAGAAGGGATTAAAGCAGCATTGTTGTTATAGAACTTTTCTTTTCATACAGCTGTTAGTGTTGTTTTCATCTGAGGTTCCATTAGTTTGGGGTGAAATATTAGAATTACTGCTACAGTAAATTTCATTTTGAAGGACTGTTGTCCTCTTGGATAGCCAATGTACAGATGACTTTTGTGTACAGTTATTTGCACTACTCACCAAAAACAACCTGAATCTTTAAACAATTTCCTTCCTACTTTACTATATTGATTTGATTTAACTGTAAGATATATTATTAGGGCTCGAGAACCAGCTATATAAATTAATATTTATTTATTTATTTTTCTTATTATTATTCTTTTCCGTCAATGCGGGGACTTTTGAGGGCCTAAACATCAACGAAAAGTCCCAGATTTTTCAAATCAAATCAAACCTGCTTCATTCTCATCTTAGTCCAAACATGAAAACTGTCATATGACAACGAACATCATCGGTCATAGCGCCACCTAGTGCCAAACCAGTTTTTTTTTAACGCTTCCATTTCAGGCAGTGTATTGGATACACATTTGTCACATATGTGCAGGACCTTAAGACCTACAAAAAAAACTGTGGGTGGAGTTTCGAAAACCCCCCAGATATTTTAGGTTTTATGTCAAAAATATAGACTTCATACTTTGACGAACTCCTCCTAGGTGAAATGTCCAATCCAGCTGAAAATTGGTGTAGTTAGTCGTAAGGCATTAGGGGAAAAAAAAGATCAAACGCTAAGAAGTATGTCAAATGGTCTTGGGGTGGCGCTCTATAGCGCCACCTGAAGCGGTTTTGTAGCTGTTGTGCAACCAGTTTTTTGTAGGCGAATGAAATTCTCAAAACTCTGAAAGCTCTACAACGCCCCCTTGAATGTTACAAAAATCTTTGTTTCAGCTGTTTTGGCCCCCTGAACATCTTAGAAAGCCCCCTACATTTTGCTCAATTGTCATCCTTGATAACATGGCAATCTTTCACTGTTGCTGTGATCATAGCATGAAAACTGTCTCTGCAGCACCCCCTGGAAAAATGTGAAGCTAATGCAATTTCGAACGAGAGAAACGGAAAAAAAAGGTAAACGTGCATCGGCTCTATACAAGAACAAAAGTCGCTAGCAGGTTTTTGCCAAAATATACAGGAAGTCTGCCCTTTTGAAAAAACCCAGCCATTTTGAAAAAAACTTCTTCTAGACGAAATGATCATCAAATGGTTTTCGGGTGGCGTCTACACAAATTTCACCCTTCAAAATGTGCAAAAAAATTACATATTTTGGACTGTATCTCCGTTCAAGCATCCACAATCAGCAACACTAGACTGGCATAATGAGCCTTGTCAGGCTGAACAAAAAAATATTCATCACTGTGACTGCACTCTAAAAATTGGCTTTACACCGCCCCCTTAAATGAGACCAAAATAACCATTTTAGCTGTTTTGACCCACTGAGCATGTTAGAAAACTCATCAAAATTTGTCTGAAGGTCATGTTCAATAAGTAATCTAACAATGTCACTGCAATTTTACCTTGGACGACAGTTATGCAGCGCCCTCCTCGGAAAAGTACCAGATCGAGCTGAATTTTGGTCTGTTGACTCTTAAGGCACTAGGGACCAAAAGTTATAAAAAATGTAGATGTTGGTCACACGGTCTTTCTGTGGCACCATAATGAACTTGACCTGTTTTAAACGTATATATCTAAATGGATTTCTTACTGTAGCACTAACATACCTTATCCAAAAAGCATGAAATAAATAATGGAATTATGAGCCTACCATTCTGACCAAATTGCTATGCTTAAGTGATGATATACTTTTAGCGCCACCTACTATCTGTATATATTTGTGGCTGTATCTCCCACATACTTTAACCAATGTACAATAAAAAAATATAGCATGATAATCTTGCTACTCTGAACAGATTGAAATGCTAATGTTATGCTAATCTTATAACACCAACTCTTGTTTTTATATGAGTTGTTTGTGTAACAATACAGATCATCTTTACATTTAAAGCTTTGTATTGTTCAGTACTTTGTAAAGTGCCTTTTCATTTTGTCTCGAGCTCTTGACAACAACAAGTGAAAAAAACTTGAAAGGCCAGGACACAGTGCCTTTGCTCTAGGGACACACCATGCGAGTGCCCTCCCATCACTGCTTGCAACTTTAATTTAGTTTGCTTTTGACGAGGCATGTTCAGGGGGCCATTCACTGCTAACTGGACAGAAACTAGAAGCTCGTTGGTCATTTTTGCCTCACAACTATCAGAGTAGAGATGCACAAGTTGAAAAGACTAAGCTCAAGTGCTTTTGCAGATCACCGCGATAACCTAAAAGAGTATGTGGGATAGTCCTTGGAGGCCATTATAAACAACAACCTTGCAATAAAACGTTGAATATAGACCCTGAAATACATAAAAACTAACTACTGAGGTATGTGGCCTGGATCGACCAGCCGAATGTTAACTGTGTACACATGTTTTTTTAGAGCTGTAACTCTACAGTCTAAAGTAAAAATTTGAGACTATATTTAAATCTGGAACATTTGTTAAAATACTCTTGAATAAATATATTGACACAACACTCCATCTTGGTTGAGAATCAAACCAGTATGTGTAATGTGTTTTAAATGAGCAACGACAGGGCATTAGTAACAAATCTAGCTCAATAAATATATCATGTCCACTTTGTGACATGATATATCTTCACAAAATGTCTTTTTTTCTTTTCTTTTTTTTTCAAAAGTCAGCATCGCTTATACAAAGCCTATGCTAATAAGCAGTAAGCCATAAAAGCAATTCTAAGACTTTAATTCATCTTTGAACCACATATAGTGATATCTGAGCTCAAATTTCACATTATACTCTGTTTACTGTTTTTTCATACTTTGTTTATCACTTTGCGTGACTCTTTATGAGACTAATTCTCTCTCATTTTTAAGCTGTCTTTTCGTACTTCTAGCATAACAAAGAAAGGCAGCAGACTGAGTATATAAAGAACTTAGTATCAAGGGCATCTGGTAATAGTTCAGAGACAGTGAGAATGTTGAAGGTTGTGGACGTGATGCTTTGTTTTCCTGGAATCACATAACATTAATCTATAATAATATTTGTCATATAATTATTATAAATATTATTCTATATTTTTAGGCTAATATTATAAGGTATAATGTGAACTACATTTTTAGTATGATATTTAAAAAAAATTATCTTAAGTATTTTCCAAACTTTATAAAAATAGGGGCAACGAATATATGTCATCACAAACATCTGTAACAGAAAATTTGCCATTCCTACAAAAAAAGGCAAACTTTGCCTAGGTTACTCTCCACTTTGATCAAATCTAATTTGTGCAACTTTTATTGTCCTCCTTTTACCAATAATCTCGTGCATAAGGAGAACATAAAGTCTACAGAGATGTAGATGACATGGTGCTGACTACAGAGCTACCTTTTCAGAATCGAAAGGGATGTGTTCTCAATGATATTTTAAACTTGGAGAGTGTGCCATGTTCAGTTCCATTGTCAGACAGGCAATTAATTTTGTATTTTATTGGAAACTATTACCCAAAAACCTTTTAAGTTTGAATTATTTTGAAACCTTAAATTTTTCTTCTTTTTTTTAAACCAACCACAGCTCTACTGTATGCAGCCTTATTTAGCCTGCCAAGAATAAATCAAACAGTGAGCATATGTTTCCTCATTGAGTGTGTGTTAGGGCATTGGTTCAGGTCTGTGGTAGGACCCTAACCACAACATGCCTGATCTGTAATCAGTAAGGTACGCTGCTAAACAGAGCAGCCGTGCACTGTAGCAGGGCTAGTTGTTTTCATCTGCATATGCTTCAGCAGCTGTTCTGTCAGGTTTGCAAATCTGCTGCTGGTCAACTTAATGAACAGAAAGGACATTTGATTAAGACCCCTTTCTGATCTTCTAGGAATGTTGTAGTTCCCAGACTTGATAATTTTGGGGGATTCTCCATGAATCTGATTGTTTTGAGATTAACCTTCCAAAAGTATAAACAGTAACACTTTAAATATTGTCAGAGTTTTGTGGTTATATTGTTTATTTCTTTTAAGGAAAAAATGGTTATCAACCTTTAGTCCTGAAAAAGATCTTTACAGAGTGAAGTCAAGTACTCTTCAAACAATGCATCTGCTACAATTCAAACAATGACACACTGCAAGTGTTTGATTACTTTGTCCTTTTGGTAGCCTAAAGAACATTTAAGCAGGCAAAACAAGATATTAAAGGTCTTCACAACTTCTCAATTTTGGTATAAAATGCGAAGTGTATATATGTATGTATGTATATATATATATATATATATATATATATATATATATATATATATATATATATATATATATATATATATATATATATATATATATATATATATATATATATATATATATACACATACTCTTTTGCCCTGACCTCATGAAGAAAAATTGCATATTTTAGAGTTGATATTAACAACACAACTGGCAGCTACAAAATTTTATATCACTAACTTAATTCATTACGAGAAAATATTTAATAAAGCATTTACTATTACTCTGGGTAACTGTTACTTTACTATTACTCTGGGTAACTTTATGTCTAAATAATACAATTTATAAATGCACTTTTAAATAGTTTAATATTAATTGAACACATTGAGGCTTTTCTTGTATTTCCTTGCTCAGATGATGAATGCAGCACAAATATAGACAGCCAGGTGCTCTCTTCTCCCAACCTTTTTTTATCCCAAGTGGGCGGCTGAGCTCTCCTTTTGGTGGTCAGGAAGTGACGTGTGTGTGTGCGTGTATCTGCATGTGTGCATGTGGGGTGTCACACTGAGGACACTGAAGGCAATTGTGTCAACTAACCCAACCTCTGTAAAGAAGTGGAATTTGTAGCAAAGTTGAGGGCTTTTAAATACTACAAAGCACTTTTTTATAGGGGGCGATTAAAAAAATTACAGGGTCTGATCGTGCATGATTGTCAGCCGTCTGAGAGAGTGTAAGTGTGTGGGAGAAATAGAGAAAGCCAAAGGTGCCTCATAATAGAGCTTTGAGTAATTTCTCGTGTCATTTCTTTCAGAAAGCATAACGTGCATACACAAATTGCAAAACAACAACAGCAAAGTTATTAAACAGTTCTAGTTTATTTACTTTAAAAACTTTAAAACGTTTTCTTTTACATGGTTTATAATATAACTATATGAATCCACTAGATTCTTATTAACTAAAATTACAACTAACCTTTTTTATCTATATTAACCGTTTTTTTTTACCAGATTTGTGTTTATAAAATATAACAAACAATAAACCTATTAAATAACAACTCAATGTATGAAATTAATAAAATAACAATCAAGTGAAAATGTTGTAAATGGTTCTTCAGTTTGCAAATCAGATGACATTTTAGTGTAATTTATGTAAAGAAGTTTTAAAATACATCATGTTTAATTACAAATAAATACGCCTAGGCTATTTATTCTACTATGAGTATGATATATTCTGATTAGATTTATTTTTTTAAATAAGAATAACCATTATGCAATACAGCAAATATGCACTTACTCAGATGCATGGGTGGTTCTGTTTTGAATGGTTTCCTCGGAAAACACCCCCTGTGCCACTCCCTCCACAGACATTGGAAATCTAATTAATTAAAAGCAATATTTTGGATGACTTACTTCCTTCTTGGTGTATGGTATTGGCAATGTATGCGCTGCAAGACTGGAACAATAAAAAAGGCACTGCCATTTTAGAGCATGATGACCGCAACAATTATTTACAGGATATTTGATTAAAGGTGTTGCTAGACATCTGTCTACTGGCACAGGCCACAAATCAATGTTGTAACAGAATCAATTCCATCAAACTCAAGCAAACAAACATCATAACCGTGAAATACTTTTAGGCAGACGACACATTCACAAAATATATTAAAGTGATGATTACATTTTTGGTTTGAAATATTTACCCATTTTCATGGATAGCCATAATGAAAGAAAAAGCCGATACAACCAAATGCCAAGCATTCTCCATTAGCACTGGCATTAGTGTGTCAACAAATAGCACAGTTTCATTACAGATTACATAGTAAAGCTAATCTCTGGGTGTTGTGTTTCCCCCTGTCACCACACTGTCCCTCGCTGTGTGTCGCTAACAGAAATCTGTTTCCTTGAGGATCTTAAATTACCACCATAGCATGTTAGCATAGCTGTGTGCCACCCAAATCAGGATAACTCTGCACTGGCCTCTGTCTGCAGTGTTCTGGTGACGTGAGCTATGTTTCTGTGGCAGTGTTTTAGAGACATGATCTATGACAAACATCTTCACTCAGGAGTTTAGCAGAGGAACCTCTGTACATTTTTATTTTTTATCATTCCCACCTATTCATATTCTTTGGTTGCTTTAGAAGTCTTGACTTGGAATGTCAACTGTAATTGTTTACTGTTTAAAAGCAAGAATGTTTATAATTATATTTTAGAAATAAGCGAAAGTTCTGACAGGTCTTGAAGTCAAGTGAATCAATCAGCTAACGGTAAACATAAACCCAGCTCACATCAGCTGATCAGATTCCATTGGGAGTGACTGGATGAATATTATCAGGGTGTTCCCTAACATAATGTTATTTGTTGCTTTATTGACTAGCGTTGCAAAAGTTTCAATTATTTGTTGTAATACAAAATCTGCTCATGTCTTTATGTATTTTATGTCCGTCTTACATTAGAAATAAGTTCATAACCTTGTCGGACATGTGATTGTTTCATGGAGCTTATGTGAAATTTGCAGTGGTACCACCAATTATTAAGGAATGTTTCAAATGCTGTCTACTTGTGATGAAGAGGTTGTAAATGAAATCATTGAATAGCTTCTTAATTTAAGCTAAAGTAGGACATGGCACTTGAATGGTATATAGAATAATGTGAAAATGTCTTTTTTTTTGTTTAGGAGATACATTTTTTTGTAGTTCATAACATTTATATTTACGTTTATATAGTACTTTTCTAGACACTCAAAGAACTTTGTATGTTTGATGGAATACAAACCAATCAGTAACTTCCTATAGCAACAATAATGAACAACCTGGCCAGCACATATTTTGCTTGAGGAAGACGATGGGAAGGAGTGAGTGCTCAGAAAAACTCATCACTTTTACCTACCTTTGGTGTGAACAGGGCATGTTCTCACTTGCAATTGGGTTAATTTGTCTTGAACAAAAAAGAAAATGAGAGCATAGCCAGGATTTGGGAGTGTAGCTTTTTGCTTTCAGCCTGTTCAATAACTGCAGCCAATGTGAGGAAAAGTGAGCAAGTAAACAAGATGATAAGGCAGTCCAAAGAAGATTTATTATGAGTATGGTTTTTCTACTACAAGGGGCGTCATCCTTGATCTCTAGACATAAACAGTGAGCCCTGGACAGAGATAGATACTGGCTGCAACTATTTTGGTTCATTTTGAGACTGGAAAAGTGTCCTCATCACAAGTGGTGGAGATCACACAAAGTTGTAAAAAAAAACTCAGCTGGACGCTAAATGTAATTTAGAATTCTCTCCGGCTGTATTTTGGCTAATGTTATTGTGAATGGCAAAGATTGGCGTTAGTCCTTATCTGTTGAATGCACTGCCGGCTTGCTAACTTATTTACTCTGCTAACCAGTGTTAAGGGGCTGGCGTTACTCAGGGGGATGTCCTAAAAAAGTCTGCTGATGTCATTAAACCCAGTCTCAGAGCTTGTAGCTCTTTTTCATTGACTATAAAAATTTGCTTTATTTAATAACCAAATAATTTTGAGCTCTGAAACTCTCATTGTTGGCTTATTGTTCTAGGTTCACAGTAGCGTTTGATTGGCTACATTTACACTTCTATATATAAGAAACTCAGAATGAATGTTACCAGGCTGGTTTAATAAATCACTAAAGTGTGACCACATCCCAAATGTTATCTGTTTTTTCTTAAATTATTATTTTCTATAAAATTATATATACTGCTCTTTAATGACTGAGTATATACATTTAAATAAGCTTAACATGGGAGGCTAAAGTTAGCATTTTAGAAATATATTGGGTTTATTATTTATTCTTCAACCTAATTTATTAATATTAACAAAGTCTAAAATGTTTTTATAGCACTATAAATGGTTTTGAGTTCAAATATACTGCATCTCATACAATGAGCAAGGTTGCTTTCTTCTAAATAAGTCTAGGGACCTAGGTCTGTAAATATAACATTTTAATTATTCATAGTTCTCCATACTCCATATTCCAAACCAAACACCTGCATAGTAGTGTGTTTTGTTTATAAAGAAAGTAATGGCTCACAATGTATGTTGTTCTTCTATTCACAGATGTCCTATGTCCAAACATGAAGGTCCAGTCCGTTCGTTTCAGACCAAACAGCACCAGTGCAGGACTGACTGAGGTTCCAGGTAAGGACTATTTTTTTAATTCAAAAGACGTTTAATAAACGTTTATTCATAGCCTAGACCTCTAGGCTAAATCTCTGCTAATTTACACATGAAGGTTTAATGAACAGTGTTTTTTGATCTAGGGTAAATCATGGCTAAATTTGGGCTGTCAGTTAAAGTTTAAAAGACATTTAACTGTAGACCAAAAATAACCTAGACATCATTTAGACGTCTACCAAGCAACTGCATCTACAAGTTTAAAGGACATAAAATCTTTGTTTAGGCTACACAATCAAAGTAACATTACAATTTTACGTTTACAAGATAGTCATAATTAGCTAATGTAACACATACAAGGAGATGTAATTTTCATTTTAGGTTAATAAGATTGGAATGTAACACACATACACACACCTATACAAATATACAAAAAATATAATTAATAGCAATTATGTACAATAAGACATTTCAAACGCATACACACAGTTAAAAAATAACTCTTTATTAAAAAATACTTTATTTAACTGCTGCTATTAAAACCACTGTACAGCTGTATTATACTGAATTATAATAGAAAACAATTCTAGGATCCAAGCGTACGTGATTGTCAAAAATGCACGCTCGAATAATGGCACATATTTGCCACACAAATTTTGTGCGCACAAATTCTAATATCGTGTGTGCGTGATTATCAAAAGATATACGCTTGAATAATAGCACGGATGTGATGATAAAAGGAGCGCCATGAACACGTTCTTCTTCTTTTGATGTTTTATGGCAGTTTGCATCCTTTCTTTTGGTGCATTACCACCACGATCTGGGATGTTTTTTTGAAAATTATTCTAATGGAAAGAAACTTTAATGACAGATATTATAACCTATACTAAATGTACGTGTCTAAACACACAGACTTATAAATGTATATGGATACGTATACATGTACACGCTTATATTTGGTAATCACTTTTAGTTTTTTTTAAGAAAAATCTAAATATTTTTGTAAGTTCTTCCATCTTTAATAATGTCGAAATTGTAAATGGTTATTTTTTCATTAGACTTTTTCTCTCCTCTTCATAGGTTTTGCATTCAATAATAACATGTTCAATAGATTCCTGCTCTCCACAGCTTTCACATTGTCCTGTTGGATGATTTCCTATTTTGAATGGATAGTGATTTAATCTGGTCTGTCCTTTTCTTAACCTTGTTATTGTTATTCTTCTTTGCTGTTTCTTATAATAAATTGTCTTACTTCTACCTTTTCCTGTATTTTATAAGCTCTCTTCCAGTTTCACCTTCATTCCATTGTTCTCACCACATTTCAATTACACTTTTATTTATTATACTTTTTGCCTCATTCTTACTTAGTGGAATGTTTGCTGTTACCTTCTCTGTTTTAACAGCTTGCTTGGCTGCTGCATCTACCTCTTCATTTCCCTCTATACTTACATGTGCAGGAATCCATGAAAAGTAAACTATTCCTTTTCTTCTAGTTTGTTTCATTAACTATGTCTTGTCTTCCCTCTGATTTTCTTTTTGTAATACTTAGCAGAGCAGATGAACTATCTGAACAGATTCAGAGAGTATTTTTTGTTTTTGTTGATCCAGGTGAGTCCTGCTACTAATTGCTACTAATTCTGTTGTAAAAACACTAAGATTGTCCGTCGTTCTTTCTTTCATTATTATTTTATCTTTTGAAATTACCACCGCTACTCCTGTTTTCCCAGTTTTGGGGTCTTTTGATCCATCTGTAAATATTTGTATTTTATGTTTATGTTGTTCATCAATGTCGTTTATTGTGTAAGAAGCTTTTTGACTTTTATTTTCAATACTCTTTAGTTGTTCAATTAGGTTTAAGTTCATTCTAATTATTTGTGTATGCCATGGTGGTTTTTTATCTTTTATGTGTATCACACTATACTTATATTTATCTAGTCCCATTTTGTTTGCTATTTTGTTTTCTTGCCAACCTAGATTATAGAAATTAGTTTGATTAAATTCCCAACAGTTTTTGAGTACCTTTTATAAAGCTTGATCTTCCTCTTGACCTTGTATGTTTACCCAATAGTTATTTTTATTCTTCTTAACCTTAAAGGCATCTCTCCTGTTTCTATTTGTATAGCTTTTTTTTATTTGGGAATGACATAATAGCTCCTCAGCTTAATCTGAGGGCTTTTGTTTGCGCTACTTCTAGTTTCTTTAAATTAGTTTCTGCAGCAGACATACATGTTAAGAAACCATAATCTGATCGGGGTTTCCTTATGCTTTAATTGTCAAGTTCTTCAAAGATTTTTGACCAAACTGCCCAAACTTGAAAAAAGGCCTTCACGTCTTGAGAAAGAAAAGGGTAAAACAAAGCTCTGATTTATTTTTTAAACATTTTATATTTTCATATTTCTTCCTCTAATCCATATTTCTCCATCATCAGCGTACAAAGGCTTCCCTATGTTTGATTATTCTACATCTTCAAATATTTCATTTACCATTATATTAAATAAAATTGGGCTATATACACTACCCTGGGGAGCTCCATTATCAACTATATGTTTTTTTTGGAAAGTGCTTGACCTGCTTTCACCTGTGTTATTCTGTTGGTTAAAAAATACTGTTGCTTCAAACCAGTTTAAGATTTTTCCTTCTAATCCTAATTTTTTTCAGTTTTATTATTAAACCTTCTCTCCATAGCATGTCATAAGCTTTTTCCACAACTACACAACCACTACTACCGCTACCACTACTTCTTTATTCGTTTGTGCTTTCCTAATTTCGTTTTCAAGACATATAAATAAATCTCTGGTGCTTTCTCCTTGTCTAAATCCAATTAGGTAAGATTTTATTTGTCTGTTTGTTTCAACATAGTATTCTATTGTTTTTTTAACCATTTTTCCCTTGACTTTCCCTAGTTGTGATTATTGGCTTGTAACCAATTATTATACCCATCCAGAAATCAGGAAAAGATGAAATATCCCAAATAGTTACAGGCCAATAGTGTTAACATCACAACTAGGGAAAGTCTTTCCTGTATCCCATATTGTATTGTATAATTTTAATATCATACTTAATGCATTGTCTCCTAATTTTGCTATCATGGATTTGTAAATTCCATCAACCCCTGGAGTGGTATTTTTATTATTTTCTAGTAAGGTATCTAATTCATGTCTTGTAAATGGCAGGTTTATATCTATATTTTCATTGTCATTAATTTCTATTTTTTTTCTATCATTTTACCTTTTTATATTTTTTCTTCCTCTGTTAGATTTTTTGTACTTTGAATTTCTTTATATATTTTCACTAATAGTTCTGCTTTTTCTAGAACTCTTTTAGTATTTTATCTTTCCATTTTAGTGCTGCCATTTTTTTTGTTTTATCTATTCCTTTTGTTTTCCTGATTGAAACCCTGACAAATTTGATGTATATTGATATATATATATATATATATATATATATATATATATATATATATATATATAAATATATATTTGCTTCTCTACCAATTTTATTACAGAACTCTTTCCAATAGCTTCTTTTTGCTTTCCATACTTTTGCTTGACTTCTTTTACAGTTAATTTGTAGTTCAATTGAATTGTGTGATTAGTTAAATTTTTTGTAATCTTTATTTCTTTGTTTTATAGCCTCACTACATTCTTTGTTCCACCATGGGACACTTTTTTCCCTCCCTGTTTTTGCTTTTTGTTATTACTTCTATTGCTACTCTCATTATAGTATATGTTATTTTTGAACTTATTTTCTCAACTTAGTGTGTTGAGAAAATAGTGTGTCTTTGCTGTCAGCTTGATTGTGGTTGATTTGGTTATTTTTTTCCTTTCCAGATTTTTTATCCACCTGTTTTACTGCCTCTGTGTATGTGATTCCCTGGATGATTTTTACTTGTTGCACTTTTTCAGCTCTTTCACTTACTTCACAGCCTCTGTAAGCTGCGCTGTGTTTTTTTTTGCAACATTTCATTTCTGCAGTTGCATATTGCAGCTGTGTGCCCAAATATTTGTCACTTGTAACACCTAAGAGGTGGTGGTATGTAGGGTTTAACTTGGTAGGTAAAGTACCCAATAAAAACTTTGTCTGGTAGTGACTCTTGCTCAAATTGCAGTATAACTGACAGACTATCACACCTTTCCCCGTTTCTGTTGGTTTTTAGTCGTTTTGCTTAGTTTATTTTTCTCTTTTAACTTGTTACTCCTGTTGGGATTCCTGAAATTACACCTCTTGCATATCTCTTGTCTCTTGGCATAGAGCATGTTACTTTTGTTTCCTTTTTGCTGTTGATTTTTTGCCTTTGCAGAGAATAATCGAGTCAAATCAGAGTCAATCAATCGTCGTCTGAGTTTTCAATTAATGTGGATTGTGATTGTGTCCTTTTTTGTGTCTCATTCAAAAACTTTCTCTGTTACTATTTCCCTTCTCCATTTTCTGTCTACTTTCCATGTATTATCCATCATGGCTTATTTCTCCTTTTTGATTGGATGTTCGTCCATCTTCATCTCTTTCCATGCCGTCACTACTGTCCGCCATTTTCCAGAACATCGTAGTACCGCTCCTTCTTCCTAGCTCCGCCGATCGCCTACCACTAGACTTCTCTGCTCCCATGAACACATTTCTCCAAAAAATCCGGAAAGGAAGGTGTCGATGCATTGTTCTGGGATACATACAGCACTAGAAGAAAGGTTACAGCTCAAATGTTCCGCCTACCACTTTCAAACGCATTTTCACTTTTTGAACTTTAATCTTTATTGACACATTGCAATAATTGCAGATTATATACAGACATAGGATTTAATTTAGGTTATTTTTAGCAATTTTAACAAAAAAGTAAAAAAAAACTAAAGGTTTTTGGACTAGATTTGGGTTACATATAGCCGATATAATTCTGGTCTATAAAAATTTTCCGGTGAAATGGCGGCTACGGCTGCATGTCTAAATTAGAGCTAAATCTGAGCTGTTTTTTAAGATTTGTGATGGTTTGAGGGAGTCTCGTGGTGGAATATCTTCTCAGACTGTATTCGTGGTAGTCTCATGGACAGCTGGAATAGTTTGGATTATATTTTCAACAAGTTTGCAGTGTTCAGCTCAAATACAAAAATGATCACTTCTGGTCAGTTAATTAACTTAATATCAAGTGAGCTTGCAGTGCTCTGGCTTGCAAGGTTAGCTGTATTCAATCTTTGAATATCCTGTTATTGAGGATTCTCTATAATGGACAGTAGTGGGCAGTAACGTAAATGTAAATCGGTACTGTACTTAAGCGTACCTGAGCCTAATAAGTGATGGAAGAAACAACCGGCTATCAATTGGCACAACACCTGTGGCCTTTTCAGTGCAATTTGAAAAGAATTGTAACCTTGAAAAGACTTCTCTGTCTGCCCCGGTCCTGCCAAATATCTTCTTACAATATCTTCTTTCGATTTTCATTCTGTTGATAATTTTTAATTAAGTAATCTTAAAGTAGATTCAGAAAACAATCTTCTCCGATTGGATTCTGAGACATGACAATGAATTCACTGTACTCAGATGGCCTCCACAGTCACCAGATCTCAATTCCATAGAGCACCTTTAGGGTGAGGTTTAACATATCATTTGCTTCATGCTTGTGCACCCGACAAATTTCTTTAAAACTGAGTAATTTGTGTATTGTCAATGTTAACTTAATTACCTATTTTTACTGAACAATGCTCCACATTTACATTTGAACATACTTATCCCAGGAAAAAAATAGATGTATTTTTTATTGTTTTAACAGGCTATATACTTTGTGGGGTTTGCAAATAAAATTGATAACATTGAAATATTTTCTTCGTCTCACAAATATTGAGTTTCATGAAAATCATCCCAAGGGGTATTTTATTCTGAATAAAGGTCAGCAATGAAACAAGAGTGCTAAATCATAATCACTCTGACATCTGGACTCCCAACCTTGCACTTCAGTTTTTACTGAAGTCTTTTCTGTGGATCTGTGCACATCCTATAAGCCTAGTTTTTTTTTCATTTAAAAGAGTTGGATCAGAAAAAAACCTTTATTTTCCCTGAAGGTTGTGCTTTTACAAGATCAACCATTGCAGGGAGACAACAAGCATTCAAAATAAGACATATTTTGACCTCTGCAGTTTCTAAGAGACAAGGATGTTTTTGATGATTGTACAGATCTGAGGGATGTTTTGCTAGGGTCTTTAGGGTTTTCTGAGTTCCTCTGCGAGACACCCACTCAAATGAATCAGCCTAAAGTAATAAACCAGACTGAGAGAGAGAGAGAGAGAGAAAGAGAGAGAGAGAGAGAGAGAGATTGAGTTATAGCTTACCTGTAAAGGGAAATGAGTTTACAATCTGGAGTCACATAGTCGTGTTTGGAATAGAAAATGGGATCATTGGCAAATACAGATACTCTGAATTTCCCAATCCCCGATTAGATTTTTTGTCATGTTTTTGGTAAACTAACAATAATACAGAATATTTGCCACTATGTAGGGGTATCAGTTGTTTTTTTTATTTTTTTGATTGCCTTTGACAAATCAGTACCAAGTAGGTTGAGACTCTTTACAATCCATCGGTTTTTTCCTGTTTGGAACAGTGACAACCAGGCAGGTCCAGTTCTAAGCTGCTTTAGAACCCTTTTTCAACAAGTAGATAGAATAGAAAATAATTGGTATAATTTTTTAATTGTATAATTGAACAAGGCTTCCTTTACTATTATGAAAACTTTAATTTTATCAAAGTCTAAGATTACAGGAAATATACTAGTGCAACCAACGCAAATTCAGCACTGTGCAGACAGGAGCCCATGTGGATAAAGTGCTAGGCGCTAGAGTGCTTCAGGCGCTAGATCTTTGCAGGACGGTGTTATTTATGCTGGAATCTGAGGTGTTTTTTGTGATGGTTTGGGGAGTCTCGTGGTGGAATATCTACTCAGACTGTAATGCTGGAAATCTCATGGACAGTTGGAATTGTTTGGATTATATTTTCAACAAGTTTGCAGTTTTCAGCTCAAATACAAAAATTATCACTTCTTGTTAGTTAATTAACTTAATATCAAGTCAGCTTGCAGTGCTTTGTTTTGCGAGGTTAACTGTATTCAGTCTCCGAATATCTTGTTATTGAGTATTCT
This sequence comes from Danionella dracula, assembly GCA_900490495.1. Taxonomy (NCBI): domain Eukaryota; kingdom Metazoa; phylum Chordata; class Actinopteri; order Cypriniformes; family Danionidae; genus Danionella; species Danionella dracula. The sequence goes on from UELW01000012.1 coordinate 19,152,324, forward strand.
CTATAAGGGACAGTAGTGTGCAGTAATGTAAATGTAAATGCAATTCGTTACTGTACTTAAGTAGCTTTTTCAAGTATCTGTTCTTTACTGAAGTTTTTTAATTTGGGGAGATTTTTCTCTTTGACATTTCAATGTCAAATATCTTATTTTTAACTCAACTACATTTTTCGAAATCAATCATTCCTTTTTATTTATGAGTGGATAAAAATCTTAATTGGTCAGTTCAACAGCAGCGTTTTTTTGAGCGTGCACAAGCCTAAAAAAATTATGGAAGAAACACGCGACTATTAATTGCCAAAACATCTCTTGCCTTATCAGCATAATTTGATAAGAACTGTAGCCTTGAAAATACTTCTCTGCCTGCCCCAGCTCTGTCAAATTTCTTCTTACAAGAGTTCTCCTTCCATTCTTAGGAAACACGAAGAGATGAGCGATTTTCATTTTGGTGGTCATTTTTAATGAACTAATCAATGAAGTAGAGTCAGAAAAAAGTTTCACTGTGTATGTTAGAGATCCGTGTATCTTTTAATCATTAAATTGTTATATTACAACGGAATAACAAAATTTGAATTACATTTATGCATTTGGCAGATGCTTTTGTCCAAAGAGACTTACAGAAAGGGGGGAAACAATATGCAATTTGTTACACAATCAAAGTCTATCTCAGCTTGCTTATAAAATAAGTTCTATCAACTGATTAAAAAACCATAGCAGGAAGAAAATAAAGAAAGAGGAGGAAAAAAGTTTTGTATTATTATTTTTTTTATAGTAGGTGTTCCCTGAAGAGAAGAGTTTCAGTTGATTTTTGAAAGCTGTTAGTGTTTCTGCTGTCCTGACTGGATCAGGGAGCTTGTTCTACCAGCCAGGGACAGTTAGAGAGAAAGTTCTGCAAAGAGATGTTCTGCCTTTGTGGGACGGAACCATGAGTCGCTGTTCCTTCTATGAGTGCTGGCTTCTGGAGGGCAGGTGGGAGTGAATGAGCTTCTGGAGGTAAACAGGGGCAGATTTGGAGATAGTTTTGTACACCTAAATCAGTGATTTGAATTTAACACAATCTTCAATGGGGAGCCAGTGAAGAAGAGTGGAGTAACATGAGCTTGCTTCGGTTTCTTGAAAATAAGACGAGCTGCAGAGTTTTTAATCATTCTCAGAGGTTTGCTGGAAGTCCTGCTAGAATAGCGTTGCAGTAGTCCAGACGTGAGAGGACCAGAACCTGAACCAGGAGTTAAGTTGCTCAGTTAAGAAGAGCCTGATCTTTCTAAATATTGCAATAATATAAGCTTTATTCAATGGTTAGTGTGTTAATTTGGTCATCACATACGCTCCCTGCTGGTTTTCACATCCGCTCCATGCTGTCTACAGTGCAAGTCTACCTGCAGCAAGGGGAAGCAAACATCTACTTCAAGCACCACCACTGACTGATCAACTAAAACAGACTCACATTTCTTTAAAATTCTTAATGCATTGAACCAGTTTTTTCAGTACAGACATTTCAGATTTTCATGACTAGGCAACGCAGAAACGCGATTAACACACGAGGGCTAAAACTAATTGTCGCCATTGCGGTACCCACCCGCTGTTGACGTTAAACTTGAAAACGTAAGTCAATTAACATCTCTGCTCTGCTAACATACCGTATTTCATTATATAACAGCAGAAAGAGTATCTCAACCACAAACCGTTTCTTCCTCTGATAGGCTAAAGCTAACAAACACACGTCGCTATTGTGCTTTTTGCACTTTCTGCTCTTTAAGCAGGTTTATAAACAAACTGACTCTGTTACAAATTAACACACTGTTGAATCTCTGTTGCTCCTAGCCTTTTTTACCTACATTAACTAACGTTAAACTAACTATAATCATACACAACCAACTCCTCGGATTTAGCGCTCTTAAGATTACAATCGCAGTCTAACCAAAGCAACTATTTGGCTTTATTTTGTCTAACAGTTAGACATAAAAAAACATACAAATAGTAACACAAGTGATAGCATTGTACAATAATAATCTAGTTTTGATGACTTGTGACTGACAGTCTTGTTTCAAGGCTGATCTATCCATAGATGGCTAAACTGAAAAATAGGTTTCACTTCGGTTTCAGCTTTCCTTATGATATACTGTCCTGTTCAAGGCTGATCAATCCATAGAAGGCTAAACCAAAAAATAGGCTGAACAAATAAATAATAGCAAATTATTAGAAAAAAACAGGCCAAAACATGTACAGAGAACTAAAGTCTGCTTTTCTTCATAAAGCTCTGACATATATACATATACATATATTTGACATTTGCAGAGCCTGCTACTTCAAAGCTTGATGTGTCTCATGGGTTAATCGAGTACAAAGTTGCCCAGGATTTAAACTGAGGATCTAGAAGAGTTCTCTGATATTTAATTGAATTGAAAGAGTGGTGAATGAGTAGCTGTATGAAAGTGCAATGATGTGTATGCTAATGATAAAAACTAAAAGATCTTATAATCTGAGACATAAATAAATTTTTAAATGATTTAAATAATCAATACCAATTTGTGATGGGAAGTTCGGATCATTTCTCCGACTCGGATCTTTGAGTCCCGTTCAGCAAAATTAACAAATCTTTTTTCGAGTCATTTCTTTCATTTTAGTAAAATACCTATAAAATGTTGTGTGTTTCTTCCCTAACACATTTAGTATATACACAAACCTGAATCACACTACAAATAAGACAAAACAATAATGCTTGAAGACAAAAAAGATATTTTAAGTCAGCTCAGCTCTGTCTTTAGGTTAAAGTCTCATCGTTCCTCTTATTTCTTTTCTCTGATGGTAACGAGTTCAGTCCGGCCCCGGGGCCTTCTGTCACGTGACGCTCCCTAATATTTACCAACACAATATCAGCCGGAAACCTACAAGATTCATTATTTCCCCGAGTCCTCCGGCTCCTTTCGTTCTTCTGTCACGTAACGCTCCCTAATATTAACCTAATGCAGTTTGAGCCGGAAATCTACAAGATTCGTTCTTTTCCCGAGTCCTCCGGGGCCTTTCGTTCTTCTGTCACGTGACGCTCCCTAATATTTACCAAATGCAGTTTGAGCCGGAAATCTACAAGATTCATTATTTCCCCCTAGTCCTCCGGGGCCTTTCGTTCTTCTGTCACGTGACGCTCCCTAATATTTACCTAATGCAGTTTTTGCTGGAAATCTACAAGATTCATTATTTCCCCGAGTCCACCGGCTCCTTTCGTTCTTCTGTCACGTAACGCTCCCTAATATTAACCTAATGCAGTTTGAGCCGGAAATCCACAAGATTCGTTGTTTTCCCGAGTCCTCTGGGTCCTTTCGTTCTTCTGTCACGTGACGCTCCCTAATATTAACCCAATGTAGTCTGAGCCGGAAATCTACAAGATTCGTTGTTTTCCCGAGTCCTCTGGGTCCTTTCGTTCTTCTGTCACGTGACGCTCCCTAATATTAACCTAATGCAGTTTGAGTCAGAAATCTACAAGATTCGTTCTTTTCCCGAGTCCTCCGGCTCCTTTCGTTCTCTGTCACGTGACGCTCCCTAATATTTACCTAATGCAGTTTGAGCTGGAAATCTACAAGATTCGTTCTTTTCCCGAGTCCTCTGGGTCCTTTCGTTCTTCTGTCACGTGACGCTCCCTAATATTTACCTAATGCAGTTTGAGCCGGAAATCTACAAGATTCATTATTTCCCCGAGTCCTCCGGGGCCTTTCGTTCTTCTGTCACGTGACGCTCCCTAATATTAACCTAATGCAGTTTGAGCCGGAAATCCACAAGATTCGTTGTTTTCCCGAGTCCTCTGGGTCCTTTCGTTCTCTGTCACGTGACGCTCCCTAATATTTACCTAATGCAGTTTGAGCTGGAAATCCACAAGATACGTTCTTTTCCCGAGTCATCTGGGTCCTTTCGTTCTTCTGTCACGTGACGCTCCCTAATATTTACCTAATGCAGTTTGAGCCGGAAATCTACAAGATTCATTATTTCCCAGAGTCCTCTGGGTCCTTTTGTTCTTCTGTCACGTAACGCTCCCTAATATTTACCCAATGCAGTTTGAGCCGGAAATCTACAAGATTCGTTGTTTTCCCGAGTCCTCTGGGTCCTTTCGTTCTTCTGTCACGTAACGCTCCCTAATATTTACCCAATGCCGTTTGAGTCAGAAATCTACAAGATTCGTTTTTTTCCCGAGTCCTCTGGGTCATTTCGTTCTCTGTCACGTGACGCTCCCTAATATTTACCTAATGCAGTTTGAGCTGGAAATCCACAAGATTCGTTCTTTTCCTGAGTCCTCTGGGTCCTTTCGTTCTTCTGTCACGTGACGCTCCCTAATATTAACCTAATGCAGTTTGAGCCAGAAACAGAAAAGATTCGTTCTTTTCCCAAGTCCTCTGGGTCCTTTCGTTCTCTAATCATTAATAATGAGCGTGTTACGCTCAGAAAACCAGAAGAATGTTGTGCATGCGACATTGAACAAATCCCTCCCCGACACGATTCGATCCTACGAGTCACATTAAAGAGTCGTTCAAAAACAACAAATCGTTCATGAACGACACATCACTAATACCAATGGACTTTGCTTATTTTCTGTTTAATTACATTGAGCTATGCCTCAAACGGTAGATGGCGCAATTCCTTGCGAACTGAGAATTTTTAATGCAGTCTATGCTACCAATAATGGCTTATTCAAATGTTTTTATTCATTGTAGAAATGTGTATTATTATACATCCTCACTTTCCATATAATAGGTAATTTATTTCATGAATGTCTGTCAGTTATTTAGTGTTAGGATCTGACCTAAAGATGCACTTAAAAGACAGCAGGGGAGACAGGCAGTTGGGCAATAATGAGCAAAGTCCATTGGTATTGATTATTTTAATAATTTCAAAACTTATTTACGCCTCAGATTATAAGATCTTCTTATCGCTCAGGTAGATCCTTAGCTTAAATCCTGGGCAACTTTATACTTGATTGACCCATAAGACACATCAAGCTTTGAAGTAGCAGGCTTTGCATATGTCAAATATATTTATATGTATATGTCAGAGCTTTATGAAGAAACACAGACTTTAGTTCTCTGTACATGTTTACTCTCTTGGCTCCTTTATGTTTTTTTAATGCAGACCTTATGATAAGTTCTGCACACATAATGATGGGGCTATTATGAGTTTCTTTCTCATAATTTCTGTGTCACCAAATTACATATTTTTGCCCGTTTGTGACTCAAGGAGTAAGTAGCTGATTTACTCCCCCAAATAATAATAATAATAATACAAAAATCTTACATAAATCCAGGACTATTACATAGACTAGACTATGTTACTTCTGTTTTGTGCATGGTTGTTCTTAACCCAACAGTTTACAATATTCCCAAAAAGTCAAACTGTGTTTGAATAAAACTACAGTTATTTTAATTTCTCCTTTAATTGCTATTACAGTTCCAGATATGATCAAATCACATAGGGTTAACCCTAACCCTAGCCCACGTTTTTTAAATGCAACTCTTAATCGGTTTTAAGCCTGATTTAAAGTGACAGGTTTTAGTAGACATGTAGGTTAATTCATCTTAGTTTTTACATATAACAACATTGCCAGGCTTACTTCTTGTTTCTGATCAACCCACATAACAAAAAAAAACTTTTTGTTACACTGAAAAAACCGTTTGCCTACAAAGCTTTTCTGTCATTTCTATCATCCCTCTGATAAAGCCCTGCCACAAAATGTGCCTTGTTTGTAAAATAGTCTGCTGCTCATTTACTTTATTAAGTATGAATTATTATATTTATTCTTGGCATTACAATTCTATGGTAGGTCATACAACTTATTTTTCCATACACTGCACTCTTTATTGTCCCCAAATTCATAATTACAAGTAGACTTATCTCTTGCAGTACCATTTTGAACACAAATGGATCTGACAATTGTAACAGAGGTGGAAATTTTAAGGCACAAATATCTGCTTTTGTGGTGAGTGGTTTCTGGAGACGCCTCAACCCCATCCCAACCCTCCTCCAAAGATTTTTTTTCTTTTTTTTGATAGTTCAGATAGTTTTTTTTTTATTTTGGATGCACAACTAAACACAACTGAAACAACACGACTTAACCTGACATTTTAATTTAAATTGTTCACATCATTCATTTTAGTCTTTTTAGTCATTTACAGTTTTTTGCAACTTGAAACTGAGACAATGAGCCAATATTGTTCACATTGTCTGATGTAAATGTTCTGTATTGTCTACGTTTTTTTTTTTTGCTTACAGAAACAGTTTATGGAACCACCATAAAGATGTTTGTCACGTCTTTAACCTCTGTGACGGTTTAATTCTGTTGAGGTATTCCCAATATCATCCTTTACTGCTTTGCCGTTCACCAAGTTGCATTCAGTTTGCGGATGAAAGCCTTGCATTCATTATACCACAAACCCAGCCCAGCTTTCCTCACTCTCTCATCAGTTAAATTAAGACTCATTCCTGATTATACGCTTTCACTTGCCAGGCCTAAATTACAGGTCCTGTTTACCATCTGATGTGCTTACAGGCACAGAAATGCCTGCAAGAGTTATACAGAGGCCATAGACTGTAAAGAAGTATGTTAGAAATATGTGAGCTAGTGCAGCCACTGCGATCAGAATTCACAGTACTAAACAGAGGCTTTTCTTTTGACAGCTGATGAAGGCAGCACCACTCTTTTAATCTCTCTAGACATATGTTATTTTTGATATAGTGAATCATTTCAGGGGTCTTGGTGGCACAGTGAGTAGAACGGTCATCTCACAGCAAGTTCGAACATCGGTTAGTTCAGTTGACATTTCTGTTTGGAGTTTGAATGCTCTCCCCGTGATCGCATGGGTTTACTACAGGTGCTGCAGTTTCCACCACAAGTCCAAAGACATGCAGTAGCGGGGAATTTGGTAGCAATTGTCCATAGCGTATGAGTGTGTATGGATGTTTCCCAGTGGAGGGTTGTGGCTGGAAGGGCATCCTCTGTGTAAAACATATGCCAGATGAGTTGGTGGAGGCACCCTGCTGACAAGAAGATGGGTGTCTGGATGGATGAATCATGTCAGTCAGTCAACCAATCAATCAACATTTATATATGAAGCACATTGAAAAAATGAAAAAAAAACAGTATTTGACCAATGTCCTGTGCAGTGCATCTAAAACACAAAGATGGATTATACAACAATACATCTTACACAGTAAAAGACTGGGAAAGGCATCTAAAGATACAACCAAAGACCAAAGTACTTGAGTGTTTCAAAGAAAATTTCAAGTTGTGTTCAGTTGAAGGTTTATAACAAAAAATTAAAGGTCAAATGATCAAAAAAGTGAAATCTTGTTCTGACCCTGGTCTTTCACACCTAGTGAAGGCAGTTCACATGCCTTGAGTGAGGGGAACGACTTTTTCAATTTTCACAGACTGAAAATCAATCAGAAAAAAATAACAGAGCAGATGGAGAGTTTGAGGAATGTCCGACTGGCCTCTTAATGCTCTCTTGGCCTGAACCATTAGAGACATGTGTTTCAGAAGACTGAACAAGTTATAATGTGTTTTAAACATCACCACTTACCGACTGTTTAATTCCACAACTGATCTGTTCTACATACACAGAAACAGAATGACGCTCTGGTCTAGACACTTTCCCACATTACCACCAATCCTGAACATCCTCTAACTTAAATAATAAACCTCTCTTGTCTAAAGAGCCTATCAAGCACTGAAACATTTTTTAATATTATACAAATCTACAATACTATGTTGCCAAATTGACCCTTGACATGATTCTACAGCAACACCCTGTTGGCATCGTCATGGTGACAGACTATGTATTGCAGGACAGTAGGGCATTGGTTTGGCAGTTATATTAAAGAAGAAGGCCGAAAACTGGCACCCTCTGAGGATGTCGTTCCAGTGGCATAATTGCACATGAAAGTTTGAGTTTTAAAAACATCTGGTAATGCAAGTACAGCCTAATGAGTGTTGGCTGAGGATCTGAAACATTAATTAGTGGGCTGATACACACACAAACAGAGAGAACCATGAAGAGAGACCTACATTTTAAAATAAACAGTGATGCCATGTTTTGTACAAGTGTGGGTGCGTGTGTGTGTGTGAGTAAGGTGGCATGAGTTGAATGATTATAAGTATCTCAGCTTCTTCAACATAACGAACTTGGGAAAGGTACAAACAGGGAGGGAAATAAGACTTTGATGTTGAAGGTGTATTTACTGTAAAGATGGGTTATTTCAAATGTGAGAAACTGAAATAAACTGCATTTAAACAATCAAAGCCAGCTACAGCTGTTGCTATTGCTGTTGCAGCAATAAATCTTCTTGATTTATTTGAGTGTGGATGCCTTATATCCCCCATAAATGTGCAAATTGGTTTACAAAATTTTAAAATACATTTTCTGGAGTTGTTCCGTCTCTCGCTTTTAAATAAACATACATAAAATTGAATGTATGGACTTATCACTTCTTTATTAAAATCTAAACTTACCGGTCAGTTAAAGGTCTCTTGACTTTAATATATAAGTAAAAAAAGAAATATGACCTTTTGTGGTGTAATAAAAACTAAACTACATTTTATATAAATGGAATTAAAGCACAATGGCAGTGACATCCCCCAATATTTGTAACTGGAGAAACACAAATAATCCTGTCACATGGCCATGATGGTGACACGGGTAATCCATCACATTCATAACCTTGTATTTCAAATATTTCATTAAATGTTTTGGGCACAAACAAACCAAGTATTTGTACTTTAGCTTCATGTCAGTGATGCTGAATTAGAAGTTACCAATAAACCCAACAATGTCTAATATAAACATTATTATGTTAATGACACTTAAGCTAAAATGCTTAAATATATCTTGTGAGTGTTTTCTAGCTCTCTCTTGGACTCCATCTCCATCTAACCCTAACCCATTGTCTACAAGATTGTTTCTTTTCTACAGAGTTTACCTCAATATTTTGCTGTTTTTTAAAAGATTTATTGTATGACTTTGTTTTTCATGAAATAATTGGACTTCTGTTGGATTTAGGTTTTGACTTGATGGAGTACTTCAATGTTAGAGACTTCCTCGGAGAAAAGTTTGAGCCAGGACAGACTCCATATGTTCGACTCGGAACAATGCCCATTGTCCAAAAAACAGAGTAAGTAACTTCTTTACTTTATATGTAGGGCTTTTTGTATGCATTTTTCACAAGGGCACTCTTACAGATATTAGCCTTAGTAGCACAAGCTGAAATCGGCGTTTATAAACGCATACCAGGGGAGCTGTCTATAAGAGGGCTTCAGGTTCAATAAATAAATAAAGCCCAAATACTTCCCTAAAGCAAGGTGAAGAAGTGGTGAAGGGTTTTTTGCTGTTGCTCGTTTAATGAGACTGGATGAACTGATGCCTTATTAAGGTTGGATTTCCAAGCTTAGTAGGAGACTGCCCGGCGATATTTGATTGCACATGCTACTCCCGAAACTTTGTTTGTGAATGTGGCGGAATGGGATGGGGTTTGTCTAATAGTTAGGCACTACGTTTGATTTCTTGTTAGGTACCTTTGTAGCATCCAAACAGAAAGATTAGAAACCGACTACGCCACCCCAGGAGTTTCACCTCGAAAATAGGAAAGAACTAGGCACGCAGATAAGCCACTCTTGTTAAATGTAAAAGGCAAAACCCAAAGATTCGTTCTTCGATTAGACTTTATTTGACCAATTCAAATGCATAAAAATTACAGTTCAATATATATGTGTAATTGGTTGCAAGTTTACCACCAGGTGCCGTAGGCAGAAGGCACTCGCCCCAGGATGTGAGAGCACCTGAATGGGGAGATACCTTTCACTGCAAACACTCACAGTGAAACTCAAACACCCACATCAAGCAAGAGGAGGCAAGCCAAAGAATTCATGTCAACACGTGAGCTGGATGCACCCTGGTATCCACTCCAACCAGCAGGGCCTCCTCTCCTGGAGGGTACTAGCACAATGATGCAAGACCAAGCCCCTGCCAGAACAGACCTTTACACTTAGCCACGTCACATAAAGATAAAACAAAAAAAAAAAAATACCCCATTCGTATCTGTATATATGCTAAGGTAACACTCTCACACAGTTCTACACATTTGCTAGCGCCACCACTCTCACTAAGACATATTTTAACCATATACACACAAAAGTTCATGCTACTGGTAAAACACCAGGCATCAGAAGTTATATAGCAGGAAGTGCTGCTCCGGTGGCAATGACACTTTCCCGAGGGGTGAGTGAAGTTACCCGGATGAAGGGAAGTCAGCTGGAGAATGACGTATCGGTTTGACTCCTGCTATTGCACTTAAATACAGCAGCGTCACCTTTTGATTGGCCAACGCTACTGCCACTCTTCCCTCGTTCTGCTACATAAACATCACAAAGTACTAAAACTATGTTTAAATATTTAAATATGCATGCAGGCACATGAAACATATAAATAAAGATGAAAGATGAAAACTTTAAATTTGAAACTCAAAAACCATTAAAACCTATACACATATATTTTTGAAAGATGTCCAGAAGACAGTACACAAGGAAGCTGACGCAGAACATTTGTTGGTCCTGCATCATAGGACGCTCTAGCTAAATATGCTTATAGAATTCTGAGTTTAAGGAAAGAAAACCTTGAAAGAAAATAGGGCTGCCCAATTAATATGTTTATCACGATTTTAGGCCTTTATGATCATACAAATCATATAATTATTGTGATTTAACAATATAATTTTGTGGCCCATGTGAATTAACGCATACAGCTACAGCACTGCAGGTACAGCAACTTTGTCCCTTTATTTAACGACCTTTCAGACTGTCTAGCAACTTTTTATCTTGGCGACTAGCGACAAATCTAGTGACTTTTCCTGCTGTTGATGGAGACTTATAGCAAAAAAATGTTTCGTTCTGTCTGATGGGCTCTTCAGACGGAGGAACCGCTGCTGCAATTTCTATGATAGTGCCGTGCCTGTCTGTCACTGTCTGAATCTTCACCATCCCGCCCTTATCCCTGCTCCCCTGCCAATGCTCCCAGCACAACGTTCTTTTTTTCATTTGCTGTTTAAAGGCAGTTTGCAAGCCTTCTTAATGGCTTAAAAATAGTATGAACTATATATATATATATATATATATATATATATATATATATATATATATATAATCTAAAATGATTCTTAGTGGTTTTAAGAAACAAAAGTGTTGCCTTATAAATTTTTGTTTCCTTTAGGATTTTGATTATTGTTATAGGCTCTGTTATTATTTCCCTAGTCTATTTCATCATTTTTTGCTTTCCATTTCATATGTTTTACATTTAAGTATTACATGTTCTATTGTTTCCTCTACTCCACAGTTGTCACATTTCTCTGTTTTCCTTGTGAAAGGCTTCGAGATTGTGGGTCTTTATTACATAAACAATGAGTACTATAAAATGTTTTATTTACATATTTCATCAACTTTTCTTACTGAGGAGTTCGCAACAGAGTCTGGAATTTCCACCTACAATATTGTCCCGCAGGAGCAGATTGATGCATCTGTAACACCCGTTGTTCAGTTACAAGTTACAAAACACAGTAATGTGGATAATAGCAGAGATGCAGCTGCATACAGGACATAAACAAAGCTTTATGCCCAGCAGTGTTCTCTACAATCTAGCCCATTTTGTAACGATATATGTTTGATTTTTTTCTCAGAATGTGCACACAAATCCTTCAGGCTCAGATAAAAATTGTCTAGCGCTTTCTTTGTTTTGTGTTGCGGGATAAATTGAGGTATTTGTTGTGCCTCTCAAAGCATCACAAAACCTTAGAACCTGTTTATTGAGATATAAACATTCACATATATTGGTACATGTAACATCAACCAAAAAACATACATTTTTTGTTTTCTGGTAGTTTTTGCACCTCCTGGTTTAAAGGAACGTGTTAAAATCGAGCAATTACTTATAAATGGACTGATTAGGTTTCAGTAATATGCATGTTTACTATGTCTTCAAGTTTGATCATTCCTGCACAAAATAGTCCTCTGTGATCAATGTCAAAGAGGACAGTTCAGCCAGATTTGCTTTATTCAAATGATTTCCTGTTCAGTCACTAATAACATGGGGAAAAGTTAAAAACTTTAACTTTGACATCACACGCAATGGATGGGTGAGTAATCATAAAAGGTCACGTTAGGATGTCCTACTCATGCAGTCCATGCAGAATCAAAGCCAAAGTTTATAAAGTGACTGATAAAAACCTGGCTGTCTTCCCATGATGTTGACATTAAAGAGTTGGGGGCCTGAGCTGAACTGGGACTCATAAACTGAACTGAGTGTTTCTCTCTCACCAGTGCTGATCTGTGGTTGATTGGGTTTATTGGGGTAGGCAAAAACAAGCAAAAAAAAGTGTGTTATCTAAGGGATTTCGTTGCTTATGTTTCTGTTCCAGAGATGTGTTACCTCAGGGTTTGCCTGATGAATATGCCTTTGTGACTACATTTAAATTTCGAAAGACATCTCGCAAGGAAGACTGGTACCTGTGGCAAGTTTATGACAAATATGGCATCCCACAGGTGTGTTTTGACCTCATAAATGAATCTATCAAAACATTATGTGCAGTGTTGAATTGAATTTAATACTGCTACACTTTTTCAATAGGTATCGATCCGCTTGGATGGGGAGAACAAGGCTGTGGAGTACAATGCTGTGGGTTTGACTAAGGATGCGGTTCGTGCCGTTTTTAGGAACCCAGAGGTTGAAAACCTATTTGATCGTAACTGGCACAAGATTGGAATGAGGGTAGACTCCAAATCAGTGTCCCTGTTTCTTGACTGCAAACACATTGAGACACTGCCCATAGAGGAGAGAGAGGACATCGACATTCATGGAAAGACGGTCATCGGAAAGAGACTCTATGACAGTGTTCCTATTGACGTAAGTGCATAGAGCTTACACCCAACCTCTCTTTTGATGTCAAGGGTATGGTAGGACATCCAAGTAGGAAATCATTTATGTGTTAATGTGATGAGATCTGAGTTATTTTTCTACTTAGCTGAATATATTACACTTTAGCAGTTTGCCAGTTTTTCTATTCACTGTTAATCTTCTATTTCTTTCACCCTCACGGCTACCTCTAGATACACTAGCAAAAAAGTTTCGAAAAATTATGACCTTCAACCTGATATAATTTATTTTCTTTTACTGACTCTCTAGCACCACCAATAGACAACATTTGCACAAACCCTTATGTAAATATCTTTTGAACTTTAAATTGTAGAAACAAAATAAATAGTTAGTCATAACAAAAAAATATGTCTCATAAATGAGATTTGTACTCATTGGGTTAATTGAGACCAAACCTTGTATGTCTCATGATGTTCATCATCGGAGATGGCCTGCATAAAAAGGTCTCAGTACTTTGGCTCAAAGTGTATCAATTCTTGTTTTTCCCATGTCAGCCATTTTGGATTGTTTCTGAAAGGGTTGTATTTTGTGAATTATAACGAAAATTACAATGACAACAATAACTTACCATGCATGTTCTAATGCACTGGAAATACAAATACTGAATTACAGTCAAACAAAATGCTTATATACCTTACATATGTTCACCCAAGCATTGTGTGTGTCATGATCAATAATAATGATCTTAGGTGGTCTGCACGAGATTAGTTGACAGAAGACTTAGAAATGGCTATTTTGGCTTCTATGTCAGATTGTTTTGATTTAGCCATCATATGGCAATCCTACAGTGTTTTATTCTGAAATCAGTTTAATTCTTTTAAGCAAGTTATTTTCTATATTATAAAGAATTCTGTAAAGTAGGTATCTTCATTGTAAAATATTTTAATCAATAAGTTATTAAGCTTTTGTTTTACTTAAGTTAAACAGTAAAGTTCTTCTACATATTTTTAAAATACATGTATTTTTAAGCTCATGTTATACTTATCTTCACACAAACACATTGCAGGAAATTTCACATTTACATTTGCTTTGCTGAATTTTCCACTTTGGTGTTCAATAGAGGTAACACATTTTTACTGTGTTTTTGACATAAAAAAATTCTGTGGTTATCTTTGTAGTTTGACCTGCAGAGGATGGTGATCTACTGTGATGGTAAACAGTCTGAGCAGGAGACCTGTTGTGATATTCCTGGTGCCCCAGTGAGTGTACCTCAATCAATACCTGAACACCAATTCACACAGTATTAGATTTTCACCTTTTTTTGTGGATTAAATATGGGACAAATTTCAACTGAATGCTACCCAGGGCATTGAAAGTCCTAATTTTCAGCCTTTTCCTGGTGAAGTTTCTGATTTACTCTGAGCTTCATTCAGGTTTATCTTGTGATTCTTGGCTTCTGGGCCTGCTCTACTATCCATTCCCTCCCATTCTCATCATTTAACTCACATTCTCTTTCCGTATCCTGGTTCACTTTCTCTTCTGGATTAGTGTGATCAAACTCTGGTGACTGAAGCTCCTCCTGTCCTTCTACCCACCCCAAAACCAACCAGTGCTGAGCAGAAGAAGCCAGCTGAAGTAAACTGCTCTTGTCCCGCTGGGGAGCGGGTAAGATTGTCTGCTAACCCTTTAACATGCAAAAAATTGAACAGCCTTATTATCATAAAGAATATACAAGGAATCCATTTTGACATCACTTTAATTTTAAACTGCATCAAAAGATTTTTATTAAAAAAAATTAATAACTTGTGCAATGTTTAATTTTAATTTAGCAATTAAAAACATGTATAAATATTCGATCAAGATAGCCATTAACTTGTCACACTGTAAAATCTGGAGTGTTAAATTGGCTGTTTGTTTAGATATTCTAGCTCAATCTGTACTCTAACCAGAGAAGGGCCAAAATAAACTCCAGAGTTAATTTTGCTCTCAGGATTTACACATTTTAAAATTCATTCACAAATGAATGTATAAGATATTCATAACCAAATACTGTCATTTCATTTAATTTCACTACAAGGCTGGAAATCAATTTTTGTGCTAAACTCTTGTAATGCATTCACTTTTGTTTTTGTAATGCATTCATCTATCAACTCCCAAAAACTCTCCCTCTCTTTTGCTATCTCTCTCAATCTATCCCATCCTGCAGGGAGAAACTGGTCTACCAGGTTCCACAGGAATGAAGGGTGAAAAGGTCAAAATTCATTTTTGATGACTTTAGGATGGCTTTGCAACTGGTTCCTCAGTGGTTCATTGCCTAAACTGTACACCTACAGGGCGATCCTGGTCTAAAAGGGGCAGAAGGAGCATTAGGACCAAAAGGGATGAAAGGAGAGCGTGTATGAAACTAAACTTTCATGTTTTTGTCCTACTTTAATTGTACTCTTTAAGATATATTAAACAGTTAAAATATTGAACATTATTCAAGTAATGTTGTGTTAATCTGACATTGATCTACTTTCCATCTCTGTTGTTTCCACCTCTCTGTGCCTTGAGAATAATTGATAAATTATTGATTGATTATTCCCAGGGCCAGTCGGTCTCTATCAAAGGTGATAGAGGAGAGAAGGTAAGGTCATGAATTTAACAGCCAACTTCTCATGAAAATTAAATGTACACGAGTGTAAATGTCCATCTCATTTTCAACATGAAAGCAGCAAATTTAAATATAAAGTCAAGATAATAATTTGCTTCTTCACCTGAAAGAGTGAAGAACGTAAAATAAGTTTCACTATAGTAAATTATTCAAATTAAGATATTTCTGGTAGAATTTGGCTTTTAATGGCAAAGTGTCTGGAAGAGAGAAGGGGTAGGGCCGGGAAAAGAAACATTAGCCAGGTGTCAAATTAGCGTTACCACAATGCAGCTATGTCTTATGTCATGCTCACTAACACCAAGTATACTGTGGCAAACACTTAAATTGTTTTTAAAAAATCATGTATAATATAGTTTTTTAAAGCCTTAACTATTATAATGAAATTGTGTAAAATACTTCTATTATGTTATTGACAATAAGCTGGGATTTGTTGAACTTGGGTTGTCAAAAGTTGTTCTGTATGTTATGTTTGCTACCCCTAAGATAACTAGACTGACATTACAAGTGATACGTAATATTAAAGGTTAACCCAAATCAAGTGTTGACAATGGTTATCTCTTAACATCAACATTATACAGTTGTTATTGCTATTAGATTAGAACAAACAGGTGATATGATTAGGTATGCTGAAAAAAAACATTAAAGCAGCTCTTTAAAAAACAACGTTCTTTGTTTGGGGTAGAGTCTTTTGGGAGAACCCCTACAGTACGTCTTTGTCACTGCATTTAGTGCATGTACACTTGTAAGCACGATTGCCTTTATTGTAGACCATATAAAACAAGACCTCTATCTGTGAACAATTCACAGTAAGGATGTGGACTACTATATGAGTGGTTTGACCTTTGCAAAATTGCACAAAAAGAAAGGAATTGGCACTACATTGACCAAGTTATGGTCCAGCTCTTTGAGGAAGGGCTTAGACAGAGTATATTTCTCTCAACTTTGCTGAACGTATAGTGATGCTCTGATAAAAAGGAAACAACTCACTGTTTCTATGTCATTAGTATTTTCTGAAACCAACATGTGATATTAAAAACATCATATGTTCATAGTTCAATACAATCACAGAAGATGAGAAGTATGACAACATGTAAAGTAATATCTGCTATGTTTGGCATCATAACACCAACATCAAAAGTACTCAAACAGAATCTCACTTGGGGAGAGAAGCAGGAGTAAGCAGGTCTTAGAATTGTGAAAACATCAACCAAACCAAGGTACATTATGTTCTTGGCTTATTAATCTTAACTCACTAGTCTTCAATTTACATATACGCAAAGAATATTACATTTGAAGCACATAATATGAAAATCGGATTAAATTCGGCCGTGATGCATGAATTTTTCAATTGCTGTTGTGTTTGCCTGGGTGAGACTTGAATAATGTGGGTCAATGTGTTTTGTAAGTTTAACAGTATAAAGAGGAGTTGGCTGGTTAAACTGCATGATGCCGCAAACGCATGTCTTTGTTTGAGGTCTTGCTCTGTCTTTGTCTCTTAAACTATGATACTCCCCTTGTTGGTAAAGTTAACATACTACACTAACCCATGCAGAAAGAGATATTAGCAGTGCCATCGTGGATTCTTCTTATTTTGAATAGTTTTACTAATACTGTACTGCAAAAATCTTGACACTGTCCCTGTCATTTAAGGGGCTCTGATAAAACTTTTTAATGGTAGATGTGAAATTGGCAAAAACAAAAAGAGATATAGTTTTTAGACCCTCTATATGCAGTCATATATGTTTTTATTAAAACACTTTAATTGAATTTTCTTTTTAAAACAATGGTTGTATTTTGAACCCTTTTTTTCAGGTATTATTTTCACTGTAAAGTCATTAAAATTTAGATTATTTGTTTTATTCCCTCAAATCTATGAAAATATCTGATTTAGGTTCTTCTCTTGAGGAGATTTGTCAGTGGTCAGCAGAACACGAGAGAACTTTGAGGGTGATAACATGCTTTCTGGCTCAAGCCATTACACTCGGCTCATAAAAGCTTTTCTCTTGTACTTTTAGCAATTCCCTGGAGGAAACAAGACATGAATTTTCATTATGTTTCCTTACAGCACCAAAAATTATTCTTTCCTTTTAAGTAGAAAGCTAAAAAGCAAGCACAATTTAAGCTTAAAATGTGGAAAAACTAATGGTTGGTATACTAATCAACGTTTTAAATTATCTTTCACAATAGAGGATTTGATTTTTCAGGTGTAGAAAAGTCCTACTACTTCGAATTTGAGCCTACTGATAAATGCATGAATGAACTTTCTCGGTGTTTATGATGAAATATCTAACTCTCCGCACCACTTCACCACACTATTTGCACCACGCGAGTGTGAACTCTTCCTAATGTTGCTAGTAAGACATGTCATAATTTTGTCATCCCTCCACAGGGAGACAGTGGTGAGCTTGGGGCGCCTGGAGGAAGAGGAGATAGAGGAGAAAGAGTAAGAAACACTTAGCATTTCAAAGCTTGGATTTCAATTTGTTTAAACACTCTGACATTTAATTTGATGCAAACTGTTGTTAAGAGGTGAAAATGAAATATTATGAGGTTGCATAGCTGTTAAGCTAGGATGATCTTTCATCCAAGTATTTGTCCTCTTAAAAAAATAAATCAATAAATAAATATATCACTACATTCACAGAAGAATGGAATGTATTGAAGAAGGTGCCACTGTTTGAATTAGAAAGCTATAAAAATTAATTGGGAAATAGGTTGCATATAAAAAAAATAAAAAAAAATCACATGAAACCAAAGTCTTGTATCTGTATCTGTTTTTATTTAAAAAGTGATTTTATTTAAGAAAAAATGTGTCTGCACCTCCTTTGCAGGGATCAGATGGGTTGCCAGGTTTGGCAGGGAAAAAAGGTGAAAGGGGTGAAAGCGTGAGTATCATTTGGATAATGCACTTTAGTATTAGCTCTTGCTTAACAGCTATTGATCAAAAATCATTGTCATCAGGGTGAACCTGGGGGTGACGGAGAGCCTGGAATACCTGGACCTCTTGGACCAAAGGTAAGATTTTAGCTAATAATAGTAGGATTAGCCAGTACCAATCAAAGGCAAAGGTACAGTCTGGATAACATAATACCAATGGAAACATTTAATAAATGTACATTTTATTCAATTTAGTAAATTGTGCAATTATCTCAATGTTATCTAAACTGACATGGTTTTATTTTTTATTTGTTTCCTCGGTTTCTCTACTTTTAGCTAGATGAACTCCATTAAATTCTCAAAATGTTTATATTGATTTATTTGTGAATAGGGATTTCAAGGGGACGCAGGTTCACCTGGGGCACCAGGCCCTATCGGAGTACCTGTAAGTATAATGCCTTTATTTTTAATCTGTTTGATTTATGGAAGCCATTTTGGTTTGGAAACATATACAGTTATCAAAACCATTAAATTATTGCTCTAAACCAGACAGAAATAAAAGTGTGCTTACGGTATAAACATCTTTCTTATTTTTCCTTTAAAACCATTTATACCTGGTGAATAAAAAAAAATGTTTAACAATATTTTTAACAAAACTTCAAGATTTCCACTTTTTTTTCCAACTTATTGTGAAGAAAATGGCTGCATTTTGAGTTTAACATTTGCAACTTTTATTAAATATTAAAATTTGTTTTGTTTTGTTTTTTTTCATCAGGGAAGTGTTGGAAATAAAGGAGAGAAAGGAACCACTGGAGATAGGGTAAGGTTATATTTGTTCTCAATTTAAACCACCAGTTAGAAGTTATAAAGGGAAGATTCAGATCGAAAACTACTTGCCCTCAAATGTTTTTTTTTTTTCTCATTTGTTTACACTGACAAATGTAGTAAATACATCTAAGATCCATCCAATAGAAGACCTTCATTGGTCAGTGAAAATTCAACGTCTACAATTTCTCTTAGATATATTTTCATATTTTCAATATTCATGAGATGGAAAATCAGAAAGGTATTGGCAAAAGTGGGAAACCTAATTTAGTTTTCTCATAAACTTCACATGAAAATTCCTCAATTACTTAAATCGTAGTTTGTGTTCAAATACTGTTCTTCTTAATTTTTTGGGTGGAAAGTAATGTTCCTGTGTTAGCACTCTTGAAGTTTAGACTGATCACAAAAACAGAGCACAAACCTGTCACTCTCACTAAGTACCGTCCATACCATTTTACATACTCTTTCTTTGAACATACAGACCAATAACTCAAACAGATGTGACAGCTCTGATGCAAATACCATATTTCCTGTAATGTTGGGGTCAGTGAGGCGGTCAGAACAGAGTGCAATACCTTAACACAGCCTGTCTGAAAGTCAACCTTCTCATAAACATAGATCAAATTAAAATATGGTGTAGCAATTCAATTTAACATTTTAGCATTTTATGTTAGATGCGCCACAAGAATATATATGGTTTGATGGTTACACTCACATACATTTAAAATTTAACAAGCCCTGCCTTGTATGTGGGCCATGAAAGGAAATTAGTTGAATGGGAAAGCAGAATACTTAGAATCAATATTAACGGATTTACATTAATTATAATTTTCTGAACTCAAAACTGAACATGTATCCAAAATAAATCCATAAAATGGCCTATTTGAGTATTTTAAACCAGAGACCAAGAAGGATATTTACAAACGCAATAGAAAAGCATATAGCAGGAATATTAGAGAACAGAAAATTTAACCCAAAATGATATAACCCAAAAAAGATATAAACGAGAACCACTAAAGATCCTATCACCTCAAACATCAGTTTTCATTTCACACAGTTTGTGCAGGTGCAGTTGTCCTTTTAAAGTCTGATGCTAGGCTGGCCTTTTAGGCTCAATCTAAAGTTGTGCCTCAAGCCTACAAACTGCCTTTTGTGGAGGCTCCGCAAACACCCATTTTTCAACAAAGCATCTATAGTTCTGCACCTTGTCCCATGCTGTCTATGCAATATCAATGTCATCACGCAATACTGATGTGGTAAGAATATTAGCTACCCAAACAACACAGATGCAAACAAAAAACTGGTTTTGTTTATTTCATCATGCATCAAATAAACACAATTCTATACATACTGGTGCTGCTGTAGAAACACTATCTTTGTAAAGATCGTTATAAACTGTGGCATGCAAGTCAAGCCAAAACACAAAACATAACAAAGGACAGGTTATTTACATAACCTGCAAAGTTTGATTCCCTCAAACACTGTTGAACACGGAGCGAAGGCCAAGAAAGAGATTGGAAGCGCTTGCTCTGCACCACCTCGACCAATCTCGATGCTCTCTCTCTCTCTCTGCGAAGCCTTGACATGAAAGACCAATCTATATTTGTGCACCAAGCCTACAAATTTCCCTTTGTGCACCTAACCACACGCTGATCTCATTGTAACGCCTGCCGTGCATCTCTGAAATTTTGGTTGAAGGCTTTACAGAATGAGAGAGCCTTGCACCAAGGTGGTGCAGAGCAAGCGCTTACACTTTCTTTCTTGGTTTGCACTCCGTGCGTTCACCTTATATTGTCTAAAATATTGCACAATTATGGATAATGGCTACAGTGGCCGGAAGATGAATTTCAAATCTTAATAATGCAAACAAACTGATACTTACAAATTTGAAAACAAAATAAGAATTCAGAAAACAGTCCAGCAAATGAGAAAACAAATGGTAGGGTATGGTATAGTTTAATATAAACATAGTGACATCCATTATTTATGACAAGCACTTGTATACTTCTGTAAGATGTCTTTGTAGGATTCTTAAGTATGTGTGTAGTTTTACCTAGAGTGGATGAATGTAGTTAAGTAAGCCTTATTTTGAGGTAAGACATTCACATGCTATGAGTGCGGACATCCTCTCAACCTTAACTTAAATATGCTCTTGCAAGCAAGGAGATTAGTTTCAAAATATTCACTTTTCCTGGTTTTAACACTTGTAATAAGCTTATAGGGATAGTTTGCAAACATTATTACTGCTTTAAAGGATCAACAGCCAAATATCTAATATTCATCCCTTTCAGTGTGTTGGTGACACTAACATAACAGCTTGTGCAGAAATATAATAATAATAATTCCCATCACTCTGCAGACTGTTCTTTCAAACTCTTCTACCAGCTGTAACGTTCCTGCATTGATATCTCCAGCCTGAGCAGTGTACATTGCAGATGCTTATCTAGAGCTCATCTTGTTAGTCATTCTATCATCTGCTTTGATGCTGCAGATCTTCATTTAAAATCAAAACACAGCCGTCAAGAGTCTAGGACCAGCACACTTATCAATGCCGAAAAACCTTTCCCTTAAAGGTTTCCATTAAGTCAGTTTCAATACATTCTTAACCGAGTATAGTAAAATTATACTAGCTATTATTATTTGAAATTGAGATTTACTGGACTTGGCTCATTTTCTGTAAAGCCATATATCAGAACATATTTGCATGACCTCACACTCCATACCGCCTACACATTTATATTACATACAAGGTATTCGGGTTTACTGGACCTGGAGCATTTAAAAGTGTGAAAATGATAGACTCTGCTCCTTTATTCTGTCTTCCTACACAAACATAAATCACATATCAAAATATAATGTTACAATTTAGTATAAAATAGTTTGGGGTATCACGGTGGGGTAGTGGGTAGCAAGAAGCTGGTTCGAGCCTCAGCTGGGTCAGTTGGCATTTCTGTATGGAGTTTGCATGCTCTCCCAGTGATTGCATGGATTTCCTCTGGGTGCTCTGGTTTCCCCACAAGTCCAAAGACATACAATATAGGTTAATTGTGTTATTGTCCATAGTGTATGAGTGTGAATGACTGTGTATGGATGATTCCCAGCGATGGGTTGCAGGTAGAAGGCATCCGCTGTGTAAAATATATGCTGGATAAGTTGGCGGTCATTGTCCTGTGCCGACCACAGATAAATGGAACCCAGATAAAGGGATCCATAAGATTGTTGGATGTGTGAATTAAAAGCCCCAAAATGCAATGGGTCTAGCAGACCAGCCAACCCTTTCAAAGTAATAATAATGAGAACACCACACTTGGTTTAAATAAAAAATAAAAAAACCTAGGATGAAGAACAATAAATGAAGTTTATTTCCTATTAGTATTATATTGTTCTTGGCTAAAGTAGAAATTTCAACATAAAATGTCTTGATTGGGTGCATATAAATGACAATGGGTCCACCAGATCACCAAACACATCTTAACAATAATACCAATAAAAACACCACATGAGGGTTAATACTTGAGCTGCAATAAAACTGACAAATCTTAGTCTACATTTGGCTTTTACTCCAAAGTTTGTAGAAAGTGCTGGGTATCATCAAATCATTTAATTATTTGCTTCATTATAATGCCTCATATTCTAATTAAGATGTAGATGTCAGTGACTCTGGGGTGGATGCTGAATAGTTAAAGCTATACTGCATGTGACAGAGATATGTAGATTTTTTAAATTGCTGTCTGTAACACAAAAAAATTATTACAAACATTTAGTGCTCTGAAAGGTTCAATATTGTTTTGTTGTTGCACCAGTTGTGTTGTTGTTGTTGTTGTTGTTTTTACGATGAAAAGCACACGTCATTTAGTAAAAATGTGAAGTAATATAGTAATCATACCTTTTCAGTTAAGAAGTCTATTCAGTGGCGTCTCTTTTTTTTAGGGTGACAGAGGTGTAGACGGGTTCCCAGGGAAACCAGGCCTTCCTGGGAAAGAAGTAAGTGAATGTACTATATGCATGTACTTTTTCCCTCCATTATTTAGTTACAGCAATGTAAGATTTAAGATAAGATACGCTGATTACAAGAATGAGCTACAAGCCTGAACTGAATGACTCTCACTTTTCCAAACAAGGGTGTCCGTGGGTTGGTTGGTGCTCCGGGTTCCAATGGAGTCAAAGGAGACAAGGTAGAATATGGAATTTAAGTTGTAAAAGGATCTTGAATATGGTTTATTTATGACAGCTTAAGACCTAATCCTGCTGTCCACAAAAGTGCTTTTCTTTATTATTTTTTTTATTGGATAAAGTGTGATATATATATATATAGATATATATATATATATAGATATATATAGGGTATATATATAATTAATATATATATATATATATATATAATATAATATAGTATATATATATATCTATTATATATATATTATATATATATATATCATTATATATTATATAATATATATAATATATAATATATATAATGTTATGTGAATCAACAGGAAACCTCTTTCTTTCACAGACCTCTTGGATAGTGCACATTATTTGTCAAGCAAGCTGTAAATACATTATCTGAACCCACCAAACAAGTAACCTTAATTAGACGTTCATGTCGCATCTATATGATTTCTTTTGGTTAAGAGCTAGTTAAATTGACATCCTGTTCAAGATTACTGCTCAGGAGAAGCCTTGTTGAGTATCTCGTATCAATTAAATGACGTCAATTTGGTGCATAAGAAATCTGGTTGAAGAGACAATCTGGACAATTGCTTCTAATCCATAGTTTTGCTTTCAAATATCAGGAGAGCGTTAAAATAGCCTTGTTCTCAACCAACTTCTGTTTTAGTGGCACAGTGTCCGTCTCCCATCCTTGTTTGAGATTCAAATTTTTTATTTTTCTAGTCATCATTAAGTCTTCCTTTTGAGTTATGATAAGGTTTTGAGGTTTAGTGATGTAACTGTAAACTATTCACAGTCAGCATGGCAATCAGATTTGAGGAATTAAGCAAATAAGCCAAAGCACAAAATTTAAGCATAAACAAAAACTTGACAAAACATAGATTAAAAGCAAATTTTCTCTTTCTACCAATACTTTCAGTAACATTAGTCCAATCACATCAGAGCCATTTTATGATTAATTGTGATTCTGGCTCAGATTTATGACATATGGCTCCTTTAAAGGTAAAAAAAAAACATTAAGAGAACTATTTCTTATCTTTTACTTTATTGAAACAGGACCCAATAAATAGATGTCTAGTGCTGAAATAAAAAGAAAAAAATGCTGGTACCTTGCTCAAGGGCACCACAGCGGTGGTTGTTAAAGAAGGAGAGCAAGTGTTTCATCACTCACACCACCTTCAACTCGGTGGATCTGGGGATCAAACCAGCGACCTTCTGATCACAAGTCGATCACCTTATCCACCAAACCCCAACTGCTTCATTTACTGTAGATTTTGTGTTTTCTTCTGGTGTAAAGTAAGAATAGAAAACATGCTAATAATTAATCAAATAGTTAAAATGTTATTTCATTACGTTGAGAATAAAGCATATATTTGACGTCCTGAGCCTTATTTCCATTAAAGTAATCAAGAGAGAAATGCTTAAAATGTGATAGATGGAATCAAATTCGGGAGACACTAATTCTTTACACTGCACATTTATTAATAACTTTGCACACTGTTATTACTTATAATCTAGTAAATTATACAAAAAGTCAATGATAGTTTCCAAGAATCTTAACGCAACCTTTCAACATGATTCAAATAAATATATAGCACTGAACTACATGTTTGTAACAAGTAAAATGTGATTTTTTTTTCTAAGAATGCTGGCTTGCTTAACACAGACTGTATTTGATTAATAGGGTGAACAGGGCCCTCGTGGAATACCTGGCGATGCGGTAAGATCTTGCTCAATGAAAAGAATCAGCATTTAAAGCAGATGTATGCAGTTAATCAAGACTCTCCACGTTTCTTTTCAGGTTCAGCTATCAGGACTCAAAGGGGAGATTGTGAGTGTGAATCTTGTGTAGAAGAGAAGTCTACAATTTTTTTTAACAAGGAGAAATGTTTTGTTTGCAGGGTGCAAGAGGAGAACCAGGCCCTCCAGGAGCGGATGGCCCCCCTGGACCTCCTGTAAAATGCTTTTCTTAATCTCTTTTAATCTTGTTAAAAATCAAAATAAGTAACAATGTTATTTTATTTGATGCACTGAGTTTTTCATTGTTGCCATTTTGTTGTTTAAGGAGTAATTCACACTGCTTT
Organism: Danionella dracula; assembly: GCA_900490495.1. Taxonomy (NCBI): domain Eukaryota; kingdom Metazoa; phylum Chordata; class Actinopteri; order Cypriniformes; family Danionidae; genus Danionella; species Danionella dracula. The sequence continues at coordinate 19,177,829 of UELW01000012.1, forward strand.
TTGGTCACAATGAACTGTCTGTTTGTTTTCTTTGTGCTGTTAGTGAAGGTGCATCTATATAAAAATTGTGGGGGCGTGGCTTTTATGATGGTTTTTCCATCATTGTGTCATCTGTAATAAAGTAGAAATTTTGAAATTATGTGTAAAAAAAATATCTGCTCTGAAATGTCAAAAGGCACTTTTGCATCAACTTTTTTTGTTACGGTAAAACTTGACTCTTTTTCCATAGTTTCCTGTACCTGTTACACATACTTTTTGCAACCATTTTATCCTGAGTCAGGCTTAAGAGATATTTCTTCTGGTTGGAAAGAAAAGCCTGTTGTGACATCCTGTTGACTGTTGATTGGTTTCTGAGCTCACTGATTGGCTAGAATGAATATAACGAAGAACTAAGCAAAGTTGGTTTTTCTGTTGAAAACATGCTATTCACCAAGCAAGCAGAACTAGACTGTCATAGCTGAGTGCATATCTTGAGTGGAGGCCTAAAACTACCCCACAGTCAGTGGGAAAAAAACCAGCCATGTTGAGTAAAGAACTGAACCAGAGTTGATTACTAAATTGTAACGGAAAAGCCCAAAAATATCACACTTTTTGATTTTTTTTAATTAGATCATTGCAAGTTTTTTTACGTTACATCATAATCACTTCCTTGCTATTTTTGCTCAGGGCCCACCAGGACCTCCAGGATTGATTGGCGAGAATGGAGAGATCGGACCACGAGTAGGTTTCAGACCATTTTTTTGAAGCAATGACTAATATTCACCAATACGTGAGATGTCCTGTAACCATGGAGTGGAAGCAGCAGGCCAGGTTCATATATGGTTTACCTTAGGTTCTGTGAACCTCAGAAAGATAATCAGTACATTAGAGAGATGGACTAATGATAAAAATAGCACTTAAAGGACAATTTAAAAAATCTGCTAATGTACTTTGCATTGACCTTCATTTAATTGTTATCTAATCTTCATAAAATAAACAGCATTATTTTTGCTGGCTTTATAAAATAGGACTAGTAAGTAGCGTCACGGTGGCGCAGTGGGTAGCACGGCCGTCTCACAGCAAGAAGGTCAATGGTTCGAGCCTCGGTTGGGTCGGTTGGCATTTCTGTGTGGAGTTTGCATGTTCTCCCCGTGATCGCGTGGGTTTTCTCCGGGTGCTCCGGTTTCCCCACAAGTCCAAAGACATGCGGTATAAGTGAATTGAGCAAGAAGGATTGTTTATAGTGTTAAAGTGTGAATGAGTATGTGTGAATGTTTCCCAGCGATGGGTTGCGGATGGAAGGGCATCCGCCACATAAAACATGTGCCAGAGGAGTTGGCGGTTCATTCCGCTGTGGCGACCCCGAAAGGGAAAAAGCCGACATGAAAATGGATGGATGGATGGACTAGTAAGTAATTATTTAGATAAAGCACTTTACTGTGGTAATATAGATTAATAAAGCTGAAGTATAATGGCAGTGGGTACTCATAAAAAAAAAGAAAAACATTTTCATAAAAGTATTTTTAATAAAATTGCAATGTATATGTAAAGTAATATATATTCATTTATTTCTTGCATCTATGTTATATATATTTTTGCTGATTTCTTTGATCACTAATAAAAGACTGCTCTGCTAATTATGTTCTCTGGACATAAAGTGCAGCTTACTTTACTTCCACTAGAGGACAGTACAAGTAGGCTTTGATGTAGATCAGACTTTTCTTAAGTGTTTTTGAACCATCGTGCAACTTTTAAAAAAATCTAAATGTAATAGTAGCTTACTAAATACTAATATTATTTAATTAGTAGTTATTTAAATCTGCGCTTTCAAGAGACATATTTTAAGTAAATACAAGATAAAGATTTCATTGAGATATATAAAAAAAAAAAAATATATATATATATATATATATATATATATATATATATATATATATATATATATATATATATATATATATGCTTCATTACTGGAGAAAATAACTAATTAGCATAAGTAAGTAATAAAGACTAATAAATCTCATTCGTGTTGTTTCATTTTATAACTTTTTACACATAAATTATGAACATTAAACTCTGATTTCAAAATAAATACATAGATACAGCCAAGGGTGAACAAATTGAGTTTCTGAAGGCCAGACAATGGGACAAATAATAGTTGAAGAATCCATTGATTACATCAATTGATGAATTCATCAATTTTTGTTAATGTTTTTTTAGCAAAGAAGTAGAACCACATTCTGACAGTTAACATTTTAATGAACATTTGCATAAAATATGTCTATTTATTTCTTGATTTCTGGATTTATAGTGTGCATTGGAAGTTAGGTAGAAAAAAACTATTCCCTATATCTCTTTTCATAGTTCATCTGTTGTTGAATGTTTCACTGATTTCCTCCTTTTCCTTCATGTAATCTGTGTACTTTTCAATATCAAATCTGAAATTCATGAATTAAGTCTCTATTCCATATTGTTTTCTTGATTTTCATAAGCAACTTTTATTTTGTATTCTACAGGGAAAAAAAGGTGACGCGGGATTGCCAGGGGTTGATGGTCTTCCAGGATTGCCGGTAAAAGCTACAACATTAAATTAATAAAAATAAATACAAATTAAAATTTAATATATTTTATATAGATATATTTTTTTTACAAAATATGATCATGGGGAAAAAGTTTATTGTCACTCTTTTAAACAAAGCATTACAACCGTTTATATGTTTTCACCTACTAAAGGAGAAAAAAAAAACGTTTTTTTTTTTAAACCTAATTAAAGGTAAACATGGATGGGTTACAGAAAAGCTATTCAACAGCAAAAGCTTTTTTTTTTTTCAGGGTCCAGAGGGGACTTCTGGGAGTCCAGGTAACAATGGACCACCAGGACCCCCGGTAATGATTCAAATTTATTAACCATTATAGCTAATATAATTAGGCACAAAAGATACATATAAATGTAAAATAAAAATTTCCTCCTGTCAGGGATTACCCGGTGAAATCGGTTTTGCTGGAAAACCAGGAGAAGCAGGAAAACCAGTGAGTCCCCCTCGATGTCTGTATTAGCATAAACCAAACACTCATTTCTAGTTCAGAAATTTGGTCGAACTCCTGTGATGGGGTTTTTCAGGGTCTACCAGGGACTGCTGGATTGGATGGTCTCCCTGGAAACGATGGCGAGAAGGTTAACACCTTTTTTTTTATTAGGAAAACTGGACAAATGTGTTCTGTAAAGCCAGAGATTCATCAGTGCCACACCAATTTTAAAATGCCAAATGTATTTTTTTTTTACCTTTTCAGTTGTTTGACTTGCATTGCAGTCTGGTTGTAATCATTTTGTTCATTTAGGGACAAAAAGGAGAATCTGGTCAGGAGGGGTTCCCTGGGAAACCAGGATCAAAGGTAAAAATGACAAAGTTCTTGCTTTGTTATAGTTTATTTTAATATTCTTAATATTCAAAAATACATTTTAGTACCAGCAAAACTGTGAAGTCCAATCTCTCTTAACAATTCTTTTCTGAGGCAATTGCTTTTGATTATTAATAATGCATGAATTAAAGAAATGCTCTGCCTCAAAATTTCAGTTGTTTTTAATATATTCCCAGGGGCTAAGGACTACCTCATTAACAATAATTTCCTATGGATCCCCAAGTCCTCTAAATGCATAAAAACATCCTATAATTACTCTGCCATCATGGTTATATATCATTTAATAAAGATGAAGATCTATAAATGTATTGCCATTATGGTAACACTTTCTGTTTGTAAAAGATAACAAATCGTCATCTACTCACCTAAAAAGATAGCAAGCATTTCATGGGGTGTTTACATTTCTGTTCAAGTAAGGACGCTGTTTTGAGTCATTCCTAAAATGCACTGCAGGGCTGAGAAGACATTCAAAAATCTTATTTAATGTATTTCTTTATATATTTATTTTAATGTCTTTTTGAAACTTTGTGTATACTTTTCGAAAATACTTTGAAGATATTTTTTAGAACAGACATTTTTGTCATTGAATGTTAATTTTATTTAATGTTCTAAACATCCTCCACCAAACTCAATCTTTACTTTATAAATTTCTAAATTGTTTATTGTTTATTGTGCCTTTTTAGATATGAAGAATTGCACGTAGATTTTATTACAACTTGCAGGCCTTATTAAGATCTTATTGCCTAATATCACATTCATTAGTTTAATTTCTCTCCCTTAACCCTAACCCTTAGCAATTAGACATACAAAAACTAAATATAAGATTTGTGTCATACACAAGTCTACTGTGTAAAGTTAATAATTTAAAGTCACACATTATTCTATAAAAAAAACTATTATTTATATAGTTATTGGCTTTGTTGGTTCACTAAGGCCTCTCTGTATTTATTTTAGGGTGATGAAGGCCCTCCAGGGCCACGGGGACCACCTGGTGAACGGGTAAGGAAAGTAAATTGTAAATAGAAACATTGATAGACATGTAAAAGTTTATTTTTGTTTAAGGGAGATGCTGGTCTGGCTGGGCAGAGTGGTCCAGTAGGACCCAAAGGAGAGAGAGGAAGCCAGGTAAGCAGAATAATATTGATTTTTTCATTGAAGTCCTTATTACAATCGAGCAATCTTGTGTCCGGTAATAAAGTTAATTTTAGAAATAAATTATTTATTTCTTAAACTTATATTTTCCTCTTCTGTTATTTTTTTTTTCTTTTCTAGTCTTATTTCTGTTGATGTCTATATGAGCTAACAAATGAAAAACCGAACCGAAAATATACTTAAAACAGCTGTCAAATTAAACAAGATAGAATACAGGGTTAAATATATCAACGGAACAAATCAGTTTACTAGTCCTCTTTATGCAAGCTGGGGAAGAAGACAAGTGGTTGAACAATGACACTTCGCAACAACGTCAGCTTTCGGGGTAACCATTCCAGGTTAGAAAATGTAATACAGTACAATGCATTGTTATTGAGTTAAGAACTAAAACAGTTTTGTGTTACCATTATGCGTATATTACCTGCGATATGTTATTTATGCAAGCTTCAATAGCATTTTCTAAATAAACATAATTCATATCTTGTTTTTAAGTTAAATCAGCGATTATTATGCCCATTCTGTCCATGAGCAGTCTTTTTTTGACAACCCAACAACTTTAGTCACTTTTGAGACCTTGTTCTGGCTCTTTTCATGAAGTAGCAGGAGCAGTTCAAATGCATATGAACTTCTCTCTTCCTACTCCCAGAGTGAAGCAGAACCCTCCCCATTGATCTCTGTGTCCAAGAGAGGCTTCTGTGTATGCTCCACAGAGACAGTTTTGCAATCCACCAGAGTTTATCATGGTTTAAACCAATACAACATTTTACATAATACGATATTGGGCTCTGGGAGTACAACAAATGTCTTAACACACTTTCACAGAAAAATACAGAAATAAAATACAGACGCTCAAGAACTTCCGGCTTTTAATTATTCCTTCCAAATTTAACCTGCGTGTTTTTCATTTAAATGTATATTTGGTTTCTGATTTTCATGTCTTTTGTTTATTTAGGGTGAGAGAGGAAGAGAAGGGCTTCTTGGAACAAAAGGAGACAAGGGAGACAAGGTGAGAAAAGATGAGATATTCAACTAAATAAAAGTTTTTTCAAAAATATAAATTTTGATATTTTTTCTTATAATTTTGAAAATGGTCAAATGCAGTAAATGTGACTTTGCTCAAAGTAATGGCATGTGTACAGAGTTTCCATTACTATCCAAGTCCTTGAAAATTCTTAAGACTGTAACTCTAACCAGAAATAGCATAAAGGGAAAATGGAACTACATGGAGTTAGGTCTGTCCTTTAACTGTCTGAACAAAAAGGTTGTAACAAAAGGTTAGCCTTTGGCCTTTAATTTTGACTATTTTATCAGTTGTTTCGAAAAATTCCCTACAATTCCGGTTCAATCAGTTATCCTTATTTAATGTCAGTTTATGTCAGTAAATCAACTAATTCAAAGCAGCTGGACTGGAATAATGAAAACCGTGCAAAGCTTGTTACAGAATTTCCAAACAAAACATAGACCAGTGGATCTTGCACTTAAAATACAAAAAAACTTCTCAAGGTTTAAAGTGTAACTTTAACCTAAAAGGCACAGGTAATTACAAGTAACTTTTAAGTAAATCAGTGAGAAAAAAATCAAGATAAGAGGAAAAATCTGGCAACAATTAGGTTATAAGTACAAGTAGTTAAGGAAGAAAGGGGCTAGTTTTTCTGGCAGCGTATTAACGGAACTCGAGCAATACTGCTGGTAGCTTAGAGGTTAATTCCTTAATAGCTGAAGGAAGAATCCAAGTGGTATGGATCCACAGTTCCTGATATGGATCCATTCCATGTTCCTGGCACTTCATTGGTAGTAGGTCGATTTTGGTAGCCAAGGCAAATAAAGACAATGGGGCCCCAAGTTTCCCTTTATAACCGTTCAAAAACTCAACAGTTCTTCAAGCTGCCTCTAACTTTAGACAGCAATGAAGAGCATGATCTCTCATAAATGTAATCAATCCCTTTCTTTCTCTAAAGCTGTGTTGCTCTTCCTCTTTTTCTTATTTTTTATCTTTTGTTATTTTCTTCAGTATCTGCCATTCGTTTAAAGGCAAAGCAAAGCAAAAACAAATTGTATACCACAATTTGTGCAAAGTGCAAAACAGAAGAATACAGATCATATGTAAAACAGGAAATTAAAACAGATCATATACAAAAGCAAGGTATACAATATTAAATTCAAACCATAAAAGAAGTTCTTAGGTGCAGTGCTGTTCGGACCGCAGCGCTCAGTCACTAAACGCACATTTAAATAAATGTTTTTTTTTTGTCTAGATTTAAATGTGACTAAAGTTTTAGCTCCTCTAACCTCTTCTGGAAGCTGGTTCCGCCTGTGGGCAGCATAGTAACTGAAAGCAGTGTTGACTAGATTAAGAAAGTATGTTGTGTCGACCTGTCTCAGAGAAAAGTGCTGAGTCAGTTAAAAACATGTTTGTTGATTGAAGACTAAATTGACTCGGCATAAAAAAAAAATTGTGGAATTTTTTGCTTAACAATTCTATGTTGAGTAAAGTATAATTGTTTACAGTGCAGTCTGGCAAGCATGGCATAACAAATAGGAATGCAAAAATATACACACCTATTATTATTTTACAGCTGTAAGAATTATTTACATTATGAAAATTTAATAAAACAAGCTATTAGGAGATATGTGATGATCACAAGTTACTTCCTTACTGAGACCGTTAATGAGCTGGCAGTATAAGTCTTATAAAGTAAACAAGTAAAGACAAGTAAAGTCTTATAAATGTTTTTCATCAATACAGGGTGAGACTGGACCAAGGGGTCCAGCCGGGGCCCCAGGGAATGTGAGTATGATTTACTTTTACTTTTACAGTAAAATTGAACATTACCACACAACACAATGTCTTGATAAAGCATGACATAAATAAGTCGTCACAGATTTAACTGTGGTTTGGTATAAAATCTGTTTTTGTTTACGTTAGGTGGCAAATGTGATTCCTGAACCTGGTTTACCGGTGAGTATTGGTTCAGTTTGAATTGAAATTAATGTTAGGATTAACTGATGTTTTAAGGATGTGTTAAGGATATCTAGTGGTAATATTGAGGTTCTTAGAAATGGGTATACATTTCAAGTTAAAAGTCCCTGGTTTAATGGGTTTTAGGGTGAAAAAGGAGAGAAGGGTGAGAAAGGAGATCAAGGAAAGCCTGGGGAGATGGTGAGTGGTTAAATATTTACATCTACTAAATGTTTTTGATATCTGATGAACTGTTGAAGCAATCTGAAAGTTATTACTGGTTACAACCAATGAGATGCATCACAGGTTTTTAGACAAAGACTTTGAGAAAACATTTTTTTTTACTGTATAATTCTGAATCTGAGGTCTTATATATTGTGCACTTGTTTTGTAATGAGATGAGTTTTTGTGGGCGTGGTTATTGTGTTTATGTTGTGTGAAAGTCATGAAGAAATTTGGGATGTGGAATATTTGATTTATCTCTTTAATTAAAATACATTTTAAAAGAAAACTATTTTTAACTTCCATTCAAGTTTTGTATGGACTTCACGCATATGGCACTAAAACGCCTACTTATTTTATGGCTGTTAAGTTAATGTTTGCACATTGCACAATCCATCACAAGAGTGCAGCAGAGAGTCAAGGTGGATAGAACTTTGAAGTCTACAAAGTTGGCAGCCTCACTATATTCTTTAGTGTTTTTAAAAGTGAGTTTAACCTTTTGTTATAATCAGTCACCAGCAGAGGAAGCAGGAAACATTCTCTAGACTCAGTAGAGCAAAAACTATATTTGTACAATTATGTAAATATATTTTCAATAAACAAAGATGAAATTTGTGGTGATGCGCATCTTCTTTCTAAATGTATTTTTGCAAAATTGAAATATGTGGACTTAGCGGCAGGCAAGCATTTCTTTTTTAGAAGCCCTCTCTTGTTTATTTAGAATTAGGCTTCTTTTCGTCTGGAAAATATATTCTGTACTAGAGGGGAATTCTACTTCTTCTGTACTAGCATGAGAAACAAGTATCAATGAATTAACTGTTTTACAAGTAATGAAGAATAAATGTTTAAACAGAACTGACTCTACAGGGGTGTTAACAGTTAAAAACTGTGGAATCAATTGCCATTTTCAGGGTCAGAGAGGACTTCCTGGAGAGCAAGGATTCAGAGGGCCAGCTGGACCAGAGGTAAAGGCTTTTATAACCCTTTTAATTTACTTTTTTTTTTTTTTTGCGTTTTAGATTTCTACTTGTCCAAATAAAAAAATGTTAGATTTGATCTTTTAGACTACAGTTGCTACTTTATGTAAGTTTTGTGATTATCATTAAAATGTACTTGCCACTTCACATTTACAAACACACACATATTAATAAATATAATAGCTTCTTTGCAAATTGTTTAAAATGCTGTTGTAAATGTGTCTTATTTTTCAGAATTAAAATAATGGCACACCCATAGAAAATCACTGCGATTCACTGAAAACGTTTGCTTTGTTTAAGAAGTTTGGTATTGAATTGAAATGTAATGACAGTAATTGTATGTAATTGTATGGTGTTAGGCTTTTTTAAGTATATGAATGGTTTTCAACACTTACAGTGTACTATGTTGACCCGAATTACAATAGATATCCATATTAATTGAAGAAATTACCTTTTTCTACCTTTTTTTACTTACAATGAGAAGTTTTATGCTGAATTAATCAACAACCAACCAATTAGCACTCTAGAGAGTAACATTTCTAAATCCATTTTGATAACCATCAAAGCCTGTCATTTTTTGGGACACGTTTTTATTTTTGTTGTGGTGATGTTGACAGGGTTCTAAAGGTGATGCTGGGAATAAAGGAGAGGCAGGGAGACCTGGAGACCCAGTGAGTTTGTTATGTTATCAAACATTTTTTTCTTCTCTTTAGACTTTCCATGGGTTACATTTTTTTCTATTATAGGGTCCACCGGGACTGATTGGTCCTCAGGGGTCCAGAGGGCTCCCTGGTAATGTGGTATGTTTGTTTTCTAATTTAAGCATTGTCTTGTCAACCAACCAATTAATATTTAATGTCATAGAGAAGCATGTATTTATGTCTAAAGTGATCACAGAATGACACTACAAGGTGGTTAATTAGTAAACATTGTTATTGTAATAAAAATACAAATTCAAACTTTAACTCAGAAAAAAGATTGAACATGTGTGATTACATTGATAGCCTTCCTGTATGAGCCCGGATATGATGTAATTAGCATTCAGTAGCTGGGTGTTTGCTGATGGGCTGTCGGAGGAAGGCATAGAAGCAAGTTTGCTGTACTTTGACAACAGTCATTGTGACACAAAGATTTAATTATGTTCTTCTAATGGATGTAACAAAATGCATGCTGAAGCATAACCAAATGCAAAGCACCACAGCACCCTGAAATCATTATGAGTAATGACATTACTTACATTAATTTCGTTCAATCTTTTAAAGCAGACTTTTGTGACTCTTGCAATGACCTTGTTAGTATGAAGGGGAGTGTGTGCCTCATTCTTTTTTAAGCTGGATTGCAAAAAAAAAGAACTATTTAAAATAAACAAATATTTATTTTGCTTTCTCCATTAATGACACCTTTTTGGTGTATACATGCTTGTGTTGTGTTCATAGGGAATTCCCGGCAGCATTGGTCCTCCTGGAATTGCTGGTCAGAGAGGAGAAAAGGTCAGTTAGTTATTGCACTAATATCAGTAATCAGTACCAACAAGTGAAAAACGAGTTGTTTGCAAGTCAAGCATATGTATCTTTCTTTGCTGTTAAACAGGGGTACCAAACTCAAGTTCCTAGAGCTTCAAACTTCAACACGTCTTTTGTTCCGTTAACAAAAGCCTGAATGACTTAGAAATCTGGAGTTGTTGTGTTAACTCCAGTTAAACTGTGCCTTTTATGGCCTTCCAGTATAGGAAAACATTAGTTGTTCACCCTAATTGATTTGTTGTACGATGTTTCTCTAAAGCTATTTTTTCCTGTCAGGGAGATGGAGGTAAAGGGGGTCCTCCTGGAGCTCCTGGTCAAATCGGTGTGCCTGGTTTGAGAGGAGAAATTGGTTTGCCAGGAAAAGGCAAGGAAGGAGAAAAGGTAATGCCAAACCTAACACTGGTGACTGTAATACTATTGAATTTTGTATTGAGTGAAAGAAAATGCTTATGCTTATGATAGAAGTTTGCTTCAGCCTATTAGCATATTAGTTAATCTCAACTTATAACATAATACAATTGCCCTCCCTTGTGAATAGTGTTGGTTCTTTGATCCTTGACCCACAACAAATGCAAGTCTTTGATAAAGCAAGATCAAGTTTATCAAGGTAATCTTGAGTCCTTTTAGTCTTCCCGATTTACCTGAAATGCTTCCTAGTTTTCAGTCCATGTTGTTGGCAAAAAAAATATAGACTTTTGGTTATGTTTGTTTCACTCAAAATGTGTCAAAATAAAGTTAACATTTAACAGAGATATTTATAACTTCCTACAACTTAAATGTCAGCTTGTGGTAAAGCTAAATACTGTTAAAATACCTTTTGCACAATCAGTACTAAACTATTTTCCTAATCAATTTTAAAGCTGTTAGCTTATGCATGTATTTTATTAAAATATTAAATGCTTGCAAGAATAAAAAAAATACCTGAATTTTCTCAACATATGATTAAATTCATTAATTTAAACGTTGTTGAAACCATGAAATAAAGAGCATTAGATTTATGTTTTAAAAGCCACATGTGGACTCTTGAAACTAAACTGTTATTAGGCTAATAAAAAGAGCAGACCTTTTTATTTATTTTATTACTTCCCAGCACTGCATCTTATATACACTGCAATGTGTTTACCTCTAGGGCTATGGAGAGTCTGAAAGTTATTAATGGAAACCTTACCCTTTATATTATTGTAAAGTGCAGTGAATTATGGGGAATAAAAACACTGCACATTATGATAATACACTAATGAGTCAGTGAAATCACAGATGCAGGTGTTCCCAGGACTGGAATGGCTTATAGCTATTTTAATGGCCAAAATTGTTGGACTATAAGCTGCTACTTGTTTTGCACGTCTGATTTATAATACAAAGCCGCTTTTAAAGAACAATTAATGAATGTTTTAGGTTTTTCTTAGAAGAGCAAGTGCAAGAGGTAGATCTTTGATTATGCAAGTTTGAGTTCTGAACAGTCTTTAAACAAAGCACCCACTCACCATCATAATGGAAAACATATATTTAAAATTCATATACAGCAGCTTTTCCAATAAAAGGTAACTAACTGATCTGGCAGTCGATTAAGGAAATTGAGTGACAATAGGAGAGTGAGGCCCTGCCAAAAACTGCACACTCTGGACTAGTGGACTTCACTCAAATCGACACTTTGATGCCGTCATGAAGGAAAGAACTTAGGGACAGTCAACCACTTGTTTAGTTTTGACAGAAGAATCTATTTATTCACATTTTATCAACACGTTTGTTTAAAAAAATGTACCACTCAGTCATTTACCTGTTAAATGTTTATGAGTTTCTGAAATGCTTTCTTTCCATTCGCAAAAATGTATGAGCTCCTTTTTTCTGTCGTCGGATTGTTCATTCGCCATAATTTTTTTGTTATAGGGTACGTAAAACCCGCACATATGTGGGCTTCACCAAAGACCACCTCAAGGATGCTGATGTGCACACTTCCAAGTGTAAAATTGGCTGTAATATTAGTCCTGTTCTTGCTTTTAGATGGGTCTGAGGTAAAATCATGTTTGAATTTAACTATAGGTTGATCATCCTCTGTTGACTCCATAATTTTGCTGGTGGCTCAAGGCTGGCAATACCACTGAGCAGGAGAAGATTTGTTGTTCAACAACATATTTATTTCTTCTTCAACCTGTAAATATTGTTTTACACTACTCTGAAGTTATTTTTTATTTATGCAGCATACCTTGAGAGTGGTTAACCTACCAGTAAAGTCCTGTTAATATGCAACTTGCTATCCCATTAGTTTGTGAGCGTTGGATGGACCATTGTTTAGGTGCCAAATAATTTCACAACATTTAGCTAGCGCACTTTCAAAACCACTGCCGTGAATGAAAACCTGACAGTTCGGTGCAGTATGCAGGACAAGTGTTCACATGGAAGTAATGTTACACTCGTGGCAGCAAACATAGTACGAGCACCGTAATTGTGCTTTAACTTGTCTCTACTTCGAGACAATGACCCTCCACTAACTGTTGTTCCCTAGTTTTAGACACAGTTAGACCGAATGAATGCAATTTCAACAAAGTGCGCTGTGATGCCTCAGTAGTTGTCATTGCTCACAGAAGCCCAGCAGTCCCCTGTCAGTGTGATGTGTGTTGCATGCTATACTAGTTTATTCTCCGTGCCTACTCACCGTCATTCAAAGTGCATGCTTCTTAATCATACTTTGTTTAAAACACGTCCACTACATATATATATATATGCTAACATTAAAGAGCTAACATTTAGACAAACTTTAATTAACATTAGCGAATGTTATGACAACATTCCCTGTTAGCCGAGTAGTCACCTCCCCAGCATAAAAACTATTTGAACTTAAGATCGATCGACGAACAGCTCCTGAAAAAACAAAAAACTGAACAGAAACACACAAACAGTGGTTATAACCTTGTAACACAGGTGGCAAATAGGTGATTATCATCAGCTGCAGGAGTTGTGATTAAGGATGAGAATAGGTTTGATAAGAACAATGAATTTGTATTATTATAGCTCTCAGATAACATATCCTTTTAGGACCAGTGTTGTTTTTGGCCGCCATCTAAGTTATATTATAGTCCACATTTTAGTAATTAAAAAATTTAATAGTTTTAAAAAGTCAACGAGACTCAAAAACATTTTAGTCTAGTTTTAATGATCTAAAAATTAAAAGGTTTTAGCCTAGTCTTAGTCAATGTAGATTAATATATATTTGATATTGAAAATATATATTTGAAAAAACAAAAAAACATTTTTTTATTACTTTGAATAAGGTCATTTAACTAATATTAGAAATTACGTATTTAAATTATTTAATTAATTAAAGCTCCATTTCACATTGTGAGATTGTTGACAGGCTTTCATTAATAAATACAATGATACAAATGCATTATCAAGTGAGGATTATGCAAAAAAAATATTTTGGCAACTGTGGCTTTTATTTTACACTCTCTTTTAGCACATGCTTCCTGGGGTCCTTCCCTCTCTTGCAATATCTGACTCTCGATTTAGTCAAAACCGAGACATATATAGCACTTCATCGTCTCATTATTGCCATGAGAAAAAGTTTCGTCAACGAAATAATTTCGCTGTCGTCATTGTTGACAAAAACAACAATCGTTTGGACAAATACCATGAACTAGTTGTTCTAATGCTAGATTAATTACATTACTCTTAGCTAGATTAGTCTTTAATCTAATTCTGAACACTGTGAGCGTCGCTGAGCACTATCTGGGAGTTTGTTCCAGAGCTTCGGGGCTCTACATGAGGATGCTCTTCCTCCTCTGTTGGATTACTAATCTTCGGAATAATCAGTAGTCCTGCTTCTTATGATCAAATAGAGCAAGCAAGAATATATTGTGATAGGTGACTGCTCAGGTAGGCCGGAGGAAAGCTTTTCAGCGCCTTAAAGGCAAGAAGTAGTATCTTATAGTCAATGAGATTTTTTACAGGAAGCCAATGAAGAGAGCACCGGTGTAATCAGATCATTTTTTTTTTTTTTCTTGTGAGAACTCTAGCTGATGGGTTGCTGTAATGTATGTAGGGTGACCGGCTAACTGAACATTACAATAATCCATTCTGGAGTCAATGAAAGCATTAATTATTTGCGTCTACAATAGACAGCATGTTCCATATTTTAGCAATGTTCTTTAGTTGAAAGAAGGCATAAAATGTGATATATATATACCATTTTGGTTATAGAAAAAAAAATACATAATAGAATCAAATTCTAGCAAATGTTATACAATTTATTGTTTTTGTATTCCAGGGGGATGCAGGACCTCCGGGGATAGCCGGACCTCCTGGACTGAGGGTATGAGCATGCTTGTGAGATTCTTGAATCATCAATTGCTCAGTTTAGTTCAGAATGCACTATTTTTAAATTGATCCCATCAGAGTTATTGATTTCTTCACACATAGATTGATGACTTACAGATTTATTCACAGATTGATAATCGTATTTACTGTTTATTTACATACAGTTAATGATACTTTGGTATCATCAAAAGTATAAGACTGCATTTTTCTAAATATCATTTTTTTTAAACACAATGTTTGTGAGAATCTGTTTCAATTCAGATGAATAAAAGGCTATATATTAACTCTACTAAAAAATTCTAGAATCATTCTATGAATCATTTTGTGATTAAGGGCTTGCCTGGCTCACAAGGAATGCAAGGGATGCCAGGAACCAGAGGGCCACCCGGAGAGGGAACCCCAGGAATGCAGGTATAAAAAAATTCAAACGGAACTTGTTCGTGTTCTCTGCAATATGGGATTGTATTTTTTCCAATGTTATTTTTATTCTTGTATGAATATGTATGAACATGATTGGTAAATATGTCCTGAAATCAGATCTAAAAATATGTCTTGGTCCATAAATTTGTCATGGCTATCAAGTCATCAACATATACTTTAAAAATATATTACGCTCCCTATTGTTCCAGTCCCATCATGGCTTTGTTTCTCCTCTGAGCCCATTTTGAGAGATTTTGGATATAATCCTGGAGTCTTGTGATTGCCCTATTTTCACTTATGTCACAAAAATGGTCATGACCTAAAAAAACTTATGTGTTCTGAAATGTAGATTGATGCACATTTGTATGGAAAGACGGTCACATTACAGTAGTGAGACGGGCACTCATAAATGTGATTTAAAGTCAAACAATCTGCAGAATGTGGTAAAATGCTAACACACTATTTTTATTAATGATTATTTAATCATAATGGCAAGTGTGGTTAAATAAATGTGCAAACTTTTTTTTTATGTGAGAACACAAAAACATTTTTTGCTGTATTGAATGTACAGCTCATCAAGAAACACAACCATTATACCTGGCAACCAAATTAGTACACTTTTAAAATAAGACAAAATTAGGCTCAAGTAGTAAGTTTCCTTCCCTGGTTTTATGCTAGTTATAAGGAGTTAGATTTGCAAAGAAAAGAAAACTTATGAATTTAAACATAAAACCTAAGCCTGTTTTGCTTTGGTAATTAGAGTTGCATGTGTTCTAGGGGCCTCCTGGACCTGCAGGGCCTACGGGAACAGCGGTAAATAATCTACACATAGTAATATTAGGTTAAAAAAATGAGATATGTTTACGCAGATGAAACTAAATGATTTTTGATGTTCAGGGTTTAAGAGGACCTCCAGGAGTGACGGGACCACAGGGACCTGCTGGACACAATGTATGACTCATTTATGTTCCGACGATAGATTTGTACTGTTACATCACTATTTAAACTAGTTGGGAACTTTTGTCCATTGTTACACTGTGTATTGTTCGATTGTGTTTGTGTCACTTTACAGGGTTTACCAGGGAGACCTGGAGAGAAGGGCTCGCCTGGAGAACCAGTAAGTGATGGCTGTTACTTTTTGAATATCAGAACATGTTATTTGATTATGTGTATATGATATGTTTAATAATCCCGCCAATGGCTTTTTTCCAGGGAAAAGCTGCAGACCTTTCTGATCTTGACCTGAAGGTAACTGCTAGGGTGCTAAAGTGAAATTAATTACCGCCATTGCTTGGGGCACAGACCCAAATATTTATTTTAAGCACATACTAAATTAGGGTATAAATTGGAAAAAAAAATTGGTATTTCCTGTTTCTAAACATGATGATAATGTTACTGAGAAGAGCCAAAATACATGAAACATGAAAAAGTAGAAAACAAAAATGTGTCTCCCCGAATGGAGATCACCAGAGTCGTGTCCAAAAGAGAGAGAGAGAGTTAAGTTCTCTAGGCTTGGCAACGAGATCTTTTTTTCTCTCTCTGCCAGGGTGCTTGTTCAGACTGTCCAGCTGGACCGGCTGGGCAGCCAGGTATTCCAGGACCTCCAGGGGAAAAAGGTCATACTGGACCACCAGGAAAAAATGGACAGGATGGATATGCAGTGAGGATTTTTTAAAAACTACATTAAGGTTTTTGTCTTCAACTTGAAGAGTAGTTCAGTCAAAGGCACAAATATAAAGCCACCAATCATTGAAAGAGTATTTTTAAGGTTTGATTTGTGTCTTCAGGGTCCACCTGGACCTACAGGCATTGCAGGACCCCCTGGGCCTGACGGAGCTAAGGTGAGATTAAATTGTGAAATGCAATTATTGGCACTGTATACTGCGCCCTTAATATAACTGAAATAAAATGAAAACTTTTACAACTTTTTAAGTAATAATGGCTGGTGCATTTTTCAAAACTATTATTCCACTAAAGGGTGTTAAAGGTGACAAAGGCGCTTCAGGAACAGCTGGGGACAAGGGAGAAAAGGTAACTTCAATCATCTACCATTCTTCACTGTTACTTTTAATATTTCTGTATCATTAGTAGGATTCTATGAATTATTCATTGTCCCCTATCATTCGATGTTCCTGATCCTCTGAGTGTTTTCTAATGTTTATACTACTCTAATGTGTTCCATTGTTTTATGTTCAATTATCATGATCAGACCCTTTTAGTTTTTCTGTGTTCTAATCGTATTCATCTATTCTAATGTTAGATGTGCACCACTTTTCATCTTATCCATACTTTTCCTAGGATCCTATCTTCTTTTAGTTTGGTGTGCTATCACAATTTGGTTGAAGATCTGTGTTCCACTGGATCTATGACATATAATTTTAATAAATTAAAAGGTAATTTCTTTCTTTCTTTCTTTCTTTCTTTCTTTCTTTCTTTCTTTCTTTCTTTCTTTCTTTCTTTCTTTCTTTCTTTCTTTCTTTCTTTCTTTCTTTCTTTCTTTCTTTTCTTTCTTTCTTTCTTTCTTTCTTTCTTTTCTTTCTTTCTTTCTTTCTTTCTTTCTTTCTTTCTTTCTCAGGGCCCTCCAGGACCTCCTGGTTTTCCAGGTGCTCCAGGGGCTATAGGTCAACCAGTGAGTAACTAACTTTTAAAAAGCTAACATTAAGTTTTTCTGCACCAAGTATAATATTTTCTATATATTTAGGGAAATGATGGAAACACTGGACCTATTGGACCAGCTGGGCCCCCTGGTGAAAAGGCAAACATAATTTCGTTTGATGGGAAAGAAGATTCAGATTGTGATGATTGATAATAATGCGTTTTATTTTATCAGGGTAAAGAAGGAATGACGGGGATTCAGGGGCCTCCGGGTCTGCCAGGGTTAATGGTTGGTCAACTAAAAATATTCTGTCATTTATCGATTATGTTTTAAAACATTTTATTTCGTTGTAGTTAAATGTGCTGAATTTTCTTAATTGTGCTTAAAAATATATATAAATAGAGAGAGAGAATATTTTATAAATTGATGTTTACATTTTAAAATATATCATAAATAATAATATGTGTGTCCTTTAAATTAAATCTACTTTTAACTTCATCAATCATTTACAGGAAAGTCATTTTTCTGTTTTTTTTTTTTGCTTTCCCTCATTAAAGGGCATTATGGGAAAACCTGGAAAGGAGGGAAAACCAGGAGAAGCAGGAGAGCCGGTAGACATTTAGTTAAAATTTGCATGTGTACAATTACCCAAAATTACTGTCTGTCTTTAATAGGTTATTTGTCTCTCTGCTGATAGGGCAAACAGGGAGAACCGGGACCTCAGGGAAGAGATGGAACCAGAGGGATGCCTGTGAGTGATTTTTCTACACTATAGTTCTCACTGTTCCTTAAGAACTGCCAGTAAGAAATACCACAGTGCTATTTCAGTCTTTGGTAGGTGTCATTTTGGTAAAGGCACCACGAACATCATCATTCTCAGCAAGATTCTACTTAAGTGCTACCTTTATTGTCTTCCTTTATTATTAATTGGTTGCTAACTTTAATGCGCTTGCTCCAATTTCAGTTCACAGATATATTCAGACTGTCAATCAATTCACTGCTGTCTTATTTTCAGTAATTTTTACTTTATATAGGTTTACATTTTTGGCCTAGTACAGGCTGCGGACTGTATCTCGGCTACGTCACAATAAAAATTAAGTAGGGTGGTGTTCTTTGCTTGGTGTTTTTTAAGATGGTTGGAAACCCACTTACAGCTTTTGAAACAAAATGTTAAGTATATATTTTGTGGTTAAACATGAATACTATAATGTTTATTAGAATTATTAACTAACTCAGATGAATTAGCTGGAGTTAGGGGACTGACTAATGTAAAAATTATAAAGGTGACTAATGTAAAAATAATGAAAGAGAACATTAAGATTCCATCAATAGACTTGGCAATTAGGGGAAGGTTAAAATTGTTGGGGTTTGTGTAAGTTGTTGAAGACAACTGTTTCTATCGACTACTTTAACAAAAAACATGAACATTTTTACATGTCTGAGGAACACTTTAGGAGGAGGATTCAGACCTAATCCTACATTGAATTGACACCCTTTTCGCAAGGTACACAACATTATTAAAAATAATAACAGGACATCATTGTTATTGTGACGTAGCTAGTCCTCAGCGAGGATTCTCTTAAAAATTATGCTGTAAAGATGATGGTTTCACCAAATATTTTCTATACGATCAACACCCCTTTGAGGCCAAACTCAATTATGATATTAAGTGTGAAGTTTACTCTTAATGAACTATCCTGTGAAAGAAACGAAAGAATTTCACTGAATTCATACTCTGAGTCTGGAAACCTGGGTTTGCATTTTTGCTAAACTAAAACAGGAGGAGGTTATAGCTTCCAGTGTTGCCAGACCTGAGTGACAGTTTCCAGGCCAAACTCAGTGTAAAACCTCAACAAAAACCAGCCCAAATCTCATCCTAACAAAAAAAAACACTACGTTGAATGTAAATGATAGAGTGTTACATTCTAAATAGTTTTATAAAAAAAATAAACTGCACAAACGAGCTTTCTTTCCATAAAAAAATCAAAAACAAATTGAAATGTACCAGTGATAATGGAGATTGAAATTAAATTTTGCTTTATTTGTGTTAGGGTTTCAAAGGTCACAGAGGAGAACCGGGACCACCAGGATCAAAGGTTTTTGTTATAAATATATAAAATATCTGTGAATTCACAGCATTTAAAAGTATACATGTTTTTAATAAATCCAAAGTTCTAATGCATGCTGTTCTATAATCTTAGGGTGAAGATGGGAAGCAGGGTGTTCCTGGACGTGAGGGTCCAACTGGGAAAGACGTGAGCATATGCTCTTTCTTGTGTTCCCATTAGAGACTTTGGTTATGTTTTATATGATAAGATTGTGTTGCTCAGGGTAACCCAGGGCCTCCAGGGGTAGAGGGCATGAGAGGACCACGAGGAGAATCTGTGAGGAAACATTCATAAAGCAGCTTAAGGAAACACTCTTCAATCATTCCATCAAGTCACTGTTTTTGTTTTTAGGGCCAGTCTGGAGAACAAGGACCAGCTGGGAAGCCTGGATCTCAGGGAATTCCTGTAAGTTAACATTTTAGTTCAATTCAGTTGGTTCTTTCATTTAAAAGATTGATTTGTGTTTCTCTAAGATAAGACAATCCTTCAAGGTGTGTTTGTTAAAAAAACATAGTGAAAATTAAAATACTTGACCTCAGTATTTAAAAACTATGATTAGATTTTTTTTTAATGTTTGTTTGTTTTGTTTTATTACCATTTTATGATTTTTTTTGTGGTCAATAGCACAAAATTATTTCCTGTGATAACATGTGCATTTGTGATCTAGGCAAATTTAAAACATTTGTTAATTTCCTTGTTATCTTATATTCTTGTCATCCATGTTATATATTTCTTAACTACATTGTAGAAGCTTAATGGGTTGAGGAAAATATTCATGTTATGAATGACTTTCTGTTGAGAAAAATAAATCAAATACAACTTTCCCAATACAGTCTATAAACAATGGTATAATATCACTTTGTCTATGTTGTTTTAGGGTCAGCCAGGACACAAAGGGGAAGCAGGGCTCCAAGGAATGCCAGGATTCCCAGGCCTTAAAGGGCCTTCAGTGAGTAGAGATTTTTTTTTTAAACTACACAAGCTAAGAAAGTATATTATATGAATGAAGTGATTGCATGTCTAGTTATGAATACTCCAGTTTTTTCCCATCAGGGACCTCCGGGACCAATAGGCCCTGAAGGAAAACAAGTGAGTGTTATCTTCAGGTGTTAACTATTCTCATCATTTTTATATTTCAAAATGTTATGATTTTTAAATAAGCCAAATGATTGAATTATTTTGTTTTCTATCATAGGGCATGCTAGGAAAACCAGGAGACAGAGGACAAAAGGGGGAAAAGGTATGGATCCAACTGTACATCTTTCCGAATAAATTACCTGTTTACTCTACGCAAAGGATAAAATGTAATTTTCTTTCTCACTTTTACAGGGTGACAATGGAATAAAAGGAGATAAAGGACCTGTAGGAGACCCAGGCATTCCAGGATCCTCAGGACCTCCTGGCAGGAAGGGTCACACTGGAATGATGGGCATGTCAGGACCCCCAGGAGAAGTGGGCTCTGCTGGTCCTCCTGGCACTCCAGGACAACCGGGTCTCCCTGGTCAACGTGTGAGTCTGCTCAGCATTCACCGTATAATGGAAATTATCTGCTGCCGCTGATTTGATAGAATGCTATCGTGACTTGTTTTAAGGGTGAGACACCATCACTGGAACAACTGCGGCGATTAATTCAAGATGAACTGACTAAACAGTTAGATGGTGAGGTTCTATTGATGGAGAATAATCAATTTAAAAAATTATTATTTAAAGATCTCTGAGCCTTTCCAAATACATTTTTTGTTTTTAGCCAAGTTAGCTTACATCATGGCTCAAATTCAGCCTTCACATGTCAAGAGCACCACTGGTCGTCCTGGTCCACCTGGTATACCGGGTAAAGATGGAGCTCCTGGCAGACAAGGTCCAGCTGGGGAGCCAGGGATGCCTGGACAAAATGGAGCAGATGGGCCAAGAGGTCCTGCTGGACTTAAAGGTCTGATCAAATAAGTCCCATGTTTGGCTAAACTAATGCCAGAAATTTATTTTTATTTATAAACCTGTCTTGTTTACAGGTGAAAGAGGTGCAAGGGGTGAAAAGGGAGAAGATGGGGTAGGACAGAGAGGAGAGCCTGGACCTATTGGACCAATGGGTAAGAGTTTTAAGTTTTTTTATTTTATGGTGCATGAATTGTTGTCTGATCGCTCAGAAATATTTTTTCCAATGAGGCATAACATTTTCTGGTAACACTTTGGTGTAAGTGTACACAACTTACCATGAATTAATGCATTAGTACATGTATGAATTGATCTTGGTCCTCACTAGGACTTTGGGTTTCCCGTTCAGACACAACATCTCTGGGAGTGCCATAGACCTTAAACACGTTATTGATTAATGCGATCGCGTCTCTCGAGCAGAGGGCAGTTTGGGTAATGGAATAAAGTGGGCAGGCTTAGAAAATCTATCAACTACAGTTAAGACCACTGTCATCCCCTGGATTCGGGGAGTCTTGTAACGGAATCAAGAGCAATATGGGACCATGGCCGAAAGGGTACAGAAACAAGACTTATTCTGGGCACATATGGGACAAAAAATTCAAATTGTCTGACATTACATTGCGTAGACGGCCAGCAAAACCATTGTTTAATGGAACAAAATGTTCCTCAGACCCCCGGATGAGCCGAAATCCTCGAAATATGACCCCATCTAAGGACACTAATTCGGAGGTTCTTGAAAAAAACAGCCCCTAGGCCAGTTTTGAGGCACTGTAACTTTGGCAAGGGTGTCTCTTACTCTGCATTCTAGACTCCAAATTACGCTACCCATAATCCTGCTAGGAATAATGGGTTCGACTGTCCTTTGCCCCTCAGAGAGGTCAAACTTCCGGGATAGAGGATCAGGTTTCCCCATTCTTAGACCCTGGACGGTAAGAAATAGAAAAATCAAAACTATCAAAAAATAAAGCCGACCATACCTGACGAGCGTTGAGTCTCTTGGCAGCACAGATATACTCAGATTTCTATGGTCAGTCCAGACCACAAAGGGCTGTGCAGCTCCTTCTAACCAGTGGCGCCACTGTTCTAGAGCGAGACAGATTGCAAGAAGCTCACAATCACTTAATTAAGCTCACACACGTAATTGCGCTCAACTGGTGACATTTTGTAAGAAAAATAAGCAGAGGGGTGATTCTTATTACCCCGCTCAGACTGCTGGGCTATGCCTGCGTCAGATGTTGAAATTAATTACACGGATGAGTTCATTCATTCTCATCAAGTTATAAATGTAACAACACTCTAGTACACTAGTATCCACACACCCTGAACCGGATGGAGTAAAGAGTAACTCTTCTTTCTTCAACTCGCTTGTTCATTGCTCTTTTCATTTAAAGTTTGTCAATGTACCCCAAACTGAATATACAGAAGTCTATTATGACTTGTGTGAGAGTCACTTAATTTATTATGAAGTTCATATTTCACTGTACCATTATGGCAGGCACTTTATGAATGTTAATGGAAAAACAACCTTATGTTTAGCATACCATGAGAAATACAACAACAGCCGTCTGTTTGTGTTGATAATCAGAAGACACGCGTAAACACATTTATTTGCCCAGATCCTTGTTATTGAAACAGTTTTTATTACTTTTAGTGCCTGAGTGTCTAAAGAACAATTGATGAATCAAATGAATGTAACTCTCCATTACTAATGTAAACTTGATTTATTTTTATCTTGCTTTTAAAGAGTACTAGTTTAACTATATTGCTTATATTTTCTTCTCAGGTCCTGCAGGTATGCCTGGAGATGGAAAAGACGGGTCTCCAGGAGCCTCAGGTGCTCAGGGAGAGCCTGGCCATCCTGGACCTCATGGCCAGCCTGGACCTCCAGGACCAACAGGGCAGTGTGATCCCTCACAATGTGCTTACTATGCCAGCCTTGCATCAAGACCTCACACCAAAAACATCAAGGGCACTTAGTACAACACTCCATGTTTTCAGAACAAAGTCATATTTATTAACTTGGACATTAAGAAAGCCAAGAGTATCATCTGTAACATCAGGAGGCCCAAGAGAGGTGTACGTATGTGTGATTGTTTGTTAGCGTATTGGTCAAAATCACTTTTAATTGGGGGTTTAATAAAGTTCAGTGTTGTGATCAGTTTCTCAGATGGTGAACAGTGCTGATGAAGAAAAGTATACATTAACAGGAGAACAGTTTTGATTATGTACTTGTTTCCCAAATGTGCAGTACCCTGTACCCTGTTGAATTGGGTTGAAATAATAGCTGTAAAGCTAATCCAGTAAAAAAAATCTGTGCACAGTATTATGCGTTAATATCTTGCAACATTATATCTTATGGCACCGACCTTTTACTTTACAATTGTTTAGTTATATTTACAGTACATGGCTTTTTATTAATATATGTTCAAAGAAACACTTAAAGCATTGAATCAAAAACTTTAGGGAATGTCACATGACAAGTTGGCATTTATGAAAAACTTGTAACAAAATGTTGAAAACACTTACTCAAAAATGCAGCTGTTTTGTAGTCTTTAAAGGAGAATGATTCTGTTCCACCCGACTCTTTCTTCTGTGCATAAGCATCTTATTCAATGAAAGGTCTCCTTAGGACAGCAGCAACCAGAGCGACCTGGACCCTTTCTTAACAGAGTTAGTTTTTAGCTTAAACAAATAGGGCCCTTCTTTTCATTTGATTATACTGCTTGGCCCACCAACTGTACAGTATGAAAGAATGCCATTATATACTGGTCCTGATTCTTGCGTCTACAATTTACCAATTGTTATGTTTTGATAGATGTTAAAATAATTACATTCTCATGTACTTGCGTGGCCTCAATTTGCAAACAAGAATGTTTAAAACAATTAATGTTTTATTGTTAAACTAGTTGCCTGAGATACTGTTACCCCTGGGCAAAATGTGGCTCCTGTTGTATAATTTTTGTGGAAATCTGAGTATTCTGCTAATCCAGATGGTTCAAAGCTAGGGATTTTTTTAGGGTTTTTGATGAGAAGTACAGATTACATTAACAAGTACCCCAGGCAGTGATGTGGTATTGATCTGTAACCAGTGAGCTGATTGGTTGTTCAGTGACATCTGCACCTGGTCAAGATGTGTTTATCAAGGCTGGTGAGTTTTATCGATGGAGAGCTTGTTCCTCTAGGCACAGCACATCCATCGATAGGAGAGATCGATGAGGTTCATTAAAGAGATCCTGAAGAAGTGTCTTTTTCTCTGCTCTTTTCTTTATCCCTTTTGTTTGTTGTTTCAACTAATCAAGTTTTTTTTTTATTTTGGATTGTTAAACTCATAATGATGTTGACCTCAAGAGCGGTTTATTTCACCTGATTGTCTTCTTGCATTTGGTAAACTATCAGGTTTGGTTCTGTAGAGAGTGCAATGGCTTTATTCAGGATGAAGCTTTGCGAAAACGGGTTCCTATTTTGTACATGCAAGAACAGTGTTTGTGCATTAATGGTTACTGATTGATTGATGTTGTAGTTTGTTTTTGTTGTGCTTCTTAGATCAACCAAGAGGGATTTTGTACTTTCACGTTTGTTAGGAATTATGTAAACGCTCATGAAGTTTTTAGCTACAGACATTAATGGACGATTTTTATATATTTTTAAGATTTTCATTTTTTCTATAACTAGCTACCAAAGATGTATAAGGCTTATGTGACTTATACTGTTTTTGTTATTGCTGAGAAGTGGTGACGGGCAGAGAGCGTGGTTAGTGCTTTTCAGCATCGGAAACTGGCGTCATTTTTTGTAGGTGTAGAACAAAAATGTGTTGAATGACACCACTGGTGCCATTTAAAGAAAAAATTTACTTGAATTTGTGGAGTCCAGTTATCAAGTTGTAAAAAAAATCCTGCACATCTGTAACAATGTGATCTGTAACCTTGTGATGTCAACAGTGAGGGAAAGAAGTAAATGACCCCCTGCTGATGAATATTTTGATTATTTTTATATTAAAAAATATCTACAAATGTGGTCAAAAGCTTACCCTCACTGTATTTAAGATTGTAAAAACAATGAATTAATTTTAGATTTACATTTGAATATGTATTTTGGGGGTCCTTTGTTAAAGCGCTCAGTTTTCCATCTTGAATGGTTCGCATTTTCAGTTCAGCATGTGCGAATCTCAGCATTATTGCCACCTTATTATTAACTAGACGTAAATAGTCATTTAAAAAAATCTTAACAACTTGCATTAAATTATTGTATTGAACTTCAGCTGCAGGTGACATAGTATTTTTTTGCATGGGAAAATCTGTAATACTGATTCTCTGGTGCTAGAGTTCTTGATATCTGTCTTAAAAATCTGTGTGAGAGAATAAAGTGAAGATTATATACTATATGCAGTTTTGGATACATGTATACATATTTTGTTTGAACAGATCAAAAGTACAGATTACAAAATATACGTAATGGTGTTTTTTATACATTTACTGTTGTTGTTTTTTTGTCTTTGAGAAAGAAGTACTGTACCAGCTACCAACATGTGCAAAAGATTATTTTATGACTTTTTTAATGATTATTTAATGTAGCTGATTGTTGGGCCTGTGAGGTTTATATTAAATAGGTGCTGAAATAAAAAAAAAAACTGTCATTTATTAGGTTAATCTAATGTTTCACCATTTTAAGACATTTAATAAAATGATTGCAGATTCAGAAAAGTTTTTTGCTATTAATTTTGTTCTCTGCAAACAACTATTTTTAATATTTATTTTAGTACATAGCTTGAGATGTAAAGCAAAATTGTAGTTAAAATCTGTAAATCCACATAATGACAATGTATTATTCAAATTTTGTGTTTGTTTACACTGTTGTGCTGCTTTCAAAGAAATCTTGCTATGACCCCCCCCCCCCCCCACAAAAAAAAAACAGTTGTTTTGTTTTCCTGCAACCTACCAACAATACAATATATACACCTAGCAGAAATGCAAAGTTATGTGTATGATTTTGATTGCTTTATGTTTACATGTTTATCAATTGTTTTAATACCCAGCAACCACTACAATACCAGAAGTGGGAAAGTCATTTGCCCCACTTGGTATAGCCTGTGGAAGGCAATGAATTTAGTAGACATGGAAGATGGTGGTGAAAAGCTTTTATTTCAAGCTGCCTTGTTAAATCATGCTGTCATTCTAATGGCTTAGCTTAATGCCTGGCACTGTGGCTAACACTAATCTTAACCATCACATTTTATGAGAAAAAAACAATTAACAGAATGTTTCTTTATTATTATTAGTTTGACGGAACCAGTTTGTGGCAAATATCCTAACATTTACTACCAATTAATTTATTCATGTAAAGCATCTGACGAAACAAACAGATTTTCTTCTAGTTTATGTACAACACCTTGTGAGTCAGACCCACCATCAGGAGCTGTGTCTGTGTGTCACTATACAACTGTCACATTTGTCGAGCTCACTGTGTGCTCTCCATTTGAGGTCTCAAGTTTGTTGGAATAGAACTGCCTCTGAGCTCCTGATGAGGACTGGGTTGAAGCTTCTAGAAGGTTTGTGGTTTTTGTTCATGGACCCTTGACGTTCACAATCTTCTTCCCACTTGCCAAGTAAAGAGGTTGAGGCCTAAAGCAGCTTGAAGGATCACACAGACCAGGAGTACCAGTGGCTCCTCTTGCACCAGGTGTTCCTGCAGCTCCAGATATACCAGGTTCTCCTTTAGCTCCATCTAGACCATCCTTGCCAATACCTGGCCTTCCAGCTGGTCCTAGTTTAATTAAATGGGATAAAAGATAGGTGTGAAAGCTTTGTTAAGTTTATTAACTCTGGGCAAAAGACTATATTAGTAGTGTAATTTTCAATATTAATCTTCCTAAAATAAACAAATTCACCATTATATCCCATGTGTTTTTGGCAAGAAAGGTAATGCATACAATTGGTGATGCATTTTAAATAGAATTCAAGGTCAGCTTTCTCTAGAAAACTCGTTATCTGGAGGGAAGTCTCAACAGAACGTATAGAGCAACTTAAAATTACAATGTATGGACACTATATGACGGCAAGTTTTTTTTTAAACAAGAGACACTCAGATCAGAAGCCAGTGAAGAGGATGAAAATGAGATGAGTTTAGACTTTTTCAGACTTATTTGATTATGCAATTGCACTCTGTTACTTTAGCCACTAAGCAACTATTTTACTGCTGAATACTTTCTTTTTATTTGTAGTTGACATGTGATGCTAGAAGTGGAAAGTACTGATGGAGACTTATTTGAAGGAGTGGAGAATAGAGACTGATGCGCCTCCTCCATGCATTTGCCTGTTTTGATGCAATGTCTGTCCAGATTTTTGAGAGCAAGAATCTGCAGTTTTTGCAGTCACCTCGTCGTATTACCAGCAGTTTATCTGCTTTTCTGCTTTTGAATTGAATAAAGCGTAATATGGCTCAAAGAGCAGAATCAGATGGTCAATGCCAGAGCTGCTCAACAATTGGACTTTCTAGACAATGTTGGGTAAGTTTCTATTGAAATGCTATTGAAATGTAACTATATATCTAGATTTTACACTTTGGAAAGCAACCTTATGTTGATTTGGGAAATACAGTCTTTTAAAGTGTACTAACTTTAGGCAGTATGTTTATAAAGTTAAGTTTGAAAAGTCAAGAGTTTGAAAAAGTAAAAATAAAAAGTAATTTGGCATGAAGCAGAGAACATGATGATAATATGTGATTAGCAAATTAGCATGAATTAAATGATTAACATGATGCTAGCATGAGTCAACAAGTGTTTAGCATTTTGCTAGCATGAATTAGCAAGGGAATAGCATGAAGTTAACATGAATCAGCAAGTAATTAGCATGATGCTTGCATTAATTATCCAGTAGACACAACTGCTGCATATGTATGTCGATTTTGCCTCTGAGTAAATTGACTTTGAAGAGTGAATAAGTCTTTGTAGCAAAGTGAGCATGGCTAAACACAGTTATAAACAATGAACGTAAAATGAAATCAAAATCTCCACTCCACTGGGGTTATGATAAAACAACTGCCCCAACTTTATGTCTCTTCATGTCTATGAATTGTCAGCAGCAAAGTGAGCATGACTAATTTATCCAAATGCCTATTAAAATGAATTCTCATCCCCACTAGGGTTTAGATAAAACAACTGTAACATTTATATGTCGCTTCAAGATATTTGACTTTGAATGAAGTCAATAATCAACTGTACAAACTCTTACAAAAACAACATGAGTCAACAATGAGTCTCTTCTGATTTTAAATAAAACGTAATATATTTTGCATGCTCTTCTAAATATTCGACTTACAAAATTTTTGAAAATAAAAAAATTGACCTTTGTGGGGTATTCCCATTTTAAAAGCAATTAAAAATCAAAATGTTACTCCAAATTCAAACAATATAGAGAACATATTATTGCAACCAGTCCTTACTAGAAAAGAATGTACACTTGAAACATTTTTATTCTTGTAAAAATAAGAAACGGGTCAATTTGACCCAAAGGCCACACAAGGGTTAAGTTAACTCTTTAACATTTATTGCAATTATATATATATAAATATAAAACATGTAACAAATTATGTGTTCTTGGACTTTTCAACAAAACTGAAGCAGGTAGAAGTAAAGTATGTAATCTAGATTATCTTTATATTAGTTCTGTTGGCAACACTGTAAGACAGCCGTAATGTTTGGTTACCTAGACATTCAACTATTATCATATAAATATTATATATAATCACTATTTAAAAATTATACATGTATTAAATACATGTATAAAATTACTTGCTTGTTAAAAAATAAATCTATTTTAATTACACATATTTAAGTAATGTATACTGTTTCTATCATAGGAACTTAATCTAAAATGAGGGGATAAAGCCAAAAATAAAGAGCCCAACAAGGGGAATATGGAATTACAAAGCATTTTACAGGTGGCTCATTTAGAAACAACACAATATAAAATAGTGGAATATGCCAAAATATTGAATTCGCTGCAAACAATGCAGATCATCCATGTAAGTAACAGTGTTTCCTTTAAATTCCTAGGTTTATCACCAATTAGATTTGGAAAATGTTCACATGGAAATTTAACCTGCTACCAACTTTTGAAGCTAGAGATTGTGCATCAGCCAGCAGACACTTCAGATAGGTAGAAATACTTTTTCCACTCCCTTTCTGTTGTCTGGTTGTTTTAGTACAGTCATAAGTGTATATTTTAGTTGGTGACGATCGACTCTACCTGTGCGACTATTTTTCTTTTAATGTTTTCTTTTGTCATTTGTTTTCCCTGCCACTTTCCTCACACATCTGCTAACATGTGCTTTCAGTATATTCCTGTCATCCTCTCAGTTGCACATCGCTCCATCCATCCCCGTAGAACGCACTCCAACACTTCAAAACTTCGCTCACTTCCTTTCGTCTCACCAGAACCATGCTCCCTCTCTGTGAGACTTTGGAACTGTCAGTCTGCTGTCAACAAGGCAGACTTCATCCACGCATTTGCTCTCCAGTCTTCACTGAACATCGTTTGTCTGACTGAGACATGGATCTGTCCAGAGGACACCACAAATCCTGCAGCCCTCTCGAATAACTTTCTCCACTCCCACACTTTGCGTGAGGTGGGACAAGATGGGGGTGCTGGACTTCTCATCTCTCAGACCTTCAGATTCCCTGCGTTCACATTTTTTGGTAATGCACATCCTCACTATATATCGCCAACCTGGAGAACAGTTCTCCATATTTCTGAATGAGCTTGATTGGTCTGCTCTCCTCTTTTCCTGAGGATGATGTCAGACCACTCATTGTGTTTGGAGACTCCGATATACACCTTCATAAACCATACTGACTTCCACTCCCTTATGTCCTATTTGACATGACTCTTGTCCCCACCACAGCTAACAAAAATCAGGAAATCAGCTAGATCTCATATACACACGTAGCTGCACTCCTTATCATTGCACAGTTACACCTTTGCACACATAATATCACTTCTTCATCACATTCAAACTCATACTGCCTACTTGTTCACACTCCATGCGACCTTCTGTCACCTTCCGACGTAACCTTAAGTCCCTTGGTCCCTCTCTCTTATCTTCAGCTGTGTCCTTTTTTTCTCATCACCTGTAAACGTTCCCTCTTTAAACATTCATGATGCAACTAATCGTTTCTGCTCCACACTCGCTACATGCCTCAGTCAACTACACCGTCTCGCTTCCAAACCTGCCAGAACAACGCCATCAATCACCTGGCTGTCGCACTCTCTCCGGGAACAGAGGTCCACCCTCAGATTAGCAGAGTTAAAATAGAAGAAATCAAGGAGCATGGCAGACCTCGAAGTGTACCAAACTGCACTCAACTTTACCCAGCAAGGTACAAGAGGTTAAGACAACATACTACCAAGAAAAGATTGAACATGCCAAGGACAGCCAAAAGTTCTTCATACCTTTCAACTTCCTCCTCTGCCCACCCAAGCAACCTCTCTCACTGCAGATGACTTCGCTGATCACTTCACAACAAAACCCTCACCATCAGCAGACAATTTGCACAACCCTGCACCCAAATTATTCCACAATATTTGACACCTTACATGTCCTCATTTACTCCACTCACAGAAGATCAGACTCCTTCACAGAAGATCCAAACGCTTTGTGTCAGCGCATCCAACCACATACCCCCTCAATCTCATCCCTCCTCACCTTCTACAAACCATCAAACCTGCCCTCACTCACATCATGAACTCCTTAATCACTACTGGCATTTTCCCTAACACCTTCAAGGTAGTCTGAGCCACCACGTTTCTCAAGAAACCTACACTCAACACATCACTGGTGGACAATCACAGAACTGTCTCTCTGCTGCCCTACACTACACTACCAAACTCATCAAGCGGGTCATCTTCAATCAACTTCAATCAACCTTCCTGCTGCAGAAAAACATGCTCGATGACAACCAATCAGGCTTCAAGAATGCACGCTCAACAGAGATGGCTTTGTTGTCTGTGACAGAAGCACTGCGAGATGCCAGATCATCTGTCCTCATCCTACTAGACCTCTCTGCTGTGTTTGACAGTCAATCATCAGATCCTTCTCTCCACTCTCTCTGCAATGGGCATCACTGGCACTGTACTGAACTGGCTTGAGTCCTATCTC
Source organism: Danionella dracula (assembly GCA_900490495.1). NCBI lineage: Eukaryota > Metazoa > Chordata > Actinopteri > Cypriniformes > Danionidae > Danionella > Danionella dracula. Next base: position 19,209,583 of record UELW01000012.1, read on the forward strand.
AATGGTAGATCTTTCAGTGGAGGGGTGAGGTCTACAACACTCATAGACTGCTCATCGGGATTCCCCAGGGTTGGTCCTTCTCTTCTCCATCTACACCACCTCCCTGGGCCCTATCATCCACAGACACGGATTTGTGTACCACTGCTATGCTGATGACACTCAACTCTATCTGTCGTTGACCAACTGATAACCAATTAGTATCTACCCGCATAACTGACTGCCTTAACAACATCTCATGTAACAAAACAAATATTCAGTCATCCATACCTTGAGGTCCAGGCTCTCCAGGAATACCGGCAATACCAACTCCATTGTCTCCCTTATCACCCTTAAGTCCTGCATCACCTGTAGAGAATAAAAAAGCAAGCGTTGAATTTATAAACAATGAATGTATTAATGTTACAGTTGAATATTACAAAATGTGTAAACGTTCAGTCAGGCTCATCTCAAAGCACATAAAAACTTTGTGTTTATTCATTGGCTTTAAATGTCCTAACCTTTTAACAGTTCTGGCTTTAAAACTTCTCTAAAATAAGGAGTGCTCGTAGTTCATTAAATAAGTGAACAATTTATTTTTTTTGTAAGTAGGCTGCTTTCTTTATTTGCAAGTCAATGTAACATGAAATAAAATTCACTCAATTAAAAGTAGTTAATACTTAATGTATGATTTGAATGCACAACTTTTTACCTACTTTTATAGCTTTTTTTTTTACCAAACAATTACACCCTTTATTTTTGCCTGCTATGCTAGGTAGGTGTCACATTTTTTTTTTTTTGCCCAAACAACAACCATTTTAAGATGTTTCTGTTTTGCATGGAGTTTAAAAGGCCTTTGGGCTTTAAAATAGTTCTACAAATACATTAAATAACTATTGAACTATTGCTGCATAGCTTTATCATGATATGGCTTATCATGCTTTTGGGGCCGCATTCTTTCTGTTATCGTTCATCTTTTAAACGAACAACATTTTGTTGCAGCATTAAAGTCACCACATACACAGCATAATGTACAACAATCATTTGACTTGGTCTTCATTAGTCCATGGTGTGTGATCAGCTTTTCTTTTTCAAGAAACCGAATCATGACATTATTAAAATTCAGTGACAAAACCTACAGTTACTTAAACTACAGCACCTAAAACTGCAATAGTGATAAATAGATTAGAAGTTGAAGTCAAATACCTTTGGCACCTGGTTTTCCAGGCAGCCCATAGTACCCTTGGGGTCCTTTGGGGCCCACAACTCCTCTTGGTCCAGCTTCTCCAGCAGGACCTGCAGGCCCTGGTGGTCCGGGTAGTCCAACGGCTCCTGGAGTTCCTGGGGCTCCAATTGGAAGAGGCTTCTTGGCCAAATCCTTCTTGTAGGCTTCTAGATGTTCTTTTAGGTACAATACAAAAAAGTGAGTGAATGCAACAGTAAAATGCATAGAGTGTAAAAACAAAATTTGAAATAAGCCCTATATTTATGATGCTCTAAAGGCTTTAATGTAAATATGTAACCCCCATTTATTGATACATTTGTACAGTCTTTATTTTAATTTGTTCTCTTATCTTGGACAGAGATGTTAGCCTGCTTTTACATTATTCAGGAGACTTCATTTTTGACCATACTTTGCAACCTTTGGTTTTAAGGCTTTAAACAAGAGAGAAGACATTTTTTTTTACCTTCAACGACAGCGGAGCAAATCTCCCGGATCTTTTCATCTGTTGTCTTGACTGCCTTTTAAAAGAAAGACAAGGAAAAAAACAATTAATTACAAGTCCAATATAATCGACTGTATTAAAAGATGCACTGCATAATGCAATTATGCTCAAATTCCATACTGTAATTTTCGGTAAAATAATAATAATAATTATCAACTGACTGGTAGTCCTCTGGGACCTGGGGGTCCTGGCAGCCCTCTCTCCCCTTCCAGACCTCTGGCTCCTTGGGGTCCTGTCAGTCCCTCATGACCTGGCTGTCCAGGACGACCATCAGCACCAGATGCTCCACGCAGACCTTTTTCTCCATGCTTGGATAAGAAAATTCGCAATAAAGACAATAAAGTAAATGTACATTATATGAATAGAACTGAGAAACAAACAAATAGTAAAAACATTAGTTGAGTGAAAAACAACCTGTTGGAGCTCAAAGGTTTTTCATATTTCCTTAACAAAAAGCTACTTCCTGCTCTGCTGCTGTTCGGACATACTCTGCTTGTGCTTCTCACTTGCACTATCAGCTTTTTCTCACTCTTTTCAGTTTTTAAATGTCTATCCAAACGTTTCCAGGTTTTGCTTTCAGGGCATTAAAAATAGCGTTGTCTAAATAGTGTAAACAGAAACGGGATTCTATCAGCAGCTCGCATTCCTCAGGAAGACAAAAGATTCAGTTGGAGACACATGCCTTTGATCCACTGCTGTGACAAATGTTGCGAACACAGCATTTCGTTTCTTCAATCACTTCAACGAACTGAAGTTTTGGAAACACGGCTACAAGCGCTTCGTTCTCAAAGGACAGAGGATTCCAAAGAACCGGACATGGACAAGAACCAACAACAAGCTGCTGAGCTCGATACAAAAGTCCTGACTCAGCTGAAAACTGGCAATTTCAGAGGAATAGACTTAAAGGCTCTCTGTTTGGACTGGGCTCATCTACACCAATTCAACAGGAAGTACAGCTGCGAAACAGTTTTGAAACTTTAATGACTGTGGATACTGATCAATCTCAGCCTGTCAGGCAACAATCAGAGAACACACACATTTCAGAAAGCAGGGGGTCAAGAAATAAGCAACATCTAACTCATGTCTCAGTGGAGCCGAAGACTCTGAATATTGGGGATTATACAATCCAGAATCTACGGAGCAAAACTATGGCAACATACTGTCTCACTCATGACACTGTGTTAGATATCAACAAAACAATAAGAGATATTCTCAGCAAGTACAAAACAACTCATCATTCATGTGGAAAAATAATGTAAAGAAAGGACAATCAGAGCTGCTTAAGAAAGACTTTATGGAACTATTTGACACTCTTGAAAGTCTCAAAATACAGTGTTTCATAAGTGGTCCACTTCCGGCTAATGGCACAAATATGTTTTCTTAGTTGCTTGGGCTCAACACATGGCTAGAGCACGTCAGTTTCTCGAGAGGTTTCTAGTTTATTGATCATTTTAAGGTGTTCTGGAATCAGCCAGATTTTATCACATCACATGGGAGGCAGCTGAACATATCTGGAACAAGAATGCTCATGAACAATATACTTTTCTCCCTTCGCTATCAGTCTGAAAGACACAAGAGCCATCAAATGTCTAAAGAGAGTCTTCGTGCTTTTTATTCAGAATTAATCACAGCTTGGCAAGAGTTTTTCTCAAACTTAATTAATAACAACCTCAACAATACGCAAACTCTCTTTGCAACGGTAGAGAGGTTAACCAACCCACCAAACCAGACTCTAAATAAGCTTCTGTCTGAGGATACATGCAATGAGTTTGCTTAATTTTTCATCAATAAAATCATTAACATCAGAAAAGGCATTAGTGCTTCCCCCTGCAGGGCTGGGGATAGACGTCCTCAGCCTCCACTCTCAATGTGCACCTTTAATCTAATCGATAGCAAAACATTAATAGAGACGTTTTGACACTCTACCAACAGTCTTTTTTAAAATGTTTCTTAAGAGTCTAGAAAAGGACCTCTTAGAAGTTATAAACACCCCTTGTGCTCTGTTTTTTCCCCAAATCTCTTAAAGCCACTACTGAAAAAGACAAACTTAGACAATACTGTACTGGGCAACAACAGGCCCATCTCAAATCTCCCTTTCACTAGTAAAATTATAGAAAAGATTGTGGCAAAACAACTGATTGAATTCCTGACCCAAAAGAATACATGGATTGTTATCAGTCGGGTTTCAGAGCTCATCACAGCACAGAGACTGCATTACTGAAGATAGTCAATGACATCCGGTTAAACACCGATTCAGGAAAAGTGACTGTCCTGGTTCTACTCGAATTGAGTACACAGTTGACCCCAAAATCTTTCTCGATAGACTAGAAAACTATGTCGATCTTTCAGGAACTGTGATAAAATAGTTCAGATCATACTTAGAAGGAAGAGGCTTCTATGTAAACATAGGTGATTACATGTCGAAGTGGGCTGCGGTGTCTTGTGGAGTCCCTCAAGGTTCAATCCTTAATTTAACCTGTACATGCTTCCAGTGGACCAAATATGAGAAGGAACCAGATATCATACCATGGTTCTGCTATCTCCCCTAATGACTATATCCCCGTAAACTGTCTCTGCCAATGACTTGATGAGATAAAAACTGGATGGAAAACAACTTTCTTCAATTAAACAAGGACAGAACTGAAGTCATTGCATTCAGAAGCAAAAGCGAGGTTGTTAAGGTTAACATGTATCTCAATGCCAAGGGCCTAATAACTACTAATCAGGTCAGGAATCTTGGCGTGATTCTGGACTCTTATCTTAGTTTAAATAACCATGTCAAAGCAATGACCAAATCAGCTTATTACCATCTTAGAAACATTGCAAGAACCAGATGCTTTGTTTCCAGACAAGATTTAGAGAAACTGATTCATGCTTTCATGACTACTGTAACACTCTTCTCAAAAAGACCATTAAACAGCTACAGCTTGTTCAGAATGCAAGTCTCTACACTGGCTGCTGGGCTCCTTCAGAAAATATTTTAAAGTTATGCAGCTCGTATATAAGTCCAAGCATAACTTAGCACCTAAATACCTAACAGACATGCTCAGTGAATTCACACCAAACAGAGAGCTGAGATCCCTCAGATCAAATAAATTAGATCTATGATGAATTCTAAACAGGGTAAATGCTGTTTTAGTTACCACACGGCCCACAGATGGAACCAGCTTCCAGAAGAGGTCAAGGGTGCCAACACTTTAGTCACGTTTAAATCCAGGCTAAAGACTAACCTGTTTAGTTGCGCTTTTGTCGACTGAGGACCAACCTCCGAACATATATTTTACCTTTGCACTCCGCATCTTAATCTTTGTTTCAATCAATGTTTTTAAATTTTCAGTTTTTAATCACTTTGATTTTATATGCCTTTTTTATGTTTGATTTTATTAAATGTACTTTCTTTTTACTCTTTATTTCCAATGTAAAGCACTTTGAATTACCCTGTGTATGAAATGTGCTATACAAATAAACTTGCCTTGCCTTGGCTTGCCTACTAACAGACTAAGTCCAAAAGAAGCCCTGTGATGAACCTTCACTTACACTGCATGAAATCATCATAATTGCTAAACAACAGGCTACGCTAAATGATAGCATACTATATAATATAATAAAAAATACATAGTAAAAGTACTATATATTTAGTAAATATTTTTTTACTAAATATAGATCATTCTTTACAAACCTGAGGAGCATTAGGACACAATTTTAATATAAAAACACGTAAAATATGTAAACATATTTGTAAAAATACTAAGATGTTTATTTGTGTTCTAATTTTTGAGTGTGTGCTATGTGCTTGTGAATTTTTATCTATTGATTGAGCTGTGGCCTTTCTGGGTGTGGCTGATTACCTTTGACTGATGGAATTTCAATCACCTGCATGATTTAAGCCTCTTTCAGTCACTTGAAATGGTAGACCCGTGCTCTGTCTTTCATGCAATTCATAATATACTAGCTCTATTTGAAACTTTAAAGTTTATTTCTGTATGTTTTCAGACTTCCCGTTTTCCATTTTTTTCAGCTTGTGAGTTTTTGTTTAACTTTACTTTAACGTTACCTGCTCATTTATATCTTTATATCACTTCCTGTCCCTTGGTTGTTTTATGCATAGATGACTCTTGTCTTAAAAGATACAAAGCAGATAATCAACACACCACATCGCGCAAGTTCCTCTTTCTATATAAAAAAGTTACACACTAAAGTATTTTTAAGTGATAAAATATTAACTGCTTAATATTAAAGGATGTGAAACAACAAGGAAATAAACTATGAAAGCTATTTTAACAGAACCAATTTTTTCTACTTTACATAAACAGTCACCTCTTCAACCAAAGGTCTTGAGAGAGTGTATATGGGTCCAACTCACCTCTCCCTTGATTCCAGAAATACCAGGAGGTCCCTGTAGAACATTTTAAGAAACCATCACACCACTTTACTCAAACTGAAGAAGCATAATTAAAGCCTGTGTGCGGAATGTAGCTATAAATATGTCGTACCAGATCTCCTTTTATGCCTGGGTCTCCTGGAACACCTGGATCACCCTGCGGAGCGAGGAGAAAGATAAATCACTGAAATGACATAGTATTCATCTTCAAGCAGGAAGTTTTAGAGTGCATGCTTTTTAATTTACCTCACTTCCTTTAGGCCCGACAGGACCCAATGGCCCCTAGGAGGAGAGAAAATGACAGGAGATATTGTAAGAGTCTGAGATTATAAGATCCGCTCTTATGATTATAATAATTAAATAAGAGCAGACCTGGTCTCCTTTATGACCTGTGTGGCCCTTGATTCCTCGAGGGCCCAAGAGTCCCTGTTCTCCTTTCTCTCCCTATAGAGAAAGACAAACTTTAAAACACAAGTTAAACAACTAACTTCTATAAGCATTAAATTTAAATTAAAAACATTACTCTCATTCTCTTCAAAATGAATCATAGCATGTAGCTCAAAACACAAGCTGTTTTACATCTCCACAGCCTTCAATTTCAAGACAGGAATACCTATCAGGGTATCCCAGATAGTAACTTTAGATTTCTTGTATACCTTTCCTCAAGTGTAAGGGATACTGAACCTTGGCTGCACTAGTTGGTTGGCTTCTAGTTGAAAATTTTCCTTATATTTTATTTAAAACTTGACAGATATAATCTGAACTAAGCAATAACCAATATATTAGTCTCATCTTCTGTCTTTCAACATGCATATAAATACAAAAACAAACAAACAACAACTTGTGTTGGAATTGGAAAAAAAACTGACCTATTTTATTAATTTGCTTAATATTATTAGACTCACCTGGATTCCTTGAGGGCCTTCAGCACCAAGTGGCCCCTGCTTCCCTGTTTCACCCTGAGAAGAAGTACTTGTTTAAACAAACTCTCTCTTATTCTAGTCAAATTTCAGATACAAATCAAAATCTATATATTTTTCAATATGGCAATCTATAATTTGGTAATTTGGCTCATCTTCTATCTGAATTTACTTATCGTCTGCTACCTGCCAAGCCATTTGAGAGGGGCTTGGGAGATATATATATATATATATATATATATATATATATATATATATATTTATTTATTTTTTTTGCCATATATCATTGAATCAGGTTAAATCAGTAGAATGTTTAAACTAGTTGCAAAATGACTACGTTACTAAACTCAAATCTTTTAGAATTACATTGTCTAGTATGACAAAGTAGAGAAAGAGAAGTTGATCTTTTCCAGGACAGTATTATTCAAAATTTTGCTCTCTATTTGGGGTTATGAACAAGGGTTCTTGGTTTTGTAACATTGCCACAGTGGTCACAAGGATACTGACCAGCGCATACCATAGTATAATATTACTTCCATCTGGAGATCAAGTAAAAAAAAAAAAATTTAAGTCTTCGATAATTCTTTTTTAACTGGTAAATGCTGCTGGTCTGATCCAATTCAATGCTCAATCTATGCTTAGTTATGCTAGATGTGCTATTGCTAGATCAGGAGAACACCTAAACAGACTTCAAAATGGTTAAAAACTAAGTTAACACATCAAGGGAAATTTGAGAAACTGCCAAAAAGTGGAAAACTTCCCTAAGGGTAATGTCCTCACTGATATACTAATATAGGGAATCCTGGAATATTTTGTATAAACAAACAACAACAGAAATACAGAAAAATAATTAAAGATAATAATTATATGTATTCTTACAGTGGCTCCTTTGGATCCTGGGGCTCCATCATCTCCTGCTGCTCCAGGTGCTCCCTGAAAAGTTGAATAGCTTTATAAATCTGCAAATAAAAATGCGCCTTCTCTAACACCTGAGTAATTTTGACTATAGGTTGTGCTGAAAAATAAATAATTCTGCGGATCATACAGTATTTTTAGACTTATTAAAACATTCATACTTATAATTCTGTATATTCTTAAGAAAGGTGGAATTAAAGGGGCATTAACATAAATTAATTTCACCATTTCACACCATCTGTTTGAACCTCATGCCTCACCATAGTTTAAGAGATGGAGAAATGAGAGTTAATGAGCTTGCAGCAAACAGAAGTGAAGAAACGTCTCAAGTATTGGAATGCAGGTGATACATGGATCAGCAGATCATTCTTAACTCACAGATTAAATTATCTGCAATTAATAACTCTTAAAACAGGTTTTGTAGTTTATGTGGAGATACTAAAAAATAATTACAACTTAAATGATGCTATATGACGAGTATAGTTTAATTTCACATAAATACAATTTGCATAACAAACACAAATTTTCCATGCCTTTTTTTAGAGAGAGAGAGAAAGAGAGGGAGAGGGAGAGAGAAAAGGGGGTGGGTGTTTAAAAATCCAAATCCTCACATCTTTGCCAGGTGCCCCGAAGGGTCCAGGTGCTCCTTCAGCACCATTTTCACCCTGTTCCACAAAAAGTAGAAGCCACATGTAAAAACCTGTAACTGCACTTCGGTACAATTTTTAACAACTTTTAAGAATGATTTACCTTTTGGCCTACTGGCCCCACTAGGCCCTGTTTTCCCGGCAACCCCTAGAGTTGAGATGCAGGACATTTGAGTTACATTAAGTCACAGATTATAATTAAATGAGTTTATCTCATTTTTACAGTTTCTCCATTAAAACTTTCCCCATTAACAAATATCACAGGTTGAAGGATGCACAAAAATCCTATTATGAACTCACTGGAATTCCCACAATTCCTCTGACACCAAGAGGTCCAGGAACCCCAGGGTCACCCTAAAGAAATAAAGAAAATTAAATGATTAAGTTCTTTATGTTAGCTCAAAACTGTTATGGCATGGAGACTAGAGAATGCAGAGCAGATTAACCTGTATAGAACAAAAACTGTCAAAATAAGTACAAGCAATCAAAGCAAAAGTGCTGCATCTACTTTAAAGTACTACTACTAACTATACAAAAAGTAAAAAAAAAATTATTAATTAATTAGGTTTAAAGTATGGCATGTCTTCAGACATTGTACATTTTGGCTGAAGAGATTTATTACATATAATTTACAATAACTGTACTGCATTAAATAGTAATAACATAACGCAAATATATATATATATATATATATATATATATATATATATATATATATATATATATATATATATATATATATATAGTCTTGTGAAACAAGCAAATTGTCTCATTTTCCTTTTCCTCTACAATGTAAAAACAAAATGCAAATTTTCCAAAATCATAGCATGCCATAAAAGAACCTATTCAATTAAAATTCTTTAGAACATCCAAAAGATACTTTGTACTGGGGTGGAATTCAAATCAATTAAATGTAAGAATCAGATCATGAAGACTAGATCTTGAGTCATGAGTAACTTTTCAATGGCAGTATTAGCTGGAAGGACATTGATACTACTATAGTTAAAGTAAAAACCAGAGGATATATTAATGTAAATGATGTCATGGTTAGTTGAAGAAGAAAAAGGAGTTAAAAACATTCCAAAAAGTTAAAAACTAAAATGATAAGATCTGAAATTAAATTATTGGCTGCTCTGACAGGATATAGGTATTTGAGTAAAAAAAAAACACACAAACAAAGGGAAAGGTTACGGGATTTATATCACTTCAGCTGATGCATTTTCAGTCTCACACTTTAAGGTGGCTTGTAAATGATTTCCCTGCAAGCACAGCATGATGCAGCAACAATGTTGTTCACCAAAGGAAGGTCTAATATCTAAGGGTTAGGGTCAAGGGAGAGAAATGGAATGCACCCTAAATAGATTTTGGGAAAGCATTGAATATGATGATAATTTAGCTGATATCGGTCAAGGCTATTTAAAGGCCATTTAAAGGGATATAAAGGCTATCAAGGCTATTTAAAGGGATGGTTAAAAGTATTAATTGATTCTCTGTGTAGAAAAATACGTTGTTGGCAACCCATTTTCAAGATTTACCATAATCCCCTCATTTGTGTTCAACAGTAGACAACAAGCAGATGTTGTTAAAAAAAAAATTGAAAGTGTTGACGAATTGAAGGCATCATGATGAAGATGATATAATGGGGAAAAATGGGTATTAAAATGGGCCAATGGAAAAGAGTCGTGAACAACCAGGTACTATGTGGTGGAACAATTAATTTTTTACTGATTTCTTTATTTCATTTTCACATCATGTGTTAACACAAGGGCCTATGTGCCTATATGTCTGTAGACCTTTGCCAGTGTTCTTCTCTTAGTCAGGATGGGCTGACATTTTCCAGAATAATATCTGTTGTTCCAAACATGTACATTAGAATATTCATTCATTCATTCTTCATGTCGGCTTTCTTCCCTTTCGGGGTCGCCACAGCGGAATGAACCGGCAACTCTCTGGCATCTGTTTTAAGCAGCGGATGCCCTTCCAGCCGCAACCCATCTCTGGGAAAAGATTAGAATATTGTCTCTTCTAATTATCTCTGATGTCTCCTATGGGTAATCACATTTTGACTATTCTAAAGGTTAAGTCTGAATGTTGATGGTCCAATAAACAGTTTTAATGCACGTGTAGGCTGGGTTAAGGGTATAAATGTATGAACTGAAACTCCACATGTTATGTTCATGTTGAGAATGCTGTACCGTTATTGTCAGTTTTTCAATATTGCACATCAGTAAAACAGAATGAAGCTTCTTCTGGTAACTCTGATTGCTGTGCAATTTAATAGCACACAAAGGGAGCATAGGGCAAGTGCAAGTGATTAGTACCAGTTGATAATATGGGAGTGTCAAGGTGGTGAATCCTCTTTATTTATGATGTGTTTTCATTAAACCAGATCACCTTCTCTCCTGTAGTTCCTGCTGCTCCATCAGATCCAGCCTTCCCTTGCTCTCCCTACACACAAACAACTTTGTTATGAACATTGCTGCAGTAACAACAGTCTAATCCTGGATATTTTTTAAATTTTTTTCTTCTTCATTAAACTGAATGAGAATAACAAAAGGCCTAACAACTTACTGTATCTCCTTTAACCCCAGCGGCTCCTTTCTCTCCCGGAGATCCAATCACACCCTGAAATGATACATGACTACTCTTCACACAGAAACTCTGTGCAGTGAAATGGTTTTATTCAAGGTTATTTACTCAAACTACAGTGTTCTTAACTCACATCCTCTCCCTTAGGTCCAGGATAACCCTGTCTTCCTCTGATGCCTTCAACACCCTGTTAAAACAGTTGCTTTTATTTTAAGGTTAAAATAAAATCCAATATTTGAACACAAACGCAAATTTGTTGTATGCAAATATGTTACTTAAATAAACAAACTAAAACTGTACATATTTTACATGTTATATTAAAATGAACATGTACAAAACAGCATACATTTATAAATATATAATATAATTGTAAATGAATGTTATTTTAATATTATTTATTATTTATTTTATTATTACATAATATTTGTAGAAATATTTTAACTTGACTTCAGCTTTAAACAGTTTTTATATAAAATGTATATATAAGCAAACATATAATGGATGACATGAAAAAATGGTCAGACTGTATGTTATAAAAAAAGAAAATAAGGTAAAATTTTATATCATATGGACTCTTATGGAAAAAAAACTACAAAAAGAGGGAAAAATAAAGAAATACACGTAACATACTGGTGATCCTGGTGGTCCAGTTGGTCCAGGGATACCGTTAAAACCAGGGGGACCCTGCACACAAGAAAAACTTTTCTAGTGCTCTCCATTGTGGGGTTTTAGTTTCAAAGCAATTGGTAAATTGTCACTGCTGCACCCATTTCAAGCCTTTTGAAAGATTTTATTCAAGTCCATTTTGGATATTTCCTCGCACAGTAACATAAGGTTGAATTGTTCACAGAAAATCCCCACTGTTTCCATCTGAATACATTTTTTTTTTTTTTTTGAATAGGCATGATCACAACTTTTTTAAATGTTTGAAAGCCGAGAATAGTGTTCACTTTATTTTGAATTTTTTGTTAAATTTGGAAAAGCATCTTGGACCAAAATGAAAAATCTAAATAACTGGCACAGTCATTGCCAAACAAACAATTGTAGTTACATCCAAAGTCTTCATTTTCATATACCAAAATGTGTTTTTGTTGAGTGTAAATTTTTGGGTATTTTATTTTCCAAATATTATTTTCATTATTTTCAAACAGATTCGTCTAGGGAATCCAAACATTAGCATCTGAAGCTGTGATGTTACATGTCATATGTATTTAACTGAGAGTGTACTTTTTGATTTGGAAATATGCATCAACTGTGTGAATCTCCTGATTTTGTGACTTTTTAGTACAGTGCACTGAGACGCACAGAAAACTTAGTGCTATGGAGAAGCCAACAATTGAACAAATACCAGCAGAACATTTTCTGTCCTCATAATGTGATTCTGAAACAATTGAATAACTATGTAATCTGCACCTACTGCGATTGAAGCAAATGTCCAAATAAAATAACACTCCCCATAACAGCATTCAATCTACACATCCCCTTTTTAACTCGTTGTTATGAATGATCTGAACTGAAATTTAGCATGGTGTTCAGAAGAGCCATAGGATTGATATAAAATCTTACCCGATCTCCTTTGTCACCATGGGGTCCAGTGAATCCCATTGCACCTCGCTGGCCCTGCAAAGAGCCAAAATTCCAAAACATTACACAATAAGACAAGCATGACTGGATGCAGACTTTAGGGAGATAAAATTAAAAGCAGGACACTGTCATAGCAATGAAAACTTTCCTTTTGAAATTTTGCTGCATTAAGTTTTGAAATATAAGAAATTTTGTTTGAAACACTGGTTTAGAGCATATGTCTGACCAAAAATCGTAGTTTTTAATTTGCCACTTGGATTTAAATAAACAAATAAGTAAAAGTCTTCTTTAGGATAATTACTGCATATGTGATTATTTTTCAGCTGGGTCAAAGCATTGGCATGCATCAAGCAGATGTAGCTAAGGAGATTGCAGAAGCTACAGCGACCAGGCCATAAACCCATTTAAATCTTTGGGATGTGCTGGAGAAGGCTTTGTGCAACAGTTAGACTCGATCTTCATCAATGCAAACGTTTAGTGACAAATGAAAGCAACATTGGATGATAATTAATCTTGTTTCAGTACAGAAGGTTATCGAAACAATGTCGCAGCAAAAGTTTACTGTAATCACGGTCCAACTAAATGTTATGTGTATATTATTTCAAATGTTGCTTCTTAGGACTGTGTCTTCTTTGCTTGTGCCGCTCTACCTCTACTCTGCTCTGCAACGCTGATTGCATTTTTAGAATGTGGTTTCTTGCAAACGACACCTGAAACAGAAGGGCTCACAGCCCTTTAAATGTTTACAACTGACTAGACTAACAAGTACTAGTAACTAACTATTAAGTAAAGAGTACTCCTTGAGGACTAAATAAAATAAGACTTTAATTTGTCAAATTACACATATTCATACATCTTCTCCTGCGCTTCCAGCAGGACCTGGCTCTCCAGCTGCTCCTCTGTCTCCCTGTAAATAAAAAATGTAGTTAAACTCTATGCTCTTGCATTGCTGATTGTGTGTAGAGAACATTGCTTTTAATAAGCGATTAACCTTTTCCCCTTGGATGCCTGGCAAGCCATCCACACCAGCAAGGCCACGATGTCCCTGAAGGAGGATAATTGATTTGACAAGACACGGAGAAAAATTGTAGATGTTCAGTCAAAGAAATAGTCTTTATTGTCTCTCCTGTGACAGGAGCATTTGTAGTTGTACAAGATGTAATGGAACTTCAAAAAACATCAACATCTTTTGTCACATGAAAACTTCATGGATGTTACGTCCATGTTATATATAGTGAATGGGTAGAAATCGTTAACTACTTCAGGTTAGATGAGCATAACATTGTAAATAAGTCACTAATCTGATGAGATGTTTACAAGACACTGTTATTGAGAAATCAATTACTAGCTTTTAAGTTTGTTTTTGATCCCACATGATCAGCTAAAAAAGTAAAACACAAAAACAAGTTGAAGCTTGTTAATGGATATTTCCAGATGGACTTACTTTCATCCCTGGGAGACCAGGAAGCCCCTGTGGTCCAGCTGGGCATGTTGCTTGACACTGCTGACAGAAAAAAAAAGAAAAAAAAAACAGAAAAAACATCAGCCCATTCATTTGTATTATTTTCCCCAAAACATGCAAAATATTCATACGAATTTAAGCGCAACAACAGAAGCTGCAAAATTGTGCATACTTTAAAGCGTTAATACGATTTGAATCTAACAAGCACTCACAGTCTCCCCACTTCCCTCAGGATTTCCAGCACCTTGAGGCCCCTATGAACAGCAGAATAACAGCAGCATAGTTTAGCCACACAGTAAAGCAAAGCCCGCAAAGCCTCAGATGTATCAGCGCTCAGAAAAGATCCAAATGAAACCCTAGCATTAGCCTTGAAAACCAGTAGAAGATACTTGATTCAATAAGACAATGGGGAAGCAGCACCAACAAAATGGCAGAAGAGTTTATAAATTGGAACAAGAGATGATTTTATATTTGAGTTTCGGGAATTGACAAGACTGAAATGAAGTTTGCTTAGCAGCGTTAGTTTAGTTGTATATCCAAACGTTTTTTTTTTATAAGCAGCAGTGGACAATGTACACTAGCCAAGTGCTTAAGTTAAAGTATAGATACACAAGGTAAAATATTACTCCAGTAAAAGTGCTCCCTTCAGAATGAAAGTGAAAAGTAAAAGTACAAAAATATTTTCCTTAAATTGTACGTAACTATCTAAAGTACTATGATTAATTATGGCTATAATATACCATTATCATTTTTTGAAAATACTTTGACACTCGTGCCTAAAGTATATATTATTGAACTAAATATATCAATGATTAATTCCCATAGACCCATTCAATTTTTCTGGCACATCTGGCACGTGTTACTGTTATTAATTTGACACTGAAGACATTTCTCAGATATGAAGACCGTCTACATTTTATTTTCAAACTATTATGTAAAATTGCCCATGTGTTCCCATCCATGAAAGATGTCTTTAATACAGACTTGTTGTAGTTGAGTACCATAATTTATTGTGGTTCTTAGGTCAAACAAAGTACTTCCGTAATCAGAGGTAAGCTTAAAAAATGCTACATGAGTCATTTGGGACAGTTTGAGGAAATCAGAATACCTAGTCGATGCTTAATAATGGAAAGAGCATTCAATATTCACTAAAAGTGAAATTAAATTTTGTAACTTTGCTGTTCCACCATGCTGCTCAATAGTAATGTTAGTTTTATCAAACTAAAACAAACACATTTTCTTTTCTTTTTTACAGATGACACCTAAAACCAAAAAGCAGTTTAATAATATGGCGAGCTGTCCAAGTAAGGGCTCTAAGAATAGAAAGCAACCTAGGCTGGAAGCCCTCAGAAGAGTAGCATGATAACTTGAATAGCTTGAAGAGTGGCATGATAGCTTGAAGGCATTATAGGTTGAATAAACGTTGACAATGGTTTGATTTGTGTTATGTACTGGATTAGCTAAACTGCTAAGGTGAGCTAATGTCAAAGTAAAGGATTAGTTGGCGAATTATAATAAACGTTTCTCCCAAACTTTATTAGCTCATTAACGTCATTCTCAAACTCAATAGCAGTCTGTCAATTTAACATTTGAGCATGACAAACATTTTCAAAATCAATTTTAGCATTGAGTCAGCGATGGCTGCCTAAGATGTGACCAACAGCCCAGCTAACTAATTTATGCAAGTACGTTCTGGGAAAGTTTGATTTAATGTTGCATAAACGTTCGTTTGTCCGGTTTTTTTTAACGTTATTGGAACGTTCTCTCAAGGTTGTTAAAAGAGTTTTTAGAATGTTCTCTCCACTTCTGTGTAACTATAAATAACAAAAACATTCTAGTAATGTTTTGAGAACGTTGTTCCCAAAACAGTTTCTTTCAACATGAAAAAATTCATAACTCACAAAAAAAAAACATTTTAGGAATGTTCTGAGAATGGTGTTTAGATAACGTTTTAGTTTAACGTTATTAGAATGGTACAAGAACGGTCTTTTGGAAACGGCATGAGCTAACATTTAGACAACCTTCAACTAACAGCAAATGTTGTGAGAACATTCCCTGTTAGCTGGGAGAAAGCTACTTCATTTTGTGGAAAGTGTATAGAAGGCATATTCAAAAAGTGATCAAATGAAACAAGTGATATCTCTCTTACTGCTGGTCCTGGGGGTCCTTGTAAGCCTGGTGGTCCTGGAAGTCCAATTCCTCCTCTTGGTCCTGGAGGACCCTGAAAAAAATTGCATAATCAATATTCAATGTTTTGTTTTAGAGTTCCTAGTTGAGTGGTTTTTAGGTTTGTTGACCTAATTGACCATGGGGGGATTACGTTTTCTTTTCACTGTCTGCCGTCTTTGAATATGGGATCGTAGCCTAACCATCTTTATAATACCTCACATTTAAAGTATTTAAGCGAATTAGGGCACTATGTGTCACCTCAGGTCCAATGTTTCCCTCATCTCCTGGAGTCCCAGCTTTACCAGGAAGGCCCTGAAGACATTAAGATAACCATGTTGAAAACTTCAACACGATTTTGAAGCGAAAATATCAATAACAAGGATTATACATACTGGAGGTCCTGCAGTCGCTGGTCCCTAGAAAAGTTTAAAGACAGCATAAAAATCTAGCTTTCATAACATCCATCTAAAGTTACTAAAGAGTTATGACTCACAGGAGGCCCAGCAGGTCCAGGGAATCCAGGAAGACCCTACAATTAGTACAATTAGACCCTATTTTTAAAGGATTTAGAAAAAAATACATGTCTCTTCTTGACGATCCCTTTCCCTTTAATAAACTTCAAAAAGCAGTATTTATCACAAACAATATCTTTGAATCAACTACATTTTTTTAGCTTCACAAAACATGCAATTTACCCCTGTTCCTCATACTGCCATGCTTTTTTCTTATAAACATATGTAATTTGGGGTAACATTACTTAATTTATTGATAATCTAAGCTTAGCAACTGAACAGAACTGTACTTATTGCTCGGGGTCCCTATCAAAGTTTATTAAACTTACTATGGCACTTTTGTATTTCAAAAGATTATAATATGAAATGTAAACATTCTATTGATCTCTTACTCTCTCTCCCACCGGTCCTCGAGGTCCCATGGGGCCCATTGGTCCCTACGGACAGATACAGTTAAACTCTTAAGAAGAGATTGATGCAATACATAAAGTGTGTTATCATACCACTGTCATTTTTTGCATTTAACCAAAATAGTATTTATATATATTATATATAGTTTTAAACACCCAAGCTCATTTTAACACATTCTAAATTAAGTAATAGTAACATCCATGTTTTTTTTGCAGTGGAAAAAAAATAAACTTCAAGACTTATTAAAAATAAACTTACAATCTACAATTATAATTTACAAGAGCAATTTGTGTATTTACAATTAAAATAATAATCTGTAGATATTACTTGAATTTCCTTGTTCGTCTTCATGTCGGCTTTCTTCCCTTTCGGGGTCGCCACAGCGGAATGAACCGCCAACTCTCTGGCATTTTGTTTTACGCAGCGGATGCCCTTCCCTGCCGCAACCCATCGCTGGGAAACATTCACACACACTCATTCACACTTTAACACTATGGGCAATTGTTCTTATTCAATTCACTTATTCCGCATGTCTTTGGACTTGTGGGGAAACAGGAGCACCCGGAGAAAACCCACGCGATCACTGGGAGAACAATTCAATCCTTGTTCAAAACAGTTAATCATAGTAAGGAATTCCTTGAACTGAATTTTTGAACCCATTTCAAGAGATATTAATACATACATGTATGAATTTGTGTGTGTGTATATGTATATATATATATATATATATATATATATATATATATATATATATATATATATATATATATATATATATATATATATATATATATTTGATTTGTGTGTGTGTGTGTGTGTGTGTGTTTGTATGTAGGTGTATACATAATATATTAATTTGATTACACTTATTCGAGTATTTCCGCAATAGTTTTTTCTTACTTCTGGAATTGTTATCAAATTTGTTTGCTGCATAACAAAAAAACTCACCATCCCCACCACCTCCGTTTTGGATATTTTAATCATAATTTGTCAAATAAAACGCACTTTTCATCAGTTTGTAAAACTGTAGTCTCTCTTCAAACTAACCCCTTGTCCCTGAGGCCCTTGCAAACCCCTTTGCCCTGGCAGGCCCAGCTCTCCACGGTCCCCTTTAGTGCCCTGTAAAGCATCGACAGCAATTATAAAACATAACTGATGAAACACTCAGCACAAACATAGATCTTAAACTTCTTGAACAAATTAAAAAATAAAATCAAGCATCAGAAAAAAATGCATTTAAAATATTTAGTTGTCAACTTTGTTATGATACCCATAAATGTGTCACTTCTCTCCGAATATTTTAATCAAATTGTTTGAAGGAGAAAAAGGCATGGGTGTCATAAAACAAAAAGTATTAGGTTACTATGCTCCTTTAATACACTGTTGAAAACAGCCCTTAATATGAGGACATGATGAGTATTTTAGTGACATACCGGAGCCCCAGGAGTGCCTGGAGTCCCTGGAACACCCTAGAGAACAAAGACAACAAATGTATTAAGTGTCAGATGGTCGGCAGAAAAGGTCTTTTTGAGACAGCAAACCCTGCTGGTCTCCTTATGAATCAGCACAGTGTTGACTCAACAGTATGTTACAGTATATTACTTATAAGCATTACACTGTATTTAAAACTTTTTAACAGGTAAGATTACAGTTAATCTAGCCACAGGGGTTTCAAGCCATTGACTTCTGTGCCGGGCCCAAGCCCGGATTAATAGAGAGGGTTGCGTCAGGAAGGGCATTCGGCGTAAAACATGCCAAAACCAAATATGCAAGTCATCAATTCGATTTCCATACCGGATCGGTCAAGGCCCGGGTTAACAACGACCGCCACCGGTGCTGTTGACCTACAGGGTGCCGGTGGAAATTGGACTACTGTTGGTCAAAGAAGGAGAGGAGGGAGAAGGATTCGTAGGCAGAGAGAGAAGAGGAAAGGCAAGAGTATAGGTCTGAGACTAGGGACTCTCAACGTTGGTACAATGACCGGGAAAGGTAGAGAGCTGGCGGACATGATGGAGAGAAGGAAGGTAGATATTCTGTGTGTGCAGGAGACCAGGTGGAAGAGGAGCAAAGCGTGTAGTATTGGAAGGGGATACAAACTTTTTTACTATGGTGAGGATAGGAAGAAAAATGGGGTAGGAGTGATCCTGAAGGAGGAGTTTGTCAGAAATGTTTTGAAGGTGAAAAGAGTGTCTGACAGGGTGATCAGTTTGAAGTTAGAGATTGAAGGGGTGATGTTGAATGTAGTGAGTGGTTATGCTCCACAAGTAGGCTGTAAGCTGGAAGAAAAGGAGAGATTCTGGAGTGAGTTAGATGAGGTGATGGAGAGAATTCCCAGAGGGGAGAGAGTAGTGGTGGGAGCAGACTTCAACGGTCATGTGGGCGAGGGCAACAGAGGTGATGAGGAAGTGATGGGCAGGTTTGGTGTTAAGGAAAGGAACCCAGAAGGACAGATGGTGGTGGACTTTGCCAAGAGGATGGAAATGGCTGTAGTTAACACTTATTTTCAGAAGAGGGAGGAACATAGAGTTACCTACAAGAGTGGTGGTAGGAGTACGCAGGTGGTCTACATCCTAAGTAGACGAGCCAATCTGAGAGAGATCACTGACTGCAAAGTAGTGGTAGGAGAGAGTGTAGCCAAACAGCATCGGATGGTGATGTGTAGGATGTTTCTGGTGGTCAGGAAGAAGAGGGGAGGAAAGATGGAAAAGAAGACCAAGTGGTGGAAGTTGAAAAAGGAAGACGGTTGTGAGGAATTGAGACAGAAGCTGAGACAGGCTTTGGGTGGTCAGGAGAGCTTACGAATTCAAATCGCTAACGCTGGCATACAAAACTATCTCCAGATCAGCTCCTGTTTACCTCCATGAGCTCATACGCTCCTACATGCCCTCCAGAAGCCTGCGCTCAGAGAAGGAACAGCGACTTGTGGTTCCATCCCACAAGGGCAGAAGATCTCTCAGCAGAACCTTCTCTTTCACTGTCCATGGTTGGTGGAACAAACTCCCTGATCCAGTCAGGAAAGCAGCAACACTAACAGCTTTCAAAAAGCAACTGATAACTCTTCTCTTCAGAAAAAAACTACTACCTTCTTTTTCCCTCCTCTGTCTTTATCTTCTTCCTCTACTGCTTTGGTTTTTTGATCAGTTGATACAATTTCTATTGTGAGAAGTTGAGATAGACTTTGACGGTGTAAAAAATTGCATATTGTCTCTCCCTAATGTAAGTCGCTTTGGACAAAAGCGTCTGCCAAATGCACAAATGTAAATGTAAGCTTCCAGAGGACTGGGAAACTACAGCAGAAGGGATCAGGGAGACAGGTAGGAAGGTGCTAGGTGTGTCAGCAGGAAGAAGGAAAGAAGATAAGGAAACATGGTGGTGGAATGAGGAGGTACAGGACATCATCCAGAGAAAGAGGCTAGCTAAAAAGAAGAGTGCAGAGTTGTAACAACTACAGAGGTATAAAGTTGATGAGCCACACAATGAAACTCTGGGAAAGAGTAGTGGAAGCTAGGCTAAGAAAGGAAGTGGATATTTGCGAGCAGCAGTATGGCTTCATGCCCAGGAAGAGCACTATTGATGCAATTTTTGCTCTGAGAATGCTAATGGAGAAGTACAGAGATGGTCAGAAGGAGCTGCACTGCGTCTTTGTGGATTTAGAGAAAGCGTATGACAGGGTGCCGAGAGAGGAGCTATGGTCCTGTATGAGGATGTCAGGAGTGGCAGAGAAGTACGTCAGAGTAGGTCAGGATATGTATGAGAGGAGTATGACAAGAGTGAGATGTGCTGTAGGTCAGACGGAGGAGTTCAAGGTGGAGGTGGGGCTAAATCAAGGATAGGCTTTGAGTCCCTTCTTGTTTGCTCTGGTGATGGACAGGTTGACAGATGAGGTCAGACAGGAATCTCCATGGACAATGATGTTTGCAGATGACATTGTAATCTGTAGTGAGAGTAGAGAGCAGGTGGAGGGACAGCTGGAAATTTGGAGGTCTGCTCTAGAAAGAAGAGGAATGAAAGTCAGTCGTAGTAAGACAGAATACATGTGTTTGAATGAGAGGGACGGAAGTAGAACAGTGAGGTTACAGGGGGCTGAGGTCAAGAAGGTGGAGGAGTTTAGGTATTTGGGGTCAACAGTCCAGTGCGACGGGGAGTGTGGAAAAGAGGTTGGAGTGGGTGGAGAAAAGTGTCAGGGGTGTTGTGTGACAGAAGAGTGTCAGCAAGAATCAAAGGAAAGGTGTACAGAACAATAGTGAGACCAGCTATGATGTATGGGTTAGAGACTGTAGCAGTGAGGAAGATAAACGAGGCAGAGATGGAAGTAGCAGAGATGAGGATGTTGAGGTTCAGTTTAGGAGTGATGAGGATGGACAAGATTAGGAACGAGCACATCAGAGGAACAGCTCAGGTTGGTTGTTTTGGAGACAAAGTCAGAGAAGCCAGATTGAGATGGTTTGGACATGTGCAGAGAAGGGATAGTAGTTATATTGGTAGAAGGATGTTGGAGATGGAGCTGCCAGCCAAGAGGGCAAGAGGAAGGCCAAAGACAATTTATATGGGTGTGCTGAAGGAGGACATGAAGGTAATTGGTGCAAGAGTAGAGGATACTGAGGCCAGAGTTAGGTGGAAACAGATGATTTGCTGTGGCGACCACTAAACTGGGAACAGCCAAAAGAAGAAGAAGAAGAAGATTACAGTTAATGCCATCCCACATCTAGATAAATCGCCTTGGTTTTTCTTTGGATCATGCGATCAGACTCAGTACAAACTCGCACACCAACCTCACGAGAGGAAACAGCGAAGAAGAACATCATGAAGAAGAAGAGCCGAAGAAGAAATTGCAGAAGAGGAGAATAAGGACAATGTTTGTTTGTTGGTTGAGATTTGGGTCATTGACATCCCATGAGTACTGATGGGATGTTTTTTTTCATTTGGGTAATCTGTTCACAAGACTCTCGTTCACTTAAAAGAATTGAATGATTTGAACGATTTATGTATATCGTTCATCTGATCTACTTACAAACAACAAAAGTAAAGCAAAATACAAGAATCTGGATAAATTAACTTCCTTTCCAATAACTTTGGATCAAAAGTGTAATCTGCAAGCACCAAATAAAACAATTTACTCCCCAAATGACAGATCACTACCCCTAAGCCTCATCCAAGGGCAACTACAGCCCCCTGTAGAGAAGCCAACCGAGTGAGTGAATTTTATTTGAAATGCCATAAAATATTTACATCTTCCATTGGGGTTGGGAATGAATTTAATACAACGACAGGAACACCTTCTGATCTTCTGGTTTGAGGATGAGGATGAGGACATATACTGTATGTGACAATATCAATATGTTCGGAGGAGAAATGAAACCCATATGGGTCTAAAATACAATTGGGGCAAAAGATAATAATAACTCCATCTTCGTTTTCTGTTTTTAACTGTGTATGTAAACTGTACTTAACATTCTGCATGTTAAACAGAGTTAACCATCAAATTAAATCAAGACTGTTAATGGAGAGTTTTTTTGGTCCATCAGAGAGTAATGTGTCTGTGTCATGTCTATAAAACATGATTTCCAAAACCCCAAGTGTTTTTGTACCAGTGTTTCAGGAATCATGTTCCTACACTCGAATGCAGTGAATTAAACTTTCTTGAATGCTCACAGATCACTGCAGGGTTTATTTTTAAAGCCAGTAAATTTGTATTTTACTCCCAAAACAACCCAATAACATACCACAAACGAAACCTAAAATCAGATTATTCATGTTTATTGTCCAACATTTGAACTGTCATACTATTCAAAAGTTTGGATTCACAAGCTAATTGCTTAGTTATGTATGGGATTGGTTTAAAATATTGCCTCTAGTATGTTAGGATTTCGATGTTTAATAATAATGCTTTTTAAGACATTTTTTTTATTGGCAGATATAAATTTAAGACCAAATCAAATTTCCGAAAATGTGCCAAGAGGGAAAAATAAAGTAAACAAATACATAACTAAATACAATAGTTAGCAGAAGAATAAAATTTTTTACTAATATCATTAAATTGAAAATAAAAAAGCTTGAATTACACTTTTGTCTCCACTTCACACTGTATACTCACATCTCTACCATCCCTGCCATCTTCTCCAGGTGGTCCACGAGCCCCTTCAGGACCTGCAGGGCCCGGTGGTCCAGGGACAGGCTTAGGATCAGGCTGGAGTACATTAGGAGAGTAAAAAATGTGCAGCTTTAAATGATATATAAATGCTTTAATTAGCTTTAATACTTTTAAGGTTTCAATATACAAATAAACCCAAGTTTAGCCCAAAACATTATTCTCACATGGGAAAACTATGAGAATTTAAGTAAAACGTTAAGTACTTTTTAACTTTCTTTGGTTAAAAAAACTAACAATTCAAGTTCAGTCAGCTTATGAATATTAGCTCATGCTGCAAGTACCATGGAACAACGTAAATGTTCGTGTTAAAATATGATTGACTTAATTTATTTGTAAGTTAATAACTGGCATGCTTGATGATCAGCTTACAATGGGCTGTTTGATTTGATTTTAGCATTGGTTGCCATAAATGTGAGTTTTTATGCAGAAATTGTTGACGAAGATACAAATAATCAGAAGACTACTTTTGTGACTGCTGGCATATTAAAACATTTAAAAGCCAATTATGGTTCAGTTTGGTGTATTTACATTGACTAAAGGTTTGTCGTGATTGGGACAGTGTTCCTTACAGTACAGCTACTCTGTCACTGCACTGGGGCGCTAGGACCCACAAAGACCATAGTGTGAGCATCCCCTGCTGGCCTCATTATAACCATTGCATGGTGACATCATTCGGATGGCTAGAATAGAATGGCTTGAAAGTGTTCTGCATGTTGAAGACGTGTGCAGAAGGTGCAGAAAGAGTTTATTCTCAATTATATAATTTTATGACTATTAAAGTAAAACATAATATAACAATTTGATTATTTGCACAATATTAAGAGATGATATCAAAATATTGAAGATATGCTTTTGATTGATAGTAGTGTTTGGCTTTTTGTGGCTGTAAGAATCAACATAGGGTCCCAAAGATCTCATATACCATACAGCATTTTTAATCATGATATCTATCAAAATATCTATTGGTTTGTGACTTTCTTCCCTGTATGTTTAGCAATGGAATGTGACAGGAGTCAAGACTCCTGTCACATTCCATTGCTAAACATACAGGGAATATGAGATCTTTGGGACCCTATGTTGATTCTTACAGCCACAAAAAAACAAAGATCTCATATACCATACAGCATTTTTAATCATGCTATCTATCAAAATATCTATTTGTTTGTGATTTTCTTCCCTGTATGTTTAGCAATGGAATGTGACAGGAGTGAAGGAGAACCTTGACTGCAAATAACATGGATGTACCATGTGTGATGTCACCCATAGCTTTCGAATGAAGAATAAAGGCTCAGAATGTCATAGCCAGCCATTGCCTTTACAGAAGTGTGTCCACAGAGGTGGGACATACGCAGAGCATCTTTCAGAGTGTTCATAAAGATCAAAAGTCGTGATCTGAATAACAAACCAAAAAGTTAAAGCAAAAAGTTTTAACATGGAAGTGAATGGAAACATGCTCAATTTGGTTGAGGTACTATAGACACTTCCTATTACCCATGGAAAATACGCATGGTAAGTAGGAAGTTGCCGCTTAGGTTAGAAGTATCGGGTGGTACCCTAGACAATTCTGCACTCTCATGGCTTGAAAATAAAAGTATGTAGGTTCAAGCAAAGACGTCTTCTTTATTAGATCTTCAATAAAAGTTTCCTGATTTTAGAAAAGTGACATGTCAGTTAATATCAGTTCTATGTGAAAATAATGTTTCAGCAAATTCTCAGAAGGAGGTTTGTATGTATGTGTATTTGGTGAAAATGTGGCTCTTTAATAGGAATGATCTAGAATGTCTAATTGGGAGAAATAGTGTGTTTTGTGCTTAACTCCGCTTGCAAGATACAGAATGATTAATCTCTTAACATTATCATTAATAATAATTATTATTATTATTGTGGTTGTTGTTTAATATATTCAAAATGTATGTATACTTTTTAAAGCAAAATTAATTGTAAACATTAAAATAAAGTAATGAACACAAACAAAATAAATTATAAAGGCAAATATTTGGCAAATAAATATAAGGCTGTTCCATGTTGATTGCAGCAAGGACAGCAGACAAAAATGAGACAGTCCAGCATCAAAGCACAAAGCATTAAAGAAATTATTTGCTAAAATTTAAATTTTACAAAAAATTATAAAAGAAAAGAAAGAAAATTAAATACCTCAGCATTGGCATACATCTGAAAAAGCAAAGGCAGAGAAAGAGAGAATAAAATTATTGCAGTTAGTAAAAATTAAAACCTTCACCAAAAAGAGAAAGCGCACCTATAGATGGCGCCACAGCATGCGGCTTATACCAGCAACCCATGGTTAACACATTAAAACAAAGCAAATGCATGAAATTGTTATATTATAGTGAGAGTTGATTTTAAAAGAAATCCAGCATTTCCAGGCTGCCATCAGCAAAAATATCTCAAAGCAATTTTAAGTTGACATTTAGTTAAGAGGTAAATGTAAAAAAATAATAAAAGTAAATAAATAAGTTTTTTACTAAACTATTTGAGTCTAACATGATTTTGGTCCAAAAGGATTTAGGTTTGTTTTAGAACGTTTCAATAAGTGTTCATCTTAAACCAAGCTTTTTTTATCTTCACAAAACATGCATACTTGCAACTGCAAATAACTGTTTTAAGTCTCTTATTTTATTAAACACAAGATAATCTTTAAAAACTATTAATTGTTGTATAAAAAACGCCCATGACACCAATGATTCAACCTTGCGTCTCTGATACAACAAAACGTTTTTTTCAGTCAAAAAATAATACTTCTGCTATGTTTTGACTGGTTGGGGGACTTTCTGATGTGAACATTATCTGCTTGATTTCCCCAAAGAGTCTAAAAACGTGTCAATTGTGATTCTAACGTTGTCACAGGGGTGCCCAGACAAGGAGACAGAGGGGTATAAACTGAAATACTATCTTTATCTCACTAGGAAAAATTTTAACAATACTAAAAAGTTGAGCTTATACAAAAGATGAACAAAGGCCAAAGTGGAACTTAAAGGGCCAATATTATATTATCTTATATATATTATATATAACTTTTGGACATAAATGTTTGCACTAATGCCAAGTACAAACCTATATTATAGTGGATTCATTTGATTTAGTTTTTTCTGCAAAACTTGTAAATAACTAAATGTGGTGCAAATCAGGATCACTTTTAGTGTATCAAATTACTACATCTTAATCTGATTTCCCCACCCCTGAATATTGACTGACCCTTCATCAGGTTCCTGTATACAGAGGTGTCCACCATTATCTGCTCACACGAGTTGAATGTAACAGTTGAAGCAATGTGCCCAAAAAACACTCTTGCTCAGGATGTGCTTTTCAGCACCCAAGTCTTCATTGTCTACCTACAGATGAGCAGCAGGTGTTTGTATTACGCATTAGCTCCTCTTGATCACAATTTGACTTCTCGCTATTTCTCATCATACCAACAACAGTGCAGGTGGTGACTTGATCCTGCAGCGCTATCCTGGAGCTAGAGATGTGAAAGCCCAGCAAATTTACATCTATAACAACGCACCCCTAAAACAGCATGAATCGTTGACACCGTCAAATTGGGAGTTTTTAACTTATAAATATAATTGAATCTAGACTGCTTTTGAAAAAAAAAAAAATGCTTTCCATGTTCAGGTATAGAAGATCACTATCACCTCTTATAATATTCTAATATTATTGGCCCTTTAAATACAAGAGTTTGAATAACCACCTCAGATATGCGCAATCAAGAGTAACAAGGAGTGCAAGAAGTGATTAGGAAGGATGACCAAATAAGGAATAAAACACTAAATGAGATTAAACAGCATAGGGAACACAGTTTGAAACCAAACTAAGAATTTGGTTTATTGGGGTTTAAGAGTATGGACACCTACAATGGATCTTGCTGAAAGGAGTCGCTGTAGTTGAAGTGTGCTGAAAGAAGTTGAAAATACTGCGGTAGAGATATGTTAGGAGACAAGAACAGAGACTGAAACAACTTTTCCACATCATGTGTTTTGGTGTGCTTTCTGGGCAAATTTTTGAGAGCAGACAGTTTCAGGATTTGATGCGTCTATAAATAATTTTTTTTTTTCTACAGTTACAATTTTCTCCAGTTGAACCAAGGGAGTCTTACAGAAGTGACACTTTCAAAAAAACAATTTGTGAGTCTGTAAATTTTAAAGATCCAATTTGCATGTAAATATATTAATTCATTCTGGCTAATAATTGTGGAGTAATCCATTGGTGAGAATTGAAAAAAAATACATGATTAACGATTAGTCTATTGTCAGATAGACCCACAGATACTGATGAAAGCATTGTTACCTCAGCCATTGGAAGTTCAGTGCAGCTCTCTCTCTGTGCTCTCTTGGGATCACAGTGAATTAGCATCCACTGCAGCTCAAACTGGAAAAAAGCAGGAAAATATGAAGCATGAATGTATACATTTAATTAATCAATCGCAAAATATTTGTACTTATCACACAGTGCAAGCCTTTCTAGCTAAACTGTGATGGAAAAAGTATTTGACTCCTCACTTGATTAACCAAAATAATGTTTGTGTAGGTTTTCCGGTGTGCGTTTATGAGATGTTGTTAACCCCTTAGAGCCTCCAGATTAACTCTCCTAAAGGATATTTGTTCATAAATATAAAGTCAGACGAGAAGTTTTACTGTCACTGTTTTAGAAAACATTACTTCAGAAAACATTGTTTCAGTCTTAAATCTTTTTATTTATTTATTTATTTTTACTTTTTCTTTGATTTACGCCTCAACCACATGTATTGCAGTTGGCATCGCTTGTTGCACACTTCCAAAATATTTTGGAAATATGTTACTATGCCTATCTTGGCTTGGAAACTAAAACCAGCATATGCCAAATTGCAGAAATACAACCATTTGTACTGTTTTCTATATTGATACGCTCCAATTTTAACACAATCCTCTGTCAAATACAAGAGCAAGGGTGTTCTTAAAATCAGAACCTAGAAAATGAGTGACTGCCAATTAATGTTTAGTAAGTGTTATTGCATAACTACAGATTGCTTAAGTACAAATACTTTTAGCAGCATAGGCTGCAAGCGATATACAGTTGTGTCTACAGAAAAGTATAAAGATTGCTTTATAATGGAAATAAGTAAGTGTACTTTGGCACTTGAAGTCATAGTTATGTTTTGATATGTGGCAATCATAGAGATCAAATATGCACAAGTCTCAGGATGCAGGCACCCTTTTTTCTTTTTTGCTTATTTAAGGGAACACCGGGAATTGTGATAATTGTGGAGTAGAGGAAACATGGAGTATTCCCAGAGGGGAGAGAGTAGTGGTGGGAGCAGACTTTAATGGTCATGTTGGCGAGTGCAACAGAGGTGATGAGGAAGTGATGGGCTGGTTTGGTATTAAGGAAAGAAACCCAGAAGGACAGATGGTGGTGGACTTTGCCAAGAGGATGGAAATGGCTGTAGTTAACACTTATTTTCAGAAGAGGGAGGAACATAGAGTTACCTACAAGAGTGGTGGTAGGAGTACGCAGGTGGACTACATCCTAAGTAGACGAGCCAATCTGAGAGAGATCACTGATTGCAAAGTAGTGGTAGGAGAGAGTGTAGCCAGACAGCATCGGATGGTGATGTGTAGGATGTTTCTGGTGGTCAGGAAGAATAGGGGAGGAAAGATGGAAAAGAAGACCAAGTGGTGGAAGTTGAAAAAGGAAGACGGTTGTGAGGAATTCAGACAGAAACTAAGACAGGCTTTGGGTGGTCAGGAAGAGCTTCCAGAGGACTGGGAAACTACAGCAGAAGTGATTAGGGAGACAGGTAGGAAGGTGCTAGGTGTTACAGCAGGAAGAAGGAAAGCAAATAAGGAGACATGGTGGTGGAATGAGGAAGTACAGGACATCATCCAGAAGAGGCTAGCTAAAAACATCGAAAGGACTGAAGAAAGTAGACAGGACTACAAGGAATCACAGCGCAGGGTGAAGAGGGAGGTGGCAAAGGCCAAACAGAAGGCATATGATGAGTTGTATGCCAGGTTAGACACGAGGGAAGGTGAGAAGGAATTGTACAGATTAGCGAGACAGAGATGGAAAGGATGTGCAACAGATAAGGGTGATTAAAGATAGAGATGGAAGGGTTCTAACAAGTGAGGAGAGTGTGCAGAGAAGATGGAAGGAGTATTTTGAGGAGTTGATGAATGAGGAGAATGAGAGGGAAAGAAGGGGGGAAGAGGTGAACATTGTAGAGCAGGAAGTTGAAAATATTAGAAAGGATGAGGTGAGGAAAACTCTGAGGAGAATGAAGAGTGGAAAGGCTGTTGGTCCAGATGACATCTCTGTGGAGGTGTGGAAGTGTCTAGGAGAGACAGCAGTGGAGTTCCTATCTAGGTTATTCAACAGGATTCTAGAGAGTGAGAAGATGCCTGAGGAATGGAGGAGAAGTGTCCTAGTGCCAATCTTTAAGAACAAGGGTGATGTGCAGAGTTGTAACAACTACAGAGGTATAAAGTTGATGAGCCACACAATGAAACTCTGGGAAAGAGTAGTGGAAGCTAGGCTAAGAAAGGAAGTGGATATTTGCGAGCAGCAGTATGGCTTCATGCCCAGGAAGAGCACTATTGATGCAATTTTTGCTCTGAGAATGCTAATGGAGAAGTACAGAGATGGTCAGAAGGAGCTGCACTGCGTCTTTGTGGATTTAGAGAAAGCGTATGACAGGGTATCGAGAGAGGAGCTATGGTCCTGTATGAGGATGTCAGGAGTGGCAGAGAAGTACGTCAGAGTAGTTCAGGATATGTATGAGAGGAGTATGACAAGAGTGAGATGTGCTGTAGGTCAGACGGAGGAGTTCAAGGTGGAGGTGGGGCTAAATCAAGGATAGGCTTTGAGTCCCTTCTTGTTTGCTCTGGTGATGGACAGGTTGACAGATGAGGTCAGACAGGAATCTCCATGGACAATGATGTTTGCAGATGACATTGTAATCTGTAGTGAGAGTAGAGAGGCAGGTTGGAATGGGTGAAGAAAAGTGTCAGGGGTGTTGTGTGACAGAAGAGTGTCAGCAAGAATCAAAGGAAAGGTGTACAGAACAGTAGTGAGACCAGCTATGATGTATGGGTTAGAGACTGTAGCAGTGAGGAAGAGACACGAGGCAGAGATGGAAGTAGCAGAGATGAGGATGTTGAGGTTCAGTTTAGGAGTGACGAGGATGGACAAGATTAGGAACGAGCACATCAGAGGAACAGCTCAGGTTGGTTGTTTTGGAGACAAAGTCAGAGAAGCCAGATTGAGATGGTTTGGACATGTGCAGAGAAGGGATAGTAGTTATATTGGTAGAAGGATGTTGGAGATGGAGCTGCCAGGCAAGAAGAAGGCCAAAGACCAGTTTTATGGGTGTGCTGAAGGAGGACATTAAGGTAATTGGTGCAAGAGTAGAGGATACTGAGGCCAGAGTTAGGTGGAAACAGACGATTTGCTGTGGCGACCCCTAAACTGGGAACAGCCGAAAGAAGAAGAAGAAAAGGAAACAATAGAGCATGTAATACTTAAATGTAAAACATATGAAATGGAAAGAAAATAAATGATGAAAGCAATTAGGGACATAATAACAGAGCCTATAACAATAATAAAATCCTAAAAGAAACAAAAACATCCTTTTATCTGGCAATCCTTTTATTTCTTAAAAAGACTAAGAATCATTTTAGAATATAAATTAATAATAATAGTAATGGTGGGGGCGAACACAGTGAGTGACAGATAGGCACAGCACAGATATTCCAGCCGCATTCCTCTGTCCAAAGAGCCAGAACAAAAGTTGCTAAAGTCACCAGGAACAGCAGAAAAAGTCGCTAGTCGCTAGGATACAAAAAAGATCCTTGATAGTCTGAAAAGTTGCTGAATCTAGCGACAAAGTCACTAAGTTGGCAACATTGTATTTAGGACAGAGATATGTGAGAAGTCTAGATGCTGGGGTTGAACTGCTATAGCACAACTATGGGGGCACCGCTAGGGGATGCACATCTCTCACACACTGTAAAAGGCCAATCAGCAATAACTCTGATGGCTACATCATCGGACTTAGACTGTGCTTTTGCACTGTTCTAGCTGGTAACACATTAAGATCGAGGCTGGCATACTTCAGGTCACCAACATTAAAGCAGAGGCTCCAGCTAGGTTTCTGATTAACAGGTTTTGAGGTGGATTCTTCCCACTCCCCTGGTGCTTCCGCTTAGATAAGATGACAAGTGATGCATAATTGCATCTTTTAGAGCCTATCATCAGCTTGATGATGCGATCTCCATTATTACATCGGAGATAAACAGCACATCCCCCAAAGGAGATGGCACAAGACTCTACCCCTTTTGGGTATGGCAGTCTGTGCTACAGAGGAGATTGCTTGCTGCTTGCTGAGAAATTTAGCATGAGGCGGCTACAGTATATGGGCTGAATGTAGACCTCGAGCATGAATCTGTAGAATGTATGTGTGATTTGTGGGGCCCTGCTGGGACAATTCCCGCAGCTGCCCCAGTCCAGTTCCAGGAAGTGCAGTGGAAGCTGACTATAACCTGGAAAGCACCTCTCACATTGATGTTAGTCAACCTCCCTTCTCTCGCTCCCCTTGCTGGCAGGCAGCATGGGGTTTTAGGCAATTGCTAGGTAGAGCGGGCTCTGCAGTCCATATTGCCCAAACAATCTTGCCGCCTGGCAAAATCAGCCGAGACCCTATCCTGATAGCTCGGCTGGGTCAAGATGCTGCTGCCTTACATGCTATGGCAGTCTTAAGGTTTGCAGGCCAATGCACTGAAGAGATGCATGAGGGAAGTTGCTGCCCAAGCCTTATAAACGCCAAGAGCTGCCATAGACTTGCTCTGAAGATATACATTGTGGCAACCTCATAGGGCTGCACAATGTCCACCTCAGTTGCCCAAAGGTGCCATCTGTTGCTAACCCAGGTAGAGATGTTGCTGTAAGTCAGTAAGCAATTCCTCAAGCTCCTTGGTTTCAGATGGCCTATTTGGTGTCGCCATAGATGACAATTCCACGGGTCTCTGATCAAAGGCAAATGCGGAAGAGAACCTCCTCCATCCTCAATGGGAGCAGTCCTGTCCAGGAGTCCCCCCCTCATCATTGGGGGAAGAGGTCCTAAAAAAAGTGTCTCTAGGACCCAGGGAGTCCAGTATTCAATCTTGCTTCAACACTAGCCCGCCTTGATGGAGGGGAGGCCACCACACATGAAGTGCGAAATTGACCTCCTTGGGTTATGTGTGTAGCCAGGAGGCTTGTGTTGCAGATCCGAATGCAGTGTCTGTTCAGAGACACAGTCAGGGTGTGACGCAACCCACGGGTGATGCAAAGCTGCACAGATGGGAAATATCGGCGAAGTGAATATGTCTCAACGCACTATCTAGCATCTTTCAGGCTGCCCAGCGTCAACGAGGGACATGACCTCTATTCTTACAGAGGCCCGGTTCTTTGTGAGGAGATCGATTCTATATTACGCAAACCTGTCCCTGCTGCAGGGAGTCTGTAGACTCTGCACAAACTCAGGGGTCACTAAGAACCTTCTGGGGCATATGGCTTCGGTAGAGAATAATCTGCTTGGCCACTACATATGAGACCACTCCAGTATTGGTTCAAACTCCGAGTTCCATGGCACCAGAACAACTAAGGGTGAACTTGACACCTTGTTTCCTCCACTCTCGTTGTTGGAGAGACATCAGGCTTCTGGCACCAGGCTGGTGTTTCCTTGGAGGACCAGCTGTAGAAGCGCAATAGTGACTACCAATGTGAGACCAGGCAAAGTGCAATATGCCAGAAGCAATAAACTGATGTTTAAGGCTGAGAAATACGCTTCTTGAGCATAATTTAGCTAGAGCATAATTTAAATAGAGTGTCTTTAGCAGTAAATCACTTCAAAGTGATGCTGCAGGAACATCATGTGGACAACATGGCGGCGGTAGTGTATGTCAATTGACAGGAAAGATATGCTATCCCATTCATCAGCTCTTGCTCGCGGACTGCTTTTTTGGTTGAAACGCTGATCGGGAATGGCGACTCCATCCCCTGGTAGTGCATTAGATCTGGGATCACTTGGTATAGTGGTAGTAGACCTGTTCGCCAGCCCAGGGGATGCTCAGTGCCAGCTGTTATGCCTCCTCTCAAGGCAGATGTGCCTGCGCATCACCGGCCCAGGAAGATTGCCTCATGCATTTTCCCCAGAGAGCTACCCTTCAATCCTTTGTGCAAGATCAGACAGGGGTACTAATACTGGCCCTTATTGGCCACGCAACCTAGGTTCATAGAACTCTGCTCCCTTGTGACAGTCCTTCCTGTGACATATGGAACCTTCATGTCTGACACTTCAAGTGCAGAGTACCCCCGGTTATGCCACGTCTGTGTTTCAGTCACTGTCTTGTCCATGCTCGCTCTACTAGGGTTTGTTATTCTGCCAAGTGGGGTCTGTTTCTTGACTGGTGTCACTCTCCTGAAGTAGACTGAGCAGCTGCCTCATTGAAGCCGTTACCCTTCTTCCAAGAGAGATGGACAGAGGACTGTCTCCATCCAATATGAAACTTACACATTTCCTCTTGCTTTATGGCAGTATACGTGAGTATGGAACCATAAGCACCATCGCTAATTGGCCTTTTACAGTGTTTGTGGAAAAAGTTGGATGCCCCAGCAGTGCTCTCATAGTCGTCACCAACATATGTGTCCGTTCCTTACTCAAGAGGGCTGAGGCTGTATCCTCTTAAAAACCTCTTTTAAAAACAGATGTATACCAATTTAAAAAAAGCTGAATTCATGTTTGTTGTAAACAAATGTACAGAATTTATTCTGACTTGGTTGTATCTGTGAGACACCTGGCAAAGCAGTGTCTTATTTAAATGTGATTTTCTGACAAATTGATGAATATAGGGTTTTTATATTCAGATAGCACTTTCTTTAAGAGACTAGTAAAAAAATCTATAGGACAGCATAATATATTGAGTAAAATACCTATTTACAGGTTCATACATTTTTCAAAGCTTTTTGTCAGTTTGTTTTCTGTCTCTCACTCTTGAAATATAGTTAACTAATACAGGTATGGACCAAAGGCGAGCAGGGAGGGCTACAATCTCTTGACTAGTTTGTCGTTTGAAACACGGTTGGAACAAAAACCAGCAGAAGCTGCAACCCTCCAAGAATGACTATGCCCACCCCTGATATACTTACTTTGTCTGTTTTTGTATACTTATATGATATAATAAATGAAACTTAAAATACAATTTCAAACAAGCAGACCAGACACATCCTGGACGTGGTGCAGGCTGCTACAAGTCAGAGTAAAAGAAAGGGTTTATCCATAAATACATTATTTTTAAGACAAAACTGGTCTTCTACTAATAAATGTCTTGATAAAAACCATGTTGAATAAAATGAATTTATCAAAATTAACATTAGTTTAACATTTAACTAGACTACAAGTGAAATCTAAGTTGGATTCCTGCAGTACATTACCATAGGTTTTCATGGAAAGATTAAGAGCTCTCACCACTACGGAGGTGCTGGGGTCGGAATCCAGTCTCCCAATCAGAGTGTCTCCCTCTGTATTTACATATCCTTTTCTCTTGATAGGCTTCTGATCCACCTGGTGACAGTCCACGTACAGTGTCACCATCTCCCTCTCCACGCCCACCATCACTTTGTGCCATTTGGTGTTAAAGAGTACAGAGAGTCCAGGGAAGCTGACAGTCTGCACATCACCCTCCAGGGTGGTGAGGAAGAACTCCAAAGCCTGCTGGTCTCCATTCAGACGCATACCTGCCTGTTTCAGACCATCTTCATCCACCACCTGCCAGAGGTTCCACATCTTGTTCACTGTGTTCTTGATCATACGGAAGGTGGTCATGAACGAGTACTCATCTGGAAAACCCCTTGGAAAGTTTAGCCTGGTACGATAGGAGACAAAATGATGCAAATCGGCTTACTACAAAAATCACTATGATGTGCTTTCAGTTTGTTTGTTTATCGTTGTTAGTTAAAAGCTACAGTTTTCTTCAACATGTATCCATGCAGTTTTTTATTTGCATGTCAACTATTTCAGGTTTAGACCGCATGAATGGAAAACAATATCCCTTTTTTTTTTACAAGTGTTTCCTGGCCTATACCAAGATAGCAACACCATAAAATTCACTTGGACTTTGTTTAAACCATAATGTTAAAATTGTCTTGTACAGCCATGGAGCATCCGTTTCATTCATCTCACAATACCTTTTTGAAGAAATAAAAATACCATCATTGCCCAAGTATCCTGTGCATAGCTGTGCATATACATATGCTTCAAGAATTTAGTCTCAATAAAAAGACCAGCTTTGTCCCTGAAATCTGGTTCCTCTTTTTCTTAACCTGGGATAAGTTTTTGGACTTTGAGGGGCTTGCAAGCATTTCTAACCGTAAGTTAAGACAAATTACTCAATTAGGTGCTTTGGTGTTCATAAAGGTGGTTACTTTGTGGGATAAAGTTTAAGAAAAATTAATTTGTTTCCAAACTCATTACTAACTACGTCTCTGCTATTTTCTTTACTTCTGGTTTTTATTTCTTTGTAATACTTATTATTGTGTCCATCGTAGTTTATGTTTTCTTTTAAACTAATACATTTGGTTCTCAAACGGTAACGGATTGACTGACAAGAAAAATCAGGTTATTTATACTAAAATGGCTGTTTATAAAAAAAAACATCTGTCACACAGTAGAGATTATAATGTCAATTTTACCATCACATCATACTGAGATAATTCAATAGTATTTCCAACTTCGAGTATCTGATTTATGGAAATCTGGGTAAAAAAAAACTGAAGAGACCTACACATGTTTCATCTTCAAAGTATGTGAATGATTTTAAAGAGCCAGACCTGGATTTCACGGTAGTTCAGAATGCAGTCTACAATGATTACTGAGAAACTTGGTTTTCTGATTCTGACCCTGTGCTGTTTAACTCGAAAAGAGCTCAGCAGGAAATATGCTAACAAACGAAGCTCCAGAGGGCTTTAGAAAGCTTGTAAAGGATCAAGAGAGAGGGACCATAAACGCGCAGCTTCCTGTTGGCTTGTTAAATTAATGAGGGCCACTGGAAAACCTAGGAATCAATTTTTCCTTGACTGGTGTCTAACGAAAGCTCTAAATGTTCAATCTCTTCAAACTCAATTGCAAGCAGTGAGACCTCTTGTAAATCTGTTGTGTACAATTGTCTTGTTGCAGAGCAAAGATTTATCAGTGAAACACCACAAGAAAACAAGGTGATGACAGTGAATTTACTTTTTTATATAGTTTTAGTTTGATTAAAATGTCTTTATATTAATGAAAATCCACTGCAAAAAAAATTTCTGCGTATGATTGGTTGGTTGGTTTTGATTTTACTAAAGCAAATAATTAAATGTATTTTTATCCCCTTAAAATTATTCAATTCATTTGTACAAACAAATCTCAATGTACAACCTACAGGAGGCTTGACATATTGCACTTATGATTATTATTTAATTAAAAACTATTTAGAGATATTTCGGTGAGATGTATACGCTATAACACATTATTTTTGACAGCTAAGTTTGTTAACAACAACAAGCAATACAGTGTCAGAACTTCATTGTTCATTTAAAAAAAAAATCATGCATTCTTTAAAATGTATAGATGGAACTCTATACACTACAGATGTGGTTAAAAGTAAAAAAATTAAAAAGCAAATATTTTATATCTACAATAAAGTCTGCTAACATAACTAAATGATATTAAGGAGTAGCTGTTTTTGCCATTATATTTTTTGTAGAAGCACAATTCAAGTCTTATTCCAACCCTGGAGACCTTTGGTGTCTGTTGTCCTGCATGAAAGCTGTTTGTGACTTATGTTTGTTTAGGTGTCTGAGTAAGCAGTGTTCTGCCTATGAGTCCAGACAAGTCTGGTTTGACTTTATTAGAAGCTGGTGAGAGGGTGATAATACTTGTCTCTGACCTGTAATAATGGAACACCTGAAACACCTTGAGAGAGAGAGAGCATGTGTGTGTGCAAGTGTGTCAGAACATTTTACAGTACAGAAAATGTTCAGCTCTTCACACAGATGCAAATATTACAAATTCCTGCAAACCATTTAAAGTTTGCAAATGTTTTTGTAGTGCAATAACACTCTGCCTTTACCTGGTTGGGATCTGGAAGTTTGCCTCTCGGTCGAGTCTGTAAGCAACCTGTAGGGGGGTCGATCCTTCCACCTTCCTGACACCTTTCATAGGGATAACATCCAACTGAAACTGGGTGA
This sequence comes from Danionella dracula, assembly GCA_900490495.1. Lineage (NCBI taxonomy): Eukaryota > Metazoa > Chordata > Actinopteri > Cypriniformes > Danionidae > Danionella > Danionella dracula. The sequence continues at coordinate 19,247,283 of UELW01000012.1, forward strand.
TCAGATCGAATCCTGCAAAATACAAACAAATTATTTTTATATTTCTAAAACAGTTTTAGCAGAGATTAGTAAGCAGGGCTGAATTGTTATTTGAGTGTAAGGCTATGTTCAGACTGCAGGTGAGATTTGTTGGTGTTTTAGTTGACATTAAAAGTATCACGTTGCTGTCATCTATCATCTGTGTGAACAAAATTCGACTCTGATGTTCAGTAGCACATCAATATGATGTTCAGCTTAAGCATGAAAGAAAACTTCATCACCCAAAATGCCCTGTTATTAAACATTCATGTGAATGTTCTCTGGCACTCTTATGGCTTTGCTCAAATAAACGTCTGATCAAAATTAATTTCATTGGTACTAAATAGTGTTAAGTTGAGATTAAGATCAAAAAGAGCAAGTATTATGGAATATTGGTGAAGGCCAAGGTAAATTAATTCAAACTTTCTAAATGAATCTCGGATCAGCTTCACTGAAAGACAACAACTTCACTGAAAGACAGCCTTCTCCCTGGACTTGCACCAATGAGAAACGTTTGAAAAAGTTTGATGACCCAAACATCATAAAAATACAACATAAGTGTGCAAAACTGAGATATGAAAGACCATGGCCTGAGTCTGATTGATAAAAATCAGAATTGAGTTGTTCAGCTATGAAAATATCCAATGCAGAACACATGTTTGAAGGGCTGATTTCACTTTAGGTTGCTGTCTGACCATAGCCTACATCAGTAGTTCTCAAACTGTGGTATGTCTACCACTAGTGGTTCTTGGATGTCTGCTGGTGATATGTGGTGCCTGTCGCTGTCGTTTCTGTGTGTGAGTGTAATTAAATAGTAATAGGGCATGATGGCAGGGTATCTGAGACATTAATTGTGGCCATTTGCTGATTTTCTTAAAGGACACTGTGCTAGTCCATTAAATCACAGGCCCCTCGCTGCAGCCACTGGCGCAATTTGCTGTTTCATAAAGAGTTTGATTATTGATGAGTTTGAGTGTGTTAGTGCTCTGTGTCTCAGTCCAATCTCAGAATGAGTTTCATTTAAACAGGAGAAATTGCAGGGTTTGCATTCAAAATACTAAATTTTCAAGTAAGTGGAGAGTTCTGTATATCCATGACAGACATAATCAGCCTGGATGGACACCGCCTTTTTCCCATATAAAAGTCTTTGTGTTTTCAGTTGTAGTTGTTCAGTCCTGAATAGTTCAGTCCGATGGTGAAGAATAACTGTTCCAGTTAAGTTCATTTGCACTATTATTGACTGTGACCTGTTGTTTGGAGATTCTTGGTTATTCTTATTTTTTACTGACTAGAAATTCTGTCTACATTTTTGTTGGATTATTTGTGATCTGGTCTTTTTTTGCATTCACATCTTGCGGGCTCTATTTTTTTTGGTTCCTCTGCTCTTGGCCATATACACTGTTATAGAGCCTTCTTAGAACCACATAAGTCAGTCACACAGGAGACCTAAGTTATCACTGTCATCAGGCATCTGCCCATTTATGTGTTCTAGTAGTTATATTCACAAAACTGTTGCAATACCAGCACAGCTGGTTCTCCTAACAGCCCACCCCTTGTCTCACTGCCTATGCGATTGTTGTATCAACTCACTGTCTGATGCTGTTTATCTTGAATGTCTGGCAAAGAAGGTGTATGATAAAAAAAACTTCAATGGATCCATTTTACCATTGGCGATAGGTGTTTATATAGGTAGAATTTATATAAACTTAATGCTAACATCTAATAGTATAAATAGATTTTCAACCATTTATCAAACAACAAAGACAAGTCTTTTTGCAATACTTACTTCTTCAGGAACATGTTCCCTCCGGAGTGAAGTTACGATACTGGCAATAAAGAACTGTTGACTATCAAATAAGAACTGCAGGTGAGGTTTGACTGTTAATTGGGGCTATTCATAAATGAACTATTATCAGTGATCAGAAAACCTGCAATACTTATGTGAAGCCCATAGACTCAATCCATGACAAGCACATGGTCTCTGTTTCCAGGTTCAACTTTTAAATTGCTTACCACCCTGGATTTACTGATAGCCAGGAAGATGGTCTCTCTAGACATGTTCTCAAGCCCATTCTGAGTCTACCTCAAACCTTATTGAGCTTTTGATACTGCCATGCTAATATTTCAAAATGTTTTTCTCATCTATAGAATACCTGAATTCATCACCTCATCTGAAGTCCCCAGTTGGGTAGAAAGGATTCTTACAGAAGTTAAGTTTGAGTCTTTTCTTTACTTACCTTTCTCAGACTAAAGGCCAAACTGAGCAAAAGATATAGGTAATTACCTCATTTTTACCCCTGAAACAAGGAACCCTCTAACATTTGAAACAAAAAAAAAGTTTCTTAAAATGTTAAACTGCACACTGATAATGCTGTTTAAATGATGACAAACATTACTGATGCTTTTACAATTTTAACAAATTAAAAATCATAACTTATAACCCATTTAAACACTAGCTATTATTTATTATGCTGATTTGTTTTTCATGGCTGTGGTGTCAAGTTTGATGTTAGCCAATATTTAATTTAAAATCATCTGATACCTCCCAAATATTGTCAGTAAATGATTGCATCTTCTATCTACTGGAATCTATCGAGCAAGTGGTTTCTCAATATTGGAGAAAACTCATCAAATAGATGAGGTAGACAGTAAATATACTTTTATCTATATTTATATTATTTATATGAGCTAATGTTTTTCAGAGCAAGGAATACATTTTATATGATATAACTCATGTGAAAAAAAGACTTTGGAGAAAAAAAAAACAACAAGGACTAATGATGCAGTAAATTTTACTTGTAAGAGCTCCATCTTGATCTGTTTTCTGCTACAACTCCCTAGGAATGTTGCTTACTTTCAGTTTCCGGCACATGCTTCTGATTTGAGCTTTGCACCCTCTGCATTATTTGTTAAAAGCCACAGTCACAAGCAATTAAAATCCTGCTGATACTGAAGAGTTTCCACAGCAGAATTTCTATGTTTATGTGCCTCATTTGAGATCTTAAAGTGTCTTAAAAACAGGTCGACTCTCTGCTCAGCATCTTTACCCAATAAAACAAACTGCTCCATAATGCTATGTGTCCTGTTGACAGAAAACACTCTTAATAATATAATTCACCAGAAATGTTACCATTTGCAATAGACACAATAAACTGTGTGTGTTTCTATCTTAGGGGTATTTTTAGACATACAGCTTTAATACATGGAATCCTGTTAAGAGTAATGTATGTGACTAAACTTATAATAAATTAAACCTATAATTAAACTATTCAACTATTTTTTTCACAAGATTGCCTAGCATCGCAAGCATGATTGGAGAGAAATGGAGAAGCGTACTAGACAAATTGTCCAAGTGTCCGAGACCGTTGAACAACCTGGGCCCGAAGAAAAAAACTCCTTAGATTTCCAACTATTATACCAGTTTAAAACCATCATAGACCATCATACACAAAGTGAGAAGTAAAACATGCATGGTGAGTGGCGAGAGGGTGGAAGGAGGGATAGCTTGCATGATGTAGATATTAGCTTTTTGGTCAAGTCTTATATACTGGAGATGATATGGGTAGGTGGAACCATATGATTAGTCAATTATCAACCAAGCTTCTCCGTAACCTATGTTAATCAGATGATTAACATAATTTATTTCTTTCATTCAGCTTTCTTACAGCAAGATACGAATAACCAACAAAAAACATTTTGTTGGAAATCTGACTAATTACTGACCAAAAAATCCTGAGTTAGAACCCTGATGTCATAAACACTAATCTTCCATCTCTACCTACTCGGAATCACTTCCTGTCTGTCAAGGTTTAAATTATTTAAAAAAAAAGGAATTTCTTGCGATATATTCAGGTTATGACAGTCAAATAATTTAATGTAAGTATGTTTGGGTTGTTTCCTCACACATTTAAACCCTGTTTCCACGTGCACAGAATTATTGACTGGATTGTGTGACATTTTTTATTACCTGGAAGGTCATCTTGTCCATTTCTAATTGTTGGGCAGACCGTGTCACCATCTAATCTGTTCAAATCCAGCTCTGAAAAATACATGAGAGGTGTAAGGTCCATTTCATGCCACATGTAGCTACACACTGTTAGAAAATTCACACAAATTAAGAAGAAAAACAGGCAGGGTCACAGGCAAACTCAAAACCTGCATAGTGTATATAAGAAATGTATCCACCTTTGAAGCCCAACTGTTTTGCTGTGACCTTAACACTAAAACCAATCAGTGACTATATTTAATATAAAGGCAAGTGTGTGTAGTTAAGTGTGATGAGTGTTAGCAAAAAGCAAAAGGCTTAGAGTTTAGGTAAGTAACCCCTATTTTCCTTGATACGGCTTCACTTGTGATAAATAGGTAAACATATGACAATAGGTAAATTGGAAATTACTAGATAAAGCCTCAGCCATTGATGAATGGCTCTTACTTGAGTAGCATAATTTCACAGGGAGACAGAATTGCTTCAAGAATTCAGAGCCTGCGCCAGTGTAGCGATGTTTATGGAACTTATTTAATAATTGTAATATAAAATATGAGTTGTCATTTTTGTCTAGTCTTAGCAATTTATTCAACACTTTATTTTGTTTTTGCCATTACAGTGATGACACATGTAATCCAAATGTTTATATTTTACAAATATATATGTTTTGTTTTTGTCCAAATATTAAACCAAGTGTATTAAATACATTATACAATATTTTTAATAGACAAATAATGTAAAAAAAAAAAAGTAAACCTCTATAAATCCCAGTTTTGGTGCTTATAGTGCTGTAGCAGTAGGTCAAAATTACCAATCCTAGCAGTTCTAGGTGGTATTGTGTTTTAAATCATGGTTGTAATTAAACTAGGAGGACTGTGGCTTTGTAGTGATTGAGTTTGACGCCCATAGTAATTAACTGCTAATAACAATACATGATCTTATTCAACAAATATATTTATACAGATGTCGAAACTAATTTCACCTTTGCATGATAAACATTCACTTGTAGGATGCAAGCCACTGAACAGACTTGAGTTGGTATGTTTTCCCTTTTATCGTCATGACTGATGATGATGGAACATGATTTCATGATAACGAACGTGATTTCTCTAAGAATCTAATTTAAAAGCCCAGACATACCAAGCAAGAAGTCGTTCAGTCAGGTAGAAATCTGATTTCTGTATGTCTGGAGCATGCATGCGTGGGCAGCTTTCAGAAGGTCAGACTGTGATCATGTGCTCAATTGTATTATTGGTATGTGAAAATAAAATGTGTGGCTAAACATTCAGGTTGACATTTTGCATCAGTGCTCTCTTGTCATCATTAGTTATATTCATTAGAAAAGTCATAGAGGTGATTTTTAAAAGTTCAATGTTTAAATGTATTATATTTTTGCTATTAAAAAAAAAAGTTTCCCTACATTTTAAAAGCATTTTCAAACTCAAATTTCGTTCTAGCAATCTAAATCTAATAAAATTTCTGTCACTTTATAGGACAATTTACATTTCAATCATTGATGATATTAAAGCATTAAATCCCTTTGGTTTTGTCTATGGAATAAAGTAAATCATGAATGAACCTGCAAGGGTTTCACATGCTGACGCAGCATTTTTCATGTACCATATAAACACAGAGAGGCCTTTTTTGTCATCTAAAGAAGCACGAGCGTAAAGGAGGCCTTTCCCTGCATGTGCGTGCGTGCTTCTCTAGAGCTCTTTATCTGTTTGAGAAATCTCTCGAAAGCCAATATCCTATTGTGATGTTTTAAAGGCAGCCATTAGAGCAATTGAAGGACTAAGCTGATCTTTGATTGAAGCGGTTTTATTTAATTCACGTGTTTCCAAACCTGTAAGAATATCCAGTGCAAAAGAATACATATTAAAGAATGTTTTAAAGATTACTCACGAGCAACAGCTGGAGCACATAGCAAGATGATGACAATCATGCGCATTAAACATCCAGAAAACATCCCTCTGCAAACTTGACTCCTGACAAACAAACACACATTCAAAAAAGACTATGAAATATATGGAGAGAAAAAAATATTAATAATAAAAAAGGCAACACTGTTAAAAAAATCGATAGTCCCCCAAAAATGCCTCTATACCATTACTGCCTCTCCTTTACTCTCACAGCCACAGATGATTTGTTACAAGTTTCATTTGGTAAGTGGAGCCTGACCAAATTCGCTTCTTGATTTTATACTGCATCTTTATTGTAATTTCATTTCATGATAAATGAGGTTACTCTAAAATTCTAAACATGGCAACATACAGAATAAATTTCATTCAACAAATCAAAATTCAAAAGGACTTCTAACACAGTTCAGTGTAAGTTCAGTGAGTTCTGACCATTTTATTTATTATTATTATTATTTATTTAAATTTAGAAATTTCTGACCATTTTTCGGAGACATAATCTAAGTATTTAACATTTACATTTGTGGAATAAAACTAATTTCTTTGGATGTGACATTTTGATGAACGATATTTCAATTGTCAATTGTGCATTGGTACCTCTTAAGTAATTGTGAGCCTTTTATTCTATGAAAAGACTTTACGTATATATTGTAAAAGGCTCTTGAGACATTCATTCAATTTCTAAGACCATGCTGTATGGATCACATTTTTTGATTCCATGGAGGAGAGGTTCTGCTTTTTCCCAATGGCCTTTCCTCTGTAAGCCAACAGAGCTAAACTCTGCTGCTTGCTGGTGGTTGGCACCAAATGCATTGATTCTGTGTAGCAAGGTCTCTTCTTGATCTTGAGAGAGTGATACATTATGTGGAGAATGGTCGGCCTTGCTGTTGGTAATAATTGCAGTTAGCATTTGTTAAGTATGTGAAATCCATTTTGGAAGACTTATATCCCATGTCAGTTTTATTGCCTAATAAATGTAGTATTAATATAAAATACATAATAAACATTCTTTTTTGTGAAGTAAACAATAGAAATCGTCAAACAATCAGCTAGTTTAAATTTAATCCTTATAATTCTTTAAATATTTTTATGGATTATATGTCTCCCATAAAATTCCAGACATCACGTGGCAGCTGCTATTTTTCACCATAACACTTACCATGCACTTGCTAATTTTAAATGGTGATGTTTTTTATGGCGATAACTATTTATCATCACTTTAAATATGTATTTTTGGTGTTTAAGTCACGCTAAAATATTTTTTATTTTGAAGTTGTTGGCAGTGTTGTGAAGACTTTTTCATAACTGTCAATAACATGTTAGAAATCGTTTTTAACCACTAAAACTTATTTGCAGAGTTTACTCAATTCTTTATTATTTGGATCAAATCGGATCCTGTTTTTTTCCCCAAAGCTTCTGCCACCTGTCCATTGTGTGCACAGCTACATATAATCTGGTTTGAAAAACACAGGATGGTCTTAGTAGGAGCTTTGATCAATGACTCATTCTCTTGGCTCAGGAAACGCAGCTTGCATTGTGTATAAAGAATACACTGGCATCCTGCTATTCATCCATCTTTCCACTTTTTACCTTCTGTTTTCAAACCTCTTTCCAATATACTACTCCTTCGTTTGTCATTCTATTTATAAATCTGCAGAGGTGCTTGTCAATCCAAGAAAGTGCTTGTACCCGCTAACCAGAGGGAGGCTCCCAAAGGATGACCACTTTGCATTAGTAATTTGGAATGATACCTGTGGGGAGATGCAAATGAGCCATAGTCCCAATGCTACCATCTCATTGTGTGTTGGATATAAATAAATAAAATAATCCATTATTTTATTTCTCCCACTGAGTTAATTTCCCTACAGTATTACTACAGTGAAAAATCTTTATATTATTACTTAAATGTAATGCTTGATAGATCTAATGGAGTTTTTACTGCTGTTTAATTTCCTAGGGAATGCCACTTTAGCCAATAAAAAATTACAAGTAATTGCTAATTCTGTTACCTTGTATGATTGCTTTTTGAACAACATATATACACCATACGTAACCTACAGCATGATCAGAGCTTCCTCTGAAAACTGTTCAAAATCAGTTTTGTTTTGTTTGTTTTTATTTGCAGATGTGTGACACATAAGGTGTCATCAACCTCAAATCATGTAACCTCTAACTTGTTTTAAAATAGTTTCCAAAACAAACATCTATTTTATTTGAATCCAAGTGTTATCTATTAATAAGTGCCTAGTGCAATTTACTTATAATACTTATCTAAACTGAGCATATAAATGCTTTATGCAGAAATTAAAGGATAGTCATCCGATTTGTGTTTGGACATGCCACTCTCAAGGAGGTGTCTCCAGTTTTTCTGACAACAGCAGCTGCACTCTTTCATCCAGATGTTAAGGAAGTTCATCCCTATCTTTCAGCTAATCTGTCATTATCCAGGTGCTTAGCACAAAAAAAATCCAGTTTCAATGAAAAGGTAGATGTGACGGTGATGCCTTTTATCATGCAAGAAAAAATGGGGGTCATTACAAAGACTAAAGAAAAAACTAAATTAACATGGCTGGTCCATTTCTCTTGTAAACTGCTTGGCATTATTTTAATTAATATATTAGTAGAAATTAAAGCACTGGTGGATGCACAGATGGTAGAATGGTTACTCCTTTACAAACTAATATTTACTTTTGAAGTTTTGCTCCACTAAATTTGTATACAACCAATAAACACAGAATTTAAGGTTTTTCATTTTGAAAGTAAACATATTGGTGCAATAATAGCAACTAAAATATTTCAGCAGTCTAAACAACAAGAAGGCACCGCAAGCAACTACTTCAAGGTAAATAAAACTCAAAATAATTTCAAAACTGTTTTGTTCTGCGTTAAACTTGTAATATTTTAAGTGCAATTTGCAGATTAAATAATAACATATTGTAGATCTAAAAGGATTCTTAGATTTATATTCAAACAAATGCACAACTTATAATTAGCAGTGTAAAACAAAATGATCATGAACTTTGAAACAAAACAAAGCAGCACAAACTAAAAATTGAAAGCTGACAATGTATTAACTAAAAAGCAACACAATAAGAGCAAGCAGTCTTTTGGAGCTTACCTGCTCATGCTGAGGTGAGGAGCCATGTTTCTGTCCCTCATCTGAGATGATGCTTAAGACAGTTGTCCTTTGACCCAGAAGACTGTTGAGCCCCTCTGATCCTTCTTAAGTGATGCCCAAAAAAGAGGACCTGTGGAGACCAATCCAAAACTTTGGCACACATTAAACCTATTTTGCAAGAGCAACCTGGCTTGGCTGCTGATATTTGATTGGCTGGGAGAGCTCAGAAGGGGTGGTTGCTGATGTTTTATGGCTGATGTTTAAGGGAGATGTTTAGCCTCAGGCATTACAAGCACCTTTTTTCATTTGTGCACAGGAGCTAATAACACATGTTGAGTGGTGGTAATCCTGCTAATAGGAAGCCCTACTGCAGGGAGAGCCTGTCGTAAACCAAGATAGACTTTTCATGATGCTGTCAGGAAAGGACCAACTTAAAATAAACTAAAGCATTATGCTATCCAAAGTCAAATGCCATAAAGTAAAAATAGAGGAACAGACAATATGTTTTTAGATACTTGTGGTGTTTATAGTTGAACTAGTTTTAGATAGATAAGCAGAGTAATAACTAATTAATAAAGAAATTGATTGTTTATAGTTTTCATTAGGATGGTTTAAATATGTTAGAGTATTGCTTACTTAGTGCTCACTTGCGTTTATCCGTGCAAACCACAACACCTAACACTGTTGTGTTTGTTGAGGAAGGACCCAAGACCAAGGAGTGAACTGAAAGTTTTTTATTAATAAGAGAACCAAAAACTGCTGTTCAACAGAACAGGGACAACTCGGGCCGCAGCGGTGAAGTGGAAAAAACCAAGGTATGCCTCTCCAGTGGGAAAACACAAAGTCTGTTTAGATCTGCTCCAGAACAGGAGCAGAGAGAGCAGAGAGAGAGTCAAGAGTGGTTGGCACGAGGAGGGAAGGAGAGCTTGCCGGCTTGTAGGTAGATAGCTGGCACACCGAGGCGAACTGGGTCTAGTCACCAGCAGATCCTCATTGTAGGTTAGGCAAAGTGAAGCAGAGATCCAAAATGGAAGACAGACAGACAGACACGACGGCACAACGTAGGGTAGAAGAGCCAATCAGCCAGCACGCTGGGATTGCAGATCAAAAACTCACAAAGAGAGACGAGGGAAGGGGTCCTTAAAACCCTGAGTAATGAGTGAACGGGAACAGCCGCGACTGATGAGCAATTAACGGGAGTGACGCAAACAGGTGAAAACAGGAGAAGAGAAAAACAAGCTTAACGAGCAGACAAGACAAAGAAACAAACCTAACAAACACACTTTCTAGAAACTGCCCAGCTCTCAAATAGCTGAACAAGGAAACAAGGAAACAATGCAATTGAAATATTCCGAAAAACAAGCATTTTTTCCCCTTTTTTTAAGTTTGTTACAGAAATCTTGGAGTGACAAGGATGCAGAGCTGACACAAATCAACAACAATGCTGACAAACAGTGGAGCAAGCTTGATATTTGTCAGATGAGAAGACAACACAACACAGTAACAGAACATTAACAGGAGGGTGCAGCAGTGTTTGTGGTGGGTTTTTTGGTGAAATAATGACAAGAGGATGATAAATAATGTGAAGATTAGATGAGAGGTGAGTATCCATGGGAGAAGAGGAATCGTGAACAAGTTGATAGAGAGTACATTGGTTGTTTGATGAATATTTGCTGGAGGACTGAGTACTTTGGATGAGTAGGGTAACTGGCATGATTGGAAAATGGATAACAACTTCATCAATGGGAGTCCTTGTGAAGCTTGATGGAATCAGTACATACTGTTTGTGAGGAAAAACACTGAGAATTACAAAGAACAGAACAGGAAATAATGCAACTGAAACGTCTCAGGTAACGTACGTAACCAAGGTTCCCTGTGAGAACGAGACGCTGCGTTCAAACGCTATGGGGAATGATCGTTGCGTTACCGGCTCTGAACTATGTGTCAAATCTCGTCCAATAGACAGGTGTAACGTCATCAGAGCGCGATGTCGCACCCAGAAATGCGCAGTATAAAGGAGCCAGTGATGGAGACGGCAACCAGCTTTGAGGCACAGTAAGCACCTTCAGGACAAAGGCGGAGTGGCCTGGAGGTGCACCATCTTGTTCCCTCAGGGAACCTTGGTTAATACGTAACCTGAGACGTTCCCCTTCAGGGGGCCGGGAGACCAGAGGATGGATAAGCAGAGGTGATAGCATCCATAATCCATCTGCTCACTGACTGCGTGTTAGCAAGAGAGCCCTTCCAGTGTGGACCGTAGCACACAAAAAGCTGGTCCAACCTCCGAAACTGAGGTGTGCGACGGATATACAATTCCAGGGCCCGCACCGGGCACATGTTATTAAGGAGATCCTGCACAGAGGACTCAAATGGAGGAGGAAAGAATGCCCACAACCTGATGGAACACGAGACGACAGAAGGCACCTTCGGGACATAGCCTGGTCTAGGGTACAGGGATATGCTAGTCATCCCCGGGGAGAACTTAATGCATGAGGGAGCCACAGAAAGTGCGTGCAAGTCCCCCACCCGTTTAAGGGAAGTAATGGCAAGTAAAAATGCTGTCTTAATAGACAGGAATTGCAAGGACACGTCACCCAGGGGCTCGAAGCGGGGCCTCTTCAGGGCCTCCAAGACGATGGCCTGGTCCCATACAGACACTCTCAGATTGACCGGGGCCTCAGCCACCTAGTACAGCGAAGAAAACGAGAAAGAAGGGGAGACCTGTCTAAGGGAAGCCCATCAATTGGGCCTGGCAAGGCCTAAAAGGCCGATACATACACCTTAATGGTAGACACCAAATGACCCTTGGCCTGCAGAAACTCTAGAACCGAGCCCACCGGGCAGTGAGCTGGATACAGGGTGCAGGAAACACTCCAGGCAGTAAACAGTCGCCATCTCGCTGCGTAAGACCTCCTCGTAGAGGAAGCCCTGGAGTGGATAATGGTCTTACCACAAAACCCACTGGGAGATGCCTGGTAGGCTGGACCAAGCCCCAGCAAAGCGACTCAGGGAAGCCAACCAAAAACTCAAAGAAGCTGGAGAGCAGGTCAAGATCCCTCTGGAGTTCGGCCTGGTAAGCGTTCCCCACCAAGGCCGAGGTGGCTCTGAGTGGCATGGGGGGGATCGCCGCGGCCTTCAGGGACGATACCGTACCAGGGGAGAGATAGCCCACAAGCATCTGCTCCACCTTGGGGATCATCCCATAACCATGCTCCTGCATCCCCCGGATTTTCTAATAAAAATGATTGTCAGGGGAGAAGAGGCAAGCCGTGTTAGGGTGGTCCCAGGACCTAGACACCTTGGTGTGCATGTCCGGGAAAAACAGCTTGCCCCGGCATGGAGGATACGATCGGGGGTGCAGGTAGTGTTCATTGTGCTTTCTCTCCAAACGAGGGGCCTGTGCCGCTGGCGGTCAGGAGATATCCAACCTCTCGATTGCATGAGTCACAACCTCCAACAGTTCCTCGAACTGGAGCAGCTGTGCTGGTTCAAGCACAGTGGTTACTAGCAGAGAGACCGACTCCATGTCAACCTCCTCAGAGGAAGATAAGAAGGATCTGAGGCTGGTGATAAGGCTAGGCCCGTCCTTGCGCCCTCTGCGAGCTCCACCTGCGAGCCCCAGGACCGAAGCAGACATCTGCGGCTTGGCCACCGGAGCCACCAGGGAGAGCGTTTTCTTCAAGAGCGGAGTGTGCACATCGGCATGTGCTCATAATGCTCACAGCCGACTCCCTCAAGAGCCGACTAGGCATGAATCGCTCCCAAGTATGCCAAACAGAGCTTGTGCGAGTCCTCAACCTTGATAAAACGTGGGCAGGGAGCAAAGCAGGGACTGAAGGCATGCCTGGATTTAGAGGATTGCTTCATTCTGTCACAAACAAGATTTATCCACCCTTTTCTGAACAAGAAGAAACATAAAGAGCCCTTACTGAACACAGAACTGGCTGGTTGCCGTCTCCATCACTAGCTCTTTTATACTGCGCATTTTTAGATGAATGAAGATGAATGGATAGAAAAAAACATCTACTTTTAATGTCTATGTATTTGAGATTAAAGGCAATTAATTAACACCTTGAATTTATTTAGATTTAAAAAAATATTAAATCGCTTGACAGCACTAATCAAAACATTTTAAAACATTTAAAACAAAACAAACATTTTTACAAAATATGTACAACTTATATTATTAGGTATGTGAGGGTTATGTATATTAATTACAAACTGCCATTATGCATAACAAAAAAGGGCATTTGTGTGGTACCACGTGCAGCCATGTTTTTTTAGTTGTAAGTTGGGCATTTTTTATAGGTTACTGGCAATGATAACTTGCTCACTTCTGGAATCTGCTTAAAATGGTCAAAAGATCAATGGAAGTTAAGTCACAAAGAAACCTGAATATGGGACAGTGACAGGGTCCATGAATAATGTCGATGGTTACTTAACTTGTTTTATAGGAAACAGACAATAATAATTTAGTAGGTTAAATAAACTCACAAAATTGGATAGCTCGAACATTACCTGTCATTATTGAAGCAAATCTCAAAATGATCTTCATAAGAAACCTTGATCCCGTAAATACATTTTCATATAATGTTCCATCAGTAATAATTACGATTTTTAAGTATTTAAAAGTTATATCTGTAATTTGGAAAGATTACATGTAGTTTGCAATGAAATCAAGGATGCTTTCAAGGGAAAAACAAATCAGCAGGATCAGGAATTAATGAACATGCAACAGATTACAGATGCGACAATTGATGGATTTCTCCTCCTAGGGGAATGACAAATTAAAGTAGCTATTCTTATCCAGGTTATTCTTCTAGTGATAAAACCCAGTTGCCTTAAGCCAGTGTAGAGCATTAACAGGTAAGTGCCTTACAGAGACTAGACAAAACCGAAACCAATGGACACAGAAGGATGACAGCAAAAGTTCATACTGCTGAAACATTTGACTCTGGATATTGAAAGGTCATATCTAGATGACATGTCTAAATTACTAGATGCATGTAAAAATTCTGAACAGGTACATATGATTATATACATGAATGGATACATTAGTTAGTAAACTTCTTGCAACACAAAATAAACCCCAAACACCCCCTCCCCTCAATAGTATGATTTCAAGACTCCAGTGTTTTATTCATTTTGAATAACATCAGCTGTGAATGTATTTAGTTGAAAATAAAATTATGTGCAAGCAGATGAATTTATTCATTAATATTTTTAATCATTATTATTCTCTTCTGTTAAATTTAACAGTTTTGATCATTTATACTGCTTTGCAACATACTTTTTCAGGATGAACTGGAATCATATTTACTTTAAGTTGTTGTTGATCACAGATTTATATGATTTAGAACTCTCTTTTAGTTTGAGAAAATTGACAACATTCTAATTACTTGGTGTTCACACATTCCTTCAGTTTTTCTCACTTTGCTTAAAGTCTAAAATCTGTAATGAATGCCCTGCTTTCCAGATGTTCCATGACAGCAATAACATGTATTTTACGAGTGTGAAGCCTGTTGCAGCATTTCTTAACTTCATAAAATGCATTGAAAAGTTTCACTTTCTTTCATCCTGTGATGAAGCTGGTATTGAAACTTTAATATTGAGTTAAATTATACATCTAGAAGATGAAATGCAGATTTTGTCTGGCCCTAGGCCATGTGGTGACACCCACAATAATCTTGTGAGGTATAAATTACTACACATATGATGAAACAAAAGCTATTATGGCAGCCATGCCTGTGAGCAACTTCATTTCATAGACTAGTGGGATATTATGAGTTTATCTTTTCCCAGAATCTTCTAGTGATGTGGGCAAAGTCAATAGTTAAATATTACAAAGTCATTTTAGCCTCTTACTAATATTTATGAAAGTGTTTGCTTCATCAACTCACAATTTTATGCAATATTCTTTTTATGAATACATTGAGAAAAAAGAGAAGTTTGACTGATGACTAGTCTTTTAGAAATGTTATCGATATCATCCTTTTACTTTGTTCAGCAGTTTTTTATGGTATTGTCAGTTTTTATGGTAAGAAATATCTCCATGGGTGAAACAATCATTTTTGATAACAACCATTAAGTTTGTTACACCAATGCAAAGTATTTTTCTCCTGTTTATCTTTTCAAAATAGATTTATTTCAGTCAAATTGAAAGGTTTACTCTTTCAATTAATTTTCTCTTTCAATTAATGTCACTGCTGTCAGGTTCTCCCCCTGGTTCTGACTCTGTTATTATTTGTTTAGTTGAGTTCATATTTGATTATGTTTTGGGTATCTAATTATTGTATTCTGTTCAGAATTGTAACTACCTGAATTTTTCTACATGTATGTATTTGGTTTATCAGTGTTGTTTCACTGCACCTGATTATCACCTTCCATCACTCTTCACTTTATTTTCCAGCATTGCCGTTCCGCTTTTTACATGGTATGCTGACTCACTTCCTTTTTCAACTTTCTCCATGTACTCTCCATGTACATGTACTCTCCATGTACTCACCTAATCCCTACCTCTGGATCCCTCATCATCAGTGTTGCACCTAAGGTTTTTTTCCTCACCAATGATTTGTTTGTGTCAATAAACTTGTACTGGAGTTACTACACACTTCAATATATAGTTTGTGACTATCAGACTCAGGTCAGGACTTTGATAAGGCCATTTGAAAAACATACTCTCATTAAAGAGTATTAGTTACAATGGAAACTAGCTGTAACATTATAGCCATTAGCCATAAGTATCTGGTATGAACAAATAAGTTAATATTTTTAGCCTCATCTTCTGCACCTTGTTCACCGCTCCTCCCACATCATTCTGACGTTTATAGAAGACACTGCAGAGATTAGGTACATAATCTAAACACAAACAAGATAAAGGAGATCATCAAAAACTGTTTATCTAAAAGTCTTTAGCTGAGAGGGTGAGCACCAAATACCTTGGTCTCCACATCAGATGAATGTGATAAAGTTCAATGCAGATTTACAAAATCCACAATGTGAATGCAGAGAATTTCACCCCTTCCTTTAATCTGTTGCACTGTTTATCTATACTTGACTCAAAAAGGCTGTATCATCTACTGGAAGGCAGAAAGGTACATGGATTTAACAGTCTAAAAGACAGGTTTGTAAAAAAAACTTACATTGTGAAAGTTAATGCAAAACATTAATGTTGATAGTCTTTGATGAAGTAAAAAAAGCAAAAAATATTTGTCTTCTGAAATTGTATCATTCTGTTAATCTAAAATTTGAAATAACTTTTCAAGACTTATTCCTAAAGGTGACTTTAGAAGCAAATTTAATACAAGTTAATGTGTATCTTTGGGGAATATATGTAAAGCCTATAACAATCTAAGTTTATATTTCTGAATAGTTTAGTATAAAACACGATTTTTACCTAAACAAAATGTTTCTAGTAAAAACACTGTTTTGTCAAACACCAAATGACACCACTTGTCTTGTGTTTTTGAAACACACTTTTAGTGGAAGCATGTGAGAGCAATATAATAGCAATACAAATAAAAAATACAAAAGTAAATATATGAGATATATCTTTTTCTTCATGAGGAATGCGCTGCAGCATGATCTGTGTTACAACCGAACATGGTAATGAGGGTTCGTGGTTATTAATGGGAGTGCCTCAAGGACGTTGACATCATTTATAGTGAGTTTCAAACACAGGCTCTTTCTCAGAGGGTATCTAGTATTTGCTGTCATTAAAATAATACCCTTGGATGAATTTGTATTGTTTTAAGGGCATATCAATGAGCCAGATTTCTGTCCAAACAGCTAGAAAGTTTTGATTTTCATTTGCGGTAATCTTTAAGATTTATCAACTCATTAAGCAGATAGTTTTGAGTGATTATCTTCAGCAAAACTGCATTCTGCAACCATAATTTGAAAGCTTTTAAACACACACTGAAAGATGGACGCAGTTATACAGCATCAATATTTGATCAGAGCACACACAAATACACGCAGTCCCAACACAAACACTATAAGGTGACCTTCCTGTTTATGGTTAAACACATACCAGCATGCATTTAATCCACTGCAAACACACACACTGTTTAAAGAGACCATACTTCTGCATATTACAAATATTCAGATATGATTTTCTAAAACCAGTAGACATGAGGACTACAAGGGGACAAAAATATTATTTCATATAAATGTAACTCCTAGACCAGAGGTTTCCATCTTCATTTAACACATGATCTCTCTAATTATGATCATCTTGGTTTGTTTGGAGATACTGGAGTGTGGATTTAGGAATGATTTTGCCCACACCTTTGTCAGACTATGGCAAGAGGGTAAAATGTTCCTCCATCCAAGATATTACCAAGATGTTTTAGAGATATACATTTTAGTCTGTCTCTTTGCATTTACTGTATAGACAAAAGCTGAGTATAGAACCTCTGACAAAGAACTTCAGTCAAGGTCCTTCCACACACACACACACAACCCAAACTTTGGAACTTTTACTGTACAACTGCATACAAAAGTTAACCAAAAAAATATTTACTTTGTATATACAGAAGACCTGGCTCAGCCAGTAAAAAAGTTTTGGTAATCATTTCATCAGCTACTGGTACATAGAGCTCAAAGACACATTGACCATTGAAGGTAGAAGAATGAGTTACTCTAAAGTCATTCTGGGAATGATGCCAAGACAGGATTCGTTGGTCCTTTTGGCAAGAGAACCAACACCAGTCAATGAGCTGATCCCAGTTCTTTGCACAACAGACCTTCATATATGGACCAAGGCACTAGACTAGATACTATATAGGTCCGCGAGATGCCCTTTGTCCACGCCCAGTCTGGCAATTTGCCTTGGAAGGACTATCATAAGACAGCAGATATTCACAAACAATGTCTGTTGGCTAAGCTTGGCCCAATCAAAAATGCTTCATCCTGATCTTGCACATGGGCTAGCTCGTTCAAGAACCCTGCGTTAGATAAGGGTGAATTGCAAATCATTTTTAATGATTTATAGTTTGTCTGCCATTTTGGTTTGCCATTTACAACCCACTGATTTCTCACAATAGCCAATATGAAACTAAATTCAACATGTGATTTGAAATCCTCATCCCTCATTGGACAGACACTGAAATTATTTCCTAATAGCATTTTAGTTGGTTAAAGTTAACATCAGGAAAAAAACAGAACATGCAAAAGTCAGCATCAAATGGATAAAACATCTGCAATTATTTCATTATTGGGTTAGTCTAGTTTTTTTATATTTCATATAATTTTGCAGTGCCTGGGTCGGTTCAAAAACCTGATGGCTTTTCGCAAAGCCTTGTAACTATGTGTATTAATGATAAATATATCAACTAAATGAATCACATATTAAACCATACATGTTGAAAATGATATGTGAATTTGAGCATGACACATTGTTGTCTGCATACACATGAGACTGCACTGGGACCTGGTCACCTGCCATTCTTTTCTCAATTCTCTGGCCCTTTTGTTATGTTCTCCTATACTCTGATCATCATGGCATGATCTTTGCACATTATCAAGATGAATCTGGGTGCTTCTGCAGAGTTAAGTTGAAAGGGATATCCCCCACAGGACTAGACAACCTATGCCCTCTCTGGCGTGGGATCATTATTCACCAGGAGCCTCTGCTTGGTTGCAATGAACAGCTGAAAGCAGGTGCAATTGGTTCAGCCATAGATGGCATTTCCTTTTTGTGGTCACCCGTTTTTGTTCTGAAGTCAATACAATAAAAAAATTAGCAAATACTGCATGAATCACCAATATCATTAACTCTAACACATATCTTTCAGCACTTTGGTTTGGCATGCCTAGGGGTATGGTGACTGAATTTCCTTGGCTCACTGAAGAATCAACCCTTGATGACATGAGAAAACCCCAAGGACCTTTTATACTTTAGCATTTTTTTAAGATGGCGACAAAAAATTAATTAATTAATTCATCTTCATGTCGGCTTTCTTCCCTTTCGGGATTGCCACAGCGGAATGAACCGCCAACTCTCTGACATATATTTTATGCGGCAGATGCCCTTCCAGCCACAACCCATCGCTGGGAGACATTCGCACACACACATTCACTCTTCAACACTATGGGTAATCGTTCTTACTCAATTCACTTATACAGCATGTCTTTGGACTTGTGGGGAAACCGGAGCACCCGGAAAAAACCCACGCGATCACGGGGAGAACATGCAAACTCCACACAGAAATGCCACCTGCCCCAGCCAAACCTAGAACCAGCGACCTTCTTGCAGTGAGATGATCGTGCTACCCACTGTGCCACCGTAACGCTGCGACAAAAAATGAGAAATTCATTCTTAGTGACAGGCTGTAAAGTGAATCATAAAAAATTACTCATTTGAAAACAACAAACAATATAATGCTAGATTTGCAAAGGATAGTCTCGAAAAGTTTAACCAGTTATTCTAGTAGTTATTGTAGCAATTATATGCACATTATCCACCAATTGATGTAAGATTTCCGACCAGAAAATACTTGCCTTGATGGTTACATACAAATATTCTGTATATATATATATAAAAAAAAAAAAAACCCACATTCCAGGTTGTAAAATTAATTTTGATCACTTCCATTACTAATACTAGAGCATGAGATTTTAAAATAAAAAACATTAACTAATATTCCTTAATAAAACTAAGCAACCTCTTTAATACGTAATCAATAATTACTCAGAAAACCTTAGTAACCTCTCAAAAATGAACATACTGTATCCTCAGAAACTGGCTAGAAACCTCACAGATCAACAAAACTATTTATATTTACACTGCAACTTAGCAAATGAATATTAGCCAATGTTTTACACTAGCAACCATTTAAAATAAAGTTGAACTGCTATCCCTTATCCTGATCTGGCAATAACTTTACAAGGCATAATGTTGCCTGTCTAGATAGTAAATCAGTTGTTTGTTTGTTCAGAATACTTTGATTCATATGGCATGGTACGTTTAAGTCCAATTGTAATTAAGAACAAAATAAAAATAACTGTATGAACTGTTTACTTTAAGAACAGAGAGCGAGAGAGGTCAGGTCTGTTGACTGTAAATCTTTCAATTGCATCAACAGTCACACAAACCCTTACTACGCAGACTGCAGCGGACAACAAACACACAGAGAGTGAGAGAGAGAGAGAGAGAGAGAGAGAGAGAGAGGTGCAGTAGCACTTAGCCAGATTGGACCTCATCTGTAAAAGAGGGAGAACACAAGCGCATCACTGCAGCACACTGGAGATGAATGATCGCCATGGTAACAACGGCATCAGCATCAGAGGCTGCAGTTGAGCCGCTCTTGGCACTGGAAGCAGCCGTACACACAACATCTCTGTCGCTCCCTGGGCTTTAATCTTAATGACACAGGATAACACGTCTGGGTTATGCTGCAGCCTCGTCACGGTCAGGTAAGCTGAGTAACACTCAATCGCGTCCCTTCTTTCTCTTGTGTTCTTCACCTTGACTGTGTCTTTTCCTAATGAATTTGGATTTGAGGACGAAGGAGGAAATTTTGCAGTAACCCCAATAAAGACAAATTCGACATGTTCATATTCTACCATCTTGTTATGCCAGCCATCTGGTATGTTTCCTACATTAATGTACTTCCATTAGACAAAAAGATTTCTAGAGTGACATTGATGCTGGTTTAAGCAGTACGCTGTGTGCTGGACACCATGATGAGGAATGATTTTATATTATACAGGAACTCACAGGTGGAACTATTGTTATATGGTACCTGCCAATTTTAAGATACTACATTGTGTGGTTTACTAAAAGATATTCACATGTTTTTGGCAGGTATTTAGCTTTAAAAAGTAAATATCAAATATGTTAAATGTCTATATATATATATATATATATATATATATATATATATATATATATATATATATATATATATATATATATATATATATATATATATATATATATATATATATATATATATCAACTTTCTATGCATCATTGAACTATTGAAGCATGATCATGGCCAAAATCTTGAGATAAATATGTCAAATCAGATTTCCTTGTCACGTATACATGTTTTGGACCTAAAATATGTTTTGACTTGTCAATCTGATTATGAATCATAAGAACCTGGATTAACTGCAGACATGCAGCATGAGTCATAACATGTTTAGATATTTATAAAACTTGTAAAATCCCTAGATGGTGAGTAAAATCCCTAGACTTCTTATTTAAGGTGTGCATTTATTCATTCATTACATGAAAGTTAAATGCACTCAGATTTAAGAGGTGGGGCTCCATATTTTTTATGAAAATACCATTAAGCAACTGATGCCATTTTTACCTTCTGAATGAGTGCGAAACCGATTAAAAACAGGTTACAAGTTTCTGTCTCGACTGGAAGCCAAGATTTAGTCTGTTGTTTTACATACGGCTTGTTCAGTAACTCCAACTTCTCAAATTTTGAGAAAAAAAATGTGGCCTTCCTAGACAGAGGATGACGGAGAACATAAACATGTTAATAAAGGAACTAAGAAAATGGAATATGAGCTTAAGTGTTGCTTGTTCTTAGATCTGATGACCAAGCATATACAAACTTGTACAGAGGTCCCAAACAGGAACTCCTTTGAATGGTCTCAGAGCTGTGTTTTGACTATAATGCCAATGGGAAAGATTACATGAAATTCAGCTGTATATCTGAGGAAACATGCTACCTAGTTAGCTCTGTGCGCAAACTGCAGACTGTAACTATAATCAGTCTCTCACAATCCTGTTTTTGAGTATTCACTTTGTTAGGAAATGCAGAGATTGACATTGGTGTATAAAAGGGGTCACATCTGGAGTTAGTGCTCATTGCTCAAATTCATTGCAGACGTGCTAATCATAAATTCTTGACCAAACAGTGTTTTGTGCTATTGAAATTACTCAAACTTTCAAAAGAAATCATAACCCCTGTTCAAAACATTTAGCCATTTATCTGGCACTTCCATGCAGTGTTTGTGTCGAGCATGGACCAAGATTGGTGTGGGGGTACTATCCATTTATATGTGGCATTGAAGAGAAGGGTCAGACATTAAGGTCACATACATACACACACACACAGTTAAAATGTAAAGTTAATGTACAGTTAAAATGTAATTTGTAATAATGGTGACCTTATTCGCAGTGTTTGCAATTGAGCACTCTCATGGGGGATCATGTTTGCAAACCATTTCAGACAGCGTGTGCTTCCTTCTCTCTTTCAAAAGATTTGTAACAGTTATTATTCAAATCAGTCTCTTGCAATACTGTGACTACCCTCCAACATCACTACCACTCTCTGTGATGTGCTGCTCTAATCTCCTGCCGGGTTAAACACATGCTGGATAAATCTTTCAGCACCACAGCAGTACTACTGCACACAGTGACTAGTAACAGTATAAGTTTCTTTTAACTTAAAATTTATTACTTGTTGATACTTTTGTTTAATTAATTTTAAAGCAAAAAAAGAGAAATTCAGGCCTTAGGGCAGGAGTGTCAAAATCAATTCCTGGAAGTCTAGACTACTGACAATTTTGCTCCGACTCTGCTTCAATAAACAAAGACCTACAGCTTACAAATGAGCGTAGACATAAAGTGTGGGTCTCCAGGAATGGAGTTTGACACCAAAGACATAAAGAGTTTGATATTAAAATCACACCATGCTATCTGTTCATGGTTTTTTCCCCATTAAAGTACTCTGACCATCATGTTAGTTTCAAATCATTGTTGCCATTGTTATCATCAGAAATTAATAACGTGAAATTGCTGCTGGCCATTAAGCTCTCCAAAATAATAAATTTATCTGCAGAGTTAGCATGTTTACCTTGAGCTGGGGTTGTCCTTCTCTCGGTCCAAAAACATACATGTCAGGCCAATGTAGAAAGTTGTATATGCATATAGTTTATACACAGCTTTTCACCAGGCCATATGTAATTGGATGATTACTGCCACATAAGATCAAAATTTAATAAAACCAACATTTGTAATCTTTGTAATCAACAGGGAGAATATTATGAATCAATATTTAACTTCTATTATAATATTCTGAACCCCACATGAGCAGGGTTACTAGGATCATTCAATGGCATGACTTGTTTGAGTATATGATCAGGGAGTCTAAGAATGTGTTTTAAACACTGAACAACATTTAAGGAGTATTTATGAGACACAGAAAACACATGACTAGCACAAAACAGTTCAGAAATCAGAGAAGTAAAGTGATAGAGAATGTTAATTAAAAAATATTGTCTTAATCAACAAGCACCAGGCTATAAAAAACATCTTTCCTATCAACCTTACACACATAGTTACAAATGACTTGTGTAGCATCATTTGATACAGTTTTTTTTTAACTTGGCAGAAAAATGTTATAACCACTTGTTGAAAACTCATCATCAAATCATAAAAAAAAAATCATCTGCATAATCAGAACTCTAAAGTTTCACAGGGGGAAGAAACATCTCTCCAGTTAATGTGGTAATGACAAAGATTTGGGATCATGTCCTTGAATGCCTTTGCTGTCATCCATCACGCAACAAATCTTGCAAGTGCTGAGTCAAAGTCGTTTATAATACAGTGTCTTTACTAAAACATGGCTTAATCAGTCAATTCAGTGTTTACAGCATGACTGCCCAAGCAGTCCATTTGCTGATCACATACTGCCCAGGAACCTTTCTGAGATATTTTGGCTGAACTGTTTGATCTTCCAAAGGTTAGCACTAGCCTAGGCACTACTTTCACAATCCAGAAATATTCCGTTTTACGTTTGATGATAGCACATTGCATGCCTCAGTGAGTGTGCGACTTAAAAATGGAAATACAATCGATTGATTGATGGATACCAAGTCGCTCAAACTCTCAATATCCCTTGCAAAGGGCTCAACAGACTAAAAGATTGATCCAAAGGAAGTACAAAAACATGCAGATTTTAGATTTAACAAGAATCTAGAGTATCTAATGAACTCACCTTTGCTTTGCAGGTGATGGAATAGAATATGGCGGATGTTCAGGCAACTTTGGAGTTCTCTGTGGAGCTGCATAAGTTTCATAACGTGGACCTTTTCCAGAGAGGGTGAGTTTTCTTCTGCAACAAATGCCTGTTTTGTCTTTGTCCAGCATTTTTCACATCAAATAGACATGCTGTTTTCTGCTTCAAAATTGATACATTTTTGAGGAAGTCTGGTTAAGGGAGTAACATCACATTTCTTTGATGTCCAGGGTAATTAACACAAATGTATACACATTCAACAAAAAATATAGCTCTAAAAGTTTTTTTTTCATAAATCATGTGAGCGGTTAATAATGTGTATGGTTTTCACTGCCATTCATTTTAATTGCTTATGAAATGATGCTCCATGCTTCTCTGGATTTCCTTCAATGATTCAAAAACATACATGTTTTACATCCTGTTTTTACTAATTGATTGCATCATTTACAGAAAATACAAATTTTTTGAATATCTGAAATGTATATGTTTATTAAGATAATTATTAAACAGTTGTGTAGTAGTTAACATTTTTAAATCAATGGTAAAACTAGCTATTTTTCAGCGTTATTAAATAATAATTATAATCAAAGCTCACAACATGCTACTTCCTTGATGGGATCATGGCTATTTGGTTATTTGATGTTTTATTTGTTTTAATAAAAGCCTTTTTCAATTAACTAATTCCGAGCATGATATTAAGATCTGTTTATTAACGTTATTTGAAGAATACAACAAATATTGTTAAACTTAGTGAAAGATCACCTGTACATTTTAAAATAATGGATAAACCCATTTAATGCACATCAGTACAAGAAATTTGCAGAGTTTACCTGGAAACATCTCTGCATTTGATCCAAAACAATGAATCTAAAGCAAGTTGTTTTAATGCAGCAGCTCTCGAAAGCTCTATTTCCTCTCAATCAAGCTTTGTGAGGCAGAGCTTGTGATGGAGCAAAGTAGAGGTCACTCAGAATGTGTCTGTGCTTAGATTAAAGCATGGCCAATGGCTTACAGAGATTTGACTTCCTCACTACTCTGTCATAAACCAGAAGGCTAAAGCTTTAGTGTGATATAATCCCTATGAGACACATCCATTAATATAACATTTGTTTTTACTTTGCCTGAATGTTGCTCTTCTGCTGATGCATCTAACAATAGAACTGGACAGATCAATCAAATGGACTGTTCAAAAGATATAAGCGTCCTTCTGTAAATTATCTTGAAATAAGCATCAACTATACTGAGCGTTGGGAATTTGTGAAAAAAATGGTGCCATGCAGAGTTGCGTAGAGGTCGGACACTGTCTCTGTTATTAAGTAAGAAAAACTGACTTTGAGAAAAAGTACCAAACACAGTAAGGCAAATCTCTGAGACAGAAACAAAATAACTGACTGTAGCAGCACATAGAGGTTAAAAGCTAAATAATTCTTATTAATTGCTGCATCTATAAAAAGAAATTGATTCAGGAATCCTGGATTCATTCCAGTATCCTGTGGCGTCAAACTCGTCGTCAAACAGAAATCAGATGAATCATTGTAAAATACACATTATTCATAATTGCTCAGCAATTTGTTTAACACCTAAACGACTAGAAAGCTATACAATTAATTGCTACTCCAAAGTTCAATGTGGTCTGTTGCTTGTGGGTTCATTTAAGCTTAAGTAGCTGCATGAAATAATTTAGTTTAATACAAAAGCTATATTTCTGCGAAATTATGCCCAGTACCCAAACAACTGCCCTATTCCATGTATTTCCTTATTCCACTCCATACAGCTTTTAATACCACATAACTCTTTTTTCTGGATAAGCTAGTTTCCTTCAAGCGTGTTTAAAGAGATGGCAGATTAATATTTATTCCATGGAGTGTTGAGAACATTAACTCTACAACACAAAACTATAGAAATACTGCTTGTATACGAATGCTTCTCATGATTGACAGAAGTCTCTTCCAAGAGCCACATTGCTGGTGCTCAAATGTTACAAATCCCTTTCCAGTTTGGCCGAATTGTTGTTGTGTTTTCTGAATTGTTCAGTCGTTTTCTTACTTTCTGAGGATTTTCTGAATTTTTTGTTTCATAATTGTGTTTTTTACTTGTTATTTTTACTTCATAATTGTATTTCGGTTTTCCTATTGGTCACAGAACAAAGTATATACTTAATATAAAAAAACTCAAAATTAATGTTGCTTATATATTTTCACACAAAAAAAGATAGCCAATTGATTTAAAACGTGATAAAATGTGTGATCATTTAAGAGATAAGCTGCTTTAAACCGCTTTTTATATTAAAAAAAATCATGATAAACGGTTGAATTTCTTGAACGTTTACTACTTTTATTTGCTGCAAAATGAAACCTTAAAAACTAATCTCTACATGGCTCTATTCTACTTTTACAACTGTATTTTAATCAGGCTGGTTACTAGTATGGCGATGCATACTTGGACTCCTGAGAGTTAACAGCATTTGTACTTTCAGCTATAGTTGTAAATGTGCTGATGTATCTTCAAGACAACAAATTTCCCACTCTGTCAACCAAGACACAATGGTGTAGTGGTCCAATAGTGACTCCACATCTCTAGAGAACAGTGCAGCATGATCCGTCAATTGTTTGAACATTTAACATGCTGCCACAGTCCCTAGGCTGGCCAAGGTGACCTTTGTGCAATCCCCTGATAGAGCCGCTGCTGTCTGAACATGTCGACTAAGCCTGAAATTTTATCATCAGTGTTTATCAGTGAAAGAGATTTACAGCAGATGATGTTGTACATAGCACACTTGCAAGCACTTATCTTGTTTTGGTATGGATTACCTGGATACAGACTGGGGTTATAACCAAAATTTACTGCCAGTTTTTCAGGGTTGATAATTCAAGGACATTAGTGATGACTCACAAAACAGTAACTGATTGAGTATCACATTGTGTACATCTACAGTACAGGAGAAAAGTAGATGAAAACCAGAGAAAATACTGGCAGAAAAATACTATTTCTTTTTATTAAAATTCTTGATTTTAAAACGGGCCATTTTTTAAAAAAAAATTTATACACTACTTATTTTTGTAGTTTGACAAAAAAAGCATTAATTTAATGGAAATTTCTATATTGTATAATGTTATCAAAAATCAGGATCAAGATTTAGTTCATATTCTAGCCATACTCCAAAGAAATTACTCTTTTACTTATTCAAACTGTTTAATTGTAATTGGGCAATCAGCAATTTATCAAAATATATGTGTAGAAGGCAAAACTTCTAAAACCATTCATAATGACAGTGTAGCTGCTTATGTAATATTGCAAATGTCAGTTTAGTTAAATATAGACAATGGAAATGATATGATTAGAGCTATTATCCTCTTGCCCTGTTTCTGTTTAAAAATTTAAAGTGCAGTTTGCACATTTGTAACCAAACACAGTACTGCAGTCAAGTAAAATATTGTATAAGGCATAATAGTCCTTAATTTCTCTTTAATAAACATTGCTAGTTTTTGTTGTTTTTTTTTTGCTACAAAGTTACAAAGTTGCTACACTTTTTAAATGTGAATATTCTTCCTAAACTTATACTGTCAATGATATTAGTACTTGAAATAATCATGGTTAGGTTTCATCTCCTACATACAGGAAGTTTAATCAAATGTAATGTCACAAAAATGACCATATAATAACTTATGTTATCATTACTATTTCTTCAGTTATTATGCAAAGGTTCATATTGAACAGGGTGGTCTTTTACACATTGTCTCATATAGATTTGTTATCTATTTAGTTTTTTTTTTCTTTTATTATCTGTTCATATGCATGGATTAAAACTCATCATACTGATCACAATACTGTATTCTGGGTAATTCAGTGTTTTTTTTTTTTGTTGTTTTTTTTTTTTGCAGCTACTATCAAATAAGGGCCAGTCTATGGGTGTCTCCTCGTGTTCCTCACAGAATCTTGGCTACAACAGCTGAATGCACAGGTTACTATCAGATGTTTTTGAAACTTTTTTTTTACTCTGAAAATTGTTTTTCTGTTTTGATGCACACTTCAACAGAGCTCATTTATCCAGGATTAAACAAAAATTGTACTAAAAATAGTTTAAATATTAAACTAAATATATTATTTTATAAAGTCTTGGGTTACATAAACCACTGTGTAGTGCAAGGTCTGTTATAATTGATGTATGTTCACCAAAAGCTTTGTCATGCATATTGTCTCATATTGTCATGCACATAATCAGCGGTGTCAGCCATGAAATCAGACACCCAGCAGTCACTGAGAAGCCAAATTCATCATATGAAGTAAGTTGGAAATAAGAAGGAATGAATGACCCCAAAGAATCAAATGAGAAAAGCCGAAGAACTATCAGTCCACTCAAGAAACCACATCCTTAATTATGCAGAACTTTAACCCTTAATATATCTCTTTAGAAAAACTAATTTAAAAATAGTTTAGAATGTTCTTTGAGGCCTACACTAGGGATCTAAACCAACAAAGTTTATGGATCCAGGGGTGGAGTTTCAAAAGTGAGCAGGTTCTCATTTACTGCAATTTTAAAACTGCCCAACTTTTCAGTTAAAAAAAATCTCACACATATTTACTCCCTTTGCTCCATGAATTTTGTTAGTGCATGTTGCTTGAATTGACCTTCATGACAACTGAGTCTGGTTATTGTTTTTAATTACTTTTGTTAGTAATTAAAACAACAGCACACACAAAAAAACACAGCACAAACTAAAAAAACTTTTCATGCTTAAACAGAAAGGTGGCATATTGGTATGTCTACACAACCTGTACACATACCAATGTGTACACATGTCCCACAAACCCTCCTATGATCTAAAATGAATTTGTAATTAATTGTAAAATTGTTACGTAGTGTCAGGTTCGAGAGCCAGGCACCAGATGAGCAATGGAACATTGCACCTGAATCAAATCAAGTGTCCTATGTGCAGCCAATCACCTGAATACTAATTCCAGCACTTTCACTATAAAAGTCTCATTCACTCACAAGGCCCCACACTACGATCCTGAATATTCCTGTCATCTCCAGTCATCTCAGTTTCATTCTGCTCTTTAACACCTCCAGGCCTGCGGGTTAATCATTGCCTATGCATACCATACTCTTCAAACGATTCTGGAAGCTGCGCTGGTGTGAAGCTGCCACCACCACACAGAATGAGATAAGCCTACAATGCCCTTTTAAAGGGACATTCTCATTCTTTAAACTTGATTTTAATAAAAGGTTAAACATCACTGATACCTCTCATTCTTTGATCCCTGACACGTAGGTTGCACTGCCTAGTGGAGGGGCTTAAGTATATTGGGGTTTTGATCATGAGTAAGGGGCAGATGGAGCATGAGATTGACAAGCGAAACGGTGCAGCAGCTGCAGTGATGTGGTCGATCTACTGATGTGTAGCGGTGAAAAAGGAGCTGAGTCAAAGGCTAAGCTCTCAATTTACTACTCAATCTACGTTCCTACTCTCACCTATAGCCATGAGCTCTGGGTTATAAGCGAAATAATAAGATCTTGTATACAAGTGGCTGAAATGAGCTTCCTCCAGTGAGGGTGAGGAGCTCCGTTACTCAGGAGGACCTCGGAGTAGAGCGCCTGCTGCTCACACCAAGAGGAGCCAGTTGAGGTGGGTGGGGCATCTGTTCCAGATGCCTCCTGAATGCCTCCCTAGGAAGGTGTTTCAGTCATGTCCTGCCAGGAGAGGCTCCGGGGAAGACCAAGTACTCGTTGAAGAGATTATGTCTTCAGATTAGCCTGGGAATGCCTCGGTATCCCCCTGTAGAGCTGGAGGATTTGTCATCAGTGAGGGAGGTCTGAACATCTGCTTAGAATGCTGCAGACAAAGATGTATGGATGGACAATGTAAACATAAAATAATTTTAAAATGTCCTGTACATGTATTTTCCACATATGTATCATCAGTCAAGTTATTACAGAAAACTGCCATCTACTCACTGTCCCTGTTTTATGGCTTTTGACAACAGCAGTCAGGGACATGGGAGCTGTGATTTCACAGGTCATGTGTCAGCTGAAAATATTTTCACAACATACACATGAGCACAGAAGCACTAAATTACTAGCACAAACACTACATTTATGACACCTGTTTGAGACATTCAAAACATCCAAAATTACTAGTTTCAAAATCTACAATTGTAAGACTGACCAAAAAATGCTCAAATTCCTCTCCTCGTTAAAAAAAAACTTCTATAACCTAAACAACATCATCTTCATTAGCATGTCCATAAATTGGGTGAATCTTTCAGTTAGACTTTCTACATATATGGCCATCACTGCATTCCTTAGAATAAGGATTCTTCACTGTCCAATATTAAGTAACATGTAGAGGGCTTTGGCATAAAAGCAACATAGAAATTATGTGAGAATTACATCTTAAATATGCTGAATCAGATCTATTCCTTCAACTATACTAGCTTTTTACAATTCCTAAAATGTATATATTATAACAAGCCAATCGATTAACATGATGTTTATTCAGACCAAACTATGATGTTTTTATATTTATCTTAATTATCAATTCATCTTTAACGTAAGAAAAATATCTGTTAAACTTAACCTTTCCTGTTTAATTAAATAAAAACATGCATCAATAAAAATTAAACAAAAAAACTGTCCAGAGTGACCGTAAAGTGAGGGATGATTGTTTGTACAGTGTATGTTTAAACAAGAATGAACTTGAAGTCAATTAAAAGGAGCTATAAAAATGATCTCGAAACAATCAAAGTACTTTCTAGGGGCGTTTTTGTTATGAAGATTTCAAATGTCATAATTGGCCGAGAAATTGCAT
Source organism: Danionella dracula (assembly GCA_900490495.1). Lineage (NCBI taxonomy): Eukaryota > Metazoa > Chordata > Actinopteri > Cypriniformes > Danionidae > Danionella > Danionella dracula. Next base: position 19,278,119 of record UELW01000012.1, read on the forward strand.
ACTAGGGAATTATCTATATATGAAAAAACTGATTAAAAAAAAAGTTGTATGAATGAATAATACCATCTACTGTCTTCTCCCTCTGTGTAGCTGAGAGCAGCCAGAACAGCCCAGGGGTTTATGATGGAGCAGTATTCAGCAAAATCTTCCAGATCCTCTACCGGAATGAAGAGGTGATGCTTGAGGAACGAATGAGCTTCAGACTGCACCTGCTGCTGGATGGAGAGGCGGTGAGTTTTTACAATGATTTACAATGAGAATTCCCTATGGCTCAGACATTCCCAAGAAAGGATGGAATTTGTTTTCAAAATGTTTTTTTTAACTATCTGCAAAGGTCTTCTACATTGTGTAAAGCTGACAAAACTTCAAAACCAATCTCACTCAGAAATAAGAGTATGACATATGTACAATTGGTAAATTTAAATTTTATATAGTTGACATTTAAGCAGGTTGTTGACAACATTGATCTGCTTCAGTAACATAAAAAAGATCGTACAGTTTGTTTTGAGAGATGTATGTAATTAATTTAGTGTGCCTTACAGGTGGAGGAGGCAGTTAGAGATGTGGACATTCAGCTTAAGCTTGATCTACACTTCACTGATCATGAAGAGCAGTGAGTATCTCTTCTTTGGCCTATTCTCATTTTGTAGAACTTCAACAAGTTTTAGGATAGATTGATCATGCAATACTTGTAGTGTAGTGCAAGTTTGGTAGCGTAACATTGCTGATAATCATCGTTATCATCATCAGTAGTAACTTTTTGCCCATAATGAAATGTTATTATTAAGCCTTGTATAAAGTATTGGCTTCCATTTCCAGTGTATGCAGGACTTTTATAAGTGGTTCTGTTTCTGTATTTTATGTGTGTTCACATAATTATGTCACAACTTAATTAAATTTTAAAACCAACTGAACATGCAATATCATGCTGAAAAGTCAAGGTTGTTGGCTCATATTGTCTCAGATAATATTTTTTATTATTATTTTGGGGGCCCTGAGTTAGGGGCTCTAGTCGATCCCCTAGACGAACAAACAAGCAAAACATTTTAATAAAAAAATTAAGATAGAGTTGGAAAAATAGAATTCTTATTTAATTTCTAGTTTACTATTTAACTTCTGATTATAGAAAAAAAGGGGATTATTATTGTTACAAACTGACTACTCGGTCCTTAATTTTCTCCCAATCTAACTTTCTTACTTTTGCAGAAGCAGCTGTATTGTACTTCATAAGCCAACATCAATACTTCCAATCTGAAATACATCTCTTTTGTCCTTGGGTTTCCAATTTTAATTAGGAAATCCATTGACAGTGTCTTTATATATGCGCTGTGCCATGCATTAACGGTTGGCTAACAAGTGGAGATAAATTAAACCAACTCTTATCCGGGAGTTTTGAGCACACATTCCAGGAGTAATCAGGTTTATGGTTCATCGAACGAAAGATCAGGTTTAAGCAGATGTCTGAATCTGATGTTTGACTCTCCGGAGTAGCGAGAATAAGTTTGATCGTGTATGATAACGTAGAGCAATGCTTCTGCCTCAGTCCAATCACACATCGAGTGATACACTATTCAGAGTATTCATCTGAAAGTCAATCATCTGTCTTTTTCAAGAATGAGCCACGAAATTACCATAAACCTCAATTCTCTCACGTGTTCTGTTTCACTCCTTCGCTCACATGTACGTCTAAATTCAGCACAATTGAGAGCTTTTAACCCAGGCTCTCACCTGCGGGAAAGGCACAGATCTATGTTTGGCCAGTGACGGTTTCTGTACTGTGGCCCCAGGGCCCCTGAGCTCTGCTTGGATGCTAGCAAGAGAGTCTAATTCAGTTTTCTTGTCATCCATCTCGTTCCAATTTTCCAGTTTTCCCTCTCTCAAGGGCTTTTTTGAAGCTGTGTTACTCCAACCTTTTCTACTCTTGGCTTCAAGCTCTATAATTGCTATAAATTCAACCTGGGACATTCCAAAATAGCATGGTTAACACACATATTACCCACTAATAGATTGTATCAAAGTAAAATAACTCCTAATAGAAAGCAGCACTGAAAACAAAAAGTAGCATTAAGACAAGGGATAGTTTGCAGGAATTTATTCTCACTAGTTCAGACATAAAACAAATGTAAAGAGAGCATTTCTGTTTAAAAAGTGGCTCCTGTGGCAGAAATTTTGGACTGCTCCATATGAGACAGCTCTAACCTTGGCTCAAGCTCAGAGTTCCTGCATGGAGTATTGGGCAACTGAAGATCTCCCCCTGGGAGGACACTTCCCTCTGATGCATAGTCAGGGTGGACGGAGCAGAGGTCCGCATGGTGGTGGCATTTTGACCAAACAGAGTAAACTCTGCTACCCTGGTGACAGTCCCTCCTTGGCCAATCCCTCTGTGGTCATGTACCTGCACCCAGAGGTGTGGAAATTCTATGTCTGTCATCTCTGGGCGTGGCGGAACCCCAGCTAATGACATTTTCCATTACTCCTACACTGTGTCTTCCTCATGCTACCTCTTCTAGTCCTCTAAGGCCTATTATACCAGCAAATGGGGTTGGTTCATTGACTGGTGTCACTCTTGCCAAGTAGACCTGGGTAGCTGACTTGTGGAACTTGTTCTAACTTTCCTTCAGGAGGGGTTGGGTCGAGGACTACCTAAAGGTTTATGTCGCTCCTATTTTGCCTATCAAACTGGTTGATGGCAACACTCTAGGCCACCTTGAGTTATTGGAGTTAACCTCCAAGCTCTGCCTCGAGAGGAGGCAGATCCAACCCTTGGTTCTAATTACACAACCTGATCAGCGAACAGAGGATTTATGTTGAAAGTGAAGTATATGAAGAGGTGTCTAGCTTGTTGTGGCATTAAACCAGTCTAGCTTGGGATGGGAACAGACATAGTAGACTGCAGAGCATTCCTAAGTTCTTCCCATGTGTGAGCCCTTTCTGGTGAGACAACTAGTTCTTTTACCCGAGAGGTTATATCATCAGGCTAGTTGAAGCTATGCTCTTTCCTCTTCTGTTCTTGACACGCTGGCTTAAGGCTCCTTAGTCTGTTGGTCCCTCAAGTAAACTGTACAATGTATTAATTGCCTCCACTAATCTCAAAAGGGTTGATGCATTTTGTCTTCTGCTAAAGTTGACCAGTAAGTGATAAAGAGGTAACCACCCGAACGTAATTAAGGCTTAGACCCTGGTCATCGTGGGATGACCTCAGTTGTGGTGCTTTTAATGGGTGTTCCTTTGTGGCCGTTTGGAAAGCATCAAAATGGTTGCCTGAAGGGGAATGTAAGAGTTATGTCCTTAACCCACCATTCTCCAATTAGTGAACAGGGACATATGTTGCCTTGCCACAACCACTGAGGTCAGACTAAGACTCTTGATTGCCTGTGTCTGCTCCAGAAGTTTACAGGAAGTATGACTGCAGCCGCTTCCATTTTTATAGCAGGAGTGTGCAAATATCATTACCAACAGGCGGTGCTTCCTATTGGCCTTTTCAAGTGTGGGTGAAGGTGATTGTTGGCTCTAAAGAAGGATTCCCATGTCGTAATTATGTCCCTATTTGTCCCCATTCCCTTTTCGGAGAACAGTGGGTTACAACACTTAATAAATTCTAAATGATTAAGTAAAAGTGAACCGTTGCCCAGATATTGCTCTTTATTTAACCCATCCCAATTGTTATGGAAATAAATACTCAAGAGACATAAAATACGGAAACAGTTGCAGCTTTACTAAGGAAATTTAAGTCATACATATGTTGCATTGTACAGGTAGATCAATTGATGTGCACGCACCCCGAAAGGGAGAGAGGAAAGGAGAGCAAGGGATGATCTGCCTGCTTGACCTACAATAGAAACCCCCAGTGGGCTGTACCCAACGTCACTTCCCCTCTTTCTCTCTGTCTCTTTCTGTCTCTTGCTCTACCAAAACACTGCAGATATAAAATAAATATAATTTAACCAGTAAACATTAAAGGTCCCATGTTATGCCCTTGTTATATCACTTAGAATCAATAATAGAGCCCTCTTTACTATACTATACTTTCCATGCAACACTGAAAGGAAACGGCTTTATATATTAAAGGTATTCATATGAACTTTAAATAATGTTGATTCAAAAGTTACTTTAACAGTAACACATTACTTTTTTATTTAAATAATTTGTAATTAACTGAGTTTCTTTTTATAATAAGTTACTTTACCTGGTTACTTTTTTCAGTAACTAGCCTAACACTTTCGATAATATACCAAACCTACAGAGATAGCTATAATTGCCGACTTTTTTTTTCTATATTTAACAACTTTTCAGACCCCCTAACTTGCATCAAATTGAGCGACATCTCCTGGCTTTTTGGTGACTTCAGTGTTGCTATTTTAGTAACTCGCTAGATTTAGCGACGTTTCAGACCATCTAGCGACTTTATTTGTATCCTAGTGACTAGCGACAAATCTATTGACTTTTTCTGCATTTCCTGGTGACTTTTAGTGACTTTTTTTTGTTCTGGCTGACGGTTGTTCTGGCTCGCGTCTGCAATGTCTGAGCTCTGCCTTTTTGTCTCTCGCTGTCTTTGCCCACAACCTGGGCCTGCTCCCCCGTCAATGCCATTCACTTGATATAATAATCAATGCTCCCAGCCAGCGCCAGGTTCTTCTTCTTCTTCATATGCTGTTTAAAGGCATCTTAATGGTGCCTGAAGTCTTCTTAGACTTGTGGGGAAACCGGAGCACCCAGAGAAAACCCACGTGATCACGGGGAGAACATGCAAACTCCACACAGAAATGCCACCTGCCCCAGCCGAGCCTAGAACCAGCAACCTTCTTGCTGTGAGACGACCGTGCTACCCACTGCATCACCATGACGCTGGAAGGAAAATTAACCTTTCCAATTGTTATTCATTTATATTCTAAAATTATTCTTAGTCTTTTTAGGAAATAAAAGGATTGCCTTATTTGTTTTTGTTTCCTTTAGGATTTTTATAATTGTTATAGGCTATAACAATTATATTATTTCGCTAATCTCTTTCATAATTGATTTTCTGTCCATTTCATACGTTTTACATTTCAAGTATTACATGTTCTATTTCCGGCGCAAGGTTTTGAGATTGTGGGTCTTTATTACAAAAACTATGAGTACTACAAAATGTTTTGTTTACATATTTGCACAAGAATAGAAGCCTATGTCTGTGTGAGGTTTTCCTCCCTCACACAACATCCATCATCATTACACATAATACAAAGTAACTCAACTTTTTGACATTATAAAAATACTTTTGTAGATATTAATTTGTTTGCTAAAGATGGGATTAACGTTAGTTTAAGAAGCAACATTTTCAAGCAACAGCAAAACATAATTTTATTCTTAATGTTGTATTATTATTTAATTTTATTTAGCATTACATGTTTGCTTTAGAAATGCCATATGTGTTATTTTAATGACATGAAACATATATACCTGCAATACCTTTATGTTTGCATTGATATGGGGGGGGGGTTATGTCATGCACGTCACGTGGTATTTATGCAAATTAGATGATGACATAATCTAGCGACTTTTATCTGTAGCAACTTCTTTTACTGAGGAAGTGGCAACAGTGGGTGACTTTCACAGAGCTGCAATAGCCTTCTTCATTAGTAAAGAGAGGCTTAAAAGGTGTTCTGCATGATCACTGAACTTTATCATAGTCTAAAACTAATGCTTAGAATGCTTAACTTTTAAAAACATGTGAATCTACATTTTTATGTTTCCAATTTCACCAAGTCAAATAATTTATGCAGTGAGAAAAGATTCAGTATTCACAAGATGCCTTCTTGCTCTTTGGTTTCTGCATTCCAGAGTTCCTCTTTTTATTTCTTTTTTTAAGTATTCTAGGTTTTTCACACTTTGTATGGTTTGAAAACATGTTTCACCCAAACAAAATATGTGCCTAGCTTAAAAAGACAGATATTACATAAGTAATCTTTTTTTCATTTATATCCCATATATATTTTCATTATTATTTAATGTAGAATTATTTATACATGTTTTTCTTTTAAATCATATGTGTGTAATTAATTATAACATAAAGCATTTGTATAATAGTATTGTGCTGTCATATTTTTTCATATTCACTCACATCATGACAATTTGATTCTAAATGTTTGTGTGTTTAGGCTGGCAGAACTCGCATCAGTGCCTCTGATCAGCAGCAGGACACTCACTCTACACTTCCACCCTCACCAAGGGATACATCATCATCTACCTGTTATCTTTGATTACTTTCACCTGTCCGTCATCTCTGTCTCCATCCACGCCTGCCTCCTGGCCCTCCACCAACCACTAATAAGGTGAGTGGAATACGTCCCCTCACTGATCTCCATTCACGATTTAGACTAGCAGAAGAAATAATTATACATTTTTTTAAGCATTTAGTTTATTTTTCAGATATTAACATTTGATCTTAAATGTATAGTGGGATGTGGAATAGTTTTAGTTTTTTCCCAAACATTAATGGTCTATTTATACACGACTGGTGAAAAGAGCCATACTGTATACTTTCATAGTTTTTGTACTATCTACATGTAAATGGGAAGGCTTTCAAATGCAGGTGAAAATAAAATTAACCATTTAAAAATATAAGCCTCTCCATCAGTTCTACCTCTGACCATAGCAACTAACCAGGTACTCACTAGTCAAATGCTAGTCAGTGTTTGCAGATATTGTGCATTAATTTATTTGAGTGGCATCACTGATTTATGCTAATTGCTGTTGTTTTGTCATCAACATATTCCCTGCTATACTCATACATTTCTGCCAGGGTGATAACAATGTTGTAAGGACTCAGGTCCTTTGTGCCACCTCTGTGTTTTTTTTTTTGTTGCAATTAAAAAATGTTTACCTATGGCCTCTTGGTTGTCTACCTCCTCTGCATTTGGATTTACTGAAGCAAGGTAGCTCACTCTTTAACACCAGTACAGAGTTAAACCAGAGGCCTGGGTTTGATCCAGCTCATGCTGGATCATTACAAATGTTTTCATTTATTCTACTTCTACAGTTAACAAATTTCCTTTCAAAAAGTAAAAAAAAGAAATTCATACTTTACTTTACATAATGTGTCATGACTGAAGGCTGAACTTGAAGCATTTAAGAACCTTTAAAGCATTTAAGAACTTTGACTTTGCATATGTTGTTAGCAAATGACCGCACTATAGAATTTGTGTAATCTAATTGCATTAGAAATCACATGGCCATAGTGCTATCTATGAAGTCCAAAACAGGTAAATTTAAAATGCCTATTTGTATTGTAAGTGCAAAGGTTTTTTAGCATAGCAAAGTCAATTTTTTGTATTTGTTTCAATATCAAAAGATTCAATAAAGTCTTATTTTAATAAAATATACTTTTATACCAGTTTGGTTCAGTTTATAATAAACATTAACTGTCAATGTTAGGCATAAAACTTAATTTTGTTTGGTTTGTTTCTATTTAATTAAACTGAAATGTGGTCTTTATCATGGAAATTTCAGCGTTCTGAATGATGTACTCTCACTTTCAGATCAAAGATCTTTTCGATACCTTCTGAATCTAAAGCTTTCAAATCAAAGATGTTTGTCAGCTTTCATGATGTGTAATAGATTTCCAAAAACAGAGCTGTCAGTATCCTATAAAAATACTCAAGGCAAACGTTTAATAATGAAGCAGCCTGCAGAGTTTATTGGCTTGTCAAATTGGACCTTATGTTTTTTTGTCAGCCATGTTCAAGTGACATTTTCAATGTATGGATAATAACATTCTGCTAATCCATTTATTAACAGTAGTACACACAGACATGCTGTGTCACAATCACATGACTGCTGTATATCTTTCTACTGAGAGATAAAATGCTGAAATTCCAGAACTGAGGATTTTGAATGGGAAATGGCGTGAAAGAGTCCTTGTGGTCATTTTAATCACGTTTTTTTTTTCAGACAGACACAGGGCATAATCCAAGGGTCTTTTAAAAGTATAGAGATACCTGACGATCCATTTATAGCTTCTTAACTTGCCTTGTTTGTTTTACTGTAGCTTTGCACGCAGTGGGAAGGGGACATGGCTTGGTAAAAGCTCTGCAGAAAATGACACTCCACTCTCTGCCAAGTCTGTGGAGAATCTGATGTTCGGTGCAGGGTACTGCAAACCTGTTCCAACAGAGGTGAACACACACACACCAACATAAAAAAATTGTATCAAATTCAACCTCTTGATCTCTGTTTTACTTGTAAGTTCACAATCATTCATCTGACTCCCCTTGAGTTACAAAGGTTTTACTGTTCCACTGGTTTATAAATAAGCACATGAGACTTGTATACCTCCTAATAAATACTCTCAAGCGGTCAATAATGTACGTATCAAATCCGGCGGTGATTTGCATGGATTAAATATGGTTAAAGGTACGGGGGGTTGGGACTGGGGTACCATGGTAAAAATGACTCCAAATGAAAAGTGAGTTAATTGTAGTTGTCTTCTAAACTGTCATCGTCATCTGTCATCACATTTTTTACTGGGCAAACCACATGCTTGATATGTGTGTGTCACATTTTGAACAACACGTCAGATTATTTTCAATAATGTTGTCGTAAAAAGATATACAGGTTCTGGAGTCCACAAGCCTATACAAGGAGATTTACGATAGCAGCCAAACTTATATCCTAACTGTTTGTTCATGTTTAAAATGTATGTGGTGCCATGTTGCCAGAGAGCTAGCTGATGAACTGTTTCTGTGCTGGGAGGGATCCGAGCCTTTGCTGCTCCCTGACTGTAAGAAAAGGTTGCCTGGCCACATATAAAGCCCCATCACTAACTGTCGTTAGATCCAGGCTCCAAAACCCTTTTTGTTTAACTTGGTTTCAGGGGAAAAATAACTTTTTTTTATCTTTCATAATTTATTTCCTTAAGTGATTTGACACTTAATGGTGACTCCTTTTTTGCCAATGTACAGCTTATAAAGTTTACAAATAAAGTTTGTGAGCTTTGGTATGGTTTCTTCATCCCAAGCAATGCATGCTTTCTCTTGCCTGTGGAGATTTTCATATAGTCAGGAAATGGCAGTGAGCTCGCTGGCCTTGGTATGGGTCCAGGTTTACACCCCCCTGCAGGGTGCTTAATTAAGAACATACTGCACTGAAGGGAGCAGTGTTTGATCGTGGTAACGAGCAGGGCTCCAAGGAGCCAACAGCACTCTCACTCTATTCTCTTTAAGATCTGAGACCCCACGTTAGTGCTTATGGTTTGGAGCAGTGTTGTTTTTGTCAGGCATCTTTAGTCTTAGTCTTTTTGACATAAAATGATTTTAGTTTTAGTCACATTTTAGTCATTTCAAAATGAAATAGTTTTAGTCACTGCAAATTCTAAATGACTAGACAAACAACTCAAAATACTTTAGAAATGTATATTTTATTTAAAAATCCCTGTAAACTACTATTAACAACACTCAATGAATAGAGGGGAAATTATCCTCTTGTTTTCAGGTGTTTGTGGCACACATGACCTGTTGGAAAGATAAAAGAACATTCATTCATTCATTCATCTTCATGTCGGCTTTCTTCCCTTTCGGGGTCGCCACAGCAGAATGAACCGCCAACTCTCTGGCATATGTTTTACGTGGCGGATGCCATTCCAGCCACAACCCATCGCTGGGAAAGATAAAAGAACAATTTTAATGAAATAATACTTAATAATTACGTTAAATAAGGATATGATAATGTTTCATAAAAGAGAGAATGACTAGAAAATTGTACCACTACATTAATTTGGATTAATGTACATCTACAAATGTGTTCTGTACTTTTACAAAAACACCAAACCACTCCCAAAGTGTTAATTTATTAATATACATGTAGATGGTGGCAGCATACTCACAAGATTATGTGTTAAAGTCATCCATCCATCCATTTTCATGTCGGCTTCTTCCCTTTCGGGGTCGCCACAGCGGAATGAACCGCCAAATCCTCTGGCATATGTTTTACGCGGCGGATGCCCTTCCAGCCACAACCCATCGCTGGGAAATATGTGTTAAACCGTCTAAAAATTAAGTGACTTCATTCAACCCAAAGCTCACCTAGTGTTCCAGCAACAACAGTGTTCCAGCAACAGACTTATCAGCTAATGCAACGGATTCTAAAATCTTGCGCAGTGAGAGTTCTAACTTCTCATGATATTTGCTAACTTAAAACAGATATAATTCAATCAATAATATTTATAATAATATAATATTTATAATATTTCAGATAATCCTCAATTAATGATTTAAATTGATGCACAGCAAACATCCCTCTGTTATTCCCTAAAACAAAAGTACATGTTTTAATTAAATTCAATTGTATTACATGAGTGCAGTTTAAAAATCACATAGACTATAAAACAACAGCTATTTATACAGCCCCAGACAAGCAAATAAATTAAAGTATTTTTTTTTAAATTCTGAAGCATTTTTTTTTGTTGTTGATTTGAACCCCTGTGGACCGGCTGGTTTCGACCGGATCAGGCTGTACTTTCCACATTGAAGCCAAACCAACATTTGCTAGGATATACCATTTTCATAAAATATCATTAATACACACAGCCCCAGATACATGCAGGCATAAACATTTATTATTTGCTTTTTTAAGTTTGAGGTGTCAAATCAGGATTCTTTTTGGACATGAGCTCCACGTCACTCTAGGACCAAATTCGGACTAGTTTGGATTCTCGTTAGCTAATGAAGTTAGCAGTCTATTTTGACCTGGAGTTTTGTGCACAACTTTAGGCTTGCTGAGAATTATACTTTGCTAATTCTCAAATAAGAAAGAGAATTCTTGCGCATCTCAGGGTCACTGTAGGCGCAGAAACCTTGTGTGCTGCTCAATGTGTTTTGCTTTGGTTCTTGGTTATCCTCTGGGAAGATGGATTGCCAAATAAAAGTCCAGAATACACTACTTCAACTCCTGCTTCATTTATTTGACACTTTCCTTATAACTCGATCAACATTACATTCAAGCCATTAGACGTAACCACCTCCCTTCTCTCTTTCCCTCAATCTCACTGTTGCCAACTCTCCGGTAAGAAAAGTCACTATAGGCTGGCCCAAAAGTCGCTAGTTGATGTCATCACCTAATTTACATAATACCATGTGATGTGTGACGTACATTCCCTACTCCCAATGTATTTTTATCAATAAAAACATATAGAAGTATTGCAGGTACACATATTTCATGTTGTTAAATTAACACATATGGTTTTATAAAACAACACAAAACACAAGCTCTTTTCCGCGTGATAGCCAGTACAAAAATGTATTTTTGCTCGCTCAAATACATTTTTATACCCGAGACGAACATTTCATCGATGAATCGCAGTTCATGCGCAAGCAAATAAACTTTTTGCGTCCTCCAAATTGGACTTTTTGCACTCAGAATTGTGATGCTAAATACCCTGTATTTTTCATCCTCAACACTCATCTGCTCCAGGTTGAGAATCACTGCTTTAGTTGCGCAACAATCTCATGACATTTAGCTAGCACACTTTCAAAACCGATGCTGTGATTGGAATGGAACTGTTCATTGACAGTTTGTTGCAGTATGTGGGCCTTGCAGGAAAGATGTTCATGTGGAAGTAACGTTAATCTCGTGGCAGCAAACTTAATACGAGCACCGTAAGTCATTATCATTAGAAAATGATATATTTCGTTGTTTTCCCAGCAACGGGTTGTGGCTGGAAGGGCATCCGCCGCATAAAACATATGCCAGAGAGTTGGCGGTACATTCTGCTGTGTCGACCCCAAAGGGAAGAAAGCCGACATGCAGATGAAAGATGGATATTTTGTTGTCATCGTTGACAAAAACACCACTGGTTTGGAGTGAACATCAGAATGTGGTGGTTTAAAATCTCCCAGAATCATTTTCAAAAAGATCTAGAAGATATTATGGGTGCTAACAATGAAGGGAATATATGCATACCTTTGCATTTGGACTGTAGAGATATCAACAGCTCTAGCATTGGGTCAAAAAAAATTTCAACTACAGTTAGAAAAAAAACTCAAGCAGATTTCAAATTATTTAAAATAAGGCAAAGGAACCCCAAATTTGCAGTTTTGAGAACACTACTTGATAATTAATTTGAAAAAAAAAATTGTTGTTTTTATGAGACCCTTTTAAGCATTTATACAATTTTAACAAAAACTAAACATTGAACCATGTTTACAATTGTAATAGAGTAATTAATTTTTTTAACTGATTACAGAAATGTTTGTACATATGAAATATTCTAAAATCACTTGATGTTATAAAGTAAGCCACCTGAAAACATAGAACAGATGTCTGAGAGTGAGAGAAGTCAGCATGCATCTGTTTGAGTGACTTAACTGATTGAGTGACTTAAGCATTACAGATTTAATGATAGACTTCTGCATCCTCTTTACACCTCAAACACAAAAAACGGAGGTCCCAAGCATGCAGGAAAGACACATTAGAGGCATGAAAAACACATGAAAAAGATACACTTTTAAATGAATTCATATACGATTATAATAAGCTTGCTTCTTCAGGTCAGCGCTGTGATGTAATGTCATTGCCTGAAGTGACCCTCAAGGGCTAGTTTCATCGATAACAACATATGAGTATTTTTAGAAGTGGTCAGGAGGAACAGATTTATAACTTTGACAGGTTCAACACAATTTTATTTCATTTTAAATGGCTTTTCTTTTAGGTTTAACTTGTACTTTGAGAAAATAACTGTCTTAGTATTCAAGAAATGATGATAGTAAACATCATTTTAAAAACAATTAAAGAGTAATTTCTTAGAATAAATAGACTATGTGATTTAAAATAAAATTGTTAATGTAACATAAAATAAAGATATTTACAACTTATTTAATCTATCATTGCTAATTGCATAATTTTATTATTTTAATTTCACATACTCTTTATTAACATCAGACTGTCAATTCCAGTGTTTCCAATGTTAATTCCTATATAAATTTCAATTGTCCAATGTAAATTCCAATGCAATGTTTTTCTTAAGCAAGTGATTTTCTCTGGCTCCTGTGTGTAAGTTCAATAATGCCATGTTAACAGAGATTAGTAAGATCTTTACATTTATTTTCCTAATGTACTTCCTACTCTATAGAACAGGGGCCTGTACCATGAAGCCGGATTAACTGGTTAGCCAGCTAAGTTTAGGATTAGTTTGCACCAATCCTGGATTTTAGGTACCATGAAAGGATCTAGGATTTAATCCATCTTTGTCACCCTGGTTATTTACGCCACACGGCTAACCTGCTCCAGACCAGGTTCTGTTCTGTATTAGAGATCGCATGCTTGCGTTTGTCCAAATCAGTGTTTAAAAAAGTAACTTTTAAGTGACTTAATAGTAGGGTCTGTAGCATTGTGTTCACATTTTCTTCACAATCCTGCGCAAATTGTTAAACAAACACTTAATTCGAGGCGAGTATTTAAAGACAGACTAAATCTCTAAGCATTTTCTGACACGTATTTGCACGAAAGATCAAGGTTCCCGTGGAAGAAACAGCTTACATTTGCGAGCTTCTCCACACATACACAATGTGACATGTAGCAGTCCCTCCCTTACTGATGGGGTGTTATACGTCTAACCTGCTCCAGACCTTAATTTTATCTGCTGCTACGATTATTTTGAATTGGGGTCACATCTTCAAAAAAAAAAAGAAAAACAATTATATAGACCTTTTAAATGTAAACATACATTTGTAGAAAAATAATAATTTAATTTATATTATAATACAGCCATAAACCATCACATAAAAAATTAAAAGGTATTGGAATTAACACGGCAAAAATATGCCATCGTTATCAAACGCACATCCCTCAAGGCAGGATCACATCACTATCGCAGGATACTCAATTTTACATTAAATCGAATGTGCTTCTTTGATATTTTCTTCCAACAATCTCATCTAGCTTTGGCAGCATCCACAGCATTACTATGACACAAAAAAATATGTAAAATATAAAATACTCATCGTATTTTCTAACTTTAATATCTTGCTCCTCCACCCACAGAGAAAAAAAAAACTATTTGGCTCTGTCCATGTTCTTCATGATTGGTTATTCGGTGAAAATATCAGTCGTTTATGTGCATTCGTCAGTGAACTAATCTTAGCTTCAGGATCAAAGCCTGACTTGACAAAGAGAGTTGATGAGCGGTTTCATGGTACCGATTAAGCCTTATTGAAATTATTGAGTTTTGTCAAGTCAAAACCTATCCGGTAATTCTGAGTTTGTTAAGCCACGTTCACGGTACTGGCCCCAGAGGGTTTTAGTTTATTTCTCCTGACATTTGAGATGTTCGTTTATCAAGTGGCAACACAGTTTTGTCCCATTTGTTTTCAGTTTAAACTAACAAGTGACAAGGTTCAGCTGCATTTTACCCATTGCAGCTTAAAATTTCATCTAGAAATTTGGTCACTATAGTTTTACTTTTAGAGCCTTACTGATTATTGAAAATACCAGAAAAAAATGTCAACAAATTTGACATTAAAAAAACATATGTTTACATGAAGTGAACATAGATCTTTATATATCCACTACTACTTCCTGCCAGCAGGAAGTCTGTGTGTCGTTCTTCTTTAGTCAGTGCCACGTTTGCACACTTCTGTCAATTTACTGCTGGGAAACGGAGAGAGTAGAGTTTTACTCTGTGTTTGATCTTCATCTAACGATTTGGCTTCAGGCTCACCAGAATGTAAATGTGAACATATAGCTTCTCTTCAGTATTAACAAACATCAGCCCAGATGTAAAGTAGTAGAGAGTCAATGAAAGAGATTGTGAGAAACTCATGTTGTACCCAAAATTTTACCTATTTAAATAAAAATCTAGCACCCATGTCTGTCTAACCTAAATGCACACAGAAGTGGCCACACCATAATTATATTTAGTTTTATATTATATTATTTTTATATTTTGTGTGCATTTTTGTTCTCATCCACATATGAATATTTGATACTGAGAAATCTCCAATTATCAAAGAAATAAATTCATAAATAAGTTTTTTCATATATATTTTTTTAGGAAGATGCTTTTAGAATTGTGTAATAGTTCAGTACCAGTGGACCTTTTTTTTTATCAATTGTGGCTTGCTAATTCAATTTAAGAGAAGTCAGATCTGTGTGGAAATCCCATCACTATAGTGGGAGATTATAAATCGATGTTGTCCCAAGAGGTGGTAGATCTGTAATAAATTAAGTTAAAAAAAAGTATTTGTACTCTGAAACTTTTTCAAGTTGTTTTATTGTTTGTTTCAGCTGTTACATATCAAAATGTCAGGCACTTTTTAGTTTACCAGACCATGACAACTTTATGACAGTCATGCTGTGTTTTCACAGAATACAAAGATGAACTATATTAAATAAAAATGTAATTCAATTGTTTTATCCTTTTATGATTTTATGTCTTATTATTTTGTTCTTTGATTGTCTTATTGTTCCAGATTTATTACTGTTTTATATATCTTTGTATTTTAGTTAGTAGCACACTTTGGTCAGCTACTGTTGTTTTAATAGGATCTATAAATAAAGATTGACTTTTAGGCCTGTTTCAGTCTTGTGCTAATAAATAATATGTCCATAATAAACCCATCTAAAAATATGCAGGTACTTTTGTTCACATTCAAGTTTTTGTTACTAGTGATGTGTTTGACACACACATGCAATTTCAAGGGCATTCAAGCACTTAATTTAAAACTACAAACCCTTTCCAAACTCTCTGTTTAGTGTTTATGCCATCTGCTGAAATGCATGTGATGGGAAAGTCTGAGATGCAATTAAAGCTGAACTTTCTGTGTGTGTGCAGGGAAGTTTTTATGTGCCGTCGGAGAGCTGTCTGCAGCGAGCGTACACGTGGCACCGGCGCATCTGTAAACTGTTGCTGTTGGCTCAGAGGGCACTGTGCTCCTATTACACCACACTAATGAAGGAGATCCCTCAACTGAAACAGGTCCACATGGGTACGAAACACCACACAAACTTGTAAAACTTCTTCTTGTTATATCAAACTTGTTATTAACAACTGATCAGAACTTGCACTGTGTATAGTTTCTCAAGCTGTTCTTTAAAAATACTGTTTCTAGTCATTAGTTTTAAGTCAACAAATCAACAGGATGCATCTTAAAGGTTGTGATTATGTTTAGGACATTTTCAGACTATTTAGGTGTAATTATGTAGCATGTAAAGTACACAATAAAGTCTAGAGTTGAATTCTCTAACATGAACTCTGTTCTGTGTCTATATTTGGCCCTTCTCTAAATAAAGTAAAATTTAAATGTATTAAGTTTTTGTTACATTCAAAATAATATTTCCTTTCGTAGTGTTAATATACTTAAAAAATAGTTTTCAGCAACATTTTTTTCAAGTTTTGTTTAGATAAAATGTTTTAATATTCTATCCAGAGAAGGACCAAATAAACTCTGAAAGTTAATTTGTGACAGATCAACTGATTCAATTGGCCACTATAAGCTATAATATAAGTTATGTATATTTGCATTGATCTGGACCCTTTCCAAACGCATCTGTACTAAAGCCGCCTTGACTAGCTTTGCAAAAGTTTAGGGTGATTTAATCAGTCTGAAGTGGAGAACACAGCACTGGTACTTTTACCGTCGAAGCAGAACCAAAGCACAAGTTGTAGAGTTGCAAACCAATCACAATAACAGATTAATGAAACCATATGCCAGAGAGTAAGTATCTTGAAGGAATACCTGTGAAGGTCTTGGTGCATGGTGCACTGATCTAGAACTAATCACAACCGACTCTAGTATTCTGGGGACTAAAAAGAAGTGGATGTAAAAAAAAAAAAAAGCAAGCACGAGCTGAGTCATGTTATCAGAGCAAGTCCGCAACTTTCAACTTTGCAAGCTTTCTTGGAAACCCACCAAAAGACCCAGATAAGGCTTGCCGGTAGCATCTGCACTCCACTAATCCAAGGAGGTCTCATTCAAAGATACCAGAAGCTGATTTCATCTGGTACATTGTATCCAAAATCCAAAATTGGTCTTTGGTGTAAGGTGGTACTGGTATTTTCTGAAGGTCGGAAGCCAACTACTAGTGGTCTTACACAGCAGGGGGTGGAATGGAGTCCACAGTGCAATTTCCTCCCTTCTTGGGCTGGCTTTTGCTTGACCTCTAATTAAAGTAATGCTGGGGGAACCTATGCTTAGTGTCCTATTTTTGACTCATTTTTTTGGACCATCTGGTTCTGGGAATCTGGCAAGTTCTCTCTGGCATTGATGGAGGCCCTGCAGCTGAGTATCCCTCTTTCATTGGGCCCATGACGTAGCCAAATGGGGACACAGGCGCATCAACAGCCCTCTTCTTCTTGGAGCTTCTCCGCCACAAATGATGCTCCTGGACAACTAAGCTGAGCATTGAGCAGCAAAGGGGCTCACCACCCTAGGCTGCAACTCCCTCATGCATAAATGGTTAATATTTTCAAACCACTGTTCTGTTAAAATAAAAATCTAAAATGTTGACAAAACTCACACATGTCGCTGCCATTATAAAATGATGCAGTAGTGTCATAAAACTAATACATTTTATATTTGCGTTCCATTGTTCAATAATCAATTCTTTCTTATTTTCATTTTCAGTGGAGATTCCATTTGAAGAAACATTGAATCAGCTAACTACTGAACTGCAGGTATGACAATCCATTTTTTTAACAGTTGATAGTAATGGTGATTCTAAACATCAACCTACCTTTGATTAAAATGGTGCTCTCTTGATTTATCTCTAGTTACAGAGCAGTCATGAGAAGGTGGCTGAACAGATCAGTACAGACCTGACTCATCTCTGTGCTCAGCTCTCATCTCTCTGGAATCAGTTTCTGGATGCAACTGTTCCCAATCCACAAATCCACTCATACCTGGCCGAGGAGCATCACACACTCAGAGTGAGAGAATTCTGCAATGCAATTAAAATACTTTGTGTAAACTTTGCAGCAAAAAATTAAGTTTAAATGTATAATGTTTCAGAAATTGTACAAAAACTATACCCGTAAAAACATGCCACATACATCTACCATTAGTTAGTAAGTTATAACTAAGAATTATTTATTAAATATTTTATATTTAAAGTGACTCTTAAAAAACACTTTTCGGGAAGTATTCATAACACCTCTTTTCCTCTGAAGTAATTCAATAAAAACATGTTTTCTTTTTGTTCATTAATTCTAATATACTGTAATATTTAGTATCTTGCTGTTTATATTTTCCACATATTGGATACCATAAATGTAGATTCAACTGTAGTTCAATTGGTTATCTAAGGCATTACACAGTTTTATCAGTATTCACATACAGTATACAGATTATTATAAATCAGCCTCTGAAAACAAGTGATCAAAAACCAACATAGTATATTATTTTTATCATTTGTATTTCATTCTTATTGTAATCTAAATGTTAACAAACAGTAGTGTTGTTCCCCCTGCCCCCTACCAGGGGTGGACTAGTCTAGTAGTGCTATATTACTACATGTTTGAATTTCTGCAGGTCAGGAGATTTTCTGAAGCATATTTCTTTGCTGAACATCCCAAAGAGTCTTCGCTCACATTTCAGGAGGAGCTGTGAGTCTTTAACTTTGCATCCTATGAGATTTTTTAACTTGAAAACCCAGCTGGTACCTCAATGTAAACTTCACTTAAAAGTCCAAAAATTATGTGAGAAGTTGGTAAAAAAAATGCAAAATCAAACTGATCTCAAAACCTTGACGATGCAATAAAAACATGTAAAACATGGTATGATTACAATCTAAAAATAGTAAAAAAAAAAAAAATGTCTATTCTGAAAACAGATCATGTGAGGTCAACCAGATCTGCCTGGAGTAGCTGAAAATGAATTTGATGAAATCTATCATGTGTCTCTGGTGATCATGGTTAAAACTTTGCATGGTTAAAACTTTTCACAGCACATCTAGAAACTTATCAGAATAGCAAACTTACAGTGAGAGAAACAAGAAAAGGTAACATCATCAGAAGCAATTTTTCTAAATGTCCCCATCAGTATGTAATGTCTGACACCAGGTCTGTTGACTTGGTTGCCAGGGGATGGTAGGGGGGCTGGGTCTTAGTTGGGGCTAGGATAAGTTAATGGTCGGGAGAGGATGTACGTCACTGAAAGGCATCTAAAAAAAACGTCATAAATTGTAATTAAAATCTAAATTCCGTCAATTTAAAATTGATTTGACAAAAATATAACATTGATTTAATGTCAAGTTGGTGTCAAACAGATGGGCCAAATTATACAAAAATGAAACGTACTTTCTTTTCCCAAGCAGCACAGCAATTACAATACAACCAAATTTAATTTAAAATCATGTAAAACAGAATGGTGTTCAAGTCTTGACTAATGTTGATGTTAAATTGATGTGACTGGTGGGGACTTATGTTTAAAGTGTATCAAAATGGAGATCACAAAATTAAGTGAACATTCCCTTAAACTGTGTTTTACCATGCATACTCTGCTGACTTGTTTAAAATGTTCAAACATTTGACATTGTTTTTGTAATTATTGTAAAAAGTTGCTACTGACTTCCATATTCTATGCCAATGCAAAATGGGTTTTAGATGTCATACGTTTTTAAATTAATAAATAAAAGTGATAAGTTAAATCATATCTTGTTAACATTCAACTGATGCTGTGCTTTAACATTTCCATATTGAACTGTATTTTGTTAGCATTAGTGGCATATTTAGTGGCATTAGTTTGTATGTGTGGCCTTTCATTACAGGATCAATGGGCATGCACATCTGGCCACAGATATGCGCAGCTCGGATTATCTGATCAGAATGCCTCCCCTTCCTGTGGAATGTTTGGACATTGATGGAGACTGGAGAAGTCTACCAATAATCTTTGAAGACCGATATGTGGATACACCCTGTTTAGGTGAGAAGGAAAAGTAAACTTCCCAATTGCAGGGCATCCACTTTCTCATTTGCTGAAAATTCTGAACAACCAAATAACCAATAAAGCACAATAACCAACTCTGGCACTTTTTGAAATTGACAAAAAAAATATTTTGGCATATTTTAGGACTGTTCAACATTATTAATATGATTTGCCCAGAATGGTATTTGAATTAAAATTCAAACTAGAAACAGTTTTCTTGAGAGGCAGCATTGCACCTTCATGCTATAGTGATGTTTAAGTTTCCAACCTAATTTATAATATACATAAACATGAGATTGAGAGATCACTTACTATTTTCTATGTGTTCTAGACTACAACATCCATGAGTTAAATCATACACTATTGAACTCTGAGTCAATCACGATGGACAACCATGATACCAGTCAAGTTGATGGGATCCAAGACTCATGTTCAACAACCTGTGAGGAACCTCAACCTGAAAACTGTATGAACCTTCCCACAAATATGATCCTGGTTGGCCAACTCGGTGGGATAGATATTGATGAATGTGAATGTATTACAATGAGCCAAACAACAGGCCATCCTGAAATGGAGGAAGGATTAAATCATATTTGTATCTCTGTAGATAGTAATAACACAATAGACCAAAATGACCAGAGGATGACTACTTGCCAAAAAGAAGCACATCAAACAAAGTTTAACAGCGGACAGATGTCACTTCAAGTTCCTGCAGATGCTGAAGAACTAGACCACACCAGCCTTGAGAGCTTTGTCTTTTTTCCAAATATTAACCAGGAAAACTGTCTTGGAATTGACGGAAACATTGGAAGTCTGAATGATGAACCAATTATGTTTTTAGATGACACATGTATTAAAATACATAAAGCAGAGAATGAGACCAAAAGTATCTTACCAACTAAACTGTTAAGCACCAGTTTAGTTTTAACAGACACTTCAGTTGTGTCCCTTTCTCAAACTGTGCATCATAACCATAGTTTGTCCGAGACTCCGCTGAGGGGTCAGTTTTTTGGGGGGATAAAACTAATGAACCGTTCTTCCTCTGTGATCTCAGACTCTGGAATTGAGAGTGAAACAAGCTCTGTAGCGTGGACCCAAGAAGGTCGAGGAAAAATCACAGGGGGCCGAGATATCTTACAGAACTTGGCAAGGTTTCAGACAAGAGATAAGAATTCTTTGGAGAGCCTCCAAACGGAAAATCATGACAGCCTTCCTAGTGCCACACAGGCCTCTTTGACCTCGATCAGCTCACTTCCTTATGAAGAAGATGAAGAGAAACAGCTAAACACATTAACCAAATCTGCCTCAGCACCACAGATCAGTAGCCCAGATGAAATAGGTGATGAACATGAAAAAGTCAATCAGGATGAAAAAAATGTTTGTGGGGTCAATCAGCTACTGAAAAGAGAGGAATGTACAAATGAACAGAATAAAATTGTTCCATGCATTACTAGTGATTGTAATTATCATACAAACGAAATGGAAAACATGAAAGATTGTCTTCATAAAAAACTAGAGGCTGTCGATGACTTGAAAAAATGTATAAACTCTACACAGGATGACCTAAATCAATCAATCAATCAGGAGAAGATCCAGGTTTCAATGGGCCATCAGTTGAAGCAGCATGAAGACATTGTCTTTGAGATGACGACTGACTTTCTTGAGAAAAATAACCAAACAAGCATTCCGATGAAGAGTACTGCTCAAAAGCCAAACCTATTGAGACATATTGAGGAAAAAGCCTTAGAGGTACAGCCAATTGTTCAAAGTGTTTTAAATAAAAGTGGTAACCAAATAATCATTCAGGAGAAAAGGACCATTCCTGTGGTTAATCAGACAAGAAATGAGAAAGAAACAAATGAAATGCACACACAGTTTCTCAGTGATTCTAAGGAGTGTGTTGACCCAAAAACAAATAAGGATTTGACAAAGAGGACTGTTCTTGTTGCCAATCCTTTGAGGGAGATGATTGCTGATGATGTGCAACCAAATATTTATAGTGTTCATAGGGATGGAGGAATCCAAACAATCGATCCAGAGATAGACATACACGAGTTGGCCAATCTGGAAAGAGCAGATATTACTTGTCCAGACATGTTAGTTTACCAGCAGTTTTTAGATAACAGTGTTGCAAACTCCACAGTGGAGAAATTAACTGAATGCTCAGACTCATGCCAAGAAAAATTGCCAATTGAAGAGTATTTAAAAGTTTTGACAACCAATCCTGATATGTATAGATATGATCAGGAATATAGAGAATGTGGCAATGTGCTTATCCAGCACCAAAAGGACTTGGATGGCCTTAGTGTACGTCAAATTAATTTGCAAGAACTGGAAGATGTACGTTTGGAGAGCGTTCTGGATTTACAAACCAACGATGAGAGCACTAACAGATTTTCAGCTAATGAGAAAGAAAGAGCAGCTGATCTCACTCAGCTACCAACCAAGGAGAGAGAGGAGCAGAACAAAGCAAATAAAATGCCAAGTACAGGTTTGGCATTTGTTAATAAAAAGGTGGTGGAGGTTGTGAACCTGTCTGTGTCATGTGCACCCACATGTCTACCATTCTCATCTGTACTTCGTGATTCACCTTCGGTTAGTGGAATCTCTGGTCGGCAAGCCACATCCCCCATCACTCATCAACCCCTGGGCTCTTTTGGAATCATGTCTTCCAACTCCTTATTCAGTTCAAACCAGGAAATCAATGAAAGCATGCTTAAGTAAGTATTTGTTTATTTATAAAATATATGTTTATGTTCCAGAATTAATGTTGATCAAATTAGTCCTCTTTCAGTCTTTAGCCATTGTTTTCCTTTTTCATATATAACCACGATTGATTGAATTCAGTTTTGTACTTTTAGCTGCTCGAAGTAGAAGGGTGTAGATGCTATCTTAATATGAAACTATTCTTGCTAAATTTTTAGAATGATCTATATTAATTTATTCAATAGGGGTGGTACTGTATGTTGCACAGCTGTTTCTCACTCAAAATCTGCCAATGTGTTCCTTTTCAAAAGAAAAAGGAGTTTATGTGGACAAGCAGATGTTGAATATACGTCTTAATTAAACTTTTACAATGTAAAAAAAGTATCATAACTATTAATAATGCCTTCAATTTATATTGCGTTTCTCCACATGCTCAAAGACACTTTACAATTTGTACAGCATTATTCATTGGCTAGCTTATCGCTCACATTCACTGGTTGTAGGCTACCTTGGTAGCCATCAGCATTGCAACCACACCGTAACATCCAGACTTTTTAAGACTTTGTTTGTTTGTTGAATTTAAAAGAGGATATTTATAAGAAAGTTGAAACCCAGTAGCTGTTCAACTAAAAAAAAATATATTATTATTAATAATGACAATAATATTATTATTATTTTTAATTCTATGGTTTGATTTTTTGTATTACATGGACATCTTTTTTACAGTTTTTGATTGTTGTCCTGTAGTTTTTATAAGGCAAAGGAAGCCTTTCTTAGCGAGCTGGTGTTCAGAGGAGCCCTCTATAGTGATCTACCATCCCTCGCTTCTCAGCATCCATACTTTCCACCAGAGGAAGATGACACAGAGTTTGAAGATGGGATACACCTGGTCGTGTGTGTCCATGGACTTGATGGTAACCACTACAACTTTTGACTCCTTGATTGATACAAAAGCTAAATAATAATTTGTTAAAACTATATGAAATAAAACCTACTTGTTTAATCAGTCGCAAACACACCACCGACACATCACAACTAGAGTAAAGGAATGTTTTAATTTTGAAGCTAAAAAGTGACAAAAAATGTATTGTAATGATATTTAATGTAATATGCAGCATGTGTGCTCTATAAACAAATGAATGTATTATCTTTTTTATTCAATAAAAGAGGTAATCTAAAGTGAACATTTATGTTTGGTTTTCTTTTTACTAGGTAATAGCGCAGATTTGAGGCTGGTCAAGACATTTATTGAGCTTGGTCTGCCAGGATCCAGACTCGACTTCCTTATGTCGGAACACAACCAGGTGAACTTTTCACGAATTGGCACACTCATCCAAATTACTCTTGTGGTCAGTCATATTATGATTCAGGATTTCTGTCATTAGGATGTCTTTATTAATCTTTATTGCCAAGTGTGCATGTGCCAGCGCACACACACACACTGTTACGTTTTAAAGATGATCAACGTCTAGGATAACATGGCAACATTTAAAGATGTGGAAATTGAAGTGAAATAAGGAATTAATAAGAATGAGGAAAACACAACCTAACAGGCCCTGGGAATCTCATTTATTTCGGCGACAACACCATCACCATAATGCAAATAAATCCATATACATAAACACAACAAGAAGTTATCTATTTACAATATGCACAAAACAACAACCACAAAACACAGAGGGAAAGACGAGAGATGCCAAAGACTCCATACTGTGCAATCTAACTAAATGAAATAAACACTCTTATCTAAACAAAGTTAATTTAACAAATGTATTACATATTAACACAAAAGACTTCCAGATGGAATCAATGCTCTAAATAAGTTTCTTGTTACATTCTATTACAACTTTTTAATACCCTTCTAAACTGATGGTCTAGACAGAGGTAACCACTTGAACTCACACCCAATATTTATCACATGACGCGCTTAACTGTCCTCTTTTCGTAGGCGAGAGATTGAAGTAGCAAGCAGGACTCTGTGACACACAGACAGAATGCAATTCAAACTATTTTACAAATACAATAAACAAACAGTAAACTAATATAAAAGTCACAAGCACAGCAACACAGACACAACCGGCAATGATAGCTGCTCAGAAGCAGAAACGTCTTTCAACCAAAATCAAGCCAGACAAAAAGCCTGCCGAGCCAACTCTGCAGTCTGCTTATATGTAGAATAAGGCGATTCGTCTAACATTGATTCGGTGATGAGCTGATGACAACATCGCGCCGCGGACATGCGAGTCAATCGATGGAGAGCGGGTAGTGCCTCGTCATCGGACCTGATTGAACACAAGAGGAAGCCGAAAACGAAACACTGACACGGTCACGAACCAAAACAAAACTACGTGACACTGGAACATAACACACACAATCAGCTATTAATAAAGGTATGATGAAATATTTAATAAAACATGAACAATTTGTCATGAAACTTAAAGGTCTGTCACTCAAAAGGGACCGTTGTTATTCAATAATGATTAGTTAATTATTTTATTTTTTCTTCCAAAAGTATATGTGTATGTTAGATGGTCTTACTGATTTCCTTGTCTATACTTATCCAGAGCATAACTCACAACTTGATTGTATTAAATTCTATGTTAATTTTAATTTAACTTTTGTTTTTATGCATTTTATACAAATGCTGTTTGACCAATTGTTTTAAAATAGAGATAAAAAAATTGTGCCCAGAAGGACACATGCTGCTGCAGTAAACTGCACACCAGTACTGGACCATCATGGTACAATCTCTAACCTTCTGTTCTTGTCAAAAATATTAGAGAAAGTTGTAATAGCACAGCTTAGCTCCTTCTTACAGAAGAGCAACTTTTATGAAGATCTTCAATTTGGAATCAGACCAACTGTCAGCTGTCTTGTGGATGGTAGGCGAATACTTAACCGCTAGCCCACAGGTGTGAGTGAATCCAAAATGAGGCAAACCCCCCCCTCTAGGAACGGCTCCTGACGTTCCCTCCAGGACGATCAGGCTTTTCAGTATGAAAGTCTCTAATCAGATTACGGTCAAGAATGTCCTTGGAAGGAACCCAAGACCGCTCCTCGGGACCATATCCCTCCCAGTCCACCAGATACTGAAGGGAGCGACGAACTCTACAGGAATCCAGTATCCGACGGACTGTATAGGCTGGCTGAACTCCAATAATGCGAGGTGGTGGGTGGGGGGGGGGTTTATCTGTCGACACAAAGGGAGAAGAAAAAACAGGCTTTAATAAAGACACATGGAAGGTTGGGTTAATCTTAAGAGATCTAGGTAAGTATAACCGGTACGACACTGGATTAACTTTCCTTGCAATCCTGAAGGGGCCGATGAACTGCTGGGACAGCTTGCGGGACTCCACCTGTAAGGGGAGGTTCTTGGTGGATAACCAGACTCTTTGACCCGGACGCAGGTTAGGAGCAGCTCTTCTCTTACGATTAGCGTGGCGTTGATATAGTTGAGAAGTCTTGAGTAACTTAATTCTAGCTTGCCTCCATGTTCGCCGACAGCGTTTAACAAACTGCTTAGCAGAAGGAACTGCTACCTCAACCTCTTGCTCAGGGAACAATGGAGGTGAATACCCAAACTGACACTCAAAAGGTGATAATCCTGTGGCAGAGGAACGGAGGTTGTTATGAGCATACTCGGCCCAGATGATAAAAGATGCCCAAGTGGATGGGTTGTTGGCAATCATGCATCTCAATGTGGTTTCCAAATCCTGATTTAATCTTTCTGTCTGTCCATTAGACTCAGGATGGAATCCCGAAGATAGGCTAGCTGAAGCCCCGATCAGCTTGCAGAATGCTTTCCAAAAACGAGAAGAGAACTGAGGACCCCGATCTGATACAATGACCCGGGGAATTCCAAATACTCTGAACATGTGGTTGATGATTAGTTCGGCGGTCGCCTTTGCTGAGGGAAGCTTGGAAAGGAGTATAAACCTGCCAGCCTTGGAAAATCTATCCACCACCACCATGACTACTGTATTTCCTTGGGAAGGGGGAAGACCAGATATAAAGTCAATGGTTATATGGGACCAGGGTCTGTGAGGGGTGAACAAGGGTAATAGCCAGCCCTGTGGGGACTGATGGGGACTTTTAGCTTGGTTACAGGTAGAACACTCCAGAACAAATTGTCTAACGTCCTTATTAATCGAAGGCCACCAGAATCGTCGCTGAATAAACTCAATGGTCCGGACCACTCCAGGATGACAGGAGAAGCAATCTGAATGACCCCATTGGAGGACTCGAGAACGCACAGCCGTGGGAATGAAGAGGCGATTCGCCGGACCCCCGCCTGAATCAGGTTCATAAACCAGAGCCGACCTGACCTCATCCTCCAATCTCCACCTAATTGGAGCAACGATCCTGGAGCTAGGCAAGATAGTCTCATCAGGGATGGCTGGCTGAGTCTCCACATGAGCCCGGGATAGGGCGTCAGGTTTGAGGTTCTTGGATCCAGGTCTATAAGTTAAGGTGAACTGGAATCGGCTGAAAAACAAAGACCACCTAACCTGGCGGGGATTAAAGCGCTTGGCCTGCTGGATATACTCAAGGTTCTTATGATCTGTCAGCACTTGGAAGGGGTGCTGAGTTTCCTCCAACCAGTGGCGCCACTCCTCGAGAGCGAGCTTCACTGCTAAAAATGCTCGATCCCCTACATGGTAGTTCCTCTCCGTGGGCGTAAGGCGATGAGAAAAGAAGGCACATGGTCGTACCTTGCCATCCTCCCCCCTCTGGGAGAGCACATCCGAGGCATCCACCTCCACTATAAATGGCTTTTCGGGGTCAGGGAGAGTGAGAATAGGTACTGAGGTGAAGCTCCGCTTAAGATCCTTGAACGCGGAGTCTGCCAATGCATTCCATTGGAGCCTACTGTTATTACTCTTAGTGAGGGCAGATAGGGGAGCGACCACTGTACTAAAATTGGAGATGAACCTTCGGTAAAAGTTGGCAAAGCCTAAGAATCGTTGAACCTCTTTTACGGAAGATGGTGTGGGCCAGTCAGCAACTGCTTCGACCTTCTCGGGATCCATTTCAAGGTGACCTGGAGTGATTATGTACCCAAGAAATTGAACTTGGGACACGTGGAACTCACATTTCTCAGGTTTCACAAACAAATGATTCTCCAGTAAGCGGCTTAACACTCTCTTGACATGAGTAACATGTTCTGACTGAGATCTTGAGAATATTAAGATGTCGTCCATGTAGACAAACACAAACTGGTTCAGCATGTCCCTGAGAGTGTCATTGATCAGAGCCTGGAAGACTGCACGGGCATTGGGAAGGCCAAAGGGCATCACTAGATATTCATAGTGGCCTGTAGGAGTGTTAAAGGCAGTCTTCCACTCATCTCCTTGCCTAATACGCACCAGATGATAAGCACTTTCGAAGGTCTAACTTGGTGAAGATTGTGGCCTCTTGTAGAAGTTCGAATGCGGTAGCCATAAGGGGCAAAGGGTAGCGATTACGTATGGTGATCTTATTTAGGCCCCTATAATCGATACACGGCCTTAGTCCTCCATCCTTCTTCTCCACAAAATAGAAGCCCGCTGCTGCTGGAGAGGTGGACCTACGAATTATCCCAGCTGCGAGTGACTGCTCTATGTAGGTGTCCATGGCTACTCTCTCCGGTGCAGACAGAGAGAAAATTCGGCCCCTTGGAGGGGAGGCACCTGGGATTAGCTCTATTGCACAATCAAATGACCGATGAGGGGGTAATGACGCAGCCCTTGCCTTACTAAAAACCACCTTGAGACTATGATACTGGGAGGGGACTTGAGAGAGGTCAATAGGTTCTTGGGACTCGGAAGGGAACTCTTGAGAACTTGGGACAAGACAACAGGAATGACAAACAGGGCTCCAACCCAGTATGACCCCAGATGACCAGTCAACATGTGGATTGTGCATAAGAAGCCACAGGTGTCCTAGAATAACTGGAACTTCAGGGGAGTGAATGAGATAAAAACTTAACCTCTCTTGGTGGTGGTGAATGGAGATGGTTAAGGGTTGTGTACAATGGGTTACTCTCCCAGGCCCTAACGGCCTACCATCAAGAGCAGTAACTGTCTGGGGAATCTTGAAAAGTTCTGTAGGAATCTGAAGGTGATTAGCAAGATCTGAGTGCATAAAATTACCCGCTGCCCCAGAATCCACCAGGGCCTTGAGATGATGTCGCTCCTTACCCCAGGAAAAAATTAGGGAAATGAAGAGTCCGGAACTAGGGGGTGAGGAGATACTGGCACAACTCTCCTCTTGCTGAACGAGACTGGATGTTTCCCGATGGTAGTTCAGGACAAGAGTTTCGAAAATGCCCCGAGCCACCACAGTATAAACAGCACCTCTCTCTCCAATGGTGTTCTCGCTCCTCAAAGGGGACTCTGGTTCTTCCAAACTGCATGGGTTCTGACTGGTCTTGAAGCTGAGAAGATCTAACCCCCGTAGGACAGACACTCTGGTTACTTAGTCGGGAAAGACTTCTCTCCCAAAGTCAATTATCTAGTCTGATAATCAGATCAATTACGGCCTCGAGATCCTGGCACGGCTCTCTCGTGGACAGCTCATCCTGAAGTGAGTGAGAGAGACCATTTATGAAACACACGATGAGAGACTCACTGTTCCAGCCACTTCCAGCTGCGATGGTACGGAACTGAATAGCATACTCTGCTGCCGACCGACCTCCTTGCTTGAGAGTCTGCAACCTTTTTGCGTCCTCTCTCCCACTTATGGGGTGATTAAAACCCTCTTAAACTCCTCTTGAAAGGTTGAGTAGCTACTCACACAGCACGTGAACAGCACGGGCTCTTCGCTTCCCAAACCGCTGATGCCCAAGAGAGGGCCTTACCAGATAGGAGGGTCATTACATATGCTATCTTGGCCCTGTCAGAAGGAAAGCATGAAGGTTGTAGCTCGAAGGTACATGAACACTGGGTGAGAAACCCTCGACAGGCACTAGGATCACCCGAATAGCAATGTGGTGGTGGTAACCGGGGTTCAGCGTGAGGGGCAAAAGATGGCGTAGGGATATTAGCTGAAAAAGGAATACTGGCTTGAGGGGAAACAATGGCTTGGGCAAGAGGTAGTTGGTCAGAGAATTGGCGGATAGATACAAGGATATCTTGCAAGAGTTCAGAATGTTGCACTGTCAATTTCTCCTGCTGAACGAGTGCAGGTTCATGCCATTGAACCGCCAATTCATGCTGAGCTAGGGCATTAAACACTGGATTGGTCTTCTCTGGATCCATTGTGGCTTGGTGATTCTGTCAGAGCTGAGGCTCGAACTCGGGTCTTGTGGATGGTAGGCGAATACTTAACCACTAGCCCACAGGTGTGAGTGGATCCAAAATGAGGCAACCAACAAAAAGTCTCTCTAGTTAAGTGGAGGATTTATTTGGTCTCCAAAAACACAGCTCCATAACAAAAATGTAAACCAGGTACTACTAAAAATCACTCCAAGGGAGAAAAACGATATGCCAGAATTTACAAACAGAATTATCACAAACTTCAGGCTTCTCACATTAATCACCAAGCAAAGAACAAAACAAAAAGAGCTACTTAAATACACAGTGCTAACTGAGGGACAGGTGATTCCAATTAAACTAACTAAATGACAGACAAAAAGAAAACACAACAGTTTGGCGACATCAGGTGGCAATACTTGAAATGACAGATTTGTGACACCAGCTGGTTAAAATTCACACCTCAAAAAGACTGCGCTGGTTAAAATTTCAAACAATCGGTTACTAGATTGGGATCAAGGGAATATCTCTCTTCTAGTTCTTAGATCTCAGTGCAGCCTTCGATACGATAGACCACAGGATTCTCCTCGAGAGACTAGAGAACGATGCAGGCATCCAGGGCCAGGCTCTAAGATGGTTTAACCCTTTAATCCCTATAATGATACTGTAATTATATGTCACGAACCTCATAAGAGAGATTGGTAGTAGCAGAACCCAAACACACGACAGCCAGAGGTTCGGTCAGTCTCTTTATTATAAACCTGAAATTAATTAAATTAACAACACAAAATAACCCACAAGGGGGAAAATCTCCAATACTAAAGTAAACAGATAAGCATTAAATACAAGACTACAACAGGACTAAATACATTAAACAGCACGAAAGGTGTGACATAATCAATGCAGCAACACTAAACAAAAGAAGAAGGGGTCTTTAAAGGGAGACAATTAACCTAAAGGTGAACAGACACAGGTGACTTAATTCAACTGAACCGGGGATAATTAGACACAGATGGAAAACAATCAAGACAGTGAACAAGACAGGAGTGAATCTACAAACTCTATAATGATAAAAAACAAGAAGACTAGATAAGAATAAAAACCAAAAGGGAAAATCACAAACACAACCCTGACACTATAACAGTTCTCCTGGTACTCTTGTCTTGTTTTTAATCTTTTTGTCATAAAATGTTCTTTATAAAAAAAATGCACATTTTTCTTTTCAGAAGAAATAATCTGGCAAAATAATTTTTATTATTATGTTATAAATGCTCAGAACAGTGTATTATAACAAGAAAAGTAAAAAAAAAACTTAATTTTTTTCTCTTTATAAACAACTATAAATGTAGATCAAAAAGACTTTTGAGATCAAACTTTTTTTACATCAACTCAAAATGTTTTGTTTGGATAGGGCTTTCAGTGTCCATTTCACAAGTTCTTTATTTACATATGTAAAGGAGTTTTTTGGTGTCTCTAACGCTTCGGCCTTATTATGCCACAGACATAATCTCCACCCTTCGGGAAGATTCCCCTTCATCAGAAGAATCTTTATAAAATAAAAACCCTTGTGTTTCTACACAAAAATTAGCAAAGGATTAAATAAAAATATATAATGATTAGATGAAATAAAAGTAATGAATGAAGCGAAATGTTGTTAAGTGCATGAGCAGTAATAAAGCAATATTATAAATTGAAAATTAGAAAAATTACAGTATATATTGGAAAACATTATTGTTACAAAGCTGTGTATAAAAACTGTATCACTTACTGTGGTTGAGATGGTGATGCCCCCTGCCTGATGCTGCTGTTTATTCTCTTCCACATATCTCACAGTCTCCCCTGACAATCTTTCAACAAAAACTTACAAACAAAAGTAACTTTGATGTCTAGATCTTTCTCCACTATTTACAAATGTTTTTGCACTGAAATCTAACACCAAGTGTTCCAAAAAATGGTGGAAGAAAGTGTGGAACAAAATAAGAAAAGACACCCGTCAGCACGAACGCGGCAGAATCAAGGACGCAAACACAGTAAAAAAAAAACTGTACAATCTAACTCTAATAAACCTATAACTACAGCGAAAACAATGCTTATACAATTATATACAATACAAATATGATATTTAAAATGAAATCACCTCTAAAACACAGCTAAAATATTGCAAAAGTCATTCACACATAATCAATCACTCATCCGTCACCGCTCCTACACTCCACAAACTTCCTGCCCCTCAAATACAAACAATGTTGTCATTAGCGTAATGAATGCTATATTATTCGAAAGAGCCATTTCTCAGCTTTCAGAATCTGTTGACATTTATTTGTTGCAAAAATAACCAGAGCTACGGTAGTTTGAAATGCGCATGTCACTATTGTCACATGTGACTTTTCAAAGTTAAATAAAATCTTAGAGTGTGACGCTGATATCAATGATTGGATGAATTAAAATGTCCTTATGCTAAATAAAACAGAAATATTACTTATTGACTCTAAAAAGCAATTACAGAATCTTTCATTTTTAAATATAGAGCTGGGGGGACACACTGTTAATTTTTCCACTATAGTTTAAAATCTTGGCGTTATTATAGATAGTGAACAGCAGCTAGAGTTCTCACAAGAATAAAGATATATGATCACATTACACCGGTTCTGTGCTCTCTTCATTCGCTTCTTGTAAAATATCGCATTTCCTATAAGATACTGCTTCTTGACTCTAAGGCGCTGAATGGCTTTGCTCCGGCCTACCTGAGCAGTCTCCTATCACAATATATTCCAGCTCGCTTTCTTCGATCACAGGAAGCAGGACTACTGATTAGTCCGAAGTTTAGTAAATCCACCAGAGGAGGAAGAGTGTTCTCATATAGAGCCCCGAAGCTCCGGATGTTGTCCGGAGCTCAGCTACACTCACAGAGTTCAAAACTAAATTAAAAACATATCTGTTAAATCTAGCATTTGAATAATTGCCTACTGGTATTTGTCCAAATAGATATGGTGTCTGAGCACCATGAACATACAAATTGTTTAAAAAACAATGTGATTGAATGTTCCTATCCAACCTATACCCATTATGTATCACTCATGCTGCTGCTAATGCTGATAACCTGTTTGTTGTCTGTGTTACATTTTTGTAACCATTGTTTTTCACTTGTTAGTTTCTGTTTCGTCTTTGTTTTTTTTGTCAGGCGCTGTCTGGCGATCTGTTCATTGATGGATTTTAAGTTTGTAAATTCATCTATCTTTCCCCTACCTGACCCACACTAGGGCGTTGTGAAGCTACTTTGAAAGCAACTGTTAAAAAAACAGCTAAATAAATAATTTGAATTTGAAGGCACTGCTCGGTTCAAGTACTACATTTCGCAAACTGATCTATGTAAAGTATAAATGGTGAATAAATATAGACATGTTGTTAACTGCAAACACATGGATAATTGAAGAAATGCAGCAACTTCAGCAGGCAGACACTGATATTAAACTCATAAATTAGCTGGTCAGATTCTGAAAACAACACAATGCCAAATTATTATCATTTTTAAATAACAATATTCCTTCATACTGTGTTTCCAGACAGACACTTTTGCTGATTTTGACACCATGACAGACAGACTTCTAGATGAGATAATTCAGCACATCCAACTCTACAACCTCACTATACACCGGATCAGGTTTGTACACTCTTATTCTTATAAATAAGTCGATATGGTCTCCATGTTAACAAGGCTCAAATAGGTCTAGTTTTACAAATAATGTGTATTTTTGTTAAACTATAGACTAAATTACCCCCAAAAAACTCCAACAAAAATATGATATATCTAGTTTAGAACCGTTAGCTCCATTATGTATGAACCAAGAACAATCTCAAAAAGATTGTACTTGTACATTTCAGTTCATAAATAAATAGCACAATTCAAATGAACAAAATCCAATTAGTATATTCAAAAGTTAATCCAAGCGAAAGCATAAATATTTCCCTCATTTTGTACACGTGTGCATTTTACCTGAATTCATTTGAAAACAGGTTCATAGATTTGATTTTATTAAGTTTGTCAGCTGCTTCTCATGAAATCTTTCCGAACCGTGTGAGATGTATTTACAAATTGCTGATTGTGGATTTGCAACCTCACTTACGACTACGTTCCGCTCTGAATTTGTGCTTGCTTCTTTTGAGACTCTTCTTGCACGGTTTGTGTTCATATCCGTAACTTCAGAGCTGCTCGTGTTCTCAAGCAGTCAGAGCACTGAATAATATTTAAATTATTTATGCTTTCACTTGAAAATGTACGATCATTGTTTTGAATATACAAATTGGATTTTGTACATTTGAATTATGCTATTTATTTATGAAGGGAAATCTTTTTGAGATTGTTCTGGCTCCATAATTATGCTATTTAAGTCCGATAAGATTTCGGAGCATAAAAAGCTATTAAGCGAATATATTACATGCTTTATTCAGTTACTGTAAAATATTTGTATAGATCTACCTTCAAATTACTGACATACAATAACAAAAATTTGCAATGAAAGCATAAGAGAAATGAAAACAAAATGAAAAAAAAACAACACTGTTTATTATATAATTTATTTATGACATTTTTTATTATATTAATAATTATTACAGTAAATGTTTCCATAATCAATGTGATGATTGTCTGTTATTGCATTTAGAGGCTTTCTAGAGTTGAACTATTCAAACCATCTCACAGACATACAGAAGATTATCAAGCGAGAGATTTTAAAGTCACAGATAAGACTATAATAACTTGTAACAAGAAGCAATCATGTCCTTTTTGTATTTTACTCTTTTATTAACTAGCATTTATATTGTTTGGGATCATTACACTTTTTTGTTCTTATTCTTTACTTGATAGTTCTTTTTCAGATTTGTCTATGCCACATAATTACAAAAAGTAACACTAGGAGGATGCAAAAGCAATTGATAATAAATTAAAATGTTATACCTATAGATTCCACAGGGTGGGAGTACAGCGTAAGAATGCAATTTTGTTTTTTTTTTTGTGAAGAAAAGATTAAATTCAGATTAAATTAAAACAAAACAAAACAAAACGAAGCTATTATACAACCTTAAATAACATTACCTGTATTAAAGGGTTTCAAGAAATTAAGAGTTATGGAACTAAGTACCATTATGGTTTTAAAAATAAAGACTATTATAGATATTTTACAAGTAAAATCCATCAATCTCAAGAGATTTCAGACTTTTATCTTTTATGTTATCTTTTGACTTTTATCAAAAAATATTTGAAAGAAATGCAAGAATATAAGGCAAATGCAAACCCCATGGCAACAGATGACTCTTATTTTTCTAAAAGTTCTAATAGAAGGTGCATAATTAAAAAGTTCTCAAAACTATGCTCTCAAAAAACCCAGTCTTTCTTCTGGACCTGAGTCTCCTGAGTGGCTGCATATTCTTTAAGTGAAACTGATGCCAGCAGACTGCAAATTGACAGCTTAATCCCAGGCAAAGCCTAACAGAGCCCTGATTGGGAAGAAAGGCCTGAAATTAATATGAAATCACACCTTAAAAAGTGTGTCCCAAAGCTGTTATTATAACGTACATTCTTCATATTTTGTAAGGGGTATAGACAATCTGGAAAGGTCATTAGTTCATTTGTACTGGAATACACATTAAATAACACCAAAGGAATGAAGCTCAAACACTAAGCAAATTAATAAATCTATCTCCAACATCTTGTCTTCTTCTGTGCACAGCAAAACAATTTTATTTTATTTATTAATTATATAAAATTATATAATTTATTTTATGAATTTATTTACTTGATCTGATATTTATCTTACAGATAAATGTAATAAAAAAATCTATGTTACAAGCGCCTATTCGTAATGTTTGCAAAAATTGCATTGCATTGTTTTTTTACAGTATAGAAAAAAGAAATCTCAAATGTATTGAAATTTTTCCCTCTAGTTTTATTGGCCACTCTTTGGGAAACGTGATCATTCGTTCCGTCCTGACCAGACCAAGGTTCCGTTGCTACCTGCGTAAACTACACACCTTTCTGTCCTTGTCTGGCCCTCATCTGGGAACACTTTACAACAACAGCACGCTGGTCAGCACAGGTTAATCATCTCTACCACACACACACATTAAAAGATGTGGGGTCAGTACTAGTACTTGAAGAAAACCGTAACATTTAGTTTTCAAATAATTAAAGGGATTTCCATGATCCTTCTTTCTTTCCTATTATTACTTTTAATTCATTTTGGTTTGTTTTGAATTGTTTTGATTAAATTAAATTGGCTCAACCAAAAATGTTTACTTTTTAGATAATATAAATACAATCTATCTATAAAAATGTAAAAAAAATTAAATGTTCAAAGATTAACTCTTGTTTAAGGACCAAAAAAAGCATTGATTCAATAACTTGAGAAACTAAGATGCTATAAGTAATAGTATATAAATATTAAAAGTAACAGTATATAATTTTGACAAGTGCAACAAGAAATGACCTCCCCTGACTCCAAAACAAAGGATATCTGTTCGCTAAACTTTCAACTTGAAGCAGAATCAAGGTCAGCCAAATGAAATTTTTGGTTTTAATTCACAAATACTTTCTTTTTCAGGACTGTGGCTAATGCAGAAGTTCAAGAAATCTGGCTCCCTGCTGCAGCTCACATTCAGAGATCACACCGACCCTCGACAGACCTTTCTTTACACACTAAGCAAGAAACCTGGTAAATACCAGAAGAAAATAGTTGGAAATGATGTCAATATCAGATAAACAAAGGCCATGCTTTCTTTTCTGTCCAGGACTGCAGTTTTTCAAGAACGTGGTGCTGGTGGCCTCTCCTCAGGACCGATATGTGCCCTTCCACTCAGCTCGAATTGAGTTGTGTCGGACAGCTCTTAAAGATAGAACCACAGGTCTGTTATTTCAGACACTTACTCTCATGGGATATGTCAACAATATAAACAGGACAGTTCTTATGTCATTATGTAGGCTGATAGTTGCTCTATTCACATTTTATTTATTTGCTGAATTATTTTTTTATATGTAGTTTGCTGTCAGTGGTTATTGGTGGATGCTTTCCCTTTTACAGTAGTGCTAGTTTGTTTGATTAAGAAGCAGCTAATCCATGCCTACTCAATTTAGAATTCTGAAAATTATTTAAAAACTATTCAACCTTAAGTCAACTTTCAAGGGGTTTAAAGATAAATCTGTGAATAAAGGTGAGGGGGAAAAAACTTTCTGTTGTTGAAATTCATCAAGTCACTTTTAAATAATCAGTAAAAGTAAAATGGCATTAAAATTCTGAGTGGTTTTCATGTTGGTTGTTTGTGACACTTGTGTATAACCATGTCAATCCGTACCAGACCTTTTGATGATTTGTGTAATGGACTCCATTGTTTAAATCAAGCAGAATCATTTTCCCAGACAAAAGCATCACTGCTGCTCTGTTTAAAAATTTAAAGATTTTCGACACAAGAACCATCATCATTACCATTGAAAGAGTAACCGAGAAAAAGATTAGATTTGAGCAAATATGAGAATGTGTTTGTTTGAGTTTACCTCTTACTTCTGACTGCTTTTTGATCAAGCAGTAACCCAATGTAGATTTTACTAAAAGATTTGTTATTGAAAGATGGCTTGTCATTCGCTTCAAATAGTAAGTGTTATACTCTAAATTAATGTAACTGCTTGCTCAGAAGTCAGAAGTTTACATTTACATTTATTCATTTGCCAGACGCTTTTGTCCAAAGCGACTTACAGAAGGGGAGAGACAATATGCAGTTTGTTACTGGCAGGATAACAAGACTCTATACTCTTTCCATAATAATAATAATATTTAGAGATGTCTAATTAACTTTCCTACAAGTGCAAAAGAAATTCCAGATATTTCTTACTGTCATTATGAGTGATAAAAATATAGTTATCACTTTAAGGATTAAAAACATAAGCAATTAATGACTTTATAATGAAAAATCTGAACAGTTATGAAGGGGGAAATATGTGACTAGCTTATAATAATGAGTGTTAGTGATTTATTGTAATACAGAAAATATTAATACTATATGTAGAAAAAAAATACTAAAATGTGAATTAATTTAACAATGTAAGTTTGTGGCTCAAACTGCTAATGCAATGCTGTAGAGCCTGACACCTCCTTTCCCTCAACCTAGACTTAAGGTTGCCAGATCAAGCATGATTATTGATTGCAATGAGGTGTCATGGCAAGGGACCAATTCAGTGACAATCATGCATCCATGACTAATTGATGCATTAGTATGCATTAATTGATATTTGGTACAAAAAAACCTGCAACAGAAAAAACTGTGGATAACTCTAATGTAGGCCCTTGAACATGCAACTCACATCCTGGTTCAGGCTCTGGTCCTGTCACATCTGGACTACTGCAACGCTCTCCTAGCAGGACTTCCAGCAAATGTGCTCAAACCTCTGCAGATGATCCAGAACTCTGCAGCTCGTCTTATCTTCAAGGAACCGAAATGAGCTCATGTTACTTCCCTCTTCATCATTCTTCATTGGCTCCCCATTGCAGCTCGGGTTAAATTCAAATCGCTAACGCTGGCATACAAAACTATCTCTAGATCAGCCCCTGTTTACCTTCATGAGCTCATACACTCCTACATGCCCTCCAGAAGCCTGCGCTCAGAGAAGGAACAGTATCTCGTGGTTCCGTTCCACAAGGGCAGAAGATCTCTCAGCAGAACCTTCTCTTTCACTGTCCCTGGCTGGTGGAACAAACTCCTGATCCAGTCAGGAAAGCAGCAACACTAACAGCCTTCAAAAAGCAACTGAAAAGGCTTCTCTTCAGGGAACACCTACTATAAAAGAATTTTTTTTTAAAGTACTTTCTTTTTTTTCCTCCTCTGTCTTTATCTCCTTAATTTACTCCCTCGCTGCTTTGGCTTATTGATCAGTTGATACAATTTCTATTATGAGAAGCTGAGATAGACTTTGGCGGTGTAACAGATTGCATATTGTCTCTCCCCTAATGTAAGTCGCTTTGGACAAAAGCGTCTGCCAAATGCGTAAATGTAAATATAAACAAAAGAGAAAGCCAAAAATCACATTGCATCACACAAGTAAATGTTGGAGTGTAGTAGCATTGCTCAATTCAACTATTATTCAATTGGAACTATTTCTACAGATGCATCAAATTAACCACATATCACTCTGCCTTTGGCCAGTGATGGGAAGAAGACATAAAAGAGCAAATAAAGAGCATGCAAGAGGGAAAAGAGTGCTTTTCATTTCATCAGACTGTCACCTCCGGCAGTGGCTTTCAGCTCTGTGACAGCTATTTTTCTCTGGGTTTCAGAAACAGATTAAAGATTTCTGCTCTTGCTCAGTGTCAGTGTGACAGACATTGCTAAGGATGCACACGCTGAGTTGTCACACAAACGCACACCTAAAGACTATTATCACAGAGAACAATCCTGTACCAAAAATGTATCAACTGGCTTAATAGATGGCCACAAATTGTAGAAAAAAACATTGTCAAAATGGTAGGAATCAGTCCCATTCTTTTATACTTTTTATTTATATAAATTGGTTCCTGTTTTTTTTACAAAGAACATAAATACTTAAAAAAATGTTTTAGTTAATGCATCAAAACAAGACATTGCAAATTCCTCAGATCAGACTAAATGTATATATATATATATATATATATATATATATATATATATATATATATATATATATATATATATATATATATAATTGAGCAATCTGAAAGTTTGTGTTGTTCACTATGATTGATTTTCATGATTTAGTGTCATTCGTTGCATTGTGGGATTTATATTTACTACCAGTTAATATCCATGGATATAGCCTACAAAATAACAGTAGATTTTGATCATTTTATTTTAACCATAACATCGTTAAATTTAGCTTTAGCTTCATTTTAGCTTTATACTTCATAAAAAATACTCAATGATGTAGGTCTTATATTTTTGCTGGTCTAAATTATAATGTAATATGAATTGTAAAACTTTTGAAATCGTGCTTTAAAGTGGATTGAATTGAGTGTATTGACTCACATATTGCCCACCAAAATATCTGTTATCAACAGAAAGTTATAGCTTTTTCAATGTATTCTCCATCAAAGAGAAAAGGTCCATCAATGCAGAGGGGTGAGTGTATGTGGTTGTTATTTTTGTGTGGCAGCAACAAATACATCACCAAAATTTACAAAGAATTACTGCAAACATGTATTTGTGTTTCCTATTAATTTTAGCTGAACAAAAGACTATAAGAAAGACGAAATAAATAAAATGTCCACAATCCTAAAATTCACCAACAACCAGCAAGATTTTTCAATATCCTGGGAGCCTACTTGGGTCCCTACCATCAGCCTGGATCATTCTTTTTACAGCATAAAACATATTCTGGCATGACAATTTTAATAATGAAAATGTTCCGTATCAAAATGATAAAATATGTTGCTGTAGTAGTATTAAAACTAAGTACCTATACTCGACTATTGTAGAATAGCGATGGGAATTCTAAACGTATTTTTAATAACAAAAGAAAGGAAATGTTCAGCCATAAAATAACTTAAGACTGTTAGAAAAATAAAGTCTATGGTCCATCTGTTCACAATCCTTTAGCAATTTAACTAACATACTTGTTTGTTGAAAAAAGAAATTCTTGTTTAATTTTTTCTGATGGCCAAAACGGAACAGAACAAATTAAAATATAATTTGACAATTGACAATTGATTTGAGAAGAAAATCAGACAATTAAACTAAACAACATACAATTTTTGTGGATGTCCCTTCTATTCAATGTTGCCTAGAATCCTCTGAATGCACAACAAAGGCCTGAAATAGACTTTTAAATTCTCTCTGCTTTTTTTACCAGGTCCAGTGTACACCGAGATGATCAATAACTTACTGCAGCCATTGCTCAGTGTTCCGGACTGTCGTCTAATCAGGCAGAATGTTTTTCACGCCTTACCAAACACCGCCAACACACTGATTGGCCGTGCCGCTCACATTGCTGTACTCGACTCTGAACTCTTTCTAGAGAAGTTTCTCCTGGTGGTCGGTCTTGGCTACTTCAAATAGATGACCTTACTCCATTGAAGCCTAACAGACATCATGGTACATGAGTCAATTATGTTCTGTATGCGTGAATTTTGCTCTGCAATTGAGCTTTTGGATGCAACTGTGATTGTGAATAAGATTGTGTAAATGTTGACAGAGGAAAGATTGTATATTGAGCTAACCGAAGAACTGTACCTCGCCTTACTGCAGCTTTATCATGTAGCACCTAGTTGAATAATCATATTTGCTTTTTTTTGTATCTGGAGCATTCATTTCTGAATGTAACTGAAATATGTGTCATACAGTAATAATCCCCCAGTTTCTAATTTGCTCAAATCATTGAATAAAATTGTGCTACAATGTTTATAACTTGAATATCTCAACATAGCTGGATTTTAATACTTGACAATTAAGAATTCGTCATTTGTTTAGTGTTATCAGAACTCTTCAGTGTTGGCATGTTTTCTTATGCTTTTGTATAGTTTGTGTTTCATGTTGTGAAGTGGGCATCTAACTGTGTAATCCTTGGAAAATAATTCAAATTGATTTTTGTATCCAGAGTCTTATCCATTTCAGCCTTAACTACAATAGCACCGAATTAGACCTTGTGTATCTGATCAATTTGTTTTGAGGGTGATAACCAAATCTGTCATTATTTGTCATTTTAAACAGCTTAATTTCTCAAAAAATCAGAAAAGTTTGGAGATCCAAAGGAGCAATTAAAATAAAAATAAAATAATTATGTGTATACTATGTTTGCCCTACATTGTCTGTAGCACATTTAAAATAATATATATTTTCTTATTTGTATCCATTTGACTTTTCAAAAGCCTGTTTACCCCTGTTTTAGTTCATGTCTACCTAAATTGTGGTTAGATGCTATTTTATTATTGTATTTCTAATGGCATCAATAAAGGCATCATAATTCACTGTTGCAAGATTACTGTATACATGAACAGCTGGTTTTCAGTATATAAAAACATTTAACTCAAACACATTAAGTTTAATATTTTTGGGTTATTACATGATTTATTACATTTTGACTACCTTCGATTAGAGGTATTTGCCATCATTGTTTCTTTTCATTCGATCCTGCTATGGAGTCAAAATTATTGACCTTCACACAGAAATGACAAAACTCTACTTATTTTTTTATACTTGTTATAACAATTTAATAGTAGTAGCTTAGAACATATGGGGACTCCAACACATAAATCACTCCACCAAACTTGCCAAAAGCTAAACTGCGAGTAATTAACATATGGAAGAGCTCAATCCACACCGTTGTCATTCACCCCACACCCAAGTGTGTAGAACACATCTTCTTTGAAGCAGTACATGCAGCTTTTTAAACCAAATGCAAACAGTTTGGAGAACTACCTGTAATTGTAATACTGTATGTGTTTGTGTGTATTTTTTATACTATTATTTACTAATATTTACTATTACAAAATCTGCAGAATAAGAAACCAAGTTGAGAGTCCAGGGAAATGCACGACCTGAGCATCAACTGTAGAACCTGAGGCATCACATGACTGAAACTCATATGATTCACATTATGTTTGAGTTCCAGGTTTGATCAAGCGTGACACCAAGCGCATGAAGGAATGCTAAAAGGAAAACGAATGATCTTGGTAGTTATGTTCTGTTTGTGAACGAATCATTCAATTTAACTGGGATCTTCTTGGTGAACTTTCTTCACTAAATTTAACTGAAATGGTTTAAATGGTTCACGACTCCAATAAGCACTTATCCACTATTTACTTAAAGGTTTTTACTTTTCATCGTGCTTTATCCTCCCTCTGATCCATAATAAACCATTTTCCTTAGTGTTCAGTGACTCAAACAATGAGCCTATGCAACCAGTACACTGAATCACGAACTGTTTCTTTCGAATCACCAGTATACTGAATCGAGAACCGTTTCTTTTGGATCAATGGTATAATGAATCGAGAACAGGTTACATTTGGACACATTGATGAGCTGATGTCAGACCAAAAATATGTTATTAAGTTACTAGCTACTGATTTTATTTGAATGTTTAATTGAGACTGTTCCAGTCAGTGGTGTATCCAGAGAGGTGGCCCATGCCACCCCTACAATTGTATTGGCCACCCTTGAATTTGCAAGCTAATTGGCTAATTTGAAATAAAATATATAAATATGTCAACATTCATCAAGGGTGTATCATGGTATGGCAAAATATCTTACTAAAATGCTATCAGGAAGCTCTTTCATTGAAATACTTTGTTACTTTGTCAACAGAACTAAAGTTGCACTCAAGAGATTAGTTGCTGTCTCGCGGACACGTCCTATATTTTCTTAAACTAACTTAAGATCTTAAAGGACGAACTTAAAATCTACGAAAATTTAGTTACTGTTACAAGCAATCCACCTCATGCACTTACCCGACCTGCTGAGAGTCTG
Organism: Danionella dracula; assembly: GCA_900490495.1. NCBI lineage: Eukaryota > Metazoa > Chordata > Actinopteri > Cypriniformes > Danionidae > Danionella > Danionella dracula. The sequence goes on from UELW01000012.1 coordinate 19,321,422, forward strand.
AGAAAACACACTCCAAAGGGAAGTCTACAAAATCAGAATGAAAGGAACCAGAAACCCGAAATGAGACTGTACATAGGTCAGACAACAACATTTCTGAGTTTTTTGACCCGTGATCAGTATTCAGGAGCGCAGTGAGTGCAGATTGTTTTAGGTTTACGTGTAAGATGTTAAAACCCCTGAAAGACTTGAAAACAGCAGCCTTGAATAAAAGCAAGCCAATCAATAGTCTTGATTGAAAAGCAAGTCACGGAATGAAAAAATCATGGAAGCACTGTAACGATGACGAACAGCATTTAATACACACAAATGAAAACTATATACAAAAGAACAACTATTTGAATAATGAACAATTGCAACATCAGTGGGAAGGAGAACAGGGAATGGAAAGAGTCAGTTCGTGGGCAGGAGGCACTGGTGACGCAGGAGTGAGGGGCGGAGCGTTGGCAGCAGCCGGTGATACGGGTGGAGGTGGAGGGGAGGCGGCTGGTAAAGCGGGAGGAGGAGGAGGAGGCGGCCGAGCAGCAGCGGGGTGAGGGGAGATGGTGATCCTCCTCCAGGAACATCGTACCCTGGTGAGAATTTTTGCCGCCACCCTGACCTTTAGGGAGGAAGTCTTCAATGGGGAGAGACGCACGTATGGCATGAGTTGCTTCCTTGCCCCTTTGGGTCCCACCTGGCCGCCCTCGTCCTGTCTCTTCTGTAGAGGAACAGATAAAGATGAATAAACAATCTTTAAAGCATTCTCCATGGCAACAAACATTTCCAATGATGTGTCCTTACCCTGATGCCAACGTTCTTTGGCACGATAGGCTCCTAGACAATGACGAGGAGGAGCTGGCCTCAAGTTTTATGCTCTCGGGTCCCTCCAATACGCCCCTGAAAATTCGCCGGTGGGCAACGGACTGGCTGGCCGACAGGTTCCTTACATAAAACCTGTCGGCTGTCAGGAGGTCGTGACACATAATCTTAGCCATTTTTACCCTGTCCTCCTCAGTTGACCAATACTTGGCCTGTGGACAGAGATGGAGAGAGGAAAAACATGAGTCGCTTGAAGGAGCAGAAGCCACGGGCCAAGCCCGTAAGCCAGCCGAGGACTAAAAAGACTAACATTGACGACCTGATGTCGGTGATGGTCGGGCAGCCAGGAAGCCCCAGGTATTTCCAGGACTGCTGGAAATACCCGTTGAGGTTCCTGCAGGGGTTGAGTGTGGAGTTAGAGAAAAAAATAAGAGGCTTCTGGCCGCCCGGTAGCTTGGGCCAAAGACGAAGAAAACGCATGGGCCAGCCATGATCCTCATCATTGAGGACAATTTGGGCTGGGCCATAGGTCTTGTTTGTCTTATGGGTGGAGACCTGATGGCGAGAAAGAGAAAAAACAGACACCTGTCAAAACCCACAGGCAAAAAGGCATGCAAAGGCAACACGAGCCTGGTACTTATGCTGATTAAATAGCAGCTGTCGGCCACGGCCCTCCTGATCCCCACCACTTCCTAAATGAGGAGGTGTTGGTAGACCCCCCGTGGCAAGTTGTTCACCGTGGGGTGTTTCTCCAGCTTGTCCAAAATAGAAAGGAAATTTCTTAGATCACAAAGCGGGGTGTGAGGACAGCTTACACAGCTGTGATTGTGTCGTACTCACCCAGAGAGCGAGGGATCTCCATTCGGCAACGCATTTGGAAGTCCTTGAGGGTTGCCTTGGTGATCACTCTGTCTTCTTTTTGGGCCTTCACCTCCACTCTGTGAAGAATCACCCACTGGTGGAGGGACCTACAAATCCTCCGCATCTCCCGCTTGATGCTGGTTAGCTCCGCAGCTGTCAGGCGGCATACAGAGGGAGGGGTCTCTGCAAAGTAGTGGAGAAACTCAACCACGTTGCCGGCGTAGTGCTTTATTGTTGTCTCCGCTACTTTGGCCGCCCTCAGTTAGCGCAGGCCACAAGGATGACTAAGAACAGACTGAACTCTATAAGGAGGAGCGCTCACATGTGAAACCGTACTGTGTTATTCAGAAAGTGGAAGGTCTCTAGGTTCGCCTTCCCTTCGGCCAGCCAGGTGATGAACCGCCGGATCCTAAATATCTTCGAAATGACGTTGGCTTTTTTTATGGACAGAGGATCTGGCCCCTCCTGGAAGTGCTGGTACTCTTCCAAGAGGGTGTCTGCAAACACAAACGTACGTTAAAAACCAGCGCTTTAAAAGACCTGGATACAAACTGGATATAGCTGCTACTTACTCATCGCTAGGATGTGGTCTGGGAAGGAAAGCAAACCGAAGTTCGCTGCCCCTGCCGGAGCAGAGTGGCTTGGCTAGGACGTGGCGATGGGGACGTCCACTGGAGAGGGTCCCAGCTTGCCCTCGTCGAAAAAGGTCCTCAGCATCCTGAAGACCTTCCTGGGACTCCTCCAACACAGGCTGCCCAGTGGAGAGGGGCTGTCCAGACGGCCCCTCTCCACCAACCAGCCACTGGACCTCCTCCACCTGCCTGGCATCGCTGGTCCTGAGGGCTGTAGGGAACTCTCTCACTTCGCCACGGAGCAGAGCATACCCTCTCTCCTGACCACATGTTGACAATACCTCACGTTTCAGAGTAAACATGTTAGCTAAAACGGATCAACCTGGCGCCAAAGGACGACAGACGAGGCTTCCCAGATACCCTCACTCCCCTGAAGCTGCCCTATGGCCATCTTAGGTCAATGACTGTTTTCAGTCAAACCCTGGCTCACCCCGCTAGGTCAAAAGTTTGTCTTCGAACACACTTCTCCCCCAGAGTGCTCTCATTGGCTAAGCTACGAGGCCGAGCCCTGCCTTGCGGTTCAAACAGGCCTGCGCGAGGAAGAGAAATTTTTTTTTCCTTCTTCGCTTTGCTCTCTGTTCGTTTCTCCCTCTACATCTCTCCTGCTCTTCAGTTATCTTATCTCTTCCCTTCACCTTTCTTAGCGCTGTTTTGAAAAAAGGACGGCCACGGCCCATCGACAACGAGGCGCGACTTATGAACTTAAGAACTGTGAAACTCAAGTGAGACTTTTCCTGGACTTTCCGTCACTCCTCAGAGTCGACTCCTCATTAAACCCTTGGACGCCAACATCAAATAAGCCATTCGTCGTACGGACTGAGCCAAAAACTTCATTGATCCACCGAACTCTAAAAACACGGTAGAAAGCTAAATTTATCACTTTTGACTGGTGCGATTGATGTCAGAACGAACTCTTTGAGGCTATTTTAAGACAACCGTTTGGTGAGATTCACACTTAAGAGTTATCCTATTAAGCTGTTTGATATTAGACTTCAGAACATAGCCGCTAATCTATCTTCTCCGTCTTTCTCGGTATGAATGCGTGTGTGCCTCTTTTATAGTTTATTTGTAGTTAGCTCGAGTGTTTTGTTGCATAGAAAATAAATGTCTTAAACGCATTTTCTTTGTCCATGACTTATGCATGTTTTAATTGTTCTCTGAGTGCTGATCTTGAGCTACGAGCTAAAAGTTGGATTTTAATGTCTTTGGAAACGAATCAGGTGTGATCAAAAGTCGATATTAATTGCGGAAGGTTAATTACTGGTGGACAATATCACGTAAGCTGTTAAACTGCGATCTGAACCAATCTCATTTGATTCCGACTCTCTGCCATTTCCCCGAACAGACCATCGTAACGCTGAGGCAATTAATCCAACTTTTACTGCATGTTTAAAAGTCTTCGATGACTTCACCAGCATCGTCGATGCCCGCTGGAGCTGTGTGGTCCCTAGCTGCTCCAGCTTGGCCCTCAGCCTGACCTCGCTGGCGGTGGAGGCCGTGAGCTAGGCAGCTAGGTCATCCGTTATCTTCGTTAGGTGCAACACCTGTGCCCTGAGGAGCTGGCACTCGGGGCACTGATGGCCAGCCCTGGGGTCCATCAGCTGCTGCTGCTCCTCCTCCATTGCTATGGTGTCCGTCTCCAAGAACTCGTCCTCCGCATTATCAAGGACAGACATCATCGAGGGCGAGGGGTTTGAGGCCCTCAGCTTCCCCAGGATCTAGAGCTTGGCTGCGTCCGTCCGCCCTCTGGGAGTGAATTTGCTATGGGTGGCGATGTGCCTGTCCAGGCGTGTGGTGTCCTTACCACACCCCAGGACAGGACAATGGCCAACCCGAGCGTTTACTTTCCCAGAATTCAGAGCCAGGAGCTGCCGCCTTTCCACTTTGTTGACCACGCTGTGGTAGACCTCGAGGTGCTGAGCCAACTTCATGTAGGAGCGCTCGCAGAGGGGACATTGAGCTGCCATTATCTTTATCTGAAGACATAGAACACACAACTTGTTAAAACACATGGATAATGAAACTCAAACAGGGTCTTTGTTAGCACATGAGCACTTTAGTAACACGTGTGTTACATAAAAAAGGCCCTCTGCTCACAGTTGCAAAGAATAAACCACAAAGAGTCACATAAAAGGCCTTTTTAAGTGATAAAATGCATTAAAATCAGTGCTAGAAAGGGCTCTTAGGTGAAGCAAGGTAAATTTAGTACAACTCTGTCCAAAAAGCCTTTTTCCTTGCTGCCTGTGTTACCAAAGGTTAACAAAGAGCCTGCCTCAGTAATAAAATGCTCTAAATCAGTGCTCAAATAGGCTCTTTGTTAATCTATGATGAGTTTTAAAAGTTTTAGTAACACATGTGTTAAAAAAAAAAGGCCTTACACTTGCAAACAATAAACCTCAAAGAGTTACATAAAAGGCCTTTTCGACACTGATATTAAAGCATTTCTTCACTCAAAAGGCTCTTAACATATGAGCAGTTAACACAGCAGTAATAACAAGTGTTTCAACTAAATTTAACAACTGAAATCTGTATCTCTTGAGCTAAAAACTAGATTTAAAAATCATTTAGGCAAGTTTAACAAGTACATGCTGATATTAACATCAAAGTAAGAGTTTACAGCAGATAAATCATAAAATTAACTGAATAAAACCTGACAAAGAAGGAGACTGAACAGAATATTCCCTCTTAGGTGAACTGCAGAGTCAAAAGAGACTGTGGGATCCCAGATTCTGCTTATAATAGTTGATTTGTGACCAATTAGAAATTAGAGGATTTGTTTATTGTTTTACTAACTGCCTCGGCCACTTAGCACAACATCATTCCAGAAGAGCTTGGGTCCCGGACTTCAAAGGAAAGGTGACTTGTGCTTTAATTAAAAGAGTCTTTAAGACTTCAGATGAGTTCAGCACAACTCAATCTTAAAAGTACATTGGTGTTGTTTTATGAGATTTTAAAACTCTATATGAGATTGTGTTCAGTTCTTGGATTAATATGAAAGATTATGTTATACATTTAAATGTATAAAGTGTGCTTCCAAAACATGTGATCTATTGCTGTCTGCTTTTGGGTGATTTTGGACGCTTTTAGGCCAAAAGAAGAATTTCATTCCCTTTTTTAAGCTGGCCGACTCTTTTGTGTTGAAATTGAATCCTTCCTCGTTGTGGTCAATTACTGCTCAATCCCCAGACCATCACGTCGCGGGGTCACCAAATTGTGGATCTGGGAGATCCTTGCGTGTTCAAAAGATCAGGAATTCAGTTTGAGAATCAAATAACAGAGGTTTAATATTCTGAGACAAAGAAGATCATACATAGTCTTTTGCATAATAATCACAAACATTTATTCTTGATAGAGTTCCTCTTTTCTCATCTGATCATCCTTCTGAGAGAGAGAGGATCACTTGGACAGTCCAATTTTGGGCAGTGTAGTCAATTCTTCCTTTTCCAGTTGTAAAATGCGGCTCTAGACACCCACTCTGACCTTCACCAGAACTTTCAGATCCTCTCCTATATATTCATAACAGGGACTCTCCAGCTCTCTTCTAACGAGCAATTTCCCACACCTGGATACACAATGTTATCTGTCCTTGAAGAAAATCAGATTCAAACTAATGGTTCTGATATGAGTTGGAGGTTAGGTGAAAGAGGTTTATCAGCAATGAGAGGTTTTATCAGTAACGAAAGGGCTTATCAAGCATGAGACTTTTGAAAACCAACCAACACCTTTCATGTTAGAGGAATCTATTTCATAAGTTTCATTGACTAAACATTAAACGATTCATGGTATTTACTAGGATTTCTGATTAGTCAAAAATAAAAGAAAAAGAAAAGCAATATCTAATAGCAGAGGCAATTATATAACTTAAAGAAAAGAAGAATGAGTAAAATTGAGCACGTAGCTAATACCTGTGGAGATGATTGTGATGAGTGGGAGTGTATAAGATGTGTCCAACTTAACCTATGTTCATTACTTCCACAGAATTTTTTTGGAAGAGCAAAAGCATTTTTTGTGGAAATCTGGCCAATGATTTTTTTTTTAAAGTGTGCTGATAATGCATACTGATTTTTGCGATTTATATTCTCATTCGTTACTCAAAGATTAATCTTACACCTTTACACACCTGTTTCAAGGTTGTTGTGAATCTTCTTCACCTATAATTGTTGATTGTTAGAGATAGTTTAGAATAGTTTAGTTAGGTCATGGTTAAAGCCAAAAATTAAATGCAGAAGAAAACTGGAACGGGGAAGAAATCTTGGATATATAATATCTGTGTTGTAAAGTTCTTGGATTAGTTGCAAGCAGTGACTCATCTATCAATAATTAATTTAATAATTTAATGATTTAATAATGAACCATGAGAAGTAAAATGTTCCAAAGACATTGAGGCTTGCAGTAAGTTGATTAAGGGTAAGGGAAACATGGTACAGATGAGTGGCCATTTCACTGACATATATCTAAATATTCACTCACCTAAAGGATTATTAAGAACACCTGTCTAATTTCTCATTGATGCAATTATTTAATCAACCAATGTCAAAATGGGAAAGAAAGGTGATTTAAGCAATTTTGAGTGTGGTTGTTGGTGTCAGAAGGGGCTGTCTGAGTATTTCACAATCTGTTCAGTTTCCACACGCAACCAATTCTATGGTTTACAAAGAACTGGGTGAAAAGGGAAAAACATCCAGTATGCGACAGTCCTGTGGACGAAAATGCCTTGTTGATGCTAGAGGTCAGAGGAGAATGGGCCGACTGATACAAGCTGATAGACGAGCAACTGAAATGACTGAAATAACCACTCGTTACAACCGAGGTATGCGGCAAAGCATTTGTGAAGCCAGAACATGCACAACCTTGAGGCTGATGGGCTACAACAACCTCGGTGAGTGGTACAGTTGATAACTGGAAAATTGTTGCCTGGTCTGATGAGTGTCGATTTCTGTTGAGTCATTCAAATGGTAGAGTCAGAATTTGGCATAAACAGAATGAGAACATGGATCGCCTTGTTACCACTGTACAGGCTGCTGGTGGTGGTGTAATGGTGTGGGGGATGTTTTCTTGGCACACTTTAGGCCCCTTAGTGCCAACTGGGCATCATTTCAATGCCACAGCCTACCTGAGCATTGTTTCTGACCATGTCCATCACTTTATTACCACCATGTACCCATCCTCCGACGGCTACTTCCAGCAGGATAATGCACCATGTCACAACGCTCAAATTGTTTCAAATTGGTTTCTTGAACATGACAAAGAGTTCACTGTACTACAATGGCCCACCCAGTCATTAGATCTCAACCCAATAGAGAATCTTTGGGATGTGGGGGAACGGGAGCTTCGCGTGCCCTGGATTTGTGTGGTGTTCTTAATAATCCTATAGGTGAGTGTATGTATGTATGTGTGTATATGTATGTATGTGTGTATATATATATATATATATATATTCTGCTCGGTCTCCTGCATTTTACCACATGTTCTCATCCACGTCACACCTAATATTTTCTTTAGTAAGGCATCACAAGAAGAATCTTGGAGTGCATTATCCACCCCATGTGGATGACATATACTGGCAAGAAGTCTCCCACCTGTCTTCCTTCTACATCTGGCACCAGTCTTTAGTGCAGATCTTCTAAAAAAAAAAAGTAGGAGAAGGTTGGAATTTTATGCACCAATCTGACATTTATGCTGGAGTGCATTGTTGTTAGAGATGCTCCTTTCTGGCCTGGTACGTTAACTGTTTCTCTTTGTCCTATTATTTTTCTCCCACGCTGATGCCTTTTCATCAAGTTGAAGCCAGCTCATAAACTTATATAATTTCACATGGGACTTGATTGGCCTCCAACTCCATGACTCTTTCAGAGTAATTAGAAAGTATGTTGTTACGTCTCTTGGATGTTAAAGAATCTAGGGGAAGACGCACATTTAAGATTTGTGAATAATTTATAAGCTGTGGAAACAAAAATACCCAAAGACCCAATTTCCAAATAGTGATATTTTATTTACAGTGGAAGCAAGACAATAAAACAACAACCCACCAGAACACAACTACTTATTTACACAAGAATCCACACACGAACCTCACCCCTAAGAGAGAGATGATTGAGTGGCGTCCGCGAATCCCTAATCTGAGGAAATAACGCTCTAAACTACAAAGAAAGAACTAAATGACTCAGCGGCTATAAAACGCCGAACTAATCTACTCTATTCTTTTACACAATGGGTGACGCACACTCTTCTGACTAGTGGACATAACAAGTTATTACCTGAGTGATGTTAGTGTATGTCACGTGACGTCTAACTATTCTCCCTCCTCGGGGTGATCGAATGACTGTCAAAATCACGCATCAATTTAACTCAACAGAGTATCTCACACGAACACTAACAACAGCAAGAAATAGCACAGCACCACACCATCTAACCAGCTCCTCTCGAAGACGGTGTCTCTTGAGTCCTTTATACAAATGATGGTGATGTTCCGACCGATGATTGGTCCCCTTGTTGTGACGTCATGAAAGATGGCGATCTTTGATTGGCGGCTTGGGTGGACATCATCCGGAACGACGGTGATGGACAGGATCCACAGCGAATGGGAGCTAGAAGGTGGACTCAAGCATTCATTGACAAAAAACAACTTGTTAGGGTAAACAAAAGAATAAGTACAACATTGGCCGTAACACCCCTTCCCTTAAAAACAAACCCCTGTTTGTAAACTCTCAAACTCTGGAAAGAGCATCGGCCAACACATTTTCAACACCTTTCTTGTGTTTAATCTTTAAGTTATAACCCTGCACACACAATGCCCAGCGCATCAACCGTTGATTTTGGTTATACATACGAGACAGGAACACCAGCGGATTATGATCTGTAAACACAGTGATCGGTAAACAACTCGAACCCAAATACACTTCAAAGTGTTGGACTGCAAGTAACAATGCAAGTGTCTCTTTTTCAATTGTGGAGTAATTTACCTGGAGTTTCGTAAACTTTCGTGAAAAGTAACTAACTGGGTGGTCAACTCCCTGTGCATCTTCCTGAAGAAGCACAGCACCAGCCCCCACAGCACTTGCATCGACTTCCAGCTTGAATTCAGACATAAAGTCAGGTGCAACCAACACCGGTGTCTTGCAGAGTAGCGTCTTAATACAATCAAAAGCCTTTTTGCATTCATCTGACCACACATAACCAACCGAAGGGCTAAGTAAGGAGGTAAGAGGATTAACAACCGTAGAGAAATTTTTGCAAAAGCTTCGGTAGTACCCAACCATGCCAAGAAATCTTCTTAACTCTCTCCGAGTAGTCGGCATTGGGAACTCTGAGATGGCTGTGACTTTTGCCTCCACAGGACGAACCTGACCTTGTCCAACCTCTTTACCAAGATAGGTAACTGTTGCTTGCCCAAAATTACATTTTGCCAGATTAAGTGTGAGCGAAGCACTGGCAAAACGCTCGAATACGGTTCTTAAGACAATCACATGCTCTTCCCATGTGTGAGAATAAACAATGACGTCATCGAGGTATGCACTAGCGTTGTCCACACCACACAGGACTATATTCACTAAGCGCTGGAAAGTAGCTGGAGCATTCCTCAATCCAAACGCCATGGAATTGTACTGCAGAAACGAACCCGGGGTGACGAAAGCAGATACATCAGAAGCTCTGGGAGTAAGCGGCACCTGCCAATATCCTTTTAACATGTCTAGCTTAGAAACAAAGCGAGCGGAGCCCACATTATCCACGCAATCCTCCATGCGCGGCAATGGATAACTGTCGGGCACAGTGACTGCGTTAACCTTTCGAAAGTCTGTGCAAAATCTGAATGAACCATCTGATTTCGGTACCAGCAGACATGGGGAACTCCACGGACTCATACTAGGTTTTGCAAAACCATTCGCTAGCAAATAACTTACTTCTTGCTTCATGACAGAGCGTTTTACTGCATTTAAACGATAAGCATGTTGCTTAATTGGGCGAGCGCCCTCCACATTTATGTCGTGCATTAAAACATTTGTTTGTCTTGGCACGTCGCTAAATAAACAGGTGAACTCGGCTATTAGTCCCTCTATGTCAGACTTCTGCTCAGGTGTTAAATGATCGAGATAAACACTCAAATCCTGCAAAATCTCAGAGTTTGGCAGCTTCACACACTGATGTGTAGCGTAACGAAGAACGAAACCATCCTCATCAGTATCCTCCACGTCCAAATTAGTTTTGGGAACAATCTCAGTCACCAACGCAACAGACGAGACAACCGGTTTCACACACGAAACGTCTTCCATTCTTGGATTAGAGCGATAAGCTTTCAACATGTTAAGATGGCAGACGCGGGTTTTTCGTTTTCTGTCAGGTGTCACAATCAGGTAGTCAGTCTCAGATAGCTTCTTTCTGATAAGATATGGACCGGAGAATCGAGCAGAGAGAGATGAACCAGGAACAGGCAACAATATGAGCACTTCATCTCCAGGTTCAAACGAGCGCACAACAGCCTTCCGGTCATACTTGCGCTTCATGCCTTTCTGTGACTCTGCTAAAGATTCTTTGGCCAAAATACAGGCAGAATGCAGTCGATCACGAAACTTCTCGACGTAATGCAGCATGCTTACTTTCGGACTCATTTCAGAGTCCAACATGTGTTCTTTAAGAACTTTTAATGGACCACGCATCTGATGTCCGAACACAAGTTCGGCTGGACTAAAACCAAGCGATTCCTGCACGGTTTCACGAATGGCAAACAACATCAAAGGGATTCCCTCATCCCAGTTCTTGGAGGTTTCCAGGCAGTGCCTTCTTAACATTGATTTGAGCGTCTGGTGGAACCGCTCCAGAGCCCCTTGGCTCTCGGGATGGTACGCGCTGGAGACACGGTGCTTAATGCCAAGTATACTGAGAACTTGTCTGAAAATATTCGACAGAAAATTGGTTCCTTGATCACTTTGGACAATTTTTGGGAGTCCAAATGTGGAGAAAAATTTGGTTAGTGCCTTCACAATGCTCTGTGCTGTTATTTTCCTAAGAGGTATAGCTTCTGGGAACCTGGTTGCGACACACATTATTGTCAGCAAAAACTGATTACCAGACTTTGACTTTGGTAACGGGCCCACACAATCCACAATTATGTGCTCAAAAGGTTCTCCCATGACAGGTATTGGAGCCAAGGGAGCAGGTGGGATAATCTGGTTTGGCTTCCCAGCGAGCTGACAGGTGTGACATTCACGTAAATAAGTCACCACATTTTTTTTAAACCAGGCCAAAAGAAATGTTGCAAAATTCGGTAATACGTTTTTGTTACTCCTAAATGACCAGCCATAGGATGATCATGCCCGAGACGCAGAATATGACTCCGGTACGGTGATGGAACAACCACCTGATAAACAGCATTTTCCTCAAAATCTTGTCCCGACTTAGGACACCATTTTCTCATCAATAAATTTCGGTCAACGAAAAATGCACATTTCACGTCTCTAATTGAATCCGTGGAGATAGCAGATTCGACAAATAATTCAAAGTTTTATCGGATTTCTGTGCCGCACAAACATGCTCTCGAGACACAGATAACTTTAATGCGTCCGAGTCACTCGTTTTCACAACCTCTGAACGAACAGCAAAGGGTTTCTTTGGGGTTTCGACGTCTAATATTCTATCACCCGATAGAAGGGGAGAAAAGAACGAATCGGATAGCACAACTTCCTCACCAAACTTTCGCGACTGCGCGCGCGTCACAGCACATGCGGGAAACACCTCCGGAAAAGTATTGGACAATTCAGAATGGAGACACACGTTTGGCTCCTCCACAATTTCCAACACTGACCTTACTTTTCCTCCCGCCAGATCGTTGCCCAGAATAAAATCAACACCTTTCACGGGAAGTGATGGACGAACAGCAACTTCCACGAATCCAGTACACAGCTCACTTTGTAGATGAATGCGATGCAACGGGGCTTTAATACAGGTCATCTCAATACCCTGAACAAGAACACTTGAACCACAAAATGTGTCTTCTGTCAAAGGTAATCTATCAGAAATAAGGAACGACTGAAGAGCTCCCGTATCGCGAAGCATTTTAATTTCAACCTGATCTTCGGGGCAACCCGTTAAAGAAATTAACCCCTTCAGGATGAACGGCTGATAACTCTCGTCAATAGTCTCGTCAGAGACAGTGACAGCTTCAACAGGTCTCACAAGTCCCACACTCTTAGTCTGTTTATTTTTCAGGACTAAACAGTCGGCTATGACGTGCCCACGCTTTTTGCAATAATAGCATTCGCGTACATCTCGTGTGGTGGAAGGAGTAGGTTTCGAACGAGGGTGGTTGAGACTGAGAAACAAATTGACTTTTCTCTGAGCGTGCAGACACAAATACATTTTTGTGTGTTAACACAAATTCGTCTGCTAACACCGATGCATGCGAGAGCGAGGTGACTTTCTGTTCGTTCAGATACACAACAACTCTTTCTGGCAAACAGTTCTTAAATTCTTCTAAAAGAATCAGCTCTCTCAACAACTCGTAATCAGGCACGTTACTCGCCTTGCACCACTTGTCAAAAAGAATTCCCTTTTCTCGTGCAAATTCAACATGTGTTTGGGTGGAGCTTTTCTTATGCGCTCGAAATTTCTGACGATAAGCTTCAGGTACAAGCTCATATGCTCGCAAAATCGCAGCTTTAATACTGTCATATTTCAGACTCTCTTCTAAAGACAGCGTGGAGCAGACTTCTTGCGCTTTCCCGACCAGCTTACATTGTAGCATTAAAGCCCACACCTCCTGAGGCCAACGAAGGGATTTAGCAATCCTCTCAAAAGCACAAAAATATGTGTCAACTTCTGATTCCCTAAATTGAGGTACCAACGTGATATGCTTACTCACATCAAAATGCAGGGAGGCGTCTTGCCACGGAGAAGCATCAGACTGCATTGGGCTGGATTGCGACACAGGAACAGTATTCTTTGCTTCGATTTCGAGCTGCCGCATCTTGATCTCTTTCTCTGCCTCAATCTCGAGGGCGACGAATTTCCAAACGAAAATTTAACTCAGCCTCACGAACTTGTGCTTTCTCTTGAGCCTCAAACTGATACCGAGCCAACCGTATTTTCACGCGTGCATCTTCACTAAAACTTGGAGAAGATGGATTACCTGGAGACAAGCAGCCTCGGTCAACCTTGACTTCGGTCTCTGCAGCCTCAGCGCCATGCAACTCCTCCATAAGTGCCACATCATCCAGGTTCTCACCAACCTCATCTTCAACATCAGAGTTTGTAAAAAAATTCAACTCAATTAAACGCTCCACAATTATACTCTTCAGCTCAGCTTTTCTGGACTGGCTGTTCACACTAATTTGGTAATGGTTAGCAATCAAAACCAAATCCTGCTTCCTGCACAAATTAATTTTCTCGAACGTAGGATTCTGAATAAAATCTTCCAAACTAAAGACACTCATTTTCACTCAGAACCCAAGCTACATATACTTCAGAGCAACAAGGAACCCCTCACAGGCCAACGCACAAACTTCAAACCAACTGTGCTACTCCTGCCTTTGATTCCACTACTATAAATCATTCACAAATCTAAGGATACAATTTACATGCTCCCGGACGAGCCCCCAATTAAATGTTACGTCTCTTGGATGTTAAAGAATCTAGGGGAAGACGCACATTTAAGATTTGTGAATAATTTATAAGCTGTGGAAACAAAAATACCCAAAGACCCAATTTCCAAATAGTGATATTTTATTTACAGTGGAAGCAAGACAATAAAACAACAACCCACCAGAACACAACTACTTATTTACACAAGAATCCACACACGAACCTCACCCCTAAGAGAGAGATGATTGAGTGGCGTCCGCAAATCCCTAATCTGAGGAAATAACGCTCTAAACTACAAAGAAAGAACTAAATGACTCAGCGGCTATAAAACGCCGAACTAATCTACTCTATTCTTTTACACAATGGGTGACGCACACTCTTCTGACTAGTGGACATAACAAGTTATTACCTGAGTGATGTTAGTGTATGTCACGTGACGTCTAACTATTCTCCCTCCTCGGGGTGATCGAATGACTGTCAAAATCACGCATCAATTTAACTCAACAGAGTATCTCACACGAACACTAACAACAGCAAGAAATAGCACAGCACCACACCATCTAACCAGCTCCTCTCGAAGACGGTGTCTCTTGAGTCCTTTATACAAATGATGGTGATGTTCCGACCGATGATTGGTCCCCTTGTTGTGACGTCATGAAAGATGGCGATCTTTGATTGGCGGCTTGGGTGGACATCATCCGGAACGACGGTGATGGACAGGATCCACAGCGAATGGGAGCTAGAAGGTGGACTCAAGCATTCATTGACAAAAAACAACTTGTTAGGGTAAACAAAAGAATAAGTACAACATTGGCCGTAACAAACCCCCTTCCCTTAAAAACAAACCCCTGTTTGTAAACTCTCAAACTCTGGAAAGAGCATCGGCCAACACATTTCAACACCTTTCTTGTGTTTAATCTTTAAGTTATAACCCTGCACACACAATGCCCAGCGCATCAACCGTTGATTTTGGTTATACATACGAGACAGGAACACCAGTGGATTATGATCTGTAAACACAGTGATCGGTAAACAACTCGAACCCAAATACACTTCAAAGTGTTGGACTGCAAGTAACAATGCAAGTGTCTCTTTTCAATTGTGGAGTAATTTACCTGGAGTTTCGTAAACTTTCGTGAAAAGTAACTAACTGGGTGGTCAACTCCCTGTGCATCTTCCTGAAGAAGCACAGCACCAGCCCCCACAGCACTTGCATCGACTTCCAGCTTGAATTCAGACATAAAGTCAGGTGCAACCAACACCGGTGCCTTGCAGAGTAGCGTCTTAATACAATCAAAAGCCTTTTTGCATTCATCTGACCACACATAACCAACCGAAGGGCTAAGTAAGGAGGTAAGAGGATTAAACAACCGTAGAGAAATTTTTGCAAAAGCTTCGGTAGTACCCAACCATGCCAAGAAATCTTCTTAACTCTCTCCGAGTAGTCGGCATTGGGAACTCTGAGATGGCTGTGACTTTTGCCTCCACAGGACGAACCTGACCTTGTCCAACCTCTTTACCAAGATAGGTAACTGTTGCTTGCCCAAAATTACATTTTGCCAGATTAAGTGTGAGCGAAGCACTGGCAAAACGCTCGAATACGGTTCTTAAGACAATCACATGCTCTTTCCCATGTGTGAGAATAAACAATGACGTCATCGAGGTATGCACTAGCGTTGTCCACACCACACAGGACTATATTCACTAAGCGCTGGAAAGTAGCTGGAGCATTCCTCAATCCAAACGCCATGGAATTGTACTGCAGAAACGAACCCGGGGTGACGAAAGCAGATACATCAGAAGCTCTGGGAGTAAGCGGCACCTGCCAATATCCTTTTAACATGTCTAGCTTAGAAACAAAGCGAGCGGAGCCCACATTATCCACGCAATCCTCCATGCGCGGCAATGGATAACTGTCGGGCACAGTGACTGCGTTAACCTTTCGAAAGTCTGTGCAAAATCTGAATGAACCATCTGATTTCGGTACCAGCAGACATGGGGAACTCCACGGACTCATACTAGGTTTTGCAAAACCATTCGCTAGCAAATAACTTACTTCTTGCTTCATGACAGAGCGTTTTACTGCATTTAAACGATAAGCATGTTGCTTAATTGGACGAGCGCCCTCCACATTTATGTCGTGCATTAAAACATTTGTTTGTCTTGGCACGTCGCTAAATAAACAGGTGAACTCGGCTATTAGTCCCTCTATGTCAGACTTCTGCTCAGGTGTTAAATGATCGAGATAAACACTCAAATCCTGCAAAATCTCAGAGTTTGGCAGCTTCACACACTGATGTGTAGCGTAACGAAGAACGAAACCATCCTCATCAGTATCCTCCACGTCCAAATTAGTTTTGGGAACAATCTCAGTCACCAACGCAACAGACGAGACAACCGGTTTCACACACGAAACGTCTTCCACTCTTGGAATAGAGCGATAAGCTTCAACATGTTCAGATGGCAGACGCGGGTTTTTCGTTTTCTGTCCGGTGTCACAATCAGGTAGTCAGTCTCAGATAGCTTCTTTCTGATAAGATATGGACCGGAGAATCGAGCAGAGAGAGATGAACCAGGAACAGGCAACAATATGAGCACTTCATCTCCAGGTTCAAAAGAGCGCACAACAGCCTTCCGGTCATACTTGCGCTTCATGCCTTTCTGTGACTCTGCTAAAGATTCTTTGGCCAAAATACAGGCAGAATGCAGTCGATCACGAAACTTCTCGACGTAATGCAGCATGCTTACTTTCGGACTCATTTCAGAGTCCAACATGTGTTCTTTAAGAACTTTAATGGACCACGCATCTGATGTCCGAACACAAGTTCGGCTGGACTAAAACCAAGCGATTCCTGCACGGTTTCACGAATGGCAAACAACATCAAAGGGATTCCCTCATCCCAGTTCTTGGAGGTTTCCAGGCAGTGCCTTCTTAACATTGATTTGAGCGTCTGGTGGAACCGCTCCAGAGCCCCTTGGCTCTCGGGATGGTACGCGCTGGAGACACGGTGCTTAATGCCAAGTATACTGAGAACTTGTCTGAAAATATTCGACAGAAAATTGGTTCCTTGATCACTTTGGACAATTTTTGGGAGTCCAAATGTGGAGAAAAAATTTGGTTAGTGCCTTCACAATGCTCTGTGCTGTTATTTTCCTAAGAGGTATAGCTTCTGGGAACCTGGTTGCGACACACATTATTGTCAGCAAAACTGATTACCAGACTTTGACTTTGGTAACGGGCCCACACAATCCACAATTATGTGCTCAAAAGGTTTCTCCCATGACAGGTATTGGAGCCAAGGGAGCAGGTGGGATAATCTGGTTTGGCTTCCCAGCGAGCTGACAGGTGTGACATTCACGTAAATAAGTCACCACATTTTTTTTTAAACCAGGCCAAAAGAAATGTTGCAAAATTCGGTAATACGTTTTTGTTACTCCTAAATGACCAGCCATAGGATGATCATGCCCGAGACGCAGAATATGACTCCGGTACGGTGATGGAACAACCACCTGATAAACAGCATTTTCCTCAAAATCTTGTCCCGACTTAGGACACCATTTTCTCATCAATAAATTTCGGTCAACGAAAAATGCACATTTCACGTCTCTAATTGAATCCGTGGAGATAGCAGATTCGAACAAATAATTCAAAGTTTTATCGGATTTCTGTGCCGCACAAACATGCTCTCGAGACACAGATAACTTTAATGCGTCCGAGTCACTCGTTTTCACAACCTCTGAACGAACAGCAAAGGGTTTCTTTGGGGTTTCGACGTCTAATATTCTATCACCCGATAGAAGGGGAGAAAAGAACGAATCGGATAGCACAACTTCCTCACCAAACTTTCGCGACTGCGCGCGCGTCACAGCACATGCGGGAAACACCTCCGGAAAAGTATTGGACAATTCAGAATGGAGACACACGTTTGGCTCCTCCACAATTTCCAACACTGACCTTACTTTTCCTCCCGCCAGATCGTTGCCCAGAATAAAATCAACACCTTTCACGGGAAGTGATGGACGAACAGCAACTTCCACGAATCCAGTACACAGCTCACTTTGTAGATGAATGCGATGCAAAAGGGCTTTAATACAGGTCATCTCAATACCCTGAACAAGAACACTTGAACCACAAAATGTGTCTTCTGTCAAAGGTAATCTATCAGAAATAAGGAACGACTGAAGAGCTCCCGTATCGCGAAGCATTTTAATTTCAACCTGATCTTCGGGGCAACCCGTTAAAGAAATTAACCCCTTCAGGATGAACGGCTGATAACTCTCGTCAATAGTCTCGTCAGAGACAGTGACAGCTTCAACAGGTCTCACAAGTCCCACACTCTTAGTCTGTTTATTTTTCAGGACTAAACAGTCGGCTATGACGTGCCCACGCTTTTTGCAATAATAGCATTCGCGTACATCTCGTGTGGTGGAAGGAGTAGGTTTCGAACGAGGTGGTTGAGACTGAGAAACAAATTGACTTTTCTCTGAGCGTGCAGACACAAATACATTTTTGTGTGTTAACACAAATTCGTCTGCTAACACCGATGCATGCGAGAGCGAGGTGACTTTCTGTTCGTTCAGATACACAACAACTCTTTCTGGCAAACAGTTCTTAAATTCTTCTAAAAGAATCAGCTCTCTCAACAACTCGTAATCAGGCACGTTACTCGCCTTGCACCACTTGTCAAAAAGAATTCCCTTTTCTCGTGCAAATTCAACATGTGTTTGGGTGGAGCTTTTCTTATGCGCTCGAAATTTCTGACGATAAGCTTCAGGTACAAGCTCATATGCTCGCAAAATCGCAGCTTTAATACTGTCATATTTCAGACTCTCTTCTAAAGACAGCGTGGAGCAGACTTCTTGCGCTTTCCCGACCAGCTTACATTGTAGCATTAAAGCCCACACCTCCTGAGGCCAACGAAGGGATTTAGCAATCCTCTCAAAAGCACAAAAATATGTGTCAACTTCTGATTCCCTAAATTGAGGTACCAACGTGATATGCTTACTCACATCAAAATGCAGGGAGGCGTCTTGCCACGGAGAAGCATCAGACTGCATTGGGCTGGATTGCGACACAGGAACAGTATTCTTTGCTTCGATTTCGAGCTGCCGCATCTTGATCTCTTTCTCTGCCTCAATCTCGAGGCGACGAATTTCCAAACGAAAATTTAACTCAGCCTCACGAACTTGTGCTTTCTCTTGAGCCTCAAACTGATACCGAGCCAACCGTATTTTCACGCGTGCATCTTCACTAAAACTTGGAGAAGATGGATTAACTGGAGACAAGCGGCCTCGGTCAACCTTGACTTCGGTCTCTGCAGCCTCAGCACCATGCAACTCCTCCATAAGTGCCACATCATCCAGGTTCTCACCAACCTCATCTTCAACATCAGAGTTTGTAAAAAAATTCAACTCAATTAACGCTCCACAATTATACTCTTCAGCTCAGCTTTTCTGGACTGGCTGTTCACACTAATTTGGTAATGGTTAGCAATCAAAACCAAATCCTGCTTCCTGCACAAATTAATTTTCTCGAACGTAGGATTCTGAATAAAATCTTCCAAACTAAAGACACTCATTTTCACTCAGAACCCAAGCTACATATACTTCAGAGCAACAAGGAACCCCTCACAGGCCAACGCACAAACTTCAACCAACTGTGCTACTCCTGCCTTTGATTCCACTACTATAAATCATTCACAAATCTAAGGATACAATTTACATGCTCCCGGACGAGCCCCCTATTAAATGTTACGTCTCTTGGATGTTAAAGAGTCTAGGGGAAGACGCACATTTAAGATTTGTGAATAATTTATAAGCTGTGGAAACAAAAATACCCAAAGACCCAATTTCCAAATAGTGATATTTTATTTACAGTGGAAGCAAGACAATAAAACAACAACCCACCAGAACACAACTACTTATTTACAACAAGAATCCACACACGAACCTCACCCCTAAGAGAGAGATGATTGAGTGGCGTCCGCGAATCCCTAATCTGAGGAAATAACGCTCTAAACTACAAAGAAAGAACTAAATGACTCAGCGGCTATAAAACGCCGAACTAATCTACTCTATTCTTTTACACAATGGGTGACGCACACTCTTCTGACTAGTGGACATAACAAGTTATTACCTGAGTGATGTTAGTGTATGTCACGTGACGTCTAACTATTCTCCCTCCTCGGGGTGATCGAATGACTGTCAAAATCACGCATCAATTTAACTCAACAGAGTATCTCACACGAACACTAACAACAGCAAGAAATAGCACAGCACCACACCATCTAACCAGCTCCTCTCGAAGACGGTGTCTCTTGAGTCCTTTATACAAATGATGGTGATGTTCCGACCGATGATTGGTCCCCTTGTTGTGACGTCATGAAAGATGGCGATCTTTGATTGGCGGCTTGGGTGGACATCATCCGGAACGACGGTGATGGACAGGATCCACAGCGAATGGGAGCTAGAAGGTGGACTCAAGCATTCATTGACAAAAAACAACTTGTTAGGGTAAACAAAAGAATAAGTACAACATTGGCCGTAACATATGTGAATGCTGTGCAGTACAGTATATCTATTTACTATGTACTCCAAAACATTGCAAAAACATACTGTATACTAGTACAATAATGACTTTTCCATAACCTTGCCTGGACCCATTGGTGCCGGAGTTCTTTCATGCGTTCACTGTTTCTTTCAAAAATAACTTTGTAGTTATTTCATTCGCACTCTGTGTTTAGCTAGAGTCTGAGAAATGGATGCTATGCTGATTGCTGTGAGGTTTGACTGAATGGAGGTAAAATGCAGACAATAGATGCCACTGTGTCCCATAGGAGATTTGGCTGTACTCATTCACCAGCCCCTCTGAATGATAACGCATGCATTATTACCTGGTCAATGACAGTAGCTCTTATTTGATCTGTTACCCTAGCTCTTGAGCCCCATCTTGCATTCTAACTCCTCTCCATAGTCCTTGTCTTTGGCCCACTCTTCTCCCTTGTCCTTGTCCCATCCGGGGCAGATTTTATTGCATAGGGGGTATAGGAACCTAAATAAACGCCTAAAATGGGACATTTGGAGCACTCACAATAAAGGGACATGCCCTGGGAACAAAATTGGGACAAGCCCAGAAAAGAGCACAGAAAGCACAAACTGAATAACAAACCAATGAGAGTTCAAATACAATGGTTTTATTTAGAACAGTTTTTCAATGCAGATTACAATATTTGATGGGCATACTCCTGGCACTGGTGAACTTCACGAGAACTTAACGGTTAGAATTTGGGAATGATATTACTGTCTGGCTGTTTCCAAATCGTGGCACATAAAAGTAGTGATGTCCTAATACTTGTCCTCCAAGAGTGCGCGCTTGCTTTGTGTGGAAATCGATGAGCTGGGTAGAAGTGGTTGCGTTTCGGTTTATATTCTGGCTGACCCACATTCGTTGGAAAAACGGGGGGCTCCCGTTCGAGTTGTGGAAAATGTCTTGGGATGGGTCCCGCCTAGCAACTCACTTCTGAAGGCATGAAACATGCAAACTACCGGTACTCTGCAAGAGCGGCATCCCCACTTGACTAAAATGTGCTCTTGTTTTGTGACCTGCCACATAGATGATTCTTGCTCCTCCGGGACCCTTGCTGGTTCTCCTTCCAACTGCCCCAAAAGAGTTTTGATGGTGGCTGGCGCTTGCCTGATGTACTGGAGGTGTAAGGAGAGATCCAGCAGGATCGGACTCTTTGACGGTGGTTAAGCAGGTCCCTGGAGACTTCCTTCAAGCAGGTGCCGATCTCCAGGTCTAGCTTGGTAAAAGACCTATGGCTCAGCCGAACACAAGGTGGGTTGACCGTGGAGATTCAAAACACCCAGGCATCAGTTATATTTTCAGGGTCAGTGGCTTAAAGCAGAGAGACTTGGTCCCGGAGGAACAAGAGGTCTGCCCTCGAAGCTACATAGCCGGGAATGAAGCAAGCATTGCCCTTTGTTGTCACACACTCTGCTCCCAGGATTGGAACCAGTTTGGAGGGCTCTAAATTTTTAAAGGAGGCGGTACACTAAAGACTTGGAAGATAACTTGGCAGGGGCAACATCAAGATTAGAACATCTGGCCTCAGATTAAGGTTCTTCTGGGCAGGGAGGAAGCTCTAATCACACTGTAGCGTCCGCTGAATGTCAGATCCAGCATTGATTTCATCCCATTCTCTGGAGATGAAGCTCGGAGCTAAGCGAGACCTTTTAAAACCTCTCTTCTCCCAGATGTCAGCAGCAACTTTTTCAAAACTGTACCCGGCGATCGACGTCTTCTCTTCAGATGATTATCCATGCAACGTACCGGCCATAACTCCAGTCGTTCACCAGACTCTTGGGCCGTAGTTTGTTCCACCGCAGTAGGAGATTGAGTTCAGCAGCATTCGACACCCGCTCTGAAACCACCAAATGCAAGCTAAATTTTTTTTAAACGAACTTGCAAATCAAGCATCTTTGATCAAACTGCGTTTCTCCCACTGAAGCCATCAGCAAACAGAGTAAAAAAAAAAAAGCTAGGAAACAGCCTAACTTAAGGACCAGTTAGGATCACCTTCAGCTGGGACAATTACATTAAAATCATTGCGAATACCTGTCCAATTTTCGAAAAATTTGGATCACCCTCACAACTGAAGTTTCCATCTGCAGGCACACAGGCCAAGGAATTCCCAATCACGTCTGATCTTGGAAGCTAAGCAGGCCTGGGCCCTTTCAATGTCTGGATGGGAGACCGCAGACACCAGCTGCTTAACCCCTGCTCAGTTTTGACTTGGCTGTTTTTCCTGACACCTGCTCAACTCCAGCTCACTTTTGATTTAGGTATTTTCCTGCTTATGTGATACCGAATCGAAGGCCTTTGCAAGGCCTTTCTCTTTTGGCATGCTCAAGAATTGCTGTTATATCTGTATATTTTCTGAGCAGCCTGGGCATCCTTGGAACCCTTTTTGTTTGTGATGTACTCTGCACGTGTTTGACCTTCTCTTGGTAAGTATTTTTTAAAACAGTCCAATGATACCAATGATCCGAAGGTGATTGGTTGCCAGTTTCCAATCTCCATCAACACAGCTTGGGTCATGGATTTTCGGAAGGAGTACTGTTCTTACACTCTGGAGACAGTCTGGCGTTATTCTCGTAATAAGCCAGCTGTTGTACAATCTAGAAAGTTTAGAACAACATTTCTGGATTTGCTTTTTCCTAATACCGTCAGGTCCTGGGGCAGTCTCCCTTTCCACAGATTTTTCATGACCTCGTGTCTTGTGATTACACCACCAAGGTGATTGTTTTGGGCTTTATATGTTTTTTCACCCCAAATGTTCTTATAGTGGTCACTCACTTTGCTGAATTTTATTCCGCATTTACTGGATGTACCCCACCCAGGATCCCTGTTGCCAGTTACTTTCAATTCTTTATGTATTTAAGTTGACAAAGGGGGTAGGCCGCTTGCCTTTTCTTCCTCTTCGTCTGCCAACAAGCTTATCCAAAAGCTCTGGGTCCACCGCCAACCCTCTTATCTTGCCTTTTCACGCTCTCAAGTATCTTGTCCATTGTCATGGTTGCTTGTATACCCACCAATTCTTTTAGGTTGTCCTGGTTTTTCAGGAGGCCCTCTATCTTCATTTTTTCTGTTTCTTGTTGAGCGGTTTTGCGTAAAACATGCTGAAAGCCCTCGAACAGGGCCTTGAGTTCTATTTCCAGTGCTCGCTTGACCCCTTCCTGCACTTTCATCGGGCTTTGCCATGGGCCTTTCAGTTCAACCCATCGTTTGACATGCTTAGTGTTTCTCAGGCTTTGATGTTTATGTCTTTCATGTGTAGTAAGGGCTCATTGAGAGGTAAATTTTCTGTTGCACACTTTATACCCAAACTTTCCTAGTTCTGCACTGCAAAAAAATAATTTTAAGCAAAGCTGAAAATGCTTAAAATTAGATTGAAATTTTTTTATTTTAGGAAGATTTTTCTAATTTAAACCTTTTGGGTATAGATTACTTAGCTTATTTTGAGAAAATAGCACTTATATTTTCTTGAGGAGAAAAAAATCTTATTCTGGTCATTTATTTTCTTGAATTAAGAAACTTTGTGAAACAAGTTGCCGATTTTGCCACTGATCTTAAAACAAGAATTTTTGACTCAACATATTCTTATATCAAGAATGTTACTGATATTTTATTTTAAGAAATCAATATTAAATACTGGTTAAAAGCATGCATCTTGGAACAAGAAAAAAAATCTTAAATCTAGTTCTAGTCTAGATCAAGTAAAGGTAAGAACATTTGATTTCTTGAAATAAGACTCAAATGTTTGTGAAATATAAGAAAAATTATCTACACCTTAAATAAATCATCAATACCCCAAACCTTAATACCCCATCCAGTTGTGTTCTAACTTTGATGGAAGAGATCTGTACTTCAAAAAGCACTCTTGAAACAAGAAAAAAAAACTCAAATATAGATGAATTCTTCCTAGATCAAGCAAAAGATTCTGCTAATGGGGCAAGCAAATTTGAGTTGGCAAGAATTCTTTAAATTAGCAAAAAATTCTAGCTGGTAACGTAAGCTGTTGGATCTTAAAAAATACTGAAACTCTCAAAACAAGTCTTTCCAAGCTGTAAAAACGCATTGAAACTAGAATAATCCAACTTGTATCTAGTCACTGGTGGTCTTAAAACTAGACAATTTGTCTTAAAACTAGAATGTTTTCTCTTTTAGTTTTATATAGCTTATCAGAAACTAAATAATTTGTCAGCACTGATAGCGCAGCGGTTAGAGCGCTCACATGTGGAGCTGAAGTCTCTGGTGACGGGGTTTGAATCCAGCTCTGGTCCTTCGCTAATCTTCTCCCCTGAGCTCTGCTAAGTGTTCTACCTGTCTCCTATCTGAACTGTCCTGTCTAAAAATGCATCAATAGGCCTAAATAATATATAATATAATTATTTAAAATTAAAATTGTAAGCTAGAATTTCTACTTTTAAGAACCCATATTCTACTTTAAGAACTAAAATTAAGCACAAACTTTCTTAATTTAAGGTCGAATATATTTATTTTAATACAAAATTTTCTAAGTTAGTCTTAAATAAAAGAGAAAACATTCAATTAAGACAGATTGTCTAGTTTTAAGATCATTAGAGACTAGATACAAGTTGAAATATTTTAGTTTCAGTGCAGTTTTACAACTTGTAAAGTCTTGTTTTGGGAGTTTTTGTCTATTTATCAGCTAGACTTTTTTTCTAATTTTAAGAAATCTTGCCAAGTCAAATTTGCTTACCCCATTGGCAGATTTTTTTTGCTTGATATAGGAAGAGTTTAACTTTTTTTGAGGTTTTTTTTTCTTGTTCCAAGAGTGCATTTTTTGCAGTGTGGCATAACAATCTGTGCACCTTTTATATTTTGGAATGTGTCCCACTCTGCTTTTCCACTCAGAGAAGATTTTCTTTCCACACTTACGACAGTTATACCTTATTGTCACCACTGTGTTGGTTTGTAAAGTGGCACTCAAACCTTAGTAATGGTTTCCAGAGTTTCACCACAGAGTGTGCATTATTGTTCATATAGCGGTAGCTGGATCCCCACTAGGTTAGTGGAGGGCTGTCTGTTATCTGCTCTACGGCTCATTTTAGCTTATTTGGAAGCTTTACCTTCAAGCTTTCTGGTTTGGTCCCATGTGTCTTATATCCATTATCTTCCAGTTTGTTCCTCAAGTGCGTGAGCACCACTGAACATTCCCGTAACCCAAATAGTTTCCTGAGTTCATGCGTAAGTAACTTGGCCAAGGTTATAAATCTGCTGTTTTCCACAAGTTAAATATATACTTAAACAGGATTTTTCTATGTTTAACCTCACATTCAGCTTCATTTAAAACAGGTGAAATAGGAGTTTGCAGTCAAAATATAACATTGTTTGCAATATTTCTACATTGGCACATAAACTTTTGTTTAGGTTATTTAAATAGTAAAGCTACTCATGCACATTCTCACTTCTGTGCTAGACTAGTTGGCTCTGGCTTGTCCTGATGCTCCAAAGTTAATAAAAAGTAAATATAGCTCTAATATCTGCAGTTGAGATGTCTGCAGTATGGTAAGTTTGTTAATAGTTTTAACCCCAATTGAACTGTTTTTAGCCAGACCGTCCGAATTTAAATAAGTTTGATGAATAACAGCACATGTTTATGCTGACATTACTCACATTATTGTCTTTCTTGACAAAATTCAATATATATATATATATATATATATATATATATACTAATGCCAAAAAAACTAAACAAACAAGCGTTACATGTCCAAAGTGTAAACAGAGATTACTAGCTTTATCTTCACAATTAATTTCTATGTAAATAAATTATTAGAAAAAAAACAAATGTTTTGCATCACTAATTTGGTGGTGTGTGTTGCATGGATAACAGGCTTTAAGCAGCCTTCAAACAGTAATTCACTAATTTAAAGCTGCCGTTTGGCTGGGATCATGCTAGATTACCGTAGTTTTATGTGTTAACGAGTGGTTATATTGTATTAGGTTAGAATTAAAATATTAATAATAATAAAAAGATATGTTCAGATGTCAACAACAAAAACACACGATTCGAGATTGTTTTATTAATAAATAAAATGAGAGAATACACAATATAATTGTTCTAATGCATATCTTCAGCCTTGTTTCGATTCCTGTAGATGAAACGCTTGTTTTGCTAGATTCTTCTTTCCTGGAAAATATAAATAACTAAATAAGATACAGAAGGGTTACAAGTGCGCAAACATTACAGGATAAATCAGTCTATAAATCCTTTCATGAAGCATTTTAATAAATAATTTATTTTTTGGTTCTATTTGCCAGTGTTTAATTTGAGCATCATTAACAACAGATTTACTGGTCAAATTTAACTGTGTAAACAATCATATATTATATTACCAAGATACATTAAAACATTCACGTTTTAGTGATGATCCATGAAATTACCTGTGAGCTCAGTTTTTGTTCAGATGGAGATTTGTGGTGGTTTTCCAGCGATCATGTTACATGTCTGTGAGTAAATGTTTTAATCATTACTTTAGAACAAACAAATAACAACCTTTTGTGAATCATAGAACATCACATACTCTCGTGTTCAGTTTCAAATAACACAAGATGTTTAATAAATTTCTCATTCCCTTCAGAGGGCTCCGGGTGTTCACAGGTCGCATATCACTATCCCCTCGTGGTGGGTAGAGGTGTCTGCAGGCGTACGTTTCATGAGGAGGAGCGCAGAATCTCTCTGCCCAATCATTGATCTTGGAGGGCTTCGCAAGTCATGGTTGCTCTGGCATATCAGCAAGAATGGGGTAGGTTACTATTTAGAGTCGGTTTAGGAATCAGCTCAAAGTAAGTACTGAAAATTGCATCGGTTCCATGGGCAGGACACAATGGAAAAGTGCAAAATATCATGCAGAACCGTACAGAACTGCGTCATGCCGCGTTATGGAAAAGAGCCATTATTGGCCCAGCAGACCTTAGTTCACTGAAATCTGCTCCCTCTGACTGTCCCTCTTTGGACAATCACCCTGTTGTCAAACCTCCTGACCCAGGGATGTGGACACTCACTTCCAGACCTGTGGAATAACCTCAGGACAGAGTAGCACCTACCTGCAGACCCAGAGGCCGCATTCTCAAGATCGCAATCTGAGGACCGCACTCTCAAGACACTCGTTGTTTAGTGACAGCGCTAACTAACATGTTGGAGTACGCAGTAACGTGTTTCAAAGACTCTTGTTTTTAATGCAAAAAAAAGTGGCATCAATAATCTTTTGATTTTACTTGAGTTATATTATAATAAGTAAACTATGTAATTGCCATAAAGGGAGTAGTATTTGGTGTAAAAAAAAAAAGCTTTAATCTATTCATATCTGAATGAACAAGCTGCATTGGTGGCACTTTTTTAGGTGGCAGATTTTACAATCAAATAATGTTTGCTCACACAGAACATTTTATTCACAAAACACAGCTCACTTGTGTGCAAATTGTCTTTTTGTGCTCTCGAACTAGGACGTTTTAATTGTGATGTTAAATTAACACCATACTGCATTAAGCAATTAAGCCTACATTGCAAAGGCTTAAGACAACAGTTCGGAACATTTAGCTTCATGAAAATGTTATATCTGAACGCTAATTGGACCAAGACTAAAAATATCATTTTGGAATATTTGGACAAAATTAATTAAAGTAGAAATATAAGCAAGTCCCTAAAACTGTTATCAAAGAAATTATAAAACCAGCAAAATATAAAATGAAGAATGTAAAGATCACAGAGGGTATTCATATCTAGAAACAGTGGTACTGCAACAATACCGAACTTGAATGTTCCCTTAGTAATTTCAGAACGCACCATTTCAATTGTTGCTTTGTAATGCATATTTAGTCATTAAATGTTATACCTATTCCCTGTAAAAATGGACACATCCAGAAACGTATTTTATTTTACTTAAATTACATAAGCTCCTCTTCTACATTTTGTTGGTTTTTGTTAAGTCAAAATACATTTTTTGCAAGTTTTAGGTTGTTTGTTTTTACTTTTACTTTCATCAATACACAATAAAAACTGTAGTTAACAAATTTTAATAGCATGGCACATCACTATCTAATAAAAATTGTACAATGTTCCTGTTGTTAGTTTTAATGGTTTTGTTTATAAATCCTTGTCCATTAACATTTGTGCACATTTACTTTACTTTTGCCCTTTGTCCTGCCATAACCTCCCCCTTTCTTTTAGTTTTATTAATTTTAGTCTGGTAAAACTTGTTTAACTTGCAACAGAAGTTGAGAAGTTGATGTTCAATTTCTCGTTATATAATCTGTATTATTTTTTTAATTATCACTAAAATACCAAGCTTTTTTCAACACTCACACAGCGCTTTAAGTTTCATCTCCTTAAGCATCATTGGCTCTTGTTTGCTTTGTTAGTCCAGTTTTTTTATTTAGGTGCTGTCAGCAATATGAAAAGAGCCTAAACATGCCCCTTTTGTCCCCTCTAAGCTTTTATGTTTCCACTGTTTGACTGACATTTGATTAGTCTAAACAAACACATGGTCTGTCTAAGAGTGACTTCTAAAATAGGTTATTAATCATTTGAAGGGCACCTTCATGTCATGCCCAAACAGAATCCAAAAGATCTTTATTGCCAAGCGTGCATGTGCACACACACAAGGAATTTGTTGCGGTACAGGGGTGTACTCCAGTGTTGATACAAAAAAACAAGCAATAACGTTGCACAGTAACACAGGTACCATAACCCCCGTTACAGAGTTACATAGGGACACAGATTATATAAGTAAATTGTTAAAAGAAAATAGACTATAATAATATTCTAGAAATAGAGGTAGTAAACTATAAAGTACTAGAACCATAACTATAGAAGTCCAAGGTGCTTAAGAGATGTGCTTTTAGAGGTAATGTGCAGGCTAGGGCTGCAACAACTACTCGATAATATTAGATGATGAAATTTGTTGACAACGAATGCCGTTATCGATTAGTTGGACTGATCACGTGACGTCACAGAGATGTGTGACACCAAGACACACAGATCAGACATAGATACACAGCCGCCGCCGCAATGGAGGAAGCATCATCTTCAAGAAAAAGCGTGCACCCAAAATCTTCCAAAGTGTGAAATCATTTCTTCTTAAACGTTCCTTAGAACATGCTGAGCTGCATGTTCTGAAAGGCTGAGCTTTAATGGCATGGAAGCACAACGGTGATGCATGACCACCTTAAACAAAAACATCCCTTTTATCACTATCAATAATTATCACTATCGTGTAATATTTGTATTGTTTAAGTGCATTTGTCTAAACTGTTGGCTAACTTTGGGACAGTCGTTCTAGATCTAGCTGCTTTCTGTTTACTACCTTCCTACAGTTCTTTCTTGTTTTAGCAAAGGCATTGCCGAGGCTTTGTTTTGCACTCACTCACTGCAGGAATATCCAAAAATTAGTGTGAACGACATACATCGTTTATGCAAAAAAGCTAGCGTGACTCCCAGCAGTGAACTTGAAAACTGTATAATTTTATTTCAGTTAAGTTGTAAACTTATCCAGAGACTTAATAACTCGAGGTATAAGCGATGATTATAAATGTATGAGAGCTCTGTGATCTCTAAAAAGGATTATCTTTTAGAGAGATTTGTGGCTAAGTTACACAGATAAAAAAGAGCTGTCACACCAACTTTAGGAAATTCCTACAGCGGGCGAGCGTAAACAATGTCGTAGTCATTAACTTTGCTATGACCGGTTTCGCAGCCGATTTTGTGTCCCTCCGGAAATTTCGTTCCCTTTACACAACAAAAACACAAATCGTGCGGAGTTGCAAAGCTGCTGCACACACATTTGGTTTGTGAATCGCTTAAAATCCGCCTACACATCTGTGTGTACGGCGAGTCAGAGTGTTCTAAATGGTTAATAAAATGCCAAATGTTTACTTTATTTTCTGTCATTTTCCATGCATCCATCCTTTATCTTGTCGGCTTTTTCCCTTTCAGCAAACATAAGCAAGGTGAGACAGCATCTGTATTTGTGAGACAAACAGTTTATTAACTAACAGATGTGACATGATTAGCATCCTGCCCAAATAATTATGCAATTAGCCTACCTTTGGGTTGCTATATTGTATAAAAGGACTTTGCCGCTTGATTTTCATCGCTTTTCCATTACATGGCATGGTGCAGTTCTGTACGATTCAGCACCATATTTTTATATATATATATATTTTTGCACTTTTCCACTATGTTCTGGCTGTGGAACAAACGCCATTTTCAGTACCTACTATGAGCTGGTTCTAAAACCGTAACCTACCCCATTCTCGCTGATTGGCCAGAGTAAGCATGACAGCGAAGCCCGCTAAGACCACTGATTGGGCAGAGACAATTGCCTCCTGCCTCATCAAACATGCGCCGGCAGACCCCTCCACCTAGCGCAAGGGGTTAGTTTGGCTTTTACAAGCAACCTGGGAACACCTGGAGCCGAATGAGAAATTGAATAAACGTCTTGTGTTATTTGAAACTGATTGTGAGAGTTTGTGATGTTCTATGAATCACAAAAGTTTATTTTATGTTCTGGAGTCATTGCTGCAGTTATTTGTTTGTTCTAAAGTAATGCTTAAAACATTTACTTACATACTCATGTAACATGATTGCTGGAAAACCACCACAAACTTCCATCTGAACGAAAACTGAACTCACAGGTAACTTCATCAATCATCACTAAAACGTGAATATTTTATTGTATCTTCATAATATAGTTTCATGATCGATTAGACAATTAAATATTACCAGTAAATCTGTCATTAATGATGCTCAAATTAAACACTCAAATACAACCAAAGAATCAATTATTTATTAAAATGCTTCATACAATGATTTATAGACTGATTTATCCTGTGATGTTTACACACTTTTAACCCTTATGTATGTTCTTTACATTCCAGGAAAGAAGAACATAGCAAGATAAGTGTTTCATCTCCTGAAATTGAAACCAGCTGATGACATGCATTACAGCAAATATTTAGTGTATTCTCTTATTTTATTTATTAATAAAACAATCTCGAATCGTGTGTTGTTGTTGTTGTTGACATCTACACATGTCTTATTAATGATTTAATTATAACTTAATGCAATATAACCACTCGCTAACACATAAAACTAAATTATTCTAGCATGATTCCAGCCAAATGGCAGCTTTAAATTAATGATTTAATGTTTGAAGGCTGTTTAAAGCCTGTTATTCACAGAGACAGCAAACCTGGTTGGTGGAGATTTTCATATAATGAGTTAATCACAATTTCTAATCACAATAATCACAATTTCCTTTAATTTGTGTTAATCACAACTTTATTCATCATCTAACAGCAAGATTACCAAAGTTTCAGTATTTAAGTGTGAAAAGTGAATAAAAAAAAGAAGCAGAGACAAAAATGCAAAGTTGACACGAAAGTATTCATGATTTATTCGAGCTGCAAATGACGTTACATGTGTTTGGTCTCCGTCTATGAACGAAGATTCAGAATCGGGCTGTAACAAATATCACAGCATTTACTGTGTAATAAGAACAGCCGATTATTCATAAACACCACACAGAAATAAAACACTTAACTAAAACACACTCATGCACATAAGGAAGATCATCGTTTGAATTGATGACTGTAATATTATCCCACCATCTAACTAGGCTTTAGCTTGTCTGTAAGAGTAAACTCATCGAGACTTATGTCAATTCTGAACTACGCGGAGTCAGAAGTAAGTTGAGAGTGCCTGTTTGTGGCATTGCTTGTCAGTGTTGCCATGTGTTAAGATGATGCCAGATTAAGTCTGATGAAGAGATCTGAAGGTTTCAAAAGGTGCCTTGCCTTGTTTGCACCAGAGCGGGCGTTTGTGCTCAAATCAGGATCATATAGTCTTTGAAGAGAAGAGGATTCTGAGTCCTAAGATGCGAGTAGGTTCATCTTCAATCTTTGCATTTATGAGTGCATGGTAGGCCCTATGGCCCCATATTAGATTTCATTACTGTTGGACGCGCATATGGAGTAAAGAGAGAACAAGACCACGAGGTCTTGAGGAACCACACAACAAACTTCTGAGAGAGTAGTAGTAAACAGAGAGCGAGCTGCTTTTAAAGAACAGAGTTATCTGTGAGTACAGAAAGCATATGACCTTTGACCCTTCCAGATGATTCTTGGGTAAAGAAGGGCTGATTAAACATAATGCCTGAGTTTGTTAAAAGGGTCCCAAAAGTTAAATCGTCTCAGAGCATGAAATACCACTTATGGATTTGAATCCAACTTGACCAAGGATTTTCTTTCATCCATTCAAGTACCTAGCTAACCTCCAAAAAATCAATCAAGTAACACAACGTATTTCAACGGTACACAATTGACTAAACTCATGAAGATATAGAAATATTTTATTAATATACTTATTTATACAGCTTCTGTGCCTTGATTGAGTTCAGCTTCAAAAGTTCACTTTTGGAGTTCACATGATGCATCTTGTGATACACTCAGCACGGTTTCAAATATTGTCCCATGATTTTGTCAGTAGAATCCTTACTGGTTTGTGTTTCCTTGGCAAATGTTTAATGATAGATTCAGCACAGAAATGGCGATGAAATAGTCTTTTATCCAGGAACATGTTAATAATATCCGGTCCATGGTCTTCCCTGCAACAGAACTCATGCTTTTTTCAGGCAGGTGCAGTCCAGTGTGTCAACAGAAAATGGAGAATATGAGGGATGCTGCAAAGGCGATCAGGGTTTTCTTTTAAAGGGGAAGTGGCACTGATTAGTATTCTGGGGATTAGTATGCAAGAGAGATGATCTGTGAGTCCTCTTGATTCCCTGAAACAAATACAGGATAAGGTCAAGCTTTATTCATAAGCTTTGTAATGAAGTTAAAGCTTAAACACATACTCTTTTCACTGGTTTAATACTTAGATTTTGCAATAGATTGACTTACAGTAATGATTACCTTTAGATAAAATTTCTTAAAGTGTTTTTTCCCCTTCAAATTACAGAATAATAATAATGTTCTTGGCCCTTTATAAGGGCTAATGCTATTACCATACTTACAATAATTTACTTGCACTTAAAATCTGAAGAAAAAAAAAACAGTATTATGTCTTGTAAGTAACTGTGTCTGTGCATTGGAAGTTAATATTTTATAATTGGTCAATATTTTATAATTGGTTGATTTAACAGTTGTCATTCTGCACGCATACTAGAATTCTGTAAAATAATTCAGTAGATGTCTTGTTTATCAATAAAAGTGGTTAACAAATTACTTGTACATTTAAAGTTATTAAAATAAGAAAACAAAAGCCACCCGACTGCAGTGATACATTGAATTGTTTATTTACAATCATTTAAACAGAACTTCTTATTTCACATCGAACATGCATGCAAGATGACAACTGTTAAATCAAATTATATAACCAGTTATAAAAAATGTAACTTGCTTACAATAGATGCTAAACACCTTGCCCCACGAAGATTCCTGTAACAGCCAGGAGAAATGAGCTAAACAAATGTTTATCTTTATTTTATCACTTAAATCTAGTAATAGCACAAAGACTAGGCACAAATACAAACCACAAGAATCAAGACTGAGCCATGTCTGAACGAACTTGTGAACAGCATGTGCATAAATGCACTCATTCTAAACCTTCTCAAAACTTTAAACTGCTGTAATAAATGTTAAAGATGTCGCTGCAACAACGTTCACCTTACTGAGGGCATTCATTCGTTTTTTTTAGCAATCAAAAAAGTTTAGTTTGAAATGGAACCATCCCCGAGAGCATGAGCATGACCATTTCTTGCGAAAATCGATTTCTTATTACACTACTTGTTGTAGCTGTCAAGCATTCTGATTGGCTTACTTCATTGTGGATCTCTCACTCTCCTGATGGGATCTACATATGTAGAAAACATTTTTGTGGATTCTGTTTTAATTTATAAATGTATGTTTATTTGTTTATGAATCAGATTTTTGTGCATCTCATTTATTTGTAGATCCTTAACGTATTTATTAATCTTGTATTTATATGACTCAATTATACCCCGATTGGTGCGCCAATTTCTCCTCAGACTCTCTGTTTCTGGTAATCACAAGGAGACTTATACCTTTTTTATTATTGAATCTCTCACTGTCAGTTCATTTTAGGTCATCCTTGGCTAGCCAAGCATAAGCCTCATATAGATTTGGCTCAGAACCTTGTAGTAGAGTCTTCAGAGTGATAGTTTTTTTTTTTTTTTGCCTCTTCTCCCGTCTCTTGTGGTTGTGCATTTCTGGAGAAAAGCGTCAATCTAGAAGGTGTACCCCCTGAGTGCCTGTGACCAGATTGTTTCTCGTGCCCCCTCTCCCTCCCTCCGGCGTGTCCCTTTGATTGTGCAATTGAGCTGTCCCTGTCACACTCGAAAAGTATCTGTCGGAGTCTCTTGCTGTGAGCACCATCGTTCCTTCTACATCACCTGCCGGGGTTGGGTTATTCTTAGTTAAGAAAAGTGACGGTACCTTACGCTAGGGGTGTAGTCAAGTCCGCCATTGTTGAGTACAAAGACAAGTCCAAATCCAGGACTCGACTGACTGAGTCAAGACCGAGTCCAATCCTGTTCGAGTCCAAGTCAAGTCCGAGTCCAAAACAGGCCGAAATCAAGCTGCAACACCCTTTCCATCATGAAGTCCAATAGTAAATGACTAAACTGTTATTCCTCCACTACAGACTGCTTTTCTAATTGGTCTCCATGACAGGAGTTATTCAATAAATTCAATTGAGAAAGTTACATCATACTGGATTATGTTTTTGATCCAAATAGCATGAAGTGTTTATAATGTTTATATGAAAATTACTTTAGTACTTCATAGTACATAATATGATGTCATGTTTAGTGTAATATTGTGACTTTTGAGGTAGCTCCATAGCTAACACAGCTTCTAATCTAGACAACCTGAACCCCATCAAATAATTGTAAATTATAATTCATAATGTGCCGAAGTGGATCTTTAGTCAGATAGATAGACTAAATTACTGACTGTTTACATGTTTAAATAATTTAAAATGTAGCATCAAAATCATCAGTTTGAATATGAAAGTCTTTCATACAAATGCGTTTTAAAATATATTGATTTCACATAAGTTTTACATTTTATATGCATGTCTACGACAATTCTATCATAATTTCTTCATAACGTTTAATTGCCATGGTTTGAAATGAGCTAATGTTAACATCACTCCAGCAAATTTGGTTTTATAAATTTATTTAAAAAGTTGCTTGGACTGAACTAATAATACCTCATGTTTATTATGAACTCATTATTGAAGAAATTTAGTTGGACAGAATCTGAAGGAGCATGTAAGACTTTTCCCACCATTTTCTTACTCTAACTTATACCCTTAAGCATGGTATTCTTCGAAAACATGATCTTAACAATTAACTGTATAATCTTGAATTACCTCTCTTTGTGGTGCCTCACAACAAAGTTTCAGATGATTAATGGATTGTTTTCTTTTTCTGGTTCCTTATAGCACTGTCATGAAATTGTTTATGATTTTGTAAATCCGAATCTAGTTATGCCGCTGTTTCCTGAAAGTGTGTCTGTGAAAGAGTTGGATTTGTAGATGAAAAAATATTCCAACAGCCCATTTGCTGCTGTATCCGCTGAAGTCGCTCCATACCGACTTCATCCAGACCAGGGGTAACATCAACTGATTTTTTAAGGATCATCTTCAGGGCATGTGCAATGCAGATAGCATCTTTTACTTTCATGGTAGTTGGTAATTATATTTTGGCTAGCATCAGTTACCAAACATTTCAACTTTGCAGTAATGCCCCATTTCTCTGCCAGCCCCAGCCCAACAGCTGTAAGGTTTTCAGCTGTGTCGATGTTGGGGAAAGGGCAGACCCCCAAAAGTGTTGTTGAGAGCTGACCATCAGCACCAACAATATGGCAGGTAACTGCACGGTATGCATCCATATTAACTGATGTACACATATCTGCAGTGAAGCTGACACTCTCAACGGTCGATAATTCAGCCTTTGTATTTTTATTTTCCTCCACAAATATCCTCTCCACCATCGCCTTGACTGTGTTACTGCTTGGAATGGTGTAAGTAGGATCAAGCTTGCCAACAAATGCTCTGAACCCTGGACCATTCACCACAGTGAAGGGCTGACAATCCTTCATTATGAAGTTTATTAGAGCCTCATCAAGATCTTGCTTTCTGGTTCCCAAAGCAAGTGAAGATCCTCTTCACCCGGATCAATGATCGAGCCTCAGACAGGAACCAAATTTATATAAAGATTTTATTTTACAGAGATTAATAAGCCATGTTCTTGTAGTTTCGAAGTGAGCCATTCGAAACAAAACACAAGAATCAAAGTATGATGTCTCCATCTCCAGTAACTGTCATCTCGCTACTGTCCAGCATCTTAAAAGAGGTCCTGTCATCAGGCAAGTGCTCCTCCTCTCACCAACTTCTCCTCCAATCCCCCGAGAAGGAGAAAAACAACACCCTAAGAAGGTACACTGTTCCAAGGAAGTTTCCGCCAATTGAAATCATATTCACTAATATTCTATGACCTCCTTCAATGGTGTGGGAGGACTTCCTCTTTCTAAGATAAATGTAGAGTGGGACTCTCAGTGTCTCAATCTGTAGCCCACCCATAGCTCCCACTTGTTGCAGAACACATGGTTCATTTTGTAGCGGCCTTATTGTACATTGCCTTCTTTATTTTTTCTTCAGCAAGAGTTTTAGCTACTCCGTATCTGTCAATGTTCCTTTCCCCTAGAGACAGAGAAGGAGTATCTTATCGTTTCCGAAGATGTTTCGGACCATACCCAATGATCCTCTATCCTCCATTTTCATCTCCATGCTTCCCTCGGGTCCCTCTTATGGCCTCTCTTGAGTGCTTCAAGGCCTTCAAAGACCTTAGAGCAGATAAAAACAACACAACCCATCTCCTCTTCTTGTGTAAGTTGGAGGCAGCTGTTGCTTGACACAGAAACTCACACAAAGCTCAGCTGCACAGAGCCTTAATGTAAATGAAAACTCCCAATAATCTGTGTTGAGCAGCAATAATGTAAACTATTCCTTGAGCAGATAATCTGTATTTTTTATTTAAATACGTGTCAGGAAAGGCTAAGGGATTTTGTCTGTCCCTAAATTCTTGTCTCAAATTAAGTGCTCTTTTTACAATTTATGCACAAATATGATCATGATTAAAAATAAAAGATAAAGTCTATGTTACTGTTGCTGGTGTTACGTCACTTGAAAGGTTGTTTTATAGTAGCTGATTGGACAAATGTAAGCTTGCAATCTCTAATCCAGAACCTCTGGAGCAGGTTAGCCATGTAGCATAATTAACCAGGGTGACAAAGATGGATTAAATCGTAGATCATTTCATAGTAACCAATTTCCATGATTGGTACAAACAATTCCTAAGGAAGCTTACCAGTTAATCCGGCTTTATGGTACCGGCCCCTGTACAACCAAAATGACAAGTTACTTTTACTGACATGATCTCGAATTTTCAAGATTTAAATATTCATCCCATATTCATCACTTTTCTCCTAAAGAAAGAATGGCTTAAAAAATGTATAATATTTTACCTTATTCGGTGGCAATATGTCAAAATATTTACACATTTGGAAAAAGCTTCCTAGGTGACTCCATGATTGAAAAGTTCTCAATGAGAGCAACCGCAATAGTGGCGAACAGAACAAGTGGTACCATATGCCATGGCGTTTCATTCGAGTATCATGCCAAAGATTCAAAACTCTGCCCCTCAAGTCGAAGCAGTCAGCTGGTTCTGAATGAAGCAGTGAAGTGGTTCAAACATCATCAGTGACATCAACTGAAGCAAGCTCTGGCCCACTGATTCACTGTAGCTAATCAATCGAGTTCAACACAAGCTTCAAAGCTTCTGTGTCAAAGGGAGCATCACTATGTACACCATTCAGGCTGTTCGAGTGAAACAGATTGCCGTTCGGTCTCTGTAAGGTACCATGTAAATTTCAGTGCCTCATGCAGAGAATCTTTGGAGACCAGCTGTGCACCTTACTACTTTTATATTTAATGACATTGTTATATTTTCCTCCACTGTTCAAGAACACCTTCAGCATATTTTTGTTATAAAAAAATATATATTACTTTTTTTATTACTTAATGGTATAACGCTCAATGCTGTTTATTTAATTATTGTGTGCTGTGTTTTTCCAGAGGCAGCAGTTGGGGGAGCAGTGGTTCTCCTTTCTTGGAGTGCTGACTGTTTTTTTATGCCCTTTTCCTGTTTGTTGTGAGTGTGTCACCGAGTAGTGTGTCATGTGATCTCCTGCTGCATCCACTTGCTGCCCTGGGAAGTCTGGAGTGTGAATTGGTCATTTTAAATTGTATTTTCCAATTGAATGCATTAATAAAGAGCTGATATTGTGATCTGAACGTTAAGCACCTTTATTTTCACAAATCTGCATTGCCTTTGTGTCCCTGGATGGCGTAGTCGACTTATTGGTGTTTTCCTTACCCTAGCTTTTCCTTACCTTAGATGCCACACTAAAAAGAACTAAATATATTCAGGAGCATACAGTATATTCTAAAGAACATTTTGAAACATTGAATATGTGGAAAATTTATGTACTGTTTAATGAGGAGTTTAAATTTTAAGAAAAAAAGAAAAACATGAGAACACTAAAATGTAATAATTTTTATTAAAATGATGAGGACATTTATCTACTTAAACATATTAGTTTAGTACAAACTGAAGTATATGACTGCTGGCTGATAATGGCCACGAAAACACTTGATCAGATAAAGAAATAAAAACTGAAAAATAACACATATTGGCAATACTTACTACTTGCTACAGAGGAGATTAAAACACGTGGTGAAACAGAAGGTTCTTTTTTGGCGCAGCTGTCATCCAAGATTAAAATCTATCTTGCAAAATAATCAGAATTCTTACTAATATATTTGTGAAGTCAACAGATGAAGTCTGCAGGTATGACAAGACAACACACTGCTTCTTGAAGTAATTTTTGAATCTGCGTGCTCACAGAGATTGCCACTCAAAAAGCTTACAAGACATAAGTTCATGAATCAGTCATGGTTTATCCTCCTAATAGATCAATATGCGTTTCACACTTGTGGCCTTTTTTTATTTGGATACAACAGAAAAAATACAGGATAATTTTCAATGGTGAAGATTGATATCTGATTTTTACTGGTTTGATTGTCTTACGATCTTGATTAAATTATGCTCAAATCTGACTCCAGTTTGCAGGTAACTCAACTACATGAATAGTAATCAAAGCAATAAAAACATTTAAATTACACACATGTGAGATCAGGTGCATAATGGCCTTCAATAATTGGATAGGATGTCATCCACTGACACCCGATCTGGTTCCTCTTGATCACTATCAGCTCTTTTCTCAGAATTATCCTCCTCCAGACAAGACAACTAGACTTAAAGGGTTCATCTTCCAGGTGGGTGTCATGACACCGATAGTCTAAATTTTGGGGTACTCTGAAACTGATATCACGAACCAAATTGTGGTGCACCACTTTAGATTTTCCTTGTCTGGCAACAAACATGTATATGAATGTTTGACTGCAATCACAGTTTTCAGCAAACTTTTTCTTTCTTGTTTGCGTTTTGTTTACAAGGTTGACT
Organism: Danionella dracula; assembly: GCA_900490495.1. Taxonomy (NCBI): domain Eukaryota; kingdom Metazoa; phylum Chordata; class Actinopteri; order Cypriniformes; family Danionidae; genus Danionella; species Danionella dracula. The sequence continues at coordinate 19,361,486 of UELW01000012.1, forward strand.
CTGTCTGCAATGTCCAAACAAATACCCTTGATTCTTGGTTCTTTTTTCACCATGCTTTTGAGGGATGCTTGCAAGGTAAGGCATTGGTTTATTTTCTATGGTCAATATTCACAGGGTCATGAAAAACTTGTCCAAAGATTTAATCAACAGGTAATTATGGAATGCCTCCAAATATCAACTGAAATGGTTTTTATATAATTCGGCCACTTTAAGAGGCAAAGAATAAAGCATTTTCTCAAGAGTGTGATTGAGTCATTCTGTTCCCCATTGGGTGGTAGGCCAAAACTGTCATGATGAGTTACACTTCTGGCTCTCCTTTCCCCTATGATACGGACCCCCCTTCCTCCGCATTATTTGAACTCTATGTGGTTGTTTTCCCGCAATATAAAATAAACTTTTGAAAATAAATTCAATAAAGACAGACTACGACTTTCAGTCCGATTTCTCTTTACTTTTCAGCACAAGATCAGGAAACAGCAATGTGATGGGTTACAGAACCTGGCTCGAAAACTGCACCTCCCTTTACTTTTCATAGGCGCGGTATATATGCAGAAAGCTATCCTTGCAGATAAGTTTCACGTGGCAGATATTTTGTCTCTAGCTGCGTATCCCTATCAGAAAAGCGTCACTCCTTTTAAGTTAGACTGTCTTTTTCATGGACTCTAGCTTTTAAGGTCAGACTGTCTTTTTCATGGAGTCAGGTCCAATTTATGAATTAAATAAATGTTAAATCAGGTCACCTAATTGCCAAAACACCCACATTCCCTCCTTGGGAACTTTCCAAGTTTCCATTCGTTAAGGCAATTAAGTGAGTTAATTATGTAAAATAGTTTTTTTTTCCACTACTTCAATTGGCTAAGTTAAGGAGTAGCACTTTCCCTGTCTTTTGCCAATTTTCTACAAAAAACAGTAAACAAACAAAATAATAATTAATCAAAAGTAGAATAAGATCCGCAGATGATGATCTTCTTCGTAAGGAAATGCGATTTCGATGACATAGTCATCGGAGGGCCGTTCGATACCGGTCTGTCCGATCATGCTTTCAAGACATCATTCACACATTAGCATTACTTCTTCACTTCTCATTAAAACTTTCTGTTTAGTGGTTACAGATGCTCCAAATATAATGATGTTCAAAATGTCCTTCAAATGTCATTCACTCAGTCATCATTCTCTCAAAGGTAAATTTAAGAGATGCCTCATGTTTTTTTTTTTTTTTTTTTTTTTTGGCATCTATATTGGTGATTAGGATGATTATTTTAACTTGTACACTTGATAATGAGCGTAATATTTTTGGAATAATCTCCATATTTACAATAATTTTGCATAAAATCCAATGTTTAGCAAAACTCTGTTCTCTAACTCTCCAACAACCAGAAAAATCAGCATTAAACAGCTTTTCACCCAAAACTAAAAAATGTATTCCGCAAAAATTAAAAAGTAAAACTAGATTAACTCAAAAATCTCTGTATATACTCTAAGTAGAAATAAAGTAATAAAAAGAAAGACACTCGCTTCGGATCCTCTTCATTCGTAATCCTCTCATTTGTAATCCTCTCATCCCACGCACACACAGAAAGAGGTGTACTGGGGTAACTGACAGTTCTTTTAGGTGGATCACTTTTTCTCTCAGCATTGTCCATGTGATCACCTTTTTAGGAAACAGGGTACCGTTGAGCATTTGGGTAGGCTTTAGGCAGGATAGGCAAGGTCAAAAGGTCGTGGCGGTTGTAGAGTTGTTTGGCACCGGTGGCTTTCAGCATCACTCCGGGTGACTTTCAGGAACCATCGCCATGGGTGACCTTTTAGCAGTGACATGGGAATACGGGAGTCAGGCAATATTTCGGGAACCCTCAGGAACCTCCAGGTGTCTCATCAGACGATCTCTTGTTGACTGCTACCGCGACTGCATCCATGTTTCTCAGGAAAGCCTTTCAGCCTTTTGCTCAAGTCCCTCAGGATCAAGCTAATAGAATGAATGCTAGGTTTCTTTGCACTCATTTTCAGAATAGCACAGATAGTGGTTCTGCGCTCCTAAGAGTCTTTAGAGTTCATAACACATTGTCCATTGTCTCCACTAAAAAATTGTCCATTCAAAGTGGGAGACTTTCTCTGGTTTTCAGCCAAAAATTCTCTCGTGAGTGTCATAAAAAACGCAAAGTATTAGATATCTACAAAAATAAAAAAAGTACTAAGAAATATCAATCAAAATAAAACAACCGACTTATAAAAAACTATAAAACTAAGGGCTAGAAAACAGCAAACGCTATCGCAAAAACTATTGAAATAAAAGATTGAAAACAACAAATTTGGGTTACCATGCTGCCTTCATACCAATCTTAAAAGTTGGCAGTGAACTGGAAAAAAGAGTTTCATGATTTTTTAGGTTCTATCTTTGATTCTACATAAACAACTTTATTTTTGATTTACACTCAGAAATACTTTATTTAAAAACCTTAATTGTACTCCATCATTATTTTATACTTTTTTTTCTTTTTATAATGCTCACATACTCATATTTAATTCAATAACAGTTCAAAATGTCATCTTGTTTTCTGTTCTTTAGCACTTAAAAATACGCTCATTAGTAGTGAAAAATAAATCTTAGATACTAGGAGATGAAGCTCTCATCACACAAGTTCTCCTTATGATTGGCAAAGACACAAGGTTTCAAAAATACACTTTTACTTCTTATCTAAATAAAGAATCAGACAGTGCTAAATATGTGGATCAAACAAAAGTGAACTTTCTCTTTAATGTTTTTACTGATCTCAAAGGATATCATTCTGGTCAGCTGAAGGTCGGTTGAAAGGAATCCTTCATTCACAGGACCTAGAGGGGATGCTCTTCTCTCTCCGAGCATTCACGTTGTCATGGAGTTCACTCAGTTTTGTTCAAACAATCATTCTTTCTATAATCAAGACAAATAAAATTAATATCCAACAGTGGAGTGAGAATCACTCATTCCTCCATTCTCCTTTCACTCGCTTTCATGCACATATAAGACAGACATCCTAGCTGAGGAATATGTTACATGCATGTGTCCACTTCGTCGCAAAGTAGTGAACCAAGCTCTTCCTCAGTCGCAGCAAGATCCTTTCCTAAGTTTAGGGTAATATCAATAAATCTGTCGCTTGTATTTTGGTACATCATCCTAGTCATACTATTTTCGATAGCTTTTTGAATGAGTCCTCGAACGCAGGGTATCACGCAGCATCTCATGATTGCGATAATGGCAAGTGCAACAACTATAGTAATTGCTATTGAGGAAATAATCTTTCCCCATTTTCCAAACCATCTTTCCATCATTTTACCAAATGGATCTTCTCTGTCAGTGTTTCTCTTCAGTTCCAGGGATAACCTTTTCAGTCCGTTTAGTGCGTTAGTAACTGACCCATCGATTTCGGTATTTGAGGGTATGGCAGTACAGCATTCGGTTCCAAACAGAATACAAACTCCTCCTTCTTTTGCAAGTAGCATATCTAGAGCTATTCGATTTTGTCTTGTCATGATAGAATTTTTGTCTAATTGGTCTTTTATTCCTCCAATAGCTTGGATGGAGAGGTTAACAAATCTCTGCTGGTTGTAGTACAAATAGTTAATCCATGCTACATTTTTGTTTATTGTCGCTTTTATATGCTCTAACGTTAGGGGGAACCATTGGTTGAGTTATCGGGTACTTTTGTGCTATTTCTTGGCAAATAAATGGTAAAGGATCTTGTGCTCTAAAAAGCAGTGCTAGACATCTTAATTCTTGAAAGTCTGTTACTCTGACAGGTGTAGTTGTTAATAGGGGTTTTGCCGTTGCACAAATAATGCAGTCACTAATGTTTAAGGATTTAGCCGTATAGGAGATCCATTCTAGCCATTCATTTCTACCTGTAAATCCTGTTTCAATAGCAAATAATTCTTCAATTGAACTGGCTTGGATAACATCTGCTCTAATTTCTTCAGTTTCAGCGTACGGGGAAGTTGGTCCAATTGTCTTAGTGGTTGTGCCGTTATGCTCTTTAACTTTAACGTAAAATGATCCCACAGGGTCCCATCCATCAATTGACACACCCACTACATAGTAGTTTTCATCACTTTCAAGGGCATCTTTTAAAGTTATCATTAATCCATTACACTTAAACTGTTCGCATTGGCTTCCTTGGTTGGGCATTTTAATGATACTCAGTCGCTGAAATAGAGTTTTTCCCTTGCTCACAGTTTCCGGATTGGTTGTCTTTGGTGGAGGTTCAATAGCCCAGCTTGGATCAGTAGACCATCCTACTAGACTCCAAGATGAACAGGTCGTGTCTCTAGCTCCACTATCTTCCTTGATTGGGGCTGTACAAATATACATCTTAGCACGTTGGTACATATTATGGTGTCCTACACATTTGGCTAATCTACAAAAATCAATTCTCCAGGTTGTGGTAGCTCCTTTTGGTGCAATAAACAGTTTGGAAGTTTGAGCTTCTCCTTTCCAAGCATTCATAATTAAAATGAGAAGCACACAGACCCATCTTAACACAGACATCTTTCTGTTTTAATTCCGATTTGTACCTTAGAACGGTTTTAATCAGCTCTGGAGTGGTAGACTCAATAGGGGGTGGAGCAGTCTCGATCCGCCTCAAGTCTAAGTGGAACACAGGAATACTCTTATCCCAGGTTCTCAGAATCTCCAGTCGAAAGTAATCTGTAACGCAAAAATTCAACACAAAAATGGTACGTTTTATGGTTATTTGTCTATCTGGATGTCTGGATTTATTTCAAATAGTTTACTCCTTCACAGGGTCATCTGCAATTTTATCACATGTTGGAAAGGTCTCATTAAGATTTCTTACTTTCAGGCAGTGAGATATATGATACCACAGGTTGGATCCTTTCACCCTTACAGCAGTATGAGGTGACCTCATACGAACCCTCTCTTCTCGGTTGATCCCACTTTCTCTTAAAAATGTTTATGAACACGTGATCTCCAACTGATATAGGACCTGGTCGTCCAGACTCCTCAGGAGAACACCTTGGTCATTTCAATATCATTTCTCAGATCATTCAAATTGTCACAGCTAATAAATTCTCTATCAGGTCGAGGCATCACTCTTCCTGTCACCATTTCATGGGGGGTTAATTTGGTTTCACGATTTGTGCTGTTCCTGATGCTGAATAATGCAATGGGTAAAGCTTTTGTCCAATTGAGCCCGGTTTTTGCACAAATTTTAGAAAGCTTTCCCTTTAAAGTCTGATTAATTCTTTCACACTTTCCTTGGCTGGCAGGGTGGTACACAGAACCATACTTCAAATCAATTTGCAACCTCTTACACATCAATTTCATAACAACCGCTATGAAACCCGGTCCATTATCACACTGTATCTGCGACGGGATACCAAATCTCGGAAATACCTCTCTCGTCAAGGCATTCACTACAGAGTCTCCACTCTGAGACTTTACCGCGAAAGCTTCCACCCAGCCGCTAAATCGGCAAACAAATGTTAAAATATATCTCTTACTACTAACAACCTTGATCATGTCTATAAAGTCAATGACTATGCTTACAAAGGGTCCCCTTGGTGTCGGAAAAGTTCTGATTATATGTGGAGCACTTTTGATGTTTCTGACCATACACGTTTCACATTTCTCTAGGAAGTTGTTTACCTTAGTTTGAAGATGCGGAAACCAAAGATTTAGTTGTCTAATGATAACATCTATCATTTCTCTTCGGTTGTGGTGCGCTGTACCATGAGCATGTAATAGTACCATTTGTTCTGCACTCTCTGGTATTATCAATTGACCTTGAAGTGTTGTCCAAATTCCTTCTTTTGATTTAATCCCTCCTTTGAGGTTCCAGTCTAATGTTTCTTGTACACTAGCACTTGATTGCATTTCACAAAGTTTTTCAAAATCCCATTCACCTTTTAGTTCAACTGTTTCGTTTTTCTTTTGCTGTCGAGTTACAACTGGCATTTCAGTAATAATCTCTTGCATCGCTGCTTGTTTGGCTGCTGAGTCTGCAAAATTGTTTCCAATTGTTTCTACACTTTGATCTCTTTTGTGTGCATCACATTTGACTATACTTAGCTTTTTTGGTGTTTGACAGGCTTCAATCAATGCTTTAATTTCTGTTTCATGAATAATAGGTTTACCATTTGTTTTCTTATACCCATTATTGTGCCAAATTTTTCCATAGTAATGAGCTACCGAATAACCATAGGCAGAGTCTGTAAAGATCGTTCCTTCTTGGTTATCTAAGATGTTACAAGCTTCTGTTAATGCAATAATTTCTGCTCTTTGTGCTGACATTATACCTTGAGTGACTTTTATTTCTCTGATGGTGTTAAATTTTAATGGATCTTTGTTCTCAAGTTCTACCACAGAAAAACCCATTTGGCTCTTGCCTGCATCGTTCTTAAAACACGAACCATCTACAAAAACAATTCTTCTTTCCTCTAAGGGTTCAGCTGATAAGTCTGGTCTTATCTTCATGTCCATAGTCCCTGAAATTTCACAGCAGTGTGGCTCTCCCTGTTGGCAAAATAACAGTTTTTCTGCTTCATTTTTTGTTTTGAGTACCTTTACAGTCAAGTTTACTTTTTCAAGTAGTTCCAAATATTTCATTCTTCTTCCTTCTGACAGATTAAATCTGTTTTGTTTCAAAATTCCTACAACTTCATGGGTTGATCTTATTTCTACTGGGGCACTTAAAACTATTTTTGAACATTTTGAATAAGCCCAAAATACTGCTTCAAGATTTATCTCACAGTCTGTGAAATTGTCCATTCCACTAAGGAAAGTTGAATACCATCCTAGTGGTCTTTGTTTTGTACCTTCTTTTTGATGTAAAATAGCTGTTGCTAATCCTCCCTTTCCTAATGCAACATCTAACAAAAAAGGTTTGTTGTAATTTGGATTTGACAGTTTTGTTGCAATTATCACTTCTTTTTTAAGTTGGTCAAATTCTTTTGAAGCTTCTTCAGTCCATTTTAAAGTTGCATTTAGTTGTTTAATTCCTGCATCTCTCATTAGTTGTCTCATTAGTTTGCATTTGTCTGCATACTGATGTATGTAGTGATGTATTCACTGCAGTAGTCTGTTTTTCCTAAAAATCCTAACGTTTGTCCATTTAATTTTATCGTTTAGAAATTTGTTAATTATTTTACAGTCCACATTTATTTTATCTATAATTAATCTCGTTATTTTTAACAGTTCTGATCATTTTTACTTTATGTTTACCATCTGCTGATTTAACACATTTAAAAATTTCTACCAATTTAACAAAACTCATTCTAGAGTTTCCAGAACCACACACTACAATTGTTTATTCAGTTACAATTTGGATTGTAATTTTCAGGTTTAACTTTTAAGTAATTGAACTTTAATTTTCATCATTAAAATTTATTTTTCAGATTCTACATTTTTAAAAAGTATCTCAATAATCAATTTCACTTTGCAGTGCTTCATTTCTCATCCAAGTTCTATTATCTATCTGTGCTTTACTTTGTGTGTTTGAGTTTCTCTTCCAAGAGAGCACATAAAGGTGGGGTGAACTTATCAGTCTCTGCGTTATTTTGTCTAGGCTTTCTCACACATTCAAACATTCTAGTTACTCATCTCACATCACAAGTTCCTTGCTTACACACACATACAATTTGCCATCTTCATCATTTTTTCTCAAACATTCTAGTTGCTTTTCCTCATTCTATCAATTCAGCCTCTGTTTCTTCTATCTGCACAAACACAGCACACATGTCCATCAACATTGTACATCTCCATCCATTATCCAACACAACAACTTTCTCTTGCTTTCTTTTTGAGATTTGCTTTATCAATTTATGTCTTGTCTCAATTCTTTTCTGGGTTTTGCCTGCATTTCTCCTCATTATTAGCCATTTTTTCAAATTTTTGATTTTCTCTGTGTCCCAACTACCTTCTTTTGGCCACGAAAGATCTACAGATTTGTCTTTTCTCAATTTGTTTTGGATTTTTTCAGACCAGCGTCTAAGTTTTACTCCTGCAGTTGAGTCTTTCATTTTAATCCACTCTATTGGGGTTAGTGAAACATTAACCTCAAACCTGTTTACAGCCGCAGTTGCCATTGTTGATAAGAGCCTGCTCAGAAGACCAAGTCTTCGCTCTCGTTAATGGGAATTATTTAATTCAAGGTTTTTTCTTTTTCTTCAAAGCTAGTTACTTTTAAATGGTCTTTATTTCTTTTCCGGTCGTTAACAGTTTTCCCAAGATTAGATGCTTTTAGTTTTAAAGTAATAATATTATTGTCTAACCACTATTTTTGTATCCCTTTGTAATAAAGTTTTCAAATAAACACTATCACCTCCGTCATTCAAGGACCTCCATGAGTATATCACTTCACGCTACCCTTGAGCGCGCTTCAGATCAAAATATCTGGCAACATCACTCTACCTTTGAGCGTGCTCCAGATCAAAATATCTGGCAACCTTACGCTACCCTTGAGCGCACTTCAGACCAAATGTCTGGCATCAAAAACAAGCGCAAGTTTTCCGGAATAACTTTGCCTCCTCGGTAAGCTAACTATCCCGAAGGTATACTAAACAAATCCTAGTTTATTATATTATCACCCGATTCAGCAGCGCTGCGCAGTCACCGTGATCTGAGTCTCTTCTAATCTTATCTATTACCACACTCCATTATTATAAGTTTCAATTTGTTTAGTAGCTAATCGACACCCCTGACGACTAGACTTTCTCAAGTTCAATACTCATCCACTCTCAACATTTGTGTTAGCAGGTTATAAGTTCAATTTGGTTCAATGATTATTTTTAAAGTGCTCACTTTTTCATCAGTACCATCCTCTCAGCCTTTCCTCCTTCTGAATCAGACTTATTCTACTCAGATAATAAACAATACTAACCGAATTGTATTTTTAGTTTTAACTTATTTTTAATTCTTTTAAGGAGTTTAAAAACAACCTGTTCTTTTTAATTCAGAGTCTTATTTTTACACACTTCTTTCAGAGTTAAGAGCTTTTTCCCAGAGCCAAAAAACCTCATTTAATTCTAATCAAAAAACTGGAGAGACACATCACTTTTCTTAACATTAACTCACACAGTAAGCATAAATAACAAAGAGTTATGCTTACCAATCCAAATGATGTGCGTTAGCTCCCAGTTACAGGGTGAGGTTGCTCTTTGCTCTCGAAGTGTTGTTGCTAGCTTCAGTGAAGCTCTGACAGCGGCTCCTGGCACCTCTTCAGGGTCAACGGCTGTGATCTCAGACTCTTGAATCTTGCCGACTACGCCATTTAATGTGGTTGTTTTCCCGCAATATAAAATACACTTTTGAAAATAAATTCAATAAAGACAGACTACGACTTTCAGTCCGATTTCTCTTTACTTTTCAGCACAAGATCAGGAAACAGCAATGTGATGGGTTACAGAACCTGGCTCGAAAACTGCACCTCCCTTTACTTTTCATAGGCGCGGTATATATGCAGAAAGCTATCCTTGCAGATAAGTTTCACGTGGCAGATATTTTGTCTCTAGCTGCGTATCCCTATCAGAAAAGCGTCACTCCTTTTAAGTTAGACTGTCTTTTTCATGGACTCTAGCTTTTAAGGTCAGACTGTCTTTTTCATGGAGTCAGGTCCAATTTATGAATTAAATAAATGTTAAATCAGGTCACCTAATTGCCAAAACACCCACATCTACCCCCTAGTGGTGGCTGCGTACCTATGGGGCGACGAGTGGCGTTTCAAATCTGTCCTTGTTCACTGTGATAATGAGGCAGTCGTGCAATGCATTAACAAAATACACTCCAGCTCCTTCTCCATGGTTCCTCTCCTAACGTGGTTCGTATGGCTCTCTGCTTGTAAACAATTCATTATAAAAGCAAATCATGTGCCAGGGCATCTAAATACAATTGCTGGCTTATTGTCTCGTTTCTCCTTGGAGACATTCAGGCAGCTTGCTTCAGAAGCGGAGGCACACCGAACTCCGGTTCCTCCCTATTCAGAGTTAATATTCATTTTAACCATAAAATATTTACAACTTTCCAGGCAACCTACAACACACCCTTAAATGTCTTCTCACTTCTCTCAGTTACCTCATTTATCTCTTTCCTCCACCACGTTCGGAACATGCAAGTGGGTGTAGGACTTATATCCTCTTCACCCAGTTCAATGATTGAGGCTCAGACAGGAACCATCCATCCATCCATTTTCATGTCGCCTTTTACCCTTTCGGGGTCGCCACAGCGGAATGAACCGCCAACTCCTCTGGCACATGTTTTATGCAGCGGATGCCCTTCCAGCCACAAACAAAACATTCACACACACTCATTCACACTTTAACACTATGGACAGTCGTTCTTACTCAATTCACTTATACCGCATGTCTTTGAACTTGTGGGGAAACTGGAGCACCCGGAGAAAACCCACACGATCACGGGGAGAACATGCAAGCTCCACACAGAAATGCCAACCGACCCAGTTGAGGCTCGAACCAGCGACCTTCTTGATGTAAGACGACCGTGCTGCGTCACCGTGACGCTCAGACAGGAACCAAATTTATATAAAGATTTTATTTTAGAGACGAATGAGCCATGTTCTTGTAGCTCCGAAATGAGCAACTCAAGACAAAACACAAGAATCAAAACATGATTAGTGATGGGAAGTTCGGATTATTTAACCGACTCGGATGTTTGAGTCTCGTTCAGCAAAATGAACTAATCTTTTTTCGAGTATTTCGTTAATATCATTCATATTAGTAAAATACCAATAAATTGTTGTGTGTTTCTTCCCTAAAACATTTAGTATATACACAAACCCAAATCACACTACAAATAAGACAAAACTATAATGATAGAAGACATAAACGTATTTTAATTAAGCCTACCTGGGTCTTTTAGTCTGATTCAATCTTTCTTTAGATTAAAGTCTCATTCGTTCGTCACATTTCTTCTCTCTGATGGTAACGAGTGCAGTCCGACCCCAGGGCCTTCTGTCACATGACGCTCCCTAATATTAACCAACACAATATGAGCCGGAAACCTACAAGGTTCGTTCTTTCCCCAAGTCCTCCGGTTCCTTTCGTTTTTCTGTCACGTGACGCTCGCTAATATTAACCTAATGCAGTTTGAGCCGGAAACAGAAAGGATTAGTTCTTTCCCCGAGTCCTCCAGCTCCTTTCGTTCTCTTGTTATTAATGATGACCGCGTTACGCTTGGATAACCAGAAGAATGTTGCGCATGCGCCACTGAACAAATCCCTCTCTGACACGATTCGTTCCTACGGAGTCACATTAAAGAGTCGTTCAAAAAGAACAAATCATTCATGAACGACACACACTAAGCATGATGCCTATGTCTCCATTTCCAGTAACTGCCATCTCGCTGCTGTGCAACATCTTAAAAGGGGTCTTGTTGTTAGGCAAGTGCCCCCCCCACCAACTCCTCCTCCAATCCCTGAGAAGGAGAAAATAACACCCTAAGATGGTACACTGTTCCTGGGAAGTTTTAGCCAATTGAAATCATATTCACTAATATTATATGACCTCCTTCAATGGTATGAAAGAACTTCCTCTATAAGATAAACGTAGAGTAGGACTCTCAGTGTCTCAATCTGTAGCCTCCCCCCCCCCCCCCACTACCCTCCCTATCTGTCAACATTCCTTTTCGACTTCTGTGCCAGTCCGAAGCCCGGATAAATAGAGAGGGTTGCATCAGGAAGGGCATCCGGCATAAAACATGCCAAAACCAATATACAAGACATCAATTCGATTTCCATACCGGATCGGTCAAGGCCCTGGTTAACAACGACCGCCTCTGGTACTGTTGACCTACAGGGTGCCGGTGGAAATTGGACCACTGTTGGTCAAAGAAGGAGAGGAGGGAGAAGGATTCGTAGGCAGAGAGAGAAGAGGAAAGGCAAGAGTATAGGTCTGAGAATAGGGACTCTCAACGTTGGTACAATGACCGGGAAAGGTAGAGAGCTGGCGGACATGATGGACAGAAGGAAGATAGATATTCTGTGTGTGCAGGAGACCAAGTGGAAGGGTACCAAAGCGCATAGTATTGGAGGGGGATACAAACTGTTTTACTATGGTGAGGATAGGAAGAGAAATGGGGTAGGAGTGATCCTGAAGGAGGAGTGCAAACAGCATCGGATGGTGATGTGTAGGATGTTGCTGGTGGTCAGGAAGAAGAGGGGAGGAAAGATGGAAAAGAAGACCAAGTGGTGGAAGTTGAAAAAGGAAGACGGTTGCGAGGAATTCAGACAGAAGCTGAGACAGGCTTTGGGTGGTCAGGAAGAGCTTCCAGAGGACTGGGAAACTACAGCAGAAGTGATCAAGGAGACAGATAGGAAGGTGCTAGGTGTGTCAGCAGGAAGAGGGAAAGAAGATAAGGAAACATGGTGGTGGAATGAGGAAGTACAGGACATCATCCAGAGGAAGAGGCTAGCTAAAAAGAAGTGGGGCATCGAAAGGACTGAAGAAAGTAGACAGGACTACAAGGACTCACAGCGCAGGGTGAAGAGGGAGGTGGCAAAGGCCAAACAGAAGGCATATGATGAGTTGTATGCCAGGTTAGACACGAGGGAAGGTGAGAAGGAATTGTACAGATTAGCGAGACAGAGAGACAGAGATGGGAAGGATGTGCAACAGATAAGTGTGATTAAAGATAGAGATGGAAGGGTTCTAACAAGTGAGGAGAGTGTGCAGAGAATGTATGAGAGGAGTATGACAACAGTGAGATGTGCTGTAGGTCAGACGGAGGAGTTCAAGGTGGAGGTGGGGCTACATCAAGGATCGGCTTTGAGTCCCTTCTTGTTTGCTATGTTGATGGACAGGTTGACAGATGAGGTCAGACAGGAATCTCCATGTACAATGATGTTTGCAGATGACATTGTAATCTGTAGTGAGAGTAGAGAGCAGGTGGAGGGACACCTGGAATGTTGAAGGTCTGCTCTAGAAAGAAGAGGAATGAAAGTCAGTCGTAGTAAGACAGAATATATGTGTTTGAACGAGAGGGAGGGAAGTAGAACAGTGATGTTACAGGGGGCTGAGGTCAAGAAGGTGGAGGAGGTATATTTAGGTATTTGGGGTCAAAAGTCCAGTGCGACGGGGAGTGTGGAAAAGAGGTGAAGAGGCGAGTGCAGGCAGGTTGGAATGGGTGGAGAAAAATGTCAGGGGTGTTGTGTGACAGAAGAGTGTTACCAAGAATCAAAGGAAAGGTGTACAGAACAGTAGTGCGTCCAGCTATGATGTATGGGTTAGAGACTGTAGCAGTGAGGAAGAGACACGACGCAGAGATGGAAGTAGCAGAGATGAGGATGTTGAGGTTCAGTTTAGGAGTGACAAGGATGGACAAGATTAGGAACGAGCACATCAGAGGAACAGCTCAGGTTGGTTGTTTTGGAGACAAAGTCAGAGAAGCCAGCTTGAGATGGTTTGGACATGTGCAGAGAAGGGATAGGAGTTATATTGGTAGAAGGATGTTGGAGATGGAGCTGCCAGGCAAGAAGGGCAAGAGGAAGGCCAAAGACAAGTTATATGGGTGTGCTGAAGGAGGACATGAAGGTAATTGGTGCAAGAGTAGAGGATACTGAGGCCAGAGTTAGGTGGAAACAGATGATTTGCTGTGGCGACCCCTAAACTGGGAACAGCCGAAAGAAGAAGAAGAACAATAGAAAACTTCTCTCTCCAACCTGCACATGATTGCTCTTCTCTCTGAAACACACAGATGTTGAGGGCTTTCCTCCTACAGGACCTTAAAATTCCTAAACACTGACATAACACACTGAGTGGCCCCGAAGACAGAGCTTTGTTTAAATTTTTCCATCAATTATTATACAGCTCTCTCGCTATGTCTAACTCCCAAACAACCATGCTTCTCAGAGGGATTCAGAGATCCCGACCCTCTCGCCCAACCCCAGACTCCCAATAACTCTAGACATCATTCACAAATGGATCCTAACCCTCCACTCAGGATACCAGCCATCGACAATTACTCTCACCTTGGAAATTTCCTTTTTCGGATTTCTGAGATGCGCCGGATTCACAGTGTCATCCACGTTCTACCTAAAACTCCACCCCACTATTGGAGACCTTCTTTTGTATACAAACTAAGCAAAACAGACCAAACAAAAAGAGGTCATTACATTTACTTGTTTAACCTCCCCTCTCCAATTCAGCCCTATCCATCAGTTCTGTATTACTTCCTCTGGAGATCCTCTTAAACTCGTAGCCCATCAGAACCGCTGTTTCTCGATGAGTCTGGTTAGCCTGCCAGTCGCTTCTGGTTCCAGGAACACCTCAAGTCAGACTATGAATTATGATCAAAGTAGCATTGTGTTGCCCTTAAGCCACTTGTTTGTGTTATAATTGTTGATTGTTAAATTCATGTGTTTAAATTACACAAAAATATAATTTTTTAGTTAAAAATAATTTCGAAGTAATGTACTGCTGTAATTCATAGTTTTTTCCATTTATAATTAGAAAAGTAATGTATGTAGATGTCACTTCCGGTTTCGCCGAGGTATTTCTGAGACACGCTAGCTTCGCCATGATCTAGTATCAACATCTGTTGCCATCCAACCTGAAGCATCTAAAAGGCAATGCCGTAAGTTTATATATTAGTTTATCTGAGTGTGTGGTGCTGTATTTTGTTACTCTTTTGTAAAAAATTATCACGTTTATTTCGTATGTACGCATTTTACTTTATGTTTACATTGCTTTGCGGTGACTCAACGCTCTTGTGTGTTTCTTATAGTTTTCACCATCCAGTAACGAAAAATTACTGTCTGCACCGTCTCGAGGTTTCTTTTGCTGGTGGTTTAGCTCGTGTTTCTGAAGACATTACAAGCATTTTGGTTTTGGTATCAGTCCAAATTTAATTGTGTCTGGGTCTGGATTTTGGACAGGAGTTCACCTATTGAGCCTATAGACTGCTTATTGCTTATTAATGTAATATTTTAAATGATTATGTTCTCTTCATTATATTTTACACCATCTATACATGTAAAATTTTCCAAATTATGTAAATGGATGTGATAAACAAGTAAAAAAGAACATATTTGAAAACGAAGAAAAAAATATTTTCAAATGCATTTAACATAAAATACATTCACTAAAGTAAAAATCCATTGAATAAAAGTTGCAGTTAAGTTTACACATTACAAAACACTGATGTAATCATTTTAAATAATCAATTTTCAATCAAACAGAATCTAAACAACTAGCTGAAGAGCACAAACATGTTATTTTATCTTACACAGTCTGACTTAATAAAAACAACTAGTTGTAAAGCACAAGCATATGTCATTTTAACCTACATACAGTCTGTCACAGTATAACAAACCAAGTTCTGTAATTATTATTATTTAATACAGATTGTCATGAAATTAGGGGGAGCAGTTTGAACTAGAATTCAGCAAATCAACTCAATTTTTGAATGACACATTTAAAAACATCAAACATATAATCATGTATAGGCAACAAAAACTGATGAGGTGGAACCTGTGAATAAATGTTTGCAAATACACCATGCGTCAGCTCGCCGTTAGTGATGTCTGGACTTCAGCTCACAATACTTTAACAGGAGGATGACCCTCAATGAAATACTTACATTATTATCTTTAAGTAAGATGAAGAAGAATGTGCCCTCATGTGAATGTGGGCATGTGCAGTGGCAAAGAAGAATGTGTTGTGTGCAGTTGCAAATAGTGGTCCCACAAACAAAGTGCAGTGTGTCACGTGTGTTTGCACCATGGTGTGTGTGGCCGGAGTCTGGTGCTGACATATCCACATGCTACCATTCCTGGGAGAGATCCTTCATCATCTTAGGGGTATGATCCAACTCTTTTTTTAAAGTAGACTTTAAATACATTAATAAAAGAACACGTTGTAGTACTACACATGTCTCGCTGTCTCTTGACTGACCCTGCAACATGAATCTGTGTCACCTTTTCTTCCAGAGTAATTTTCAGGTCTGCCACCCAGGTGGGCTAGTCAAAAATGTAGAGGTTTTTCGGTTAATCATCAGCGACTAGTGATGGGAAGTTCGGATCATTTCTCCGACTCGGATCTTTGAGTCCCGTTCAGCAAAATGAACGAATCTTTTTTCGAGTCATTTCGTTCATTTTAGTAAAATCCAATAAAATGTTGTGTGTTTTTTCCCAAACACATTTATTATATACACAAACCCGAATCACACTACAAATAAAACAAAACTATAATGGTAGAAGACAAAAAAAACATTTTAATTAAGCCTACCTGGGTCTTTTAGTCTGATTCAGCTCAGCTCTGATCTGTCTTTAGGTTAAAGTCTCATCGTTCTTCACAGTTCTTCTCTCTGATGGTAACGAGTGCAGTCCGGCCCCAGGGCCTTCTGTCACGTGACGCTCCCTAATATTAACCTAATGCAGTTTGAGCCGGAAATCCACAAGATTCGTTCTTTTCTCGAGTCCTCTGGGTCCTTTCGTTCTTCTGTCACGTGACGCTCCCTAATATTAACCTAATGCAGTTTGAGCCGGAAATCCACAAGATTCGTTCTTTTCTCAAGTCCTCTGGGTCCTTTCGTTCTTCTGTCACGTGACGCTCCCTAATATTAACCTAATGCAGTTTGAGCCGGAAATCCACAAGATTCGTTCTTTTCTCGAGTCCTCTGGGTCCTTTCGTTCTTCTGTCACGTGACGATCCGTAATATTAACCTAATGCAGTTTGAGCCGGAAATCCACAAGATTCGTTCTTTTCTAGAGTCCTCTGGGTCCACGAAGATCGGGCCACACACAACAGCAGTATCAAGTGCTATAATTTGATTCTGAAAATAAAGAGAAAGATTGATCATTTGTTCAAGTTCACTCATGTAGAGAGCAGTGGATTGAATTAATCCTCACATAATAACCAGATCTTTGCTGTTCTGAGGAACCAGATGTCTTGTTTAGGTATTTCCAGTGAAAAGGCCAGATTTATAAAACTATTAAAGAGAAATACAATTCATTCTTAAAATTTGTGTGCGTGCGTGTGTGTCAATCATTCACATTCACTCTTAATTTAAAACACTCTTATTTTCTTACTTAGCAGAGTTGTTACGTCAACTCAAATTCTGACTATGAAACATTTGTAATTACAGAAATGCTTAAATTATGTGTAGACAACAGAGACAGATTTTATAAAAAAAAAAATTCCTGAAAACTTACATCCGGATAATCAAAATGTTGAAACTATGTGAATGAGAACAACACGCAACAGCAGATTGCAAACAAATTGAAACCTGTTTGCTAACATAAAAGATTTGAGCATAAACCAAATTCAACTAAATAAACAAGTGAAAAACTATTTGAAGCATAAATACAATTTGAGGATAACCAGCCACATTGGCACCATGTCACATCCAACCATATTTGATATATACCATAGTTTAATTACATTAAAACAATTTCTATTAC
The DNA here is from genome assembly GCA_900490495.1 of Danionella dracula. NCBI lineage: Eukaryota > Metazoa > Chordata > Actinopteri > Cypriniformes > Danionidae > Danionella > Danionella dracula. The sequence goes on from UELW01000012.1 coordinate 19,378,891, forward strand.
ATCATTGTCTTTAAAAGTAAACTGAATCCTGCCTTAACAATTTCCATTCATATTTTTCACATTGCATCATTAATTCTGTTAACATGCTTAATATAATTCATGAATGTGGCATGATTTCTTTAATTGCTGCATTGAGGTTAAGCACCTAAACTCACATGCTACCCACATGTTTACCACCTAATACTTGGCGCAAATAAAAATTGGTCTTCACAGTTACATTGTGTTAAATATGCAGGATCTGTGAAGAAATAAGCAATTTCAGAAACTACTTAAAAAATGGAAGTAAACAATTTACTACTAGATAGTGCTTAGCATTTCAGACAGGCCTGTTTATCCACTGAAGTCCTAAAAACAAAATCGACAAACACCAAATCGAATTTGTTAAATATTATGATTGTGAGAAAGGCTTATAAAGAAAAACATAATGGAAATACAGAATTTACAAACTTATCTCTGCAGTTTTGAGACATAAATTAACCTAAAAAGCTGAATTGTGAATGAAATGCTAATATAATCAAGCATAGGAAGAGCAATCTAATGCCATTGAGCAGAGACTCAAACCTAAATCTTAAAAACAAAACTACTTTAATGAGGTAGAAGATGAAATTGAGTTGAATTTTCCTTTTGCTTATTGTGTATTGCAAGTGGGGACCAACTGACCTCTGGCTGTGTATAGGTCAGGTCTCTGCGTTGCTGACATACCTAATGAAAGCTGCGAGTGAATCTGCCCATCAGCCAGGAGAGGAGCGGACGAAGAATATCGATCTACAGACATTTAACTGTTTACTGTGGATCTTCCTTTCACACTGCAGATTGAGAATATTTGTATCAAATTCAATCGACAAGGTGCAGGTTTCATCTGTACAAAGAAAAGTTGACATTTTCTAATGTTGTTTACAAAAATATGCATATCTATAGAGAAAAGAAAGCAAGATTACATTTGATGAATCAATATTAATGGATTTACATTAATTATAATATTCTGAACATAAAACTGAGCAGGTAGCGAAAATCAATCAATGAAATTACCTACTTGAACATTGAACAAACCAAGACGGATATTTACAGAAACGTTAACCCAAAATGTAAACAAGATCCATTTAAGATTATATCACCTTCACTCATTCAGCTACCATTTCACAGACTTGTGAGGCCTGTATTCCGTTTCCAAAAACACTTGGCTTCGGGAATGGTTTATTGTTGCATGTGTGAAGGCAATACTTTTTTTTTATTAACTTTTTATACTTAAACTCCGAAACTAGGGTAATCTGGCTTTACGTTAGATGATGCATAAAGTTTTCCAAACGGCAAAATTGTGATTAACGCATTATACGAAAAACTCCACGAACCCTGTTAGCCCTCTCAGTGAATAACAGGCTTTATGCAGCCTTCAAACATTAAATCACTTATTTATAGCTGCCGTTTGGCTGGGATCATGCTAGATTACTGTAGTTTTATGTGTTAACGAGTGGTTTTATTGCATTACGTTATAATTAAATGATTAATAAGACATGTTCAGATGTCAGCAACAAAAACACACAAAGCCAATAAGCGAGAATGGGGTAAGTTACGGTTTTAGAATTTTTTGGAACCAGCTCAAAGTAGGTACTGAAAATGGCGTCGTTTCCACAGCCTGGACAAAGTAGCCATTTGTAGCCAGCTAAGAGTCTTTCCATTTTTGTTCAAGGTATTTTTGCTCACTCTTCCTTACATAAATTCCGTTTTTTGAAAATTCTGGGCTGTCTGTCACGCAGTGCTTTTTTAAGGTCTATCCAGAGATTTTAAAATATGTTGAGGTCAGGAGATTCTGAAGGCCATGGAAAAACCATCAGTTTCCAGCTCTTGATGCGATCCACCATGTATTTTAAGGTGTTGAGGATCAGTAACCGTTTTTAGAAGTCATCCTCTCTTTAACTCATTAGCTTTTAATAGTATCAGAGGCAGCAGTATCAGATGACATCAAGTTACCGTCCAAAATTTGCTGATTATAATTGGATCCATTTTTCCTTCTACTTGTGAAATATTCCCTTTGCCACTGGTTGCAATACCCCAAAGCATGATTTATCCACCCATGGTTCTTTTCATTAAATTATTAGCCCTTTCATCTACAAACCTACCTTTGCTCAATCAGGCCAAAAAGTTATATTTTAACCTCACCTACCCAGAGAGCTCCAAAATCCATCAGGCTTCTATATGTTCATTTGGAAAGTTCAAACTTTGCAAAAAAAATTCAAAATTTTCGGGATGAGGATGTAGAAGAGATTTACTTCTGATTACTTTTTCCAACAACTTTTTTTTTTTACAACTTCAGTGTCTGCCAGATCTTTCCGGATGGATTGCGCAGTTGTGGCAGAGTGTAGATTGAACGCAATTGGTCACTTGATTGGAATCAGCTACCCTATCAGTGCATAGGCGCTGTATTTAAGCACTAGTCATTTGATGTGCCAGAGATGTGTCATCTGAAGCAGCTCCCCGTGTGCGTGAACGTCATCCCGGGAGTAGGTGAGAATAGTGACTGGAGTATTTGCTCTGTTCTGCTCTGGCCGTTTATTAATTTATTTTAACATTACGAACTCTGTGGCTCCTGGGAAGTAGTTGGTGATTATAAGAGTCTCTTCTACTGAGACCGCAACGCGTTACTGCGTGATTCTTCCCTCCGGTGCATATATGTTCAGTGACTTTTTCCCTCCTTATGATTCACCGGTATGTTTAGTAATTGGTATCCCTCTGTATAGGTACCACATCGAATCAGTGGGCTCTGACACGCTTCTGCAGAGCAGGATCCTTTCAGTTTGGGCTATTGTCCTCTGGATTTTCTCTCGTGGATCATTAGTTAGGGGTGCGAGCGATCCACCTTCCTCTCTGCAGTGGTCTTTGCGACAGGCGCTTTTAGAGTGCCTCCACTCAAGTCAGCGGGACTTCTTGAGCGCGAGCCTGTGTGAGCGCTCTCCCGCTTCGACCTGTGCAGGTCTGCGTGGACTTGTGTGTGTGTGTGTGTGTGTGTGTGCGTGAGCGCGTAGGTGTGTGTTGTATATGAAAAACGTGCCTTTGCGTATGCTTCGAACCAAGACTATAACGTCTTATTGAGTGGGTGTGTGCGTGCAGTAAGAAAACCTCCAGTCAAGTGATTGTGTGTGTGCACGTGCGGGTGGTTGAGGTTAATTTTACTTTTGTGCCTTGGTGTTCTTTTTCATTTTAACTCATGAGTTAACTTGAATTTGTTTCGCAGGCTTCCAGCAGTAGTATTGGTATGAGAATTGAGTGGGTTTCTCTTTATTTGCACTTTGAGTTCTTTTGTTTGTTTGCCTGGGTTATATGCACAGATACATATTTTGCAGAGTGAAAAGGGTTAATTTTCCTTCTGCTGGGACCCTGTGAAGCCATAGAGCATGTATTTTAATGTGACAGTGAGAACCAACAGTTTGGATTTGTCTTTTTAAAATTGTATTCTAATAAATTCTTGCAATATATCCTTTGTCTTGGTTTTCCTCCTCACCCATCCTCTGGCAAGGACCTGAGTGTGTGCTCAACCCGTTCCCAGTATCGGGTAGCATTGTTGATGCATTCTGGAGATTATCCCCGTGGACTTACCACACAGTCAAGCATGGACATGACTCTCACAATCTTGGGAGCTGCTCGGTCTGAAATTTTCGTGGTCTTAGACTGCTATTTCTTAGTCACATTCTGAACAGATTTTTTTACAAAACCACCAATGCTATGAGACCCTAAATGATATGCTATAATTTAGGGTCTCATAGCATTGGTGGTTTTGTAGAGAACTTCAGCGGAGCAGTACTTCTGCAGATAATGTGATTTAGATATGACTGTTACATTCAGAATTATGTTACATTCTGATTCTTGCAATGTTTCTAAAATGGTAATTAGCTGATTTGGCCATTGCTGTATTAAAACTAAAATCAGAGTACAGAATCACCCCAAGATTCCTGAGCAGATTTGTAGTTATTATGCCCTTGGCATTGAGATGCGTGTTAACCTTAACAACCTTGCTTTTGCCTTGCACCTTGCAGTTTTTACTCTCATCTAGACATTTCAGAGAGAGCTTATGAAGTTGTAGTCATTCGGAGAGATAGCTAGATAAATTTGTGTATCATCAGCATAACTCTGGTATGATATCTAGTTCCTTCTTATATTGACCCAGTGGAATGTACAGGTTAAATAGTAAAGGAACAACAATTGAGCCTTGAGGGAGTTCACATGACACTGCAGTCCACTTCGACATGTAATCACATATGGTTAAATAGAAACCTCTTCCTTCTAAGTATGATCTGAACCATTTGATTACAGTACCTGTAAGACCAACATAGTTTTCTAGTCTATCAAGATTTTGTGGTCAACTGTGTTGAAGGCAGGGCTCAGATCGAGTAGAACCAGTACAGTAACTTTTCGGTGTTTAACCGGATGTCTTTGATATCTTCAGTAGTGCTGTCTCTGTGCTGTGATGAGCTCTGAAACCCGACTGATAACAATCCATGTGTTCATTTAGGGTCAGTTGTTTTGCCACAATCTTTTTCATAATTTTACTAATGAATAGGAGATTTGACATGGGCCTGTAGTTGCTCAGTACAGTATTATCTAAGTTTACCTTTTTAAGTAGTGGCTTCACTACTGCGGTTTTTAGGGACTTTGGGAAAAAGCCAGAGCACAAGGAGGTGTTTATAACTTCTAAGAGGTCTTTTTCTTGACTCTTAAGAACCATTTTTAAGACTGTTGGTAGAGTGTCAAGACCACATGTTTATGTTAAATGTGATTTGTAGTGAGAGCAAAAATCCCTGTCATGTCTAATGCTGGAGTGGTCAATCATGGCAGCACTCAATGTGAGCATAAATTTAGCCATTGCCATGTGTATACATTTTCTGGACTACCAAACTTCCACTTCTGCCTTTAGGTGATTAAGAAAAAGACCATTTGGATCCCATTGTGTTGTTGCCTGAATTTGTTAACGTCTTCTCTCATTACACGTAGTTATTGGACACCAGGGCTCCATTCAATATCATTGCCACCACAGCACAGTGGATGACAATGACTTGTTGTGCCTTTGGCCCATTCAGCGATTGCATGATGGCCTGTGGAAGTTGAAACCAAACCAAGAAACACGGACCCCTTCCAGACCACCTGTGCAGGTAGGCAAATTTTATTTTTTTCCTTGCCTGCCCAGGTGGGTCTTGTTTGTAGGAAAGATTATAAGAGATAATTAAAATAGGAGTCAGATTAATATAATTATCCTGTGATGATGTTCCCAAAGCTTCCCAAAGGGCAGCGGGGATCCACTAGGGACTCGGCTAAGATAAAGAAATCCTATATATATATATATATATATATATATATATATATATATATATATATATATATACACAGACACTGTATTTACGGACATTTTACTGTTATTTTGAATTAATGCATTGCACTGTCTGAGGAAAAAGTTGCCGCAAACCACAAACGCCATTACATAGGGTATGGAGTGGGCTTTGGGCATGCCTCTGTGGTAAGTATATTTATTAATATACTTTAATCAGTATTGATATATTATCAGTAAATATATAACATTTATTCACAGTTCCCTCATCGTCCTACTACAGTAACATTAGTATTATATTTGTGGCGTTAGATTAATCGTTTTTTCTGCCTCTTTTGCCCGTTTTCATATGACTGGTTTAGTTTATATTTATGGAGATAATATAACTTACTGTAACTATTACTTTTTAAAATGTAATTAACTTTTTTTGTCACAGTATAGCATACTTTTAGTGTTGTTTTATTCCAGATAAGTTATTGTTTCAGTGGTAACTCAGGTTTGTCATTAGCGGTGCTGTTGAAACTTCAACCATGGATTAAAAACAACATAAGAAAACATTGCTTACAGCAAAAGCACATCGAGATTTAGGTAGGGACTGGGTGGATATTATTTACTCAAAACAATTTTCCCATAAGGTTTTGGATAGGTCAAAAGTCTATCTGTCTTTTTATAAGAATATTTCAAAGTGACTGTTTCTTTTTCACATGTTTATGTATGCATGAAGAGGGAGAACCAATAACATAGCTCAGTTTCTAAATATGAAAACATTCATAAAAACACCAGAAGCTGGCTTCGATCAGTTTCTTGCAGAGGGTGATCCATTTATATAGTTATGTATTTACTGTCATTTCACAGAAGTAATTATTATAAACAGTAATGTTTTCGTTTTATGAATGAGAAGTTTTCAGTACCAAAAGATTTAGTTATCGCAGTCACAGATGAAACTGGCACAAATGTGAGCAAATAAGTTTCCTGAGTTGATGACCACTAGTGGCTTGGTTCTCATCATTAGTGATTTGAAAGACATTGGTGAGTGTTTCCAGAGATTCCTTTTCTACAAATAGATTTTAAAGTTAGGGTGTCTCGCAGTGGGTAGCACAGTCATCTCACAGCAAGAAAGTCGCTGGTTCAAGGCTCAGCTTTGTCGGCTGGCATTTGTGTGTGAAGTTTGCATGTTCTTCCTGTGATCGCGTGGATTTACCCTGGGTGCTCCAGTTTCCCCCACAAGTCCAAAGACATGCGATATAAAATAATTAAGAAATAACAATTGTCCATAGAGTATGAATTTGAATGAGTGTGTGTGAATGTTTCCCAGGGTTGCAGCTGCAAGGGCAGTTGGCAGATCATTTGGTTGTGTCGACGCCGAAAGGGAAAAAGCCGACAAGATAATGGATGGATGAATTTTAATGTTTCATAAATCGTAAAATGGTTTACAATATTTGATGCCAATAACAAATATTTGATAACATTTTTTTGACGGTACCAGGAGTCAACAGTTTTTTTAGATTTTGGATAAAAATAATGTTGCTGTATTTAGTTGACCAACTGCAAATTAATGTGTCTTTTAACAATGTCAGGATCATCAATGTCTTCATCTTCAGACAGCGTAGATACAGACACACTGTTTAACTTCAAAAAGCATTAAAGACAGTGATCGGTTTTCTAAAAAGATTTAGAGAAGATGAAGACCTGGCTTTGCAAACCTCCGATGCCAAAGATGTGAGTCTTTGCAAATTTATACAAACTGAGTGTGGTCCCTAAAGAGGCAGTTGAAAGGTGCCAAAATCGAACTACACCACCCCGGTGGAGAAACTGGGGAAATACACCCCCTAGATGAAAGGCAACTCAGGTTACTTCCACCCATGGAGAGCAAGGACAGAGGAGACGTGATACGGCTTACAATAAATAAAGATTTTATTTAAATATTAGAGTATAAAATGGAAAGTTTCCTCCCCATGGGGTGTCAGTGGGAGCAGAGAGAAGCTGACTCAACTTCAGTGCAAACACACTCTGCACTCACAGTAAGGCTCACTTCACCAGTGGTCACCACACCTTATTGTGCACCTGTACCAGAGTGCGGGGGGGATAAAAAAACCCAAAAATACAACCGGTACAAATTAGCCTCCCCCCACCTCCTGCACGCATTAGTGCCAGTGATCTTCTGAGTCCGTTGACCCAACAGTCGCATCTGCCCGGGCACATCCCCAGCTGCATAGTTTTACAAGCAGAATTTCTTAAAAAAAAAACGATTATTTTTAATTTTTAAGGTAATTGAAATAGAAAACAGGATGCAAGCTTTAGGGACGCTAAGATTAAATAAAATGAACCTAAAACCGCGTTTGTTAATAACTGAAATCTGTCTTGTGAATGCAGTCTTGAAGTGTTGCCGTCAGCCTTTCAAAACTTCATCAAAGTTCTGTTAACGTCTTATATTTATCACAACATGGACACAATCGCTTAACATTTGTTCTTTAAACATAGCATAAATTTATGGAGAGACTTTGGTCATTTAAAATGCATTAACGGACCTGTGATGTGATTAAAGACGAAGCGTCACGAACACGTTTCTCAGAAAAATCCAAAAAGTGTCAATCCAGTGTTCTGGGACACACAGCGCTAAAAGAAAGGTTCCGGCTCAAATGTTCCGCCTACTGCTATTCAAAATCACTTTCACTCTTTGAACTTTTATCTTTATTGACAAATTGCAATAATTTTGCAGATTATTACAGACATATTATTTCAGTTAGTTTATTTTTAGCAATTGTTTAACATTTTTTATAAAAACAAAATCCAATGTTTTTGGACTAGATTTAGGTTAAATATCTGGGGTTATATATATATATATATATATATATATATATATATATATATATATATATATATATATATATATATATATATATATATATATATATATATAATATATATATATATATATAAGGTCTAATTCTGGTCTATAAATGCACTATTTTTTCCAGTGAAATGGCGGCTACGGCTGCACGTTTAATTAAGAGCTAAATCGCGGCTACATATAGATCATGTAATAAATTGACACGTAGCTGTTGTAAATAGATTATCGATATTGTAAACATAAAGAGATATAGCCAATTATATGCAAATAATTTTCATTTAAAAGTCGGCTAGAAATGGATGATTAAAAGACGAGCTAAAACAGGGCTAAGTGTAGCCCACATATCAACCTTTAAAAAAACTAAAATAAACCAGGCACCTACTAATCACTGCTGTCTAAATGCACATCATAAAATATGACATATTGTTTAGTTTTTTAAGAGTTATTTTAGCAAAAAGGACATAAAACGAAATATAAGGTTAATTGGGCTAGATTAGGGTTACATATAGCTGGTCTATACTTAGCCTAGACGTTGAAATTTTGTCTTTTGCTTGCTGGGAAAGAATCTTGCAAGTTTACCCTCAACATGACGACTTGAACTTTTATTTCCTTTTATACTACAGTAATGGCCAGGAGTAAATTTGCTGAGTGAGCATGAAGAAACTGTGACTATTAGTGATGAGATGAGAAATGTCATGCTGAACACCTTATTAGCACATATCATGGAGCAAGAAGGCTATTTATAAAAAAAAAACTTTTTATTCTAATTTTTGAATCTGTTTAAGTTCTTGTTGCAGTTGCATGTTTCACTCAATTTCTTGTGGTGAACTTAAGAGCTAAAATCGATTTGTGAAAATGTTTCCTTTTTTCAAAAAGAGTGAACTAACTTGGATCTGATGCTGTATTGTTCAGTAGGGTTCCTCATCGGCTTACCAAGGAGAAGTATGGTTTGGGAATAATCACATTATTTCCTTCTCAGAGATCCTCAAGGCCGGAATGGATATGTAAGTTTCTGTCTGTAATCAGTACATTTAATATATTTGTGCTTTTAAAATTCCATGGTTTCAACACTAGACACATTACAAAATTGCCTGTTTTGGCAGGAACATTTTTACAATGCCCAAAAAAACACTCCATTCTTTTCATGGCAATGAAGAAAATCTAAACACTGATCAATCTCTAAAGGCCATCTCACTGATGAATCACACTAGTGATCATCATGCAGAAGACGAGTACCATGTTTCCATATAGACAGCATCGCCTAGTTTGCATAAATACCATGTGATTGTGCATAGTATCCTGCTCTCCAATTGGTGGCCTGACACCCCATGACGTTTTCGAAGAAGAGCTTTCCTTCTCTTCGAGCATGCTTTCAGTTTAGCGTTGGTGTTCTAAATTCGTGAGTATTTTCGAGTTACTTTTTTGGCAATGCAAATTTTTATGGCGATGGCTTTCCTCCCCTACCATTAGTTCTCATCCCCTACCACCTCCTCCTCCACACTTCCCCACATCACTTCGCTTGAAAGGTAAGAATTATTATTTTGAATTCATTTTATTCTGTTTTCATTGTTTTATTATTTATTACATTTATAATGTGTACTTTTAAGGATTAAAGAATCCAACTTTATCTTCCATGGCATTTTCAATTTTTAGTCTTGATTCTGTATGGCTTCCAACGGATCAGGTATTTTACATGTAAAACTTCAAAAATCAAAAGCTGCAAAGAGACATTTGGCCCTCATATAACCCCAGAGTAGAATTTGAAGGATGAAATTTCAACATATTTGAGGGTTTGTGTCAACTAAAATAGACTGGTTAAGAGAATTTAGTTCTTAGGCTTTCGAAAGTCTGACTTTCTGGTGCTTGTCCAGTAAAAAGAGAGGGTGATTTAGAAATGTTTAGTAATTTTTGTTGTTTAGGAATGTGTATTAGTTATTTGTTAGTTATCTTATCTATGCATGTTTTCTTTAATGATTGAAGGAAATTATGTAATGTAATTGATAATGAGAGTATTAAGTAGACTAATAGAATAAAATACATTGCTTAATTATTTTCTCTTACAGATAGAACTGTTTTAATCAAATGTTTAGATTGGAATGTTTTATTTCTTTAAATGTAATTCTATAATGATTTTTTTTAACTAATTGTCTAGTGACAAAAAGGTAGTAATTGTAATGGGGAAATTTTAATCATTAAGCTGAATTACTATAATAGAAATGTTATCATTTATCATAAGTTAAATGTGTTGAAATATATGTGGAATGAGCGAGATATAAAGATGAAGCACCCACGGAACGGATGAAACAGGCCCACCCATTATGTTGGGCACAAACCTTGGGTCTCTGGAGGAAGTCTGCCCCTTCTCGCTTCCTCTCTGTTTTAAGCACTTTATTGGATTTCATTAGTAAATGCTGTAGCTGTGTTTCTGTACTCATGTCTCCTGAGTAATTATTTCCTTAACATGCTCTAAGTATTATACTCATCTTGATCATTTAGAAGTAATGACTGTGTAAAGATGATAGTGAGTTTTCATTTCCATTGATACTTTGTATTAATCCTTTTACTTGAGCTCAATCCATTTGAAATAAAGAATCAGCTGAACTAGAATCAAACTGGACATTCATGTGTGCTTCTGTGCTAAAAGGAAAACTGAAAGTGCTTTTTAACTCAGGCAGAAAGGAAAACCGTATGTGTGTGTCACTATTTTAATCTCCAGAAACCAACACTCTGAACTAGAGGTTGAGGAGAGGACTATGGGGGCTGTAAAGATTTAATGTAGTATGACCCAAAACAACTTCTGAAATGGTGAGACACTGTTTCTTTATTCCGTTGGGAAGAGAACTGAATCAAAGATTTTTATTGCCAAATGTGCATGTGCACACAAAAGGAATTTGTTGTGGTACAAGGCTACTCTTCAGTGTTGGTACAGAAAAAGACACAATAAAGATGCACAGTTACACAGGTTTTGTACGTAAATTGTTAAATATAATATAGAAATTTTCTAGAAATAGATGAAGTAAATGACAAAGTGATACAAGTATAACTATATCAGAAGTTCAATGTGCTTAAGAGACGTGCTTTGGAGGTAATGTGCAAGAATCCACATAAGAGTCCTGTTGCTTAGTGCAATATTTATAGGAAATATATGATAGTTTTGGTTGGGAAAGTTATAAATTCAGGAGCTGAATGGCCTGAGGAAAGAAGCTGTGTTTTTGCTGGACTGTCCTGGTGTTTGGGGTGCTAAAGCGCACATCTGAGGATCGACCATTGAACTGGGTGAAGAGGACATATGTCCCCATTATTAGAGGGCAAGATTATGTGAAATAATCTTAAATATGATCAAATAATGTAAGGGCCTCATTAAGTATCGTAAACTCCTTTTATAATACTTTTCTTCCATTCGTAAACACAATAGACCACCATTTGCTCAAAAGTAGCCATGGCTTCGAAGATCTATGTTTTGCGATTAAAAAAATTACACAACTGTGCTCATTTACTGCCATCAAATGAATCTTTAAGTATTGAGTGGTAAACTTTATTTATTTATTTATTGAGGAAATTCACTGACCAAAATGAATATTTGTTTGCTCAAGCCATTTTGCTCTTGACAGTTTCACTAGGTCAAGGGTCACTAGTATTTTAAATTCAGTGAAGTATTTTAAATTACCATACATATTAACCTCAAAGAAATCCTGTAGACCCTGTAGTGAAACAATTCCTGACCCACAACCTTTTCTCTTATGCTGACCCTATTTGAAGAGTGCCCTCCTGTTGTTCCAGGACCTCCTCATGAACAGATAAAACAATGGACACACCAATTGTGTTGATACTGAAAAAATGCAACAGAGTAAACTAGATGGGCTTTTAGGGTTTATAGAATCTTCAGCATTTCAAAACCAACAGAAGTAAATTTTCATAGTTGATCAAATTGAAGGACTAGTTTTTTTTTTTAATATTCTGTGATGTTTTGAAACACAGCTAGTTCAACTGTTGGTTAGTTAACTGGTGCTTAGAAGCTTAATAACTCACCATCACTATTAATAATTAAAAAAATCCCTATGTGATTGCCCCAGTTAACAGATATCAATATTTTAGAAGTCAGAATTATTCCTGTGTCAAACATAATTTGTTGGTGTTTGTTAGAGTTCCCAATTTACCCAGTTTCCAATTCACATAAGTACAATTGAGATATTTATTTTATTTGAGGTAAATAACCTCTTAATTTAATTGTTTTGAAGTACTTAGATGAGTATTTTTAATGATCGCTGTGTAAAACAAGAATAGTTTTGTCCATATTACTGTCCCATCTTCGAAAGATATCTTGGATATATACTTTTCACTGTGATAAATATTTATAACTTAAAATTTAGATGTATGACTGGTTTTTAGGATTATAACAGAAATGTTGAAAGCGGCATGCTACAATTTACACTTTAATTTTTTTTAAACCTTATTTATTGTAATTTTTGAAGGGTAGAGTAATTGTAATCTACAGTACTTGATGTTCCACAACCAAACTTAACTGTAGGTACACTGATAATAGAGAAACCTCAAAGACTGTCATTACTGACAAAGAAAGTGTGTCCAGTCATTATCTCAACAGTGTCCTTCACCTGCAGAGAAAACACTGCACAATCCGATCAGCTTGAGTGTTCTTGCGCATGACAGGAGGGAAAATCATGTCATGAAAGAGTGGAGAAAGATCACTTTGAAGCTTCTCTTATGCTCAAGGAATGTGATAACATGTCAACCACGTCTTGGCATTCAGAGGTCAGGCTTCCGCAGGTGCATTTACAGCCCATCATCTGCTCAGTAAAAGAACACAACTTGTGTTTAAGTGGAAGAAATGGCTGACAGAAACCCATTAGAATTGTTCTCTTTCAAACAAATGCTTCAGATCAACTGCTAAGAGCAGAAAGTTAAAATTTACATAAAATTGAGTGTAAGCAGAATACACAAAATAAAAAAATGATAGTGATCATAGGATATCAGTATAATGTTAATTTTTAACTTTAAACACCTGTTCTCTGGGAAGCTGCCCAATGTAAATCATAGGTCAAATTGTGCCATGTTCTATCAATACTCTTCAATATAGTTCATTGCCCTAAATTTCTGTGGTTGAGGCCATTTTCTACTAGTCTTGTAAAATTTTGATAAACACTGAAAAAAACTAGTCCAAGTGACCATTTAAAGGCCTTTGATTTAACTTCTTGTTGTTTCAGCATCTAAAATCACACCCACAGAACATTGGCTATACGCCTGATTGGTTTCACACAATTTCTTTTATGACATTGCTGAAAGAATGCTAAAGTCGTGACCTGATGCTTTTAGAGAGAGAGAGAGAGAGAGAGAGAGAGAGGGTCACGATTATTTTTATTTTGCTGAGAAACTAAGTGCCTTACAATCAAGAAGGGTTTACTTTAGAATTTAAAGGGCCTCTCATATCAATTATGAAAGATTATTGTTCTAATCTTGTAAGTTTGCATTATATATTGTATTCTGTGACTTTTTTCAATAACTAACTTGTTGCATCCATCCATCCATCCATCTTCATGTCGGCTTTATTCCCTTTCGGGGTCGCCACAGCAGAATGAACCGCCAACTCACTGGCATATGTTTTACGCAGCGGATGCCCTTCCCTGCCGCAACCCATCGCTGGGAAACATTCACACACACATTCACACTTTAACACTATGGGCAATTGTTCTTATTCAATTCACTTATTCTGCATGTCTTTGGACTTGTGGGGAAACCGGAGCACCCGGAGAAAACCCACGCGATCACGGGGAGAACATGCAAACTCCACACAGAAATGCCACCTGCCCCAGCCGAGCCTAGAACCAGCGACCTTCTTGCTGTGAGACGACCGTGCTACCCACTGCGCCACCGTGACGCCAACTTGTTGCATATCAATCAGTTTTTCTGGTGATATTTTCATGCACATTTTTTCGTGCTATATTAAACGCCATGGTTTTGGGTAGTTGACATATCTGTCAAACGACGTCCTGGATGGGCCTTGGTTAAATAGAGTTGTCATGAAGGCCTGGTTATGCCAGGCTAGCAACCATGTATCTTAAATCTTTTACCTTTTCACAAGATTAACATTTTCAAATCTGATTTTGACATTTCAATAAAAAAATACTATACAAATTAAATATGAAAAGAAAGAATTGCTGAAATAAACTGAAATAAAATATTTTAATTGTAAAACTAGCACCGGTATAGCACCCTCAGCCAGATGACATTCTAGTGTATCTTGAGGACCTAGGAAAAATCTTAACAAAGCAAGGAGCTATGGAGACATTATATTTGAAAAACTATGTTACTGCCATTTTAAAATCCATAACTGCTATTTATCTAACATTCCTCTAAACGAACTCTGCAACCTCAAATGCACTATTGCAAATGGTTTGTCTTCATACTTTTTTTCTTTCTTTCATTAAGCAAAGGCATTTTGACTCAAAGTTGTTACAACACAAAATATAGTGTCATCCCCTTGGAATTATAATGTTGTCAAACTATTTGGTCAAAATTAAGATATTCAATATTCTGATTCTTTGTCATCTTATTGACAGAATGTGATGTTTTTTAAAGTGGAAGGTTTCGTAAGTGATACGTTCACAATTGAGATTGTATGTTAAACACAAAGTCCCTCAAAGACATAACACACCTTGTAAATTAATTTTTCATAACTAATAAGCTGAATTTTTTTCTTGTCAATGAAGCATGTATGGATGACAGGTGCACAACACCTGTCATCCATGAAGCAGCTTCATGTTCCCATAAAGCAGCTACAAATGATGCTGCTTTCGTCCTGTTGCTCATAGTATCTGAAAACAACTCTGCTGTCAGCATAATCTGGCATTATCACGTTCGCTTCACAATAAATTACTCCTAGATTATTCGATGTTTATTAAATAAACATGCAGACTTGTCGGACCACTGGATGTGGCATGTGACCAGATGAGGTATTTTTTTCTGAGTTGCTCTTGAACTTGTTCGTTGCTCTTTTTAATCAATGCTTCCCAATGTACCCAAAACTGTATATATAGAAGATTAGTTTTTCTACGTCACTTATTCATTGACCTTATTCTAAGAACCAGATATAGATGAGTAGATCTTTTGATTCACTCCTGAACTGATGGCATTTAACATTACGATCAGAGTTCAGGTCATTATGAAATGTATATTACACATTGTAATAGAATATTTAATCATTGTAAGTAATTCTCAAATAATTGAATCTGTATGTATATTAAGGAGGAAACAGGAAGTGACGTAGAGAGGCGGGATTTATACTGAAGGGACTCTCAAAGCTTTAGGGGATTTTCTCTCTCTCTCTACCTACTCTAGCGAGTGGATGTGTTTTGTGTGGCCCGTGTCTCTCCTTTTTCTCTTCTTTCCTCTCTTTCCCTCTTCTTTCTCCCTCCAGGGTGCTTGCAATGTGATCACATTGTTCATTGATATCAAGGTATGAGCTTAATTCATGTTTGGAACAACTAATAAATTGCTGTTTGCGATTGTGTTCATAAATCATGTCTCATGAGTATTAAAATTCTATTATAACATTTATGGTGGGTACATAATGGATGCCAATGAAAGAAACAACATCACAAGACACATGTAAGCAAGTTCATTTATCATGACTCTGTATTTTGATCTTTATTATTGGGTCTGTGTCATACCAGTTTGCAAAAAGATCAGGATTTTTTTCATATGAATGAAATAAATTAATCCTTGCAATGATTCTTTCATTTTAGTGAATGAGAGTAGCCTTAACTAATCACCAAATTAAACTTCCTATCACTAATAAACAGATTAATTTGGAAAACTTTTAAATACATCAGTGAAGTGTACATGAACAAATGTATGAACGCTGTGATCTTATAATGCCAACATTTACTATTTGAGGTAAGCCATGGCATTGCTTTTCATTCAATTTTATTCAGACAGAATCAACACACTTCAGATAAATCATGTAGCGTATGTGTTATTGATAAAGCTTAATGTTTTCTCTTCTCTATATATTTAGTGTTATGGTTATGAGGTAGTTGTATTTGCATATTGCTGAAGAGTACCTGAATACTCAAGGGAGTAAAGTCCTTTCATAACACTTGAGCAGCTAACAACCATTCAAAATTTCTAGAGAGGAAACCAATTAAGGGCGAGTCATGCATAGTTGATAGAGTGTCTCATGCAAGTGAACAGCACAGTGGCTGGATTGCTCAAAGGTATGATACACTCCTGACTAGTGTAAACAGACTTGTTTCTGGGTCAGACTGCATACTTTCTTGACTATAACCATGTAGAGAGGACAAAAAGAGAGGTACTCCAACCTTTTTGTAGAGCACAAAAAATGCCCTAAAACATATACAGTTCCATCATTCATAATTTGAATATGCAGGTGGAGGTGTAGGAAAAGAAAATGTGTTCTGTATTTTTAACAGAAAGCTTGTGAGAAATTACTGACTAATTTGACATCTTTTTTGTTGTTGTTGCTCAACATTACAAGTCACACAACTTGATTTACATGTGTGACATTTCTGGGTGAAATTCACTCCATAAACTCTAGTCAAAATGAAAATTATTAATATTTATTAAAAACAACCCCCCAGTTTTCCCTAGATCAAAAGCACAATCAACAAAAAAGTAAAAACAAGTGTCAGCCCAAGTGAACAAGCCTTCATTTCGTACAACTTCTACGAGAGGCCAGTTCTCCAGGGCAGGCCAGCTACCAGATTCTCTTTAGCATGCTCAAATATCCCACTAATGAAGAAAATCCTCCCGCTAATCCTCCACCAGCTTTCTCTATGGGGAAATGCATCATGTTACAGCTCAGCTCACAGACACCGCTTGTGCACCTGCTGACCAGAGCAACAATCCTTAGCCCATTCCTCAGCTATACAACTCTCCCAAAAGAAAATTCTCAGCAATGAGCCCTCCGCCAGCCCTTCAGCTGCTTCTGCTATGCACCGGAGCAGTCCCTGCTCTTCCAATCCATTGTCGAGTGACAACACACTGGCCTGCTCTCTCCACAATGCCAGCAAATGCCTGCATTTCAGTAGACTTGCGACAGCGCCATACTTTCCTTCAACCTGTAGAGACCCCTTTTAGCCATTCACCTTAACCCAGAAGCTTCACTCGTTCGTTTGCCATCTGCTCAGCTTAACCCATCAAGAGCAGCCATAAACAAGGTCAACATGGTGGTTTCATCGCTTTTTGGCTAATCTGCAATTTTTCTAGAAAAGTGTGCAGCTCAGCCATGTAACCATGAATCGTTATTAGCATGATTAGCAAGCTACTAGCATTTTACTAGGGGTGGCCACAGATATTAGGGGGCAACCCATCTGGCGGCTGTCTTCTCTGGCAAATCTTGGAGGGGTCTTCGGCCTTCGGTTGCTTGCATAACCTAAACCTTTGGACATCTGGGAGCACCCAAATCTCTCCACACACATTTTAAAAGGCTGTAAGCAGATGGCAATGTGATCGCGACATTGCTTACAATGCAGATGTGAGCGCGTGTCACTTTCTGTTGTGAAGCTGGAGCCATCCTCTCAAGACACGCAAATGATTGTTGAAAGATTTTGCATCAGTGTTAGATTATATTTCCCCCTTTCTGTTCTAATTTTGTATTCTCTTTTTTTCCACTGCCTTTCATCAAGTAAAACTTTTGTTAGTAGACCACTTGTTTTGCCGGTCCACGGTTTGTGTTTCCAAACATGTGGTGGTGCATTGATGGATAGCCACGATCATTCTCTTGGATGTTTGGGGCATAGACATACAGAGGTAGTGATAGAGGTTTCTGACTGTTTAGATTGCACTGTTCTACCTGGTAACTTAAAACGAGGCTGGTGTACTTTCAGGCTGAATGGGGGTGCTTCCCACTCCCCCGGTGTGTCTGCAATCTGTCACAGGGAGTTAACAGATGATGGGCTGCTTGAATCCTCTGAAGACTCTTGTGTGCCTGTTGATGATGTAAGGAGTTAAAATATTTTTTTCCCAGTGACCGCTTCAAAAAGGACAATGGTCTTTTGAAGTAACTGGACTTGTCTTTTGATATATGTGCCGATAACATCTTTCTTACAATATCTCCACTGCTGCATTGGAGACAGACGGTGCATGTTTCTTACAATGATATCTCCACTGCTGCATTGGAGACAGACGATGCATGTTTCTTACAATGATATCTCCACTGCTGTATTGAAGACAGACAGTGCATCTCCCAAAGAAGATGGTATATTGCTCTCCCCCTCTCGAGTAATGACAGATTGTGCTGCAGAGAATGCCGAGTTGCAAACCCGAGCTGCCTGAGAGATTTTGTGAAAGGCGGCTCCACCCCTCACTCCTAAAATCTCCAAGCCGTAGCATGGCATGTGTTTTCAGGCCAGGATGATAAAACTTGGAAAGCACCTTTAACTGTGAGGTTAGTCAGTCTCTACTCTCTCGCTCCCCTTGATTGCACGGTAGCAAAGGGGTACGATGTGATTCCCCAGGTAGAGCAGGCTCGGCCAGGGCATTTACGCCCCTGCGCCTGATGTGAACAGCCGAGGCCCCAATCTCGCTGGCTAAGCTTGTCATTAAACCTTACTTTGAGAACTTACTTTGTCAAGCTGCCACTGCCCTTAGGCTTTCAGGTATTACAAGCCAAGGCCCTGAAAGAAATGCAGGAGGGAAATTGTTTCCCAGGTCTTATGGAGGACTTGAGAGCTGCAACGGACTTTATGCTTAAATCGATAAAAATTGCGGCAAGCTCCCTTGGTAGAGCTGCACGATTTAACCGTTAAAAGATCACGATTTCGATTCCACCCACTCACGGGCATTTATACGATTAATTAACCCAACATTTATACGATTCTGCCAAACTCGTCTGATTTCTTGATAACGCACAACCAGTCACAGCAGTCATGGTGACGGTGACATGCGGTTATGCGCAGCCGCTGTCACATGTGCTTCTTACCTGCACTAGAACAGTAGATATAAGTCAAGAGGCAGACAAATTAAAAAATTAAGTAAATAAAGAAAATGAGTAAGGCAGCGCAATGTGCAAGTAGTCTGTTAACAACCTGGACATTTAGATACCTAAAAAAATATCTTATTCTGAAAGTGTGGGTTTTTTCAGGTTCAAACCAGATGAGTAAAATAAATCTTTAACTTACTTTACTCTGATGTCATAACTTGGTTTATTTTTGTCATGTTTCATTGTGATTTTTCTTATCATAAATACTGTATATATATATATAACCTAATTATATCTTCTTTTTAACTTATTTTAAATTATTTTAAGGGGTTAAAAAACAGATTCTTTTTAATTCAGAGTCTTCTTTTCCCAACACTTCTTTCTCTGTACCAGACTTTAGAACTTTTTTCACAGAGCTAAACCTCATCTGATCTGATCAAAAACTGGAGAGACACATCATATCATTTTCTTAACCCTAATTAACATAGTAAGCATAATTAACAAAAATTATGCTTACCAATCCTTTTTGTGATGTTGTTTTCAGCTTCCAGTTTGATTGCAGGCAGAGTCACAGGTTGAGGTTGCTCTTTGGACTCTTGAAGTGTGGCTGGCTTCAGTCAGCGCCGACAGCACTGGCAGGTACCTCATCCTCCTTGAGGGCTAATGGCTGATGTGACTCATGAATCGTGTTCGTGTGGCCATTTAATGTGGTTGTTTTGCACCCCGAATTGTAAAATCAACAAGACAGACAATGACTTTCAGTCCGATTTTCTCTCTACTTTTCCAGCAGAACAGCATAAGATCTTTGAACAGCAGCAATGGTGGTTACAGAACCAACTCTCAAACCGTAACACACTCAGTTGTCAGAAATCTCGTGGTATTTATACATGAAATAATGATGACACATAAAGAGTCAAAGTCACATGTAGAGTCAGATCCCGCTATGTTCAAAGAGCACGTTGTAGGTTCCAAGTTGTTGGTATTGATCACTAGATGCACATCCTTATCAAAAAAGTCCTACTCCTTTCAGGTCAGACTGTCTTTTCATAAAAAATCAAGAGCAATTTATGAATTAAACATGTTAAATTAAATCTCTATTGCCAAAATACCCACAATATATATTTTTGGTGGACCGTTATCAGCGTTAATGCTAAAGGTTATTATCGTAAGATAAAAAAAATATGCAGCCTATCCATAGTCAGGGACCTATAAAGTAGTGCAGTGTTGCTGTCACGGAAGTGTTCAGCCTCCTCACGTGAAGACTAATCGAGTAAAGACATTCTGCACGACTCCACCGAACAACGCTACAGAGTCAATGCCCAGTAAGCTATATTCTTGTATCTGTTTCTCTTCTATTCCTATCCTTTGTTTTCCCTGCTACTTTCCTAACATGCTAATATGTGCTTTCAGTACATTTGAGTCATTCTCAGCTGCATGTCGCTCCGCCCGTCCTCGTAGAACACACTCCAACCCTTCAAACCTTCGTTCACTTCATTTTGCCTCACCAGAACCATGCTCTCTCTATGGGACTTTGGAACTATCAGTCTGCTGTCAACAAAGCAGACTTCATCCCTGCTTTTGCTCTTCAGTCTTCACTGAACATCGTTGGTCTGACTGAGACATGGATCCGCCCAGAGGACACCACAATGCCTGCAGCCCTCTCCAATTACTTTCTCCTCTCCCACACTTCTCAAGAGATGGGACGAGGTGGGGGTCCTGGACTTCTCATCTCTCAGACCTTCAGATTGTCTACCTTCACATCTTTTGGTAAGACATGCTCATTTGAATATCAAGCTGTCACTATCACTTCTCCTCTTGTAATGCACATCCTCACCATATACCGCCCACCTGGAGAACAGCTCTCCACATTCCAGGAGGAGCTTGATGGTCTTCTCTCCTCTTTTACACACGCAGCAGCTCTCCTCATCATCTCACAGTTACTCCTCTGCACACATCTGATCACTTCTTTGTCACATTCAAATTCACACTGCCTACCTGCTCACACTCCACCTCCTGTCACCTTCCGACGAAACCTCCTTGATCCCTCTCTCTTTTTTTAAGCTGTGTCCACTGTTTATTGGAGGCCATCTCTTCTACATACACAACGTCCGACATACCTTGCCCCCTGCAGTTGAGAACCCACTCCATCAGGGGAGTTGCGGAATCTTCTGCATTGATAAGAGGTACTTTGCTGGTAGAGAAATGCAGGCTGCACCTAACACCCTTGCCAGGCATTATAACGTGAGTATTTAATCCATCTCTTCAGCCATGCTAGGTGTAGGCAGCACTGTCTGAAGTGTATGAATGTGCGTCCAGCTTGACTTTGGCTTGCGCCATTAGTTAGTGATACGTGCACCAATTTTGGCTCCGCTCACCCCATAAGGTGTAGTAGATTAAGAAGAGTAGTCCTAAGCACTGTCCATGTGTGTGCCATCTATGAGAGACTACCGGTTACAATTCTTATGACTCGGGCACAGTAGGGCCGAGAAATTCCCTCGAAAGGCTACTTCTCGTAAACTGTTGCTCTGGCTAATAATATCTATGCTGTCTTCCCTCTAATGACCCAATTTGGCTCAAGGTGTACCGCCGATGCAAAAGAACCTAGGCTGTGGCTTTGTGTAAGGGTGCTCCCATAGTTGTAACCTACATATGTCCAACTGAAGAGGACCCACTGAGACGCATGTCCCAAGGCCAAAACTATAAGGTTGTAATTAAGTCTCTGGTTGCCTGGGGGGAAATTACGGCTCTGAGCTGCATAGAACATTACTACACATTCGTTCCTACTTTATGACAGTATATTTAAGACTGATTACATAACCATCAGCATTACTGTTGACTGGCCTCAGATCTTCCTTCTGATTGGCCAGATTGTGTGGAAAGAGTCAGGTGCTCCCATAGAAATCACAGACATACGTTTTTGTTCCCTATACGGGGAAAAGGGGTAACTTAAGTAACCATAGATGTTTTTTGACATCAGTAGAGCAAGTAAACACTAACGTCAAATTGTCAATCTCTAGACTTTCTTACATAGAGAATCCTCAAAAACAACATATTATCATATCATCTATAAAATGAATTTCAACATTTTTTTAAATCTACATAAACAGTGCTGAAATTTAATATAACATTACTGCAACTACATTGTTATAGATCCCTGTATCCACATCCTTCTGTAGTATTTGGATTCTGCAAGGTCAGCTAAAATATTTATGATCACTTAAGAGAACACTGGCCTAACAGCACACTAAGCACAGTCGATTGCTGATATTTAAGAGATCAGATATTTGTAGAAATATTTTATTTACATGACATGAGATATGGCATTATTAATTCATTGAGCTGTCCAACTGTTCTGTGGCAGAGTTTCAATTTTCATTAAAAAGAGACAGATAAGTAGGGACATATGCTTTATAACTGTTTTATGTGGTGTCACTATTATTAGCAGATATGTGATGTGTTTCAGAGGAAAGCGAACAGTAAACAGAACTCTAGTAAACAGAAAAAAAAGGTATTTTATAGACTGGTGTCAGTGAAACATCTAACTATCTTGTAACTCATTCTTTCTATCTTGTAATGCATCCATTTCTAATGGTGACGGAGCAGAAGCAAAATTTTTCCAAAGGATTTTTTTTTGTTTGGTCGATCACATTACACACAATAAGCGACTTGTAACCATCCTGTGTATGAATGCAATTGGGAAAAGGAAAGGGCATTGAACAAAATCAAAGTAAATTTGGATGAGAATGTGATTGAAGGTGTTAGTGTGGGTTAATTTAAAACTCCTGAAGATAGACATCATCTTCGGATTTGAAAAAAGAAAAAAAATATCGGAATGGAGCTGTTCAGACAGCTATCAAATATATAGGTTACATATGGACTAACAATCAGATTTGGGTAATTTAGAACGTAGCCTTGGAGTAGCTGCTTAAAAATGAGTGGATTTTATTGACTAACATACGGTATACACAGCAATGAAAGGATGATTTTAGTGCAGGTAATCTACACTCAAACACAGGCAGGTGAGTCCAGTGAGTAACGAAGAAAGAAAGTTGCATGAACATCAGTTGCAAGTTCGGGACTACTGGTAGTCGGTGTATTTTTAAGCAAGTTATGCTGTTGATTGAAAAAGACAGTGAATCATTATTATTTAATTTACCTCAGATGAGGTACTTTGTGTAATTTCAGGTAGTAATGCTGGTTGATCTCTGACACTTCTATACATGTACCAAAGAATAATCAGCAGATGATCTGAGCGGTATTTTAATATAATCAGCCTTTTTAGTGTTTAACATCAGGATTGGAAGAACAATGAATAAAGCACATTGTAAAGATGTGTATGTCAGATTCCAGAACAGAATAGACTATTCTCCTAATTTAACACTGAATAATTTACAATCTATGCACACCTTGAGGCTAGATTTTGTTAGCAACTAGTTTTAGACAAATGACAGAACAATACTATATAAATTAAATAAATCAGACAACCCAGGTAATCAATTTCTGTCATTTTCAGAAAACCAACCAGCCTTAATAACATGGAGCACAGACAGCAAATTTTGAATACCAGCCTGTTTAAATAAACTACTTGCGTTTTTTTTTGCGGAACGTTTGTGATGCAAAGTAATTCCATAACTTTATTCTTGTTTTACACTGAAAATATCACTGAATTTCCTGATTGCCACAGATTGGCAGATGACTAATGTGCAGTCTTTTGTCCAAATGTAGCTTACTCTACAGCAAAAGCACATTTTTTTATTTATTGAAGCAATACCTTCACATAACATTTGTGCCATTTGATTCAGGAATCTGCAGGGATGAATAAGTTATGGATCTAAGATTAAAATTAGAAAGTAAAAGAGCATGTAAATAATTAGCCTTTTTAAATATGATTTACAACAAATAAGCACATAAAATGTTAAATTCATTTTCTAAAAAAAACTTGGATAAAATCAACATCAACAGCATTCTATTGTGTAGCAAAGATCAAGTAACATTAGCACCTTGGCGTTCTCCACAGTTGAGAATGTTGAGAAACATTAGGTACTAATTCAGGGTAAGACCCCTGCAATGTTTTTATCTCCCAACATGACAAATCATGTTGTTCATGTTGTCATCAGTATGTGAAACAACTTCTGGGACCGAGGATGGAACAGTGCTCACTAGAGTCCAATCAAATCAATGTCACCTTGTAACATCACTGGATATGATTTGTCTAGTTCAGGCTTCAGGCAAAACAAAAGAAGAAGGAACAAATAAGACCAGAGAAGCTGGAGAGTGACAGAAGGTAAGAGACAGAGAGATGAGGTTTCAAAGGACATTGGGAATCATGTTAGATTGGAATGAGCGAGCTAGAGATAAGTCTAGTTATTGTATCTCTCCTTTGAGAGGATGTCACTGTCCCCCCAATGTGTCTGGATATTGATCACCCTGCATCTGAATGGTTGGCAAAATACTCTTTATCTGCCAAGAAACCCTTTTTCAAGGTGACACTAATGAGCTTAATTTCTTTCAGACATTAAGAAAGTGAATCTGGGAGCTGGTCTCAGCCCTAAAGTATCTTTAATGACATGATAGCGTCTGTCAGTCTCTTGTTTTAGGATAGCCCTGCTAGACGTAATGCTTAATGAAATCTCTGTGTTATTAAGTTCATCAAAATACTTCTAACAGGTAATTGTGCAAGAGGAGATTCATGCCATCATTCTCTACTTCTATTTACATATTTACTCAATATTTTAGGTCCCCCTAAAACACTTAGTGTTTTAAATCAACAATCATGCTTTTTAATATACAGAAAAAGTTTAAATGAATGAAATGTTGAAAGACAAAAATTATTTTTATTCACACAAACCTTGATTTTGGTTTTTCTACAATGCCACCAACTTTATAAAAAAAAAACAATTAATAATGCAAAGAAATATGTAGGCATTTGGCAGCCATGACGAAATCGATGTTTGTTTTTGGCTTTTTCACACACTGCCAGTGATATCATTCATAGCTGTGATGACATTATATCTGAAAAAGACATTTAATATTTGTAAAATTTACAAGATACACTTTAAACCTATAGGACTCACCAGTCTTCTGCTTGAGACTGCTCAGCACATGATAGACTCAACTCAGCATGCTTTTCTGGGAAGTAACTAAGTTAACGTTACTTTGGAATAAAAGCACCATTTGTGCTAGACCAGGGGTCGGCAACCCAAAATGATGAAAGAGCCATATTGGACCAAAAAAACAAATAGGCAAAAAATTAAAAGCCTTGTATAAGCCTTATAATGAAGGCAACACATGCTTTATGGATCTATTTTAGCCTACTATAAAAATGACTACTTTTGCTACGAATACATAATGAGCCTTCATGATTAAATGTTTATTTTCCCTGCCGTGAATCATGTAGAGAACGACACACCACGTGACTACTCTGTTGTACGATTACAATATTAATGAATTATGTTTCATTGCTTTGATGAAATTAGAGAAATGCAATAAAGAAATCGAATTTTTGATGTCATTTTTATTTTGAGTATTCACAAAAACAACATCAAAATGGAACATGCACAACGTGCCCCATTAACTGGGCAACAAACAATGCGAAAAAATGCAGCATACATTTATAAAAATGCAGCCTTTTGAAAAGAAGTATATAAAATCACAGCCACTTTGTTACTAAATACGTGCATGTCTTCCCTGGAAATGTCTTTCCACTTTACTCTTGTTATTAGACAACTTCCCAATACAGAGCAAACATTCAGGCAATCCTAATCCTTCCGCATCGGCACTGAATGCCATCGATTCGGTCCAAGAACCGTTGAACCCTCAGTTCTCCTCAGTTATGTTTCTCTTTTTCTCTTTGGGATTCATGGCCCACCACACAGCCGCCGATTTGTTTACAGCAGCCACCTACCTGGCATCCCGCCCCGCTAGAAACGTGTGTCGCGGGTGATGACGCAAATCGTCACTGACAGAAATGTTGAAAGTAAATATTTATTCTACACTCTTTTACAGCATTGGAAAACGTTAAGAATGTTTGTCCTCCTATAGAAACCATATTAAACAAAAAACATATTTACCTTTTTCCTTTTATTTTTTCATTTTTGAAAAAACTCCAGGGAGCCCCTAGGGCAGCGCTAAAGAGCCACATGCGGCTCCAGAGCCACGGGTTGCCGACCCCTGTGCTAGACCAAGGGTGGGAAAACTACGGGCCGTTGGGGTTTTTAATCTGGCCCGCCAAAGATTAGTACAGAATTAAGGTTTGATGTTAATGATTGCATTCGTTTAATTTTTACTTGAAATGATGGGAATTTCAAGCGACTCGATTTTGTGGAGTCCGAGCCATTTCTAAATATTGCTCTCCTTCTAATGTTGCTGGTCAGATCAGAACTCTTTTTCACTAATGTTAAAGAAAAGATAAGTCGACAGTGGGTGTCAGGTGTTACAAAAAGACTGGATGCCAAAATACTATTTTACAGAAGTCCAGCCTAAGGCTGTATGTCTTTTTCGCCAAGAAACTGTTGTGGTTTTAAAAGAATACAACATCAGCCGTTCTTTTTCTATTAGCATTCTAATTACGCCAGCAACCTTTCCACACAAGAATGAATGGCTACCGCTGACAGGTTGGTAACTAGCTTGCAGGCTCAGCAAAACACCTTTTTTCAATTACTTCCATCCAAGAAGCAAGCACGAAGACAATTTATTTACTGCCATTCAATCTTGCAAAAGCCAGCAAGACTTAGTAGAGACAAGTATTTTATGCCCTGAGAACAAGAACAAATTTGAAAAAAATTAGCTTATCTTGCAGGTCAGTGACTCAAGGTATTGAATTAATGTGTTTGTGTCTGTCCTTATGTTTCCTGCTCTGAAGCGCCAGCCAAAGGGTGAGAGCTGGAAGAGGTGGTTGCCTGGGTGGGCAGCATCCAGAGTGATTTTTGAGAGACATCTTTCTCATTCTCCTTCTGGAGGTT
Source organism: Danionella dracula (assembly GCA_900490495.1). NCBI lineage: Eukaryota > Metazoa > Chordata > Actinopteri > Cypriniformes > Danionidae > Danionella > Danionella dracula. The sequence continues at coordinate 19,405,974 of UELW01000012.1, forward strand.
TAACAATTCTTGAAGGAAGGGTAGGGAGCTTCAATGATCTTTCAGCAGTCCGAACTGTCCTCTGGAGTCTCCGTCTGATTTGGATGCTGAGATAAACCAAACAGTGATAATGGTGCTCAGAACAGACTCGATGACCGCTGTGTAGAACTGGGTCGGCAGCATCTGTGGAAGGCTGAACTTCTTCAGCTAGCTCCACTTAAGGTGCTGTGAGATGGTGGTACTCTCCCAAACAAGGGGCTAATCAGTTGTCCAAGCTCAAGAAAAGTAGAGGAGCAAAAATAAAATTGAAACCCAAAGAACAACAGGTAGGTACCCTTGACTATTAAAGTTGGGAACAACTAAGAGCCTGACCCAAGCTAAAAGGCACCCTTTTTTAAAGCATAGATAAGGGAAAGGCAAAAGGATAGGGAATGTTTTTTTTTGGGGTGGGTGAATTAAATGACTAATGAGAATGTGGTGGGCAGTTTTGATATGTTTTTGGCTTATCTTGATGTAGCGTTAGAGGTCCATCTTTCTAGTGTTTGGATTTAGTACTGGGACACGCCTTCCTGGATAGTAGATGTTGCTGCTCCCATATGAAAAGAGCAGCCTGAGAAATTCTCGGGGGAAAATCAGAGGCTTCATGCTACATTCACCCCGGGAGTTAGTAAAAATTGCTAAATCAACACCAGTTTGATAAGCTGTTGCCCTGTGTTGGAGGGAAAATATGCCAGCTCAACACCTACTACAGGGGCTGCATTCCCCCAGCAGAGTGCCTATCCATCTGCCCGGGTTAAGCAAATCTTTTTAATACTGCAGAATTACAAGTTGCTAATTGTATGTACTGTTATATGTCAACAGGAATAACTTTCATAAATTTGAGGTAGTTTATTAATTATAATAAAAGAAGGAGGAAGGTATTTAATTACACTTAGCAGTTTCCCATTGTGTTGGTTGAGTAGGTTAGTTTTTTCATGCACAGCCAGTAATTTTTGAGTTTTAAACATTCTTAGTATATATATATATATAGTTCAAAAAATTTAATGCATATTTACTGTTATTTAATTTCAATCTTCTCAGATGATGATTGATTGATTTGATGATTGATTGCCATTTATTTGTCACTACACTGTTACATGCAGCGAAATTGGACCCCTCCGACCAAGATGTAGACACACATTACAGGGGGGAAGACAGGTCGGTGAGGTAGCAAAAGGAAATAAGAAATATACAACAGGATAGGTGGCTAAAAAAAACATGCCCCTCCCGCACTGTTCCTTAGTCAGAGCAGTGTGAGATTAGGGGAGAAAAAAGCCATAGCAACAAGCACATACAACACATCTCACGAAGACAAAACATTGCAATTTTGGGAGATAGATACTGTCACAGCAGGCATAGACCGGAATGTAAGCAGCCATCAGTGCGGCGCTGTTCAACGACCACACCCGCTAAGACTGGGGAGGAAGCACAGAAGGCAGTAGTGTCCTTGGGCAGGTCAGAGCTTCTCGTTATCTTGTTCCTGGGAGAAATTGTTTTGACTCCAGCAACAGCCTGCCAAGGCTGTCCTGAAGGAACGGGGAGCCGAAAGAAGATTGAATTTGGGTCGAGATCTATCAATTTCACAGACCTCTAATGTCCAGAATGTCCATCACTGGCCTCCATTTTGATAAGAATCTGATGCACGGCCGCCAGCGTCTTCCGGTTGTCGTCCACTTTGAGGTATATACCCATTGTCTGATTGCTGACGGCTCTGCCAACCGCCGTTTCAAGCCAGCCGGTCAGCTTGGTGGGGTTTTGAGCTTCACTGACCGCTTTTAACAATCGCTGATACGCCAGGGCTCCACATAATCCCATCAGCAGAAACCCCGTAATCAGAGCTCCAAATAAGTAAATATCCTCAATGTCCTCCAGGGAGAGAGCGGCCAGGCACACGACGCGCCACTTCGCCCATCCGTCCATCGTGTAGCCAGCTGCAAACGTTCCCTCCGGACAGGAGGGTTCCCCCGAACCCGAGTTTCTCGTCGAGAAGATGGTGTCAATTGCATTCAGAGACCAGCTGATCAGATCCATGGTTACTTGTTAGAGTTTAAGAAGCAGGACGAGGAGAGTCTCAGACACTAGACGCTTGACAGAGAGCCAGCAGGAGAGATATGGGGAAGGAGAGGAGATAGATGCGACCGCCTTCGTCAAGAGCAAAGAGCAAAGATTTTTACATTCCAATTTTCCTTAAGGTAGCTTGCTTGCCACTCATGACTCCTATCGCATGATAGTGCCGGGTTGGTGTTGTTGTTTCAACCATCATCCCAGATGTGGTGAACGCCATCTGGGACTGTTTGGTTGGCGAGTTCATGATGGTGGCCACTACTGCTGAGTGCAAGGCCATCACAGAGGTGTTTGAGGAGAGGTGGAACACGTCCAAGCACGTACATATCAAAGCACCCCCACGCCCTAGACTGTGTGGTTTCACAACTACAAGAGAACCTTTTCACTGGTTATCTTGGCAGTTGTGGATGCAAAGTATCAATTCAGGTTCATCAACGTGAGGGGATATGGGCATAAAAGTAATGGTGGGATACTGACGAAACGTAGTGGCACCCTTCATCTGCCACCCAACTAACTACTGTCAGGATGCCTGACCCATGTCTTTGTGGTTGATGAGGCCCTTCCTCTCAGGAGGAACCTTATGAGGCCTTTCCCTAGGCATTCGCTTTACATAGAGAAACAGGTTTTTAATTACTATCTATCATTGGGCAGGCTGGTAGTAGATAACACCTTCAGAATTCTGGCTACACAATGGAGGATCTACCATTCATCCTGAAGTTGTGGAGCTGTGTGTGAAGGCGATGTGTTTTCTCCACAGATTTATGTGGAGATCTCCAGAGGCATCATCAGGAGCATTGAGTGTGCCAGTGCAGGGTCCTAAAGACTCACTGCCGGGTCGTAGCCAGGTTGCTGCCAACAACTCTGCTAGAGAAGCAATCGCAGTCAGGGGGCAGTTTATGACCCACCTCTCTGCTGAGGGAGCAGTGCTGCGACAGACAAATGAATTATAATTAATTTATAAATGAGTAAATAAATTATTGTTATATTTTTCTTATTCAGTGTTGCTTTTAATTAGTTCCATATGTTTCTGTTCAAGTTGAAAATAGTTTATTTTGTTGACTCTATAGATGGTACATAGCTTTGTATATATCACCTTTTGTAAATTCATCAATTTGGAACCGGTCTACTGTAATATAACTGTTTTGTTGTAAAGTAGAGCAGGAGATTTACTGTTCTTGCAGAACACCTTTTATAGATGTTACATTTTTTGAATTTACTAAACATCTTTCATCATTTTGAAAAACACAAATACATTTTTATCTTGCTGCAAAAGAGAAATAGACATGATGAGCGTACAGATTGTCTTTTGAACATGTACAACTTTTAAATTATAAAAAAGAGGTTTGTTTTACCTAAAAATGTGTCATCTCGCTGTGAGAAATGCTGTATATTACTTTACCACATATTAGTGAATTAATAAATTAATGCATATTGTTCTATAAACACATTTGTTTCCTCTTGGTACTGTCACAAAAAGGTAGTAAGGAGGACCCAGAAGCAAAGGAATCGGTACCCAGAGTCTTTAATGACTTGAAAAAACAAAACAGCTGTTCAACAGAACAGGAGGAACAAAGGCAAGGCTATGTAGCACAAAAAGCTAAAGAAGGGTGGCTGGTTCTTCGCTCCTTCAAGGGGTGTAGGTAGAGTGAGTCCAAGCAGTCAGCCCATTGCGATCCTCGGTACCTCAGGTGAGGGTAGAGTCCAGCACTCCACACTGACTAGGTAAAACAAGACAAGACAGGCAATGAGAGGAAGAGCTAGAGATGTGCATCAGCAATAAGCTATGGACGAACAATAACTCACAAAGACAAGACGTAACAGGGGAACTTAAATAGCAGAGAAATTAACGCAACGAGAAGCAGCTGAGGGTGAGCGACGAGAAGAAAAGAAATTGTTGATTAAAGAGTGGTCCGAGATATCCTTTGAGGGAACCCAACTTCTCTCCTCAACCCCATAACCATCCCAAATGACTAAGAATTGCTGTCCCTGGCCCCATCTGCGAGCGTCGAGAATCCTCTTAACCCGATACGCGGGAGCTCCCTCAATGACGAGGGGGGGGGGAGGATGAGTGGTCGACAGTATGGCAGGTTTGAGGCTTGAGACATGAAACACTGGATGGACATGGGCTAGGTAGTTAAGTAAATGTAGGCAAACAGCGGTGGGGCTGATAATCTTGGTGATGGGATAAGGACCAATAAAACGCTGCGCCAGCTTGCGTGAGGGAAGATGGAGTGGAGGGTTGAGGGTGGAGAGCCAGACCTTCTGCCCACAGATATAACGTGGTGCTACTGAGCGGTGACGAAGCGTCAGTAGTGCTCCCTTGTCACTTCTGGACCAATTGCCAAGTTCGTCTGGCGCGTCGGATGAAGGCCTGAACCGATGCGACATTGGCCTGTACCTCCTGACTGGGAAAGAGGGGATGTTGGTAGCCGAGACACGCACGGAAGGGGAAGACCCCTGTGGCAGAGGTCGGGGTAACGTTGTGAGCGTATTCGGCCCATGGGAGCTGATCGCACCAAGACGCTGGACAGTTTCTGACCAGACAGCGTAAGAGGCGTCCAATATCTTGGTTGGCCCGTTTGGCCTGCCTGTTGGTCTGTGGTTGAAACCCAGAAGAAAGGCTAAGTGATGTGCCAATTTGCTTACAAAACTCCCTCTAAAACCTACAGATGAATTGGACACCCCTGTCCGAGACTACATTGTTAGGTAGCCCATTGATTTTAAAGGGACAAGTGCGAACAAAGTCTCTGACCTCACATGCCATAAGTGGCCACCAAAAGTGTTGACAAATCGCCCCAAGGGTACCATTGACCCCCAGATGAGCAATGAATTTGGAAGAAGGATTGCAGGACAATGCTGATTGTCCACCTCGCGCAGCAGAGCTACCTCTACCTGGTGTTCAATACCCCAGGAAAAGTTCCCAACAACGACCTCAGGCAGAAGAATGGGCTCGTTGGAGGGTGGTGTCTTATCACAATATAATTGATGCAAGAGAGCATCAGGCTTCTGATTCTTGGCTCCTGGACTAAAATAAAAAGTGAAATTGAAACGACCAAAAAACAAAGTCCAGCTTGCCTGGCGAGCATTAAGTCGTTTGGCTGATTGAATGTACTTGAGGTTACGGTGATCGATCCAAACTAGGAACAGAACTGTAGCTCCCTCCAGCCAGTGACGCCATTGCTCCAGGGCCAGACGTATAGATAAAAGTTCTCGATTACCATCATCATAATTACGCTCAGCTGGGTTAAAGTTGCGAGAAAAAAAGGTCCAGGGATATACCTAGCCATCCGTTGGCAATCGCTGGGTGAGAATCACCCCGACTTCCTCCGGTGTAATAAGAATTGACGTGAATGCAAATCGAGACTTTAATTGGTCAAAAGCGGGCTGAGCGGAAGCCGTCCAAGCAAAGTGGGTCTTAGAGGATGTGAGCGTGGTGAGAGGCGTGACAAAGTTGCAAGTAAGTCGCCTGTAAAAATCTGAAAAAAAAAAAACAAAAAATGCTGTAACACAGCACACGTCTTGGGTTCAGGCCAATCCATGTCCGCTCGGACTTTTCCGGGGTCCATGCTCACACCGACAGAACGCTGGTAAAAGATGCATTTCTCTGCCTTCATGAAGAGCTTGTTCTCAAGCAATCTGTGAACCACCTTACAGACCTGTAACACGTGCGTCTCTAAGTCAGGAGAAAAAATCAGGTTGTCATCTCAGTAAACAAAAGCAAAATCGTTAAGCATATCCCTGAGAACGTAATTTATGAGTGCTTGAAAAATCGCCAGGGCATTGGCCAACCCAAAGGGGAGGACCTTGTATTCAAAATGACCGATTGGCGTTTTAAACACAGTCTTCCACTCATCCCCCTGCTTAATCCGTACTAGGTGATAAGCATTACACAGGTCCAGCTTAATAAATATAGAAGCCCCCTGCAGGATGTCAAAGGCAGTCAACAAGGGAAGAAGAGGGTATCTATTCTTGACAGTGACTTAATTTAGTCCCCGATAGTCTATGCAAGGGCGCAACGTCGCATCTTTGTTCTTGACAAAGAAAACCCCGCCCCCGCAGGTGACATGGACAGAACAATGGTGCCCGCGGCAAGCGACACCGTTAGATAACTCTCAAGCGCCTCCCTTTCCGGACGCGACAGAGCATAAAGACGAGAAGAGAAGTGGCACATGACTTGCTAAAGACCGCTCTCAAATCGTGATACTCGGCGAGAACGCCCACAAGATCAACCTGCTTGTCTTGTAAAGCAGAAACAGAGGTCAGAGAAAAGGCAGCGGATATGAGACATGAGTTAAAGATAAACCCCATGACATAATTCCCCCTCTAGGACAATCTAGCTGAGGGCTATGTTTAACGAGCCAAGGGTGTCAGAGTATAACAGAATAGTCAGAGCAGTCCAACACAAAACAATTTATAGTTTCTTGGTGGTTACAGGACACCTGAAGCCGCACCGGTGCTGAGACGTAGTGGACATTTGCTAAACTCCGCCCATCGAAACCATGAACCACTCTTGGTCTTTCGAGCTGAAGAAGCAGAATTCGACACAACACAGCGAATAATCTCCTCGGCACCGGAGTCCAACAGCACCGTCAGAGTGGAAGCAGGAACCAACACCTATCTGGATGGGGAGCGCCATTCGAGTGGAGGCGCCAGAGAATATGGATGACATGCCCAGCCATACTCCTTGGTTTACCGCCGGGCTTTTACCGGACAGGCAGAGAACTGGTGTCCGGCAAAGGCGCAATACAAGCAGAGGCGGCTTATGATTCTCCCCTTGGCAGAATTTCAGATGGGAGACAGCTGCATGGGTTTGGAACACCCCTTGGCTGCCGTAGGTGGTTAACCGGCTGGAATGAAACCCTCCCATGACTCCCCGGGAACGGAGGAACGAGAACGGGGACGAGTGGCGAGCCTCTTCTCCACCAACCGGTCGAAGCCCTCAGGCAGATCGTGGGCGAATAGCTCTCCTCGTAGCTCGGAGTTGAGCCAAACATGGAACCGAGCACAGAGAGTTACCTGATTCCAACTGGCTGTAGCAGAGAGGGTACGGAACTCAATGGTGAAATTGGTTGCGGACTGTTGTCCTTGCCGGAGAGTAGCGAGCCGTCTCGAAGCCTCCTCACCGATGATCGAACGGTCAAAGACCTTTATCATCTCGGCTTTGAAGGACTCATAGTGACAGCAAAACTCTGACCCGGACTGCGGTTCCCCAGCTCCGGGCCTTCTCCTTGAGGAGAGATGACGTAAGCAACCCGGGCTCGTTCCTCTGCATAGATGGAGGGTTGGAGGGAGAAAACAATTTCTCATTGGAGAGGAAACGCATAAAACTTCGCTGGCTCACGGGAGTATTAACCGGAGGTTATTAATCCTAGGTTCTGCTGCCCCTTGGGCCAGCGAAGCTTGGGGATAGCACAGCGCGTGGAGCTGCTCGGTGATCTCTAGGACCTGGGTGGAGAGCGAGTCCATTGCTTGCCTGGCTGAAGCGAGCTCTTCCGCGTGATGTCCGAGCAGGATACCTTGCTGTTCCATGGCACGGTGGGTAGGAGAGTCTAATTTGGTTTAATTCTCCACCAATCTGTACTAAAACAGTTTAGTCATGCAGGATGTTTAATTAATTACCTTAGCGTTGTGTTGGCCTGCTTGGGGAATTGGCAGTTGATTCTTTAGACTCGGAATCAAATCAGATCGGTTCAGATCGCAATGTAACAGCTTCGTTGACTACTGTCCACCAGTAATTAACATTCAGCAATTAATATTGATCTTTAACCAAATATGATTCGTGTCCCAAAGACACTAAGACTCAAATTAGAGCTCGTAGCTCAAAATCAACACCTCAAGGAGCAATTAAGCATGCACAAACACAGCAATGCGTTTAATAATTTTATTAACTACTCTAAAACACACAAACTAACTACTACTAAACTAGACCGATAAACACACACACTCACACACAAATTCACACAGATAGAATGAAATGAGTGGCAACTGTATTCTGAAATCTAATATCTAACAGCTTAAACTGATAACCCTTAATTGTGAAACTCATCAAACATCTTATTAAACGTTCTAAGGACAAGAAATGGGGTTCAGCTATGAATCAATATGCACCGGTCAGCAAGTTATTAATGCGATTTCTACCGTGTTCTGGAAGTTCTTTGGATCGGCGAGGTTTCTTGCGTCGTCCGTGCAAAGGATGGCTGATTTGATGTTGGAGTCCAAGAGTTTCAGTGATGAGAAGACTGAATCGATCTCGGGGAAGAGTCACTGAGAGTCCACGAAAGTTGAGTCCGAGCAGGATCAAATTCCGGTTCGCGGTGAATCAAACTGGCACTTCACGTGGGTTGCAAAGTTTGTTAGGTTCAGACGTCGAGGCTGGGAGCATGCTTTTGTGACTTTTTTTTTTACTGTGTGGAAGGCTTTTAGTTCTCCGTTTGTAAGTTCTTTGTTTCAAAACAGTGCCAAAAAAGAAGGAGGGAGGGGGAAGACAGAGAGAGTTGTGTAGAAGAGCCGAGAGGGGAAAAGAAGAGACAGCCTCCAGAGGGCCGTTGTGCAAAATCTCTTAAGCAACGAGGCGGGCCTATACCTCGCAGGGTTCCACATCCAAATATTTGCTGGGTCTCTAGATGTGTATCGATAATTAAAAAACAAAAACAACAACGCTGTTAAAAAATGCGGACCTGAAAGTGCAGTCTCCGGCATGTTGACCGCTGAAGGCGAAACTGTGAGTAATTCACAAGAGAGATTTTCGTTGTAGTGCTGTGTGTGCGTAACGGGAGGCATTCTGAGTGAAGTGCAAACATCAGAGGTATATTGGGGAGAAACGATGTGATTGATGAGTGCCACCCGGGTCTGTGACTGCATTGTTAAATAAACCATCATAAGGGCATCATAAGGAAGACGTGTAGTGTCTCATCCCTACACAAGCGTTACATACTTTAAGAGATTTAAGAGATTTTGTACTGTTATTTATAGAGCAACAACGGAAATACAGGCGAACAAACCCCAGAGTAGGGTTTAGTGAAAAAAGGAAGGATGTAAACAAATGGTGCTTGTAAATAAAAGTTTGCGAAGTTCCGTTGGTGCTTACTCTCTGTGTGGATGTGCTCAGGTGCATAGTTCATGGACTATAATCTGTAGGAGACAGTGATTAGTGACCTGAAGTGCTTGATCTTTCTTAACTAATGGTACAGATTGGCTTATCTGAACAGCCCCTGATAACCCGAAGCTGGGACCGCTAGGCCTCTAGCTCTTCCAAGTGTCTATCCTTGGTTTCCAGTGTGCATCTGAGACAAGTCACATGACTGAAACTTTTCGTGTTTTCCTGGTTTGATCACATGTGACACCAAGCGACTAACGAAATTATTAAAAGAAAGCGATTTCTGCACTTTATTGTTCATTATCTGCTTATCAATCATTCTTAATAAATAAATAAACAAACAATCTCATAGCGTCTTGAACCCAGGTCTCCAATGCGAGAGTCAAACGTGTTACCTTAAACTAGAATTCTCAAATAGTGGGGCGCGAGGCTCCATCAAGGAGGGCGCGTTTGACCTCGGGGAACATGCTTTTTTATTTTTCAATGTATTTTTTTTACTGTTCTAGAATAAAGTGAAATACAACTACACAACATTAGGGAGCAGAGGCGCTCTCATTGGCAGAATATGAAGTGTAGACGTGAAGTTTATAAGGCAGGTGGAGAGAGAAGGAGATAAAGAGACAAGCAAAACGAGGAGAGACCTGTTTGCTTACTGAGTGTAAAAATGTTGGCAGTGAACAGCATGAAGCCAAAAAAATTAAGGCATCACTTAAAGACATTACACCCAAATCATGCTTGAGTCTTTTCAGCAAAAACGTGTTGAATATTGCAAGCAATCGTGGTCAGTCAAACAATGTTTATAGTTTTATCAAGGAGTTAATGTTTTTGTACATTTCAGATGCACCTTAAATCTTTTCTGCTACAGTTAATAAAGCTATTCTTTTGTAAGTTGGTCCATATTTCTTTCTTTTTTCTCTTATACACTAAGAGGGGGGAGGGGGGTAAGATTTTTTTTTTATTCCGAGGGGGGGCACGACAGAAAATAATTGAGAAACACTGCTACCACTCTATGTGACATCTTTAAAGGATATCCTGTATTAATGGTAATCAACGACTCAACTTTATTTCAGGGATATTTAAGAAATAAAGAAACAACAATGTTTATTTAACTTGTGACATATAAAGAAGTAATGTTACGTTTTGACAACCTTTCTCGAACTTAACTAACCTAGACTGCTCTATGCTCCTTTTTGACGTGAAGGCTCCACCCAGTGGCAAAAAGCAATATGCCGATCACGAGAACCTCTGCCTGGAGCTTTACCCCTGTTTTTGACACAAGAGGTGAAAACAAGCGTCATACCGGACTCACCACGATTTCTCTTATTTATACAAGATATACACTGCTTGTTCCTCATTACTTTCATATTTTTAAATTGCTTAATATCTTCAAGTTTTGCTAACATTATAATAGCATTTAAAACCTTTCAAATGCTCTACATAGAAACATAGAATAGAAATTGCAAAAAAAAAAAACTAAATGAAAAACTTTATTTACAAAATCATACAACAGAAAATATATTTAGTACTGTAAAAATACATTGAAAAAAATCACAATCAAGTTTATACATTAAAATAATCTGAGTGACAAAATATATTTTATAATTTAAACCTAAATTTAAAACAGAGAATAACAGTGAGTTTATAAGATTTAAAACAACCAGATGATCCTGAATGAAATACTTAAATTATTGTCTTCTGATAAAGAAGAATGCATCCTCACACAAACCAGTCCACACCAGGGGCATGAAGTGCTGTAATGTGATTATAAAAATGAATTTATCTTACTTTAAGTGTTAGAATTTGCTTTCGAAAAAGGGGCCTCAAAGTAAGGCTTACATCTCAATTGTTGTGATGAATAGACTTCTCTTTATTCTCTTCAAACTGAACAATTTTAGTAAATGTTTATTGTGGTTAATATAAGTTAATTTATCAAGTGGCTTTAGACATGAAAAATACTTTTCAGAATGTCATAAACCATTTTTAAAGAACAAGAAATGGTTACCCAAATCGGGTGACCACCTTAAGTTAGAATCTAAATGTATGTGATATACTTGTCTAATTTAAAAATAAGTTACAATTAATAATCATTATTTATGTATGCATTTTTATTCTGTTTGTTATTCTATTCGGTTTTGCAATTCCTGACTCTCACTCTTCCATGTAGGCCTATATTTCACAGTGTACTTTTCTGAAATGAATGGTGCTTTCTAAAATTAAAAACCTGTGACTAGAAACAGAACACAGCCAAATGACAACCCCTCAACAAGAAATAATACATCTCTTTCTCTTTACTAAATATACCTACGGGAGCAAAATTTGCAAGGCTGATAAATCTATAATTAATGCATTCCTATTTAGCAGCTGTTGGAAATATGATATGTGTTCCCCATTCTTGTTCTCTTTTGTGACTTATATTTCAGGTGGCTTTATGAGAAGGAACCTGAGAGTTCCAGCATGAATGTCTAGACAATCAAATCCATCATACGTTTGACAGCTAACTCAAGTAATTAGCAATCAATTGATTTTCTAGCCTGGAGTGTCTATGTGTGCATGCATGTATGGGGATCTGTAATGACTGATGAAATGCAGACAAACAGGAGATCAGGAATTGTGTTTTATTGAACATACACAATGTACAAGTGTACAAAAAATAACATTCCTTTAATAGAACTTGCCATTGCTGTTATTCAGGTCTGTGTTTTCAGCAGGACTGCAACCATGCAGAACATCAGAGGATATTGTGTTGAGACAAGGAAATCAGGGAACATCTATGGTTGCTTTCAAAACCCTTGTTCCCTGTATAGGGAACAGAACAGTATATAGGAGACATATAGAGGGTTAGAGGCACCCAACTCTTTCCACAAACTTTTAAAAGGCCAATCAGTGGATGCTCTGATGGTTATGTCATCGTGTAATTGCTGTAAAGCAGGGACGAAGCTGTCGTAACATTCTGTGAAGCTCAGAGCCATACTCATCCCCTTGGCAGCTTGAGACTTACTCACAACCTTACGCTTGTGGCCAGGGGACATACCGCTTTGTTCAGTAATCAGGAACAGGGGTTACAAAAGATGGATCGACGGATAGTACGCCTTGAGCCAAATGGGGCATGGTCATTAGAGAGAAAATAGCATAGATGGATTTAGCCAGAGCAACAGATTACAAAACTAAGTTTTTAAAGAAACGGCTCGGCCTTTGTATAGTTCAGACAGTGCCACCACGGCTGAATAGACGGATTCAACATTCATGTACCTGGCAAAGATGTTGAGTTTCAACCAACAGAGATTTCTGCCAGCAGATTACCTCTTGCCAGCGCCCAGGAAACAACAACTACCCTAACAGAGTGGGATCTCAAGCAAGTCAAGGGTCTAGCAAGGCTGCTTTGAGCATCACACTCTCCAGCAATCATAGTCTCGAAGATGAGATGAAGGCCAAATCCGGTCGATGCAGATGGTCTGCTTGAGGAAACAGTGGTCAAAGAGAGTGGGTGGGTGTTTCTCAAAAATTTTGATGAGTGTTTTATGACCCTAGTTGACATGTCCAGTTCGTAACCTTAAGTGACCTCTCCATGACATCACCAGCCCCGTACTCCTTTCGACCCCTCCCATCGGGGAGAAGGAGTGACTTCACTTTTAGGGATGTGTATAAAATAATGTATTATTTAAATGTGTGAATGTGTTTGTTTTTTTTGGAAAAACAGAGATGGCAAAGTTTAGCTCAGCAAAGGCATCACCTCCTCCAACTCCTGTTGTGGAGTGAAGTGAGGAGACAATTGACTTTCTTTCAAAGGCTCCAAGAAAACGTCTCAGGTTACGTAGGTAACCAAGGTTCCCTGAGGCACTGCGTCCAACGCTATGGGGGGAACGCTTGCTGCGTTTCCGGTTCTGAACTATGTGTCTAATCTCGTCCATTCGACAGGTGTGACGTCATCCGAGCGTGACGTCGCACCCGAAAGGGTGCAGTATAAGCGAGGACGCGATGGAGACGACAACCAGCTTTGAAGCCAGTAAGCGCCATCAGGACGTGGGCGGAGTGGCCTGGGGAACGCAGCAGTTGGTTACCTACGTAACCTGAGACGTTCCCTTTCAGGAACTCGAGCTGCGTCCAACGCTATTGCGAACGAGTGTCAAAACACGCCATGCAGCCCCGGACTGATCTTATGTGACAGCCGAATGAAGGACTGCCGAAGCCGGGGAGTCATCAAGGTCCAAACTATAGGACCGGACGAAAGTCAAAGGCGTGGACCATCCTGCTGCGTTACATATCTCCAGCATCGAAATGCCGGATGAAAGGGCCTTAGAAGCCGCCATACCTCTAGTGGAATGCGCTCTGACCCCAAAGGGGGCCGGGAGACCAGAGGACGCATAAGCCGAGGCGATAGCGTCCACAATCCATCTGCTCACCGTCGTTAGCAGGAGAGCCCTTTTTGTGTGGACCATAGCACACAAAGAGCTGATCCGAGCTCCGAAACTGAGCCGTGCAGCGGACATACAGGTCCAGGGCCCGCACCGGACAGATGTTATGCAGGAGCTCCTGCACCGAGGACTCAAAAGGAGGAGGAAAGAACGCCCGTAACCTGACCGTGCCCGGGGTGACTGAAGGCACCTTCGGGACATAGCCCGGTTTAGGGTGCAGCGATACGCTAACCATCCCAGGGGAAAATTCAAGGCACGAGGGAGCCACAGAAAGTGCGTGCAAGTCCCCTCCCCGTTTAAGGGAAGTGATGGCAAGTAAAAATGCTGTCTTAATAGACAGAAAGCGCAAGGACACGTCACCCAAGGGTTCGAATGGAGGCCTCTTCAGGGCCTCCAAAACGATAGCCAGGTCCCATGCAGGGACTCTAGGACGGACCAGGGGCCTCAGCCGCCTGGCACCGCGAAGAAAACGAGATATAAGGGGGGACCTGCCCAAGGGAAGCAAATCAATGGGGGCATGGCAGGCCGAAATGGCCGATACATACACCTTAATGGTAGACGGCGAAAGCCCCTTGGTGAACAGGGCCAATAGGAAGTCCAGTATTGACCCGACCGGGCAACGAGCTGGATCCAGGGTGTGTTGAACACACCAGGCCGAAAATCGTCGCCATCTCGCGGCGTAAGATCTCCTCGTAGAGGGAGCTCTGGAGTGAAGAATGGTCTCAACGACCTCAGCCGAAAGACCTGACTCTAGGAGCTGTGCCCCCTCAGGGGCCACAGACACAGCCTCCATAACTCCGGACGGGGATGGACCACCGTCCCCCCGTATTGAGAGAGAAGATCCCACCTGGTCGGGATCTCCCATGGTACGCCATCCAGGAGGGCCAACAGGTCCGCAAACCAAGGTCTCCCTGGCCACCGAGGGGCCACAAAGAGGAGGGATAGGCCCTCTAGACGTACCCTCTCCAGGACTCCTGGAAGCAGTGCTACTGGGGGAAAAGCATACAGGGGAAGCCTCGGCCACTCCTGTGCCATGGCGTCTATCCCCAGAGGCGAGGGAGGACTGAGAGAGAACCAGAGGGGACAGTGCGAGGTCTCCCGAGTCACAAAAAGGTCCACCTGAGCTCTGTAATACCTCTCCCAGATCAACTCCACAGTCTCCGCGTGGAGACGCCATTCCCCAGGTGTCGGTCCCAGGCGCGACAATGCATCTGCCTCCACGTTCAACCGGCCCGGAATATAAGATGCTCGAAGGGAGCAGAGCTTGTCTTGGGCCCACAGGAGGACACGACCAGCCAATCTGCACAGCCGTTGTGATCATAGTCCCCCTTGACGGTTGATGTAGGCCACCATGGACATATTGTCTGAGCGTACCAGCACGTGGTAACCTCTGATCTCTGGCAGGAAGTGCAGAAGAGCACGAAATACGGCCAGCAACTCCAGGCAGTTGATGTGCCACGAGAGATGGGGCCGATCCCACCGACCATGGGTGGCGCGGTTCCCGAGCACCGCCCCCCAACCCGTGCGAGACGCGTCCGTGGTGATAGTCATCCGACGGTAAGGCATCCCCAAAACGGGTCCCTGGGACAGGAACACAGGGTCCCTCCAACGAGAAAGGGCCCGCAGGGCCTGACTCGTGGTCCTGATACGACGGAGCGGATTGCCCCGGGGAGAGAACCCTGCACTCCTCAGCCACCACTGAAGGGGCCTCATATGGAGAAGTCCAAGCGGAAGAATCGTCGCTGCGGATGCCATAAGGATCACAGAGATCCTGGTCTGAGACAGACACGCCTGCATAGTGGTGGAGTCCCACACCACACCTAAAAAGGTGGACCTCTGGATAGGGACCAGCACACTCTTTTGGGGGTTCAGCCGAAAACCCAGCACCTTCATGTGAGCGAGAACGACATGTCGATGCCGAACTGCCTCTGGCTCTGAGCGAGGCAACACCAACCAATCGTTGATGTAGTTGAGGATGCGGATACCTTGAAGCCTCAATGGGGCCAGGGCCGCGTCCACACACATGGTGAAGGTCCTGGGAGAGAGCGAAAGGCCGAAAGGAAGTACTCGGAACTGATAAGCCGTGCCCCCTACGGCGAACCGAAGAAACTTCCTGTGAGAAGGACAAATGGGGATGTGAAAGTAGGCATCTTTGAGGTTGATGGAGACGAACCAATCGCCGTACTTGCGCCGTGACCTGTTTTAAGGTAAGCATCTTGAACGGCACCCTCATGATGCGACGGTTCAAGAGCCTTAGGTCGAGAATGGGGCGCAGGCCCCAACCTTCTTTGGAACCAGGAAGTAGCGACTGTAAAATCCGGAGTTCCGGTCGTGCAGAGGAACCATCTCGATGGCCCCTTTGCAGAGCAGTGTGGCCAATTCCTGGTCCATGTCCAGAGCTTGCGAGGGATCCACCATAGTAGCCCAAATCCCGGTGAACCGGGGAGCCCTGGATCGAAATTGGATCCTGTAACCCAGTTTCACAACACGTAAGACCCACTGGGAGAAGCCTGGGAGGCTGAACCAGGCCTCCACGTAGCAGCTCAGGGGAGCCAACCTCTCGAGGCCGGCCTCTGGTAACTGGCGGGTGGTGGCTCCTGAGACGGGCACGGGGTTCCATGGAAGCCCTATAGCCCCGGCCACCGAGAGCCTGGGTGGACGCAGGGGCAAGATACACGCTCCCTGAAGCACCGAGGGTGGCAGGGAAAGCGGAGTAATAGTTGGGGGGTCGCTGGCGGAGGATTGCTGACCATCTTGGCGTGCGTCGCTCCAAGAAACCGGGGACTCCCCCAGCCCATCAGGAGCGCTTTGCCGCTTACGGAAAATGACGGTCCTCAGATCCGCCACTTCCTTGGGCTGAGTCTTGTGTCGCCGCCCCTCGGGAGGTGCACAGGCAGCGACACTCTGCTTCTGGACCCCCCTGTGCCCAGAAGCCACAGCCTTAGGGGTCTGCTCCCCCCCGGCAGAACTCCCAGGGCGACGGCGGCGGGGAAGAAACCTCTGGAAGGCCGCGGACTGGGTCCGGGCCTCCTGGAACCTGCCGACTACTGCCGAGACAGCGTCGCCAAACAGGCCCGAGGTAACCACTGGGGCGTCGAGGAGGTATGACCTGTCCTTCTCATTAAGTTCGGACAACGTCAGCCATAGGTGGCGATCCACAACCACCATGGCAGCCATTGACCTCCCCAACGCGCGAGCAGTCTCCTTCGTGGCGCGGAGGGCGAGATCTGTCGCCTTTCTCAGCTCCGCCACCACCGGGGAATCCCTCAGACCGAGGTTCCTCAGGAGCTCGGCCTGGTACGCCTGCAATACTGCCATGGTGTGCAGGCAACCACCAGCCTGCCCGGCTGTAGAATAAGCCTTCCCCACTAAGGCCGAGGTGGCTCTAAGCAGCCTGGTGGGGAGCGCCGGGGCCTTCAGGAACGATGCCGTGCCAGGGGAGAGATAGCTCGCAAGCGTCTGCTCCACCTTCCGGATCGTTCCGTAACCTCGCTCCTGCAACCCCTGGATGTTAGCGTAATAGTGAACATAGGGGGAAAACAGGCGGGTCGAGTAGGGGCGATTCCAAGACCTGGACACCTCAGTGTGCAGGTCTGGAAAAAAACGGTAGGCCCCGGCGTGGAGGTTGAAAACCGAGGGCGCAGATAGCGTTCGTCCAGTTTGCTCTCTGGACGAGGACCCTGTGCTTCTGGTGGCCAAGAGATATCCAATCTCTCCACCGCACGAGTCACGACCTCCAGCAGCTCCTCAAACTGGAGCGGCTGTGCCGGATCAAGCACAGCGGATACCAGTGGAGGGATTGACTCGATATCAACCTCCTCAGAGGAAGACAGGAGTAATCCCTCGTCCATTGCGTGGGGGGAAGAAGACAAGGCAGTAGACCGGAGCTAGCGGGTGAGGTCGGCGATAAGGCTAGGCCCGTCCCCGTACCCTCTGCTAGCTCCACTAGCGAGCCCCAGGACCGAAGCGGCTGCTCTGCCTCGGCAAAAGCAGCGGCGCGGCTCCCGGAGCTGCGGGGGAGAGCATTTTCCTCAAAAAATGCTCTCCACGAGCGGAGTGTGCGCATCGGCATGCGCTCACAATGCTCACAGCCAACTCCCTCGAGAGCCGACTTGGCATGATCCACTCCCAAACATAACAAGCAGAGCGCGTGAGAATCCTCGCCCGAAATAAACCGCGGGCAGGGAGGGAAACACGGCCTGAACGTATGTTTCGCTTTTGAGGAGCGCTTCATTCTCATTCACACACTTTAAATAGCCACCCGTATTCGAAAGACACATAAACAGCGCTTACTGAAAGCAGAAAAGCTGGTTGTCATCTCCATCGCGTCCTCGTTTATACTGCACCCTTTCGGGTGCGACGTCACGCTCGGATGACGTCACACCTGTCAATTGGACGAGATTAGACACATAGTTCAGAGCCGGAAACGCAGCAAGCGTTCCCCCCATAGCGTTGGACACAGCTCGAGTTCCTGAAAGGAAACCAATGGGTTGTCTTACTCTGACTTTGTGAAGAAATAATTCTCTTTGTCAGGCAGTCGGGTTTTAGGATATTTGTTTAACAAGATAGAGTGTTGACTCTCTACACAATCAATGTCAAGCATGTCTTTTCACCTGAGAACCCCTGCCTCATCCTCCATGGAAAAGACTAGAAGTTATTTTATTTGACTGTCTGGGGGGATTTACATGGGTTCAGAGAATCCATTATTTGTTGCTGATTGGATTGGTGTGATTCCTAACACCAGATACTTTGTGGTGACCGACCATTCAAAAAAGAATCCTGATGAGTGCATCTAAATATTTTTCAGTAAAGATAAGACAAAGATGGTGACTATTGTGTCACGAAGAGAAGCAACCATCATGAATTCTATGAGATGCAGTTCATGGTTATATGGTTTGATCTGGATCTGGGTGATGTTGGTTTTTCATCCATCGATAAACTGTTTGGATGGTATGATGGTTACAACTTTTTGAAAAACAAATTCTTTTACCTTGAAAGATTCTGCAAAAAGTGGGTGTGGGTCACTACCATTAAAACCCAGGGGAACTTTCGCAATGTATTTTTGCAAATTGACAGAGAAGACATCTCCCAAGCAGAGACGTGGTCTCACCACCCTTTTTGATATTAATGCTGATGAAAATGCTACAGATTATATTATGAGGCAAGAAGCTGATAAAACCACCACTGCTACTACTACTACTACTACTACATGGATGGACAAATTCTGCAAAGAGCTGGGGTATCGAAACCTGACTTATCTGATGGAGTTGTGTAAACCTGCATATGCCACTTGCAGATCTTTGGATGATCCTTGCATGTTCTAATGATCAGGACTTCCGTTTGAGAATCAAATAACAGAGGTTTAATATTCTGATACAATGAAGATCATACAGCTGGGTGTTCTCTGCAACGTGCCAAGAGAAGACACTTCTACATCGTTGTTACAAATTTGATACTTGAGCTTCTCCTTTCTCATCTAATCATTCTTCCTCGAGAGAGCGAAAGAGCGGTGAGGACCACGTGGGCAGTGTAGTTCTGGGCAGTGTAGTCCGTTCTTCCTGTTTCAGTTACACCATTTCTGAGAAATGTGGCTCAAGATGTCCCCACCCAGACCTTCAACAGATCTTTCAGATCCTCTCCTTTCTATTCATATCAGGGACTTTCCAGCCCTGCTTCTAACGAGCTATTACCCACACCTTGATTTGCACATTTTTATCTGAATGTCCTTGAACACTAACAGTGAGTTCTGCACGCAGGCTTTCACTGGGGAGACTTTAGTTTTGGATTGATTCTCTATTATATCTAACTACTTCTGACTGCTCTAATTCTCACATTAAAACACCTATTATTTCTAATACAATATAATTATAATTACTGGCTTACTAATGTAAAACCTTTAAACCCCCAACCACTAAATCAATGATGTCATATACAACTATCACTTACTAGCATACTAACAAGAATCCCTTAAACCCCCACCCATCAAATCAATAATCCCATAATGAGTGTAGAAAGACAAAAATAGAATGTTTCTATTGATTAAGCTGTAAAGAAGTTCAGCTAACAGTTGATTATATGACAGAACATTAATAAGCATTGATTAAACAATAATAAAAATCCCACGCACTGTTTTTGACATCACCGATGGATGTTTCAATGATGTTGGCTTCAAAATCATGAAACGCGTGATCATCGTACTGCTGCAGGGAAATGTTGAAACTAAGCAGAAGGCTGTGTGCAACGGGTATCCACGGACTGCCAGAGCTATTTGGAGATTCTTAACGGCTACAAATTTAATACGATACATTGATGTCTTATAAGACTTAATGTTGGGTTACAACACCAGTTTCCACAGGAGTATTAAAATAAGACCTGTGGATGTCTGTAAAGATAACGAAGATGTTGTGCTTCAAAACCTGCATGGGTCTATAAAGAAGGAGAAAGCTGAATTCAAATATAAAGTGGGTGATGTTAGAAATAGATGTTGTCCATTTGTGAAAGTTTATTAACAAAACGACACCGAAGAATTTTTCACCATTACAGCCTGCATCCCGAGACAAACAGTAGTCGTCTACAAGCTGAGGGATGACATAGCCTGAAAAAAGATTATTCAATTTACACATTGAATATACAGTGGCTTTAACAAGTCCATGAAGTATGACTCTTCAGAATCAAAATTCTCTGTAATAATAATGGGTTATGAAGTTGGGAAATCATACTGATCCATAGTATAAAGAAATTATGTCTTGATAGAAAGTCTTCATACCTTATTCTGTTTTGTGATAAAGTTTGTAAGCATTCGTACAGCCACCAAATAACGCATCTCTACCTTTTTAAATGAATTCAATCACAGCAGGGTTTGTTTTCTTCATCTCTTCCCACTATGGCGTCACGGTGGCGCAGTGGGTAGCACGGTCATCTCATAGCAAGAAGGTCGCTGGTTCAAGCCTCGGCTGGGTCGGTTAGCATTTCTGTGTGGAGTTTGCATGTTCTCCCTGTGATCGCGTGGGTTTTCTCCGGGTGCTCCGGTTTCCCCACAAGTCCAAAGACATGCAGTATAAGTGAATTGAGTAAGAACAATATAGTGTTAAAGTGTGTGTGTTTGTGTGAATGTTTCCCAGCGATGGGTTGCGGCTGGAAGGGCATCCGCCGCGTAAAACATATGCCAGAGAGTTGGCGGTTCATTCCGCTGTGGCGACCCCGAAAGGGAAGAAAGCCGACAAGAAGATGAATGAATGAATGAATCTCTTCCAACTCACATTCCCAAATCACCTCTACTTTCAAACCATAAGAATTTTTTTATAATTTCAACCTTGTCATCAAATGTTCTCCTAAGAACGCTGAAAGGTATATCTTATAATGGGTGTTTTGTGCAGTTTAAAACGGCAGGAATGACCGTGATGAATACACCCGTTATAGTTGAGAGCATGTTTGACTCTTCACAGTACCCATCTAAAAAGAACTTGCCAAATGAAACTTCACCCTGATTTAGAGCATGTTGAATAGTGATTTTTTTTGTCGATTACAAAAACTCAAGCCATTCTATCGATCCCGAAAAAAAAGCCTTACTGTTGTTGAGGTAAGCTTTTTTCCTGAGTCAGGGCCACTGTTTTTCTTTCAAGAAAATATGTTTTTTAATATACCCATGCAACAGCAAAGGAGCATCATGTTGCCATAACCATAAAATGTCTTATCAGGATAGGGGCCGACATAAGTTTGATTCTCAACTGTGTTGAAACGATGCGGAAAATACCCCTAACTATTTAAAGGCAAGTTAAGCCTAAAGCTTTGTTTGTTTTTAACAAAGCCATGGACATGAATGCCTAGATATTGACGTAGGGCTGTTTAAATCCCTTGTCATGTATGAAAATTAATTTCCAACCCTGAATTATGATATCCAGCAAAAGATATATTGTAAAAATACTTGAGGATTATGAAGAAGTCAAATCAAGACGCATAATGTGCTATGAAACAGTGGTCATTATATTTTGGTTGTCTGAAATGATTCATCATGGCCTTTATACATCCAGGACCTTTTGCTGTGAATTGTTCACCATCAAATGTGATGGCACAGACAAAATTAGCCACATGCTTACCCTCAAGCTGCATAGTTTCAAAATCATAGAAAATATAATTTGTGCTGGTCGGTTTCAATCTGGTAGGTTGAATAACAGGTTGATGGCAGAAGTGTCATTTGCAAAATGTCCCGCAATCTCCACAACACAATGTCTTTTTTGATGTTTATAACAATCTGGATTGTGACATACATTGCATCGTACGTCCATTCTTCAACACCAGTCTCGTCTATAAAAAAAAAGAAATAAATAAGAGTTTATGTTTAAATATCACAACTAAATGAAGATATAATTTACAACAAATGGCTTACAAACAGTATTCAACATCCTCTCTCGAATCGACCACTTAGGCAGTGTATTTAAGGTATCTGAAAGATAAGGAAGGAGATTTTTATCCACGTAAATGAATTTGTTAGAGCATCACACACATTGAAAAAAATACATACATACATACAGAGAGAGAGAGAGAGAGAGAGAGAGACTGGCAATATGTTTCTAAACCTCATTATAGCAGTTCACACAGCTTCTGCAGCCAATTGACCATGCTTATTAAAACCTGCTTGACCTTACACCGACACACTTGCTCTCCCCTGAGTTTCTTTCGCTTAAAATGCAACATTTCTACCTGCTCATAATCATGTAAGAAAATCAATCAGCCAAAGTAAACAGTCCATCTCATGTAAAGCTGAATAGTTGATCATTATATAGACTCTCTTACATTAGGGGGATCAAAGGGTAAACACTATTCTTCACACAGCTCCGAGTGTTTTCAATGGGCAAAATGAATATGTGGTGTTGAATTCAAATTTATTGAATTCAAAGGTACTTCATTCATTAGTCTATTAATCAGATGCTAATACATGCACATTTCCTCAAAAAAAGCAAGCATGCATGCAACATGCCAGCACACAAGGAGTCTTTGGAGTCTTCCAGGCCTGCAACAGACTGTCCAACATGCTGTCTTGTGGCTAATAATGAGTGTAAATGGTCTGTTTTCTGATTGACTCTGTCAGGAAGCTTATATTCTTGGAGGATTTTAACAAACACAGGCTGATGTGATCTAGCAGGAAAAAGCATTAGAACTGGAGGTGAAATATGCTTTTGGCAGATTCATCCCAAGGCAGTTGGCAAATAATATTTGACCTTTAATTTCTCAGCATGTCTCAAGACTACTCATCAATTCAACAAGATGCCAAACTGTTTCATTTGTAAATGACACGTTTCAGTGATTAATGGTGTGGATGTGCTCACAAACTGCCAATTTAGAGATGTTTAATGTGAATGCATTTGAATAACAGTTAAATTAAAGTACTTAATTTGTCTATGGTTTCTCATGTATTTCATTAATTACATTTTATAGTTTGTGTTAAGACTGCATCATCACTTAAATAAATATATATATATATATATATATATATATATATATATATATATATATATATATATATATATATATATGCTAAATGAAAATACTATCAGGGTTCTGTCACTTTTTGTCCTATATTAGTGGCAAAAACCCATGCTGCTTGTAAGACTTGTGCACGTGGCACTAACCAATACCTTCCTAGTCTTCTCTACCTCCTTGCTTGTTACAAAGCACATATCTTTCTTCTCTATTTCCTATAGAACAATCCCTAAGAATATTGAATATTGGGCCTATTATTCCCTGCTCCCTGGTTTACTGGTGACCTATGTCATCTCAAGGCTATAGGCTGTTAACGAGAGCAGCAGATGTGCAGGCCAGGACAGTTCACATGTTCACAGTTTTTCTATGTCTTAAAAAGTCTCTTGACACAAACAGTATAGAGGAAGCAGATCCAACCCCAGATTGACTGAGTATTATATTTACTGAACTCGAACTGTAGAATTTCTGATCAGACAAAGAAGGTTGTCTCCAAACAGAAGTTGGCCCACTGGCTGGTGGAGGCCATGTCTACCACATACACAGTGTGTGAGGTCTTTTGCCTCCTGCAGTTAAGGGCCCACTCCGTTTGCATAAGGAAGTGTAGTGGCAAATATGTGCAAAGATCTGGGTTGTTTGACACCAAAAACCTTGCCAGGTATTATAACCTGAGTGTTGAACCCCTTAGATAGTGAGTGTCAGTTACAGAAGAATCTTCTGTAGAATCACTTTTAGAATGAGCGTATGCAAAAATCGAGGTCAGGAGCGTTTCATGATCATTTTGCTCTATCAAGTGTGTGTGGAGTTGATTGGTCTGCTCCAAGGTGCTTCCATAGTAGTCTAATACATGTATAGTTCAATTAAATCTGCTAGTGTTATGTCTACTGTCCAGCAAGGGTCTGTTCGTGGGCCTGTATTATTTATAATCAACATTCACTCACTCAGTGTTGCCAACTTCTCAGCAAGAAAGGTTGCAAATGGCTGATTTAATAGCTGCTAAAATTAATTACATAATGTCATCACCAAATTTGCTTAAATAACTATTATATAACATATGTTTTTAGACAACATTATTATATCAAAGGTTTAAGCTATTAATAATTATAAACATAGGATCAGTATGAGCAGCCTGTCAAAATCTGTATGATCTAAGCTTTAGTTCGCCTTCAGCCAGTCACTCGACATATTATCAACTATGGGAGCGCTACTCGGCGCGAACACTCCACACATTTGGAAAAGGCCATTAGCGTAATGATGCTAATTGGTTATGCCATCACGTATGCTGTCTATAAAGCAGGAGAGAATGCAGCGTAAATTCCTATTCATTCTTTAAACCATTAACTCACTTACATGTGAGAGACTTGTGAAACACCAAATCAAAGCTAATATGTCTAAAATAAGACTTTCCAAGTGGATTACTATCTGCTGGCGTTACGGCCGCTGCTACCCCGTTTCACTTGACTGCCATACAACATCAAACAAATAAAGCTCCACTGGTTAGAGTCTGTTAAAGCATTTTTTAGACATGTCTCGACTGTTTAGATCCTCTAGATTTGAAGGATCGATTGCATTCAATGACAGCCACAGCTATTGTCTACAAAGTTTCGGTGATCTTCCGAGACTATTAATGCACTGTTTGACTACCAACACACTATTGAAGCTGATGTAATTTCAGACCACCACTGGGCATATTTCGATTTCCACTCAAAACGAGTCAGGGACTGGCAATTGTAGGAGTTGAGCTGGGTTTTGAAATCCTGGAAAGAACCTCTCACAATGAGGTTAGTCTCTCACTTCCCTTGACTGAGCGGCTGTGCGGTTTTGACATGATTCCCCAGGTAGACCAGGTTCTGCGGTGTATTTTTTCCCGGGCAATCCTGCTAACTGCTGTAATCAACTGAGGCCCCCTTCCTTCCAGCTCAGCTTTTGCTGGTCCTTACCGTGGAAGCCATGCTGCAGCAGTTCAAGCTGGAGCTGCCCTGTGTGCCATGAGTGTCACACCCAGAGAGAAGGATCCAAACGCAACTTGTCAAACCAAGGGATTTATTCACAGTTCCAAACAAGGCGAGCAAATGCTTGTGATTCCAGGAACGCCTTGATCGGTGACGACGAGCGAGAGGCAACCAGTGTCCAAATCGGCAGGCGTGAGAGAAGTCAGACAGGCAGGCATCGATTGGGAGACCGATGTCGAAGGTAGGTCGCAGGCCGGGATAAATCCAAAAATAAAAAGAGGATTCAGCAAAACTTGGCAGAGAGGGAAACTGGTGCAGAACATGAAGTGACCAACGATAGTGAGAGGATTCAAAAACCACAGCAAGATAGCCTGAACAACTACAAGACACACTAGCGACTAGAATGTGGAAAAGGGAGAGCTTAAATAGCAAGGAAATTATAGGAGATCGGTGACAGGTGCAGCAACCCATGTGCGCGCTGATCAGTGATAGTGATCAGCTGAGTGTGCGCTGCAAGAATGACAGGCAGGGAGAGAGAGAGAGGGACAAATCAAGCCAGGGTCCTGACAATGGGAGACTTCCAGGTGTTTCAGGCCTGTTTTTGTTTTTTTTTTAGTAAATATTCGGTAAATATCAGAATACTGTTCCAAATACAGAGTAGTTGTCACAAATGATGGTAAATCAACGAATGAGTTGAATTATCTTAAATAGAAACACCTAATAATCTGTGTTCTTTAGCAGCAACATCAATGAGAGCAGCAGATGAAACACAGGAGCTATGCCTTTTTTCATGCTTTGTGATGCTGGTGAATTTCTGACAGTAGTTGAGCCCTGCACTTTTACTTCAACCTTCATGCAACACACCTGATTCAACCATTAAGCATCACTTTGCTTGTGTGAAGGTTTAAACTAACAGGGACTGCAGAGCTCCAGGAATTCAATTTGAGAACCTGACCTAGAATTTAGGCATACTAGCAGTTACTTTCTCTCTATAGTTCAATGAAATTTCACCCCAATTGTCAAGAGCACCTTGAAACTGTCTAATAGATATAGAAATAAACAACAATACTAACTTATCACATCATGTTTTTATGGCAGTAATTTGTTCTTTAAGCTTTTTGTTGATTAAATGAACACTTCTATAATGCATCCAGGTATTGACTTCTCTGTAGAATGCCATTTCCTCTTCCTGACAGATAAGAGGGATCCACCCCTCCTCTGTAGAATACACATTTCAATCAAAGAACAAATCCAATTTAGTCTTGCTTTTGTGGACATAAAGAGGGCAGAAAAGAAGCCATTTACGACCATAAAAATGTCACTAGAGGCTTTTCACACTCTGATAGACCAATCATTCATCTTCATGTCGGCTTTCTTCCCTTTCGGGGTCGCCACAGCGAAATGAACCGCCAACTCTCTGGCATATGTTTTACGCGACGGATGCCCTTCCAGCCAAAACCCATCACTGGGAGACATTCACACACACATTCACACTTTTAACACTATGGACAATCATTCTTACTCAATTCACTTATACCGCATGTCTTTGGACTTGTGGGGAAACCGGAGCACCCGGAGAAAACCCACGCGATCACGGGGAGAACATGCAAACTCCATAAAGAAATGCCACCTGCCCCAGCCAACCCTAAACCTTCTTGCAGTGAGACGACCGTGCTACCCACTGTGCCACTGTGACGCTATAGACCAATCAAATGGTCATTATTTTAAACCTAAAAGAATTCATTTAATCATTTAACTGTCAATGGAATGATAAAGGATAGTGGTAAAAAGAATTTTACAAAGTTTTTTGTAATTAACAACATAATTTGGACAAATTCATAGAATATGAAATTCATAAAGTTGAGATATTAAAACCTTCAAACAAAAATATTAATTTAAACTTATTTTAAAAACTAATAATACACATCATACAAGAATTGCTAAAATACATTAATAAACATTTTAGACGCATAGCAAATAAAAAAAGAAACCTGAAGCAGTATTCTAATGTGAAAACACATGATTGGTTAATGAAGAATGAGTGTTTTTGAAATGGCAGTAAAGACCATGAACAATTAACTTACATTTGTATTCTGTCTTTCCAAAAAGGCCAATTTCCAAATAAAATGAAAATAGCAAATATCACTACAATGTAGAAAACTGGCAATAATTGCTCCTTCACAAATTATAGACCTGTCTCTTGTTGTATAACTTCAAGAATTTTGCAATTCTCATTCCTTTATAACTTCACTCTCATGCCTAATTTAAAGATATTACAAGCATTATGGTACTTAATGAAGATGTGCTTGAGTTTCCTTTTCAATAGAGGTATTCTTCAGCTGCATTCTGCATCCAAAGAGCAGATGTAGGGAAAGGTGAAATAAGGTGGACAAATGTCAGCTCTGGACATCTGTGAGTCTGCCTGGTGGACAAAAAAGGTATTGCGTATTATCAAGTACAGGTACATAAGCTGGACATGCCGTGGCATGAAGAGAGAACGTGGATGAGGAACCAAAGAACTGTTGAGTTTGGAATGCGTCATAAGGGGTATAAAAGATGAATACATGCACTGAGCAGACAGATGGGACAGAAGGCAGTGGCCATCTCTAGAGCCAGCTGATGATGTATGAGCAGAACAAGAAAACCTAATAGACTTTGAGAATCAGTAAAACATGTATCCACATTGGATGAGTACTATTTTACTTTATGATGATTATTATGTTTTGTAATATATTTAAAAAGAACTAAAAGAAATTATAAAACACTCTCTTCTCATTCTGATCTCATTGAAGAAATTACAAGCATTGAAGAAAACATTACATAACATGGACTAACATTTGCCATATGAATATTGTTAAACTAAGGGTATCTCAAGGGTCAGTCCTGGGTCCAGGACTATTTAATTTATATTTAAATGAGATACGTAAAGTATCTACAGTATAAAAATGTGTGCTTTTTGCTGACAATACAAATATTATGGTTTCAGAAGACAATATACAACAACTGATATCTACACTCAACTTGGAAATCAGGAAATTAAAGAAATGGCTTGACCTCAACAAATTATCATTGAATCTGAATAAAAAAAATATTATGGTTTTTGGATATTGCTATAAAATCCACAAATCCAAGTCCAGACAGAGGGAGCGAGTTTATAAAGGGTATACACCAACAAATTCCTTGATGTAGTAATAGATGATAAAATCAGTTGGAAACCTCAAATTAAACATTTACAGAACAAACTCTCCATAAGTATCTCAGTCATGGCCAAAGCTAAACATACCCTTAACAATAAATCATTTCTCAGTCTTTATAACTTCCAGATTTTGCCATAAACTTACTGCTCAGAAGTTTGAAGACTTAATTACTAAAGTTCTTTAAAACCATTTTACAGAAGCAGGCGATCAGGTTCATTCATAATGCTAACTTCTATGACTATAGAAACCCATTATTGGTCCAATCTTCACTTCGTAAATTTGTAGATTTGATGAAATTTAAAATTGCTCAAAATGTGTTTAAGGCTTCTTCTGAAAGAGATGGGGGTTATAATTTAAGGGGTAATTTAAACTTAAAGATTCGTACCATATGAATAAAGAGGAAAAGTTTTTGTATCTCAATTTATGGTTCAACTATGGATCAAGCTAAATGGAGAATTTTCAAATATAATCATAATTTAATAAAATTTTAAAGAAAAAACTGAGTATTTTTTGCAAGATGCAAAACATGGGTGGGTGAAAATTAAAATTACATGTACGATGATGTATGCTTAATGTATTTATAAATGTCTGTATATATCAATGTAATCACATTCATGTGTAAATATAAATACAATTTCTATGTTAATTAAGGATAAGTGATTTCATATGTTTGACCCAAAAATCAATAAACAAGGGTTTGATTTTGAGTTCAAGGGGTAGAAGTTTATACTTTTTTATTCCTTCTTCCTTTTTCAAACTTGATATGAGGGTTATTGGTATTGTACAAAATGAAATGTTTGTTACACTTCATGTTGAGTGTGTGCAAGAATGTTTTTTTTTTAAATATTCTATCATGTTCAAAATAAAGCAATTGAATTGAAAGTAGACTAGGGCTGTAGCTATCAAATATTTTAGTAATTGGGTATTCTACTGAAAATTTATACCTGAGTAATCGGATAAAACATGTGTGATGTCGCGCACCACTTCCGGATTCTACCGCTCCACTTGCTAATAGATATTCAATGCGAGAACGCACTGAAACTTTCATTATCATTAATTCAAAAATGCTTTAAATGTGTTTTAAATCAAGTGGAACAGTACGTGTAGTTTACCCATAACATGCCATAAAACAGATTAGTCAAGGTCTCCCCCAAAAAAATACATTTATAAAGTTGAATGTGCTGTTCTGAGGGGCAAGTTAGAGGAGAAACCCTTTGTGAAACAATGGTGACTTTACCTTTAACTTATGTTTCACAACAGGAGTTTCCACTTTATGAAAGTAGTTTATTGTCCTATTTACACCATGGTCTTTTACCAAAACTCTCATAATTAAGTTTTTATTAATATCAGAGCTGCAATAAATGAGGGAAACAATACTGAAGGGTTTTCCTGTCAGTTTGCATTTTGCTTTGACTACACCGCCAAAAGTTCTGAAGAAGTTGGATGTTATGAAGTCTTAACAATCGGCATTAATTATTATACTATTATCTTTGGCCAACGTAAACATATTAAAGTTATTATTAATATTTGCACTGCAGATGGAGCATTTAATGTTGCTTCTATCTGGTGACGGGCTTCCCATAGCAGGCACTCGCTGTAATTCTAATTAATTCTTGCTAACAAAAGGAGATCATAATGCAGAAGTTAACAAAGTCTTTTAATTCTAGTAAATTCCTTTTAATGTGAAAATATAGATGAAAAGAAGACTGTAAAAAACACTCCTTGCTTTGCATTTTCTGAATGATGGAGTAACATCTTCAGGATTGAATGTCGCTCAGGTGCGTTCCAGCAGAGCTTCACAAACGTTTGTTTGATAAGGTCGTGAAGAGTCCCAGTTGAGAACATACGAGAACGATTACTGAACTGTGATCCAGCGCTCGCATTAAGTGATCCGTGAAGAATGACTAATGTTTATGTCAGCCAATCAGAATCCAGCATTTAGACAGCCCATTGGATAAAATTAATTATTAGAGGCCTCGAAACAGAGGATTTTGCCTCGACTAATTTTTGTAACCGAGTTATTTGAGTAACTCGAGGAATTGTTTCAGCCTTATTGTAGACCCAGGCACACTGGTTCAAGATATGTAAATATTGAATGTTATACTAGCTTATTTTTGTTTGTTTTTTAATCCAAAATAGTTTTGTTGTACATCAAGCAAAAAACAAGAATGGTTGAGCTGAATTTGTTGCCAGTGAAGCTATTTGCAATTTCGTTCAGGAATGTTGCTATTTTGCAGTCATTGCCTTGTTAATCTTCTCTCAGCTATCAAGCTCAAATTTTCAAGTGTTGACTGTTCATTTATGTGGTTTAATGGCAAATAGATTTTTTTTTTACCTCATCTCTATGATGTCATTAATTAAGGCCATTCAGAGGATGTATTAAAATCCCTGGGGATCATTAAAAACATTGTTTTTAATTTATTTACTTGTTTGCCTTTTGTAACATTGACATTTATTGTTCATAGTCGTTCAAGCCTGATTCAAATGTATAAGTGGTATTTCATGATCTGAGACAATTTAACTTTTAAGGCCCTTTAATAAACTCGGGCATGATGTTTAATCAGCCCTTCTCTAAAGAAGAATTATTTGGACGGGTCAAAGGTACTCCAGTCACATGCTTCCTGTATGCAAATATAACACTGTGCTTCTTTCAGAGTTCTCTCTTCTTGTGCTTTTCCCTGCCCTCACTAATCTCAGAAGACTTTGTGGTCTTTTTCTCTCCATGGGCACGTACAACAGAAATTAACTCTAATATAGGACCATAGAGCCTAACCACGCGCTCTTAAATGCAAAGCTTGAAGATGAACCTACACGCATCTTAGGACTCAGAATCGTGACACCTTGTTGTTGGGGAGACTTCAGGTGCCTCCGTGCTGGTGTTTCCTTGAAGGAACAGCTAAGCATGTAGTAGTGACTACTGAAGCTCCCAAGACCAGAAGGAGTGCAATTTGTCTGAAGCACAAAACTCATGTTTTAGATGGAGAGATACGCTTCTAAGCATAAGTGCCTAAAGCTTGTGCAGTGTTCCTAGCAGTAAACTACTTCAAGGTGAGGCTGCAGAGACATCACGTGTTGGCCAGGATGGTGTATGTCAATTGACATGAAAGAGTCACTTACCCTGTTTGTAAGCTCTCACTATAGACTGCTCCCCCTGGAGTCAGCAGCAGGTTGGTCTGTGACAGGTTGAACGATACGGCTAAGGCATCTGTAGAAACTCTGATCAGGAATGGCGACTCCATTCTCTCGTAGTCCCGCAGATCTGGGTTTGCTTGGTATAGCGGAGGTAGACCTGTTCGCCAGCCCAGAGGAAGCTCAGTGTTGGTGGTTATGCTCTGTCCCAGACTCCTCCCGGGATAGAACCAAGGAATATGTGTTTTCCCCAAAGAGCTTCCTTGCACCCCTCCTGTGCAGGATCAAGAATGATGAGACAGAGGTCCTAATTCTGGCCCTTATTGTCCTAGCGACTTTGGTCCATAGAACTGACAGTACCGCCGATCAGACTTCTGATCCAGTGATGGGGGCACAAGCACCTGAGCCCAGCCCAATGGAATCTCCATGTCTGGCACCTCAACCACTGAGGATCTCCGGTTATAAACCAGTTATCCCTGGTTAATGACTTCAGCCATGCTGGGTTGTAACAGCTTTGTCTGATCTGTACAGAGGGGTGTCCAGCTTGGCTTTCGCCATTCAGAGATACGTGTGCCAATTTTGCCCCTGGAGACTGAAAAGTCTTCTCCAGCTTCTTGGCTCCTCTCGCCCCAACAGGCGTAGCAGAATAAGCGGAGTAGTCATATGCACTGTCCATGTATGTCCCCTATATGAAGGAGTACCAGTTTCATCTCTTAATGACCCTGGACTAGAGCGTATCGAGCAGTTTCCCGAAAGGCTGACTCTCGTAAACCATAGTTCCCACCAACATACATTGAAGTGAATGACTGAAGGGGAATGTTATAGTTACTTTCATAACCCCTGATCCCCAAATAGGGAAAGGAGATGTATGTCTCCTGGCCACAACCATAAGGTTGTGAGTAAGTCTGGTTACCTACTGAGTGAGTATGTCTCCAGCTTCACAGGAAGTTACGACAGATTCAGGTTTGCTTTGTGGCTGTGTTGCAATAATGTGACCATCAGCACGTCCACTGTTTAGCCTTTTAAAAGTGTGTGGAGAGAGATAGTCTTACACATACTCCCTGATAGTTAACTAATAGTCATCACCAACATATGTCTACGTTCCCTATTCGGGGAAGTTTGGGTTTATTGAAGTGAGCAGTCTTTACATTGAACTTGGGCTGCAAACTGTAGCTGACTTGATTCTTATTAATCTGCTTTTCCTGTCACTGCAAGAACGCTTGCTCTGTGTTGCAACAAATCAATATTTGCTCCGCTAATCTGCTTTTCCCATGTACTTCCATATTCTCAATGAATTTGCATGAAAACATCTGCCAAATTAGCTTTTTAGCGTGAACTAAGCATTAAGATCGATAATTGAACCATCCAATTCAACATTGAAACAGCTGGTTGGAAAAACACAAGAGCCACACAGCATTGTCTATCCTCACCACACAACTGGGGTTTTTCAGTTATATTCAATCTATATCCCTCCTCGTTTTGCCATCAGATTACCTGGCCCAGGTCACTTTCTGATGCCAGACTCCTCACTCTGACAGCTTGCTTAGTGTGCCTCTCCAATTACTCGCCACCCATGTATGCTCGTGAAACACACATTAAAAATATCTAATTATAGCAACGTATAGAGATATTAGTATACCCTGGTGGATAAAAAGAAAATGGATTATTTAGGCTCTCGTGATTGCACATGTTAGGACATAGAGAACAAATAAATTATAACAAAAACAGCTTCTAAATGGGCAATATCTTATTCAATGCTTACATTTGATCTTTTTAGCAATACCTTTGTCCGTATTATCATATTAAAAATAACATCAAGCTAGTTAATGCTAAACAAGATCTTTCACGCATTTCCTTTAAAAACTGCCTGTTGGCCAGAATAACATGTCAGTTATAGACAAAAACACAAGAAAGCTTTCAGCCAGATGAGGACCCTGACCACAGAGGACAGCTCCTTTCCAAATGCAGAGAGACAGGTGCAAAAATCCCATTCAGACTCATTAGACTGTGACATGTCATGGTGCTAAGACTGTTAACGCGACTAGCCTAGAATATGAATTTTTCAGCTGGTGGTTGTTTATTCATGCTGATGTGCACCAGAGACTTGTTCCTCTCAGACGCCTATGATAGAGGTAAGCTAAGGGTCAGCAACCCTGGAAAACAGGGCTTTGCATTCTCCCGCTTGATGTGCTTTCAATAAATAGATATAAATCTTTAATTTGAGAAAAAAAATATATCCAGAAATCTATACCTCTTTGCCTGCTTATAATTTTTCTCCTGAAAAGAACAGGTTATCATTCTAGGAATAATAGTTTGGGGATTATTTAAGCTGATAAAATAAATAAATAAAAAACAAGAATGACATTCAGAGTCATTAAAATCTTTTTAATTTAAGAAAGTAAAAAATGTAAATTGTGATTGACTTACAAAGATTATACAATAGAAAAAAAGTCAAGAAAAGTGCTAATGAAAGAAAGTTAATAGATATTCACAAAGCTGTACTTAGTCTGCAAGAAAATGATATTTTTTCATGATTTGTCTGTATTTTTGTCAGCTATCTATTAGCGTTATCCGATAAGGTCAATAATCCATTCTCACCTGAATTCAATCACTCAAGAAGCTCAACATCTTATGAGTGAGCTTATCGGGTGATTATCCAATACTGGCCTTTTAGGGTTCTAACCCTATACACATCTAAGCAGTTGCTGAATGCGATCAAGTTCCCAACAGGTTAGCTTAAATTTAATTCAGAACAGTCATCCTAAAACTGTCCACATACAGATTGTTTTGGCTCTGCTCAGAGATAGTGGTTCATTTCTGAAATATCGGATCATTAAGGAATCAATATGAATAATAAACAAAAAACTAAAACTTTGCTATTTACTTTATGTATATTATTTTTGAATTATAACTACAAATTAAATAATTGGCAGGGTGATAATAAACTCAATAAAACCAATAATAAAATCACTATTTCTGATTGATTATTGGCCCTTAATCTATAGAAGCGTGAAAGTCACTTAATACTCCTCTGAAATTTTCCTGATTTGAGTACTGCTGATGCTATGATTAGTTAATCAATCAGAGTGCATGATCAATTACCCCCAATCAAGATCATTTCTGTTCTTGTCAATTGACTAGAGCAAAAGTTTTGATGATCGCCTTCTTTCATCATGAAAACATTAAGATTCCAAGAAATACTGTGTATTTAGCCAGTCAAAGTTATCAATCATAGCTCTCTGGCAGGCTAATTTTAAATCACTAATTAGCTCAAAAGCATTTGGAAACTGTTCACACTCTGTCTCTTTCTTGTCAAGAGTCCATCTGCTGTGTTAATGGAATTGTTAAACTCCTCAAAATCTAAACTATGAGTCTATTATAGAGAGACGGTCTTCCTGGAAGAGCTCTCCCTGTCTGCACTTTTGGTTTCGTGTTGTTTTTTTGACAAAATGTATTTTTATGGCCATGGCTCTGCTCTGCTACCATCCTCCTCTGTTACCACGTCCTCCGACACTTCACCACATCATCTCACTCAAAAGGTAAGGGTTATTAATTTTGTTTTATTATATGATGTTTTCATTGTTGTATTTTTATTTAATTGATTTATAATGTGTACTCTTATGGATTGAAGAGTCCTAGTTTATTTTTTCTGGATTTCCATGTTTTTTTTTTCAATCTTTAGTGTTGTTTCCGTGTGGCAAATTAGGCATGCCAGGTGCAAAAACTCAGCTCTTTCATGCTTTTTGGTTCACATGTGAAAATATTGTAAAATAGATACTTCATTAGTCATACTTAGGGGAGGGTTCACTTGTTTGGGTCCAATAAAAAAAAATTTGGTGGACAATATCAAACGGTTAAGTGTCCCTTGAATTTAGTTTTCTTATCACCAAGGATTCTTACAAGACTGAAATTGTCTGAAATTTTGTGTGAGACATGCACAGCCATCTGGGATTCCATTAGTATCCAGGAGTTTTCAAGAAAGGTGAAATTTTCTAAACTGCTTGGGAGCTTTGGATGGAAACCACATGATCATACAGACCCCTGCAAACTCTGCTTCTCTCCACCTCAACTACAAGGATAGTTTTTCCATTGTGTTACTGGACCTAGTGGAAGCTGATTACACTTCCTGGTGGTTGATGTTGGCAGCTATGGAAGTAACAGTGATGGAGGCATCCTTGAACATTATGTTCTGGGAAAGACACTCCGAGATGGAACCAAGAATGTCCTAGCTTCAACTGAGCTTTCTAGGAGTTTGTGAACTGAGAACGTTAATCACGTCATTGTGGCAGATGAAGGCTTTTCCCTCAAACCCTATCTCCTGAGACCATACCCTGGCCATCGTCTCCAGAGAACCTTTTGAGAACTACCGTCTGACCAGGGCATGACACATTTCAGAAAATTTCTTTGTAATTCTCACTCAGCAGTTTACTGTACTCCAAAGAACATTACTGTTTCCTCCAGTAGTAGACCTCAAAGTTGGCAAAGCATTTATTGCTCTGTGCAAATACTTGCATCACAATGAGCGGGATCTTGCTTCTATCGTTGAACAGGATGACTAGAACTGTGAAATGTGGGTTTTTGAGCCTTGTAGTCTTCATTATGCTTCGTTGGAAGCACAACACACAAGAGAACTGTTTAAGCAGTACTTCAACTCAGCAGCAGCGTTGCCAACTCCTCAGTAAGCACAAAAATCACTTGATGATGTTATAATCTGATTTGCATAAATACCATGTGATCAGCATGAAACACATCACCAGTGGGGATTTTTTTTAATGGCAAATAACAAAAAAATATTTCATATGCACATGTTTAATGTCATTATTAAATGAACACACACTGATATGAAACAAACATTTAATGCTATAAATTGCTCAGTCTATAGTCTAAGAAAATTAAATATGAATTAAAAATAATGCGAATGGGATGAAGAAAAAAACATGAAAGGTAACTTACCTCTGTGCTTTTTAACTAATCACATCATTAGATGAATTTTGTTTTAGCTGTTTGTGTCAAGAAATGACATCTAAAAAATATGTGTTAAGTGTCAAAAGGGCTAGCTTACTTTGTATTTTAGGTAATGATGGATGTTGTGTGAAAATCTCAGTCAGGTCTAGCGATTAGCTTTGTAATGTGGCTGACTCATATACAGCTAAAAATAGAAATTAACAACATTTTGTGTTATATTTTAAACAATATGTAAATAATACCTTATCAGTAAAAAAATCTGTTCAAACCAGGCTTTTATAGAAAGTAAAAAATACTTAAGCTTAACATTTCTCATACTAATAAACTGTACATTACATTCCTTAAGTTAGCACTATATGGTAGTTCTAATAGGGTTTCTATCAGGTGATAAGGATGTTATGCTTGCACATGCTCAATTCATTCGAAATTCAAAAGCCTGTCGATATATATGCATATGCAGACATCCTGGACACGTTTATCATCACTCTCTGGAAGACCATTGCTGCAGCTAATCTCTCCAGCAGAACACACCTCAAACCCTTATGCAAATAATTATGCTCAAATGAATTCTCAGGATGTCCAGAATTTCCGGAATCCTCATGAGCAACGTAACCAATGCGCGCCTGCCACCGTGCACAAGAAAAGAATTGCATTTGCATACATGCCAATTAAAAAAAATTATAATTCATGCATTTCCCACCCGTTTCATTTAGAACCTCAGGTGTGTATCAAAACAACAAACACAAATTATCCCCCAAAATTATGTTCCCCCATTAGAAATTGGATGTTCCTATACACAAACAAGTTTGTACCCGAAAACTTGCAATTTATTTTCAACGGAATACAAAGGGCACGTGTTTCAGCGAGCGTTACATGCATCCAAAACAAAAAAATATTTTAACTCTTAACGTTCACTTGTCTGTTCTGTCTTATGCCATTGCTAAACAAAATATTTAAACACCAAAAAAAACATTTAGTAAAATTTTGTCGAAAAAAGCTTCCTAGTTCTTTTGTTGTTGTTAGCATTCATGCTACACTTTGTCTTAACAGGCAATGCTAACACCTATAGCATCCATCATTTTAAACACAGCTCGCTACAGCTGAACGGCTACATCTTTCCAGTCAGGCAATTTTACAAACACCACTGGACTTTTCGCCATCTTAATCATTGCAAAACACAGGGACCAAAAAGACGCTAAAGAGGCATCTGCCATTTTACCCGAGTCATTTTCGCAAAGCTTAGGTTTACAATAAAATACATTTACTCACATGTGTCCGTTTACCTAATCTGAATGTTAGGCTCATTCTCGTTGCCAAAATTGATATGGAAATCAATACTCAAGAGACAATTTATTACTCAATCCCAAACATGACAAAATCAAACCTTTTAGAATTAATGCTTTATGTGAGCTCACCCCAAATGCTGTGAAAAGAGAGAGAGAGAGGAGAGAACGTCTCGGGTTACGTAGGTAACCAAGGTTCCCTGAGGGAACGAGACGCTGCATCCAAACGCTATGGGGAACGCTTGCTGCGTTTCCGGCTCTGAATTATATGTAAAATCTCGTCCAATGGACAGGTGTGACGTCATCCGAGCGCGACGTCACACCCGCAATGCGCAGTATAAAGGAGACCGCGATGGAGACGGCCACCAGCTTTGAAGCACAGTAAGCGCTGTCAGGCCGTGGGCGAAGTGGCCTGGGGATGCAGCGTCTCGTTCCCTCAGGGAACCTTCGGGAACTCGATCTGCGTCCAAACGCTATGGGGAACAAGTGTCAAAACATGCCAATTCGCCCCGGACTGACTGTGTCTTCAGCCCAGAGAATCATCCAGATCCAATTGTAGGACCGGAGCAACATCAAAGAGCGTGGACCATCCCACAGCGCTACCAGGCCTGGAAGAATACCAGATGACAAGGCCCTAGTCGCCACAGCTCTTGTGGAATGTGCCCTGCCCCCAAGGGGGCCAGAAAGCCAGAGGCTTACACCTAAGTATAGGTGATAACATTTTTCCACAGTCCATCTGCTCACTGACTGCGTATTAGCAGGAGAGTCCACCTTTGTGGACCATAGCATACAAACTGGTCTGATCTCCAACTGAGCCATGCCACAGACATAACAGCCCAGGGCCCACATCGGGCAGATACTACGGAGGACCTATACAGGGGACTCACCTGGAGGAGGAAGAAAGCCTGGAACCTAATAGGACACGGGGCGACGTGAGGCACCTGCGAGACATAGCTCGGCTTAGGGTGCAGGAAGACTTCAGAAAGTCTTTTGCGTGTAATCTCCCATCCTATTAAGGGAAGCCTGGCGAGTAAATGCTGTCTTAAGTGACAGGAAGCGCAAGTACACGTTGCCCAGAGGCTCACAGAGGCCTCTTAAGTCCCCCAAGATGGCCAGGTCCCATATGGACACTCTTGTACATATCAGGGGCCTCAGCCGCCTGGTACCGCAAAGACAACGAGATGTAAAAGGGGGGTGACTGCCCAAGGAACTCATCAATTGGGGCGTGGCAGGCCAAAACAGTCGATACATACACCATAATGGTGGCCGGCGAAACCCCTGGTGAACTGCCTACAGAACTCCAGCACCGATATTGACCGGCAGAGAGCTAATCCAAGGTGTGAGGATACACCAGGCACTGTAACAGTCGCTATCTTGCGGCGTAAGACCTCCTCGTAGAGGGAGCCCTGGAGTGGAGAATGGTCACAATGACCTCGGCCTGGAGGCCAAAAGCTAGAGCTGCACCCCCACCGGGGCTATAGATACAGTCTCCGCAACTCTGGACGGGGATGAACCACCGTCCCCCATGTTACTTCTCCAGGACTCCGGGAAGCAGTGAAGGAGTAGACCCGAAGCCCTGGCCACTGAGAGCCTGGGTGAGTGCAGGGGCTAATATACGCTCCCTGAAGCACCGAGGGTGGCAGGGTTAGCGGAATAATGGTGAGGGGTCGCCGAGAGACGACAGCCTTCCAAGAAGTGAACCGCTCAAAGAAGCTGGAGACACCCCTGCCGTCAGCTTCCGGGAAGCAGTGCTACTGGGGTGACGGCTTCTGATAAAACACGGGATTCAAGAAGACCCGAAGCCCCGGCACCCGAGAGCCTGGGTGAACACCGGGGCAAAGTACACGCTCCTGAAGCACCAAGGGTGGCAGGGTTAGCGGAATAGTGGCGAGGGGTCGCCGAGAGACGACAGCCTTCCCTGAAGTGCGACGCTCTAAGAAGCCGGAGACCCCCCCGTCAGGAGCACTTAACTGCAGCCTCTTTATTGAAATGATGGTCCTCAGACCTGTCATTCTCTGGCTGTGCTTCCCCCCAGATGTCGGTCCCAGCTGCGACATGGCAACTACCTACAATTTCAACCGGCCTGGGATGTAAGATGCTCTAAGGGAGCAGAGCTTGAACGGGCCTACAGGGAGAAGCGCAAACCCCCCCTGTCGGTTGATGTAGACCACTAAGGACATATTGTCTGTGCTTCCGTAGAAGCACTTGATGGCCTCTGATGTCTGGCAGGAAGTGCAATGCACAAAACACGACCAGCACCTCCAGGCAATTGATGTGCCAAAGAGATGGGACCAATCCCACCGACCATGGGTAGAGCGGTTCCCGAGCACCGCCCCCCCTCCACCCGTGTGGTTATAGTTACTTGACGGCACGGTGCCTCCCACGGGCCCTGGGACAGAACCACGTCTCGTGGTTCTAATAAGCCAGAGCAGGGTGCCCTGGGGAGAGAACCCTGCGCTCCTCAGCCACCACTGAAGGGGCCTCATGGAGCCGTCCAACGGAAGAATAGTCGCCGCTGGCCCCAAGAGGCAAGGCAGTTATTCAAACTGCAGCCGCCAGTGAGTGACCTAGCCTCGCTCTCCTGGTCCCCTCTAGGATCGCAGAGATCCTGGCCTGTATAGACAGGCACACCCGCAAGTGGTGGAATCCCATACCCCACATACTTACCTTTTGGGTTGGGGAAAGCCCACTCTTGCGGGGAATACACCCGAAAACCAAGCCCCTTTAGTGTTTTCTCATCAGGCGAGGATGACATCATCTCAATGCCGACCTACCTCAATATTATTGAGAAAGCGGGGCCCTTGAAGCCTCAACCGGGGACCAGTGTCAGAGTGTCAGATGCCGTCCCAGGGGAGATAGCTTGCCAGCGTCTGCTTCAATTTAGGAATCGTCCCATAGCCGTGCTCTTGAAACCCCTGGATGTTCGCATAATATTGAACATCCGGAAAGAAGAGGCGGGACGAGTAGGGGTGATTCCAGGACCTGGACACCTCGGTGTGCAGGTCTGGAAAAAACGGTAGGCCCCGGCGTGGAGATTACGTTCGCGGGCGCAGATAACGTTCATCGAGCATGCTCTCTGAACGAGGACCCTGTGCCGCTGGTGGCCAGTCGATCGCCAACTTCTCGACTGCGCGAGTCACAACCTCCAGCAGCTCCTCAAACTGGAGCGGCTGCGCTGGTTCAAGCGCAGCGGCTACCAGTGGAGGGACCGACTCAATATCAATCTCCTCAGATGAAGAAAGGAGTAGTCCCTTGTCCATTGCGTGGGGTGAAGAAAACACCGGAAGGCGCGCTTCCACACCCGACTACAATGGACCGGAGCTAACGAATGCGGTCGGAGATAAGGCTAGGCCCGTCCCCGTGCCCTCCGCTAGCTCCACTAGCAAGCCCCAGGACCGAAGCGGCCGCTCTGCCTCAGCAAAAGCGGCGGTCTGGTCACCAGAGATGCCGGGAAGAGCATTTTTCTCAAAAAATGCTCTCCGTGAACGGAGAGTGCGCATCGACATGCGCTTACAATGCTCACAGCCGACTCCCTCAAGAGCCGACTGGGCATGCTCCGCTCCCAAACAAGCCACACAGAGCGCGTGTGAATCTTTGCCCGATATAAACCGCGGGCAGGGAGGAAACACGGCCTGAAAGTATGTTTTACTTTAGAAGAGCACTTCATACTTTCATACAACTTTAGAAAAAGCCACTTTAGACAAGAAGACACATAAACAGCGCTTACTGAAAGCAGAAAAGCTGGTGGCCGTCTCCATTGCGGTCTCCTTTATACTGCGCATTGCGGGTGCGACGTCACGCTCGGATGACGTCACACCTGTCCATTGGACGAGATTTTACATATAATTCAGAGCCGGAAACGCACCAAGCGTTCCCCATAGTGTTTGGACGCAGCTCAAGTTCCCGAAGGGGAACGACAGTAGCCATCTTAGAGGAGACTGGAGTAAGAAGAAAATGGAAGAGGTAATTCCTTGAAAGTTCACTCCAGTATAAGTCCCACCCCTCTATATTACTTCCATTTCTCCTCTCCTTGACCATCCCAAGAAAACATAGGAACATACATGCTCAATCTTATTGGATAATTCATTACAATGATTAAATATTGTATTTCACTACACTGGTGTTTTTTCTGTGAGTGGTAGTGTGTGCCACCCCTGTAATATGGTGACGTGCTGACACTGTGGTGAGTACACAAATAATTAATATTATGGTGTTTTTTCACTGCACAGAACAGTTAGATTCACAGTACATGGAGTGGTGCTTGTTTGTGTTTTAGTGTGTTCTTGAATGTGTCTGTAAGGCATTCCTGCCTCACAAAGAGAATGTGATGAAAGCAAGGACATAAAAAGAAAAAGGGTAAAATACATGTTTTTTAGTACAGCTAAAACAAAAGAAATGTTTGGAGTTGCAACGGAGAAGCTATCTGTTCTAATTTCTTAAAGCTTGATAATGAGCATCTGTAACTCTTTCAATAGCAATATTAAACTTTACCTGTCCTTGTCTGTGATTTTAATAAATGTTTCTAGTTTGCCTATATTGTTTAGTCATTTTTTTCATTTACATAAACTATTTTAATCAAGCTGCACGTTACACGTTGAATAAATATTGTGAAACAGCAGAAGTGGGATTAATGCACTTTATGAAAAACTCCATTAATCCTGATAATCAATAAAGTATAACAAATTGTATGTGCCATTAAAGGCGCTGTATCAACTCGACTTTTCAGACATTTCTGGCATGTTTTAGAACTGTTCCCTCATCAAAAACAAGCCTCAAGTTTTACACATAATGGTTCATGTTTGTGTA
Organism: Danionella dracula; assembly: GCA_900490495.1. NCBI lineage: Eukaryota > Metazoa > Chordata > Actinopteri > Cypriniformes > Danionidae > Danionella > Danionella dracula. The sequence goes on from UELW01000012.1 coordinate 19,448,373, forward strand.
ATCCCATTCTCTTTTCCTGGGAGCTTAAAATGATTCAAATGACCATAGCACCACTCACTGACCAATCAGATCATTGTAGAACTGTGTCTGATAAACAACAAAAAGTGATTTTGGATGTCCAGGGTCAAAAGAGTGTGGCCTATTGGCTTACCAAAAGAAGTGGAAGTGGGAGCAACATGAGATTCAGGGCTCATTTGATGGAGCACAATAATTTAAGATCATTCAGAGACATCATTTACAATAAACGCTGCATTTTGAATGTTATTAAGGCTGCAGAGATAGTTTAGTGGTCAAATATTTATTATAAATAATTTAAATGTGCATGATATGGCACATTTAAGTTATAACTTTTTGTTCCTTTCAAATGATGTACGGAGGTTTTGTAGCAGCTGAACAAGCCATGCTCAGGTAGATCTAAACAATATCAATATCAAGATCAAAAGGATTAATCAGCAATGTTAATGTTAAGGGGCAATAATAACAGTCCCACTGTTAAGATCAACTGTCTAATCCAGTGGTTCTCAAAGTTTTTCCACCAAATACCAACTCAGAAAAAATTGCACTCCAAGTACTATCATAATGAGCAACATTAAAATACACGACTCCAGTATAGTCACAGCGAGTAGGCCCTCCTGTCCAGCTACAGTCAAGTACAGTTCAAATAAGTGGTAATATTATTGCAAATAAAAATATGAACATTTGGAATGTAACGATTGAACTTTTTTAAAAGTATCACCGTTTGATGGCAAAATATCTGCTTTTTAATTGTCTCTCTCCCACCTCTTTCTCTACTTCTCTCTCTCTCTCCCTCCTCTTTCTATCTCTCTCTTCTTCCTCTCTATCTATCTTCTTTCCTTTCTTTTTCTCTCTTCCTTTCCTCTCATTTTACATTATCATTCTCTCTCTCCTTACTCTATTTCTCTCTCCCTCCTCTTTATCTCTCTCTTTCTGTCTCTCTCTCTCTCTCTCTAACCCTCTCCCTCTTTTTCTCTCTCTTACTCTCTGTAAATTAGGGACATGTAAACATTACAATATTTGTTTATATTTTTGTGTTAGCTCTGCTTTTAGTTGCTCTCAATATAATCATGATATATTTCAACAGTTTTAATATTGTTATATTAATCTCGAATGTTTGGTTTCTTTAGATCTGCAGCGGTGTTCTATTAGCAGAACGTAGCATAAACTCGTGCCTTAAGCACTGCGTACATTTAATTTAAATTGTAAATTTAAATCTTGAACCATAACGTCTTTCTTCATTCCAGCTGCAGACATAAAACAATAAAAAGTGAAAAATGAAGTTTGATGCTAACTTAGATGAACTTTAAAGAGAAAATCTTCCTGCATTCATGACAGACAGATGTACGTAGAGCAGAATGTGCATGAGTAGCTTAACTTTTAAACAACCGTAAAGTAACGTTATATGATTTACCTGGTCCAGAATAGTGCCAATAGACTTGGAATTTTTGTATTTTAATTGAAATCACTCCAATTTCTCCTGTTTAAAATGAAACTTGATGTGAGATTGGACTGAGGCAATGCGGGCTCCCGGGGCTGCAGTAGCAAGTTCCGTTATCAAACACATTATACAACTTATTATCTCTACTCTGGAGGGTCCAACAGCAATTTTACCCAGAGGCTGGAGAGAAGGGCATGTGTTTTCACTGGACTAGTCCAGTGTCCTTCAAAAAATGATCTACTACAGATACATTTTATTTGACTACATGCACACATTGTGTGGTATTGTCCAGCTCGCAGCTGAACAAATATCATGAACCTGTACATTCATGAACCCCATGAAGTAGCCATTCCCTGCGTGGAGTGTGCTTTCAAGCCCTTATGGCTGAAGTCCTCTTTACTCGTATGCTAGGGATCCATTGAGAGAGCCACTGATGGGACAAAGTCGCCCTGGACACTGGTCATGGGTTCTAAAATCTGCTGTCCTCTGGACATATGCATCCAGTGCCTGAACTGGACAACAAAAATTATCAAAAAATCTAATTAACTTTACTTTCTTTGTTAATGTTTGTCTTCACTGCAGCTAAGGAGTAAAATACTACACAATTAAGTTTTCTATTGACAATCATGATTTATACACGTTCTTGCTTGCTAACTTGTTAGCTGCTAATGCTAGTTATTCAATGCTTCACACGTGTAACTGTTAGTTGGTTTATTGTAAAAAAAAAAAAATAAAAAAAAACACAAAACATGTGCATGTTAAAGTTAACATCTAGCCTTACCAAGGAGGAATGTAGTAGTTGGTGTCTTTAATCGTTGAAAATCAGGACAGGCTTTCTTTCGTTGGAAATTAATTGTGATAAGTTTACATGAGAAGTCTCATTGAATGAAATGAACGAAATGAATTAATGTGTGTAGATCGCCATTTTAATTAAGTACAGTACAATTTAATTAAGCATGTCACATTGTCTGACTTTTATTGTGCGTATCAGAATATAAAAAGTATAAAAACAGTCAAATGGAACTCAATTGCCATTCCTAGAAACTCTATCTGTAATGACAAAATGTTTAATTTGTCAAGTGTTTGCTGATGTAGCTTATTTAATTTGTAATGTCCAACTAGAACTGTTTTTGGACGTTGACTGCATGTTGTGTTCGGCCCCCTTTTGGACCACTGATTCCTTGAGCGGATTTAGCCATCCTCTCAATGTTGAAGTCGTGACCATGTGTGCTGGAAAACTGCGTTTTCTCAGCCACTTCTTTATATGAACCTGGTTGAACACATTGCATCTTCACCTGGAGCCAGATCGACCTGTCTGTCATTGGACAGGCGTTGTGTAATAGAGCCTCCGCAGTTGGTCTCGCCCAAAGCGATTCCCATAGTTTAACACCGAATGAAGTTAGAAAAAGAACAGAAACATCCTCCTCAGAACCATGCCTTAAAAGAACAGCCCTTTTCATTAGTACCTCTCCCTTTCACACTTGACAGCCATGAGAAATGTGCTCTTTTCTTTTTTTACATACAAGCCAGCATTTTGGGCAATTACAGAGAAAAGATTGTGACCCCTCTGCTTTTAAGAGAAGCCCAATACCTGCACAGGCCATGATAAATGAGTACAGTCCAGAGAAAACAGAAAATAAATGCTTCAGAAAATATTGCTTTACAGAGCTCAGTAGGCTGACTTCTGAAATAATGGTTATTTATGGGAAGCACCTGACTAGATGACACAGCAAATTATTTTTTATATATTTCATAGTTTGCTAAGCCAGGGATGTACGGTCAGTTGTAAAGATAGTAAAGAAGGAAGGCAAGTAAAAATGCTCATTGAGCAATACGTGGAGAAAAAAGAAATCAATAAGCAATTTGAGAGAGCTAGAGAGAGAGAGAGGAGGCATTTTGGTGGCATATGTAGGGGTTATAATTGGAGAGTCTTTCAGTTTGAAATGAAATATCCACCAAATTCTATTACTATTTTGACATAAAACTTTTTTTTTCTGTTCTATAGCATTAAATTGTTAGCAGAATAATGAACATGTTCCCATTTTTGTGAACATCCTAATTTAAAAAAAACTTTTCTAATGAATGGAACCAGTTGATTTTTGAGTGTCTGGGGTAAAACATGTTTAATGCATCTGCATATTTTAAACAAATCGTATACCCATTAATTGTTAATAAAAGTAATCAGAGGTGTTAGTTACATACTGCTTTTGTTCATAATTTTCTATTGCACACAAGCAGAATTATTACTATAGATGCAATAAGCCAACAGATATACCTTTATGGAATTGCAAAAATAATTCCAGCTGTCTTGTATGTTTAGAGCTTATGTTTAAACACATAAAGTAAGAAATTAATATGGCTGAAATATTCACTTTAATTGTTTTATGATCCTTGGCCAGCCCTCTGTGGACGGAAATAATGAAAGTTTTGTAAACATTAAAGTATGCACGAATGCTGTGAACACACCGATGTTACACTGAAAAACATGAATGGAAGACATGTTGCATCTTTAGTGTTAAGTCAATGTACTGTAAGATTTCAGTGTTTGGTCTTTTTTTTCCTGAAACAGTCTCATAGTAGACAGCATTTTATACATATCCAAAGCTGATTCTTTGAACCAAGAGACTATTCAAATTATACAAATATTGGCATTTTAATGAGAAATGTGTCAATTAGCTTCACACTGTACAGTTTTAGAGGCATTTTGAAAAATTCTAAAAGTTGTACCTCAGCTCTGTATAACTTTGATGGTACAAGTCCACCCAAGCAACAAAACAGTCCTTTGCAACACCGCATCAGCACCTCATATCATTCCACAAGGATAGTCTGTGGCCCTGTCTATGGCTGCAAACCATAATAAAGCGTATTTATGATAATCATGTGCACATTTGATGATAGCTATATGTGATAAGAAAGAAGGTTCACACAAGCGGACAACTGAACTGTTTATGGTAAAATATAAACCACAAACCTGCATGGGCGTTTTATTGGTATTCTGGCTCTCCTGCAATACATCAAGCTTTAGTTTAAAAATTATTCACAATCTTTAAATGTTTGAGTTGGAAACTCCCAATTTGGGGGTGTCAACGATTCATACTGTTTTTGGGGCATGTTGCTGAACATGTAAATTTGCTGTGATGTCATGTCTCTTGTCACCGCACTCACTAGATTCTAAAAATGCTTGCAAGAACCTCTGCTGTTCATCTAAGGGTAGATAGGGAGACGTTGGTGCTGATATGTAATTTCTGAAACAGAGCCAGGATGTTAAGGACATTGCTTCTACTCCTAATTAGACTACTGCAGCCAAATAATGGCAGAAACTACAGTCCTGTAAACCTAAACTGATGAACGGTAAGCTAATGTTTATCAGTCCATGTTCAGAGGTGGGGAAATCGCATTGTGACACAATAATGCGATCAGTTGAAAATAGCTTGACTATTACATTTCATCAATCCTTGATTCTATCTCATAGCCTTCTGTTAATTGCTTTTTGTGTTGCACTTTACTGTACTTTATTGTTTGCACTGACGGTTCCATTGGACCAAAGGAAATTCCTTGTGTGCACGCACACACACATGGCAATAAAGCTGATTCTGATTTTGACTTCCTATTTAGCTTTTTACAAATTTTGCAGAAAAGACTAAATGAAATGAAACCATTATAATATAGTTGTGTACACATGTTCTATTACCTTTTAAAAGTTATGTTTACATAATATTGGGCCCTCTAATTTCTAACTTTAATCTTTGCCACCTAAAACAACTGTACTCTACATTAGTACCCAGGACAGTCATAAAAGCATACATTTTTAGAGCCTGACTTGTTAAAAGTCCTCTATCGAACTCTGCTTTGCTTTACAAACATGTGACGTGCCATTCACAAAAATATATATGAGTATTTTAAAATTTTGTCAAGGTTTCATTTTTTGACACTCTAAATTTACCCTATTCTAGGAAATAGAATTTTTTTTTCTAGTACGCATACACTTCTGTGTGAAATCAGGTCTGTCAAATTCTACTTTCCCAGAAAAAGAAGGTGGGATTATCAAAACTTATCCTTACTCAAGGATTATGCATGAATGAATCAGAATATAAATCGAAACAAGTGTTTCATGAGGGCGCAACACTAAAACAGGCTAGAAATGTCAGTCGGGTTAACATAATAGGACTCTTTCAAGTGTTTCAATCTTCTCCAGGTATTTGATTTTGTTTTAAAGGGCTTCCCATAGAAATACAAAATCCACATACACCAAAGAAAGAATGATTTACTCCCCAAAAAGAGTTATCAGACACAAATACATTTGAAACTTTAAGAATCTTTCACAAACAACAAATTACATTTTTATAATTGAACAAACCATCTTTAAGTATGAACCATTTTTGATTAGGTGTTTCTTTTTTGTAAAGTAGGTATCTCTTTAGATCATAACAATTTAAGTAATTCGGAATCATGTATGGCCCGTGTTGAACTTCTTTCTCTTCAGACTCAACTGGAGCTTTGTTTAAAGTCATACTTATCTTCAAACATTATTTACAATTTTATCTGTACACTGTGTTATCTCTGCACGTCATTCAGAGGGCTTCATTGAGATTTTGAGCCCCTGTTGCCATTGTTATTTTTGGATCTCATTTAATTACATTTTTAAAGCTGTGGTTATAAACGTTTGGCTACATTGATTGTTTTCTGGTGCTGTAATAGTTAATAGCATGTGAAGCATAATTTGTAACTGACTCCATATCCATATTTATATCCATACTCCATGTCCATATTCAGCCTGTAAAGGTGTTGTATACCTTGGTTACTTATTTGAAAGTTTTTCAAATTTTGTGCAATAAATCAAGTAAACTGCAATGTAAATCAGATGGAGGAGGAAAATAAGACATTTATTTTACACAATAATCTGTTACAGTGCTGAACATAACAGCACAATCAAAGAGAGGAAATGGGCTGGAACTTCAGCTATACATGCCACAGCGATTCCTCTTTCTGAGGGAAAGCCCTCCATACTAGACTCATTTGGAAACTGAAAAAAAAACTATGATGTTGAAGCTTTCACTGTTTCAAGTTGCACTCATCACATTTACTGTATGTATGAAGTAAAACTTTAGTGCAAATAATGAAGTCAGAAAGGTTTACAGCCAATTAGTTATTATTTAAGGCAGATGAGTTCATTTTATAATTACTATTCATTGTTTGTATGTGATCCAGCAAAACATTTATGCCTATATAGTAGGATGAGATGTGATTGACCGCTTTCCTGCCAAGTCTTTGCAAAGCAATCAGCTTTTTTATAAGGTACATCTATCCAACTGATTGATCTTAGCCCCTAATAATAATTTTACTGTAATATTTTATAAACCCTACTTTTGCTGTTTTCATTTGGATTGCAATTTAATTCCACTATTATTATTCCATTTGAAACCTGGGGCATCCTATTTTCAGTGCCTCATTCAAGAGTATTTGTGATTATTAGCATGGGCTCTGTGCACCATTTGTCCCATGCTGCAGTGATAATAGCCATTATGACCTGTAAATTCAAGGTGATTTATACAAGGCAAGGAAAGGCAGCAAAGATTGAGCCTTGAGGGACTCCAGAGGACACTGCAGTCCACTTCGACATGTAATTACCAATGTTTACATCGAAACATCATAGCTATGTATATTAGGGGTACAACTAACAATTATTGTAAATTAGTCAGCCATCATTATTATTTTTTTTTCATTTTCTTCGATTAATTGGATAAACGAGAATATGAGTTTAAGTAATTGTAAAGAGAACAAAATATGTTTGTACTGTATGTTTTTTACAGGTCAAAATGCAATAGTTTTATAATAACACATTATTTTGGGCGTGGATTTTATTTTAAATATATTATTTATTATTTCTTTTTTTCGCTTAGCTTTATGATTTTTTTTTCTCCATACTCTCTTTCTCTCTTCCTTCATGTAGGATTTAATGATGGTTTAACATATTTATAGGTTAGAAATTAATTTAATATTAAAATAGTTTAATTAGTAGACAATCATTTTATTGTTGTCAGATATGTTTTGAATGAAGCCAATTTCAACCAGTAGACAGACACTGTCTCTATAATTTTTCCATGCTTTTCTTATGAGTATATATCAAGGTTCATACTGGATAAAGAGGGAAAACTTTGACAGAAAAGCAAGAAAGTTCTCTTCTTTTTTGTAGAAACATTCCACCCAATAAATTAAGTTTACCCGAGAAATACTCTACTGGAAAAAAAAGTTACACAGATTTGTGTCACCGGGTTGACATGGACAGGGAGACATGGGTAGTAATACAAAATGTGCTATTAAATAATTTAAGGTCTATTAAAAAAAATTAAGATCGTATCCATGATGTGTTGAATGGTCTCCGCCTGGAGGAACAGCCAGCACCAGACTCTGCTCAGACACACACACGCACGCACACACACACACACTGGAAACACATATGACACACTGCCTTAGCTTGTGGGACCACTCCTTGTCACAGCACACACCTTCTCCACACCAAACCAGCCACGCCATGGAGAGAAACAGTAAGGGCAGACAGACAACAATAATACAAACGCCTTCAGTTTATATATCACTTTTCCCAAATTTCAATATACTCGAAGATGCTTTTCAATTTTCTGCCATTCCACGCCTACAGACTGCTGACCACCTTCCACCAGTCACACACATCCATATAGGGCAATGTGGGTGACGTGACTTGCCCAAGGCCACAACGGCAGAAGGGAACTCGTGGGGACCGAACCGCCAGCCTTCCAGTTACAGGACGACTAACTCCACCACTGCACCACATTTACAACCCATTATAAAAATATCTATCCAGTCGTTCATTAACAATCATACGAGTTATCACAAGTTTTTCATTTCAAACAACTAACATTAAACCATTAAAGCGCTGGGAGACAGCAGTGCCGTTGATACCAGGTTAGAAGCACAGGCAACCTAAATATATTAGTCCATGGGGCTGTAGGGCTGTGTAGAGGGCCCTCAGTGAAGAGGAAGAACTATATGAAGATGCAGCTAGCTGAAGCCCAACAGCCAAAGCAAAGTAGCTGATACAAAATACCCCAAGCAAGCAGCTGTAGCAAAACACCCCAGGCAGAAAACATACACCAACCTGTATTACAGGGAACCCAATAAAGCGACAGAAGTTCGTGGTTTCAAAAAAGGGACCAGAGACCAGGAGTTATAAAAGTATGAAATTTGTACTTCTCATAAGGCAGAGGACAGGAAGCACACACACACACCAACAGCGATATAGGAACAATGGTCTGGAGCAGGAGGCTAGCGATGGCTCAAGTTATATCACCCAGTGAGCTTACACACACTCCAGGACACTCGCGCAGTCAGCACTCAATCACAGCACCACCACCGCAATCGCTGTTTGGCCAACTAGCCCCCCTGCCCAGGACTTGGTTTCCTACAAGCAAAACAAAAATACAATAATCAATACGTTCAAATAATAAACAAATTAATAAAACATTCAACGTGACTCAGGATAGGGAGGCCCAAGCAGTGCTCGTGGTTCCTCAGCAACACTTCTGGGCAAGGAAGGCAAGCGATTGAGAAGGTGCCCTAGACCCAGGAGTACAGGCACTCTGTAGCAGCTAAATGGTTAAAAGCAAATCAAAGTAAAATCAAAACACAAATCAAAAGTACCGCAAAGAGGGAAAATAATACCATAGTATAACACATTAACAAAATGAAGGTTAACAAAAGGCGACCGAAGCACATGACCCAGAGGAGACAAAACAGCGGCGCAAGCTTCCAGCCACGCCCCCGTTACACAGCTGATGGGCTACACGCACTTCAGAGCGGAAACTTCATGCCCTTACTCTTGATCGCAGTTACACGCAACAAAGAGATCCTCGCTGTTAGGGAATCAGCTCCCAATAGAGCACCTTGTCGTGAACAGCCGCGGCCAGAACGATCACTCTCTCTCTGCCCCAACAGTCCGCTCTCTGCAACAGGGATCAGCGCAAAGGAGGATGGTCCTCAAGCCGCTGCACAGTCAAAATTATCACCCAAATGCTACCAGGGCACTGCTTTTATCTACCCTGCATAGCGAAAATTAGCCCAATCAACTGGCTGCATGTGAGTTATATTACCTGCGTCTCACCACATCTTCATCACTCTTCACTGGCTCCCCATTGCAGCTCGTGTTAAATTCAAATTTTAATTCAGCTAATGCTGGCATACAAAACTATCTCCATATCAGCCCCTGTTTACCTACAAGAGCTCATACACTCCTACAGCGACTCGTGGTTCCGTCCCACAAAGGCATAAGATCTCTCAGCAGAACCTTCTCTCTCACTGTCCTTGGCTGGTGGAACAAACTCCCTGATTCAGTCAGGAAAGCAGCAACACTAACAGCTTTCGAAAAGCAACGGACAACTCTTCTCTTCAGGGAACACCTATTATTATTATTATTTTTGTTTTAAACTTTCTTTTTTTCCCTCCTCTGTCTTTATCTTCTTCCTTTATTTCCTTCCTGCTATGCTTTATTGATTAGTTGATACAATTTCTATTATGAGCAGGCTGAGATAGACTTTGATGGTGTAACAGATTGCATATTGTCTCTCCTCTAATATAAGTTGGACAAAAGTGTCTGTCAAATGCATAAATGTAATATTAGACAGACTGAGATACAGAACACAGCCGTGGCCATCATTTATTAAAAGAAACCCAATTAAAAGTAATACATACATTACAGCATGCAGATCCGTAAAGAAGGAGAGAGGACCCTCTTCTGCTTTGCCCTGCATAATAAAGATTCTTAGTGGGCTCATCACATATTATGGTCAATACACCTGACTGGCCCTTCAAGTGGGCTGTACTGTAGGGTGTTGAACTCAGCATGTTATATTTACAGACGGCGATTTAACATCATGTAAAAGTCTGATACGGTTCTGCCTTGAGTTATGCGTGCAATCTGTGTGAGTGTGCATGCGTTCTCCCTGAACTTGCGGTTGATGTCTGTTAACAAACACGTTATATAAAATTTGCTTCCAAACCCCTTGCTGTTTCTGTGCGATTTTTTCCAAATGGAGGATTTCACGAGTCATTATAGTTTGTTAGTAATTCAAATTATAACAGGGTAAGCTAAAAAAAATGAACGAAAGGGGAACTTTTAAGCAGATTGAAGTGTTCAGTTTTGTTTTATTTTGCCAGAGAGAGCGCTAAGCCCATGGGCTTGATTTGCATGGAGGCTCTTGCTGTCTGAAAAAGTAGACAATATAACGCCCCATTTAATGTACATGCTGATATTTTATATTTCTTTTACCCTGTAAACTCCAATTTCAACGGACAGAAAAAAAATATCCAGAATGCTTTCTTTATAGTCACTGGCATAGAGCCCCACACTAATTGGTGATAAAACTATGATAACAGAAAAAAACTCATAGTAATTGATAACATTTTTTATACAGTGGTACCTCAAGGTACGAATGCTTCACGTTATGGAAAATTCAAGATACGAAAGACCAGGAGAAGAATTAAATTTTTGACATTTGAAATTCAGGTGAAAGACAACATTGGGCAGCACCTGACTGTATTCAATGTGCCACCAAATGTTCTGCTTGTTTTGGTGTCCTAAATTTGTGAATATTTTCGTGTTGCTTTTTTGGCAAAGCATATTTTTTATTTTTTTATTTTAATGTTTACTTTTAAGGGTTGAAGAATCCTAGTTAAGTTTTCTCTGGTTTTCCATGTTATTTTCATTTGTTAGTGTTCTTTCTGAGTGGCTTGGAATGGATTAGGCAAAACTCTCTTCGACAATAGGAAAAATTTAGCATACGAAGGCCACCCCAGAATGGATTATTTAGTATATAGAGGTATCTTTCTACTTAAAACTTAATGTTTAAAATCCCTCATCCTTGGTCTCCCATCAACTACTCCCCCTCCTCTCTCTTGTTTCCTCTCTCAGTCTCTCCCTCTCTTTTCTGTCTCTTTTATCTTCTCTTTCCTTATCTACTTCTCTCTCCCTCTTTCCCATGTCTTTTCTCTCTCTCTCTCTTTCTCCACTAAATCTCTCTCTCCTTTCTATCTTCTATCTCCTCTCTTTCCCTCCCCTTTCTTTATTTCTATCTTTCTCTCCTGTCTCATCTAACGCTCTACCTTTCACCTACCTCCCTCTTTCATTCTCTCTCCTTTCACTCTTCTAGCTCCTCTCTATCTGTACTCTATAGCTCCTCTCTTCTCTCTTGCTCTCCCCTTTATCTTTTTATCGCTTTTTCTTACTCTCTCTCTTCTCATCTTTATTCTCCATCACCCCTAAAGCTCCCCTCTTCTCTCTCGCTCCTTCTCTCTCCTATTCCTTCTATATTTCTCTCCTTTCTTCTCTCTCTATCATATATCATTGTGTATTAGCATAAAACATGTGCATACCATAAATATGTTCCTTTTGTTTTAATATTGATGTTTAATTTTTTTTGCTTTGTGTTGTTTTAAATGTCTTTATTTTAAATTTCATTGACGAAGCAGGTTGGTATTTGACCTCAGTGGGGGAAAAGTGAATGGCAGTTTAAATGTTCATGGCCTTCAGCCCTCTTTCTAGTTTGTCTTGTACAATTTAGCAACTTATCCCCCTCAATCCCCACATCAGTCAGTCTATAATGACCTTGTATTCACAATAGCATTTGCTATCTCACCTTCACCATAGTGACAATTAAAACCTTTAGAATGCATTAAGCTGATGACTGGTCACAACATTTGCTCAGGTGAGCAAATGTAATTTTAATGAATCTTAAAAAAAATAAACAATTGCATTTAGAGCTAGCAGACTGATGCCTTGTATGTAACTATCATTAAATAAAACTTACAGCTCAACTTTTACTCAGCTGAGCAAAGCATCCAAGTGCTGCAATGACATTGACGGTATGAACTCATTTTGAGATGCTGTATTCAGCTTTTGTCAATACAAGCATCATGCAGTTTGTCTGTTGCCATAAACACCATCTAGCCAGAGACCCTTCATTGCTAAAGAGAGCAGGTTATGCTGATGGCACTAATTTTTAAAAGCTAGTACTATTTCCCAACTATACCCCCACCAAAGGTGATAAAATGAGTCTCTCAAATATGCTGTAGACATCAGCCATAGTGTCATGCTTTGCAAATATTATTTGAAATAATAATGAGGACTAGATTTTGCTGGCAACTGTAATATCTCTTTTTAAAAGTGGATAATTTCTGATTTTATTTCACTAGGCATACCTGAACATATTTGTTTTGCCTTCACTAGAGAGCAACATGTAGTTTTAGGCGGACCCTAAATATGATCCTGGTAGTCTTTTCTAAATAGGGACCTGTTACATTTTTGTATTATCAAGATAAATTATTAAGTAATGGAGGACACTGTAAAAACATCTCTTTTTTTGGAGAAAGGCAGGCAGTTAAAAGTAAACACTGGTGTATTCATTCAAATTGCAACAAAAGGCACCAAGATATTGACAATGCAAGCGTCACGGTGGCGCAGTGGGTAGCACGGTCGTCTCACAGCAAGAAGGTCGCTGGTTCTAGGCTCGGCTGGGGCAGGTGGCATTTCTGTGTGGAGTTTGCATGTTCTCCCCGTGATCGCGTGGGTTTTCTCCGGGTGCTCCGGTTTCCCCACTAGTCCAAAGACATGCAGAATAAGTGAATTGAATAAGAACAATTGCCCATAGTGTTAAAGTGTGAATGTGTGTGTGAATGTTTCCCAGCGATGGGTTGTGGCAGGGAAGGGCATCCGCTGCGTAAAACATATGCCAGTGAGTTGGCGGTTCATTCCGCTGTGGCGACCCCGAAAGGGAATAAAGCCGACATGAAGATGGATGGATGGATATTGACAATGCAGTATATACATTATTTATTTACATTCATTTCTTTTGATAATAAAGGAAAACTTAGACCCAAAAACATTGCAAAATGTAGAAAATAGAGAATGTTAAAAATATTTATCACCTCTTAAATCTTAAGAAATAAAATCTTTATCACCACTGAGATTATCTTCTGCCCCTAGCTTGTGTCCAAGCAGCACTTTGACAGCGAGTTAACCAAACTGGTCAAAAACAAAGGTAGAAGACAGACAGTTCTTAATCCTCTTTGAAGGTCAACTTTATGTCCATCTTTTCCATTACTCTTTTCCTTTACTTTGTGACACTACAATAAACAACATGTAAACACACTCTGCTTCAAACATTACGTCTGACTTACGCAGCACAAATATAGTAATCTAATCTAAGCACAAACAAATTCAACTTTAAAAAAGTCAAATATCACAATGACTAAACAATGTGGGTTTACTATTGAGTGCTAATCACATGTTATAGTTTTCAATAAAATTTTATAGTTTTTAAAAAAACTTAACCCTTGTGTGGTGTTCATATTTTTGTTACTCAGGTGTTTTTTGGTCTCGTGGACCCATTGCCTTTTGCAGATTTTAATTCACCCAATCAAAACATTTTATGTTAAAAACTTAAACAATACTTCTTTTAGCCAAGAAACAAGTGAAATAAACAGCAAATATACTTTATTTATTGTTCTTTAACCTGATTTCTTCACGTTTAGAATTTGAACCATGTGTGGTGTTCTCATTATTGTTACTTTGGCAGGGTTGGTGGGTCTGCTGGACCATTGCGTTTTGGCGCTTTTAATTCACACAATCACCCAATTTTATTCTAAAATGTAAAATGTTATGTTTATGTTTGTGTGGGAAGATAGAATTAAGGTAAAGAATCTACCATTTTCACACTTTAACATGCCCCGGGTCCAGTAGACCCGAACACCTTGTGTGTAATACAAATGTGTAGGGGGGTGTACGTGTGGGGTCATAAAAAATCTGTTCTGATACATGTTTTTCACAGGAAATGAGCCAAGCCCAGTTAATCTTAGCTTCAAATGATAAATGCTTGTTTAATTTTTCTTGTGATGAAAACTGAAAATGGGTCCCACAGACCCGAACACCATACAAGGGTTAAAGTATCTTGTCAGTAAAGAATTACAAATGTCTGCACTTTTAACGAGAGATATATGGCACCACCTGCCTGCCAATAATAAATCGAGCGCAGGATCAGGAATCGAGAGCACTAAAACAAAAACTGAGAGCTAAAGAGTGGGAATTGATAGTATATCGATATATTTTCCATTCACTGGAAATATGTCACAGGTGGGAGGCAATACTAGATGATCCCCGATCGAACCCGTTAGCGTTTACTCTGAGAAGTTCATCATAAAGACTGGAGGAGTAACAATTTATTGCAATTTATTGTACAGACATACAATAGTAATAGTTTTAGTAATCTTTGACCAAAAGCTCTGTAAGGGAAACATTTATTGTAAAAAGTGTAATGTTTAGGCTATACTAGGAGACAATCTTGACAAATGTAAATAAAATCATAAGATCAGAAGTCAGGGGGATTGCTCTCTACTTTTAAATGATGCCATTTCTATACCCACCCCATTCTTTATTGCTCCAGATTCAATATGATTAAAAATGGGTAAATGTATGTTTACTACCGCATAGGCTGTTATTATTATTTTTTACAAATAAGATAAGAGAAGTTTGTTTTAGAGTATTACACAGATTTTACCAGATGAAGCAATTTCTTACATGCTTTGCCATTGTAATTGTTTTTCTAAAAAAATAAAGTACTTGTTGAGTTCAAGCTTCATTGACAGAATATTTTCCCTCCTACTGATTTAAAAAAGGAGCATTTGTTATTAACTTGGTGATTCTGCTGGTTTGCTTTCTCTCTTTTCCTTACTTCTTTGTTTTGTATTTTTCATTTTATTTAATTGTTTTTGCTACTCTCCCTTGCTGTTTACCATTACTTGTCTTTTGATTGTCTAATCAAATTGTATTTGACTTTTTTTCTTTAGAGTAAAGAAGGATTAAAAACAAAGACTAGCGTGCACGATAAAAACAAAGATAAGCATGCACAACTTTACTGCTTTTCAACCTCCATATGTCAAAATCAGAGATTTTCCTTGTGGGGCACACAAGCTTTTAAACTTCAGCAGCGAAATGACAGTTTAAAAGTATTCTTTTTCTAATTTTTAATGTATATAAATAATGTATAAAAAAAGCAAAGGTTGGGAATTGAAAGAAAAAAAATTTGCTCTGGAAAAACTTGAGAAAAATGGTTAATCTTGCCTGATCTATAAGTACAATAAGTTTGATAAGTTTGTGTTTTCAAAACATGCTTTACATTTAATATTGTTTAAAAATCACAAGTTAATGTAAAATTACAGTAGTTTAAATACATAAAATGTTAACTTTTTTAAAGTTAATCATTAACCTATTATACTTTTTTCACTAGAAAAAAAAAACTAGAAATATATTCTCTGTAAGTGCCTAAACACAGTCGGGACTGTGTTCAGTGTTAAAACAGTGCTAAAAAAAAATAATAATTCACATAAATTCATATATTTGCTTTAACCATTATTCTTGATCTCAACCAAAATATTAAAATGTTTTTATTAATAATAATGTTATATTTTAAATCATTCATTGAACTTTAATTTCTCACACTTGATAATTTTACTTAAAAGTGTCTTAGTAAATGAAGAGTGACTAAAGGAGTTCAAACATTTATTATCATTGAGATTAATTAAACAAATAGCATCTGTTCATGATCAAATAAAATAACTTAAAATATATATTTATAAAAAAAATACAAAAATAAAACTATTAAATCAATTGCACTTTTAATTACAAATATGCTTGTAAACACAAATAAATCTAGATTTTTTCCCCCATATTTTTATATTTTGAGATACGGCAGAAAAAATGCATATTGCAAGTCAGTAAAAATGTAAGATATTAACAGTATATCTTATAATCTCAATTTAATACCTTTTCTTTGGTTTGCCCTCCATTGCTTTTGGTCATTGACCTCTAAAAATTGACTGTATATAACAGGCTTCGCGTAAACGCTCACAGATAGGGGTTCATCTAGTCATGCCTGCCACCTCTGACCTATTTCCAGTGAATGAAAAAGGAATCGAGAGCTCATTCAGGAAGTGAGGTAAATCAAAGAGAGCATGAGGACACTCCAGCATCACAGCAATGCTAATATTTGCTCTCTTTAACACTTTATATGCTCTCGATTCCCAGTCGTTAGCTCTCGGTTTTTGTTGTAGTGCAATCGATTCCTGATCCTGTGCTCAATTTATTATTGGCAGCTAGGTGGCGACATAGACATGAATACACGAGAGCTCTACAATGTGTGCTCTGCAAACTCACAATGACTGAATTCAAATGTCAAATTGTGTAGTTCTAGTTTCCCAGAAACAAATGAACAAATAGATATTAATCCTCATGAATACAGAAAACTCCTCGTCTGACATGAATACAAACTTTCTCCTTGTCTTGCTCTGCCAAATAGGAAGCCTACTACTGATGACATCCATATCAGTTGTTTTCAGTTAAGCCACTGCGCCAACAGATTTGGTTGAGGCATTACAAAACACAATAACCTATTTCTGTTGACAATGATGTGAGTGTGTACATTCTTGGAATTTTTTAACCCCTGCAGATATGAGAGAATCTTTCTATTCTTCCAGAACTCTTAATTGTCATTGGCCAAAACAACATCCCAATAATCTGCATTTACTGAGATCTCCCTAAGGATGGAGCGACCCTCAATGCTCACAAGGACCACAAATCCTAGAGGGCCATACAAGCTATTGATGGTTGATTAGACTCCTCTCTTAGTGTATGGTTTGTCACTGACAGATACTTGGAACACAAATCGAAAATCAAAATCCCAGTCGAGTCCTTGTAGAGTGGTTGGCAGATCTTCATTGGGAAAGGCTTACATGATGACATGGCTATTAGATGAAATCTTATGCAGTCTAAAGTTAGATGTTGCTAGTATCTGTTGTGCCTGATGCAAGCTTCAGATCTGAATGACTTCAGTCATACATCATCCACGTAGGAATGTCGTTCCACAAAGTGTCATGCACTACTTCCTTACTCTAGTTCTTCCTCTGCCCACATGCTGCTACAGATGGGGAGGGGCAGTTGCTGAAAAGACGGACCCTCATACAATACTCCACTATCTGTGCATCTAGGTTATGATCTTGGAACCAGAGAACCTTCAAGTAGTCTCTATGTTCTTTGAGAAGAAAACTGTGAAACATCTGCTCCATGTCTGCCATTACCGCATACGCGCCAAATGTTAAGTGCATAATCGCACCCAAAAGGCTGTTATTCAAGTTTAGGCCTAGCTGTTAGAGGGTTCTGGGAGAACTTGGTTTAGGGGTACGTTGTTATATTGAGTGCTACCGTCAAACACAATCTTAATTTTCCCAGGCTTTTGGGGATGGTAAAAACTGGGAAGGTACCAACATTCCTTATTGCTTTCAAGGGGGGCTCAATCTATGCATGCCTTTTCTTCAGCATTGTCGCCATGAATTCCTCATAATGATTTTTCATGTCTGGTTTATTTTTCAGAGTATTACAAAGTGAAAATAAGTGACTGACTGCTTGGTCCCTATTGTTGGGCAGTGGCATTCTGGGACAGTGAAAAGGTAGTGGTGCCACCCAACTGTTTTCTTAATTTTGACTGAACTCACTATCCAAGATGTCCATCTTCTTCTTCTGATAGTGCCAACTTCTTGTCTTCATTGTCTGTTTTGCATAGTTGATAAGTTTTGCTGATGAACCTTTTTTTATGTTTCGTTCACTGCACATGCACAAGGGGGGGGGTATACTGTTGGTATGATGTGGTTTCATTAAGGTGTAATAAAAAAACTGTTTTATTAATCGCCACAGTTGAGAGGATGGCTGCTGGTGGAAATGACAAAAATCTGCCGCCATATGATGCCTTGGCAGTTGCCTTGTTGCTAACGGTTAGGGCACAAAAGAGTGCCCTCTAAATATCCACGGAGGTTATAAATGCAGACACCGGTATGCAAACTCTCATTACAAAGTTGGATTCTGTGTTTTTAAAACGAAAAAGATCGCCAGTACAAATTTGATCGAATCACAAGAGAAAGTAGTATCTCAATGGTGGATTACATCGTCAATGTCACGAGCCTACTCGCTGTCTCTCTCTTATCTGGTAGTTTTCCACTACACCTGAGTTCGATTTGTAGCCACGCCCCCTGGCTCTCACGCTGAGTACAACTGCACCTGAAGCTAATCCTAATTAACTCTTCTCCCTATATAAGCGCCTGTTTTCAGACAGTCGGTGTCAGATCGTCTGCGAACCTACCGCACGCTGAGGCAAGCTTTTTGTGACTCCTGGCTCTGTTTGATACCTGCTCCCTGCCTGTCTGTTTCTCTGTTCCCGCTGCTTGTTGTTTGTCTTCCGGACCTGAATACCCGTTGATGACTCGGACCGTCTCGACCACGCTCAACTCTCCTGCCCTGAGAAACTGAACGACTGCCTGTATACCACTACGCTCTGATCGCCAGCCCCGGCTACCTGACCTGCCGCCAGTTCCTGACTACGCTCTGCTTTCCTGCCCCAGTTTATCGATCTGCTACCCGATCAAGACCTTGAGGGCTTCGTCTCCTGGCAGCGCCACGAGCCGCAGCCCGCTGGGCATTGAAGTCTGCTCTATTCCCCTTGTGCCCAATCACTAATAAAGAATCTCTGTTTAAACGTGATGCTCTTGGGTCCTCGTGTGTCTTGTGCCTGACAGTCAAGTTCTAACGTCATTACAACAGGCTACGTAAGTTTACAGCATGTTCAACTCTCTCGTTTACGGACATGACGTTATCCCCAAATACTCTTTTTAAATCCAGACTTCGTGTCATCACAATGAGGCGGCAGTGACAGAGAGTGAAGAGACATTTTCACCAGATACGCTGGCAAAAGAGGATCAAGATTCAATTCAACATTACCCCAACATGTTGCTCACGGCACAAAGCCTTTTGATAAATATGGGAGAAGAACAAAATGTGCAATTTGTCAAAGCATATTTCACTGGGCAAAGGTTTGTAAACATAAAAAAGAACGTGAGACTGATCAATGATTAGGAATTTAATGAGGATATCGAAGAATGTCATATCACACTGTTTACCAATCAATCTTTGTCTGATTCAAATATCTTCATGATAGAAGCTTTAGGATCAGCTGTGTTTGATACAACCTGTACAAGAACTGTGTGTGGAGTGTTTTATGGTGTTCAATTAATCCTTTAATCTTTTACACCTTCAACCTTTTTATTTATTATTCTCAGGTTAGGTTAAGTCGAATCTGCCCTAAATTCTAAGCTTTAATTGTTTAGAGCTTGGTCAGAATACTCCTTTGTGGTCAGTTCTCTCTCTTAAGCGTTTACATTTAAAAATCTTAAATATTTTTAAATAAAAAACTTGATAGTCAGTAATTATAATCAATTATATATTTTTTAATGAATCGCTTTTTAAATATACTACAAATCATAATAATCATCATAAAGTAAAATAGTACTCACCCAATGTGGATACAAGTTTGTTGATTTCTCAAAGCAAAAGTTTTTTCAGCCTCTGCTCTTCGTCGTCCATCATCAGGTGTCCTCAGGCTCTGGAGATGACCACCATCCTCTGGCACATCTGTCTGCTCAGTGCATGTCTTCATCTTTTATACCCGTTATGATGGGAATTGGATAACAAACAAAAGTACAAGACCTTTCAAATTTGGTAATGGAAAAATTGTTCACTCCACAAGGAAAGTTATCCTTCCAGCAAGAATGGTGCGCCACACAGGCTGTTCATTGATAATGGAGGTGAATTTAATAATGAAGAAACGAGGGATATGGCTGAAAAGTTTAACATTGAAGTAAAAGCAACTGCAGCATACAGTCCGTGGAGCAATGGTCTTTTAGAAAGGCATAATCAGACTCTGACTGAAATTCTGCTGAAGGTGAAGGACAACTGTGACTTTCTGGATTAGGTATTAATGGCCAAGAACAGTGTTTGGGCAAACCCCAAATTTGCCCTCAGTTCTAACGGATAAGCCTCCCGGTTTGGAAACAAAAACAGAAACCTGGATTGCTAAACAAATCACTACAGTACATGCTATGAGAAAAGCATTCACTGAAGCTGAGTGCACAGAAAACAGCTTCTTTGTAAACCGCTACGACCTGTCGATAACTGATATGAAACAGGAGACAAAGTGTTGTATTACAGGGATGATGTATTTATAGTGGACGATGATCTTTTCATGCCCCCAAAAAACTTGACACCTTAAAGAAAAACAATGTTTTTGAAGAGGTAAAAGATGAAGGACAGAAATGCATCTCAACAAGGTGGGTGTGCACAATTAAAGAAACTGCTGCAGCAGTTGAGCCGAAAGCTCACCAACTGTGGATCTGGGACGATCCTTGCTGCTTAAATAATCAGGACTTCAGTTTGAGAAACAAATAACATAGGTTTAATATTCTGATACAATGAAGATCATACAGCTGGGTGTTCTCTGCAACGTGCCAAGAGAAGACAGTTTCTGCATAGTGTTCACCAACATTTATACTTGAGCTCCTCCTTTCTCATCTGATCATCCTTCCTCAAGAAAGAGAGCGGTGAGGACCACGTTCGCAGTTCTGGGCAGTGTAGTCCATTCTTCCTGTTTCAGATACGTTATTTATGAGAAATGTGGCTCGAGAGGCCCCCACCCTGACCTTCAACAGAACTTTCAGATCCTCTCCTATCTATTCATATCAGGGACTTTCCAGCCCTGCTTCTAACGAGCTATTACCCACACATGGAACTACACAATGTTATAAGAATGTCCATGAAGATTAACATTGAGTTCTGCATGCAGGCTTTCATTAGAGAGACTTTATGATTGTCTTGATTCTCTATTATATCTAACTACTTCTGACTACTCTAATGCACACTTAAAAACACCTATTATTTGTAATACAATATAATTATCAT
This sequence comes from Danionella dracula, assembly GCA_900490495.1. Lineage (NCBI taxonomy): Eukaryota > Metazoa > Chordata > Actinopteri > Cypriniformes > Danionidae > Danionella > Danionella dracula. The sequence goes on from UELW01000012.1 coordinate 19,469,690, forward strand.
TACTGGCCTACTAATGCAAAAACCATGTAATCCCCACCCACTAAATCAAACATCCAATATACAATTATCATTTACTAGCATACTAACAAGAATCCCTTAAACCCCCACCCATCAAACCAATAATCCCATAATGAGTGGAGAAAGACTGAAAAGGAATGTTTCTTTTGATTAAGCTGTAAAGAAGTTATGTTAGCAGTTGATTATATGACAGAACATTAATAAGCATGGATTAAACAATAATAAAAATCCCACACGACGTGGAGCTCAGAGGCTCTAAAAATTATCATAGTAGTTATTTGTCAATAGAAATGGCAGTTAACTTCATGGATATTAAAGCAGCCTTTTTACAGTGTGCAAAGTTAACCAGAGAGATCTTTATTTGCCCACCAACAGAAGCACAGACTGAAGGACACATATAGAAGTTGAGGAAATGTGTTCATGGACTAATAGATGAGTCTTTGTTCTGGTACAGTAGGGTGAGAGACATGATGCAACGTCTTGACATCTTTCAAGTAGGAAAGGAAGAGTATGAAAGTTTCAGCTTCATTGGAATGAAAGTACAGAGGATGAAATACAAATAAGGCAATAAACCTAAATCAAAAATCTGCAACCTATTATAGTGGACTCTACAAGAGCCACACAATGTGAAGTATCTCTGACAGACAGTGAAGTAGACCTGCATAAATATAAAATTGGACAAATATTGTGGGTTGCAAGGCAAAGTAGACCTGACATAATGTGTGACATATTCATCTTGGCATCTAACATCTAAGAGGTCAACTTAAGGTTTCAGTATTTGGGAAAAAGGAGCTCCATTAAGTTAGTGGTAATTTATCAATGATTCATTCATATGTGATGGGTGAACACAGGATGGGCATTTCATCATGCTAATGGAAAATTATCACCAATAACCTGGCAGTCACAACGTATCAGGAGAGTTGTTTGAAGTACCTTAGCCGGGGAGACCTTGCCATTTGCAGATTATGTTAACGGTGCAGTTTTTCTGGCTATGCTTTATAAAGAGATTACCACAGGTCACTGTGAAACCATCAACTTGTCAATTGTCTGCATAACCGATAATTACTCTCTTCTTGAAGCTCTAACATCAACAAAGACTGTCACAGGAAAGAGACTGCGTCTGGAGATTAGCAGCATTAAATTGAGATTATAATTGCATTATATGAGATTAAGGAACATTATAGAAATGTTTCCATCTAAGGACTCAACTATTACGCGTTTTGCTCTGCTTTCGACAATTCCAGAACATGTTTTCATTGTATATGGGAATTCTTCTCCTTGTATGGTAAACATTTGTAAGAATGTGGGTCTTGCTATGGAGAGGTTGCATTGATAGCCCAGTATGACAAACATGCTTCTTCTTCTCTGGATGTCCTTCAAGGTAGACATTGACGAGGAAGATCTTTGAGCATGATTTGCCTGTTAAGCCTGTTCCACATATTCCTGTGCATACAGATTTTGTCACTGTAGAAACCGGTTCTTCTCTGTCCCCGCATTGATCTTCTGCTGGTGCAACAGGTCTTCTTTCGAACCACGAAGCGGGTCCATTATGAAGAGTAGACACATGATTGTTGCTATTGCACTCTTTGCAATGTATGGACATTTTGCAGTCTTTAGCAAAATGAGCTGAAGAAGCACAGCACCAATAGGAATAAAATTTTCTTATAGAAACCTCCTTCTCTCTGGTAATGACATTAACCTGAAGTGTGCTTTGACGTATTCACCAGTACGTCTGATGATTTGGCTGCAAGGGGAAGGTCAGCTGGCTTGGATGTAAAGGGAAGGTTGATTAGTGACTCGGAAGGTCTTGGCTATAACAGGAAGCTTGATTCACATTAAGTGAACAGAGAACAGTCAATGTTTGTGAATAACGTTGCACAAGTATACAAATAGTTAACAAACCTACTCTGCAGGTCAATGAGAAATCAGTATTCAGACAGACCATGAGATAAAAGGAATTAATATAGGCTTCAAGGCAAAGGATTTTGCCTCAATTAATATTTGTAATCGAGTTATCCGAGTAACTAGAGGAATCGTTTCAGCCCTGCTTGGGTATAATGGAAAGACCACCTGATAGGTGTAAGAAGAAGATTGATTGGCTTGGGTGTAACTGAAAGATCAACTGACAGGTCTAAGGGGAAGATTGACTTGCTGAGAGTTTTGCAACAAGTTAACATCCAGGTAGAAAGTTTTTTTTTTTTTTATCTCATCATTTCCTTTTCGTTGTGTTGTTGGTCTAGTACAGTAATAAGTGTAGCTATTAGTCCTTGACAGTGTTTTTATAAGACGTTTTATAAGTGTTTTATAGTGCTATAAGATGTTGTAGCTTACTTAAAGGAAAAGGTTAAAGCTTGCAGCCGTGCTGCGTGTGTTGAGCGACTATCTCCAGGCCGTTAGCAAGAGTGAATTAGACAGGTTTCGGTCTAAGGTGTGCTGGGACGAGCCAGTAATGATCGCTCAGCTGCTGCAGCCTACCCATAGTCAGGGGCCTATAAAGTAGTTCAGCCTCCTCACGTAAAGACATTCGACTCTACCTGTGCGACTCCATCGAGCAAAGCCACATAGTCAACGCCCAGTAAACTATATTCTTGTATCTATTTCTTTTTTATTCCTTTCCTTTGTTTTCCCTGCTACTTTCCTCACACATCTGCTAACATGTGCTTTCAGTACATTCCAGTCATCCTCTCAGCTGCACGTCGCTCCACCTGTCCTCTTGGAACACACTCCAACCCTTCAAACCTTCGCTCACTTCCTTTTGCTTCACCAGAACCATACTCTCTCTCTCTCTGTGGGACTTCGGAACTGGCAGTCTGCTGTCAAAAAGGCAGACTTTATCCCTGCTTTTGCTCTTCAGTCTTCACTGGACATCGTTGGTCTGACTGAGACATGGATCCATCCAGAGGACACCGCAACGCCTGAAGCCCTCTCCAATAACTTTCACCTCTTCCACACTTTCCATGAGGTGGGGGTGCTGGACTTCTCATCTCTTAGACCTTCAAATTCTCTACCTTCACATCTTTTGGTAAGATATGCTCATTTGAATATCATGCTGTCACTATCACTTCCCATTTTGTAATGCACATCCTCACTATATATCGCCCACCTGGAGAACAGCTCTATATAATTTTTGGAGAAGCTTGATGGTCTGCTCTCCTCTTTTCCCGAGGATGATGTCAGCCCACTCATTGTGTTTGAAGACTTCAATATACATCTTCATAAACCATATGCTACTGACTTCCACTCACTCATATCCTCCTTTGACATGACTCTTGTCCCCACCGCAGCCACACACAAATTAGGAAATCAGCTAGATCTCATTTACACATGCAGCTGCTCTCTTCATCAACTCACATTTACTCCTCTGCACACATTTGATCACTTATTCATCACATTCAAAATCACACTGCCTACCTGTTCACACTCCATGCCACCTCCTGTCTCCTTCCGAAATAACCTTAAGTCCTTTGATCCCTCTCTCTTTTCTTCAGCTGTATCTTCTTCTCTCTCATCACCTGAAAACTTTTTCTCTTTAAACATTCACGATGCAGCATTTCAGCACCACACTCGCTACATGTCTCGATTGACTATGCCCTCTCTCTTCCAGACCAGCCAGAACAACACCCCGGGAACAGAGGTCCACTCTCCCGGGAACAGAGGTTCACCCTCAGATTAGCAGAGCAGAAATGGAAGAAATCAAAGAGCATGGCAGACCTCGTAGCGTATCAAACTGCACTCTCAGCCTTCTCAAGCAAGGTACAAAATGCTAAGACAACATACTACCACGACAAGATTGAACATGCCAAGGACAGCCGAAAACTCTTCAGGAGTTTCAAATAACTCCTATGCCTACCCTAACCTCCCCCAGTGACCTCTCTCACTGCAGATGACTTCGCTGATCACTTCACAGACGAAACCCTCACCATCAGTTGATGGTTTGCACCACCTTTCAACCAAATTCATTCACAATCCTCAACACCTTGCATGTCCTCATTCACTCCACTCACAGTAGATCAGGTGTCCAAACTCCTTCACTCAGCGCATCCAACCACCTGCCCCCTCGATCCCATTCCCTCTCACCTTCTACAAACCATCTCATCTACCATCATAGTTACCCTCACTCACATCCTTAACTCCTCGATCACTACCAGCATTTCCCCTAACACCTTCAAGGTGGCCAGAGTCACACGGCTTCTCAAGAAACCTACGCTCAACACATCACTGGTGGACAATTATAGACCTATCTCTCTGCTGCCCTACATTGCCAAACTCATTGATCAAGATGAAGAACCATCATCTACAGCTCAACATGGCCAAGACAGAACTTCTGGTAATCCCGGCCAATCCCTCTGACCTCACCATCCAGTTGGAATCCTCTGCAATCACCTCTTCTTCTTCAGTAAGGCATCTTGGAGTGATTTTGGATGAACAGCTGTCCTTCAAAGAGCACAACACCAAGACAACTCAAGTGTGTATATATGCACTGCACAACATTCGAAAGATCATGTCCTTCTTAACTAAGCATGCAACTCAATCTCCAAATTAGCCCCTGTTTACCTGTTACAGTTTACCTGCGCTCAGAAAAGGAACAGCAACTCATGGTTCCATCCCACAAAGGCAATCTCTGGCTGGTGGAACAAACTCCCTGATCCAGTCAGGAAAGCAGCGACACTAATAACTTTCAAAAAGCAACTGAAAACTCTTCTCTGCCATGAACTCAGTCATGCTCTTTAGAAGAGGCAGATGCCTTCACTCTCCATGCCATCCTTGATATTTTCATGGGACCTCTCTGTATTCCTTCAAGGCTTGTAGGGAGCTTTCTTTCATTCAGTCTAGTTCAAAAATACGTCAAGCTGGACTCAAGTCGAGAACTTGCAGGCACTATACATTGATGTCAGGGATGTTGATGCAACATCCCTGGCTCTTTTTTGGACTGACTCTTAGGCCTTGGAAAAAGAAACTTTGCCATATCTTCAGGGCTGCAGGTTGGGCCACACCAAATAATTTGCTCTGAGCTGTGAAAGTTTGACAAAAAAGTTGTCTGGCATGCCAATAACCCTTCCCATGGATGTATTTCCCATGGGTTTGGACAAAAAAAATCTTCTCCATTAGGTGAACCTTATTGTAAAATTAAAGTTACCTTTAATATTTTTTAGCTGAATGGACACTCCATGTAATAATATGTGCCATGAAATACTCTGAGTGCCATGTAATAGCTGCTGGAAGTCAGATAACCTAAAGTGTTTTTCATACTGCCCAATGAAAAGTTAGACAATATTGTGGCCTCATGTATGGTAGTTCATTCGTGGGAGTCCACAACCATGTGCTGAAGTGACTTTAGAGGAATGGCTATAGATATATAGATAACCATATCCTTTTACCACAAGATTGTGAGTAAGTCACTAAATGGTCCCATGCTCCAAATAATCACAGGAAGAGAATTAAGATCTACTTCTTACATAGAGAGCAAAATTCAAATCTTCTGTGCAAGAGAGAGCGCATTTCTAATAACCATTTAAAGCTTTGTGAAGTTTGACTAGGTCAGCTTCAATCTATTTGCATTTTCGAGACATTCGACATTTGTTATACAAAACCGTTTATGTTCCACACACTTCTAAAATAACAAATGGTAGATAATAAAACTTTATTCTTTAAAGATAGCTTCAAACAAAAAAGGCATATTAGCTAAATAACAGTGCTTGGAGAGTTTCATGGAATGGGTGTCTGAGCAGCATGTCAAAAATCTAAAAAATGCAATCCAAAGCATTGGATCCAACTGTGTTAAACCATGCCACCACTAGATTCTAGAGCAATGGTGAAGAATTCTTTGCAGCACTTCATCCGGCAATCTGATGGACGGATTGGCATTTACCAAGTGAACAGTTTTTTTTGCATCATTGTGCCAAGTTTAAAGTTTGGCGGAGTAGGGATTAGTGTGTGGGATTGTTTGTCAGAAGCTGGACAAGGCCCTTAAGTCCCAGTGTAAGGAATTCAGGCTTTGCCATACCAAGATATCAACAACTCCATCCTCTGAACTTTGTGAGAAAGATTGGAGCTGCCCGCTTACTTTTGCAACATGACTGTGCACCAGGGTAAAAACAAGGTCCATAAAGAGATGAATGATAGAGTCTGGTATGGATGAATTTGACTGGCCTGCACAAAGTCCTCAACATGATAAAATGTTTTTTATTTTATTCGAGCATAGACTGAGAGTCGGGCCTTCTTGTCCATCTATGTGTTACCTCATTAATCCGCTTCTGGAGAAATAGTTTAAAAACACACTTCAGCCTTGTGGACAGACTTTCCAGAAGAATTGAAGCTGTTATAGCTAGAAACTGTTGACGATTGTCAAATTGACCCTTGTGAATAACGAATAGGGTGTCACTTATGTTTATATGTGAGTTAAGACAGGTGGACAAATTCAATATAGTGAATTGTGTGCATTATGAAATTGTTTGCTTTTCACATGGTTACTAATGCATTTAGGCTTTCTTCACTACTTACCACAAAAAAGTGTGACAATGGGTGAAATCACATACTGTAAAAAGGAATCACGCTTACCACAATCATGTTAGAGTATCAGTTGGACCTCATGCCTAACTGCAGACTTCACAACCTAAAAAACAAAAGAGAACCATTAAAACATAAACTCAAAACTAAATAGGCATTTGTCTATTTAAAAGTGTGGCACAAAAAAAATTACTTGATTTATTTGCTGATTGGTTAAAACATTATTACAAGTATTTATTCATCGTTTAACAATTTAATTTCTAGTTTAGGTGCCTATGCATCACTTTGTAAAGAAAATGTTTCAATGAAGACTCAATGAAGTATTCTGCTTTTAACCAGTTTAAGGGCAAGTTTACCTGAAATTAGAGGTTGTTTACCTGCTGGTGGGAAGGCTAGCACCATCTTCATCTGCTCTGAGGTCAGCGGGGGTCATTTAGAGGCTGTTTAGTGGACTATAGAGAAGGTAATGTGACCAGAATGGGAAGAAAGAGCAAAAATAACAAGCAGCAATTTCTCCAATTGAAGTGACTTGATGAAATAAACTTTACAAACATTTTTTTAAACAAAATGAAAATCCGTTTAAAAGATGAAGTGTAAAGTTATAGTCCAAAGCCAACTTCATACTAATAAGTTTGTATTTTGCTGTTGGATGGTTTTAGTGTTAGACAAATATTTGTTTTATGATAAATTGTTATGGTGTTTTGATAGATTTAACCAGTGATATATACAGACGACAATGTTAGTTTCTAGTAACAAATTTTTTAATGCAAAGAAACACATGCTTTAACTTTTTATTTTTGTATTTTGTTGTGTTCCACAGATATTGTCAGTCACATGCCATTAATTTCTAGATGGCGTAAGCAACATATAAATTCAGGAAGACTAAAATAGCCAAATAAGCACAATTTAGTTTCCTCAATAGACAAATCTGTAAAGGTCTTGCTCAGATGAGCAAGAGTTAGAAAGCAAACCAGACTTTAATGCATAGTTCACATTTGAAATTTGACAGCAAAAGTTTATATATGGAATTTCACAGAATTTAATATATAAATTAAATTATAGTTCAAATATACAGTAATAAACAAAAATTTACTCAAATAGCTTTTTTGTTTCAAAGTTTTATTCTATAATCAACTGAGACAAGAATTAAAGGGCTTACACAAGCTTACAAAGAGTTCAGCTCTCATTAAAAAATTATTAAACTGCCACCACCAGAATCACAATCAATTCCATCACCTTTAGAACATCAGAATACATTTGATTAGACTTGGAATAGATTTACAAAACATTTCTAGTTCAACTTTTGTCTACATTAGGATTTTTTTTTTCAGAACTGGTCAATGACACTTTTATATGTATAAGAAATGCATTAAAATAAGCTTTGACTGCAGCAAAAATGTAATACTCTGTCATAATTTTTAACCTTTTGCTACTATATAATAACAAAGGGTCCAAAGTGAAGAATAAAGGATTAAATGTGCTTAATGCATTACAAATGCTCAGTGAAGTGTACCGACGTAGCCTTTAAATGGAGAAATGTAATTAACTTCAAATTCAACTGGGGATTTCAGTTCAACTGGATTGGCGTTGGATTAAATGTCCAAAAGCTGTTGATTTAGACACTTATGGGAATGACTAAAGTAGATCACTTACTTGCAGAAACCACATACAGTATCAGCACAGAGCTCATTAAAGGGTTGAAATAGCACACAAAAAAACAGACAAAACTACATAGGCTTTTCTCTTCGCAACTGAAATTGTACAGAGTTTGAATTTTACATCATGCTCCTATAAGCCCTTTAACATTGAAAAATGTCCACTTAGAAAAAGACAAAAGGAAACCATTCAAATATTTTTAGTCTACTGTAGAGGTCAAATTTACAAGGGGAGCATTGAAGTTGATCAGTTAAAAAAAGGATCTACAAAATCTTGCCTAAATCCAAACATAATTTCCTTTGTCTAACTCCACGGCTAACTTTATGTATCCCCTTCCACTGATTCAAAATCCGTAACCATTTGGTGTTAATCCATGACAGTGTGTTTCTTGGGGATGTCCATGTAAGAACACAATCCATTCCACCAATATGACTTCATTGATGTTTTTGTTGTTTTTATTTATTTTATTTGGAAAAAAAAGAGGAAAGATTGTTCATAGAAAATCCATTACTTTGGAGGGTACATGAAGGACAGTAGCGATGGGTGGTTAGAATCGGGAATAGGGCTTCTCTCTGAAGACTCCTTTGCTTGTTCTTGCTGTTGCCGCTTTGTTGCGGTTGTTGGTCCATTCCTCTGGGCCTGTACAGGGGTAAAGGTCACAGGTCATGAAAGTTGGAGAAACAGTCCTTCAGGGCTTGTTAGATCGCTTTTATTATTAATGCTTAACGGAGCATGAAATAATCCCATCATGCACTTGCACTAGATCATGCACTAGATCTTACGTTCAAAAGTTTATTTAAATCGAGGGGGGAAAAACAACCACATTTAATGGGTAAACAACCACACTGTTTTACACAAACACTCTTTGCTTAACATTTTATATTTAATATCACAATATGCAGTTCCCTTGGATAATTAAGGCAGTTCATTTGGTTATAGGATTTGATGGAAGAAGTAAGCATTGATGTTTTGTGTTATTTTATGTAAAGGGTCACAAAGGGACACCAATTGACGCTTAAATATAACACAATTTTGTGGGTGAAGCTCCATCTGATGGGTAAATTTTTTTAACCTAAAAGTTTTAGAGCTTTTAGGATGCTCTAAGTTCTAGCCTGCCCAAAGAAAAACGGGGTTCTCAAGTTTCACTTCATGCTTTAACATGCTCACGCGGCACACTTTTGATTTCACATGCACAAAAAAGACTGATTACTGTACTGATTTAGTTTAAGAGCACAAATAGCACAGGGAGAAACGAGTAAAGAAAAAACACATACGGTCAATGACCATTTTATTATGTATCAAGATGATCTGCTGCAGTTCAAATCAAGCATCAAAATGGAGAAGAAGGGTGAATGAAGTGACTTTGAACATGGAAGGGTTGTTGCTTCCAGACAGGCTGCTCTGAGTATTTTATAAACTGATGATTTGCTGGTATTTTCACTCACAACCATCTCTAGGGTTTACAGAGAATGAATGTCCTCCACCAGCTCTCAATCCAATAGAGAACAGCTTTAGGATGTTATGGAATGGGAGATTTGCATCATGGATGTGCAGCCAACAAATCTGCAGCAACTGCGTAATGCTATCATGTCAATATGGTTAAAACTCTTAGGAATCTTTCCAGTGCCTTGTTGAATAAATGCCACAAATGATTAACGAGTTCTGAAGGCAAAAGGGTGCCCAACCCAATTGTAGCTAATGTTGTACCTAATGAAGTGGCTGGTGAGTCTACGTGCATGATGTCTCTGCAGTTGTCTGTGTGTTTCTAAAGAGATATATAAAGCAACAGCATCCCAAACTATCACGATTGGCAGCGAAATGCATGAACACAATGATTGACACTCCTGGTGCTAATCAAATGCAAGCTTGTCAAACTCACAAATGTTGACTCAATAAATTTTCTCACATTGCTATGTCATCTTAAACATTGTAAAGTGCCTTTGAGCTCTGGAAAAGTGCTATATAAACTGAATGCATCATCATTATTATTATCATTACACACATTTTTACAAGAAAGATTGTATGTTCTTGTGCCGTATAGCTAATGAAAGGTGTCCAAAAATGTCATGCTATTTGGCTTATGTGGTGTCCTCCCTCTGGAGGATTAACCTGCTGGATCGATATTTTTTTCATGTTTGTTTCCTTGGATTAACCCCCTCTGTGACAATTGTTTACAATATGTAAGACTGTTTGATTTCTTCAATCAATCTCTTCATAGAAGCTCCTGCATCATATAACTAATAAGGAACTTTTTTTTAGAAGACTAACCATGGCAAACCATCTGCTTATCATGGCCTCTCTCCTGATAAGACAAAGCAGGTCTAAATAGCCACTAAAGATCACCTAGTTTAACATGAACAGGCAGTGCGGATAAAATGCTTCACACCATGAAATGCAATAATGTGTCTTTCAATTGACTTAACATTTCAATCTTTGATCGAGCTGTTTGTCTCCTTGTGAGTATATATATATCAGGTAGATTTTAGCACGATGAAGAAAACCACCGCATTTGGTTTCTAATAATTGTATTGCTGGACTTTTTGTTTTAATCAGCATATAATTATTTAGATTTTATATGTGTACCATGTTTCCTTTAGTTAAAAAAAAAAGTCTGTATGTTTCTGTTTTTCTGTGCAAATTGTTGTTTAGTGCTTTTCTTTGACCTTAGTTCATGTTTCAATGAATAGTTTTTGCTCAAGTTTATTGTAGTACTTATCTGCATGCATTTAGGTTTTCTATTTTAAACTTGCGTGATCTTCTCAGATTCCAATCTCAATTTAAATTGACTTTTTTAAGTCTCACAAAACAATTTGCATATTCGAAACATGATAGTGTGACTTGTTCATCATACTGTTGTTTTATCAGATTTGTTACTTGAATAAAATAAGTTTTGCCATTAGAACCAACTTGACTTGAAACATGCTCCAAACTTCTTATCCTCCTCAGGTTTCACCATGACACCCTGCACATCAAGCTCTCACACTCAGCTTGAAGGAGACGATATGCAACTCCCTGAATTCAGAAGACAAATTGCCTGCATGTTTATAGGATTATTGCAAATCTAGTTTGATCTCCCCCTTAATTAGCCAATTTATCAACTGATGTAATTTAAGGGACATGAAACTTATTGCAATTTTACAAAAAAATACCTTAGACAAGGAATTTGTCTACAAGACTAAAATCCATGGAGAGCATCTGATCTTTTTATTTGTAGCTGCCAGCTCTAAGTTCTAACCATATCTAGGGTATTTTATAACTCGTGTTCTCTCCCATATTATTAATCTTTCATATTATCTAAATAACATCCCTAATGTAAGTCGCTTTAGAGAAAAGCATCTGCCAAATGCATAAATATAAATGTAAGTGATGTCAATTAGCAACTTTAAGAACAGTGAACAGTAAAATTGCTCACAAAGGAAAGACAACATCGACTAATCAAATTGTTGCTTTCTAGATAAAAATCTTTAGATGCTGCACATATTATTGATGTTATTCTACAGATGTTTTTGAGTGAAACTTTTTTCCGGTGAAATGTAACTATTCAGTTAGTACGGTTCAGTGGTGTTTACCCCAAGCCATTAAAGTGCAATCTTCTAGAAAGCTTTGACACTGAGTGATTTGTTCCGAAGCCTTGAACAATCAAAAGCACCTTCAGTTTTTAACACAATGGTACCAATCTTAAAAGAAACAAAAGCCAGAAGAGAGAGCTGTCATCTGTCTTCCCCTGAAAATTCCAACAAATGAAAAATGATGATCATAGGGAAGCAGCCATGATTTGTCCTTCAACTCTTCAGAACAAACATTCTTTAACTGCAACCTAGGTGGATTTTCTCTTGAAAGGTTTTAAGTGGAGAGGTTAAAGCCATAATTAGTTCATCGACATCAGCTTTTTTCTGATCTTGCTTTATTCAGCTCTTTTTAAGAACAGACAGAGACAAAAGCATTAGTTCTGAAATCAATGTTTTGAAGTGGGGAGGCAAAGCTAATGATGATTCCTTAGAGATTTGTCAGTCATGGATATTGTTATTTCAGAAAGCATAGATCAACATCAGCTGGAAAACACAAAGCTAAGGTTTGAACTTATAGGGATCTAAGTGCACATTCTCATCAAGACTGGAAGTTGTGCTGGTTTCGTGTGACTTAAATGAAACTTAACATAAAACAATCTGCATCAGATCTTAAATCCGCAAAGAGAAAGTGGAGCGGATCTATCTGGTGCTGTGGTGTGAATAGTATGCTATAGCAGTGCAATAAAAGCGAAATCTCAATCTGCTCCAACATTAAGAGCTTCCTAGAGTAGTCACATGAAGAACACTCTGATACAAACAGTGGCAACTGAGTTCTATTATATGCATATTTCCCAATACTTTGTGTAAACATGACATAAGGGTTGGTTTGGTACAAATGAACTAGTACTTGTAAAGCAATTATCTGGATGCTCGTCTACAGGAAAAATGTTAATCTAGATTATTTTGCTAATAATTGAACGTACAATTATTTATTACAATTTTAGTAATTAGTAATTATATTAATTTAACAAATACTGCATTAGATTTCTTTAAATGTTTTATTCAGTAGCCATTTTCAGATGTTTTAAAAGATACTGATCTAACTTAATAACCACATTGTTACTTTATTAGCAAATAAATAAAAACATCATAACGAGAGCATTGAATGTTGTTTCCATCAAACATGGACATTATTTTTCTTCCGTTGGGTTGACATTTGTTTTTCACTCTGCAAACCATTCGTTGCACTTGTGTTTTGACACTCTTCTATGCTACTCTAGGGCTCTGCCTCTTTCACTGTCAGACCCATAACATGTTACCATTAACAGCTAGTGCTAGCCTGTAATTTGTGTGTTTATTAATTTAAATTTACATTTATTTTACATTTACATTTATTTTGTCCAAAGCGACTTACAGTAGGGGAAATCACCGATGCCACTTGTGGGATTGCTGGGGCTTTATCCCAGCAAAGATTGTGCTCTACCACTGAGCTACACCCCTCCCTAATTAGCTCCTGAGTGACGGTGTATAGTGAAATTTGATTTATAGGCTCTTTTAAACTAGAGCAACTCTTCAAAAACAGCTCAGATTTCAGACTAGTGGCATGAGCAGCCCCTGCTGAAGCATCAAGCTTGTAGTATAACAACAACAGCAACAACAAAAACAACACTTTTTATTTGAGGTGCATTTCTGGACACTCATGGTCACCTTACAAAAATGTAAAACAATTACAGTACATTAAAAGTAAGCATACAACATATTGCAAGTAGTCACAGCAACATCACAGCTTGTGTAAATAAAAATGTGGCAGCACTTTATTATAACTACACACTAAAAATAATTTATAAAGCATTAACAAATAGTTAATAAGTAATTTATAAAGCATTGTTTCTAAGCTATTACACATTTGTATGCTGTTTATAAATATAAGGTTAAAGGCTTTATTCCTCGTTTATGAATGTATACATAATATAAATAATAACATTAATGTTTAAAACAAATATTCTGTAATATTGGTCCTGTGTATTGTGTTGTGTTGTGCTGTTTTGCAGTGAGTTGGGGAGCATGTTCCACAGTACAAGGGCAAATTTTAAGAAAGCCCTGGTAACAAAATCATAGAAATGAGAAACTGGTTCTGAATGATATGTACCCCACTGTTTTTGCTGTATCTGTATAATATATGAAAGGCCCATGAGACAAACCTAAAAGCCTCCTTTTACATCTCAATCTCGCCTGGCCTAATCTCTCTAAGAGCCATAACTTTTTCTCTTAGAGAGCCAATCATGTACGCCTTAAATCTATAAAACTCCCAGTGGCTTTGACTGAGGCTCTCTGATTCGTATTGTAAGAAACTGAATTATGCCTTTCAGTGATCTGCTTGAGAAGGCCTGGCTATTTGCTTTGAACGCAGGAACCAACAGAGACGGCCACCTTTTTAGATGCATATTATGCAGAGGGCACAGATTGAGCTGAGATGCCGCTCACATGATTATGTAAACTAAGTAAACGAGCTGTTCTTCTGTAACAGAACCGAGAGTGATCTCACAGCTTGATTCAAACATTAAAACATACAATATGTGAAGCCACGAGACTGGGTCTTGGAGCCGAGTAATCAACTCCTCACTGTGTATTGAATCTACATATGAGCTGATTTAATTAACCAAACCCTCTATTGTTTTGCTTCTCACCATTCTTTCAGTGAACCAATCAAACACACAAGCCACTTTTAAATTAAAGGGTTTTCACAGAAGGACAGCCTTTCAAAGTCAAGGAACCAATCAGTGTAATGATGTAATTCGATATTGATATCGTGGGTATTTGAAGGGACTTGTCCCGAAGCTCGAGGAGTTTCTGCAATCAGAGCTCCCGCACCAGGTCATGTGGTGCGCAGCCTCTCTCTCGATGATCAGGTAAATAATGATTAAGTTTTCTCCTTGTTATTTGGTCTGTCAGAATGCATTTGGTTGGAACTTTAAACTGTACTGAACTGAATGTATTTGATGATTGCATTTTAACTAGAAGTGGCTTTGTTTATGATTTACCTGATTAATAAATTGACATAATCGTTTCTTTTGAAGTTTGTCTGGAAATCATTATTTTTCATTACTTCTGATGTATTGTTTCTGTTACCTGGAGTGACATCGCACAGATGGTGGTATTGTTCATTGTTTGTATCCGGATGCAGTTACCTGGAGCTAAAAGTTCAGATTAGTGAAGAAGACTTTTGTTATATTCAGATGTTCTGATCAGTAAGAGCGTGTCTGATCAATGCATTCTCTGTATGATAATTGTATGTTATACTGCAACTCTTAAGTTTTCATAATTCCTATTTGGCTCTTGCCCGTTGGGAACTCAACTCCGGAATGAGAAGTCCCAAGAAGCGACTGCATATTTGTGAATCCCTTGAATGATTATAATACACTTCTGAGACGGTTTTTGAGCGTTGAAGGCTTATGAAAAATTGAGACCTTTGGAAAGCGACAGTATCAGAACCTTAAGATATGAACAAATAATGATAAGAGGCACATTTTAAGAATCATTATGACCTCCTAAAGTAATATAATTTACCGAAGAATCTAATATAACGAGAGAAGGAGAAAATAACATGACCATAACTTATTAATTTTAATGGAGTCAGATTTAAAGGTTTTATTGGTTTTATCCAAATTTTAAACATCATTACGCAGTTAGCGCATTCGTGCATATTTATTTGTTCTCGCCCTGTTTATCCAGCAGAGAGCAGCAGCACGAAAAACCACCTTCCCTCCACCTTTGATTCCGTCTTTGGGCAAAGAAATGGCGCCTTACAGTATTCCTGGTCACTATTCTCTGGGAGGAGATTGGTCTGAAGAAGTGTTCAAAGGCCGAGAATAGCCAGAGCTTAAGGCCTTTTGTCTCTGAATTTGCCCATGAGAGTAATGCAGTAATCTTGGAGTTAAACTTTAATGCCTGTCTTTTAGAATGATCAATTCCAAATTAAATATAGACAATAACTCTTTACTCTTGCTTCATATTTCATAAGTTGTATGCTGATTTAATCTAATGTTTACTTGTTTACTATACGTCATTACATCAATGGTAATAAATGTTTGAACTCTTTTCAGTCATTATTCCAACTAAAACATTTTTTAAGGGATAATAGGAATAGTGAAATCAATTGTAAGTAAAACTAAAGGTCATTGAGTGGGTTGAAACATAATATTAACTTTAATAATTAACAGTCTTATTTCTTTAGTTTAGACCAAGTACAATGATAAAGATAAAAAAATTTCAACAATTATGGAGTCAGATATATACGAATTTATGTGAATTATTAAAAATCCTTTAACATTGTTTCAAGATAGAACACAATTTAATCATATTATCCAACCTTATTTTGAGTAGATTGAATGCAATTTTCAATCTATTGGTCTTTTTGGATTTTTCATTTAAAATTAAATTATATTATGCAGTCAATACGTACACAATTTAATCTAGTTGGATCAACTTAATAAAACTATGGCCCATTTACTCAAAACTGAATTGTTATCTTATTTTAGGCAGATTGAGCCAATACGATCAATACGATCAAATCATTTTCATTTGAATTATCCTTTGCAATTAACTTGTACAAAATTTACTTTTGTTGGATCACCATATTATAATTATGACACACTATTTCCACACAATTGAAAGGCAGGTGCCACTCGTTCTTCTAATGAGCCTCTGACCACCCCCCATCTCAATTGATGTGTCATGTGGAGATCCTCTATTCTGAGCATGCACAATTCAAGTAATTTACTCAATTCAGTTCTTATTAGTTGTTTTAACATAAATCAATAAAGGAATTGTAAGTACTCTTTGATTTAGTTCAGACTGATTTAAAATAATAATATAGGTACAATAAGCTGATTTAATTTGTTTCAAAATATTTTATTTAATCAAAGACTCAGATCTCATTTTTTGAGTCTAATATTTTAACCTGCTTCAAGAGATCTTTAGTTTAAGAGTGCAGAAAGTTTGAGGCACGCGACTTTATTAGGTCACTTAAACAGGTAGAGAGAGGAGTAGAAGGGAAATTTCTGGTGGATGGCTTGGTGGAATGGTAAAGCTGCATATCATTCGCATAACAATGGATGCTACCTCTGTGCTTTCTAAAAATCTCACCTAGGCAAAGAATGTAAATAATAAGAAACTAAGAACCGTGTGGGATTGATGTACCTGATGAAACCAAAGATTGTTTGGGTGTGAAGTTCTTTAACTGGGAAAACTCTATGCGGTATTGGTGATATTATTTTTAAACCAAACTAAAGCTAAACCTGTGATGCCAATCGACTGATGCCTCATTAGAAGTATGTGCTGAGCAACAAAGTTCAGTGCAGCAGTGAGATATAAAAGAACAAGGATGGTAAATTGGCCAGCGTCAGCAGCAGCCTAACATGGTTCAGTCCTAACAAGATTCAGTTTCCAGACATAAAAACACTGTTGCCCACTCCTCAGTAAGAAAAGTTGCTATTGGCTGGCCCAAAAGTCGCTAAAATTTGGTACATGACGTCATTGTCTAATTTGAATAAATAGCACATTCCTTGCTATTAGCAATATAAATATTCCTTGGTATTTATCAATGCCAACATAAAAGTGTTGCAGGTACACATGTTTCATATCATTAAATTAACACATATGGCGTCAAAAAAAAAAAACATGTCATGCTAAATAAAATTAAATAATAATAAAAACATTGAGAACGAATGAAGTAATTAACCTGAAAGGTAAGCTTCGTAATTTTAAACTAATCACATCTTAAGATCAATTTAGATTTCATGGTTTGTGTGAAGAAATTAATATCAAAAAAAATATTTTTATATTTTGGTTGAAATGTATGGGTTGTATTATATATGATGTTGATGGATGTAGTGTGAGGGACAGGCATAGGCTACAATTCTTGTGCAAATATGTCATGGTAATCATTGTTTTTGTAATAAAGACCCACAATCTCGAAACTGTTTATATGTCATGTTTAAATGTGAAACATATGAAATGGAAAGAAAACTAATTATGAAAGAGATTAGGGAAACAAGAATAGCCTATGAAAAATAATCCTAAAGGAAACAAAAATGTATAAGGAAATTCTTTTATTTCTTAAAAACACTAAGAACAATTTTAGAATATAAATTAATATTAATAGTAATAATGAATAGGAAACATTATTTTTCCCTCCTTCATACATAGTTTACTACTTTCTAGTTGGTGGTGGTGGTAATGCACCATTAGGAAGGCGTGGACAGGGGTGGGGTGGAGCGGGGCGGCAAAAGGCAATAGATTTGTTGCAAGGATTGAAAAAAGTCGTTGGACGGTCTAAAAACTCACTAAATCTAGCAACAAAGTTGCTAAGTTGGCAACACTGTTTCTAAAACACTGCTCCTCTGTCCCGAAGAGATGGTCTTTCCCAGAAACAGCAACAACGGTTCAATCTAGGTCAATTACTTCTTCTCCAGTCAAAACACAGATCCAATTAACTTCCAGTTAGCTCCTGGCTTTGTTAATGTATATTAAAATGCTGAATTTCTCTATTCGAATATCCATTATTAACGATAACATTAGTGACTGTTTACCATTCAAAACAGAAAGTTCAGGATCTGTCACCAATGGACTACATCCTGTATGGGCCACAGTCAATTTACACTCTTTATTAAACTAAAATAATAAAATTGACGTTCATAAAAAAAAGTTTTTGGTCGTGGAGTAGAAAAACACAATATTTATGTTTTAAACCTTTCATTTGTGCCTCCACATATCTCGAGCACACTCTGCATAGCACTTTTTTGGGCATTTACAATAACTATTCCAAATAAATGATATATTGCTCAGCAATTTCGGACATGTAGATTTGTGTTTTAGGTTTGATTGTTGCCTACACCTTTCACTTTCATTATTCCAGAGTTCCCTTTGTGCTCTTAATTGCTTGACCCCTGTTTATTTTGAAACTGCAGCATTTAAATTCCTACATGTTAAATTGTTTATACATTTTTACTGAATATCATGAATTAGAAATGTACATTCTTTACAATAGTCTCAGTACACACACATAGGCTAATAATCAACCTCTTGCTAAATATAATGGCATTCCTTATCTGCTTACGCTGTTTGCTAGTGCAACATCAGCAGTTTCAGAGCATTGCTGTTATGTTATCTCCCTGCCATATTAACTCTTCTGTTCTCACCATTTTCATAACCAAACATGACATATTTGCCTTTCACAGAATATGTATCTGGCTCCTAGATTCCTTGTATATGTCAGCTCATGTGATTGCTTCCCTCTTCTATAGATACTACTCACAATGCACTATTGTATTGGTTTTTACACAGTACGAATGTTTAGATTTTAAGTTAAAGTAAAAACTGCAAGAATTGTGAAATTGACTCAGGTGGAAAAAGTATGGTAAACAGATAAAAAAACAAGCTAACTAACATTACTCTGCACTTGTAGTTAAATATTATTAGTATAAAGCAGTGTTTCTCAATTATTATCTGACGTGCCTCCCCCTAGGAAGAAAAAAACATCTTGCGCCCCCTCCCCCCATGCTGTCCTCTGCCAACATTTTTAGACTCAGAAAGCACACCAGTCTCTCCTCATCTCCCACCGCAGACACAGTGAAGCCAAGTGCTACATACACGTCATATTTCCTTGTCTTAGCTTTCGGGAGACTTTTTTTTGTCTCTTTATCTCCTTCTCTCTCCGCCTTTCTTCTACACTTCGTGTCTACACTTCATACTCTTAGTAGGGAACTATTTGAGAAACACTGGTATAAAGTGATACACTTACCATATGAGTTGTATGTGTCTCCACTGTTGCCATATTCATAGTAATCATCTGAGCTGTGTAAATAATGGAGAGACCAGCAATTAGTGAAACACATAGAAAAAATACATTTCTTTATTCATAAAATTGCTTTGTTTTTTAATTGATTATTCAGCTCTCTTTCTTGACATAATTTGTTGCTGTCTAAAGTGCATAATGGCCAAATGTCCTTTAGATTGTCTTCTAAAATAGGTTTCTCTCTGAGCTTGATGTTTCCTTCTATTATGTGATCATGTGAGTTGAGGATTATCATGTACTTGAGGCTTGCAATGTGAGAAAAAGCTGGTTTGGACTTTTTTAAAATACCAAAGACAGTCCCATAGCAAAGCCCTAGAGCTCACAACGCAATCCATTGAAGATCACAATGTGGATCTCCAATAATTTGTTAAGCATTTGAATGTGTCCTTCGGATACAATTTGTCAGGCTTGCTCCAAAATCAAAAGTTGCTCTCTGGTAAGATTTTTTTTTAAGTTAATACAGCTCAGTTATCTAGCAGATCCACTGAGTTTAACAGAATCCAGGCCCTAAATCACAGTATAATGGACAGGGGTAAATGAAGAGTAAAGGTAAGAATGTAGACTGTATAAAATAGTATTGGTCCTAAACTTACTAAACTAACAACCATTTATTTCATTCATGAATTTATAGGCCCATCCTTAAAAAATTAAAATGAACCCTTTTACTCATTTCAATCGCCTTTCATAGCTACTCTATAATTCATAAATAATGCTATTTCTTTCCACATTGACAAGAGATCCAATTCACACAGATCAGTTTGAAGGTTTTTTTCCCATCATTTTCGGAACAGCTGAAAATATTAATGCACAAAAACCTATCAATCATAACTGCAGACATTTCTCAACATCTAGAAGAAGCAGAGGAAAAGAAAGTTTAAAATCACATATATGCTGAAATTACCTATTTCCAGCATGCGTGAAGGTGAAATTGAAGAGACCTGAAGCTTTTGTGTTCAGTAATGCATCAGTCAACTTTCCAAGCGGCTGTTTCGCACATATAAAGGAACCTCTGAACACCTTGGTCTGTCTTCAAACCTAGTTAGACACCTTTAATTTCTTCCCTGACACATCGTCAATATTCCTTCTGGCCTTAATTCGGTTCTTTCGAGCTTGCTGTGGTTTGTTATGTTTCTCCATTATGCTATCAGCAGTCGAGGGAGAGCTTTAGCACAAACGATGATGCATTTAAAGTCCTAAACAGACAAATTCACTTTTAACACATATGAACACAGTACTGTCAAACAAAGCACACTATCCCAAAGGAATCATTCTCTCCTTGGAAGAGAATTAAACAGTGACCAAAGATACAGTATTTAACAAGAACTGTGTGTAAGTAAAAAGTCATTATTAAAAAAACCTACAGTATCTTAGCTTTAGAAACAAATATTTATCTGCTTCAGATTTTTCAGCACAGCTTGTAATTTATGTTTACATTGTATATAATCTATAAGGGGGTTTAAAAGACACAATAAAACTAGGGGGGGAAGCATGAAAGTACGGCATCTTTAAAATAGCTTAATAAAAATTTTATAGAACTTTTGAGCAACCATAGACAAAAATGAAACATTGTGATTTTTTTACAAGATTTAGAATTTTTCTTGCAAGCACAATTTAAAAACAATGTAGATTAAATTGGTGTAATTGACGTTAGGTACTATTATATTCCCAGTGTTTGGCAAGCAATCCTTATGTTTTTAATTTGTTTTAACTCCTCATCTTTACACAAGCCATTACACCTGAACTGAAAACACATTAACGAACTTGGTTAGTAGCAAATTAGATTTGTTCTACAAATAAACTTACATGAAATGTGGTTTTCTTAAACAATGAAACATATTTTTTTCAATAAAATCAAATACAACATTTAAATGTAATAAATGCAATTTATACAATTTAAGCACTCTTCTTTGTCTTATTCCTTCCTTCAACTCAACTGAAGGACAATAGAGAGATATACTCCAGCTTCGGTCCCTGGGTCTTTCTCTAGGCCTTTTCATAGTGGAACATAGAAACATCTTCAATTGTAGATTGACTCTCAACTTGTATAGTATGAAAAAAGAAATAAACAGTTCTACTGTGAACTCTTTCTTAGTAAAAGAGCATCTCATCCTAACCATAATTTCCTGGGGAAGATATTCACCTTACAAATATAACTCATTTCATCCTATTTTTCTTAGATCTAATCCTTTCCCCCTGACCCATAGTTCATTACCATAGGCAAGATTAGGGGTGTAGATTAAGAGGTAAAACAAGAATATCTAAAGTATTACTTCAGCTGAAGAATTAAACATAAGACATCTATCAGACCAATGTAGGACAAGTGAAAAGGCTTCTCTTTTTGATTCTTGTTCTATTTTTTTCGCAGCTGAGTATGTGGTTCAACAGATGGTGGGGTGAAATCTGAACAATGTTCTACATGTCCGCTGTGATGTTAATGTTTCCTGCTGCTGCTGCTGCTCTTGTCTCGTTAAATCAGTGATATGTGTGAGTGAGTCTCACTGGTCCAATTACAGTCAGATTCATCTATGATCATTATATATGACTCATTCTAGAAGAGTATTTTAAGGGGAGGTTCCCAAATAACAGACTTTGCTTTTATTGCAAAAATCTGTTTGTTTGTTTTATAGATTACTGTTAAACATTTTGTATATTCATTTTTCCCTGCTACACTTACTTTCCCCAATCACATAAGAAGGTTTAGAAAACCTATGTTAGGTGTTTACACTTCTCATATGACAAACAAAATAGTTTTGTTTGTTTGAAACTTAGATGAGTAAGTGTGAACAGATTTTGAGCAGCTAAAACACAAATATTGTCTATTTTCTGATGCGGTAATTGTATCTTTTGCATCCGGTCAACGAACTTGTTACATAAACCATAAAACTACACAAAACACTACAATAACAGTAAAGGGTTTTTTAAATCAAATGAACTAACCTCATTTTCACTCCAAATGGTTTGTTGCAAATGCTAGCCACAGATTAAAAGAGCGCAAAACAGTTTCAGGGATGACATTTTTCCAGAAAAAGATGAAAGTTAGAAGAAAAGTTTTTTTTAGTTTTGCTCATCTTGTTGTTGTCTTTTTTTATTTTTAGAACAACATTTAGGTCAAACAAATTGGGAGCATGCATGCAAAGCCTGTTTTAGGATTCAAAAATCAATTTAACTGTCCGGAATATGTTTCTGCATGTCTTTGTCCTCTATGAGTGCAACACAAAGCTCTGAATTTCTATTATCTTCTATCTGTATTCATAATGCCACCTTTCTATGCATAAAAAATGGCGTGAGTCCCATTTAATAGCTTCCTCACAGAAATTAAATTTTTTAAGATAAAAAAACATTTGCATAAAATATTGTTATTTATAAACTAAATCTCTGTCATAAAAGTAATCTAGAGGCAAAAACATATTTTAGTTATTTTCACAGAATATAAATTCAGGTGATGACAGATTTCTTGTCACTTGAGCAGAAATGTACTCAAGAAAAAGTCTACAGAGACATGTTGGTAGACTCTGAACTATTAAAATAGAGCTCCATCCATCCATCCATCTTCATGTCGGCTTTATTCCCTTTCGGGGTCGCCACAGCGGAATGAACCGCCAACTCACTGGCATATGTTTTACGCAGCGGATGCCCTTCCCTGCCGCAACCCATCGCTGGGAAATAAAATAGAGCTGAAAGTTATAAATATCAGTGTGTCTAAGAAAGTGGAACAAAAGACAGTCTGGGAAGAGAAGAAGGGGAATAACACAATGCTCAGAAATTTTCATGTTTCAAATCTTCTAAGATTTCAATTATTAAATGACATTATTTTTCAAGCATCAAAAACTCATGAGTTCATTTGTATCAAAGCGCCTTACAATGACCTCTGAGATTAAACCAAAGGCGACAGAATGTAGAAAAAAAGTCCAATAAAATCAATCAATCTTATGAAATGACATCTAATCAGGTGGAGCTATGATTGCTCTTTTCCCTCTGAATCTGAACCTTCAGAGCCTTGTCTCCTGAAGCAGAGCTAACCTTTGAAAAAAAGCCAGCTTACCAGTCTTCACTGACATTTCACAAAACAAACGGTTTGCCTATATGTGAACATGTGTTGTGCAGACCATATGGCACTCTGAAGGAGGGGAAGAGCAGTTTAAATGCGGTCAGACACTCTTGAACACCCCTGGGCACAATCCAGACCACCATACAGGAAGGCTGCACACCTGGGAAAATTTAAGTTAAATCCGGAATGACACGCATAGACAACACCTTTCATGTTCAATCCCCTTCATGTCAATGGCCTTTTTTCATAGTGTGAGCATGGCGTCAAGCTAGGGACATTAATTCGTAAAATTTCTTATTCTATGCCATTTAGCACCTTGTTATCTTGATGTGTTCAATACTAACTGTGTCATTTAACTTTATTGTACACAGCACAACTTGTATACTTTCATACTTTGTTTGAATTCATATGATTATATAATACACTGTAAGAATATAACATATTTTTCAAGTGAAAAACTATAGAAAGTGAATACATTTTTAGACCTATCTTCGGAATCACCTCTAAGAAATAGATTGTACAGAAAAAGTATTGAAACAGTCTTTTTAAGAGACTAATTTAAGAAAACCCATTTTTTCAACGGAGAGTAACTTGTGTTTTTCTTTTTTATTTCATCAATCTATACATTTTATGAACATGCAGTGTGACATTGGGATTAACACCTTTTGCCTATCATTAGACTTAACTTTGTGTTTCTGCTAGCTCTAAGTGCCGTTACACTAGTTCACTTTCATAAATTAATGATAACTCTTTAAACAAGTTCAAATGTGCAGTGCTTCATTATACAGCAGGCTCCTGTGTTCTTTGATTCATAAAATATTATCTTTGTGTTTCTACACTATGGTGACGTTCTTCATATTTTATCCTATACTTTCATCTTGACTCATGGAACCAAAGATATGTAAACCAGCTTTTCTCTTAATCATTTAAAAAGTGGCAGAGCAAAGATGTGTTAGACTTTATTAAAGTTGCACCAGCATTCATTTAAAAGTCTCACTGATTTTTAAATATATTTTAGTCATGAATAATGTTATTATAAGATGTTATATATCTTAATGATGCTCTGTCTGGATAATCAGATAGTAAATTTTGATATTTGATTCAATAGTAAAAAAAAAGAATTAAATAAATTACATACCTATTTATGAACAGAATCTCACATTTGTGTCTATTTTTTCATGTATTCATATATTGACACAAGTATGTTTCATATACAATGGGGAAAATAAGTATTTGACACATCACCATTTTTATCAGTAAGGGGGTTTCTAAGTGGGCTATTGACACAAAGGATACAGATGTATCCATCAAGCCAAATATTGAATTCATACAAATAAATCAGAACATTTAAGTATACAAGTTGAGTCATGATAAATAAAGTGAAATGGCACAGGGAATAAGCATTGAACACATTTTATTTAATGCTTTGCAGAATAGCCTTGGTGATTACAGCTTCTAGACGCCTCTTGTATGGAGAGACCAGTCGCCTGCATTGCTCAGTAGTGATTTTGGCCCATTGTTCCACACAAACAGTCTATAAATCTTGAAGGTTCCTTGGACCTTTTTATGAACTTGAGATTTAGATTTTCTATGGGATTTAGTTTAGGTGATTGACTGGGCCATTCAAGCAACTTGATTTTCTTTCTTTGAAACCTCTTCATTGTTTCCTTGGACTTGTGTTTGGGATCATTGTCTTGCTGAAATGTCCACCCTTTTTTAATTTTCAGCTTTCTGGTAGATGGCAGCAGATTTTTTAATGCAGAATTTCTCGGTATATTTCTTCATTCATCCTGCCTTCAACAATATGCAGTCTGCCAGTACCCCTTGCTGAAAAGCAGCCTGATTTAGTCTCCCAATAATCCACAGGCTTGTCCAAATGTTGTTTTGCAAACTTTAACCGAGCTTCAACATGCTTTTTGTTAAGCAATGGAATCTTGTGTGGTGAGCGTGCATGGATGTCATGGTGGTTCAGCGCATTGCTTATGGTTTTCTTTAAAACCCAAGTACCTGCTGATGCAATGTCTTCCTGAAGTTCTGCCCGAGTGTTTCTTGGCTCTTGGAGAACTCTCCTGATTATCCTTTGGACTCCTCGGACAGAGATTTTACGTGGAGCACCTGATCGGGGCCAGTTTATGGTGAATTGATGCTTTTTCCATTTCCGGATAATGGCCCCCACAGTGCTCACAGGAACATTCAGCATTCTGGAAATGCGCCTATAACCATTCCCATTAAAATGCTTTTCAACAATACGATCATAAATATCTTGAGAGAATTCTTTGTTTTTACCCATCATGAAGCCTTTTGTGTGTACACCCTGGGTAATTAGAAGCCTTTATAGGCCATCAATTAGGACTAAAGCAGATAATATCAATTAGTACTGATATGGGGCAGTTTTTCTCTCTCAATTCTGACAGAATTCAGGTGATCTCCTGGCTTTCTATGCCATTTAGCACCTTGGTATCTTCATGTGTTGAATACTTATTCCCTGTATACTTATTCCCTGTGCCATTTCACTTTATTTATCATGACTCAACCTGTATACTTCAATGTTATGATTTATTGTATGAATTCAATATTTGGCTTGATGGCTACATCTGGTGTAAATTTTGTGTCAATAGCCCACTTAGAAATCCCCTTACTAATAAAAATGCTTATGTGTCAAATACTAATTTCCCCGCTGTATGTAAGGTTTAAAGTTGCATATTGGTATTTGGAGTATGCATTTATTAACTCCTGTAGGTTTTATCTTTATATTTCATAACAGAAATCAAAGGTTCGGTTCAAAATTAATTACGCTATCAAAAACACATTTTATGTTGTATGACATTAATGTTCATTTTCATGATAAATTTGAGGGTTTGTGTACACAGCTACTGTTCATCCCCTATATGCTATCACAGTGTTTACTGATAGAGTGAGTCAAAGTCAGGCAAAGATTAGCATTCTATAGAGGAACTAATTGTACAGAAAAATGTACACTCAACATTAACAGAAATTAAGGATGGAGACACTCCACAAACTTACCATTACATATTCCATAAGTTTTGTTATGTTCATGTGTGCAGGCAATTCTACATTGTGTTAGTGCAAATGTATGTGCCATTTTTGTACTATGAAGCACATGCCCCAGCAAAAGAAGTCTAGAAGACAGTAAAGAAGACACCCATGATTTTTACAGGAATTTTGTTTTGTTACAGTATGCAGTGTGGAGTACGCATTTCAAACTTATTCAAGTTTTTTGTGAGGTGGCTAACCTAAACGACAAAGGCCATTTGGAAGATCTTTGGAGTAACCACAGACCCAGTCATGCAGAGCTAAATGTGTTCTTACAGAGCAAAAGAGAAGATAAAAGAGTGAATCATTAGTGTGACAGTCCACTTCTCCTTGATGAACTTTCAAAGCTGCTTTCTACATTAACCTGAACGATTTCCAATTCTGCCAAGCTCCTTAGCTTGCCCTGTGTGGACACATGCATGCATACACACACACACACACGCACACACACCCACACGCGCACACACACACACGCACGCACGCACGCACGCACGCACAGCCCACCCACACAGGTGAGTGAGCACACAAGGATACTGGCTTGTTCTGGAGGCGAACATTGACGCACATTATGAATAAATGGTACCGTTCAGATAACCCCATGTTCACACTCACAAAGGATGCACTTTACACTGACAGCAGAACAGACATCCTCGAACACACATAGCTTGTTTTTATAATGTTGTGAACTGCACAAATGAGTCAAAATGCACTTCTAACAACTTGAGTACTTCCAGATATAAATATAATCTTCAAATTTATCATTCCACTCTGTTTTAAATGTCTTGTGTTTCCTTCCATACGACTGTTTTCATGCTTCAACTGACTTGAATGATATCCAAGCAAATGGATTAAAAGTAAATATTTGTATTCCTAATCAAAAAACTGAGTGTGATTTGAAAGCCATTTTTTACCATGGAGTCCAAAACTCCACATGTATATGTTTCACAAACACAGAATAACTCTTACTTTTGTGCCTGATTGTTGTATGTGTTGTCATACGAGTCATATCCCTGGTCATCGTAAGTTGTTTCGTATTCATCATCATATTCCTGGAAGAAATAAAAGAAAAACATCCTGTCAATATATTTACTGTACTTTATGAAACAAATTATTTTATCCTATGCAGAATGAAAAACAAATAAAGTAATACCAAATAATTCAAGGAGCAAAATAAATAAACCAACAAAATATATTTAAATTTTATTTTAATGCATTTATTTCATATTCTGTATATTAGTTTTAGTAGGCTAATAGGGAGACCGCCCTGCGCTAATTGACTGTGCATGCTTCTCCGGAAACATTGTTTTTAAACATCACATAACACTGGAAAAATGCATTTGTTAACAAAAAACATATAAAAAACTGAAAATATCAGAAAATAATTAGTATTATTTTCTGTTTTAAAAATGTTCTAATTTTCTTTGAGAAAAAGGTAAATACATTTTAAATTAACACATGTTTTTCTTCATAATTAAGCACTATTAAGGTTGGTTTACAAAAAAATAAAAATAATTTTAACAAAGAATACTTTTTGCTGTAAATTCATTTGATGGTTTTTATATATATATATATATATATATATATATATATATATATATATATATATATATATATATATATATAGTGAAAGTTTACATTTTAATACACATTTGTAAGCAGTTCGTAAATATGACTTTAACTGCTTTATTTTATAAGTATATCTTTTTAATAAGCTTAAATGTCACACTTTATTGAGAATCAATACATTTACATTTTCTATAATGCCAATTTGAATGTTGTATGTCCTGGCTTAATACCTCAAAATTTAATCTCTCTAAATAAAGGAATGGGACCTCTTTTAAATCAGTCAAAATTTACAACAATAAAGAGAGAACAACAATAAAGTAGTTTCAAATGATCCACTCTGAATGTGACACATTAATTAACTCTGCATAAGGTTCTTTCATTTGTAAACGACTTTGAAGTAATGCTAAAAAATTAATCCACGATGAGCTTTAACTATTTGAAAGTCCAGGATCTACCACACATATTTATTCCTCTTTTTTCAGCAGTATAGTCAACTAATTATGTTTTATATTCTAATAATGTCAATGCATCAATGAACACTGATTGATATATTGCAACAAATGTAGAGTCCCTTTTTCGTTACGGTGAAATCGTTAGAAATCATTAGATTCTTTGCTCTTTACCAAATCAATGGAAGACAGTAAGCTTACTCATTGATTGAGTGAGGGAGCAAATAAAAAGAATTAAAGAACATCTAAATAGTAAACTCTTGCTTCCGTCCTTCAGAATATCAACGTTTTCTTAAAGAAAACCTATTGTATAAAGCATGTGTAGCATTGAGCAGCACCCTAGTGAACAGTCCAATCTACTCGAACAAGGAAATAGATTTTTGATCCTAACACAGTCGGAAAGCAAGCTTTTGCATTAATTTACCCAGCTGATATTAATACTTTATATATCAAGAGCAGAACACTTATAAACGTATGTGGTAAAACTGAAAAGCAGATCCTCATGTAAAACTGAAAAGCAGATCCTCACTTAAATGAAAGGTTGTGAAAGTGCTTTATTAAGTCGAGGGCTGATGTGAATTTGACACTGTAATTAACTTGGCATAATAGCCCTGTGAGTATTGATAATGAAATGCTGTGGGGGTTGTGTCTTAAATAGCTTTTGTGACATGTCACAGATTGCTGGATAACACAGATGGCTGTGTAGCCTGGTGTCTAATGTCACACTTTATGAGTACTAGTGAAGCACATGTATAAGTGTCTTCAAAAAGTATAAGTGTCTTTAGGATCAGGAAACAGGCAGACAAGGTTTTAAATATCTAGGTCAAAACAATGCTAGCTGCACTAGCCTGTTATAAATAATAAGACATACCACATGGAGTTAATAGACTTCTGTTACACTGAGAAATCTTGGTAACTAGATCTAGTAGTGTTGAATGTGTCTTACGGAAGAATTTGTTAGCATTTGTAGATGGGAAGGTGTAAATATTTGTTTAGCTTTAAAACATGCATTAAGAGGGAGAGCTGGAAGTTGTCCCTTGTTCACTGGCTCTTTGAACACAGAGGTTCAGGTATCACTGCAGGGGAGTGCTGCAGGGATGAACATGGTGAGGTGGCCTGGAGTAATTTATTCTTGGAGATGAGCTAATCCAGCAGCAGCCTGGATCTCCCCTGTAGAACCCCAGCTTCTTCAAACAGACCATGTAGTTAACCAGCCCACAAAATATACAGGCTCTTAATTCACTCAGCTCCCTCTGGGACATCCACAAAAATAGTTGACAATGTTGACTCCACAAGGCCAAACTCATACTCCCAAAAGCTCTCAGCGTAATTGTATGACCATTATTGACATTCTGTTGCTGGGATCTTTATGATTTGGGGTGAAGGAGATAAAGGAACCCAAGTGCAAGACATAAAAAAATATATTGTACAAAACTGAAAACAAGTCCAGAGCATCAAAATCATTCAATTAAAAATCATTAAATAAATTCATGATTTAAAATGGGACAAATCTTTACTAACTAAGCATTAACAGGTGACAAAGCTTAACAAAAGAAACAGGCCAATACAACATTTATTTATTTTTTGTTGTTGTTGTTATCTAATGAAGCCAATGTCTGGATGCACTCCTAGATTCCCTACCCAATTCAGACTTGATAAATCCTGCTTAACTTAAATACGAACCTGGAGAAACCTGGGACAGTGCATATCAATTTACTGTCCAATCAGACCACACCATCCACAGTTCATTTCAGATTCACATGCAGAGCAGTAGTTAAACACCATCTTCCTTCTTAAGCTCTTGTCAGAATTGTGTGCACTGGAGCTAGACTACACTTTTAAAACCAATGACTGTAGTAGCAATAGAGGATATTCTTCTCACAAAGTGAATTAGAAAGCATTACGCTATATGATCTTTATTGAACATTTTGTACCATTTACTGTTTTATTTTTGTGTTTTAATTTAAATCACAAAAGGCCTGTCAATGTTAGTTCTTCTCATTATTTAAAAGCTTTATATAATGTAATTCCCACGCACTGCTTAGTTGTTCCCTTTTAATAAAACCAGCTTCCAACCAAAAAAAAAATCGAATCAGGTCGGAGAGGAATCTGGGAAATGAATTGGAATAAAAGATTCAAGTACTGATCCCTATGGAAAAGCCTAAGCTCACTGATGTTTCCCAGGGATTTCACCAGGTCACCTCTACCGCCAGACACATTACAGACAAATTGCCTCTCAAATATTAGCTGAGAAGCCAAACATCCGGATTTATCCTTCATCTGAAAGGAAAAGGTAGAAATCTCACGAAAATGAAGGCTTTCAACACTCGATCCATTAAATAAAAACAACTTATCGTCACTCTGAGCTGAAAAAAGACAAGACTCGCTTTGCTATTTATAATGGAGACATATTTTATTGTGCCATCTGCATTGACAGTGATCTTTATCTGCAAAGCCATGAATAGATCATAAACTAAAAATCACTCAGTTTCTGAAAAGCTATATTCAGGTTTTTTGGTGGATTAGCACTGAGTAGCGTTGATAACAAATGTGTGAAATTATGAAAACAAAATGAAGGCTAACTCACAAGACAGGAAATTAGCTCTTTCTTGTGATGGGAAACTCATTCCCAGACTTATTTAAAGCCGCTAACAGTCACTTTGGCAGTTTGATCAGCTCAGGTTTGATCAAGTCTGTAAAAACAGTCGCACTGATACTCTGTTCGGTTGATTTCTCTCTAAGCTGAAACTGTCACAAGAAAACAGGAAGGATTTATGGCACTCTCTCTCATGATTGATAAAACCTTTTTAAAATTTATTTTCTCACACTGATCCACCATCAATTAAATCTCTTCAAACTGATACAAATTTCAACAGCTACTACTATGTAAATATTTTTTTGTTGGAGTGAGAGAAAATTATATCGAAACTTAATCATGCAACGTAAAACACTAAATGCAAACAAATTTATATATTGATCAAAAATGAATTCAATGGAAAACAACAACATCTGTCTTTATGGAGCCATAACCATTCTCAACTTCTACAAATGCAAGGGTCTATTTCGCAAATGATGACTTAGCTTGCTATTGAAATATAGGTTGCTGATATTTGTCTTAATTGGTTAAAACATTTTGGTGAATGAGCGATGAGAACCATCTCACTTAATCTAGAGTCTCTCGCATATTTATATATATATATATATATATATATATATATATATATATATATATATATCCATCCATTTTCATGTCGGGTTTCTTCCCTTTCGGGGTCGCCACAGCAGAATGAACTGCCAACTCCTCTGGCACATGTTTCATGTGGCAGATGCCCTTCCAGCCGCAACGCATCGCTGGGAAACATTTACACACACTCATTCACACTTTAACACTATGGACTTGTGGGGAAACCCGGAGAAAACCCACGCGATCACGGGGAGAACATGCAAACTCCACACAGAAATGCCAACCGACCCAGCCGAGGTTCGAACCAGCGACCTTCTTGCTGTGAGACAACCGTGCCACCCTATATATATATATATATATATATATATATATATATATATGGCTCCATAATCTTTCATTGTACTCTGGCTACACATACAGTTTCTTTTAAAAGTTTCCCCAAGCTCCTCAGTAGGTTAATAACATTTTCAGGTTGTTGCATCAGCAGCAGAGGCGTGAGAGGTCTGACTATGAGCAGGGGATGGCCTGCTTTTGCTGCAAGAGCTATTGACATTTAGGGCATAGGTTATCAGTAAGCTTAAAGTTAGAATGAGAGCAAAAGAGAAAGAGAGAGAGAGACAAGGGGGAGGAGTGTTCCGTTAAAGCTAAGTAAAGACCTGTAATCAAATTTCTTTACTCAGAGGCAGAAATAAAGGCTCACATTAGAGCTCTGAAGAGATGCAGACACAGTCAATCATATTTAGCCCGTCTACTCAGACATGTCTTTAACAACATTTCCTTTTGAACCAGTAGGTTTTTATTTGTAGTTGCAGTAGGAATTTTGCTTTCAAAATGGATTTAAAATAATTATGAATCCTTATGCTCAGTAACGCACCAGATTGGTTGGTTTTTCCTCTACATGTTGTAAACATTTTTTTTTATAAACAGTTAACTGTTTTGTTCCTTAGAGCAGATTATATGAATGGCCAGTACCATTGTCTGGTATTTTATTGTGTTAAATGATATTTCTGTTGTCCAACAATAAAAAAATATCGGGGGAAAGAATAGGACCCAGAAGTGAAGGTGATCTTACACATTGCACAGTCTTTAATAAGACAACCAAGGCGATCAATCAGAAAAGAAGCTAAACATAATGAGAACAGAAAGGGCTCCCACTGGGATACAGTACTTTAGAAGGAAGATCCAGAACTATCAGAAAAGTTTGAAATAATAAGAGTAGGCAAGCTAAATACTAGACAGGGCACACTAATATATATCCAACAGCCAGACTAGAATCGCATGGCAAACTACGTAACTCACACATAGCCGTAACTGAGAGTGCTTTAAATAGAAGCAGGAGGAGATGAGGAGCAGGTGAACCTATTCAGACTGGCTCAGTGCAAGGAGAGTGTAATTAGGAACACCTGAACCAAATGAAGAGGAGCTGAGAGAGAGAGAGAGAGACTAGCGTTACAGGGAGAGAAAAAAGGAAAACATTAACAGGGCAAAATGACAACCGTGACAAAAAGTTACCTATTGGCTAGTATGACAGGGTGCGTGAAGGAACAGGCAATGAAAACGGTTTAAATAAAAGAACAGAGGATTATTTATTAACAACAGTAAATACAAACACATCTGTAATGATGAGAATTGCCCAGACGGAAATGACTAAGGGCCTCACTCCCCCCTTCCAAATCCCCCACATAGTATCTTCTGATCTGTTTTAGAGATGCTTAAGTAGTTATGTCACCAAAGTTATGTGATAAACGTCTCTAGCAAATTTTTGTGGCATGGAATAAATGCTGCTTTGCGGATGTTCTTCCCCACAGTTTTTATATTTGTACATTTACTGTGCAACATCCTCTCCCCACTGTGTTGTTGTGCATAATAAATGAACAAGTCTGATATCCTCATAGCAGGCATCTGAACTCATATTCAATCTAAGCTACTTAACTCAAATGTCTTTGCCTCACTCGCTGCAAAATTTTTCAAATATTCATGTGAAAGAATTGCTTAAAATAATCACAGAATCTAAATCAATGACATGCTCTCTCGATCCTGTACCAACAAAATGACTGATAGAATTGCTACAAATAGCATTTTCAATTACCATTGAAAATGATAAACTTGTCTCTATCGTTAGGTTATGTTCCTAAACAGCTTAAAAATGCAGTAATTAAATCACTAATCAAGAAAACGCACTTGGATCCTACTGAGTTATCCAACTAAAGGTCAATCTCTAACTTTGTCAAAAATATTAGAGAAAGTTGTTATAGCACAGCTCAGCTCCTTCTTACAAAAGAGCAACTGTTATGAAGATTGATTGGGATCAAGGGGATATCTCTCTTCTAGTTCTGCTAGATCTCAATGCAACCTTCGAAACAATAGATCACAGGATTCTCCCCGAGAGACTAGCGAACGAAACAGGTATCTAGTGCCAGGCTCTAAGATGGTTTAACTCTTACCTCTCTGACTGGAGTCAATTTGTTCATGTAAATGGAGACTCATCAGACCCAATAGCAGTAGAGTATGGAGTTCCTCAAGGCTCTGTTCTGGGACCCATCCTATTCTCAATATACATGCTGCCCCTTGGCAAAATTATTAGAAGACATAGGCTTAGTTTCTATTGCTACACAGACAACACCCAGTTCTATATCTCAGCAAAACCTCATAACCTTTCAAAGGTAATTAAGATCTCAAAATGGTTCGCTGATATTAATGAATGGATGAATGAAAATTTCCTTATGGTAAATCCTAATAAAACAAAAATGTTACTTATTGGTTCTAAAAAACAATTACAGAATCTCTCAGTTTTAAGCAAGGAGCTGGGGGGGACACTGTTCATTACTCCACTACAGTTACAAAACTTGGGGTTATTATAGATAGTGAACTGACGTTTAAGAACCATATCTCTTATGTTATTAAGACTGCCTTCTTTTACCTCAGGAATATTGCTAAAGTGTGGAACATGCTGTCTATCGTAGATGCAGAAAAATTAGTGCATGCTTTCATGACCTCCAGAATGGATTATTGTAACGTTCTGTTAGCCGGCTGTTCAGCCGCCACGCTACAAAAATTACAGTTATTCCAGAACGCAGCAGCTAGAGTTCTCACAAAAACAAAGCAATATGACCACATTACACCGGTTTTGTGCTCTCTCCATTGGCTTCCTGCACAATATCGCATTAACTACAAGATAATGCTCCTTGCCTTTAAGGCGCTGAATGGCTCCTATCACAATATATTCCAGCTTGCTCTATTCGATCACAAGAAACAGGACTATTGATTATATCGAAGGTGGGAAGGGGGAAGAGCGTTCTCATATAGAGCACTGAAGCTCTGGAATAAACTCCCGGATATAATCCGGAGCTCTGCTACACTCATAAAGTTCAAAACTAAATTAAAAACATATCTGTTTAATCTAGCATTTAAATAATTGGCCCTTGGTATTTATCTAAACGGATATGGTGTCTGAGCACTATATACATACAAACTGTTGAAAAAAACCTATCCTCATCATTTATCTCTCATCCTGCAGCCGATGCTGATCACTTGTTTGTTGTCTGTGTTACAGTTTTCTAACCGTTGTTTCTTCATTTGTTAGTTTCTGTTGTTGTCTTTGTTTGTTTTTGTTTTTTTCAGGTCCTGTCTGGCGAACCGTTCGTCGATGGATATTAAGTTTGTATATTCTTTATGCTGGGGAGGTGACTAGCACCTGCCTCAGTCAGCGAGAGTTCCCTCACAGAGGGAACATCTATTTACTCCACCTGATCCTCACAAGGACTTTGTGAAGCTGCTTTGAAAGTAATTGCTAAAGAAGCTACACAAAAACTTGAATGATTGAATTAGGTTATTATTAATATTATAAGAGCAATAAAAGAGTGAAACAATACAGTTCAAGGTTTTCAACTTCTAGGAACTATTTTGATGACAAAGAAAATCGCCCTGCCCTAACATTACTGCCATGATGGTGTGTTGCTGTATGGATCTGCACATGCAGTTTGAAGTTTTGATGTTATATATGCCGAGGAGGAATCAGAAGTTTTGGGGCTCCGGCTAGCTGGATGCTAAGCTACTGATCTGTGGCCTATGAGATGAAGCTGTTTGCGGTAGTTAGCACTGGCTGGTCTGCATGTTTGCTGACGAGGTAAACATATTTTTTTTTTGTTTTGTGCTGAAGGAGATAGCTTGCATGATGGAGATGTAAGTCTTATATCCTGGAGAAAATATGGGTAGATGTGACCTTATGATCAGTCAATTTTCAGCCAAGATCCTGCCAAACCTATGTTAATCAGATGATTAACATCATTATGAACCAGAGAGTTGAAACTATAGCAGCGATGATGCAACAGCTGTTGTGCAGTGTCAGGGTTTTAGCCGTCAAGGCGCGAGTTGCGGCTGTCTGTGTTTTCCTATCCACTCCCTTCTGTCTCCGATCGCGCGTTCTCAGTCTCGCTGTGTTTTCCTTTGTGCCGGTTCCTGGTTGGCACTTTCCGTCTTCGGTTTTCCCGCCTGTCATGTGACTACCTCGCGCTTCCCTGATAGGCGTTTGTATCGTCTGTGTGTTTGTTTATGTCCTCTCTTCACCTCGTGGCTTGTTGCGTCAGTCTTTGCCTCGTGTCTAATTTTTCTTTAGTCCCTTCACCTGTCTTCCCGCGCACCCTCACTTATTAGTCTCCCTTTTTATACTCCTGTGTTTGTGCTGTTCTTCACGGGTGCATTAATTGTCTTTGTGTCCATTTACCTATGTAGTAGTCAATGTGATGTCTGGTTAGTTATTTTGTTCATTTGTTTCTGTTGTAGTGATCAGTGTTATTTATGTTATTAGCCAAGTTTTGCACCCTCGTGAGTCCTCCTGTTTTAGACATCTCTTTCCTTTGCTTTACTCTTTAATAAAAGAGCTTCTCATATCAAGCTGTCTCTGTGTATGAGATCAAACCTACAACGTACACTCCTGACCGTGACATGCAGCTTCTACTAGACTAATAAATTCTCACAATGGAGACCATGGCCTGTAACTTCAGATCATACCCAGAGAGTTTGCATGTCATAAACTCTCAGTCCTTCTGCTGCTTTGGCCAGATTTGCATAAACAAAACTGACTTATGGCTATTTGATCATCGGGCTGAAAGTAAAAAGCGGATACGTGAGTGGCATTATTTGATTAACAGAATTTCATGCTCTGTCTCTCTCTTGTTACATGATAAGCAATGTTTCTCTCGTTAAATATAACACTACGGTATGAACACAGGGCTAGTTTAGGAAGCAAAGACTATAATGTTCTTATGCCAATTACATCAGCTTGTGCAAAAAGTATATAAATAAATACAATGGTCTGCACATAGTATTGATAAATGCAACATAGTAGATTACAGTTTTTTGTAGGATGGGTACCAATTTACACACTGATAAAAATATTGCTCATTTTTTTTAAGTCCACATTATGAAGCATGAGCTTATCATATTTAAAAAAAGGTTTTTGTTCATGTTAGCATGCTAAAAACTAATTGAATAAAAATGTGAAAACAGTAGATCACTTTACCTAGACGTACCTAGATGTATGTAAACTCTAACTTCACTCTCACAGGCAACATGGATAATCTCAGCACTGTAGCTAACTCCTCAGTAAGAAAAGTCGCTATAGACTGTCCCAAACATTACTTAATTACATCATCACCTAATTTGCAAATTCAGGTATATGTGTTTCATGTCATTAAAGTTATAAAACAAACATGTAATGCTGAATAAAATGACATAATAATAATAAAAACCATGAGAACGAAATGACGTTGTGCTGTAGTGTGAAAATGAAAGGTAAGCTCAGAAATTAATATTCATAAAAGTATTTTTGTGGTGTGAAAAGGTTGGGTTACTTTGTATTATATGTAATGATGATGGTGATGATAATGATGGATGTTGTGTGAGGGAGGAAAAGATTTTCATGTGCAAATATGTAAACAAAACATTTTATAGTAATAATTTTTTGTAATAAAGACCCATAATCTCGAAACCCTGCGCAGAGAAAACTGCGCAAATTGCGATAATTGTGGAGTAGAGGAAACAACAGAATATGTAATAGTTAAACGTAAAACTTATGAAATGAAAACAAAAGAAAAGTTGAAAGAGAATAATAACAGAGCCTATAACAATTATCAAAATCCTAAAGGAAACAAAAACATACAAGGCAATCCTTTTATTTCCTAAATAGACTAAGAAATCATTTTAGAATATAAATTAATAATAATAGGAAAGGTTAATTTTCCCTCCTTCATATACAGTTCATACTACTTTCCATTTGGTGGCGGTAATGCACCATTAAGAAGACCTGCAAGCTGCCTTTAAACAGCATATGAAGAAGAAGAATCTTGCACCGGTCAGGGGTATTGAATGTTTTATAAAGTGAATGACATCGATGACAGTGGGGGTGAAGACAGTGAGTTACAGAAAGGCACAGCACAGACATTGCAGCCAATTTCCTCCACCCAAAGACCTCCTCAGCCAGAACGGAAAAAGTCACTAAAGATCACCAGGAACCGCTAAAAAAAGTTGCTAGATTTGTTGCTAGTTGCTATGATACGAGAAAAATCGCTAGACTGTTGCTAGCAACTAAGTTGCTAAGTTGGCAACACTGAATCTCATGCTACTTCCACGGTTTATCACTCTCCTTGCAAGTAAATGTCTGTTAACTATCTCTACTGTCTCATCTTGTGTTTAAACTCCAAGTTCAACCAAAGAATGACCCAACAGAAAGGTGTAAGATATAACCAACTAAATGGCTTGAAATAATTCACCCTTTGTAACAAATCTGTATATATTTTTTTTTAGAAAATGCAACATTTAGATATACCCGTGTTTTCCCTAGGCGGGTGCTTGCCAAGAAATGTCCATTAGCTAAACCAATTAGAAGCAAGTGTTTTGCGAAGCCCAGGTTCAGATTGGTCTTTCTGTCAATTGCATTATGTAATACAACAGGAAGTTTTTGGATGAGGGACCATGACCGATGGAGAGAATATTGCTTTTAATTCTGGAGCTTTTATAAACATAGAAAAAACAATCCGCATGCTGCACACGGAAGTGCAGTTAGTGCTGTTCTGGCAGCTTTCAAAATCACTATCAACTTAGAATATCTATCATGATAATTATCGACATGGAATAATCATATATTGAAATAAGATGGTTTTGCAGTAAAATGTATAAATCCATGCCACCCTGGTTGAGAGGAAACTGGAGTCATGTTATTTTCGGCTGATTGAAGCGCCCCAAACAAGGAGCATTGAAAGAAACCTGTAAATATGTGCGTCTCTTTCTCATTATGCTCATCTCATCATTTCATTCCACAACTAGAATGTTCAGTACACAACTAGACCAGGACTGTATCCATTCTGTGCTGTTAATTACAATTGAACAATGAATAAACTGGTAAAGTTTACTCATGTACAAACCTTCATCAAGATTATTTTTTTTTTTGATTGAGCATCCACAATATAACCCTACACTGCAGCCTTGCTGACAAATATTGCTGCTAAATAAGTTTCTTTTAAGTTGTTTACAATTTTTTATACATTTTCTGAAGGGTCGGTAACTCTGCCTGCCATAACATTGCAGCAACTTCACAGAGGAAAATTAATCAATTGCAACATTCACCTTCTTTCTGCTACTGTATGAAAACGTGAATCGCAATCTTAAAATATCAATTGTTTAATTTGTGAAAATTGATACAGAAAAGTACTCACTCACCCAAATTATATAAAAAGAATCAGCATAAAAAAGCCAGTTTATGTTAATGTCAGTTTAATCTTTAATTATTAGATTGAAGGCTACCTTTCGTTTTCTCTAGCTTGATATGCACCCTACTCTTCAGAATAAACATTGTATAGAAATTTGTCATTGGACAGATGTAGTTTAATAATGAATAATAATTTGAAAATTACATTAACTGAATTTTTCTTTATCAATAATTAGCAGTAAAAATAAACAAACAAATGTTTAACATAGTGAGACTATTTTATATATATTTGTCATTTTAAGCACATTTGGAAATCTGACCATCTGACCATACATCATGATTTGTCTCTCAGGACAATCTAAAACTCTCTCATCTCTCAGAAGATGACGATCATACGAGGATTTATTCGCCCAGATGCCAGGTTCATACCTGGTGTTTGTAGTGTCGTGGAAATGACCAGCAACAGCTGGAGAAAGCCTCCTTTCCTCTGACCCCAGTGCATTGGAATGATGCCACGTAAATAAACCTGTCAGAGGTGGTTAGATCCATACACTGCCAGGAACTCTGCCAACTAAGTACACTTCTATGCCCGCCATCTGTTTAAGATGCCCCCACCAGGCACAAGATGCAAAATCTACATTGTTATATATTTAATGTGCCCAAATTATTTTTTTGCTGATGTCAATGATGATACAAAGGTAAAGTTCACCAGGGTTGAGATGATAAGAAAGAATTTTATATTATGATCTATTCTAGATAAATCACAACCCATATCAGACACATCTGTCTTATCTAATAATTGGAATAATGTAGCATTATATTGTATTAAATAGCATTATCATAGTATTGATAAATGCAATGTTAATCTTTCAACCCTGCTTAAAAAAAATTCATCAGCAGGTTAACTGAGAGATATATAACTATAAAATACTGATGGAATCTGAGAGAAGACTTGTGAACTTGTAACATAAATTGATATTTTTCATCATTTTCGACTGTTATGTATTTCTCTCTTCCCAATAAGTTGCTTTAGATACAAGCATATGCCAAACATGTGGTGAAATTGTAAATGGTGTGGAAGAAATACATTTAGAAATATTAGTTCTACCATTGCTGATTGACAAAGTTATGTTGTTTCCAAGCTATTATTGTGTCGCTACATGACACCTATTTTCAAAGCAAGTTACATCATTCAGATGGTATTTTGTCTGTTGGGTAACTTGTTTTATTTTGAGTCAACCATTATCTTATACTGGAAAACTTTTTTCGTTGATTAGGTTTATTTATATTTAGGTGCCAAAATCATTCTATAAGATACAAACTAGTTAAATTTCAAGCTGAGATTTCACATAAATAAAAATGTAGAATAAAAATGTTGCAAAATGTCTGTGTTCTTGAAGTCTAAACATATATAGTTACGTTTATTACAATAATAAAAAAGTATATTGATCTCCCAATTGCATGCACTACAAAAAAAACAAAACAAAACAAAACAAAAAAAAAAAAAATATATATATATATATATATATATATATATATATATATATATATATATATATATGCATACATATATGAAAATGAGTTTCAAGGAGTGGGGAGTGGAGGGGGGGTTTTGTGCCCCAGTAGAGGTTTAGGCCTAGCAACGCCCCTGTGTAGGCCTATGTATTTCATTGAAAATTGTGTCTAGTACAAAAAAAATTCCAAAGGTTTAATTGGCCGCTCATTTCGGGTGACCGCTTGTTTCAGGTCAACCCGCGCATCACTGGTATATACCTCTTTGAAAAACACACATAACATAAGAGGATTTACTTTTAAACAGTATCTAAAAATTCTAAACATTGAAAAGTATCTGATTATTTTAATAAATACATAGCAGATTCTTTTTTTTTTTACTTTCACAAGTTCGCTTACATAGAATTAGCCCAGGAACGCAAAGCAAGATTTGATGAGAATAGGGTCAGCGTACTGGGCAAGCTGTCCATGGAAGGGCCATGGGGTAGAGATATGACCCATTCTATAAATGCATGTTCTGCAACCAGCATGACAGAAGGAGAAAAACATATTCTGACCTAGAAATGGGACACACAATTAATTTTTCAAACCTGCTGTTACATTACTGCCAATTCTGTGTTGCGTTAACATGAAAGATTATAGTGTGATGAAACAAATATTGGCATTAATTAATTTTCAAACTTGGGTGCTGGATTTTAGTGATGAGCCGGTCACAAATGAAACAATTCCTTTGAGCCGGCTCTTTGTAATGAACGATGAGAACCATGTCATCTAGAGAGCCATCTCTCTCTCTCTCTCTCTGTGCTCGCGTTCAAAATTTAGTATAGTCAAGATTCAATATAGTTTGTTTAGATTGTATAGTCAATAATGGTTTTACGCGAATCCTCTGCCTTCCCTGAGGGAAAGTTTGCCTTCCCTGAGGGAAAGTTTTGGGCGTGCGCTATGAACACAGATTTGTCATCGCTTGGAATTTGGCTTCATTTTAACAAAATAAATAGCACATAAGCTGAGTGCATACAAAGCAAGACCTCGATTTTGTGTCTTGCTGGCTCCCTTAATAACTTTCATAGGCATCTATGACTTAAAGGTGCCATGTCATGATAACGTGACTTTTCTGGCATCCCTGGCATCTTGAAGTGTTGTTCCCTAATCAAAATCATGCCTCAAGTAGTATTGAGTGGTGAAGCTGTGCCCGACTCGCTATCTTGCGGGAACTTAGAGAGCGATAGAGTGTTTCCCCAAGGAAGTTAGAGTTGTTCCTGTTAAAGTGTTTGCTGCTAAACTGTTTCCTGTTAAACGTATTATGTTGGCTTTAGTTAGAGTTAGGCACATCATTCACTAGATTGTTTTCTGTTAGAACATATTAGCGAGGCGAAGGAGTGTCACCCACTGTATTTTTGTTTTGCAGATAGAGTAGGGAATTCAGGGCGTCGCACACGCCGAAGAACTCGGTTTTCTGTTTGTTATTTTCTAGTTAGGTAAGTGGGCGGGGCTCAGTAAGACGGAGTTTTGTTTTGATTGATTGTTTCCTTTGACGCATCCTTCTTTAATTCATTTCGTGTCCCTCTATAACTGGAACCCACTCCAAGAGGACTGATTTTTGTTTTGTTGATAAAAAATAAACACTCTTTGTGCTAGCTTGCCTGTGCCTGGTCTCTATTCATTTCAGCTCACCAATTGCTCCACTCAATGTGCACCCTAAACTTTTAGGTGTGTAACAGTAAAGATTGTGACCAGATTTTGTATTGGCAGTTTACACAAGTACACCTATAACAAAATAAACAATTCATAAAACAGTATGCCTACATTAGAAATCATACAGTGTAGAGTAAGCCCCTCTGATTTACCTGTAAACACGCTGCTGAGGAGCCTTTTCCCTTTGGTTTCTGTTTCATTCTGTGGACTTAACCTCCGTATCAGACTTAGGTTCAAACACATAAGGTGCTGTTACATCACGCATAGCCGCTGCCTGTCATTTTTTAAAACATGTTTTAAAACAATAACATGTGTTTTAAGAGTCACTAGTTGTGTCTGGTTTTGCTCAGACCAGACATGTTTGAGCCGGGGCAAAACAATATGAGATAGTTATTTTACGAAAAATATTGCATTTTCAAAGTTATTAACGGTGCAGCACTAACATAGATGGCTCAAATGGCTACTGACCAGTGCTTTCAGTGATATTCTGGTTTAAGCAAATTACTTCCAGAACATCTTTCCACCAAGTTTAGAATTTT
Source organism: Danionella dracula (assembly GCA_900490495.1). Lineage (NCBI taxonomy): Eukaryota > Metazoa > Chordata > Actinopteri > Cypriniformes > Danionidae > Danionella > Danionella dracula. The sequence continues at coordinate 19,512,987 of UELW01000012.1, forward strand.
CGGACATTGTATCGAGCATTTTAGCTAGAATGGTGGCTACGTTCCTCAGGAAGCGGAGGAGGAGGGGGAAACATGGTGGAAAACTCATGAAGCTCTGCGGGCGCTGCCCAAAATACATCTGGCTTTTTACCAAATAAAATGGATGAGATTCATCTGCTTACCTGGAGCAACAAAGACTTTACAACCTCTGCTGTACTGCGTTTCACTGAGACCTGGCTCAACGGATGGATACCGAACGCTGCTCTCAACCTGCCCGGATTCATGTTGTTCAGAGCATACCGCGACTCGAGCACAATGGGAAAAAACTTGCGGTGGAGTCACATGCTTCTACGTCAATGCAAGATGATGTACAGATGTAACTATGATAAAGAAGATTTGCTGTCCCAATCTGGAAGCACTCTTTATTAACTGCAAGCCCGTCTATTCACCCCGCGACTTTTCCTAGTAAATTCTTGTCAGTGTTTACATACCCCTGCAGGTGCGGGTGAGCGAAGCACTGCAATAGCTGGCTGATGAGATCAACGTTAAACTGTAATGAGAACTGTTAAAAGATGGGCCACTGAAGCAGAGCGGAATTTACAAGCCTGCATCGACTGCATGGAGTGGAGTGTTTTTGAAACTGCTGCCTTAGACCTGGACGAGCTCACTGAATCTGTAACATCCTACATCAGTTTCTGTGAAGAAATGTGCATCCCCTAACGGACTGAAATATAACAACGACAGACCATTGTTCTCTGAAAAACTCAAACAGCTTGTCAAGCCAAGGGAGCTACCTACAGAATTAGAGACCGTGCTTTGTACAAACAGCCCAGACATACATTGATCAGAGATCAATGAGCTGCCAAAAGAAGGTACTCTGAAAAGCTGCAAACCAGTTTGCTATCAACAACCCTGCTGCAGTGTGGTCAGGCCTAAAGACTATAACAAACTACAAAGCACCAGCATCTTCATCAATGGTCAATCGAAACTTGGAGTTTTCCAGTAGACTTGAGACACTCTCTGATTGTCTCCCTGAGCAGCCATTAACACCTCCAGCACACACCCTCACAAACACCTTCAGCACAAACCATTCTTCCACTCCTACTCTACAGATCAGCGAGGGGAATGTTTGTCAGCTCTTCAGGAAGCAGAAGAAGAGGAAATGACCAGGTCTCTCCAACATGCCTCAGAACCTGTGCTGAACAACTGACTCCAATCTTCTCTCTGATCTTCAACAGATCCATGGAGCTGTGTGAAGCCCCTACATGCTTCAAACGCTCCACCATTATCCCCATCCCCAAGAAACCTAAAATCTCAGGTCTCAATGACTACAGATCAGTGGCCCTAAGATCTGTGGTCATGAAGTCCTTTGAAAGACTGGTGCTAGGCCACCTGAACATCTCTGGACCCCTACTGGATCCACTGCAGTTGCCTACCGACATAACAGATCCACCTGTCAGTGGATCACAAGCTTCCTGATAGACAGGCAACAGCTTGTGAAAATGGGGGCATTCACATCATGCACCTGAACCACCAGCACTGGCGCACCCCAGGGGTGTGTTATCTCCCCTTCCCTTCTCCCTTTACACCAACGACTGCACCTCGCATGACTATTCTGTAAAGCTCCTCAAGTTTGCAGACAATGACACCATCATTGGTCTCATCCAGGATGTTGAGGAGTCTGCGTACAGACTAGAATGGAGCAGCTGGCTCCCTGGTGCAATCTAAACAACTGTGAGCTCAACAGTTCAACCGAAGTGAAGTTCAACCTTTCACGGACACTGCTAACCCAGTTTTACCCTGTGGTCATCAAGTCTGTTATCTGCTACTCTGTCATTGTCTGGTTTAGCTTGGCCTCTAAAGCAGAAGTTTTTAGACTTCAGAGGACTATTCATACGGCTAAGAAGATCATTGGTGCACCCCTACCCTCCCTCCAGGACCTGTACACTACCAGAGTGAGAAAGAGGGCTAACAAAATAATTCTGGACTCTTCTCACACCGGCCACCATGTTTGTGAGCTCCTGCCCTCTGGCCGCCGCTTCAGTGCCACTAACACTAGAACTGTACGGCACAAACAGAGCTTCTATCCCCAGGCAATCAGTCTGCTGAACACGTAACTGTCCACCATCCCACTCTGTTACCTGCACCTGGACTCTTGCACATTTCATCACCTTGCATTTTGCACTTAAGCACACTACACTTTATAGACTTTTGCGCAACTGTTTACATTTCATCCATCCTTCAAAATATTCTCCCTGAAAGCCTTATGTTAAGTTCTTGTTAGTTGTACTCTAACTGAAGTACAGTGGGAGAGGGGCATTTTTAGCAAGCTTTCCTGTTGTATATTTCCTTATTTCATTTTCTATCTCACTGACCTGTCTGTCCCGCTGTAATGTGATGTTTATATCTTGGTCGTAGATATTCGCAGTGTACCAATGTAACAGTGTAGTGACCAATAAAGGCCTTATTCAATTAAATTCAATTAATTGGAAATGTCCTTTGACATGGAAGTAATCACAGTGAAAATAAATAAATAAATAAAGTAGTAAATACAGAGCTTACAGTTCATGAGCATGAAATGTACCTCTAATTATAGAATGTGTCTTTAATAAAATTGCAATTTAAAAAAAGGCATTTCCTTATATTCATTCCGTAAGTGCGTTATTTTTGTTAATGGGCGAGATTTGATAAAAAAAAATATTACAAAAGAACAAACCGGTGTCCAATAATTGCTGTCTTCCAAAAATGTGGGGTGTTGTGACAGCTGTAAGTTTATTCCTGCCTCTGAGGGAAACCTTTTTTTTTTTTTTTTGCATTTTATTATCATATGTATACAATGTGAAAATTGATCACTTGCTGCCAAACAATAGCTCTACATTTTGGCTTAAGTAATTGTGGCTGACATGGAAGTTAGATGCTTACATATTCCCCATAGGTGTCTGGAGGAATTGGAGGGGGATGTCTGTATCCAGGTGGGGGTGGGGCTCCTCTTGTTCGCCGTGAAGACACAGTACTTCCTCTGCTAGGCAAGACCCTGCTGGGTGGAGCTCCCTGGGGTGCTGCACCTCTTGGAACAGCAGCTTGAGGAGGAGGAACTCCACCTCTACTCCTACACAACAAATCAGAAATCAGTTGAATTTACACTTGGGGAAAACTTTGAATGTTTAAAATTAATAGTGTATGTGAAAATGTGCACATGTATAGACAAAAATGTAAAAAGCATTTCTCATCAAAAGAAGTTTACTGGGGTGTCACATGTCCCTAAGCAAGATGCTATCCTGTGCGTTTGGCTCCATTTGTGAACTCCACAATGTTACTCAATATATACTTTGTGGTTGGGTTTTGATCTGGACAAGCAAACCTTTTGACTTGTATACTGATAGAGAAAAAGAATATCTTCGTGTCTATTAGATCGCAGAAACAGCGAGGAAAAAATAAAAACGCCACCGCACACGAGGATGAAGCAGGGCACACGGGCAGACATGCAGCTCATTCTATCATAAATGAAGACAGTATCCTCCTGCTTTGACGGAATCAACAACTAACTTGGTAAATTAGTCAACTCTCTTACATCACTCGAAAACTCGTTTGCAGGACTGGCTAAAAGAGTTACTGTGATCGAGGTCTGTCTGGCCACAGCTGAGCAAAAGATCTCAAATATGGAGGATAACAAGAACTCGAATGATTGCAAATTTGTGCAACTACAAACGCCCTGAAAAGCTGAAGGATCTGAACCTCTTGATATCTTTCTGCAAAATATCCTTCCATCCTGCCTGCAACTTTCTACAAGCTCCCACATTGAGATCAAGCAAGCCCACCAAGTGGGACCACTCCCAGCAGCCAGATGCCCACTGCAGAGGCCAAGAGCCATAGTTGTGGCACAGGTTTGTTGTGCGGAGACGGCAGGGTTTTGGGGCGGTGAGCAGGGTAATGAGAGAAAGAGGCATGTTTCGCGGTTTTACTTTCCCAGCAAAGCATAATGATCGGATTACCCTTTTCGATGACTCGGAGTCTGCTTCTAAGTTCATGGACTCGCTGGGCAAGTGATGAAAATACTCTCTCCTCTTACTACCTATTGGGAATATTTCAAGAAATAAGAAGTTGACTGAACCTATTATCTTTGTCTATTAGTTAAAATTTTGATGTTTTTGCTATATATTTTGTGAACAATTTGAAATCAATAATAATACCTTGTTTTGTATGTTATGATTAAAGGTTCCCGGACACTTTCAGTTTAGTTATCTTGCTGAGGTTTCAACTATGATAATGAAACTGGTAGTGCAGGGAGGCAAAGTGTCCTTTTTTTCCTTCTCTCTTTGGAGTTCTGGAGTTAAAGTTCTTTTGTAGTGTTTCACCTATCAGTGGTCAATGGAAGTGCAGGGTGACAAACTGGGGGTTATACCCTGTTTGGGAATTGGGTACGGGATGGTGGGTAGGCGGGGTTTACACAATTCTTTTTTGTTCTATAGAGCTAATAACATTGCAATGACCTATCTTAGTCTTACTGTTGCTGATCAGACAATGAAGATAATTATTTAAATACTTGTTTCTGTATGGATGGACAAACTATGATAATTACGTGGAATGTGAAGGGTTTCGGCAATGCAACTAAAAGAAAACAAATTGTAACTTACCTGAATAAAGAGAAGGTATCAATTGCATTATTACAGGAGACAAATTTGTCTAATCTAGAACACTTAAAAATGAAACACGGATGGGTTGGGGAAGTGTATTTTAGTTAATTCTCATCAAATAAGCGAGGGGTAGCAGTTTTGATTAATAAAAATTTACCTTTTATTCTAAAAAAAAAACCCCAACAGGATCCGGAAGGCAGGTTTATTTTAATAATGGGCCAACTACTTTGAAAACCTTTAAAAATTCTAAATCTGTATGCTCCTTCAAGGACAGTCCTGAGTTCTTCTAAAAAATGATTATGTTATTTAATCACAACTGTAAAGGTGTGGGTATTCTTGCGGGAGACTTCAATTTTGTTTTGAATAATAACTTAGACAGAAGACCAACAGTGATATTTACTTAGTACTCCACACTAACACTGTTAAATATGTGTCGACACAAACACTGTAGGAGATGTGTGAAGGGAACTCCATATAGGATTATACTTTTTTCTCCATTTCTCATAATTCGTATTCTAGATTGGACTACTTCATCATCTATTGTGTCATCTAGATACCTTAGTTGAGTCAGGATCTGTGAATTAGGCCTTCTCAGACCATAAAATTTAATATTAACTGAATTTTTTTATCCCCAAAATATTAAATTGGAAATGTAATAGTTCACTTTTAGACAATGATAGTTTTTGGATACTTTTCAAACAAAAATATCACAATACTGGCAGGATAATGAAACGTGTCCAGCAAGTAGAGTTATAAAATGGAAGCATTTAATGGTACTTTAATGAGGAATATAATATCCCTTTCAGCATGGCTTAAAAAACAAGACACTAAAGAGGGGGGCAAACGGAAAAAAGAGATTAGACTAGAAGACTAGATGAACTACATAAAAATTCCCCAACAGTGGACAATTGGAATCAATTGTCAGTTTCTAGATCTAAACTAAATTTATATAATTCGGACAAAATTAAAAAAAACTGTTAACATTTAGTAAACAAAAACATTATCAATATGTAAATAAACTTAGTTATTTACTAGCATACCAATTAAATAAAGATAGAGCAGAAAAGTCTATTAACGCCATTACTATATCAACGGTACTAGGTCTTTTGATCCACTTACAATCAATTATAGTTTTAATGATTTCTATACGGATCTCTCTGCACCTCTTAGTAAAGAGGAAATATTTGCGGCAATACAATCAATGCCCACAGGCAAAGCCCTAGATTTAGATGGTTTTCCAGTAGTTTTATAAAATGTTTTAGCTTGAACTCTTTCTATATTTAAGCCTGTAGTAGACCAGCTCTTACTAAATAATCCAATTCCAGACTCATGGAAGACAACCTCAATTAGCTTAATATTTAAAGAACGTAAGAATCCTTTAAATTGTTGTTTATATCGGCCAATTAGTTTAATTAATGAAGATTTAAAGTTATCTCCAAAACCCTAGCTCGTCGACTGGAATAATTTTACATAAACCAAGCCAGACCAAACTGGATTTGTCAAATCTCTTTATGCTTCAGATAATATATGACATCTGCTAAATATTATACAACATCTGACCATTGTTCTGAACCAGCCTGTATAAAATCACTCGAGTCATCAATTTATTCAACTAATAAAATGTAAGGGTTACTTTATTCTGAATTAAAAGCATGGATAATCTGAATTTCTCCAAGGTGTTTTCTGTTTGCCAGGTTTCTTCTTGACCTTTATAGCTGCAATATTCTCTATAATGGACTTGATTGGTCAAGGGACAAATTTCACATATATGCTTTGCTATCAGCATATATATTTGCTTAACCCTTTGCTCTCTGGGAGAGAGATATGGGCCAGTTCTTTGCTAATGATAGTCCCCAAAAAGTTTTTAAATTTATCATAAATCTACTTCAACCAGTTTGCAAGAATAAAACTTTACATTTATTTATACGACTTATCTGACACTAGTGCATTTGCAGAAAATACATCATACACTCTCCAGGATGTCTTTTAAATGTCACACAGATCTGGGCACTTCCCAACAAACAACAAACGTTATGATGATGTCATCAGTTGGTAATAATTTGGTCACGCAAATACATTACTGTGTAAAGACTTTGTGAGGCCTTTATAAAATATGGAGATTATGTTGTGGGAAATTATTTTGGGAATTTCACAAATTTTTTAGTCCATCACAAGCACATTCTCAAATTACGTAGCTGTTTAAAACCATGGGGAATGTTGTAGGGACGTGACCTCATGGTCTTCAGAATATATTTTCAGATAACTTTCAGATTATTTGATTTGCTTGAATATTCTTAAAAAAATTTATATAGGTATTTGATGTCAAAATATTATCCTGAACACAGAAATATTCAGACTCTGGAACAATTCACTCTTGGAACAAGAAAAAAAAACTCAAATAAAGTTTAATTCTTAAAGTAGAATATGGGTTCTTAAAAATAGAAATGCTAGGTAAATAAATAAATTTTAAATAATTATATTATATGTTATTTAGGCCTATTGATGCATTTTTATATAGTACAGTTCCAATAGGAGAGAAAAATAACACTTAGTAGAGCTCTGGGGAGAAAAACGGCAAAGGACCAGAGCTAGATTCGAACCCCCATCACCAGAGGCATCGACTCCACATGTCAGCACTCTGACCGCTACGCTATCAGTGATGACAAATTAATTTGTTTCCGATAAGCTATATACAACTAAAAGAGAAAACATTCTAGTTTTAAGACCACTAGTGACTAGATACAAGTTAGAATATTCTAGTTTCAATGAGTTTTTACAGCTTGGAAAGAGTATTTCCAACAGCTTGTGTTACCAGCTAGAAGTTTATGCTAATTTTAAGAACTCAAATTTGCTTACCCCATTAGCAGAATCTTTTGCTTGATCCAGGAAGAGTTTATCTATATATAGTTTTTTTTTCTTGTTTCAAGAGTGCTTTTTTAAGTACAGATCTCTTTCATCAAAGTTAGTACACAACTGGATGGAGTATTAAGGTTTGGGGTATTGATGATTTATTTACGGTGAAGATCCTTTTTATTATTTTCTTTTCACAAACATTTGAGTCTTATTTTAAGAAATCAAATGTTCTTACCTTTACTTGATCTAGACTAGAACTAGATTTAAGATTTTTTTTCCAAGATGCATGTTTTTTTTTACCAGTATTTAATATTGATTTCTTAAAATAAAATATCAATAACATTCTTGATATAAGATTATGTTGAGTCGAAAAATCTTGTTTTAAGATCAGTGGCAAAATCAGCAACTTGTATAATTCATTGTATAAATACATTGCAGAACTTGGAAATTGCATTTTCTACATTAAATGAATTTTGCACTATTAATAAAACAATTTCATGGTCAAGTATCATTTAGTTTTATTAAAATACTCTGAAAAAAGATAAATGCAAAAGATGTGGGGGACTGTGAGTGTAACGAATCATCACTCGGGTTGGGATCCATATGCAGGCTTTTATTTACAACGTAATCCAGAAACAGGCAGTTTGTCAGGGCAGGCAGCAAACAGGCATTAACGGAGATCAGCGAGAGTAGTCCAACGGGCAGGCGGCTAGGATCGTAAACGGAGAACAGGCAAGGTCACAACAGGCAGGCAGACAAACAGGGTAAACGCTCGGAATTGCAGTAGAAATACAAGCAAGACTTCTCACTGAGCGATGGGAATCAGTCTGTATAAGTAGTGGTTCTAATGTCCTTCAGCTGGGTGTGTAATCAATGCGCCCCAGAGGTGTATGGGGAATGTAGTGTGGTGTAGATGGAGGAGCAGGAGTTAGTGCCCTCTGGTGGTCAGAGGAGGGAGTGCCGAGGTTAGACTCCGTGACAGAGCCCCTCCCCTACGAGCGACTCCTGGTGCGAGGGAGCGGACGGCGACGGGGTCTCCCCCGTGGTCGAGGAGCCAGTCTGTTCGGGTGGTTATGGTGGAAGGTCTCGGTGAGGTCTGGGTTGAGAATGTCCCTTGCGTCTACCCGAAAGCGTTCCTGTGGACCGTCTCCCTCCCCGTGCCTAAGGGGCAGTCCATGGAGGATCTGGTGGCAGGAGCCTGTAGCATCGGCAACCATCGAAACAGTCCAAAGGGTGCCGGCAGACGCAGGCGAAGAGCAGGCGCCAGCAGAGCTGGGCAGCGGCGCTCGGGTAGCGCCGACAGAGCTGGGCAGCGGCGCTCGGGTGGCGCCGGCAGGCGAAGAGCAGGCATCGGCAGAGCAGGGCAGCGACGCTCGGGTGGCGCCGGCAGGCGAAGAGCAGATGTCGGCAGAGCTGGGCAGCGGCGCTCGGGTGGCGCCGGCAAGCGAAGAGCAGGCATCGGCAGAGCTGCGTAGCGGCGCTCGGGTGGCGCCGGCAAAGCAGGGCAGCGGCACTCAGGTGGCGCCGGCAGGCGAAGAGCAGACGTCGGCAGAGCTGGGCAGCGGCGCTCGGGTGGCGCCGGCAGGCGAAGAGCAGGCATCGGCAGAGCTGGGTAGTGGCGCTCGGGTGGCGCCGGCAAAGCAGGGCAGTGGCGCTCTGGTGGCGCCGGCAGGCGCAGGCGAAGAGCAGACGTCGGCAGAGCTGGGCAGCGGCGCTCGGGTGGCGCAGGCGAAGAGCAGACGTCAGAAGAGCTGGGCAGCGGCGCTCGGATGGCGCCGGCAGGCGCAGGCAAAGAACATGTGCCGGCAGAGCTGGGAAGCGGCGCGCGGGTGGCGCCGGCAGAGCAGGGCAGCGGCGCGGTTGGCGCCGGCAGACACGGAACCTAGGTTGGCGGTGCAGGCAGACACGGAACCTGGGTTGGCGGCGCAGGCAGACACGGAACCTGGGTTGGCGGCGCAGGCAGACACGGAACCTGGGTTGGCGGCGCAGGCAGACACGGAACCTGGGTGGGCGGCGCAGGCAGACACGGAACCTGGGTGGGCGGCGCAGGCAGACACGGAACCTGGGTGGGCGGCGCAGGCAGACACGGAACCTGGGTGGGCGGCGCAGGCAGACTCAGGCGCTGGGGCGGCGCAGGCAGACTCAGGCGCTGGGGCGGCGCAGGCAGACTCAGGCGCTGGGGCGGCGCAGGCAGACTCAGGCGCTGGGGCGGCGCAGGCAGACTCAGGCCGCTGGGGCGGCGCAGGCAGACTCAGGCGGCTGGGGCGGCCAGGCAGACTCAGGGCTGGGCGCGCAGGCAGACTCAGGCGCTGGGCGGCGCAGGCAGACTCATGCGCTGGGGCGGCGCAGGCAGACTCAGGCGCTGGGGCGGCGCAGGCAGACTCAGGCGCTGGGGCGGCGCAGGCAGACTCAGGCGCTGGGGCGGCGCAGGCAGACTCAGGCGCTGGGGCGGCGCAGGCAGACTCAGGCGCTGGGGCGGCGCAGGCAGAATCAGGGGGGACTCAGGCGCTGGGGCGGCGCAGGCAGACTCAGGCGCTGGGGCGGCGCAGGCAGACTCAGGCGCTGGGGCGGCGCAGGCAGACTCAGGCGCTGGGGCGGCGCAGGCAGACTCAGGCGGCTGGGGGGCGCAGGCAGACTCAGGCGCTGGGGCGGCGCAGGCAGACTCAGGCGCTGGGGCGGCGCAGGCAGACTCAGGCGCTGGGGCGGCGCAGGCAGACTCAGGCGCTGGGGCGGCGCAGGCAGACTCAGGCGTGGGGCGGCCAGGCAGACTCAGGCGCTGGTGGCGGCGCAGGCAAGGGACTCAGGCGCTGGGGCGGCGCAGGCAGACTCAGGCGCTGGGGCGGCGCAGGCCAGGACTCAGGCGCTGGGGCGGCGCAGGCAGACTCAGTAGCTGGGGGCGGCGCAGGCAGACTCAGGCGCTGGGGCGGCGCAGGCAGACTCAGGCGCTGGGGCGGCGCAGGCAGACTCAGGCGCTGGGGCGGCGCAGGCAGACTCAGGCGCTGGGGCGGCGCAGGCAGACTCAGGCGCTGGGGCGGCAGGCAGACTCAGGCGCTGCGGCGCAGGCAGACTCAGGCGCTGGGGCGGCGCAGGCAGACTCAGGCGCTGGGGCGGCGCAGGCAGACTCAGGCGCTGGGGCGGCGCAGGCAGACTCAGGCGCTGGGGCGGCGCAGGCAGACTCAGGCGCTGGGGAGGCGCAGGCAGACTCAGGCGCTGGGGAGGCGCAGGCAGACTCAGGCGCTGGGGAGGCGCAGGCAGACTCAGGCGCTGGGGAGGCGCAGGCAGACTCAGGCGCTGGGGAGGCGCAGGCAGACTCAGGCGCTGGGGAGGCGCAGGCAGACTCAGGCGCTGGGGAGGCGCAGGCAGGACGGCATAACAAGACCCCTCATTATTAAGGACAGGAGCATGGCACACCTCAACCACGACTCTCCCTTCAGCCTCAGGGATCAGCGTTTCCGGGGCAACACTGGCGCGGTCTCCACTAATCCTCCGAGCAGTAGACTCGGTTCGTACTGACTGGAAAAGAGAGAGTTGAGGGGTTTGGACCACTCCTTTTCCTCCTCTTCCTTTTCTTCGGATGTGGGGGTTGTGGCACCCCCGTGGGGGTGTCTAGACCGACTCTCTCAGGGCATGAGGCAGACGGAGTCTGTACAGGAAGCTCTGCGCAGGGTATGTGGGGAGTGCGATTCTCCACCTTGGAGGTATCTGAGGCACTAACGGGCTCAAAAACTTGAGGACTGAGGGTAGGAAGCCCATACCACTCTGGGAGGGCAACCTCTCCTTCAGACCTCCGGACGGCCCCTCTCAGTCTCCTCTTCTGTGACTTGTTGCGTGTCTCTGTTGACTTGAAACTGCTTGGAGGAGATGGTGATTCCTGGAAGTCGTCACTGCCCAACAGAAGTAACGAATCATCACTCGGTTTGGGATCCATATGCAGGCTTTTATTTACAACGTAATCCAGAAACAGTCGGTTAGTCAGGGCAGGCAGCAAACAGGCATTAACGGAGATCAGCGAGAGTAGTCCAACGGGCAGGCGGCTAGGTTCATAAACGGAGAACAGGCAGGGTCACAACAGGCAGGCAGACAAACAGGGTAAACGCTCGGAACTGCAGTAGAAATACAAGCAAGACTTCGTACTGAGCGATGGGAATCAGTCTGTATAAGTAGTGGTTCTAATGTCCTTCAGCTGGGTGTGTAATCAAGGCGCCCCAGAGGTGTATGGGGAATGTAGTGTGGTGTAGATGGAGGAGCAGGAGTTAGTGCCCTCTGGTGGTCAGAGGAGGGAGTGCCGAGGTTAGACTCCGTGACAGTGAGCTAGAGAACATGCATAGAATTGTTCCTTGGATTCAAAAGATAAACATGGATCTTCAGCGGACCAACGCAGGATTTAAGTGTTTGGAACAACATGGTTGTAAGTGATTAAGTGATGTTTACATGTTCATCATTTGATTGAGTTATTCTTTAAAGTTTAATGTAAAAAGCCATTTTATGTAAATAAAGTGTTTTAATTTTGATTAAAATGGTGTGATTTCCTTTTCATTTACACTGGATACAGTTTCTTCACATAATTTATTGTTTTTTGGCAATTGTGAATAGTAAATGGCAGACCATCACAAGCTTGGAGTTACTAAACTTTACATACTTAACTTTGAAATTGATTATTGCTATTGATAAATATAAGATATTTTGCACTGTGTACATTATGCACATTGAAATATTCATTGTTGTGTTAAATATTTGTCCAGGTTTGGAAAATGCATAGTTTAAAGGCAGAAATAATATATACACAAAGCGACACAAAGCATAGTCCATCCAACACTTACAAACTAATGGAACAGCTCTGTCTCTTTTCTGTTTTGTGTGTGTGTGTCCACTGTCAAGATATGTTGCATAAAATAAAAATTAGTTCAGAGTTGTGTAAAGCAGTATTAAAAAAGTTGAAAAAGTAATAAATATTGTGTTGAATAATGTAATATAAGTAAAATATATTTTCTCCTGCTCAGTGATATTGCCAGCCTTGTGCCACTTGCAAAATTATGGAGACAACAAAGGATAATCCAGCCAACAGTTTTCTACAGTTTAAATTCAAACATGATTTTACCTCAGAGCAAAGATTTTACCTCTAAAAGGAAGGACAGCACTAATATCACATGGATACAGCAATTGATCCAAAGTCCTAAAGTTTCTTCCCAAAGATGAAAGGAATGAGGTGTCAATAAGCGAGCTGTTAAAAGTCCTGGAAAACAAGGGTCTAAAGAGACCACACACTAACAGCCACCAAAGAAGAGAAGCAAAAAGTTAATTTTGAGAGTATTGATGATTTATTGCACTTATTTTGATACATGACAAAACCTGTGCTACAAGTTAAACAAAAATTCAATAAATAATCGTATTTTGAATTTAAATAGTCTCTTTGTCTTCAATTTACACTCACTATTTACATTTTACATTTATTGATGTAAAAAAGGTTTGAGTCTTGTCATTGTGATTAATTGTGATTAATTTCGAAAAATTGTACAATTAATTAGTAATAATTTTTTATCGATCAACAGCACTAATATAAACATCAACATCTCAGTCTTTCTTGTGAACAGTAGAAGCAATGCTGATACTCAGTCTTACTTCAGTTTGATGAACTTCTACTGTTTTAACTAAAAGAGGAAAAAACACTTATGAATAACACACTTCCTCTTTTTCATCCCAGGTTTCAGCATTATCCAAAAGATTTCTGGACCTCTGAACTCTGTTGTTCTTGACTCTACCTCAGTAGGTAAATATGACAATGTACTGAATGAATACATGAAAACATGTAATGAATATTTTAAAGAAAACAGATTTTAAAATTGCTAGGTAGGTCACAGAGAACATGGTCCTCACATACAAGCAAGGTTATACAGGTACGTAATCACCATTTGAAATTTCTCTATGTCACCACCAATTTACTTACTGAATTGTAAAATATCCTTACATCTTACACCTGAGTTTTCCTGTTTGATTAATTGTATTATTTATATAGCAAAAAAAGGCCTTTTTATTTTGTGGTCAACACCCCAGTTGCCGACTATCGAGATGCTCCGGGAGCAAGCAGCAAAAGCACTGCCTCTAGAGAAGTTTAAATATGCCCAGCAAAACAAAACCTCCATGTTTTGGAGAATTTGGACCACTGTCTGGAACTTGATATTTGATTTCCCTAGCTATGTTTGGACTGAGTGAACCAGAAGATGTGTATGTGTATTTTTGTGTTGTACTATCCTGTTTGTTGCCTCACCCTCAGGGTTGCATTTATTCCCATCCTTTCTTATCCATTGTCCTTTATTTATATTATTGTGTACTCAGAAATGATGTGTACGGCTCTGATTTATAAATATAATAACAATAAAAAATATTTTTTAAAAGACGTTGACTATGCTATGAAGAAGAAATGTGAATATTAAAGAAGGCCCAGATGGTTGTTTCTCAAACTATTAATGTATTTGTTTATTTTTTGGTTTTGGTTTGATTTGGTTTGCATGTATATTTATACCACATGTCTATTGGTTCACGTTCCAGTTCCAACTATATAAAATGGAATTTTCATTTTGTTATTGATAATGTTTTTACAATGTCAGATAGATTTCTGTTCCAAATATTTACAGGAATGTATAATATATGTCAATTTATTAATGCCTTTTAGACTTTCTGTGATCTGTGTGTATTTTGTCTTCTGCAGGATCTTTCAGGTCAAATGACAGGAAGCCTTTTTATGTTTAAGTTAGTTTTTTTCACACCTAGGTTTTCTATCTTGTTTAGTTTCACTGATTCACCATTATTTAATGTATTTTGGTTTTGGCAAGTAATGTACCTTTTGTTTATACTTCATTCATCTCCCGTTGTCAAATAAATTTCATAAATTAAATTAATGTTGCTCCTCTTGATCAGGGCTTAGTTTTATGCTAATGTTAGCAGAGACTGATTTTTGTATTATGATTCATCCTTCTACATTGATAGCACTATTCAATTAATTTTCATTTCTATTCTGTTCCATCTACACACCTTCAGTATTGTATTCTGTTGCATTCTTTCAGTATTGCATTCTTTCTAGTTTTTGTGTTATTTACTTTATTTTGTCTTGTTTCATTTCCATATTTAATTGACATTTTTTTCCTTGAACAGCTTTTTTTCAGGTAAAAGTTTATCTTAGGGGCTATATCTATTTATTAAGTACATTACACTAAATCTTAATTATGGACAGAGGGTCTACATAACCCTATAGCCAGTCAGCAAAAAAGTGGCTCAACCTTGGCATGTGTCAGACACATTAATGGTCATTAATAGTAATTGTCTGGCATTGGCATATGGTATGGAGGCCAAGCTTGGCACAAGTTTAGTAGAGGTGATGTTGTTTTAGTGTGCCCCAGAAGACTTTGGACAGACAAGGCCATTTGTGTCTGTTATTAAAACTTGATCCATAAATGTACTGTAATTCATTGAGGTACTTGGGCCAAGCAAAAGCTGAAAGAATGGGCCAGAGTTGGAGTATTGGCCAAGAGTATTATTTGCTATGATGGTACTTAAAAAAAAAAAAAGATATGCATCTTTTTGCAGAGCAACCCAGATCTCACTAGATGAGCAATATTAGTACAGACCCTCCAAATAGATTGATTTAAAGTCATAGTGTATATTCGTTTAATTAACTAATTCATGTTATAAAGGCTCCATGGATATTATATGTGTCATATGTGTGTGGGGAAAAAGCATGGCAGCTTAAGAGACCTGTTTAGAGACCTGTAAGTACCTGTTTGTTCCTGGCACTGATGCTCCTCGTCCTCGTGTGCTACTTTTGCCTCTTGCTGCAGGAACCTTAGCATCTTCTGAGCCTCCATTCAGATATGTCAACTCCTGGAGCTGAGCCTGTCTGATCTCATCATTGTAATCCTGTACCAAATACGCAGTTAATGAGCTGTACCAAAAAATAAGGGCCCAATTGTTATCAAGGGGAAAATTATGCCCCCTGCAACTCCAAACGCACACCGACATGTGTTCTTCCTGAGAGGAAACACAGTGTATAAATAATGAAACATTAAATCTAGCTTTTCATTTGCATAACATATGTGACTCTGAGATGGTACCCACATAGTAAACATAGAGCATGTATGCAAATATCTGCACTGAGTTCAATGGGGAAATGTGTTACACTGACTTAGTGATCATAACAACACAAGGGAACCAAGTTGGCACTGTCACCTCTCAACAAAAAGGTCAAGGTTTAAATTCAAGTCAGCAAATAGATCAAATATCTCACTGTTCTTTTTCTGCCTCGCTCTTCAGTCATTGAGTTTATATTTTAGATACTGAGGCGATGAACGCTCATCAGTCAGTGTTTGGTTTTGGTTGAAGCATACCGGAATGAGAAACTTCTTGATCTCCTCAAGAGCATGGCCCATTCTTGCATATGCCTCAGCAGGAGGAGCAAAAACCTCAATCAGCACATGAAGATCTTCATTCAGGTGATTGTACTTGGACTCTCCACTCTTTCGCAGCTCCTCTTCCTGTTAACAAAGAAAAAAGAAACAGTTGGGCATTGTGGGTCAATGAACATGATTGAATGGTCTAAGAACATGACTGAAATATAAATAATTCACCGCTTGGTCAATGAGATGAAGATGATGAAATGGGGAGCTTTATTAAAAGTTGTTCCCAAACCAGTGGGGAAAAATACACGAAACTGGAATCTTACTACAGCTAACAAAAAGAACGGCAGTTGGATTCTTGTCTGAACGTTGTTTTTTTTTTTTTTTTAGTTGCTGCATACCTCATCAAAATCTAAAATGAGTAATAAAAATCACGTATAGTAAGATTAATAATGTTTAATAAATTATTAGGTAATGCATATCAGCAAATTCATTGACACTCTGTTAGGCAAAGGCAGACGCGGACCCAAGTGCAGAGGTAGACTTCTTTATTCTTCTTCTTAACAGGAACACAAACTAAGTTCTCTGGGAGGAACAAGAAGGAACGTATACTCTTGCTCACTGACAACACAATAAACGATTCACCAGTAATGAGAAAGGAAAGAAAACAGAATAAATAAGGAGACTAATGAGGAAAATTAGGAGCAGGTGTAACATACTCAATTACAGTACAATAATTGATAAAAACATTTAACGCATCACACAGCTAAAGTGAAAGTGAAAAAGGTGCAATGCAGCATTAATTGCTGAAAGAGATTCATGCACAATGTGTTTCTTGTAAAAGAAATTAAAGTTTCTGTTCAAAGTTGTTCCCAAACCAGTGGGGAAAAATACATGAAACTGGAATCTTACTACAGCTAACAAAAAGAACGGCAGTTGGATTCTTGTCTGAGCGTTGTTTTTTTTTTTTTTTCAGTTGCTGCATACCTCATCAAAATCTAAAATGAGGCTTTCACGTATAGTAAGATTAATAATGTTTAATAAATTATTAGGTAATGCAAATCAGCAAATTCATTGACACTCTGTTAGGCAAAGGCAGACGCGGACCCAAGTGCAGAGGTAGACTTCTTTATTCTTCTTCTTAACAAGAACACAAACTAAGTTCTCTGGGAGGAACAAGAAGGAACGTATACTCTTGCTCACTGACAACACAATAAACGATTCACCAGTAACGAGAAAGGAAAGAAAACAGAATAAATAAGGAGACTAATGAGGAAAATTAGGAGCAGGTGTAACATACTCAATTACAGTACAATAATTGATAAAAACACTTAACGCATCACACAGCTAAAGTGAAAGTGAAAAAGGTGCAATGCAGCATTAATTGCTGAAAGAGATTCATGCACAATGTGTTTCTTGTAACAGAAATTGAACAAAAGTAGAGATATGTACTGATTTTTACATAAAATGTATTTTATTATTCATCGACTGTACTGGTTTTTTTAGTTGCTCCTGGAATGATTATTTCACAACATGCAATTAGTATTTATAGGGTTTGCATTATGCTGGTAAAACTTTTTGAATGTTCTATATGTAGCACTACATGAAATCAAATGTGAACACCAGCAATCATTCATTTACATTTTAGGCTACACCTACTAATTAAAACATTGAAAGCTTCCATCTGTGAAATTGCATGTTCAAAAAATAAAGATGTAAATAAACAAGTAAAATTAATAAACTGCACTCTGTAGCTAATTCATGACTAAAATAAATTAATATGGTAATTCCCAATTTAAGCCCATTAAAAAGGGTAAGTGAGTGTGTTAGAGAAATACTCTACAATGAATGAGGAGACTACAAAATAATAAACAGATGATTCTCCACAAATTTAGTAGAATAATTCCTCGCCAATAGCAATCTCGCTCTCTCTTCCACACACTCTCAAAACAGTCACTACTATGGAAATAACATGCTAATTTCATCCACTGTTCTGCTGTTTACTCAAGAAGGAACATAATTGAATACATTTCATGTTAATTAGGTCCAAATTAAAGATACTAGAAACAGATTAGACGGTTCCATTTATTTATCATTGACACTGTGTATTACATTAAAGAAAAAAAGTGTAAAAGAAGGCAACTTTTTTGGATTAAGGTCAAACTAAAGTAAAATAACATGGGAAAACTGCTGTTTTCCAAGCCCAAAGGTGTCCTTTTGTCTCATCTGTTTAATCTCTCACTCTCTTAAAGGAATGCTGAGGTTTGCGTTTCTTTGTCATTGTATCCCTCTTTCCAGGTGAGATGGATCAAGAGCAAGTAGAGAGAGAGGGACAGATACAGAGAGAACCTCCAATCAGCAAATATCGATTGGTTCATGCAGCATATACTGTACACAGTCCTTCTCATTCAGAGTGGATCTAGGAATCCAGCATAGAAGACACTTGATAATCAAATATGACAATTTGGTTTTTAATATCCACTCTCATCTAAGTCTTGAGGCTATCAAGTTAGTCAATCGCAGTCAACAAGAATCTTCAAGAAGAGAACAGATGTCTTAATCCACTGAACCCTGGGCTTAAACTAAACTTAGGGTTTATGTAATCTTCTCCCTGGTTCTCCAGCTTCCTGGAGTAGCTCATTTTAGCTGCTCTGATTTCCTTATTCAGTGTGTTCCTAGTCTGATTATACAGAACACAGTCAGTGAGTTTGTCCAGGTTTGAGGCAGCAGAATCAAAAACACTCCAATCTGTGCAGTCGAAGCAGGCTTGTAAAACCCACTCTGCTTCGACGGTCCATCTTTTAACAGAAATAATAAGATGGCACTGAGAATGGCAGCCATGGTGGGCTAGGCTCTAGCGTTTTTGTTGTTTTTGTGTTATTGTCCGGTTTTCTGTACTGCCAACCTCACCAGTGCATCGGAGAGCACTCTCAGAACAAATTCTCATTAAGTTTCGAGATCTCTGATGTTTTGTCGACTGTTTTGGTTGGTGAAGCTGCCGTGCCTCTTCGGAGACGTCGCCCGATGGGGGAAATGAGTGGGAGCTCTAGTCAAACACAGTGAGAGCGCTCCGGTTTAGAATAAGGTGTAAAGTTCATTCTTACACTAATGGCTTTACAAATCCTAGCCATGTCTGCATGTCGTTGACCCCAAATAAGCTTTGTTTGGCTCTTTGTTTTAGCTTGTTTACAGAAGTGGACCACTGTTTGATGGGCCTGAGCACTTGTATTGAGCATTTTGTTTCGTAACATATGTTTCATAACGTATGTTCCGTAAGTCCTCCCCAGTGTTAGATAACATGCCAGACACGCTAGTCAGAGAGATATTTTATGAAGTATTTGTACTTAGTGATAAACACTATAAAACAAAACAATTACAAACCATTTTATAACAGTATCTCGGTTGGAAGTGACATCAACAATGTTTGTTTTGAAAATAATAATTTTGGTATTGTTGGTATATTAGTAATAACTACTAAACCAAAGTGTGTTCACATTGTTACGATACATATATAGCAGCATTTAGTATTAATATCTAACCCATGTTTTTTAAAGATTTCTATATCTTAACTAAATTAGTTATTTTTTTAGGCTTCTGAGCATTGACAATGAATTCAGAAATATGAGTGCATAAAAATGTATCAAAACACAACAAAAAAATTCCCAATAATAAAATAGCAAAAAGTGATCATAGAATGAACAAGGAACCTTCAATATTTAAATGAAGAAAAAAAAGAATCAACAAACGTTTGTGTTACTGATTAAAAATTGTACTTTGCAATGTTTTTGAAAACAGGAGTACACACTTTATCTTGAGTAAAGCCTTTTCCCTCTGTGCTTTTAATTAAGATTTAAAGTCTTCTAAGATGCCAGATATCAGCTAAGATGT
The DNA here is from genome assembly GCA_900490495.1 of Danionella dracula. Lineage (NCBI taxonomy): Eukaryota > Metazoa > Chordata > Actinopteri > Cypriniformes > Danionidae > Danionella > Danionella dracula. Next base: position 19,532,728 of record UELW01000012.1, read on the forward strand.
GTAAAAGAAATCAGTGATACAAGTGACCAAAAGAATCTTGTACCTTTTCTTTGTCTCTCATGGATCCCTTGCCAAGGATGGACATTTTGGTCAGCGTGTCTTCTTGCAGTCTCTTTAATGAGTTCCCTCGAGGGCCCAACAGCTTACCAACAAAATTGAACTATTAAAAGAGAGAAAAGAGAGCTAATCTCATCACTGTTGTAAAAAGTTTACATAAGTACATGATAAAAGAGCTCAGGACTAATTATAGGAACATTAAGGATCATAAGGGTGGTCTCATATCAAACAATGAAAAACTCACTATTAACTCTTTACTCACTTATTTCAATTTTAAATCATAGAACATCTCCCAATTTGCTAAACATTATGCATATATTTCACCATTTCAAATTTCATTGTGTACATGCATGTATCATGTTTAAGTAAACCTAAAATGATCGATAGTTCCTTTTAAAACTTAAAATTACTTTAGTCTAATTTCGTTCACTTTTATGAAAACAGAGTTTTATATCTGACAATATTTTATCACAAGACTTCAGCATTTTAGGTTAAAGGTACATTGATAACAGCATAATAAGTTTTATATTTAGTTGAATGTGCAATTGTTATACATGTAAATATATTATCATCTATGCTCATGTTGAAATTCCAGTATGATCAGCTCAAGCAGTGTTTGGACAAAAGTAGCTGGTTAAAAGGGCTAAAAGATTAAATCTTCAACTATTAAAAAAAATTGTAGCGTTTCAGTTTTGGAATCTGTTAATTCATCTTCCTGATCAAGCATTTTTTGTTTAGCATACTGTAATTCAATTGCTGGAATAACATAATAAAATGATGACACACATTTTCACATAATTGAATCATATTATCCAACCTTATTTTGAGTAGATTGAATGAAATTTAACAATTATTTATTATCCAATAAGATAAAATAATTTTATTACCCAAATAACACAATTTATCTCGTTGAATCAACACTAAATTGTTTTCTCGGCGTACAGTATTTTAAGCAGATGAGCTAATAAGTTAAAAAAAATTTCATTTTAATTATCTTGTGCAATTAACTTGTACACAGTTCACTGTTTTTGGATAAACATATTATAATTATGCCACAATAACAGATTTTAGACTGAATGAACCACAGACCAAAATTCACACTGATGCAAAATATTTTACACAATAATCTCAATGAAAATGTCTTCAGTTTTTATTTAAATTTCAAACCACCAAAATAACTTTGACGAGTGAGCAGCTATGCCAAAGACAACGAGACATCCCCCATCTCAATTGATGTGTCACATAGAGATCCTCTATTCTAAGTATGCGCAGTTTAAGTAATTGAGTCAATTCAGTTCTTATTCGTTTTTTTAACATAAAATAATTCAGGAATTGTAAGTACCCTTTGATTTAGTTTAGACTGATTCAAAACAACAATATAGATACAAAAGCCTGATTAATTTCATTTGTTTCAAAATATTCTATTTGATTTAATCAAACAACACCCTGATCTCATTGTTTTGAATTTTAGCAAAGATCACTGAATCAAACACCAGTAATGTTGGTATTCCAGTTTTGATATTGTTTTTCCTTTTCTAGCTAAAATAGCACTATAAAACTAAATAAATATTAGGAACAATACTATAGTTACTACTTAACAAAGATACTTATCTTAGATAAAATTTGCAGGTACCAAACACAAGCCATACCCAAACATGTAATGTGAAACACTGTCAAATGAGTAAACTGTACTTGTTCATTGTTGATTTCCACATGGGTGATTTCAGACTGCTCAATGTTCTGTAAGCTGACAGACGTCTGCATTGTTCTTTTCATTAGATTCTAGTTATTTACAATGGCTTTAGTTTAACTGCTCTTTAGTGGTATTATCTGATGATATTAAGGCAGTGTGGTCCTTAATCTGGACATTAAACACAACAGAGGAGCTATGAATCCCTTAAACCCACCTAAACACATATTCAATCCTTGCAGATCAGCTCAGAGTAAACTTTGCATAGCGCAATCTCCGTTCAGGGTATAGGCAACCTTCTAGAATACTGCAGGAGCCTCGATTGAAAACTCAAAACTGAACTCAAGAGTTCAGGCAATACTTTCTAACTTGGTGAAATTCCATTAAGATGAATGGAAAACTACAAAGACTTGTTCCAAAAGACCAACTTTTCATTCATTATTTTTTTCTAAAAGTAGTCTAACTCGACTGTTCTTCCATATTGAGCAAAATGCACACATAGACGTCTCTATTTAACAGTAGAAAAAAAAAATTATAAACATCACAGTACAGGGAAGCTTTGTAATTTTACTCTCAAAAATCATGCAGGGAGGTCCCTAACCAGGCACGCACACACACACGCACACACACGCGCAGAAGGATAAGCGTGCACAGTCAAATAGAAGGATCCACACCGGCTCCGTTCTTTTGCACTCATCTATTACTCTTTAAATGTTCAGAGCTCCTCGGTTCAGATTTGAGAACAGTTCACGGCTGACACTTGAAAATCACTTCCATCACCAGCTTCACATAAAAAAATTCAAAGCCACATTTGTATTTCTCTCTTGTAACCTATAGCGTTCATTTCAGAAATATTTGCAAAGTTTTATTAAATAATGTGTCTGTGTGGACACTCACCAGCCTCTGATTCTGCAAGGAAATTGACAATTTTTATAATGTGTTGTTTGGAATACATTATACAAAAACTCATTTACAATTACAGGTAGGTTTTTTGATGTGTTGACCAGCTGGAGTGGAATAAATTACTCTCATTGAAAACAAACTGTGAAGCGACTGTTACCTGATAAAAACAATAAATATTTATCGTTTTGAAAAATGTATATCTCTATGCAGGAGTTAGCAAACTGGTGTAATAGCCCAAGGCTAAATGTTTATCTCAAAGCATGGGTTTCATTATGAATTCATTTTAATTGCAGATTACATCAGGTAATGAGGTCAATTTACTGATCATTCAGCCGTTCAGTTTCCCAAGGCTCCCACTAAAACCTTTCTAGTATTCTCTCCATGTTCCCTGAATGGCATTTTAAAAATTCAAGTTCATTGTCATTTATTGTCCTTGTGGTGTTATCTACGACAATATGGCGATACTTGGCATATCTGGACAATTCATGCAATATGTCAGAAGAAATGCAAGGTGTTTGTTTAAATTAAAAAAAAATCTACTGTGCAATTCTATAAAAAAAAAGTTCAAACAGACATTAAGTATGATATTTTAAACAAAATCATTATTTATATTTATTTAATCTATTGCCATTGAACTAAATATGTTAATATCTTTCAAACAGATTAACAGAAGTAAAAGCATCTTATTCTGTTTTTATCAAAGCCTTCAAATACTGTAATCGTGCCAGAGTAAGAAAACATATGAGCACATTTTCTAGCAGTCCTCTGAAGTCATCTAAATGACAAAGTTCTCTGAGAAATGTGATATCGTTAAACGTGTTTTTCAATGAAAATTGATTTTCTTTAGTAGTTCTGAAAACCTGACAGTTTGACATTCAGCTTTAAGTTTGTGGAAAGCTTTGAAAAAGGCGGCTGCCAGAAACAAACATTTGGATGAAGCAAATAATTGTTTAGTACTAAGTACTTACCACCTAAAAAGTTCTAAATATATTATTTAAGATAAGATGCATTCAATACAACAGATGTTTTAACTAGGGCTGTTAATTTAACGCATTAATTAGATTAATTAGTCACAGAAAAAAGTATGCGTTAATAATTTTAATGCAATTAACGCACCTGCCCCTTCACCCACCGCTCAAAAAAGGTGTCAAAAGGTTGGGTTATTTTGCATTGTATGTGATGATGATGGATGTTGTGTGAGGGAGGAAAACCTTACACAGGTATTGTGCAAATATGTAAACAAAACATTTAATAGTACTCATTGTTTTTGTAATAAAGACCAGAAAAATTGTGAGAAATTGTGGAAACAATAGAACATGTAATGCTTAATTGTGAAATATATGAAATGGAAAGAAAAGAAATGATGAAAGAGGTCAGGAAATAATAACAGAGCCTATAACAATAATCAAAATCCTAACGGAAACAAAAATGTATAAGGCAATTCTTTTATTTCTTTAATAGACTAAGAATAAATTTACAATATAAATTAAAACAATAACAATAGGAAAGATTAATTTTCCTTTCTTAATATAGAGTTCATACTACTTTTCAGTTGGTAGCGGTAATGTACTATTTAGACGGGGCGGCGAAGAGTCTGACAGTGACAGGTAGGTACAGCACTATGGGGTATACACCCCATACAGCACAGATATTGCAGCAGCGTTTACTCCATCTGTAAAAGTTGCTATAAGTCACCAGGCACAGCAGGAAAAGCGTCTCAGGTTACGTAGGTAACCAAGGTTCCCTGAGGGAACTACGTCCAACGCTATGGGGAACGCTTGCTGTGTTTCCGGCTCTGAACTATGTGTCAAATCTCATCCAATCAACGAGCGTGACGTCGTACCCGGAAGGGTGCAGTATAAAGGAGACCGCGATGGAGACGACAACCAGCTTTGAAGCCAGTAAGCGCGGTCAGGACGTGGGCGGAGTGGCCTGGGGATGCAGCGTCTCGTTCCCTCAGGGAACCTTGGTTACCTACGTAACCTGAGACGTTCCCTTTCAGGAACTCGAGCTGTGTCCAACGCTATTGCGAACGAGTGTCAAAACACGCCATGCAGCCCCGGACTGATCTTATGTGACAGCCGAACGAAGGACTGCCAAAGCCGGGGAGTCATCAAGGTCCAAACTATAGGACCGGACGAAAGTCAAGGGCGTGGACCATCCCGCTGCGTTACATATCTCAAGCATAGAAATGCCGGATGAAAGGGCCTTAGAAGCCGTCATACCTCTAGTAGAATGCGCTCTGACCCCAAAGGGGGCCGGGAGACCAGAGGCCGCATAAGCCGAGGCGATAGCGTCCACAATCCATCTGCTCACCGTCTGCGTGTTAGCAGGAGAGCCCTTCTTGTGTGGACCATAGCACACAAAGAGCTGATCCGAGCTCCGAAACTGAGCCGTGCGGCGGACATACAGGTCCAGGGCCCGCACCGGACAGATGCTATGCAGGAGCTCCTTCACCAAGGACTCAAAAGGAGGAGGATAGAACGCCCGTAACCTGACCGTACCCGGGGTGACGGAAGGCACCTTCGGGACATAGCCCGGTTTAGGGTGCAGCGATATGCTAACCATCCCAGGGGAAAATTCAAGGCACGAGGGAGCCACAGAAAGTGTGTGCAAGTCCCCTGCCCGTTTAAGGGAAGTGATGGCAAGTAAAAATGCTGTCTTAATAGACAGAAAGCGCAAGGACACGTCACAAGGGTTCGAATTGAGGCCTCTTCAGGGCCTCCAATACGATAGCCAGGTCCCTTGCAGGGACTCTTGGACGGACCGGGGGCCTTAGCCGCCTGGCACCGCAAAGTAAACGAGATATAAGGGGGGACCTGCCCATCAATGGGGGCGTGGCAGGCCGAAATGGCCGATACATATACCTTAATGGTAGACGGCGAAACCCCTTTGGCAAACAGGGCCTGCAGGAAGTCCAGTACTGACCCGACCGGGCAACGAGCTGGATCCAGGGTGTGGGAAACACACCAGGCCGAAAACCGTCGCCATCTCGCGGCATAAGATCTCCTCGTAGAGGGAGCCCTGGAGTGGAGAATGGTCTCAATGACCTCAGCCGAAAGACCTGACTCTAGGAGCTGTGCCCCCTCAGGGGCCACAGACACAGCCTCCATAACTCCGGACGGGGATGGAAAACCTTCCCCCCGTGTTGAGAGAGAAGATCCCACCTGGTCGGGATCTCGCATGGTACGCCAGCTAGACTTTGACGGTGTAACAAATTGCATATTGTCTCTCCCCTAATGTAAGTCGCTTTGGATAAAAGCGTCTGCCAAATGCATAAATGTAAATGTAAATGTAATCCAGGAGGGCCAACAGGTCCACAAACCAAGGTCTCCCTGGCCACCATGGGGCCACAAGGAGGAGAGATAGGCCCTCTAGACGTACCCTCTCCAGGACTCCTGGAAGCAGTGCTACTGGGGGAAAAGCATACAGGGGAAGCCTCGGCCACTGTCATGGCGTCTAACCCCAGAGGCGAGGGAGGACCGAGAGAGAACCAGATGGGACAGTGCGAGGTCTCCCGAGTCACAAAAAGGTCCACATGAGCTCTGTAATACCTCTCCCAGATCAACTCCACGATCTCTGGGTGGAGACGCCATTCCCCAGGTGTCGGTCCCAGGCGCGACAATGCATCTGCCTCCTTGTTCAACCGGCCTGGAATGTAAGATGCTCGAATGGAGCAGAGCTTGCCTTGGCCCCACAGGAGGACACGACCGGCTAATCTGCACAGCCGTTGCGATTGTAGTCCCCCCTGACGGTTGATGTAGGCCACCACGGGCATATTGTCTGAGCGTACCAGCACGTGGTGGCCCCTGATCTCTGGCAGGTAAATTAGCTTATTAAAGATACTTTTTAAATCAAATAAATATTAATTTACATTGACTAATACTAGACTACTCTTCCTTGAACCGCCACCTTAACGTGGTGGAGGGGTTAGCGTGCTCGAAAGATCCTAGGAGCTATGTTGTCGGGGGCTTACTGCCCCTGGTAGGGTCTCCCAAGGCAAACAGGTCCTAGGTGACGGGTCAGACTAAGAGCGGTTCAGAAGACCCCTTATGATGAGCACAACAGATCCCGCTACGTCGCCCGGATTGGCGTCACCGGGGCCCCACCCTGGAGCTAGGCCTGGGGTTGGGGCTCGAAGATGAGCGTCTGGTGGCCGGGTCTTTTCCCATGGGACCCGGCCGGGCCCAGCCCGAAAAGGCAATGTGGGATAGCCCTCCAGTGGGCCCACCACCAGCAGGAGGGACCGTAAGGGGCCGGTGCTCTTTGATCTGGGCGGCAGCCGAAGGCGGGGACCTCGGCGGCCCAATCCATTGACACAGAAGCTAGCTCTAGGGACATGGAATGTCACCTCGCTAGGGGGGAAGGAGCCTGAGCTTGTGCGGGAGGTAGAGTGTTACCGGCTACAGATTGTCGGGCTCACCTCCACGCACAGCCTGGGCTCTGGAACCCAGCTCCTTGAGAGGGGCTGGTCTCTTCACTACTCTGGCGTCCCCCGCGGTGAGAGGCGGCATGCTGGTGTGGGCCTGCTCATAGCCCCCCAGCTCAGCCGCCATGTATTGGAGTTCTCCCCGGTGATTGAGAGGGTCGCTTTCCTCCGCCTTCGGGTTGGGGGTAGGTCTCTCACTGTTGTTACGGTCTACGGGCCGAACAGCAATGCAGAATACTCGACCTTCATGGAGTCCCTGGGAGGGGTGCTGGAAAGTGCTCCAACCGGGGACCCAATCGTTCTCCTGGGGTCCTGATAAGGTCATTGCACACATGGGGGATGACAGCGTTACCTGGAGGGGCGTGATTGGGAGGAATGGCCTCCCCGACCTGAACCCGAGTGGTGTTTTTTTATTGGACTTCTGTGCCCATCACGGTTTGTCCATAACGAACACCATGTTCAAGCACAAGGGTGTCCACCGGTGCACGTGGCACCAGGACACCTTAGGCTGAAGGTCAATGATCGACTTCGTTGTCGTATCATCTGACCTTCGACCATGTGTTTTGGACACTCGGGTGAAGAGAGGGGCTGAGCTATCAACCAATCACTATCTGGTGGTGAGTTGGATCCGCTGGCTTGGGAGGAGGCCAGAAAGACCTGTCACACCCAAACGTACATTGAGAGTCTGTTGGGAACGTCTGGCAGAGACCTCTGTCAGAGTGAGCTTTAACTCTCACCTCCGGGAGAGCTTCAACCAGATACCGGGGGAGGCTGGAGACATGGAGTCCGAGTGGACCATGTTTTCCACCTCTATTGTCACTGCCGCAGTACGAAGCTGTGGCCGTAAGGTCTCTGGTGCCTGTCGCGGCGGCAATTCCAGAACCCGGTGGTGGATACCGGAAGTAAGGGATGCCATCAAGCTGAAAAAAGAGTCCTATCAGGCCTGGTTGGCTTATGGGACTTTGGACACAGCTGACCGGTACCGGCAGGCCAAGCGTGCCGAAGCCAATGCTGTGTTAGAGGCAAAACATTTCGGGGAGGCCATGGAGGATGACACTCGGTCATCCTCAAAGAAATTCTGGCAAACTGTCTGGCGCCTCAGGAGGGGGAAGCAGTGCCCCACCAACACTGTTTACAGTGGAGGTGGAGAGCTGTTGACCTCGACCAGGGATGTGGTCGGGCGGTGGAAGGAGTACTTAGAGGGTCTTCTCAATCCCACTGTCACGTCCTCTGTTGAGGAGGCAGCTGGGGTACTGGAGGTGGACTCGTCTATTACCCAAGCCGAAGTAACTGAGGTGGTTGATAAGCTCCTCAGTGGCAAGGCTCCGGGGGTGGATGAAATCCGCCTAGATGCTGTGGGACTGTCCTGGCTGACACGTCTCTGCAGCATCGCGTGGCAGTCAGGGACAGTACCTCTGGATTGGCAGACCGGGGTGGTGGTTCCTCTTTTCAAGAAGGGGGACCGGAGGATGTGTTCCAACTACCGGGGGATCACTCTCCTCAGCCTCCCCGGGAAAGTCTATTCCAGGGTACTGGAGAGGAGAGTTCGGCCGATAGTCGAACCTCGGATGCAGGAGGAACAATGCGGGTTTCAACCCGGTCGTGGAACACTGGACCAGCTCTATACCCTCCGCAGGGTCCTCGAGGGGTCATGGGAGTTCGCCCAACCGGTCCACATGTGCTTTGTGGATTTGGAGAAGGCATTCGACCGTGTCCCTTGTGGTGTTCTGTGGGAGGTTCTCTGGGAGTATGGGGTTCGGGGCCCTCTGCTAAGGGCTGTCCAGTCCATGTACAAGCAGAGCAGGAGCTTGGTCCGCATTGCCGGCACAAAGTCCCCTGTGCGCGTTGGCCTCCGGCAGGGCTGCCCCTTATCACCGGTTCTGTTCATAGTTTATATGGACAGAATCACTAGTTGCAGCCAGGGGCCGGAGGGGGTCCAGTTCGGGGACCTCAGGATTTCATATCTGCGGACGATGTTGTCCTGTTGCCTTCTTCGGACCTAGACCTGCAGCGCGTGTTGGGGTGGTTTGCAGCCGAGTGTGAAGCGGCTGGGATGAGGATCAGCACCTCCAAGTCTGAGGCCATGGTTCTCGACCGGAAAAAGGTGGCTTGCGCTCTCCAGGTCAGTGGAGTGCTCCTGCCTCAGGTGGAGGAGTTTAAGCATCTCGGGGTCCTGTTCACGAGTGAGGGGAGGATGGAGCGCGAGATCGACAGACGGATCGGTGCAGCATCTGCAGTGATGCGGTCGCTGTATCGGTCTGTTGTGGTGAAAAGGGAACTGAGCCAAAAGGCGAAGCTCTCGATTTACCGGTCGATCTACGTCCCTACTCTCACCTATGGTCATGAGCTCTGGGTCATGACCGAAAGGACAAGATCCCGGATACAAGCGGCCGAAATGGTGGATTGGGTGGATGGTCGCTCCCTTAGAGATAGGGTGAGAAGTTCCATTACCCGGGGGGAGCTCGGAGTAGAGCCTCTGCTCCTCCACATCGAGAGGAGTCAGCTGAGGTGGCTTGGGCATCTGTTCCGGATGCCTCCTGGACGCCTCCCAGGGGAGGTGTTCCGGGCATGTCCCACTGGGAGGAGGCCCCGGGGAAGACCCAGGACGTGCTGGAGGGACTATGTGTCCCAGCTGGCCTGGGAATGCCTCGGGATCCCTCCTGGGGAGCTGGAAGAAGTGTCTGTGGACAGGGAAGTGCTTAGACTGCTGCCCCCGCAACCCGGCCCCAGATAAGCGGGAGAAGACGAGACGAGATAATACTAGACTAAAACCTTTTAATTTTTGTGACAAACTAGACTAGCTATTGTTTTGTGTTAAGTAGGTTACAATTATCATATACTGTAACCTAATTCAAAGGTTTGTGTTCATTCATTGATAAGAATGTCATTATCATTGTAGCCAAAATTATAGGTTTGTATTCAATAACAATGGTTAAAAACAGCTTCTTTTAATATCTGTATGTATTTGCGATTAAATGTGATTAATTAGTTTAATTACTTTCCACACCATGTAAAAATCGATTGACAGCACTAGTTTTAACTAATACTGAATATTTTAATCCAGTCAACCATCAAACATCTGCAGTTAGTTTTGTATAATAAAAAAAATAATAGCAAATCCGTTAGCAACCATTACTGTCCATGACAACTTAGACAAGAAATGAGATATTTTCAAAACCTAAAATCATAAGGACATGAGAAAAAAAAGCCATCACTCAATTTTACCATAGCAACCAGAATATGTACACTTACAATCATTCTAAGCTTCAGAGATTTCGGCTTGCTGGCTTTTGTCTTTCATGAAAGATTTTTAATTTGCTTGTATGTCTGTGAAAGATGTGGACTTAAGATTTGGCTCGTTTGAGTAATATCAAGATTTCACATAAAAAAATTCAAAAAATGAAGCCAACATCAAGGTTTGTCCTTCAGGTTACTCATCTACATCTGCATCAAACAATCAATACATATTCCAATAGTTTTCGTTAGTGGACAGCTACTGCGTCCTCTCCGTTTAAAATAAAAAGAGACATCTGAAAGTAAAGCTGCACCAGTCAGACTCAGTCTCTCTCCCTCTCTCCATCCATTGGCCTGTCAGACTGGACAAATTGAATTAGTCGTCCTCCAGTGGCTCTCTGAAGCTCTAAACAGCACATTAATGTCTCCAGTCATCAGAGCTGTCTAAAGCAATCTGTTTAGTGTGATGCGGGCAACATGACATTACCCGGTGCATCGCTCTGCTCCTGCTTACACTCCTTTACTGATAATTGCTTTATTCAAAGAGGCCAGTCATTACAATAGGACACTTTTGTTTTCTTCTTCATTCAGTTTGCAACAACGTTTATATAGCACTGTTTCTAACAACAAAGATAAGATGACGTACAACTATGAGATCAATTAGTTCAATCTTTCCTGTGTGCTTCTTGTCCCATCCGCAGAAGTGTGCTCACCTGCATCTTTGCTTGAGATTTGCATTGTTCCTGTTTTTTTCTTTAGAAGGAAGCTGACCAAATTAAAAAGAGTTGCTTATTTTGCCTTCTAAAAATGAAAGAAATTCTACTGAGAATATGACCCCTCACCTAGGCCATGACAGCAAAACATGTGTTTACTATAGGAAAATATTTAATGTAGCAACTTAATTTGTGGAATCGATAATAATTTGAGCAAAGTGCTTCAATTTCGTCCAAAATATGTTTATACATTAAGCAAGTAGTTATAACTTACAATGCTGTGTTAATCCCCATAATGTCAAAAAACTACAAAAAAAAAAACTATTAAAGATACAATATAGTATGTATAGGCAAAAGATGCAAAAATATCCTGTTCATAAAATGTTCATTGAGTTTGCAGGCAATCAACCATAGGGTGTGTCTGCATGACATGATCATCCAGTCAAATCTAAAAACACAATTACGTTCATATTATGGCAGTTTGGAAACAGGCTTTAGCTGCATCATTCAGCTCACTGCATTTGAGGAATGTTGTCCTGAATGAACAATTGTTCGATTATTGTCTGAGTAAACTTAGCATGCATAAAATCTGAAATTTGTGTTGAAAAAAACGTGTTTGCAGTGAAGATGTCCAGATTCAACTCACATTCAACTGAAGAATGATGATAAAATAAACAATCCTTTGACCTGATAAAAACATGGAAACCATTTAATAAGTAAGAGAAGGAGTTGGTGTCATAAATTTTGGCAATGCTGGATTGTTGTTAAATAGAAAAGTAAAGTTTTACATCATTAATTGGATGTTTTTATTTACATTGTAATGCTTGTGGATGTCAAATTATACAAGGAAAAGTGACTTAATGGCAAGATAGGAAGTGACCCGGAATTTGTGCTCGCCAATTTATCCTTCCAAGTGTGCAGACACACACACACACAAGGGTAAGCAAGCATGTGCACACACAATGTAGCAAGTAAGCACACAGCACTGAACAAGATGTTAACGTACACCCGGAGTACTGGGCAGCTATGGCTGCAGAGCCTAGGGAAATGTCAGGAAACTGGTGCCTTGTTCAAGGGCACTACATTTGTAGTTATCAAAGGTGGGAAAGGGTAAGTGTTTCATCATTCAACAATCTTGTTATCCACAGGTTGCTCCCCTAACAGTAACAGTACCCTACAAATATATCTATTTTTTTTTTGTTAACAATTAAGAAGAACCTAGTTGGCACCTTATGCAAAGGGTGGGCAAGAAAGGCTGTAGTTCTGCATTGAAATAATTTTACTTCAATCTTCATACAACACAAATTCCCCAATTAAGCTCCTGTTGGCTTGTTTGAAGCTACTGGTCTCTTGAAATAGGGCTGGAACAAAAACCAGCAGGGTCTGCAGCACTCCAGGAAGGACTTATTAAGCTCTCATAGCTAGTGAAAAAGTAATGTCATACTGCACTGTAAAATGTATTTTTGCTCTTTAGTTATTAAAGCCCATTATTTTAATATTTTCATAAATAGTTGTAACAACATAAAAATGTCAGTTTACAACAGAAAAACTGCAAACTTAAAACTGTAGGTTGAAATGAATCAGCAATGTTAGTCAACATAACTTAAGAAGAAGTTGGGTTGGAGGTGGGACTGAAAGCGATGACGTCATCACGTCTACGTCCGGACATTTGGCGGTTACCTGCGAACTGTTTCCAACGACCCTTCCTGCCGATCGAGTCCGTTTCAAGGGTGAGAAAAAGCGTTACTTGCTATAACATGAGTGCAGTGTATAATGTGTAACACCTTTACAGTAACGCAAGACATTTTTGCGGGCTAGTGTATTTATGAGGACAGTTGGCTTTAGCAAAATAACTAAAGCTAGCTAAGTTACTATGCTAAAAAGTTGCCTAGCCAAGAGTTAAGGAAAAGCACAATATTACCATCTGCTCATTATGCTTGGACTTAAAGTAGCAACCATTAAAATGTAGGCTAAAATGGTTAAAAGACCAACTAGACCAACTTTAGGGAGTTAGCTTTAGTTTGTGTTCACGTTCATTTTCTCGCATTTGGCGTGCACGTCTCTCATGCACAATTTAGTAAAATAATTTTAACTTGTTCTTCTAGGAGGGCCAGAGAGAAATTGAAAGTTACTGTATGCGGTTGCTATTGCAGAAATAGGATTTTGCAGAGACTCTGTAGTAACTCCACTGATAACATTTAAATTTCAGTTTTATTGGATTTTTTACTAATTGTAAATCTTTTCTTTTGAACTCCTTTTCCTGATTTTCCAGTTTCGCCACGATGAACTGGTAAGTTACAATTTTGTCAATTCACATTAAACTTTATTTCATGTACAATAACCACTGCTTTAAATGCTTTAGAACCGAAGCAAAATGTGGTTGTAATAGCATTTTCCCATTACATTTTTCTCAGGGATGTATGATTACAACAGCTTTTTTAGTTGTTCCTATATGAAGTGGACATGTAAACTTTGCACATTTTTCTGTGGGAGTTGCAAGAGAATTATTGAGCACTACATAAATAGTCACAGGCATTACAGAAGAAACTGTCAATTACCTTCCATATACACAGACTGTGCACAGTATATCCGATCTAAGAAGTCCCTGACCTAAGAGCTCATGAGCTCATAGAAGAAAATTCTAATGAACTTTTTGGTTTTTTATCTAAAATGTGCATTATGTGACTTTAAAGAGTCAGCTGGCCATCAGTGGAAATCATCAGTGAATTTTATGAAATTGGTGTTTTGATTGGTGAATTAAATAGGAATACAGTAAAAAATATATACCAAGGCAGCACATTGGCAACACTGAATAAAGCACTGTAACTTTGGTAACAGATGCCTTAAAAGCCTAAGCCCACTATATTCAATATCAGAGCATGGGTGTCTAGGTTCAGAGCAAAAAAGGTTGTCCTGTTTTAAGAAAACATTTGGTATCATTGATCCAATTGAATACATTTTGGATTTACCATCAAAGAAGACATTTGTTTATATCCCAGTTCTAAATTCTCTGCAAGGGTTGTTATAAATATTGTCATTTAATGAGAAATTTTCCAAGTCTGTCTTACTTTCATGGCATAATTGATTTCCACCGTGACTTCTTACATGATCTTTTGGAAGGTACTGTACCTTTGGAACTCTCCTTGTGTCTGAAGAACTTTATTGAAAAAAAGTACTTAACATTTCATTATTTGAATACTGCAATACAGCACTTTCCATATAAGTTCTCTGATAAAGTGAACTGTTCACAGAAGATTTCAGACAAAGTACCTGGAAGTAATACTATTGGAGGTAATGGCCATGAGAATTGGACTCTGTGTTATTTGGAGGCTAAAATAAGTGACCACAGAAAACTTTTGCTGAGTGTGTTTCCAGAACCCAAAACTCAAAACAAGACAACTGGTTGATTTTTGGACAATACGTTTTGAAGCTGAACATAGCTTTTTCAAGAAAGTAGTTCATGATGCCAATCATTTCAAAAATATTTTTTTGACTCTGTCTCTCAGACATCAGCTTATATTGGCATACTACATGGACATGCCTGACCTGTTTGAGCCAACAGTGGAGGTGAAAAGTGCATCAAAGATTTCACTGGACATTCTGGCCACTTCAGTCAAGGAATTGATTGAGGAAAAAATGTACAACTCTCAACAGTGTGTAACTGCATTCATACATGGAACAAAGTACACAAAGAAAATGTTTGTATCAATTGAAAGCACAAGTGGACTTCCTGATTTTTGGAAAATTATACATGTATTGCTTGTTGGCAACAATCCATTCTTTGTTGTTGAACCTTTTTCAGCTTGGTATGTAGAGTACCTCAGATGTTATGAAGTCTGCAAGAGAGATTCTGCACAACTGGTTATAGCTGAACTGGAAGAGCTCAACCACTACTACACTCCACTGTCAGCATACTTTGTGCAAGGCAGATTCCTAGTCTCACCAAGAGCATTCCTTGTACATTAAGGTATTTTTGTGAGTGTATATACACTGTTTTAATGTTGGGTAACTAAATATTTACTTGGTCAGACTACCCCTGCAAAGACATCTCAGACATGACCAAATAATTGTACCAAGGCTGTCTTATCTTCCAAAATAAAGGTAAACTATAGCCACTCTGAAACTTTCAGATTTATGGTTAATTTTATTGTGTTTGAGGGGTATTGTTAATGTATGTTGATTGAGATTTCATCATTATTTCTTAGTGAGAATAATGATCAGAGTAGTACAGATTAGCATTTTTCCATGTACTTGGCTCTCATAAACTTGGATATAATGTTTAAATACTGAAAAAGAGTACTTTGCTACTGATAAAAGAGCTAATTGTTTATGTGTTGCAATCACATTTAAGTTCTGATATGTTTGTTATTTTTTTTTTGAGATCCATCATGCTGCTGCGTGTCATGCTGAGTCAAGATGACATTAGGAGGGTCACCATAGACAACTTGCCTGATGCTGTTGATGACTTCCACTCAATTTTAGGAACCAAGCTTGGACTAAAGGGGGATCTTGTGGTCCAGTTTCAAGACCCTGAGTTTGATAATGAACTTTGCAATTTAAGAAATATGTCAGACCTGCCAAATGACAAGACCACTTTGAAAGTGTACAGTAAGACTTGTGAGTCGTACCACACAGACTCAACCCTAGACACAGCAAGCTTGTCCTCATCGTGATCTTTTACAATAATCTTTTACAATAGTTTTAAGTTGGCATTACTGATATCAGTATTGTTAAAAATATTTTGAATATTAGGTTGGTTGTTAAATGTGCTAATAAATGTTTACATTTTCTGAACCATTTCTTGGGGATTATTGTAGCATTTTGTATCAGATGTTTAAGATTGAAATAAAAAAATAGTATCATGATGAAGTTAAACTAAACAATACTTTAAATTAAGCTTACATTTTTTAGTCTAAACAACATCTGGTCGATTTTAACTTAAAATAATAATTTAATTTTGAGTGAACATAAAGAAAAAAGTCCATACAGCTGACCACATTAATTATACTAAACTAAATATTTAACCTTAAAGAGCTTGTGATCAAAATCAACCTAAACTGAAAACTTAATTTGACTAAACTAACTACATTAATTAAGCTAGATTTATAAGTTTAGACAACTAGTAACAGTAATTCAAGTAATTAACAAATGCAAGTCAACTAAATTAAGAGAAGTGTTCACTCAACTGGAAATGTTTAATCAACATAACATGTCACTATGTTCAAAGAACAAGTTTAGTTTTGTTTACCTAACTTAAAAATTTAAGGCAGCCCTCTCACTTATATATTTAAGTTGATTCCATTAGTTACATTTTACAGTGTGCTTTCTGAAACCCTTAGCCATATCTAAAAATGCTTTCTTCAAAAGTAGAATGAGTGAATGTTTTACAGTTGAGTTGCTTTAAACTTGTAATCTACAGGCATGTGGCTTCTCCTGTTTAACAATACCCATACCTTGAATATCCTCTCTTCTTGATTTCATTTTATGTTAGGTAGTTCAACAATTCCATTCCGTGATTGAATTTGCTGACAAGTATCATACTTATGAGGATCCCTTCTTTACTTTTATAGTGTGTATTTGCAACAATTTAACTAAAAAAAAAACATCCTTCACTAAGTAGATTTAGCTATAACTTTTTATGCTGCATACTGTTTATATGCAACATTTTTAAATATACAGTTTAGTATTCATATATTTTATTACTGTTTAATGACAAATCTATGCACTTTTCTGAGTCTGCGAATCCTCTTTTCAGTGTCAAAAACTCTAGCTACAAATTCTGTAAATTAAGAGGTTGATAGTCATGTGTTATGAAGAAGAAAGTGATTGAAATTACATCATGTGACCATGTGAACATGAAAAAGCAATGTTTAAAGGAATCAGAGATTGAACAGTTTACAGATGGACAAGACACTTTGCAGCTATACTTACAGAAGGGTTGTAAGTACAAGTCTGACTGAAAAAAAAACTTTTAATTGTTGCCTTTTCTGTATTTCATTTGAATATACTCTAGTCACAATAAAATGTTTCATGAAAAACAACCGCAAAAACCACAAGTAACACAGCCTTTTTTATAACATAATAAACAAGTATATATTTGATAACAAACAAAGGTTGCAGCACTATCTCAGTTTACCCAAAAAGCTAGAAATGTACACAAAATGCATTGCATCAACGACTTTGTCACCTTCTTTTTTCACAATTTACTGGCTACACTAACAAGAAATTCATGTGTTGCTACGTTAATGTGTTTTACTATGGCTCTTGTCTGTGAATGAGCTACAGGAACCCAGGAGAAAAAAATATTGTAAGGTAAGGTCACCATCGAGTAAGAAATACTCCATCACTCTATGTCGTAGCATATCATACAAATAAATAGTTAAAAAATCATACATTGTGATTTATGGATTTTTCTTTTTAGATCATGCCTCTCACAGTGGACATGCACCTACGCTGAAAATTTCAGACTCCTCCATGATTTCTAAGTGGGAGAACTTGCAAAACAGCAGGGTGTTCAAGTACTTATTTTCCCCACTGTATATATATATATTGACCAGAAGTAGTGAGGATGGTGATGCTTGTTAATTGGGTTTGTCAAGATTCACACAAAAAAAGAGATAAAAACTCTTCAGATTCATCCATGAGAAAATACTGTTAAATATTTTTAAAGGTATAGCTCAAGAAACACAAGTACTTGGACTCATAAATACAGGAAAAACATAACTTGTGAAGTCACCAACAAAACTTTCAGTGCAGACTCTGGCAGAAGCAAAATAATGTTTGGTTCAATGGCATGTAAACATGTTCAATTATTTCAGTGCTTACAATAAGAGTAACATAATCAAACTTGTTTGTAGCAGTAGAATTATCACTCTGTAACCAATCCTGACAGAAAAATAATTAGTGTTTTTGACATGAGCACAGATGGCCATTAGCTGCTAAGGTACAAATGTTTGTGATCATAAACACTACATTTCTATGACCCTATTGTTAGTCTGTGCGTGTGGGTGAACATGTGTTTTTGCGCACACACTTCAAGGGTGATAATGTATATGTATGTGTGAGCTATATTTTGAAGAGGGGTTGTAAATGGCCCCTGAGGGAGTATGCTGTGAGGGGCAACGCATGATGGGATTGCATTCCTTAAACAATGTTTGGTCTCTAAAATAAGCACAAAAGTAGCTCAAGCAACAAAGGTTTATTTAGATTTTGTTTAGAATTCCTCTCTTTGGAGAAACCAAAATGAAACCAAAATGTTATAACATTCATAAGCAAGTTTAAAGCTTGGTTAATGCATCATTGCAGGTCCTCTAAAATTTGTAGAAATCACTGGTTTTCTTTAGATTTCTGTATGAAATCATACAATCTCAATAAATGCAACATGACCATTCATATGGCAGTTGCAATGCAAAAAATCATACACATATCAGATTCAGGACCACTCAGATTTAATAAAAATGAATTGAGCCCTTTAAGCTGTCAAGAAAAATACCTCATTTTGGCATAAAAATTGTGTTTGTGTTACTTTGGGATGCAGTCTGAATGTAGCCTGAATAATACCACCCAGTCATTAGAACAAAACCCAAACATGATACTTACTTTGGGAAACTGTTTTACCGGGATCAAAATCTTCTGGCCCAATTTCATGTTCTTGTTGATGACCACATCAATGAACTTCTCGTCCTCCTTGTCTTCATCTTTCTGAATCTTTTCAATTTCTGTTACAAAAGAAAGACACAGTAAGTCAAATATTTATCTAGCTAGAGTAAACGTTTATCAAGGTTCATCTCAGTCTCAGTTTTAAGCGCAGTGATGTCATCTGTACCGGGTGTAATTTGACTGAGCAGTGAACTGTGAAATAGCTTTGATAGGCTATGCTGTAATTCAATTGGATATGCTTCTGATAATATCTAATCGACATTTCTCTGAGATTGGAGAGTATTTCTGTCAGTGTGTCAAGCGTTTGTGTGATTAGACATTAAAATGTGTAAATGAGCTCCTCTTAGATACACACCCATTGTTGTCTTTGTTGTTGTGACACAGTGGGGTGCTGGTTTATTAGTCACATTAATGAGTTGTCTATGTGTTGGAAGGGGCTCTCTGTGGGTTTTTATCACACAGTGCATAAAAATCTTAACAGCTTCATTCAGATACTTCACAGAAAATCTAGAGCAGAATGATATTGTTGAGGAAGTGGGAAGAAAATAGCCTACATGTCAAGAGGTTAATTAAACCTGTGTATGCAAAGATAATAAGTATAAACATATGCTGATTCAAAGAATTATAACAACTGAGAAAATACTAGAAGAAAAGTACCTATGAGTTTCATGAGTTTTGCTTATATAAAATAGATCAGTCACAAACCTTTTGGTGAGAACAGAGCTATCGAAGGAAGGGTCCCAGAGCCTGAAAGCAGCCCGGGACCAAGAACCCTCCCCACGAAAAGAGGTGAAAGAGGTGGTGGAGGTTTTTTTGCTTTCATTATCTTATTGGAAAATGGTCTCAGTTAAAAGGGCCGGTAATCATCAGAAGCTGGGACCAATTTCTAATTGTATGAAACTCCTACTGAAACAAATTTCATGTAATTGCGTTCCCTGAAATTCCATTAATTTATAAAAAAGACAAATATATTTTCACCAAGCAGGAAAAGCATCTTCTGCTGTATACAGAAAGAAATTGATGTTTTTCAGTGAGGTTCCAGGGCTTCTATAAGCTTGACAAACTGACTTTCATCCTCAACAACTTTATGATAGACAGCTTGAAGGGAAAGGTTGTTTGTCAAAGTCAGGATGTGATATCCAAAAGTTGATATTTTCCATAATTTTGTTGATGGTTAATATGGTTGATGGACCATTCCAGGGTGTTCGGGGCTCAAGCACTGAGTGTGTGAGACACCTAGTTTCCTTCTTGAAAACGCAGAACATTACTCAAACGTTCTCTCAAAACTTTCTCTCTCACTGTCCTAATCTGGTGGAAAAAGCTCTCTATTCCAGGCAGGAAAGTAGCCACACTAAAAACATTCAAAAAAGCAACTAAAACTCTTTTCTTCTGAGAACACTTCCAATATTAAATAAAATAAAATAAACGATTTCTTCTTTTCTTCTGTTTTATTTCCTTCCTTCTATGTTCTATTGAAGAGCTGAGCCAACCTCTATGTGAGCTACCAGAGTTAATATATTGCACGTTGTCTGTCCCTCTAGTGTAAGTTACTTTAGATAAAAGTGTATGCAAAAAGCATAAATCTAAATAAATAAAAAATAAGTAAGACATTTTTTTGCCAACCACCTACATGCAGACTTTCTCATTTTGGTTGTTACTTAAGGCTAAAATAATTGCACTTAGAATTAAATAATAATAATGATAATAATAAAATATCAACGCTAATTTAGAATTATACAGTCATTTCTGTAACAAAAATTTAAAATGTTATTCTCCCACTACTGTATAAAATCTTACATGTTTTTTGTTTGTTGTTTTAGCTTTTACAGGATGCTGTTATCAGATGCCCAGCATTTATTCATTTTCTCTGATAAAAAAAAAGCAACTTAATGTAGAATGGCAGGATGTGTTTCTAACTATTGGTGTGGCAGAGGTGAAAGAAACCTTTAAGGCTTTTTTTCCAGATGCTACAACACAGTCATGCAATTAACCAACATATTGTAATCATGCTTAATTAGTTAATGATGCTTTTGTGTTACATTTTTTGTTTTGAAAAGAGAATGCTAGTCAGATACCTATATTAACCTCACATTCAAGGCTGCAACCTGCTCAGTCAAATCAGTGACAGGGTGTTTAAACATTAACTCACCACCACCCCATTCACAAAAGTGTAAAAATGGGTTGTTTATGCATTGCTCACATGGATTACCATACTTCCCAAAAAATCTTTGCTATACTACTAATTCTATGCAAGTGTGAAAAATAAAATACTTTGTTGTAAGGGAAAATGTTCCCTTAAAAGAAAGACAAACTGCAATTATAATATGCAAAAAATGTCAGGTTATTGGTTTACATTTATAAAATGTTCGGCTTTATTCTCTCTTTGACAGAGCAGAACCTGAACATGAAACATCTGACGTGAGATGCGAATGATTTTGAGTGGGCAGCAGTGACAGATGGAGGATCAATAGTCAACTGCCCACCGTCACCGGCCACATCTCAGTCCTGCAGACAAAGAAAGAAAGAAAAATGGCAATTGATTTCTATGACAACCGGCATATTTTTTTTTTTTGTGCCCTGGGGAAAAAAAATCTTGTTGAGAAGTCATGTGTTAATGCAGCAGACATCGAGCTCTTGGAGGGGAGACTGGCACATTTTCAGTGTGTGTTCTTTCAGTGTGAAATACTGATTTACTTCAGCTTCTTTAATGACATTGCTGGAGTTGATTTAAATGTTAATATGATTACAATTAATGCATTAGCTTTTCCTATGGGACTTTACTGAACAGATATGTTCAAACTATCACCTTCAGTAAGAACTTTACTTTAAAAGCCATATTTTAGCTATATTGAGTTAATATTATCATTTACAAATATTTTGACTGCTTACCCCAGCATCAGTGAAAATTTAGGTAATTTAAATCTAAACACAACGAGATGAAATTATGCATATTTATCATTAGTCAAACTTAGCTAGAGCGTCACGGTGGCGCAGAGGGTAGCACGGTCGTCTCACAGCAAGAAGGTCGCTGGTTCTAGGCTCGGCTGGGGCAGGTGGCATTTCTGTGTGGAGCTTGCATGTTCTCCCCGTGATCGCATGGGTTTTCTCCGGGTGCTCCAGTTTCCCCACAAGTCCAAATACATGCGGTATAAGTGAATTGAGTAAGAATAGTGTTGAAGAATGAATGTGTGTGTGTGAATGCAGCTGTAAGGGCATCCTCTGCATAAAACATATGTCAGAGAGTTGGCGGTTCATTCAACTGTGGCGAATGAATGAAAACTTAGTGTAGTGCAAAGAGCAAGGCTATAGCAAGTTTAAACTGGAAGAAAAAGTAAAAACAAAATAAAAAATCTGAAAAATAAAAAAGGCTTTCAATCAGAATTGAGCAACATGGAAAATTAAATAAAACACATTTAATCCCTTTCAGAAGAGATTATCTTTTTACTGATAGCTGCAGATTACTTAACCTTTTCTTTATATGCTCATTCACACACTTACTTTATGTAATACAAGATTTTGATATATCCAGATGTTTTGCAATTTTCATTCATATTGTAACATATCATCACTCGAGTTGGGATCCATGTGCAGGCTTTTATTAACAACGTAGTCAAGGAACAAGCGGGTAGTCAGGGCAGGCAGCAAAGATCGTAATCGGAGAACAGGCAGGGTCACAACAGGCAGACTTATAGACAGGGTAAACGCTCAGAGTTGCAGCACAGAGACAAACAAGACTTCGCCTCGAGCAAAGGGAATCAGTCTGTTAAATACTGGTGATGATGTTCCTCAGCTGGATGTGTAATCACGGCGGACCTGGGGTGTAATGTTCTTCAGCTGGGTGTGTAATCACGATGCCCCTGGGGTGTCTGGGAAATGTAGTGTGGTGCAGGTGGAGGAGCAGGAGTAAGTGCAACGAGGGTGCCCTCTGCTGGTTAGAGGAGGGAGTGACGAGGTTAGCCTCTGTGACATAGCCCCCTCCCTATGAGCGACTCCTGGCGCGATGAGGCAGACGGTGACGGGGTCTCCCACGTGGTCGAGGAGCCAGCCTGTTCGGGTGGTTGCCGTGGAAGGTCTCCGTGAGGCCTGGGTCGAGAGTGTCCTCCGCGTTACCCAAGAGTGCTCCTCTGGACCATACCCCTCCCTGTGCCTAAGAGGCAGTCCAGGGAGGAGCTGGTGGCAGGAGCCATGCCACAAAAAGTGACCTCAGAAACAAGGCCTGTGGCATCGGCAAGAGCAGGCGAAGAGCAGGTGCCGGCGGAACTGGGCAGCGGCGCTCGGGTGGCGCCGGCAGGTGCAGAGTAGGCATCGGCAGAGCTGGGCAGCGGCGCTCGGGTGGCGCCGGCAGGCGCAGAGTAGGCATCGGCAGAGCTGGGCAGCGGCGCTCGGGTGGCGCAGGCGAAGAGCAGACGTCGGCAGAGCTGGGCAGCGGCGCTCGGGTGGCGCTGGCAGGCGAAGAGCAGGCATCGGCAGAGCTGGGCAGCGGCGCTCGGGTGGTGCCGGCAGGCTTAGAGTAAGCATCGGCAGAGCTGGGCAGCGGCGCTCGGGTGGCGCCGGCAGGCACAGAGTAGGCTTCGGCAGAACAGGGCAGCGGCGCTGGATTGGCGCCGGCAGGCGAAGAGCAGGCATCGGCAGAGCTGGGCAGCAGCGCTCGGGTGGCACCGGCAGGCGAAGAGCAGGCATCGGCAGAGCTGGGCAGCGGCGCTCGGGTGGCACCGGTAGAGCATGGCAGCGGCGCTCAGGTGGCGCCGGCAGGCAAAGAGCAGGCATCGGCAGAGCTGGGCGGCGGCGCTCGGGTGGCGCCGGCAGAGCAGGGCAGCGGCGCTCGGGTGGCGCCGGCAGGCGAAGAGCAGGCATCGGCAGAGCAGGGCAGCGGCGCTGGGTTGGCGCCGGCAGAGCAGGGCAGCGGCGCTGGGTTGGCGCCAGCAGAGCAGGGCAGCGGCGCTGGGTTGGCGCCGGCAGAGCAGGGCAGCGGCGCTGGGTTGGCGCCGGCAGAGCAGGGCAGCGGCGCTGGGTTGGCGCCGGCAGAGCAGGGCAGCGGCGCTGGGTTGGCGCCGGCAGACACGGAACCTGGAGCAGCGAAGGCAGACACGGAACCTGGGGCGGCGCAGGCAGACACAGAACCTGGGGCGGCGCCGGCAGACACGGAACCTGGGGCGGCGCCGGCAGACTCAGGCACAGGCAGACTCAGGCGCAGGGACGGCGCAGGCAGACTCAGGCGCAGGGGCAGCACAACAAGCAAGACGGCATAACAAGACCCCCCAATATTAAGGACAGGAGCATGGCACACTTCAACCACGACTCTCCCTTCTGCCTCAGGGATCAGCGTTTCCGGGGCAACACTGGCGTGGTCTCCACTAATCCTCCGAGCAGTGGACTCGGTCGTACTGACTGGAAAAGAGAGAGTTGACGGGTTTGAACCACCCCTCCTCTTCTTCTTCTTCTTCTTCCTCTTCTCATTCTTCGGAGATGGTGGTGGTTGTGGCACCCCCGTGGAGGTGTCTAGACCGGCCCTCTCAGGGCATGAGGCAGCCGGAGTCTGTACAAGAAGCTCTGCGCAGGGTATGTGGGGAGTGCGGTTCGTACTGTCCTGTGATAACTCCAGCAATATGTCGTGCGCGCTCTTGCCCTCGCGGGAGTTATCAAACGTCCTGCTGAAGCTCTCCGTGAATTCCAGAAACGTGGGAAACACAGTACCCTCTCCTCTCCATATGGTCGTTGCCCAGTCTAGTGCCCTCCCGGTTAGCAGTGAAATGACAAGCGCGATCTTACTGGTGTCCGTGGTGTAGAGCGTGGGTTGTTGGCGAATGAAGAGAGAGCACTGCTGCAAAAATCCCTTGCACTTCGTCTGATCCCCGTCAAACTTCTCTGGAAAGGAGGGGCGAGGACTGACCTGTGGTGCTTCCGTGGCGGCGGAAGCTGCGAGAGCGCTTGTTGACGTCATGGCTGCCGGTTGAGAAGGGACATGCAAATTCTGAAGCGCTCTGACTAATTCCTCGGTGAGGGATGTCAGGTGATTCAGCTGATGTTGGTGCGCGGCCAGTTGATTCGCCTGCGTAGACAGCGCTGAAGACAGTTGTGAGAAAGCCACTGGATCGTTGCGAGGCGAAGTCTTCTGTAACATATCATCACTCGAGTTGGGATCCATGTGCAGGCTTTTATTAACAACGTAGTCAAGGAACAAGCGGGTAGTCAGGGCAGGCAGCAAAGATCGTAATCGGAGAACAGGCAGGGTCACAACAGGCAGACTTATAGACAGGGTAAACGCTCAGAGTTGCAGCACAGAGACAAACAAGACTTCGCCTCGAGCAAATGGAAACAGTCTGTTAAATACTGGTGATGATGTTCCTCAGCTGGATGTGTAATCACGGCGGACCTGGGGTGTAATGTTCTTCAGCTGGGTGTGTAATCACGATGCCCCTGGGGTGTCTGGGAAATGTAGTGTGGTGCAGGTGGAGGAGCAGGAGTAAGTGCAACGAGGGTGCCCTCTGCTGGTTAGAGGAGGGAGTGACGAGGTTAGCCTCTGTGACACATATTTAACAGGGATCACTTGTGTTGTGTCATTCTATCGCCTCTCTCTATCTCCCTCTTCCTTTTTCTCTATATCTCTCTTTCTCTATCTGCTTTCTATGAAAGCATTTTCCATTTCTACCAAAATAATGTGATCCATCTTGGATAATAAGATAGAAAGAGTCAGCTTTTAGGTTATAGCGAGAGATGGATAGCTAACATAAGAATATCATCTCAATCGCATCCTGGTTTAGTTTTTTTATAATTTATTTTATTTAAAGGAAAAGGTAGTTTTATGTTAGTATTTTGTATAGATATGCTCATTTACATTTACAAATTGTAAATATAACTAAACTGTAAAATTACTTGTCAAGTTTGGAATAAATTAGAAAAAAAATTAAAAGGTCATATACGCTCACCTAAAGGATTATTAGGAACACTATACTAATTTGATGTTTGACCCCCTTTCAGCTGCAGAACTGCCTTAATTTTATGTGGCATTGATTCAACAAGGCGCTGAAAGCATTCTTTAGAAATTTTGGTCCATATTGATGGAATAGCATCTTGCAGTTGATAGAGATTTGAGGGATGCACTTCCAGGGCACAAAGCTCCCGTTCCACTACATACCAAAGATGCTCTATTGGGTTGAGATTTGGTGACTGTGAGGGCCATTTTAGTACAGTGAACTCATTGTCATGTTCAAAAAACCAATTTGAAATGATTTGAGCTTTGTGACATTATCCTGCTGGAAGTAGCCATCAGAGGATGGGTACATGGTGGTCATAAAGGGATGGACATGGTCAGAAACAATGCTCAGGTGGGCTGTGGCATTGACATGATGCCCAATTGGCACTAAGGGGCCTAAAGTGTGCCAAGAAAACAGAAATCGAGACTCATCAGACCAAGCAACATTTTTTCAGTCTTTAACTGTCCAACTATGGTGAGCTTGTGCAAATTGTAGCCTTTTTTTCCTATTTGTAGTGGAGATGAGTGGTACCCGGTGGGGTCTTCTGCTTTTGTAGCCCAAGGTTGTGCGTGTTGTGGCTTCATAAATCCTTTGCTGCATACCTCGGTTGTAACGATTGGTTATTTTAGTCAAAGATGCTATTCTATCAGCTTGAATCAGTCGGGCCATTCTCCTCTGACCTCTAGCAACAACAAGGCATTTTTGCCCACAGGACTGCTGCATACTGGATGTTTCTCCCATTTCAAACAATTTTTTGTAAACCCTGGAAATGGGTGTGCGTGAAAATCCCAGTAACTGAGCAGATTGTGAAATACTCAGCACGGCCCGTCTGGCACCAACAGCCATGCCACACTCAAAATTGCTTGAATCACCTTTCTTTCCCATTCTGACATTCAGTTTGGAGATCAGGAGATTGTCTTGACTAAGACCACACCCCTAAATGCATTGAAGCAACTGCCATGTGATTGGTTGATTAGATAATTGCATTAATGCGAAATTAGACAGGTGTTCCTAATGATCCTTTGGGCGAGTGTATTTGTGTAATTCATTAACTCAATGTAATAAAATCTTATTTATCAGGGAACTGTATTTAAGCTCCTATTGTTAGTTTTAATAAACCTAAGCATCTAACTTTCTTACATCACCAATAACACTTGCTTTGGCTAGCTCATTAATTTATAGATACCTGTTTTAACCAGATTGATGAAAACTAACTGTATTAATGTCAAGTCCGAGAGACAGGCACCTGATAAGCAGCGTGCCATGTCACCTGAATTGAGTCAGGAGCTCAAGTGCTCTACCTATCAACCCGAGCACCTTCACAAAAAAAGTCTTCATCACTCACAACTCCCAGTGCCTCGACGTCACTCTTGCTACCATGATCAGCCATGCACTCCCTTTCCAACCAGGACCAAGTGCCTGAATTATCCTGTAATCTCCTGTCAGCTCCATTTTCAAGCTGCTCTTCATCCCCTCCATACTGGCACTGTTATTGCCTCTGCACGCTATCTTTATCCCACGATCCCGGAAGTATTGCTTATCTGAAGCAACTACCATCATGAAAGAAGGAAATAAGCCCTTTAAAAGGGACGTTATTATCGTGTATCATTCTTTTCAATAAAAGCTTAAAAATTATTGACACCTCACAGTTAAAGCTATGTTAAGTAGTAGGTTTTCTGTTAACTAGTTTCTGTAAATCACTTAACTTCTGGAGCGTAATAAAAAAAATCATTCTCCAAAAATAAATGGATTTGGATTTTGTCTTTGTGCTGGCCAACATCTGCAATGTGTTATTTCTCATTTGGCTCTTGACGAAGGCAGCTGCATCTATCCCTCTCTTCTTTCCCGTATCTCTCCTGCTGGCTCCTTGTCCTTCTCTCTAAACTCTAAATGAAGAACTATGGATCTGATTATCTGGTCTCTGAATGCAAATTCTCAATGAGAAGCTCGTGTTCAGGAGAACCCACCTGCCCTGCAGGAACATTTGCAGGTGGCTATATAATTGATGGGAGAAGTGCTGTGTCATGTGTCTGACTGCTCTGTCTCTGTGCCATGGCCGATTTTGGAGACAAAACAACTTCCCCCTGAGAACAACATAGCAAGATAGCTCTGTATTCCTCCTCAAAAATAACGCCTTCATGTGCTTCTCCCCCTAGTGTGGGAGGGCGGGTCTCCACCCAGCACCCCTATGGCTGCAGATAAAGGTTGGCTGCACCCATACTGGTCTTGTTTCCCCCTGTTGCAATGTTATGTTTAGTCAGTGATCAAAGTGCTCTTGCTGGAGCTTTTCCCCCCTGATCTCACACTGTGCTCTCTGAGAGCAGTCTGGGAGGTTTTTTTTTAACTATCTTTCCTATTGTACCTCATTTACTTTTTTTCTAATGCTACCTCTCAATGGACCTGTCTTTCCCTGTATTGTACTGTGATGTTTGTATGTTCTGAGGGGTTCAAATCGCTGCACGTAACAGTGTAGTGACAATTTGTCAGGATTCTCATAAGAGAAGGGTAGTTGCAGAACCCAAACGCATGACAGCCAGAGGTTCAGTCAGTCTCTTTATTATAAAAACAGAAAGTAACAACATAAAATTGCCCATGAGGGGGAAAACCTCCAACAACTAAAGTAAGCAAAAACTTATATAATTAAAGACTAAAACAGAACAAAGACTACAACAGGGCTAACCAAATTCAAAAGGACGAAAGGTATGACATTAGAAATGTTTCAACACTGAACATGAGAAGAAGGAGTCTTATAAAGGAAGACAATTAACCTAAACAAGGTCTAACACATGTGACTTAACTCAACTGAACCGGAAACAACTAGACACAGGTGGAAATCAGTCAAGACAGTGAACAAGACAGGAGTGCATTTACAAACTGCAAAGAAATAAACAAAAGCATAATTCTATAATGATAGAAAACAAGAAAACTTAACAAGAATAAAAACCTAAAGGAGTAAACCAAAACAGAACCCTGACACAAATAAAGGTATTCATTCATTCATATCGTTAGTGTAGTGGAAGAGCAAAAACAGCAAAGTTTTCATTCATGAACTTCACTCTAAATACTACTAACCAAATAAAAAATGTAAGCTCTAAAATGCAAAGTGGGATTCATCAAAACAGTTACATATTCTACACTGTACAGAGGCTAGAGCTATCGTGAAGGGACTCTACTCAGCTGAGAATTTCTTGAAGCCAAAGGCTAATTTACATTTGGATCTGCTCATTCTCAGTCGTCGAGTATTCGCCTATCATTAAGAGGGGTCAGCCTGCCCTTTCATTCCAAGCCGTTAATGGGTCTTGTATAGTAGCGTACTCTACATGATAAATGAACAGTTTTTTCCATTAGGGATATTATAGGGTCTTTCGGACGGTGGTACAGTTTGTTTTTCATTCATTCATCTTCATGTTGGCTTTCTTCCCTTTCGGGGTCGCCACAGCGGAATGAACCGCCAACTCTGTGGCATGTGTTTTACACAGCGGAGGCCCTTCCAGCCGCAACCCATCGCTGGGAAACAGTTTGTTTTTATGTTTGCATAAATTTCAAACATTACAGGGATTAATTAAAAACGAGCACTTATTCCTTAGTTTCTTCTTTTTTAATACAATTTTCTTCATAACATCTCAGTTTTAAATAGGGACCTTGTGTTATAACACATTTTATGTTAAATAGCTTTTTCATTTGCCACCAGATTTTTTTTATCGCTTGATCTAATAATGGAATTAACCAAAATTGACTGCATTTGGGCGCGTATCGGTGGCGCAGTGGGTAGCACATTCGTCTTACAGCTAGAGAGTCGTTCTGTGTGGAGTTTGCATGTTCTCCCCGTGATCGTGTGGGTTTACTTCGAGTGCTCCGGTTTCCCCCACAAGTCCAAAGACATGCGGTATAAGTCAATTGGGAAAAAACTATTATCCATAGTGTTTGAGTGTGAATGAATATGTGTGGATGTTTCCCAACCATGGGTTGCGGCTGGAAGGGCATCCGCCGCATAAAACATATGTCAGAAGAGTTGGCGGTTCATTCAGCTGTGGCGACCCCGAAAGGGAAGAAAGCCGACAAGATAATGGATGACTGCATTGCTTCAGGCCCCACTGTACTTACATTTAAGACTCTTACCACATTCCAGTACACATACTTATACTACACTCTTGAAGTAGATCAAGTGATGGAAATAATTTTTACTGTAATACTCAGAGGTATCGCTTGTAAACAGGCAAATCAAGCATTGCTTGGGGCCCCCAGTTGGAAGAGGGCCCCTGAGGGCTGACCAACTTCAAAATGGTACTTTATTAATGACTAGTTTGCAACGGCACCATTACATTGATGCAAATGCGGAGCGTTCCGAAACCCCCTTAAAGGGACCCTACTTTTCTTGCAGCGACACGCGTGACTCCCATTCATTACTCATTCAAAATATTGTTATGAGAAGGCAGCCAGTACAATAGCTATACAATAGCTATACTCCTGGTAATATGTTAATAAAGAAATAAGAGACAAACAAATGAAAATGGTGAATAAAGATATAGCTTGTAAACTCAAGAGGGTGAATTAGTTTATGTGTGAGTTTATCTTAGATTAGAAGCAGTTGCATGAATGGGCATGCTTCCACACTTCACTTCACACTGATCAATTCCAACGTAGCAGCATAGTATAATTTCTTTGGATCATTTTCATGTTTTTCTGCCAAATATATCCCTATTTAACACCTCCTATAAACATTATTATTAACAATAATAACATCCTCAGAAATGCCTCAGAAAAAAAAAACAAATAAAAATTTTGCTTAGGTGCCCAAGAATGTGTTTAATTGTCTCTGACAATACGCACCCTGTATGTCAGAACTGAACTCCTTCATGCCAATTGATTTTCTTTAAAAATATTTTACAATAGATTAAACCCTCTGTAAGATGCCATTGTTTATGTACATGTTTCTTATTTTAAAACGAGCCAATTACATGGAGGGCTTCCTCAAGAAGAAATAAAAGAGAAGAGGCTTCTCCCCTTCTGCTATACTTGTTATGCAATGTAGATTGTTAACATCCAGTTGAAGGTCTATTGATCAGAATTTCAGAATCTAACCCTCATTCTAATACTTTTTAAATTATACTATGGTTTGGGACAATCTTATTCTCATTTCACACCCTTATAAGTTCCACAGTCTCAGTTGCATTCCATCCTTGTCTGTGTTTGTATGTTCACCGAAACCGCTTGCTCTATGCTGTGCAATGGATTTAGGTGTTGTACCTGTTGCCTCTTGCTTTGTTCTTTTTCTCTAGCATCCCTGCGTTTCAGAGTTTGTTATTGTGATATTGATTCTAACCATAATGTAATATTCTTTGTCTCTTCCTCCATCAAAACCTAGAATGACCATGATCAAAATTGGCCAATCACAGCTGAGGACCAGTATCTTGTAATCCTTCAGTCTCTTCTTAAGTTAATGCGAATGTCAAAGGTGACGGGGACCCCAAATAAGATGTGTTTTTCATGAATAGCCCATTTAATTCTATCTTACTACAATAATCTGTTGTGGATCAAATTTCCCAATCCTTGCAGCACTTCTGCCCTTGAGTGATTAGTATGCCTCATATTTCCTTTGACCTTGCATGTCTTATATTTGCAGACTGATCAGCGTTCAGCCTTGGCCAGATTAAGCCTTGAGTCCTGACAGCCATCCCATTCAGTGTCTGAAGAAAAGAGGCCAGTGGGAATGTGTGCTTCTAATCCTGCTTTTCAAATGCATCCCATATCAGAGTGGCTCAACCGAAAAAATTATCTAAAAAAAATCACTGTCAAAACTTATGAATCATAAAGCCATAAAGAAGCTTCCAGCTACGGTAACTTTTATGCTGCAAGAACATAAATAACTTGATAAACATAAAAAATACAGGTTAATATTTCATCTGTATCTGGAAAAATTTTTTTTATATGAGATTTATGATTTTTAAGAGAAGTGTTCCTTTAAGAGATAATAACACTCAGATATGTAAATAGTATGAGACTGTGTCCCTGGTGAGAAAATGAGAAATGCTAATTATGTGGAATGCAAACATTAACACACCATTCTCTCATGAATATTGTAATCCCAAAGGCGTTTTGTGGTATCAAAAATAAACTATCCGCCTTTACATTATCTTCTAATGAAAAACATTGGCTTTAAATATTTATATTTCTGCAGGTTTAGCAATACAGCTGAAAATGTATCAGTAGCTCATAGAAATATGCATATGCATCTCAACAACAGAGCTGCAGGGGACCCTGACTCTCCATGCTGATAATAGACTTCCGTCCATGTTTTAAAGTAATTCATAAAGCGCTGCTCATTAATAATGTTCTAAGTGAAATTTAATTACATTTGATGGTGTAAAAGTACATTTCAAAATACATTTCACGGTTCACAGTTTATCTTGCTACCAATTCATCAAATAATCATTTGTTGGGACTTAAAAAAAGACTACTTCATTTTCTATTACCAGCTATTCATATGAATATATATCAAAAAGTTATATTTGTTAAAAAACAAGTTGCAGGTGTAGCGCAAGCAGACAATTAGACATTCATGCTAACATGCCCTTATCTTCTCTATTCTATTTTATATTTCTTATTAACCATAACATTTTTCTGATGAGCAACAGAAAGAATAACGTCACCAGCCACCATTCAGACTTGAATCAATTTTGAATCTCTTTGGGTTTGCAAAACGTTCTATATCAGTACATTTTAATTGACTGATTGATTAGTCATTTCACAAGTGCGCACTTACATAGAATTAGCATTTATTATGCAAGCAGAATTTGCAAATATGTAAACGTTCCAGAAGAACTATCTGAGAAAGAGCTTCAGTCTTAATATGACCAGGGCCTAAGCTTCCACCACAGTCTGTAGAAAGTCCGGAGGTGGTGTTGGAGATCACTGTTTAATTGTTGGGAAAGAGAGACAACTAACTTTACTAGGCAGACCAACAAGTAGTTCTAATGGGCTGTGTGTGCTTCTTATTAAACATGTTTTAAAACTGTTGCCATCAATAACATTTTTCCAAGATGTAATATCAATCCAATGGGTACCTTATTCATGACAAGGTATATTTCAGTTTAAAATACATATCAAAATCTTTATTAAAACATTTTAAAAGTCTAATGTTATAATTTTAATGGGCATGCTTATCACGTTGGCAGCACAGATAAACACATTTCTTCAGAATGCATGCTACTAGCTTTCTTCAGCTAGTAGCTTGACAATAGTAAATGTAATACTTACTCATTTAAGTATTATCATACTCATATAATCACACTCATATAATTTATGCAAAAGTCCCGGTGAATTATTTGCAATAGTTTTTTTTTATCATTAAAAGTCTTTTCTTTTAATCACCAAAACAAAACAAAATTACTTTCTTTAAAATTTTACTGTAACCCTCTTTAAAACATTGGTTGAAATAATAACATTCTTAAAAGTTCTCCACTTGTTTTATGCATGTAAGTTATGTAAGGGGAATACAATGTTAAAGCATGCATTCTTCAGTTTTACACGCACGTCGTGAAGGTGAAGAACCACCCTTTGTGAAGTGCATTTACAACTGAATAATGCATGCTTCACATTTGTATATCCCGTTATGGCATGGTTGTTTGCAAATATTTCAGTTATTATTAATGTTTAGGCTGTGCATAAAAAAGTAGAGCCTAAGACTTAACATTTGATGTGGATTATGCTGTTTATGCCATTAACATTGGTCAATGCTAACATGTCAAAAATATTATTAATATTTGGTCATCAGTACATGACCAAAATTATGCAGTTGGTGGTTAATTCTGTGCGTTTCACCACTTCTCGTTCATGACAGAGGAAATAGTCATGCAACGTGGTGATAAAATCTGTGTTATTTAAAAGAGATGAAAGACAATTCAGGCAATATCTGAAAG
This sequence comes from Danionella dracula, assembly GCA_900490495.1. Taxonomy (NCBI): domain Eukaryota; kingdom Metazoa; phylum Chordata; class Actinopteri; order Cypriniformes; family Danionidae; genus Danionella; species Danionella dracula. Next base: position 19,566,306 of record UELW01000012.1, read on the forward strand.
CTGTTTCATTTTATTTTTATTGTAGAGACATGTTGCTTGTGGATACTTTAGCATAACGTTACATGATTGTTTAAAAAGTTCTTCCAGGCCTCATACACGTGGATCAATCACCTTTTTTATAATTGTAACGTTAACTTACTGTCGGGTTATTGTCTTATTGTCTCTGTCCTGATTGCTCTCTTGTTTTGCCCATATTCTTGTGTGTTTCCATGCTCTCACTCATTATCTTCAGGTGTTCTGTGTTATGCCCTCCCCTCTCATTGGTCTGAACTCAATTAGTGCTGGCCTTTTAAAGGCTCATTCTGCCTCTGCTCAGTGCGAGTTATTGTTTGTGCATGTTGCCTAGCTCTCTACTGATCGTGTCCAGTTCTGCCTGAACTCAATATACTTGTCACAATAAAGTCAGCTGAGCAACTCACATCGCAGCTGGGTCCTATCCTTCATCACAATCCTGACACTTACTTTATACATAATTTCTAAATCCACTTTGAAATAGTGAAACCTAATATAACACACGGAGCATTATTGTATAAATAGCAATGTTCATTGCTGGCCATTTCTTTCTCTTAGTAGGTGTACAAAACTCACAATTGAAGACCAGGAAATCTTTGGAGTATCACAAGCTTTAATGCTGAATGCTACAGTCTTCCAAAAAATCTAACTAAACAAAGTTTTGTGCTAAGTTTTAAGACAGTTAGGAAGCACACCCAAGGAGAAGCCCAGCCACAGATATTCATAGTCAACAAAGGGTCAGTCTTACATAGCATGAGAAGGTGTTCTCAGACATTTAAGAGCATGATCTCAGTGAGGGGGCATAGGTTTGGTCCCCATCAATCATGATAAAGAATTCCTGAGCAATCTAGATAAGGTTACAGACACAAATAATACAATAGTGCTAAAATTTGATTGCAATATAAAAAAAGTTATGTCGGAAAATCAACAAATTTAACCTTTCACTTATCTGGCTGAGCTCAAGTTAAGTGTGAAAAGTAAAAGTGAAATGGAGTGACCCATACCCGGAATTTGTGCTCTGTATTTAACCCATCCCAGTGTACACACACAGCGGTGAACAAACACACCGTGAACACACACACGGAGCAGTGGGCAGCCATGGCTGTGGTGCCCGGGGAGCAGTTGTGAAACTGGTGCCTTGCTCAAGGGCACCACAGTTGTGGTTATTGAAGGTGGGAGAGCAAGTGTTTCATCATCACTCAAACTATCTTCAACTATGTGGACCTAGGGATCGAACCGTGGACTTTCCGATCACAAGTCAATCTCCTTAGAGACTAGACCACAACTAGAGTGATAGAAATGTGTTGCAGTTAGTGACACTTTCAAAATGAACACCAACAAATAAAAACTTCACAACAATCATATTTGTCGAGGAAGTTCTAAGGAAGTGCAAAGCAATCAGGAGCTTCCTAGAGTATTCACGTGAGGAAACCAGGAATTGTGGTTCCCATGGGACCGGTAAATAAAGCTGGTGAGAAAACCATTTCTATTTATTCAGAAACACTGCATGCATTTTCCAATTCCTGGTCTGAGCACTGTATTAGAGACACATCACTCTGTCAGAAAACAGCTTGGAATTTTTAAATGTTTTTTTTTACTATTTACTAAGTTTACTTGATTAATTTAAACCCCTTTAAATTTTGTGCGTTGACATTGTTTATGCACACATTTATGTTGTTGTTAATTTTATATTATTATTATAATAGATGTCTTTTCAAATTAAACGTACTAGCTGTATGACATTGCTTTAGTCAGAGTCAATTTGTATTCAAAATGGCTAAAATGTATGCATTATCAACATGTGATATGAAACAAAATAACAACATGCAATTCCTATATTGTGTAATATATATTACATTTCAGTTTGACACATCACATCTGAGGCATTCTTAGAAAACGCCTCTAAAAGTGTGAAACAAACTGAGTATCCCAGTGAGTTCCTGTCGTAATGTGGTATTCCAAGTGTTTGATCTGTATGCAGAGAGAGGCCAGTACACAAGGGTTTTTTTCCAAAACCATTCTTTTATTGTGCCACCAGTGAACAACAAAACAAACAAGCATAAAACATAATAAAAAAACAGAAAGGTCTACAAACAAAACACTTGAGCTCAAAAACCATAAATAAACAAATGCTTAACAGCAAAACCTACACAAAACTAGACAGTGAGGACTCCCGTATAAACGAACTAAATGCAGTCAGTTGGGGTCCTTTCACTCAAAAGTATCTTTGCACAGGCCAAAGCCAAAATGCAGGAGACCAGCAACACATCACTCCTCTTCGCTCAGGATCGTCCTCCCCGAACACCCAAAACCAGGCCCTTAAATAGGGCTGGTTTCCCAGCATGCCAATCAGAGACAAACCAAACACAGGTAAGTTAATACATTATATATTCTTAAAAGAACTTGCAATGAGCAGCAAAATAATACTTAATCTTTCAAACATATTATAATATGTACAACCAGCATACCTATTGAACAAATGAATGTTTTAAGAATAAAACAATTACAATAGAGTATCGCACAATGACTATTAAATTAAGCTTTCCCCTTCTTTCTTCCAGGTTGGAACCTAGCAGCGTCAGCCAATCAGGACGACCCACATCAGTACAACATGGAGCTTCTGTTGCCCCATCCATTAATAAAAATAAAATAAGTTCTGTCAGTGGTTTTATTTTATTGACTGCATTATAAAAAATAGGTCTTACAGGACAATGAGCCTGAGAACATTGTCACAGTTCCAAGCAGCTATTGCTATCCCAAAATCCACAAACATTCTTCTTCATGTCGGCTTTGTTCCCTTTTGGGGTCGCCACAGCGGAATGAACCACCAACTCTCTGGATATGTTTTACACAGCGGATGCCCTTCCAGTCGCAAACCATTGCTGGGAAACATTCACACACACATTCACACTTAACACTATGGGCAATTGTTCTTACTCAATTTACTTATTCCGCATGTCTTTGAACTTGTGGGGAAACCGGAGCACCCGGGGAAAACCCACGCGATCACGGGGAGAACATGCAAACTCCACACAGAAATGCCACCTGCCCCAGCCGAGCCTTCTTGCTGTGAGACGACCGTGCTACCCACTGCTCCACCGTGACGCTATCCACAAACATCTCATAACATAATTAATATTCATTAGCCTAACCTTGTCAAAGGAAGTCAATTTAGACATTTATTTTGCAAAATTTTTATACATGTTACAAGAATGCTCAAATTTTATAATAAGGTAACAAAGAACACCACTAGAATGTTGTGTCTGCAAATTTAAAAAAACTCCTGAAGGCTCACCACCCCGATATACTTTCAATATTTTGTTCACTAAAACATGAATAAAGCTTTAACATGAAGACCAGGGGCTTTCTTTGGGGCTGAGAACATTGGGGCATGAGCCCAGACCCATATAGGGAAGTCCCTATAATAATAAGAATAAAGAAATAAAGCTGTTTACACTTTATTGAGCCTTGTAGTGTTTTGTCTACAGCCATGCTATATTAATAGCAGGCTGCTCAAGGTTGGTTGGAACTCGGATTGAAATATCCTCAACAGTGGTGGTCAAGGGTAGTTTGTATAAGGATAACTTGTTATTTATACACTAAGCTCAAATAACATGGTATAGCCAAACACAAATTTAAATTAACTCAAGATTTCAAATAAAAACCAAAGTAAGAAAAGCCACATAGATGACTAGCAAAAAATTTAATACAATAACATCCATTGTAGTTACTTAGGTAACTCAGTGCTTCATAACCTTTTAAACGTTTCCATTCATTTAGAATGTTTTGTATAAATTCAATGTGAGGTCGCTTTTGATTGGCCACCACTATGTCACTTATTGTACTGTTAATTGTGCTAATTAGTTTAATACTTAGCTTCATCTCTGCAGAACCACACAGAAGGGTGCAAAGAAATTACATGGATATGTGTTTTTGTGGCATATAAATTTGAGAAAGGAGCTAAATGTGTAAGACTTGAGAACCCTAATACTTGTAGTAGGGGCTTATTTCACATAGCTTTTTTAAACCCTAGCTTTTGGCAGTGCAGAATTTTAATAAAGACAAGGTTCTTTTAACTATTGTTACAATTGCCACATAAATGATTCAGGCGAAAATGGCCAAATTGGCTCTGCTTTACAATATTGCCACTAAAAATAAAATAGTGAATAATGTGAATATTTTTAGGGCTGCAAAAACTCTTGTTTCAGAATTTACTTTATTGGAACATTTGCACATTTTTCAATGGGAAAGTAAAAGTAAGTATTGTGACTGATTTGTAGCATTTTTACAAGCTTTCACCATCAATTAAAGAATAGCTATGTGAATCTCAAGGCAAGGCAAGGCAAGTTTATTTGTATAGCACATTTCGTACACAGGGTAATTCAAAGTGCTTTACATTGGAAATAAAGAGTAAAAAGAAAGTGCATACATAAAAAAGTCATATAAAATCAAACTCTGAATCTCAGAGCTGGAAGGTTGACCCCAACCCCCAAAAGCATTTCAATCTCTACACTCCCAAATTCACAATAAGAGGAAGAAAGCAGACACATCATATACAGCAGTGGTCCACAACCTTTGTTGCGCCACAGACCAGTTTAATGTCTGACAATGTTATCAGGGACCGGTCTTTGAGGTGTGGCGGATAAATACAACAAAATAATGTAATACAACCTGCATATAAACTGTTTTTTCTAAACATAATAATAAACGTGAATCCACTCTACCTGTTTGCTACAGCGTCCTCTTAACAAGAGTTTTGAGGGCTTCATTTGAGAGCTATATTATGCAGAATGGGCTTAGTGCGTGGGAATCTCCTGTTGAGATGAATGTGTATTTTAAGTAGGACTCTTAATATTGTCTGTTAAATGCAGCTTTCTTTTTCTTGGAAGTTGTAGGCTCTTCTTCTGTCTCCTCACTGGGCCTTTTCCCCTTCACAAAGAAACTTTACAAACATGTTTGTTTTTTACTAATTTTGCTAGCTCCTGGGCTTCATTTTAGAGGTAACCTATCACATGACCAAGAAGAGTTCCTGACCTGCGTCAAAAGTAACATGTACGAATGTATCGATAGAATCAGGTAATTTTTCAAAATAAAAGATCATTCAGATTCCGAAAAAAATAAAATGGAAGTAATGTAAGTTATTTATTCTTTCTCTGCGGGCCAGTACCAGTTCATGGCCTGGGGGTTAGGGGCCGATGATTTACAGTACTTGATACAAATATCATCTCCAGCATAACACAGATATTTTTTTATTGTATGAAGGATAAACTTTGCTGACTTTGCTAGACTGCAACCCTTCTTGTCAACCTCTGATGTAGTGCCCTGACTATGCTGCATTGTTTGCACAATTATCTATGAACGGGTCCTCAATGTCTTTATAATTAAGCTGCTGCTTGCTCAAAGAGCTTCCTTCTAAAGTATGACTGTAATTACTCTGTATAACCATCAAACTTTATTATCAGCAGTTCACTCTTTGACAGAGCTAAATGCTGTTTTAGTGACATGGTAATGCATAATATATAAAAAAATAAAATTAATAAATAAATATAATTAATAAATTAACCAGCCTCACTTATATAATCTGTTTTTGTGTATGACATACATTTGGTAATTTTTTTGGTACATTTGGTACATAAAAGGCCATTTTGGGGCTTCATAGGGTCTCAGAGCTGACAAAAGATATATATGTGTGATCAGTCGAAAAACATACACATTACTATGTGGACAAATCTGGAAATTCTGGCATTTCACTTATCTATGTGAAAATGCAAAAAGGATCTTGAATGTGGCAGAAGCATGTGAGTGGACGCACAGAGAGAGACTGGTGGTAATCGAGACGCTGGTGCATTTATGTTGTGTGTGTTATGAGAATCTGGTCAGCATGAGAGAAGGTGGAGCTGTGTGATTATCATTTAGATTTTGTCACATGAAGCTTGCTAAAGTCACTTACTAAAGAAAATCCCCAATTACTAGAACAATTATTCTTTTAACATACACAATTACAGATGTCTGGATTGAAATGAACTTACCATTTTACTTAAATCTTTACTTAGTTTTGAAGATATTGTTGCACATTGTGCTTCTCAGAACAATCTGAGCAGGTTTGAAAGTAAAATGTAAGAAGTCATCTTATAACTTTAAAGCACACTCGAATATATGATTTAAAAAAAGTGTTGAATGTTAAGTTAATAGTGTTTAGTTCTAATGTGTTTATTTTTTATTGTAAAAAATTTTTTTAATAGGACTTTTATGTTTATAGGAATTATAAGTTTATATGACTTTTTGGCTTTTCGTATAGTTTATACAGATTTCTTACATATTTATCATTCTAGCTGGGGAATGTAAGAATTAAATTTTTCCTTTTTTTCAGTTCTTGACCCCTTTTTAACAAACTGGTAGAGCTAATTTACATATAAGGAAAACACCAGTTAAAACACAACTCCTCTAAATAATTTTTTTTTTTCTAAAAGAGTAAATAAAAAAAAGGTATATTTTGTGTGGCAAGTTAAAGAAACCCATTAAATTACTCTCAAAGCTTATTGAAAGGACATAATAGATGCCCTTAAAGACCAGGAAGTAGTGGTTTGATAGACAAACATGGACTAACAGCTAAGATGACAAACCCCAGACCCCTTGTTCTCCATTCAGTGAAATAGTTTTCCATTCATTCCACTATTGATCCTCAGCACTTCATACAATAATCAGATCCTTCTACAACTCTGTGCCAATCTCTTCCAGGGCCATCAGGTCTATTAGCAAACATTAATTATTAATCAGGTATTGCTAGATGGGGAAAGGATACATGCATCTAAGTTCATATTAATTATGATGGATTGTGTCAGTGCATAATGGCACCAAAGGGATGGTTGAACTGTAATACACATACTTTCAAAATGCATTCTATTGCTTTTTTTCATTTATAATTGTGGGCCAATCGTATCAATCAAATAAATTGTTACAATAAATCTTCTTTTGATGATACAGTAAACATTTTTGATTTGTTAATCAAAAGCATCCTAATGTAAAAAATACTTCAACAATCATATGTAAATGCTTACTCACTTTCATACTTATCTTAATTTAAGAGGTGAAGGCAGACAAGCTGCACTAGTACTAATAGGTTCATTTTGTAGTAAGCAATGAAAAGACTGTTTTATGACATGATTGCTTCAACAATAGTCTCTATTCAGAGCATGGTTCTGCCTCTGTAAACAGCAGCTTGACCTTGCGAGCTGTGTCTTTCCCTCACTGTGTATGATTAAATGAAAAACCTGAGATGTACAGAATGATCTTTTCATTTCCCAGCAGTGAAAACTACTCTGTTCAGAAAAACATTACAGCCAAATACAACCATAACCCTGAATCAAAAACACACTTACTTTAGCTACATGTGAAGTAATTACACACCCGTGAAGTGAGTCGAGGTAAAACATGCATTGTGAGGGATGAAGGGGTGGAAGGAGAGATTGCTTGCACAATGTAGATGTTAGCTTTTTGGTCATGTCTTATATACTGTAGATGATATGGGTAGGTGGGACCATATGATTGATAGTCATTTATCAGCCAAGCTCCTTCCGAACTCTACCAGTGCCCCTCTTTCTATTTCTTCTTTGTATTCCCTCATACACTTCTCAGCTACAGCTTCTTGCTAATTTTCCTTTTTTGGTATATTCTGAAGAGACTTAAAATCACGGTCTCAATGTATGCTTATTTGTTGTAGTTTTTTTTAAGTTAGCTATCTCCTAACCTACATTCAAAAATGCACAGTAAAATGTGTTTACCCAAGATTTGGTCAAGAAGCACTCCTTTTATTGAGTAATTATATAGGTTATATCTATATATATATTTATGGGCTCTAATACAATAAATACAGGTAAAATGTGGTGTATTGTTCACAATGATAAATAACAGCAACGTTGGATAAAAAAATAGAATTGAATACATTTATTAAATATGTCATGCTGCTCTACGGATGCTCTAAAACTGTATTAGCTACAAACTCTTTGCTTCATGCTATTCTCACTAAGCCACAGATAGCATTACCATATATTTGTTGTTTTTTTTTTTTTACTTGGCTCTTGAAATGCACTGGTTTAAAGTTAGAAAGTAAATATAAACATAATTCATTATCAAAGTTAATGAGTTTACAGTTATTTCATGACTGAAAAGAGGCACTGAATATAGGTGCATATATAGGTGCAGCTTATGTTTTTGGAGCTGGCAATCTTATTTTTTAGAAATGCTTAATATATTACTGTCTCATCACGTCCAATATACAACCTCTGTTCATATTGTATTCGCTAATTAACAATCAGCGAGGTTGTTTTTATGAAATCAAGGCTCATTTTATAACAAAGTGGTAAATGTTTTTTAGCGACATAAACATTTCAGTTTACTGCTGCATTAGAAAGGCTACTAAGTGTAAAAAATAAAATAAAATTGACCTTATTTTAAAACTCTTTTTGAGGTAGTAATATGTAAAACCAAGAGATTAATTCAGTCTGTTATTATATTATTATTAACACATACATATATGCTTTTTGATCTTAAGACCACTACTGAGTCAATAGGGTTTTTTGAACCTTTAAGATGAAATATTACCACCTAAAGGTAATATTCTTCCGTCTCATTCTGATTCATGATTGAATAGCTAAAGCAAATGCTTTTGGCTCAATTTATCTAAGCATGATAAAATAAACAAAATGTTCTTAGAAAAATGGGTTAGTTGTTAGTGTCAAGGGCTGCAGTTCTGCACAACTTAGGTTCAACGTCATGCAACATGTCCATTTTCACTAACTACGCTCCTCTTTGCTTGTTTTACGCTACTAATGAATGTCTTGAAACAGGATTTAGATTGAAATCAACAGGGGCTGCAGAAACTCACTGTTGGTATGGGTTAAAATGTTGCGAAAGCTTAAAAGTAAAAAAAAAAAAAATCAACAACAACTGTACACTACTTAATGATATGATACCCACTACTGTGTGTATTCAGTTTATTTACCAGGCACATATTTTACCATATGAATGGGGCTGTCATAAAACAGATGATAGCCATTGAATGGCAAGGTTTAACTGAAGTGACCTGCAAGTTTCTAGTCATGCAATATTTTTATAGACTTTTTATGACAATGGAAGAGGGGAATTGTATTGCAGACTGCCTATAGCAAATTCATATCCTCTTAATGTATGGAGCTAGAGATCAGGTCAAAACAATCTGCCAAAACGATCCCCGCTAGGGCCATTCTGCTGTTTTGGCTCTAGGCAAGCCACTTCACCCACACTGCCCTACATGGATGAGTGTGACTGGTGGGGTGTGTTTGATGGTGGTCAGGAGCCCGGTAGCCTTGGATTGATAGCAACATCCTTTCAGACTGCCCCAGGGCAGCTGAGGTCTACCAATGTAACTTATCACCACCAAAGTGTTAATGTGGAGTAAAAGAATAATTAAATAATAATTAAACATTGTTAGGCTAAATAAATTAAACACATTATTATTACTAAAACATGGGTCTCAAGCTCAGTATTTAAACAAAGGGAATAAAACATGGTGCTTCCTTTTTTAAATGGGAGCTCAAAGATTATACAAGACATTTTGATTAAGTGGAGGTTAGTTAACTGAAATATGGTTGGAAAATGTGAGAAAACAAAGCACAGCCACCAAAAAAAACTGTTATTAAATTTCATTATCTCACCCTGCTTTTAGATGTAAATCTCTAGGCCTCCTTTTCTTCAAGATAAATTCTCATTCGAGATGTTTTAATTTTGAATAAATCACTTACTGTTGTGTTTGGAACAATTCAGTTATGATTTCAGCCATTGGAGTCATGTATAGCCAAATTGAAAACTGAATAAACAAACAAAACAAAAAAAAGTTGTGACAAATGTTGTCGTTAGTGTATCCAGTGAGTGGGTCTTTGAATTACAAGTATTTTTCAAATTTAAGGTTTTTCATGGAGTAAATGTCACTGGTGGAAAAATTCTTTGAGTTATTTATTTATTATAGCAGCAGAGAAAAGTCAGGTATGTCACCCTCTGAAATGAAAATATTACTAATAGTTATTTGTGTAGGAGATCAAAGCTACAAAAAGCACACTATCAATTCAAAAGATGTAAGAATTCAATAGAGATAAGTTCTCAAGCTTTGGAATTGACAGTACAAATTAGTACGGATGACACATTTGATTCAACATTTGCTTTAATATTTGACAATAATAATAGTAACAGTTTTCTATTTAAGAAAGTTATGAATGATCTTTCAGAAAGTTTACAGTGTTTGTACTGAATGTTATAAGAATATAACCAATTGCTAGTTATACAAATATAAGGAAATATGAACTCCTTTAAAAGTCTGGTGTAAGACTTTTTATTAGGGGTTAAAGTCAGATTGCCCTCCTTCTTCTTGACGTAAATTCTCTACAAGACAGACTGTCTTCTGTGTAATATAATCTCTAGACTTCTTCAAGAAGAGCAGAGCAGTCATATTTTGTGGATGTGGTACTGCACTTGAGCTCAAGTGTTCAGTGTTCTAGACCCTCTTTAATGATTAAAAAAATATGATATATTTTATTTAAAAAAAAATAGTTTGACAAATCAGAAAGCCACCAAAATTGATTCGTTCTAGACAGACTTTACAACCCACTCACAAACACTGCACCAGGCTGTCAAACCCCAAGAGAAGGATCCAAATGCAAATTGGCAAACCAAAGGATTTATTAACAGTACAACTAAGGCACCAAAACTCATGACTCCAGTGACAATTTGCTCGCTCTACAAGAGCGAGAGGCAACCAGTGTCCAAATCGGCAGGCGTGAGAGAAGTCAGGCAGCCAGGCATCGATTGGGAGACAGATGGGACAACAAAGGCAGTCAAGCTCAGCGTCAGACAGGCGAAGTCAAAGGTAGGTGGCAGACCGGGATAATCCAAAAATATAAGATTCACAGGCACCCGAGCAACACTGGGCAGAGACGGAAAAAGGATCAGAACATGAAACGACCGACAATGGCAGGTTTCAAAAAGGCAGCAAGATAGCCCGAACAATGACAGAACACACTAGCGAAGGTGGAAAAGGGAGCGCTTAAATAGCAAGGAAATTATAGGAGATCGGTAACAAGTGCAGCAACCCATTTGCACGCTGATCAGTGATAGCGATCAGCTGAGTGCGCGCTGCAAGAATGACAAGCAGGGAGAGAGAGAGATAATTCAAGCCAAGGTCCTGACAGTACCCCTCCCCCCAGGCACGCCCCTTGGCGTGCCCGAGGTAGCGGGAGACTGGCGATGATGGAATTCCTCAATCAGCGAGGGATCCAGGACGTCCCGAGCTGGGACCCAACTCCTCTCTTCAGGACCATACCCCTCCCAATCCACTAGATATTGAAATCCCAGTCCACGCCGTCTGGCCTGGAGGATCCTTTTAACCCTAAAGGCAGGGATATTGTCAATAACAAGGGGAGGGGGAGGGGCAGGGGAAGACACATGAGGGGAATGGGGGGGGGGCATAAAACAGGTTTGATTTTGGAAACATGAAACACAGAGTCTACGCGACAGAGGTGTAAGGGCAGCCAAAGGCGCACAGTCACCGGGTTCATGACCTTAATAATGGAGTAGGGCCCAATAAATGTAGGTGCCAATTTTCCTGCTGAAACCCTAAGAGGCAGATCTTTAGTGGATAACCACACCTGTTGCCGACAGACAACAGGAAACAAAGGGGGCTGATATCCCAGACAACACATGAACGAGGACAGACCAGTCGAGGATACCGGTAATGAGTTATGGGCATTTTCTGCCCATGTGAACTGTTGACTCCAGGATGAGGGTTTATGGGACGGCAGGCAACGGAGCATTCGGCCGAGATCCTGATTGGCACGCTCGGTCTGGCCGTTGGTCTGAGGATGAAAGCCTGGTGACAGACTGGTAGAGGATCCAATCTGCCGGCAGAACTCTTTCCAGAAATGGGAAACAAACTGGGGCCCCCGGTCAGAGACCACATCCTCCGGCCCATGACCATGAATCCGAAAGACATGGTCCACAACCTCCCGAGCAGTCTCTCTAGCAGAAGGAAGTTTGGGAAGGGGAATGAAGTGGACTGCCTTGGAAAAGCGGTCCACCACTGTGAGAACAACCATTTTTCCATTGGATGGAGGGAGGTCTACCACAAAGTCTAAGGCAATATGTGACCAGGCGGGAAGGGATGGGGAGGGGTTGTAACAGACCGATGGATGAAGAATTAGAGTACTTGTTTAGAGCACAGACAGAGCATGCCCCCACTAACCGACGAACATCCTTAGCCATGGTGGGCCACCAAAATCGCTGGTGGATGGCAGCCAGCGACCTCCTCACTCCTGGGTGACAGGTGATTTTAGAACCACGGCCCCACCGGGGAACTGCAGTGCGAACCACATCAGGAACAAAAAATCAGACCCGCTGGGCACCCAACAGGCACCTCAAACCCCGTCTGTGCTCGTTTGACCCGCTCCTCAATTCCCCAGGAGATCGCCCCCACCACACATCTGGAAGGTAAGATGGTATCGGGAGGGGAAGGATCTACAGGAGAATCAAAACAGCGAGACAGGGTATCAGGTTTGGTGTTTTTGGAGTTTGACTATATGACAAGGTGAAGTTGAAGCGCCCCAAAAAATAGAGCCCAGCGGGCCTGTCTGGCATTCAGACGTTTAGCCGTTCGTATGTACGTTCTTATGTACTCCAGGTTCCTGTGATCGGTCCACCCAATAAAAGGTACTGTCGCACCCTCCAACCAGTGGCGCCCCTCCCCCAAAGCCAACCAGACCGCCAACAGCTCCCGATTACCGACATCGTAGTTTCGTTCTGTGGGAGACAAACAGTGTGAAAAATACGCACACGGATGTAATTTGTGGTGTTGAGGAGAGGTTTGAGAGAGGACCGCTCCGACCCCTACCTCTGAAGCATCAACCTCCACCACAAATTGTCGGGCAGGGTCAGGGGTAATAAGGATCGGTGCAGAGGTGAACCGAAATTTTAAATTATCAAAGGCTGTTTTAGCAGCTACCGACCAACCAAACCTTACCCTGGTGGAGGTTAGTGCAGTCAGGGGAGCCGCCACCCGCCCGAAATCCCTGATAAATCACCGGTAAAAATTGGCGAAGTCCAGGAACCGCTGTAACGCCTTTCGGGAATCAGGTACCAGCCATTCGGAGACAGCCCTAACCTTCGCAGGGTCCATGCGAAGTCCCTCAACTGAAATAATCCCAAGAAGGAAACTGACAAAGAAGAGATACAGCCCGGGACCTACTGAACACCACTCGCAGATCGTGGTGAGTGCTCGGTACACAGGATAAATCAGTATCCACCTCCTGTACAGTCAAACACGGAGAAACAGGAGAGGGCGCGGACAACAGACAATGTGCATGGCAATACAGGCTCCATGATGACATAGAATTATCTGCCCAATTAATGCAAGGACCCTGACAGGATAACCAGGGATGGCCGAAAACTATGGGAGTGGTGGGTGATTTATAAAACCAACTCTGACACTGACACTGGCATGCACAAAAAATATCTACTTTGGTTGGAGTTTTACATGTTTGTAATCTGGGAACCAGACCTAGTCAGCATTTGTGTGAATAAATGGCAAAATAAATTGATTTGTGTGGACACCAATTTGGATGTACATTACATTTCCCTAACACATTATCTGTCCGTTCAATGACTAACATGAATGTAATTTTGTAAGTGGAATTCATAAATGGATTTTGATGTAAAAAGTGGACATATGAAAACCATATAGAGGTCAAAAACTCAATAAGAATAAAAATAAATAATAATAATATGAGCTTAGATAATCTATTAAACATTTGGCTATGGCTGTCAAGAAGAATATCCTTAAAAGATTAAATAAATAAACAATAATAATAACAATACCTTGCATTTAAATAGCACTTTTCTAGACACTCAAAGACACTTTACAATTATCAGAGCATCATTCATTCACTCCATAGTCACACTACGGGGGTGATGAGCTACCTTGGTAGCCTTCAGCTACCCTGGGGCATTCTGACTCGACGTGGTTGCCATTCCATGCCTACGGCCTCCTGCCCACACCAAACTCCACCAGCCATTCACACAGGACAATGTGGGTAAAGTGTTTTTCCCAGGGCCATAACGGCAGAATAGACCTAGCAGAGATCAAACCGTCCACTTTCCGGTTACAAGATGAGCAACTGCAACATGCACCATCAATAAAAGCATACTCTTATTTCAAAAGGCACACAATAAAAATGGAATTACAAACCCTGTTAGTTTCAGGCTTTTTATTATTTTCATCATCATCATCTAATTAATCTTTTTCTTTATCTTCTCCAATTTGGGAACTTCAGTGTCTATAGTTATTAGGAAATGTCCATTGCAAGCTCTAATCTGGGAAGTAGCAAATTGCAATGTAAAGGCTCTTCAAAAACAATTTTAGGTTGTACAGTTGAGCCAAATCATCAAAAAACAAAACAACCTTGTAGCCAATCAGCAGAAGCTATTCAAATCAGTAGTCACAAGTGATAGTGAGAGAGATTTCAGCATTAATAAAAAAATACAGATGAAGAAGTTTCCTCTAGCTCTGAGGTTTTGTCTGAGCACAGGTAACAGCCTCAAACTCTCATCTGAAGGTTCATATTTACTTATAGTAATCACACAGGCATGCTTTCCCTCTTGCTCTCTAAAGAGAAATAGGACAGACGACTCTAAATATAGAGCTGTATGAACAGAAGAACAGGAGACAGCTCATATTTAATGAGGCAAAGACTGTAAATGCCCCACTGTTCAGGGAACTAATCCAATATAGACATTTACCAAACTGACTGGCTGATTATGCATTGACAACCTGGGGACGTGCTCATTAATCTC